>JBAIAC010000032.1:5673500-6913000 GCA_037349315.1 Chelydra serpentina
CAGGTATTGCATATTAAATGGTTTGCATCTTTTTATTACACAACAGTGTATTTCTTTATCCCAACAAAATAGCTTCAGGTGAAATCTTTACTGCTTTCTATGCATCCTAACCTCAGGAATGAGACTAAACTAAATGCATTATGGTTTCTACCACAGGTAAAATTCAGAGATTTTATTTAGAGTTCCTGGTACAAAATAATCTCTCCAGCATATCATTTTGCTCAGTGCACTAATCCTACACTATTGTCATTTGATCACTGACACAGGCTAGTCTCTCCAGAACAAGAACTACAAGTTTTCTCCATTTAGATACTAAGTACTAAGACACACTATGCTTTTTTCTCTTTGAAGCCGGAGTTCAAATTCAGTTTAGCCAGAGGAGCCTAAAATTAAACTAGTAAAACTAAATCAATCTGTAAGGTGAACCAGAAGAGAGAAAAAAAAAAGGTGCACCATCCAAGTTAGTACAGTAACTCCTCACTTAACGTCGTCCCGGTTAACGTTGTTTCCAAGTTACATCGCTGCTCCGTTAGGGAACATGCTCGTTTAAAGTTGTGCAATGCTCCCTTTAACGTCTTTTGGCTGACTTTACAAGGGAGCATTGCACAAGTTCCTCTTCTCCGCCTCCTCCCCCTCCCTTCCTCCTAGGGCTTCCCCCACCATCAAACAGCTGTTTGGCAGCGCTTAGGACTTTCTGGGAGGGAGCGAGTGGGCAAGCTGCCTCTCTTCCCCCTCCCCCCGACAGGCAGGGCCACCTGGAAAGCAGGGGCTTTAGTGGCTGCAGGGCCATGGGCTAACGGGGCCCCGGGGCCCCGGCCTGCAGCTCTAAAGCCCCTTTCGGAATGCGGCCCTGCGAGCACGGGCCAGAGGACTCAGGAGGAGCAGTGGCAGCCGCACAGCCAGCGACCGGAGAGAAGCGGTGCTTTCCCCTTCAAAGCACCACTTCTCTCCGGCCAGCTTTGAAGGGGAAAGCGCCACTTCTCTCCGGCCGCTGGCTGTGCAGCTGCACCTGCTCCTCCCGAGTCCTCTGGCCGCCCGTGCTCACAGGGCCGCATTCCGAAAGGGGCTTTAGAGTTGCAAGCCAGGGCCCCCTTAGCCCAGGGCCCTGCAGCCCCTAAAGCCCCTGCATTCCGGGTGGCCCTGCCTACGGGGGGGGGGGGGGGGGGGGAGGAGGAAGGGAGAAGGAGAGAGGAGAGGGGCGCGAAGAGGAGAGGCAGCTCCCAGAATCGCAGTTCCCAGAATCGCGGCAATGGGGGCGGTGCCGTGCTGCGCAGAGCCACCTGCACACCCCCTGCACCAAACAGGAGCTTCCCCAGGTAAGTGTTCTGCACCTCCTGCCTGCCCCAGCCCTGAGCCTCCTCCCAAACCCCCACCCTGAGCGCCCTCCCGCACCCTAACTCCCTCCCAGATCCTGCACCCCCACCCTGAGCCCCAAGAGGAGAATGGAGAAAAAAAGAACAAAAAACATAGTGTGTGTGTGTGGGGGGGGGACGACACACAACATAAGAGAGAATGCTCCCCGGGGTGGGGCAAAAATAAAGCTGAGCACAGAGCCCCACTAACTCTAAATCCACCATAGTGGGAGGGGGAGGAGCGGGGAAATGCCACATCTCCGCTCCTCCCCCTCCCTCCCAGAAAGTCCTAAGTGCAGGGAAGCGCCTCATTGTCTGCAGAGGGCTGTGCCTGTGTGGGGTAAGCCAGGGGCAGCTCCCCACCACAGTACAGGACAGTACTGTACAGTCTGTAATGCCTTTTGTCTGCCCCAAAAAATTTCCTTGGAACCTAACCCCCCACATTTACATCAAATCTTATGGGAAATGTGGATTCTTTTAACATCATTTCACTTAAAGTTGCATTTTTCAGGAACATAACTACAACGTTAAGTGAGTTACTGTGCTATCAAGCCATCACAAACAAAACATAGCCAGCAGCAGTTCAAACCTTCATGTTTAAAGGTTAAAACCAGGATAGGAATTAGGATACTATGCAGAAAGACTTGTTAAAAGGTGCAGATACACATTTCTACGTATGAACGGCTATGCACTACCGTCAATTTAAACAAAGAACTCCCATTTTTGTCCAAGAGTTCTGCTGTGGATTGAGGGAAGCATATGACCCTATAAATATAATTGTTTGCAGATCAATACAAAACTCAGCATTGTAGTGAATGTAGACAGGATCCATGCTTCAAAGCTGCTGCAATTAAACTTATGCCATCACCCAACAGTGAAGTTAGCACTTGGGCCAGCTGTCAAAAAACAGTCATTCTATTCCTCATGCCACTAGCTAAGAATTAATGCAAAATATTCTACCCTCTCCCACCTCTCTCAGTCCTTCAAAAAAAACTACTCCTCTGCAGAGGGACATGAACTTTCAAATTAATTTTCCTGAACACATTTAGACTACATGTCTAATAAGATGCTCAATCTCAATATAAGAATGAAAAGTTGGAAGTTAAACAACAATGCAAATTTAGAGTCCTATTTCCCCACACAATGGTTTTGCTTAAAATATCATATGGTGTTGATGTAAAGCTTACTTTTCTGAGAATATCTTTCAGCTGCAGATGATCAGGAAGCAGTCTGCCAGAATACACCAGTCTCTGATCCTTTGTAGACTACGAGATGGGACAAAGAGAGGAATTTAGCTTTTTTCCAGCTGTACAGATTTACAGCTGGAAACAACATTCGTCGATGAAAAAAATCCCTTGCAAATTCCCACCACCTACTGTTAGTCTGCAAGACACATTTCAGTGGTTTTGTAATTTCAACTGTTATGGAAAATTGCTGATAGTGCATAACAAAAGGTGGGGGTATCCAGGTGTGGGATGAGAGGGTTCTGGGTTGGGCAATCTGGGAGTGGGTGGCTCAGTGGAGGATCTGGGTGTGGGGAGATCTGGATGCACAGGGGCTTGTTGGGGGGCGATTCTAGGAGGGTCCAGGTGAAAGTGGGTGGGGCTCAGCAGTGGGGTCTGGGTGTGGGGAGCTCAGTGAGGGATCCAGGTGCAGCTGGTTCGGGCTCAGTGGGGTGGGGATCCAGGTGCAGTTGGTTGGGGATTGGGGTGGCTCGTTGGGGTGGTCCAGGTGCAGGGGGAGTGAGGCTCATCAGGGGGTTCTGAGTGCAGGGGGGGTCTGGACAGGAGGTGGTCTGGATGCACAGGGGTTGGGTGGATGAGTTAGCAGCTCCCTCTATAGCAGGGGTCTCAAAACACATGCGGCCCGCGGAGTTATTTCCTGCGGCCCGCCATAGGCGCCGACTCCACTGGCAGCCAAGCTCCAAACATTACTGAGTGTTTACATTTTATTAAAACCCCCTCTTTGCATTACAGTTTTTAAAAAGTTAATACATTGACTTTTAATAGAATACTATATTACTCTTCATTTTTTTCATTTTTGACTATACTTTTGTATCATTGTATGAATAGGTTTCAGTGATGCGGCCCTCAGGCCAATTTACTAGTTCTCATGTGGCCCTCGTGGTGATTTGAGTTTGAGATCCCTGCTCTATAGGGATCCCACTCCCTGCAGCTGAGGAGCGATGGGTGCAGGAAGCACTGGGGTAGATTGGGGGGGGGGGGGGGGAAGGAAGTTTGCAGAGTTTTCTACAGCCAGGGGAGAAATCTGGGGGTGGGTCTGACAGCCCCAGATGCCGTGCAGGGGAAGAGGGAGTCCCATCCTCCCCAGCCCAGCTGGGACTAGTGGCTGAGCCTGGCACAGGGTAGGAGCCACCAGCCAGGTCTTCCCCAGTCCCGCGCCTTTCTCCACAGTGATTTCTCTCTCTACTGGCTGCCCTGGGCACCCGAAACATACTGCTGGGGATTGTTGCATGACCGTTCTTGTGGCTTCCCTTCGTGTCCCCGTCAGAAAGTCATTTTTCTGTGGGGAAACTAAGAAATCTGCAGGGGACAAATTCTGCACATGTGAAGAATTTCCCCAGGAGTAGAAAGTATATGTTGGAGGCCAAGTTACACTACTACAGCCACCCAATGTGATTTTTATGTCACCACTGGTATCAGGCACTTTATGCAGAAAAAGACACCCTTTGGTCTTACCTTTGCTGGTAGGATCAAACTGTTTTAACTGAATTACTAAATCATGCTATAGCCTTGGTGAAGTTCACAGTATGGTTTCATTTACAAAGGCAAAATGCAAGTAGTTTTAACAGTTTCAGGATACCACTACATCCCTGAACAGCTTTTCTAGTTTAGATGGGCCCTGAAGCCTTATCTATAGTGGGGATTTAAAAAAAACAAAAAAACAAAAACAAAAAACAGTTCCCCACCTTTGCTAACTTCACTTGAACAAGCACGGGCAACATTAAGAATCCTGGGGTATAAAAGTTTATAACTGGCAAAGTTTTTTAGCACATCTAACTCAATATGGAGCAAGTCTTGCTGACATGATGCTTGATGTAAATCACCCCCCCACACACCGACTGAACCTATCATCAGTATACACACTGCTTAAGATTCTACATTCCTTTTCCCCTTCTCTTAATATGCAGCTAAGTATACAATCTCATATAAGTCACTATTCAAGAACAAAGATTTTGCTGAGATCCAGATTTCTAATGCACAATAATTTTTTTAAATCCTTTGAGACCATCTTTATATGTCTCAGTGCAGCAAAAGGCAATTCACATTTTTTTTGCAATCACTTTTTATAGGCTCCCCTGTAATTTAGCAAGCTGTACTCCGGATACTACACTGGTACAGATTTTTCTTCTGGAATAAGCCACATCACTACTAACATTTAGAACAACACTGGGCAAAGAATTAGAAAATGTACTGTAGTGTACAGTCCTGCCCTAGATTACCTAAAAAAAGTTTCCTTCCAACTCCAGTTTCTGATGTACCACATTCAATACAGTCAGACTAGAAGGTCATAGCAGCAAATCAAATATAAGCTGCCTCAAAAAAAAGAAATCTATCAGTGATAGAGAAGGAAGGCAAAGTTTATTGCAGGGGATACTGGTGGAGAACATTAGACAAATGCACAAAACTAGTTTTGTCCTAGTGCTACTTAGAAGTACAACCCAAAGGTGGAAATTGTACTGAAAAATAGTGACAAAACAAGTGCAAAGTGTCCTCTTCACATTGTAGAGTCCACTATAGGTTACTAGCAGAAGACAGTAAGTTATATTGCCCAATTGGTTATTGGCAAGTGTGAGCAACTTTTTCTGTACTGCAGCACACTGACTACATTCTGTCCACATTTCACTGCTAGGACTAATTTATTTTAAGAAAACATTAATAATTTGTTAGTTTTTACTTTCCATGCTTACAATGCCCCTGGCTTTGACCCACCTTATTTAATTAACATTGTTTTGAATAGAGCTGAAAGAAAGGTGTTTGTTATAGAAGAACTTCGTGAACATAGCATCCTATTGTTATAAAGCCTCAGCTTTCAACATCACAGAAACAAGCATCACAGGAATAGGGTTAAGTACTGCAGCAAAGATAGTACAAGAGACCATATTTTTGTACTTACTACAAGATTTAAAAGTTCTTTGGAGACAGACAAAAATCATATCACAAGAAAAATACCACAGAGAATTTTTAAAGAACCCAGAGGGCTTACCTCATAAGATTATAATGCAAGATTTATTTATTTTTAAATTTGTCCTAAGTATACAGTATATAGTTTGGGGGGGGGGGGGGGGGCGGGGGAGGAGAACTGAAATCCCTTAAAATGGAGAGGAAGCTAGTACAAGTTGCTTTCTATGTGGTAGTCTCCTGAATGGTCAAATACAGATGCTCTGCTTGGTAACTTTATATAAGAAGTTCTAATACGTGAAAAATTGTTTTACAACAACATCTAGTTATCAACTGCCTGCTCAAAAGCTATATAAATAACAAACACTAATTCTCTGGCATAATCTTTAAACTGAGTGGATTCTTGAGAATGAAATGCCTAGAATACTGTCTAGTAAAAATCCAATAAATCCCCTTGCACAAACTTAAACATGTAACTGTGCTTCTAATTAGCCTATGCCAGTAAAAACATTTACATCTTGAGAATGACATGAATATTTGCTAATCTGAAGTCTCTAGTTCAGTAATACATAGTGTGGTTTATGCCTTTCCAGTTTTGCTTCCCCAAAAGACATGCAACTATTTTTGATGAGTTTATTTACATTAACAAAAGTAATATCTGGAGCACTGTTACGGAGCTCAATTTCTCAACATTACGGTCTATTTCAGAGGAAATTCCTCTGTTTCTCGTCGAGCATCTCTCTTTGGTGGGTGGTAGGAATTCATGTTTTTGACACACAAGTATGGTTTCTCCCATCCCATTTTTCCACAGAAATTTAAATAAAAGTCCTTCAAGTGTGACTATTAAGAAAATATGGTCATCAACCTAATTTAACCTTTGCCCATGTGCTCATAATTCATTTACTCCAAAAACAAGGTTAACTCACTCAAAAACTGCATTAACATGAAGTTAAGGTTGTTAACATCCATTCCTAAACAAACACTAAAAAAGATGCCAAGTTTAGATTCTTTCATGAACCTTAAAAATAACCTTTTTTATACACAACGTATCAATACAAAAGAATAGATGCATACACTAACGGGTTTGAACCTAGGATCTACTATACTAGAATCACCTTTTGAAAGCACAATTCAGTTTTTTTCAAAGTATTTACACCTACAAGTTGTAATTCAAGTGACTTGTCTATAAAAACTGCACTAATTTAAATCGGTTTAAAACGTACACACAAATCAATTTAATCCTCCCCTTAAATCCATTTATCTTAATTCAGTGAATTAACAATGCAGTCTAGACTGATTTTAGCAATGGTTTAACTGATTTAAGAGCACTTACATTAAAGAGTTTTCACTGATTTAACTGGAGCCTTTTTACAATAATATAAATTAGTACAACTGTTCTAATACAGACAACGCCTGAGTCTTCAGAATTCTGGGGTCCTTTGCATTATAACTGGGCTACTGACAATCTCTCGCGCTTAGCTTCCCATTATGTTACTACATGAAAAAATACCCAAAAGTTAAAACATGGATTAGAAATGCTATATTAAACTTATGACAAGAGGCAACACTCTTGATTGTGAATCAATGTTTGTTTGTCTCACATTTGTTACTTTTATTCTGTAATAATTTTATAAATAAAAATTCTTTCAATGGCTGGTAAACCTTAGCAGGGGACAAAACATTTATCATTTTTAATATGCCATAAATAAGTGTATGAATTAACTAGTGGTATAACAATGATCTACAAGGGTCATATAAAACAGCTTGAAAAGTTTATAGTTAATCAGTAAGTGATGACAATTGATTTCTCCCTTCCATCACTAATTGAAATTTAGAGAGGAAAATGTTATGCCTATATGTAGCACTTGTGAACTGGTGCATTCTTTTGCTGGCATTTTAACAAATATTAAATTATTGTATTTCTAAATCTTGTTTCTCAAACTTCTACAGTCACTAAGGCCCGACAAAACAGTATCAAGCATTTTTCTTTTAAGAAGTTTTAATAGTGCAAAAATTTAAATTGAACTTGGAAAAAAAATGTAATTTCCAGAACTCATTAGTAAATTAAACCTTTCCAAGCCTACATATAGCTAAGATAAGTTTGCCAGTTTTACCCAACTTTTATTAGGGGAGTGGGGAGGAGAAAGCCTCTAAAACCCAAATTTCCATGCTGTTTATAGGACAGATTTTTTTTTAAAAGGCTCCTTTAATCTGTGACCAGCAATCACAACCTAAAAAAATATGCAGTAAATCCCACTCCTACTGACACTTGAACTTGCTGAATTCGTTAACAGTAACTATATATGAGGTAAAATGAAATTCTCAAAACAAAAAAGCAAAACTGATTACATTAGCATTCTCCCCATCCTCTTCAATCCAGCATGGAAACATGTAATAGGTCAGGTAAAATTAAGGCCTGGTCTACACCTAAAAATTAAGTTGACCTAGATACGTCACTCAGGGGTATAAAAACAATCAAAGCCCTGAGATATAGCTAAGCCAACCTAACCAATGGTGTAAAGACTGCTAAATTGACAGTATTCTTCGATTAATCTTGCTACTGCATCTCAAGACGGTGGACTTACTACAGAAATAGAAAAGGCCCGTTCATCCTTGTGCTAAGGCCGGGTCTACACTTAAAAATTAGATTAACCTAGCTATGTCCTTCAGGGCTGTGAAAAATTTCACACCTTGAGCACCATCGTCAGGTCAGCCTAACCTCTGGTGGTGTAAATGTAGTTCAGTCGATGGAAGAATTCTTCCCTCAACCTAGCTATACCACCTCTCGGAGAGGTGGATTAACTGTCTACATCGACAGAAAAACCTCTTCTGTGGGTGTAGGACAGTGGTTCTCAAACTTTTGTACTGGTGATCCCTTTCACATAGAAAGCCTCTGAATGTGACTCCTCCTTATAAGTTAAAAAACGCTTTTTATATATTTAACACCATTATAAATGCTGGAAGCAAAGTGGGATTGGGGTGGAGGCTGACAGCTCGCAACCCCCCATGTAAGAACCTTGTGACCCCCTGAGGGATCCCGACCCCCAGTTTGAGAACCCCTGGTGTAGGAAATGTCTACATTTAGGGCAGGTCTACACTACGGCAGAGATCGAGGCTCTGAGATCGATCCACCGGTGGTTAATTTAGCAGGTCTAGTAAAGACCTGCCAAATCGACAGCAGATTGCTCTCCAGTCGACCCCTGTACTCTATCCTTGACAAGAAGAGTAAGGTAAATTGACGGGAGATTTTCTCCTGTCGATCCCCGCCGTAACTCGACCTAAGGTACATCGACTCTAGCTACGTTATTTACATAAGAGCACTACAATGGCATAGCTGCAGCTGTAGAGTAGACATAGCTTAAGTCTCTTGGTAACCAGAGACCCATTGAGAAGGAATTTATTATTACTCAACTAGAGTAAATGTTTTTCACTAATTTGATCAGTCCCCTGAAAAAGTAAAGATGCAATGCATATAAATTCTCTCATGTATTAGAGTTGTTTCCTAAAGACTGATTCAAGTCTCTGCCTATGTCAGATCAGGGAAAAATTTGTTGACCTGGTGTGTACACACACATTTTAGGAAAGTGTTTTCTATTGATGAAAAAGTTGCAACCAATTGAAGGTGTTAGTTCATTTCCTTTAAAATGGACATGCTCCTTTCATACATAGTATACTTAGTAGATAAATTCACAAGTTTTGCCCTCAGGGTATTTACTACTCCAACAAATGTCAGTTTACCTTTGTCAGTTACAATATAATCATGTTGTAAGCTAGATAAAAAATTATCTGCATGCCTGACAAAGCATACACAACAGTTCTATTTGCCTTCCAACTTCAATTCCTTCTCAAAAAAGATAGATCCCCTTTTCAAACATGAAACTACAACAATTTTACCACTAAAGCAAAATCCTACAATTGCATTTTTTGAAGATTGACAAAGCAGCTGACCATTTTATTACAGTAGCTCTATGCTAGCCATTTGCAATACAAACTCATCCTTTGTTCTTTTCCTTCCCCAGTATTACAGTAACACCCAGATGCTCCAATTAGGCCTACGCCCCCATTGTGCTGGTGCTATACAAAGATAAAATAAAACTGTTTGTGCCTCAGAGAACTTATATAGATTAAGTGTCATAGATTCACAGAGTTTAAGGCCAGAAGGGACCATCAGATCATCTAGTCTGACCTCCTATATATAACAGGCCCTTAAATTTCTCCCTGTACTGAATCCTTTAACCTGTTTGCTAACGCATCCAGTCTTGATCCAAAATCATCAAGACACAGAGAATCCACCACTTCCCTTTGTAGTTTGTTCACACATTTAATCATCCTCACTTTAAAAGTGTATGCCTTATTTCTAATTTGAACGTCTGGTTCTTCTTATGCTTTTCTCTGCTAGATAAAAAAAGCCCTTCAGTACCCTGTACTTTTTCCCCAAGAAAATACTTATTCAGTGTAATCAACTCACCTCTCAATGTGCTAAGAACCAAATACACGACTTTCTGCACATTTTAAATGGAAACTGAATAGCAAACAATTATTCTGGATGTATTAAGAATGCACTTAATGTATCTGAACCACTAATTTTTGTTTTTTCCTTAGCCCCACTGGTGCTATAGTTCTTTTAATGTGCAAATTTGGAATTTAACAAAGTTCCAAGTTCTTCCAGTTTGCAAGTCAAAATTTCTTCAGAAGACAGCCATAAATAATGTTTAGTGTTAGTAAAAATGAAAAGTATATCAGGACAACAAACATTCACTTTAGTCACAAAAGTATTTGCAAGAACTGAGAACACAGCAATCGCTTTCAGTGTTAGGAAGAGCTGATTTCTAAACCAAGGTTGGAGGAGGGGGGAGAGAAGTTTGGCCATTATGCTCTTTTTAAGCATTCTCTTCACATTGTTTAAGCATTCCTGCAGCCCACCCCTTCCATAAGTATGCTATATCTTATGTGAAACTTAGAAGTGACAGCCCTCCCCCCCCCAAAAAACCCACCTCAAAGGCCTTCCATTTGCAGAAGTTTAGCCAAAAACATCTACTGCTCCAGTTAGGCATCTAACTAAATGCACTATGCCCTGCTTAGACTATGCAAAAGGAGGAAGATCCTGATTATGCTTCCTGTATCCCCAAAACATAAAGACATCTACAAACTTTACTTGGCTTGCCAGTTCTGCAGGGCAGGGACTTTTTGTCTATGTACCACACCAAGGACAACAGGGCCCTGATCACGGCCCCTAGAAGTTGCTGCAATTCAAAACCCATTGAACCGGGGCAGGCAGTATGGCCCGGGGCAGGCTGCGGCGAGGCAAGGCAGCGACTTACCGGCTTACTGGGGTAGACGCTGGAGAGGTGAGTTTTCAGCTTGCCCACGGTCCAGTCCAGGAAGCAGCTGATGGTCTGGTCGGTGTATTTCTGGTTGGGCGCTTTGATGATGAGGGTCACCGGGTGACCCACCAGGCTTTGGTCCATGCCGCTCGCACGGGCTCGCTCTCTCTGCCCGAGGGGCGAAGCCGCTGAAGCTCGACGGACGGGGCGGGAGGATCAGTGGCCGGGGGCGAGTTTCACGCGGAGGCTTCGGCCGCCCATCCCCGCGGTCTCGGTGGGAGCCGCCCCTACAGTACAGGGAGAGGGGAAGTAGGCGGGACCCCGCCGAGCCACGCCAGGGCGGTGTCCGCCTGCGGGGGGGCGGGCAGGGGCGTCACACACCGACCCCCCCACACGCAACAAGGGCCCCCGGGGGCCGGTAACCAGAGCGGAGGGGGGAGCCCAGTGACGGGGAGCCCTCGAGCGGGGCGTGGTCACGCTCAACGACACCCTCCCCCCGTGCCGCCGCCGCAAGCGGCAAAAGGGCCCTGACCCGCCCGTACCGAGCCCGTCCGCGCGCTCCCGAGAACCCGGCGGCGGCTCAGCCCGTCCCGGCGCTGTTCCGCTGGCGTAAAATGGAGACCGGAAGTAGTTCGCCTGCCTCCGCCTGCGGCTTCCCGTGCGCGGCGCCAGGGGGCGCTGGGGTGGCGGCGGCGAACTGAGCATGCGCACTCCGGCCCCCCCCGCGCGGAGAGACCGCGGCGATGCCCCGGGCCCTGCTCTTGGCCAAGCCCCTCGCTGGGCAGCGGCCGCCGCAGCCCTGTCGGGGCCAGGGAAACCCCGTCACTCCGCCTTGGAGCCAGGGAAACGGGCGCCCCCCAGGCCCTCAGAGGGGGCTGGTCACACAGGCTGCAGCCAAGGCCCCTGAGAACCAAGAACTAGCAGCCGGACACCTTCCCTGGAGCTTTCCCAAGTCGTAGCTGCTCTGGGACGGGGGTGGGGGAAAAGCCCCCGCTCGCTGCAGCCTCCAGAGCTCCATGACCGCTCTGCAATAAGTGTTGGGTCTTTGGCTAGTGCTCCACCCAGGGGGCTGCTGGGTGCTATCATCCGACAAATAATAACAAAAGCATCGAAAACAAAGGCGTGCGTGTCAGGGGAGCCAACTGCAGCTCTGTGTGCACTAGAGACATTTGCACCAGTACAGTTGTGTCCACCTCGCATTAAGCCAATGCAAATGTCTCTAACGCCCTGTGTCCAGGCTGTGCTAATATGACCAATGTAACAAATGAAAGTTTACCAGAGCCCCTATTACACTGGTTGAAACCTTGCTTTACAGATTAGTCACATCTTTGTGACTACCTTCATGTAGTTCTACTGTTGCACATTTTGCTCATGTAGACAGGGTTTGTGACACAGGATGTGAGTTTTCAGCAAACCTCATTGTCAGTATGCCACTGAACAAAATGACTTCTAGAGTAGACTATATCCGGGGTTCTCCAACTTCTTTGCATCACAACTCACTTTTGACAACATAAATTACTACTACATGATCCCAGGAGGGGGGCCGAAAGCCTAAGACCACCTGAGTCCTGCCATCCCAGGCCAGGGGGGAGAGGTTCAAAGTCCAAGCCCCGCCACGCTGGGTGGGAGGGCCAAAGCTGAAGTCCAAGGGCTTCAGCCGCAGGAAGAGGGGGCCTGTAACCTGAGCCTCACCCCCCCCCCCCCCACGACCTGAAGCCACTCGGGCTTCGGGCCCAGGCCCCAGCAAGTCTAACACCAGCCCTGGTCCCACTTTGGGGTCCCAGCCCATGGTTTGAGAAGCCCTGGATTATATTAAAGGGTGTCTTTTTCAGATAAATTAAAAGAATTCTACCTGTCATTGTGTGATAGAATTTACCCATGTCCACACCCTACCCACTATTGTAATAATCTTTATACTAAGTATACCTTATGAGGTATTATTTGAAAACTCATAATTTGCTGGTCATTATTTTCCTGGTAAAATGTGTGTGACAACATTGTATGTGAAGTTATAAGATTCCACTCTATGGTGTTAACAACACACGTTCCAAACTGAGGTTGGCAAACAGGTCTGTCTCAAACAAGAAAAGGAACGTGTGCTCTGCTTAAGTTGCATTTAAGCAGTAAACAGAGTCATCAAGCAGAAAGGGAAACAAAGGAAGCTCAACCTGGTGTGGAGAAAGCAGCAGAGAACTTATTTTCCTTTGTCTCCCAGTACCTAGCTAGAAATGTTTTTCAAGAAGGGCACTGAAAATACAAAAAGGAGGGACAAACACCCCACTGCACACCCCCTCCACCCATTGCATTCATGGCACCTCAAGCGACAAAGCAGCATTCATTGGATCCTGGAAAAAGGGGTCCTGACCTAAGAAGTGTGGCTAGTAAGACTGCTGAAAGCATATGTTGATAAAGCTTTGCTTTGACTTTAACATAATTTGTTAAGTTAGGCACAAGTTGTATTTTATCTTTATTTTTCTTGTAAACATTTCTGACATTGATGCCTCATTATACTCACTTTAAAATCTATCTTTGTAGTTAATAAGTAAAACTTGTTTTATCTAATCCATGGTGTTTAAATTGAAGTGTTTTGGGAACTCTAGTTGGGGTGGCAAGTTGTGTGCATATTATTTCTATTAAAGAAATAATGGACTTTATATAAACTTGTCCAGGAGAGGGCTTAATAGTACAGGACATACATTTTGGGGGGGCATTGGGGTCACCCTGCCATATAACCACGGCCAGTGAGAGCCAGAGTGCAATCCACGTGTGGCTGGCAGGCTGCAGTTGCACACAGACACTCAGGGTGTGGCTTGCATGCTGGAAAGCTGTTTGTGAATAGCCTAGGTTGGAACTCCTTCAGCAAAGCATCATATGGCACCCAACGTTACAGGGCAAGGGTGACAGCTGCTCATTAGTCTAGATTGTATCCTGGTATGTCACACAGACTTATACAGCTCCCATCACTGTGATCAGTTCACAGTCATATAGTTAACTTCACCACATCCCTGTGAAGTGAGGATAACGATCATCCCTTTACAGATGGAGAACTGAGGCAGGCAGAGGATGACTTGCCAAAGGTCTCACAGGAAGTGTGTGGCACAGCAGGGACTTTAACCCTCGTTATGACACAAGGCTGGGACTAGGGAAACAACGGGACCATCTTTTCTCCATTTCAGTTTCTGAGAGAACATCCTTTAAATAGTATGTCCTGATCTTTAAAAAATTAAAAATTGATAGGTTTTTGTGACCACCTGTTACTGTTGTTAAGGGACTCTACAGTAAGAGACAACCAGACTGACTAGACAGAGGAAACAGTAAATTGTTTATATTCAAAAGTGCTGTCAAATGCATATTATAAACAAACTAAGAGAAAAAAGTTGTTAACTTTTTGTAGTTATAGTAACCTTCACTGTAACTATAGAAGGTCCACAATTTTCAACCAAAATTGTCAATAGGCAATGTCACTTTAATGCAAAGGAATTACATCTTTGATGAATCTCAACACTATAAACAAGGACTGCTGGCATAGAGGTGAGCTTCAGAAACTACAGTGCATACAGGAAGAGAAAGGACCTAATGAAATAATGCAAACACCAGAGGCCCAGTTCTCCCATTGAAATCAAACCTGGATCAAACCACCACTGATTTGAAGTTTTGCCAAAGAAAAGCAAATACAGGTACAACCTTATTTTTGACATTTATTGACTTTTGACTATTTATTAGTACAATCTCAATGTTTAATATAATGTTTCATATGGATTCGAAAATTTGTCATCTACAGCACACACTGACCTGGTCTTCATTTATCATGCAGCTCATTGGCTCATAATGGGGGCCATAAGATATCTTAATGGCATTTTCAATTTTAAATATTTTCAAAGCATGACCTCTATTTGTACATCTGCAATCATTTACGCTTGCAATTTTAAATATACTACCACCAATGAATGCAATTTACAAGCACCATTCAAGCATTTGTGCACAGAAGTTATAGTACGCAAAGACCACTTGCTACTTATGTATGTGCAAAGATACATGCACAAAAATAAAAGCTTTGGCTCAAACCTTATTTAATATGGACACGTTGTTTGAAGATTGGCCACTCCACATACATATTACAGTCTGAGAACTTGAGATTTAAGATGGTTAAAATGCCTTCTGAGCCACTACTAGAGACCAGTAAACTCTCCACATAACTCCATTGGAAATTGTACACTTTGAGTGCCCAATCCTGCAGTGAGCCGAGTGTGGGCAGACCTCTGACAGCACAGAGCCCCAGTGGATCAGGGTTCACTTATGGGGAACTCGATTCAGGACTGGGGCATAGGACATCAGTCCAATAAAATAGCGTAAATATGAATGTACATGCCAGGCAACATGCTCCAATCTACATGATGTAGTATGAAGGTATATGTCAAAAGGCTATTTGATATTTTTATATACTATGGATTTACATAATTGTTCTTAATATGGATTTGTACTTGGCAAATCTAAAGTCATGTTGAACTTTTGGGTAAATATGTAGTGTGTTATGTCTTATGACATTACTGTGGTCCAAAGGTAAACTTATCCATTTAAATCACTTTTAAAATCTTAAATGGATAATGTAAAACACTTTTCTTTTTAAATTACTATTTAGACTAGATAATTTCTATATTAACAAAATTACGACATATCCATTTGCACAAAATGAGAAAGTCAAGATGTTATTCCAGATTGAGTCTCTTTTCTATTCCATGTTTCTTTATACCCCTCTCATAGATTTCACATTCTGACAATTTGTGGAC
Source organism: Chelydra serpentina (assembly GCA_037349315.1). Lineage (NCBI taxonomy): Eukaryota > Metazoa > Chordata > Testudines > Chelydridae > Chelydra > Chelydra serpentina. The sequence continues at coordinate 5,689,106 of JBAIAC010000032.1, forward strand.
CATGTTGTGGCTTTATTACTATACCTAAGAGTAAGTCAGGTTTCTCTTAAGAGGACTTTTTAAAAACCCAGACCACAGGGAACGACAACAAGGACGCTCCTGCACATACCTCACAGCAAATGCTTTTGTGAAAATAAGGGTCAAAAATCACTCAAGGGATTTGTGTTCTAATCTTGATCTCATACATGAGACACTTGATTCTGTCCAGGACACTATGAGTAACAGATCAAAGGATTTACATTTTGGTTAGCAATTTGAAAATGCTAGGGAAAGGACCTGGGGTAAGCTATCTTGAAGGACATAGGGCAGCGGTTCCCAAAGTGTGGGTCGCAGCCCCAGAGGTTGCGGTGATCTCTAGTGTGCACAGGACGGAGGACCCCATTTTGCTCTGCACCGCATGACCAGGCATGTACAGTGCATGCGATGTCACAATGCATGGAGGACACTATTTTACTCTATTAAATGGCATCCTGTGCACAGCGTGACCTATGATGTGTACGAGGTCACACTGGGTGGAGAACACCGTTCTGGGAATCCTTTGGGAATAGTGAATCTAAAAGTTCTGTGAGTGTGCAGTGGAACAAGGGGGCTGAGCAATCCAGAGGGACAGTCAGAGGATTTGGGGATTGGTGTGTGGCTATTACTAACCTGTACAGGGTTTGACTCACTGCTGTGGCGCCTCCTGCTGGCTGTCCTGGGAATTAGCTTAGTTCGCCAATGCACCCTTGTCTGGTGCTATCTCGCTGCCGTCACATCTGCTCCAGGAAGCATATTGTCCCAAAGGATGCAGAGTCCTCTTCAGGACACAGCCCTCCAGCTGTGTCACACACAGTTTTCCTCCCTTCCAGGGGAATGTTCAGCCACTTCCTCAGTGGCGAGTGGGGGCAGGGACCCAGGTCCACCCACTATTCCATGTCCCAGCCCAGGGACCCTGAAGATGGCAGCCACGTGCTGGGTCCCCTCCAACCTCACAGTCGACTTCCCTGGGCCATTTCCCAGCAGTCCCAGCACCTTCTCCGCCTTTGTCTCAGGACCTCAGCAAGCTCTTGCTCCCCCGATCCTGCCCAGCACTGCTCTGTCCAAATTGCTAGCTGCCCTCTGCCTGCAAGGCAGCCAGTCCTCCTCCCGCCTCAAACTCCAGGGAGTGACTGACCTGTTCTGCCCTGCAGCTCTTCTTATGTGGGCCTGCCCGGCCCTGATTGGCTGCTCCTCATAGCCCTCTCCAATTGGCTGTCTCCTGCAGAGCCTCCCCAGTGTTCTCCCCAATTGGCTACCTGTTGCGCAGCCTCCCTTTATGGGCTAGTGTGGAGCAGAGGCTCCATCACAGTTGGTTACTCCATAATTGTCTAGTATGGAGTTTCTTGCCCTTTCTTCTGAAGCTGGACATTGTCAGAGACAAGATTCTGGACTAAATGGTCTATTGCATTATAGTAATTCCTATGGACCCAATTGAGCACTTACATCACCATTCATAGAATCATAGAATCATAGAATCATAGAATCTCAGGGTTGGAAGGGACCTCAGGAGGTCATCTAGTCCAACCCCCTGCTCAAAGCAGGACCAACCCCAACTAGATCATCCCAGCCAGGGCTTTGTCAAGCCTGACCTTAAAAACCTCTAAGGAAGGAGATTCCACCACCTCCCTAGGTAACCCATTCCAGTGCTTCACCACCCTACTAGTGAAAAAGTTTTTCCTAATATCCAACCTAAACCTCCCCCTCTGCAACTTGAGACCATTACTCCTTGTTCTGTCATCTGCTACCACTGAGAACAGTCTAGATCCATCCTCTTTGGAACCCCCTTTTAGGTAGTTGAAAGCAGCTATCAAATCCCCCCTCACTCTTCTCTTCTGCAGGCTAAACAATCTCAGTTCCCTCAGCCTCTCCTCATAAGTCATGTGCTCCAGCCCCCTAATCATTTTTGTTGCCCTCCGTTGGACTCTTTCCAATTTATCCACATCCTTCTTGTAGTGTGGGGCCCAAAACTGGACACAGTACTCCAAATGAGGCCTCACCAGTGCCGAATAGAGGGGAATAATCACGTCCCTCGATCTGCTGGAAATGCCCCTACTTATACAGCCCAAAATGCCGTTAGCCTTCTTGGCAACAAGGGCACACTGTTGACTCATATTCAGCTTTTCGTCCACTGTAACCCCTAGGTCCTTTTCTGCAGAACTGCTGCCCAGCCATTCGGTCCCTAGTCTGTAGCAGTGCATGGGATTCTTCCGTCCTAAGTGCAGGACTCTGCACTTGTCCTTGTTGAACCTCATCAGATTTCTTTTGGCCCAATCCTCTAATTTGTCTAGGTCCCTCTGTATCCTATCCCTACCCTCCAGCGTATCAACCACTCCTCCCAGTTTAGTGTCATCTGCAAACTTGCTAAGGGTGCAGTCCACACCATCCTCCAGGTCGTTGATGAAATATGAGCATATTACAGGAAACAATGCATGATTCTTAATAATGCATTTGTATAGTAATAGCCTATGTTTGGCCTTCGGGCTTATCATATATTTAGAAATAGAAATGTAAATCTTTTCAGAAGAGCACCATTCAGCTTGTAGGCATTAGGTCTGATGGCTTTCCAGAGTAGAGAGTGATTGTGAAAAGGTAGACACTGTCTAGCTTCTCTTTTTAGAGCAGAGTTTTACACTCCTATTTATTATTATTTATACAACTGCCCCCCAGAAGATTGCTGAGTTCCATATAGACAGAACAGATATGTCTCTGTTCAGAAGACTTTATAGTCTGAAGCCCTGTTCCTGCAAGTATGAGCATGCCATTGTGCCTGTGTGGAGCCCCATTTGACTAAAAGCGGTAACTTCACACATGAACAGTCCCACTGAGTTCAACAGGTCCACTTGCATATAAGTGTTTGCAGGATCAGGGCCTGACAGGTCTGGAAACAGATATATTATTGTGTAGTTATAATTTATGGTTTTAACACAATGGCCTAAAAGTTATGTCTGGCTGTTGTGTTGCCATTTTTGAGTGGAAATAAATAAACTACTTTTACTGATCAGGTTTATATCCTGCTCTTGACTACTTCTATCTCCTATATTTTTCTAGGACAGAAATCTGTGTCATCCCAGCACATACACTATGGTAGATACTTGAACTCCCCAGCGTGTGAGGGTATTCCTGTAGCCTTTTAGAATAGCATGTTTTTTGTCTTTAGTATTCAACACTTATTTTCAAGTCAATTTAAAAAGTCCTCAAAGATTAAAGCATTAACAATGAAGTGAGTTTAATCAACATTTTCATCATATTACAACTGTTGCTCATACGGTATGGAAGATCACATAGTATTCTGAGAACCCATGATGGAGGCTCGTTGTCATCTGCAATACCAGGGCATGATAAGATACGTTAGCTCTGAATGTCTTCGCTTTTCATAATTTTAGAAAGAGCCCACAGGCTACTTCAATATATTTTCTGTAAGTGATGGAGATTACACACTGTTAAAATGAAACCCAATCTCTGTCAAAGTTGTCACAAAGAAAGATGCAATTTTCTGACAGCGACACTTCAAAGTCAAGTATCAGGCATATCATTTGGATGCCCCAATTCCAGTGAAGTTCTCTCTCTTTTACAAGTGAATTTAGGTCTCTTAAAACGTAGTAACATCTGCAATCTAAAGTGACAGCAGTAGCAAGCTGCAGTCTATCTACAGCGCAGTTACAGCACACACAGTACAGCAGGTTTCCCAACACAGTGTTGTCTAGAACTGAGAAGGTACATTAGGCTCCACCCACCATACAGTTAAAACCACTATTCTGTAATCAGTTAGAAGGTGTATTCAGCTTAATCAGTTACTCTGGACAGTTTGTATCCATGTAGCAGTTTTTCTAACAACACAACTGTGTTTTTGCATCCATACCTAGCTTTCTGCCTGTTTTCAGGAGGGCATTCTGGAATATAACTGTCTGAATTAAGAGCTAGGGGGATATTTTTTTCAGAGCCCTAATCCACACACACTTTCTGCCTAGCAGTACGTGATTTTTAGTAACCATTTGACCATCCTGACACTCTCCAGCTTCTAGGGGCTGCTGTAATAAAAACAACAATAGTTCATCAGTGCACACTCTCTTCACATTTTCAAGGCTCTCTTCATATGCTTAAGGACTAGAAACTTTTTTTTTTTTAATGAAAGATTCTGCCGAACAAATCTGTGGCAACAGGTGCATCCCATGGCAAATTCTATAGCAGAGAATATATGGGCCATGTTGCACCTGGAGTCAAGGCTCCATTCATAACTACTCTCATCCCCATTCATGCTACAAACAGCTCTCAAACAAACACACAGTAAAAAACCTTGCACAATTCCTGAGTCAGGCTTCATGTTGCCACACTGCTTAGTCAACTTTATCTTTACTCTTGTTCTCCATCAGCTCATCCAGTTTGGCTTCCCTGCTGTCCACAAGATGAACTGGTTCAGTGGTGAGTCTAAATGCAAGCATCCAGTCTAGCACTTTCAAGAAAGGAACAGACTAGCCACTGATTTCAGGAAACCTTGTTTGAGAGTCCTTCACTTTATTGTATTGCACTTCCATGGAAGTTATTTTCTCCCAGAACTACACAACAGTTCAGTTGATTCTGCACTTCATGACACACCTTTGATTGTATCTGGCTGAATCTGAATCTCCTCCTTGGACCAAGCTCATTTGTTTCAGTTTTTTCCACTGTCGACAGATGGGAGTTGTGGTTGCTTAGGAGCTTTTAATGCGCAGCTATCCAGACAGTGGTATGTTCGCAAACCAGGGTGAAAGTAATATCAAACACTTACCAGTACGGGGGCCCGGCTCTGGGGCCACGGAAGGGGTGGGGCCTTGGGCGGAAGGGGCAGGGCTGGGGGTCAGCCTCCCTGAGCCAGCCCATCCATGCTGCCTAGCCTGTGCCACCCAGGGCTCTGACGGCGATTTAAAAGGGCCCGGGGCTCCGACCGCTGCCACGGTAGTGGCGACCGGGAGCCCTGGGCCCTTTTAAATCACCAGTCCTGGGACAGCTGCCCCTTTTGCCCACCCCTGTCAGCAGCCCGGGGGAGAGGGGCAAAAGGGGCAACGACGTTAAAGCTGGGGAGGAGGGGGGTGGAGCCGAGAGGTTCAAAATATGGAAGGGGGCTCCAGGCTGAGGCAGGGGGTTGGGAGGAGGTATGGGCTCTGGCCAGAAGTGAGGGGTTCAGGGTGCTGAAGGGGCTCCAGGCTGGGGCAGAGGTGTGGGGAGTGCGGGCTGTGATGTGGGGTCAGGGATGAAGGGTTCGGAGTGCAGGAGGGAGCTCTGGGCTAGGGCAGGGTGTTGGGGTGTGGGCCCTGAGGTGGGGCTGGTGATGAGGGGTTTGGGGTGTAGGAGGGTGCTCTGGGCTGGGACTGAGGGGTTTGGAGGGTGGGAGGGGGATCACGGCTGAGGCAGGGGGTTGGGGCACGGGGAGGAGGCCTCAAGGTGCAGGCTCCAGGCAGTGCTTACCTCAAGCAGCCCCCGGAAGCAGCAGCATGTCCCCCCTCTGGCTCCTACACCACCAATCAGACAGTCAACAGCCCAGTCAGCAGTGCTGACCAGAGCCACCAGGATCTCTTTTTGACCGGGTGTTCTGTTCAAAAACTGGACACCTGGTCACTACCCTGTGGGTCTCTTCTATTCCTTGTTCCCCTTCCACAACATTAGCCCCAGGAGTGCCTCCCTGGACACTTGTCTCCTTAGTCCCGGAGCCCACCCCAAAAGTTAGTTCTACTCCTGGGGCTCAACTCACCAGCCCTGAACTATTGGGCCTTCCCCCGGCAGGGGAATCCTGCCTCCTGTACAGTCTCCACCCAATTGCGTTCAGCTCTGTTTAAGCAGACATCCGCACCTGGGCTCAGTCACTCTAATTAACTCTATTACACCTAGCTGAGGATCACCAATTTCCCATAAACAGCTAGATCATGGGCAAGGCTGCGGGGTAACTGCTAGGTCATGGGAAAGTCAGATCCCAGACTGCTTTCTAGGGTAAGCCACCCTCTGACACGTGAATAAGATGGTCTCAGTTTACTAGTAGAGGAACAAGACTGCTAGCTTCTTTGCATATCTAGAACACTGAGGTAGTGCTGAATTTCAGCCATTAGAATCCAAATTGGATTTTAACCATTATCTGAATCATTCAATCTTTGTACCACTGGATTCAGAACCAGTTTCATTTTCTGTACATTTTCCCTTAATTCTCTTTTCCCTGCCTGATTTAAGATACTGCTGTGACCCGGGGAGTCCCTCACTGCATAATGCACATCTGGCCTGACACACTCACTGACCCCAACTCACTGTGGACATAATCTGTATTTAAAAAGTGTTACATAAGGTATCAGATACAAACCAGTAATTGGTCATTAATATTATGTACGGGTGGTGTATAAAGAATTATAGGTGTGTGCTGGAAATATGTTTTTGAAAGGTGTTTTGCAAGCAGTGCATAAACCCAGCCTGTCCTAGACAAAGGAATGTTATTTTGTGTGTTTTCCTGGGTCTCCAATGTAAAGTGAGCCAAGTAATACGTCAGGGGACAATGAAAAGTACATCTACATAGGAGTTAAACAAAGCCACCATGCTAAACAAACTGGGGGAAGACTGCTTAATGCTCATGACTGGGGATGGAGCCTGCATCTTCAGGGAGCCTTCCTGGTTCTTCAAAAGAGACAGACTTTGGGAAATATAAGCAGAAAGAGAAAGCCATCTTGGCATCCATCACCTACAGGGACAGAGGCAGAGGAGTGCCCGCTGAGCTAATGAAAACTGGATCCTCTTGGCCTGAAAACCAAGAGTAACTGCAACTGACTATAGGTGAGAAACCTGCTCAGACAAAGATTTTAACTTGCTGAATTTAAATTTTAGTCACTAGAAAGCGTGTTTTGTTTTACTTGTAACCTATGTCTTCTATTCTTACCTATCACTTAAAACTCGTTTTTTATTAATAAACTCAATTGTTTTATTACAAAACCATCTCAGTGCTGTGTATTAAACTGATGTATGATGTTCTCAGCTAAACTAACAGACTGTCTCTTTGGAGGCAGTAAACTTAATAACTTCTGTGAGTATCCAGTGAGGAGGACTGGATACGGCAGAAAGACATCTGCTAGGGAACTCAGGACTTGGGGTTCACTGATTGTTACCTACAAGGCAAGGTTTAGACTGGCAGTGTCCTGAAGAGTCTTCTGGCAGGGCAGAACAGACAAGCTAGAGTGTCAGGATGCTGGCACGTAGCTTAGCAGCAGCAAAGTTCATTCCTGCTAAGGCAGAGAAGTAACACAGTGACTCTCAGTTCCGGGCAACCTGAGCAAGACATCACAACTACTGTGAATGACACTGTATTTTGATATCAGACCAGGTTTTTAAAAAACTGTTTTCATATAGAGATGCAAAATCAGAGTACTGAAAATCAACGTTTCATTGGCTACAACTTTAGACAGGAAATGGAGACTGAAATAAATGATAAATCCATAAACTTGCTGTGCTTAATCTCGTTATCCACTAGATGTCTCTATTGCTTCACAGCATTTGAAGGAGAAAGTTTCCTTCAAATATTTTTATTGCCAGAAAGGGAAGAGAGGTTTCTCACAGTTTAAATAGCAACTGACATCTCATGAAAACCCTTGAATTTTAAGATTTAGAAACCATTCTGCTTACACTCAAGATTATTTCTGTATTTTTCCTTCATTTTCCTTATTCTTTATTGCAGAGAATATTTGCAAGAATTCAGGACTTTTGGTGAGTAGATCATCTGCCTCTGTTGAATATTCCTCATCTGAAATTATAATTTATTCTTGATATCATCATAATTTTCAAAGCAAGCAGTTGTGAAAGCATAAATAAGCCATTATGGAGGGAAATGGCTGGCTCAATGAATTAGCAATGGGCTATGAGGCCTTTCATCTCTATGTTGTGGGCTCAGATCCAGCCCAAGTCAGTAGTCACTGTAAGTGGTTACTGCTGATTCTTGTCTGGTGGTTGGTGTAAAATGAGTTTGGTGGTCTCAGTCCAATTTGCAGTGCACAAGTGTCCACATCACAAAAACTGCCACTACAATTATTTCCTTCATTAGCCTCAACAGAAAGAGTGAGAACTGAATAGGCATTTTGAGAGCAAATTAGTCTCTCCTTCCAAGAAGTAGTCACACCAAATTGGGGTTGAGAGATGTTGTCAGGGCAGCCTGGGGAAGCTTGCTGTGTTATGTTGTATCTAGCCTGTACATAAATGAAGAACTTCCGTTACCAAGGTAGTCCATTCAGCAGCTCTCACATGCATTAAGTGTACACAAAAATGTATATCCTAAAAATACAGGCCAATATGATGCAAGAAGAGCACAGTACTTGATGAATTTGTAATGAGTACAAATAAATGTCCTGGATGTAATGAAGATTGCTTTATTTTTGCAATCGATATCAATTATTTGTAGTATGAGAATGTGTAGCAGATTTATGTGCTCAGAAGAATCATTTAACCTTGCCAGAGGCTCACTGACCATATGTGAGTGGGTTTATATTCAGAAGGAATGACACAGGAAGGGTGAATTAGAGGATATTGGACTGTAGACTCAATACAGGGGAAGCAGCATGTAAGACCTGATCCACAGCCCATTGAAGACAGTGGGAGTGTTTTCATTGGCTTCAGTGGTCTTTGGATGAGCAGAGTTCCTATGTGTCACACATCACAATAATCATGCGATGCATAGCCCTGTGATGCTTGCCTGGATCTTCAGCCAGATCCTCAGCATCCAGGAAGGCATCTGCCTGCAGTTCTGTCTTTTGATCGCTAGGGGCAGTTGCTGCACCCTTGAGCATGTAACTCAACTCCCTGCTGGGTGAGGGCCAGGTCTCTGCAGCAGCAGGAGGCCCCAAGCTACCTACCACCCTTGCAGCCAGCTGCAGTGCTGCACCAAACTCCTCACAGCAAACACCCAGCTGCCCTAGCTACCCAAACAGCTCCCAGCATCTTCTGTCCCGTAGTCATAGCACCCTCTGTTCCTCCCCAGCACCCCCCTGCCACTAGCATCTCTACCCCCAAGAGCCCTTTTCCCTCAGTACCTGCAGAACCCTCCACCACCACCCATAAGTCCCCCGCCACCCAGCAGCCCTAGTACTCACCTACACCACTCGCAGTACCAGCAGCCCCAGCAAATACCCACCCAGCTACCCTCTCTCAGGCACCTGGAGCACCAACCCACCCAGCCCAGCCAGTGCTCCCAAGTTCTGTGCGGCTCTCTTCCCTACCCCTCCCACTGCTTGGAGTAGAGTGTATTGTTCATAAGCTGAAGTTTTTGGTTATATGCAAATTGTTTGCAAACATGCACGTTAGTTCATTAAATCATTTGCACAAAATGTCAAACAGAAACAAACTTGGAAGCTACGGCTCAAGCCCACAGTGGGTATAAGGAAAAGAACAGTAATAAAAGGATCAAAAGGAACTGTAACATCTAAACAGGTTTCAAGTATTCCATGTCACTGAAGATGACTACAAAAATATGACTGCACAGCTCAAAGAAATGAATGACCAAGCGGTGGAATAAGAGAGAAACAGAGAAGGATTTGTACTATGAAGACTCCACACTGGGCTCTGTGGATAGTAACTCCTCTAACAGGACTGAGCTAATGAGACAAGAATTTGTCTTCAAAGGGCAACATTTAAGAGTTATGAGAGCACAGAAGGTTTGTAACTCAAACGAAATGAAGAGCCAAGAGGGAGATTCAGCCTCCCAGAGCTGTGCATGCTTGAATAAATTGTATTAGAGAACTTGTAAGGAGAGATGCTTAAAAGAAAGCATAACCCATTTTGCTGTGTAAGACATTCTGATAGTTCACGTGGAGACGTATTTCATGCCATGTGTAAATGATGGCCTGTATTTGAAAATACAGTTGGAAATAGAATGTCTGAACCTGCTTCTGGAAGCCACCATATTCCAGAAAACTAACATAATTTGTAGTATTAGCATCTAAAGCTATAATGTAAGACCAGTTTCTCTCATGCTTTGATGCTTACCTAGCGGGGAGGGGGGTGGGAAGAACACCTTTATTCTTATTTTAAAATTTAAATAATTGCTTTCAGTTAATTAAGATAATCTTGTTGTGGCACTGGCCAGAAACTGATAACAGTATAATCCTTGCACATCCAAAATCACTGGCTCAAATAAGGTGCAGATAAGTAGTGATCAAAAGGTGTTACCCACCATCTAATAATGTCACAAATCCACCAATCACAATTAGCCCTTGCTAGCAGTATCAGAACAGAGGCCAACAAATCAAGGAACACGGAGAATGAACAACTTGCTCTCTTACCCACAGAGGTGAACCATTCAGGATAAGGTAGTGGCAAGTTACTAGGACATAGAATCTTGGAGGATTGCTGCCTGTGCAGTCCCTTGTCCTCTGGTTAAAAGACTTCCGTCATTCCAGGTTTGTGTTCCAGAGCATACTGCATCACAAAAATCATATATTGTTTGAAGTAGCAGGTTCTGGGGTCCAGCAGAAAGGCTGCCAGAAGTATCATTCCTCTTCTGCTGCCATTTTAACACAGGAGTGTATGTGTGATGGAGTGGATAATTCAGGTACTTATATCGGAGAGGACATTTTTGACAGGGAATTATTTAAGAAGCAGTTGGGAACACTAAAACTCATCCTCTTGAAGTCTAAACCAGAAAGAGGCACCACAGTCCCTCTGGTTAAGGGATGCAAAGGTTAGTACAAGCAGTAAGCTTTTAAAAATATAAATAATGTAGTATAAATGAGCTGGTAAAGAGAAAGATTGAGACATTTGTGAAAAAAAGCAAAAAGCAAGTTAAAAGGATAATTAGAGGACTACAGAGCATTGAATTCCAGACAACATTTCAACTAACAAAAAGCCCTAAAATATGTTTTTATTGGAAGCAGACCAAAAACAACTAAAAATTGGTCCATGGGAGCATAACTGGTTTGACTGTCACAGCTATTTAAGAGCTGTGCAATGTTGAAAACCAGGGTATGACACTCGCACAACTAAAATAAGACTGCTACATCCACAAGCAGCTAACAACAGATGTAGCAAAAGGTTTGATTAGCCACTGAGAGTTTGTTCTTGAAAACCTGACTGCAGAGTTTTGGCACCTGGAGTTTACATGGAACCAGTCAGAACTGGAATGAATGATCTACAGTTTGCTCCTGACGTTTAAATGAAACTCAGATCAATTTTTGTCTCTTATTAACATCAGCTCTCATTCTAATTCACTTCAAGACCCTCAAGTAGAGTTATTAATCATACAACAAACTACTATGAATTCAGACAGAAAAATTATTTATTGAGAAATATCAAACGGGACCATATTTCAACCAGTACAAATTGAAATGTAAAGCAATAACAAAAGAGAAAATGGTCATGACTTCATATTCATTTTAGCATGTCTGCGAATAAAGTGCACCTAATATAAGGTTATACCAAATGCAGGATTCTTCTTTAATTAGTTATTATTAACATAGAAAATCATTACTTTGCAATTGTGTGTGTGACCCCAGCCCGTCCTTAGTGCCAAGCAGCAAAAAGATCCCCCCCATACTGTAACTCACATCAGGCCTGACACACTCATTGCCCCAACAAACTGTTGTCATAATATATATCTCAATGGTGTCATGTAAGATATCATAGGTAAAGTGATGACACGCTGGTCCCAAAAATCATTGTATGATGTACAGAATGTATACAAAGAATTATAGATGTTTGCTGGAAATAGGTTCTTAAAATGTATTTGGAAGACAGCATGAACCCACCCTGACCTAGACAAAGGTATGTGTCCGGTGAGAGGGGCGGGACACTGCAGAGAGGCATCTCTGGGGAACTTGGGAACTGACTGTTACCTGCAAGGCAAAGTTTGAACAGACAGAATCCTCCAGAGTTTGCTGGCAAGGCAGACAAGCTGGTATATAAGGGAGCTGACACATCACTTAGCAGCAGCAAACCTTCACTTGCTGAAGCTGAGAGGGGTAACACAGGAGCTCACAATTCTGGGTACCCCAAGCTGGATGTCACAGAGTGCTATGAATCTTAACAGACTGGACAAATTCCCAGGTGCATTTTAGCACTAGTGAAGTTTACGATATTAATACTTACTGCTCTTCAGATAGCAGTTGTTCAGAAGAATGTGCATGGACTTGCTGCTCATAAATATTTGGTTGTTGCCCTGTTCTCAATAGAGAAGTTCATAATTCCTGGCTTTGGGCCCTGTAACATGGGGGGAAACATGCTGTAAGACTATTCAAGCTTACAGTCAGAGTGGACATCCACCTGTTTTATGCTGGCTCCATTATAAAACATATTTCTGTGGGCGAGGCAAGCATCAGGGATATTTGGATGGCAACTGTAAGTGTACCCGCAGGAACCCTGGGGCACAGTATGCCTGCTGCAGTGCAGGATGCAAAGACTGCCAGAGGAGAAGACAAACAGGCAGCATGAAGGAGCAGAACAAAGAATGAGACCAGACCAACTGATTAATATCAAATGACTGCACCAGTGAAACTTTCACTTTTCTCTTAAAACTAAGGCAAGGAAACTGCAAAAAACAAACAATGTTCACTGCAAAATTATGACAGGGCATTTAAATTCCCAGAAGCAAGGCTGAATTTGTAGTGCTGACAGTAAAATTATTTTTTAACTTGTAAATTGAGCAAATTGAAATTATAATAAATGTTAAAATAATATCCATTTATAAAATATTTAATGCCTATCCTGCACTCAAAGTGCCTTTTAGATAAATGTGGATAATAAAGGGCATATACAAACTGAGCAGTTTATCCCCCTCCAAAAATAAGAAAGAATCAGCCCTGTCACAATTTGCAAACTTATCCCCCTTTTACACAATTTGCAGCTTATCCTCTCCAAAAATATGACAATCAACCTCTACAATTTAAAAATATCCCATCCTCCCTGAGCATACCATTCCCCAGCCATCTCTGAAAAGCCTGAGAAAACAGATGAACTCTGTAGCATAACCCTGAAGGTCAATAAACTCTGACTATTACCGACTTGGGCTATTTTGGAGTCAGATAGGCAAACTTGGAACCTCATGATGTGCGTTTTAGACATTCACTTTTCAAGCAATTACTGTACTTTAATGAACTATGGGGACAGTTCAGTGCTATGTTAAATCTAAACATACACACTCATTTAATATTTCCTAATTACAATTCTACTCAGTAGCAAGCAGACTGAAATCCCTACAATCACGGTCCTAGCTGTTTTGCAGGCTTCCTTTATCTACACAAACATTTCCTGTTCTGCTTTCTCATCCTCCCACAGAGCCCAATAATGGCTTCCGATTATAATTTTTTACCGTTTCTTTCACTTGAGTCCAACTTGTATGTACGCTGGTGACAACCCTGACTATGACATTTCTTTGTTTAGTATGTCCCTCCTTAACCTAATGGACACGTTTCCTTCTGTGTGGTTGAGTTTATCCTTTTTATAAACTACATATCCTGGCATTTAACATTCTTCTCTGCTTCTTGACTTAACCAATTCTCAGACACCCCAGTTTATAGTACATTATATTGCTGTGAGAAATGCATTATATAAAAAAATCACTGGGCTTTAAAATAAAATTATTTCTCTTTTTACTACTGTGTTTTTTCAGACTATTATTATAGTATTTCAACAAAATCTGCTTCCCAACAGGTTCTCCACAAGTAGTAATTTTATATCCTCTACCTGTTAACAGCTTCCCATTTATTATGTAATGCATTTTTACAGTTTTGTATATTATTATTCATATAGCACTATAGATATGCTTTATGCAGTATTATGTGCTTTATAAATAATCATAACTATTTATATAGCACCATGCATATGTAGAGAGCACTTCAGAAACACTTAGAAAGACAAAAGCCCCTACACTAAGGAGCTTGAAATCTAAATCAGAAAAATACAATTCAAATGGCACAAGATCAAGTGCAAGAATGAGTCATTATAGTGCCTGAGTGGAAGATCAAGCAAAGAGGTGGGGTTTACAGAGGTGGTTGGTTGATACTTATAGACTAAGGGAGACAGAGCAAAGCGTGGAGGATGGTGTGAAAAAGATATAAAGTTAAAAGCAGAATGAGACAATGGAAGTGCAAAGAAGAGAATTGAATGGAGCATGGGCTGGTGGAGGGGAAGAAAATGTGATTAGTTCTCATTGTTACTTGTAGAAGTCCACTTAACATTGCTAGTGGCTATGAACATCTCTTCTTAGCCAATTGTTTTCCTACCCAACACATGTATCTACAAATTGCTTACTGTAGCAATACACTGGTTGTATGGGTGCATACCTTCTGATAGCCCAAGGATGGAGTTGGGGTGACATCTGGTAAGCGTGCAGGTTCTTTTAGTGTTTTTAAAATGCTTTCTCTATAATGTTGTCACCTTAACAATAAAGGTGCTTGCTTATAAAGAGTTATGTGGTAACATATAACTGAAGGAAATTACACTGTTCAGAGCCTCTGGAGAGAATGCAAAGTGCAGATGCTGGTCTTTTAGGCAGTCTGGCTTGCTGGGGACATCACTGTGTAGGCAGGAAACTGTGCAGCCTGGAAAAACCACAATCAAGAGAGAAATGTGAGTATCTCCCCAAGAGAAGCGATGGCTTAGAAGCCGGGAACCTAGAGTGGGTGCCCTTGATGTACCACAAAGGGGGAATACAGGTGCAGTTGCCCTGAACTGAGACACCCATAATACTGATCTAGTAGTAACAAGTGATACCCACAAATATGGTCAGCTCCTCCTCTCACTCAGTATTAGCCATTCTCCTTAATGATCTTGACCTTATTAGCCACTTCTAAGATCTTTGCTCCTTGTTATTTACCTTCCAACCTATCTGCAAGATTTATGAAATAACCGCTAATTACCATTGGCCCTCTCCTCCTTCCAAGTTTTACAGTCTCTTCTTCTTCTACCTCCATGCTATGACCCAAAAACTCCTCAAAGCCAATTGGCAAGGAGATTACAGGAATGTCCTGATTCTGGTATGAACATTCTGGCTCACACTGGTCATTAATACCATTGTGAAATGTACATACAGATACTATGGGAGGAGTTGTGTATATAAACAGAAAATATGTTTTAAAGTCTGTATCAAGTGCAGAGTTGGCAAACCGGTTTTTTGTCAGACAGGGATGTTTATTCACCTATCTCTGTTGAAATGTAAATTAAGTATTGTCTCATTCACAATGGATCCATCACCCATCTAAGACGAATGCAGATGAAGGATTGTAAGAATTTCAGAAAGGAATAAACAGGTATAGAAACACAGCAAGGGAAGAGAACCTTATTTTGAGATACATTTCAAAGGGTTGCTGGACTATATCTGGGAAACAAAGAAGGCATCCCATTATCCAGCACCTAGGAAGTAAATGGCCAGTGTGTTTACATTCATGAAAATGGGATCACAACCAGCCATGGTTGAAGATATTGCAAAAGGCTTCGGATAAGATAACAGGTTAACCTCTTGCCTAAAGAAGTTTAAGTTTAGTCTCCAGAAAGCATGTTATGATTTTGTTTTATATATTTTTGTTTCCATTATCCTTACTCACCATCTTTTGAATCTCTGGTAATAAACTTATCCTTATTTCACTATAAATATATCTAAGTGCTGTGATATTAAACAAGGTACTGATCCTAAGTTGAATCATGCAAGTTGGTGTGTACATTGTTCCCTTGGGGACTGCCGATCTGGTATTTCTGTGAGTGTTCAGTGGATAAGGGGCTGGACACTGCAGAGGAATGTTTCAAAGGGACTAAAAGGTACCCCTACTGTTAACCTGAAAGGCAAAGTAAGGGCTGGCGTACCCAGAATAGAATGCTTGCGTAGCAAACAAGCTGGCAGCATTAGGAGATGACACCCAGTTAAGCACAAGCAAGTCTCCGTCTTGCTGGAGACAGGGTGATAACAAGGTGGCTCAGAGGCCTGGGTACCCCAAGAACCATCACACATGCCTTCTACTTTTTCCATGTCAGTTAACACATGCTGTTCAGTAACATTATTATGCATTTTATCAGGCATAGCCACTC
Organism: Chelydra serpentina; assembly: GCA_037349315.1. NCBI lineage: Eukaryota > Metazoa > Chordata > Testudines > Chelydridae > Chelydra > Chelydra serpentina. The sequence goes on from JBAIAC010000032.1 coordinate 5,705,129, forward strand.
AAACCTCATCCACACTACCATTGAAATAATGTTAGCGGTAGCCATGTTCATTATTTTTAATGTGTTCTTCTTAACCAACATGGACAAGCATTTTTTTCTGACAGCCATACTACATGCTATCTATGAGAGCAGTCTACAGCAAGTATTTCATAGAATCTCAGAATCATAGAATCTCAGGGTTGGAAGGGACCTCAGGAGGTCATCTAGTCCAACCCCCAAAGCAGGTCCAAGTACTGTCCCCTGACAGATTTTTGCCCCAAATCCCTAAACAGCCCCCTCAAGGATTGAACTCACAACCCTGGGTTTAGCAGGCCAAGGCTCAAACCACTGAGCTATCCCTCCCGGCTCTAGCAGTGTTCTCAGAAAAAAAAAAATCTGTCCACGCTTGTTAGAGTGTTTGCCAGAAGCTGGGAATGGGCGACAAGGGATGGATCACTTGATGATTACCTGTTCTGTTCATTCCCTCTGTAGCCAATGATTTTAGTTTATTATCCATTTATTGTGTGATGTTATGATTAATCAACATGCTATACCATATATATCATTGTATGTTAATTAGAATTAATTTGTAGTTCTAAAAGTATAAGATTGATCAGTATTTTGAGGAACCAAGTAGTAGACATGAGTAAGATAAGCTGAAATGCAAGAACCCATAAACTGAGGCCTGCAAGACTTTAGCGTAGCTATTTTGGGCCTTGGAGACAAGAAATAATGGCATAAGTCAGTGACTGAGAAATAACCTGAAAGATTATGGGAAAAGAGGTACCAAACGGTAATATTGTGAAAGTATAGCTGGGAAGATTAAATTTAAATTATAACATGCTGTGATAGTAAATATTGTCTCCAACATGTCCCTTAAAACACAAGATAAAGGTGGTATGTCAATGAAAACCTACACAGCCTATAGAATTGTGTTTCTAGGAGACACAGACCAATAAGACTTTTCCATGTACATGCACTGAAAGTAGGTATAGACAGACTCACAGTATAAAAAAGGGTGCCCAGAGCAGGAAAATTGAGCTTCCTATGGGAAATTCCAGCAGGAATCACTCCTGTATGGATTATCAAATCTATGAGCAGGGCCAGCTCCAGGCACCAGCTGACCAAGCACAGGCTTGGGGCGGCATCTGGAGGGGGGCGGTGCTCCGGGCTTTGTTTGTTTGTTTAATTAAAAAAAAAAAAAACACAAAAACCACTCTTCCCGGCGCCCCGGTGCGGGCAGCGGGCTGGCAGGCGTGCTGCGCTCCCCGCCAGCGCCCCGGCCGGGGGAGCAGGCCGGCAGGCATGCTGCGCTCCCCGCCAGCGCCCCGGCCGGCGGAGCAGGCCGGCAGGCATGCCGCGCTCCCCGCCAGCGCCCCGGCCGGCGGGCAGCCATTATTTTTTTTGCCTGGGGTGGCAAAAAGGCCAGAGCTGGCCCTGTCTAGGAGAAGGCCAACAGACTCCAACATCATCTAGGCGAGCACTTCCGGGATCAATTTATCGCGTCTAGATGAGATGCGATAAATCGATCCCAGAAGATCGATTGCTACCCGCCGAATCAGGCGGGTAGTATAGACGTAGCCTTAGTGTATTTTTTATCTCCAGAATCATCTTTCAGAATAGAATTTTATACCTCTCACAATCAGTGTGCTTTTAAAAAGCCATTACACTCAGCTTCCCCAATCAAATCAACACTTACCCTGAAGTTTGTTTTAACATTTTCTCTGCTGAGATAATGTACATTCTTACCATGGCTAATTGGAAAGAGAAAGTTGTAAACAACATAAAATGCCTTAATATCTTTTATACCTGCAACTCAGAGGGGTAAAAACTGCACACAGTAAATAAGCAATAGTTAATACAGGGAAAAGATCACTGACCAAAACATAGCAACCAATATACTGATCATATACAAATATATCTGGAGCAACAGGCATTTTAAAGGTGAACTGCAACACTTGTTATAATAAACTAAGATCTCAAATGAGTAACAGAGTACATTTCAAAGAAGTTTAATTATAGTTTGTATCCTTTTATATCCACTACTGATTTGAGATCTTAATTTTTTTGTAAATCTTATGAAGAATTGTCACTTGGTTCCTTACTCCACAGGCCAGTGAGTATGGCCTTGCACAGAAGCAGTTGCTCAGCCTATGTGGGAGAGAGGCAGAGGAACAGAACATTAGCACCACACATCCATATCCAGAAACCTACTGTGACTGACAGAAGGCATAGCAGAGACTACTGTCTATATGCTGACAACTCTCAGATCTACCTCTCCACTGTCTCCTTCTGGCCAAACTAAAATCTTGGCCTGTCTCTCTGATATCTCCTCATGGATGTCTAGCCATAACTCAAGCTCAGCATGGCTAGAGCAGAGCTTTTCATCTTTCCCCACAACCCAAGCCCTCCCTCCAATCTCCTTTCTTGCTCACTGCAAACAACACCACCATCTTGCCTGTCACTCATGCCTGTACCCTGGCACCATCTTCAACTTGGACCTTTCTCTAGGTGTCATCTCTGGGCAGCGGGGACCTCGGGCTTCAGCCCCATGCTGCAGGGACCAGGCTTCTGTATTTTTTTGTTTATTGCCTACTAGCTGCCCATGACTTTTATTAAAAATACCCATGACAAAATCTTAACCTTACTCATCACTTTGACCATGATACCCCTTTCTTTGCATCCCTCTTCTTCTTTATTGCATCAAACTGCTTGTCTTCATTTTCAAAGCTCTTCACAGCCTATCCCCACCCAACCATCTATCATTCACTACTGAGATATTGGCTCCCCGCTCCGATTGGCCAATCCAGTCTCCATTACCCACTTGTTAAATATGCAAACAAGCACCTTCAGGCTTTCCCTGGGCTGGGGGGAAAAGGTGCCTCTCCCCTGGCTGCGGCAGGTTCGGGGCCGGGCCGTCTCTCCCCCCCGGCTGTGGCAGGGCTGGGCTAGGTCAGGGGAGGGGCGCCTGTCCTCTGGTCATGGCAGGTTCGGAGCCAGGCTGGATCGGGGCTGGGAGAAGGGCGCCTGTCCCCCAGCTGCAGCAAGTTTGGGGTTGGGCTGGGTCGGGGCTGGAACGTCTCTCCCCCTGGCCGTGGCAGGGCTCGGCTGGGTCGGGGCTGGGGGAGAGGCGCCTGTCCCCTGGCCGTGGCAGGTTCGGGGCTGGGTTGGGGCAGGGACACCGGTCCCCCGGCCGTGGCAGGTCTGGGGCTGGGCTGGGTCAGGGCTGGGGGAGAGGCCACGTGGCTTAGAGGGAACTTAGCCTATCATGCTGACCAATATTGTCTGATGGCTTCCTTGTACTCCCTCCCTCCCTCACCTGCCTGTCTCCTCTGTTGTCTCTTGTCTTATACAGGGGGTCCCCTGTATACACTGGGTTGCGTTCTTGAAAAGGGCAATGGATACTGAAACAACGTATACTGGGGAATTTTTCCCCATAAGAAATAATGGAATAAGGCAGGGGATGTGTTCACAACTTCACCACACTCGCCAATATTTCACCTAAACAGTGTACCTTTTTACCATGACAGATTATATAGTACATATTTTACACATAAAACATTGAATAAAATAATGTAGAACCCTACTAACATATGGAACATTTTAATAAAGTAAATACAGTACAGTAATACAAGATAAAACAGTGTCAATTATGCTAAAACTTAGTTAGGGGTGGCAGCTGGGTTTTCCTGCGCTGGCTTTTCTGTGGCTGGCTTTTTGGTTGCAAAAGTCTTTTAAAAAGATGTTATCGATATCTGCTCTCCTGCACGAATCTTTCAATGATAGATCTCCCTGTAGCAAGCCACTACATCATTGAGAGCCCTGGAGACTTTGGCAGACTGTTCATGAAAAGGATCACCGCTTTGTATGATTTCCATCATCATATCCAGCAATCCAAAGAAATGGGAGAGATTCTTTGTCGTCAGAGTCCTGGCTTCCTGCCCTATATCATCATCATCTTTGCTTTCTTCAGATATCCATTGTTGGTCCAACTCAATCAGTTTCTCATTTGTCAGTTGCTCAGTGTGAGACTCCAACAACTCCTGTACATCATCTTCCTCCACCTCCTCAAAGCAGACATCCTTTGCCAACTTGACAATTTCTTGCTCGAGAGCAGGAACGGCATCAAATCCCACGAAGCTGGGCCATGCACGGCGCCAAATGCTGTTCATACATTGTGAAGTGACCTCTTCCCATGAAATGTCAATATTTTCCACGATGTTCAAGATATTGTAGGACTTCCAAAACTCCTTTACGCTGGGCTTTCCTTCACCTGCCGTCTCCTTAATCAGCATGGAGAACATCCTCCATAGATAATAAGCCTTGAATGGGGCCATTACACCCTGGTCCATAGGCTGCAGCAACAATGTGGTGTTGGGTGGCAAAAATAGGATCTTGACGTTTGGGCAGAGGGCTTCTTAGTCCCGTTTGTGGGCACTTGCATTATCCAGCAGAAGGAGAATCTTAAAGGCCAAATTTTCCTTATGACAGTAAGCCTTAAATTCAGGGACAGCATGGTGTACAAACCACTCACGGAAAATACTGTGTGTCATCCAGGCCTTTCTGTTCGACTTCCAAATTACGGGGAGACAAGACTTGACGTAGCCTCTCACTGATCTTGGGTTTTCACTGTGGTAGACAAGCAAGGGCTTCAACTTGTAATTGCCTTCTGCATTTCCCCCCAAGCAGAAGGGTTAAGAGGTCTTTTGAGGCTTTGAATCCAGGAGCAGTCTTCTCGTCATGAGAAATATAAGTCCTCGTTGACATCTTCTTCCAGTAAAGGCCTGTCTCATTGACGTTAAAAAACTTGTTTTGGAGAGTAGCCACCTTCCGAAACAATTGTGTTTAGCTGCTGTGACAGACCCAGACAAGTGGGGTACAGAAGTCTGATAGAAGGCAAATATACTGGCCATTGGATGAATAGTTTTCTGTTCCCTGAGTGACCAGAGCAGGGGCTGCACTAGAACAAGCAGGAACTTTCTGGAAGCAATTTAAGGCGGCAGGCTAATTAGGACACCTGGAGCCAATTAAGAAGAACCTGCTAGAATCAGTTAAGACAGGCAGGCTAATCAGGGCACCTGGGTTTTAAAAGGAGCTCCCTTCAGTTTGTGGGGTTGCGTGTGAGGAGCTGGGAGCAAGAGGCACACAAGGAGTTGAGAGTGAGAAGAATTGAAGGACTGAGGAGTACAAGCATCAGCAGACCATCAGGAGGAAGGTCCTGCAGTAAGCATAAAGAAGGTGTTGGGCGGAGGCTGTGGGGAAGTAGCCCAGGGAGTTGTAGCTGTCACGCAGCTGTTACAGGAAACCCTATAGACAACTGCAATCCACAGGGCCCTGGGCTGGAACCCGGAGTAGAGGGCGGGCCCGGGTTCCCCCCAAACCTCCCAACTCCTGATCAGACACAGGAGGAATTTGACTGTGGGTTCTACCAGAGGGGAAGATCTCTGAGGCGATCAAAATCCGCAAATAAGCGCAGGACTCACCAAGATAGAGGAGGAACTTTGTCACACTGCGTAGAAAACATTTCAGCTGTTTCTTCATCTGCACTAGCCACTTCTCCTCTGAGTTTTACATTATGTAGATTCCACAGATTTCAGAAGAGTGCCAACCACCCATGACTAGCATTGAATGTCTCCTTTTCTGCTGTTGAGCTCTCTCCCTCTTTCCTTTAAATTGTTATACAGGCTTTTGGCCTTCTCCTGAATCAAGCTTAAACTCAGACGTTTTCTTTTCATGGAGGTCATCAATCCAATCAACCAGTAAACATTCCATCTTCTCCATTGTACTGCTTCTATGTTTTGTTATCTTCATTGATGAAAATTTCATAGCACTTCTAGTGCTTTCACAAATTCGATCAGCACTCTTAAAAATTGAGCATACTGCTGAAGCAGGCAGACCGAGAATATGAGCAATGTTGGCTGCATGCTCACCTCTTTCAATACGCTTTATAATATCTAATTTCACTTCTAATGTTACACTCTTACGTTGCCTCTTAGACACAGGCCCACTCTTAACACTTTGAACATGTTTTGCATTCATGACGGGTACAGAACAGTATTGTACTCAGGGACGCCCCATCTCTTCCCACTCCCCTCCACCCACACCATGCTTCTTCCCACTCAGTTCCCCTCCGAGCGCCCCATCCCCTCTCCTCCCCTTCCCGCCCCCCACACCTCCTGAACGCCGCTTAACAGCTGATCGTGACAGACAGGAGGCACTGGGAGGGCAGGGGAGGAGTTGATTGGAGGCCCTGTGGGCTGCTGGTGGATGCAAGTACAGTACTGTACATTAGGGGAACGTGTTCCAATTCACATCAGTCCCGATCCATGCAAATGACAGATATGTGGATCAGGACCAACATAAATCGGAACACGTTCCCCTATTGATGAGTGACGGATAACCAAAACAACATATAAGGGGGAGATGTATACCAGGGACCCCCTGTACTTAGATTGTAAGCTCTTTGGAACAGGAACCATCTTTTTGTTCGGTGTTTGTACAGTGCCTAGCACAATAGGGTACGGGTGCATAACTAGGGCTCCTAGGAACTATCGTAAGATAAATAATAAATAAGAATAAGAAGGGATTGGAACTCAGGAGATCTGGATTCAATTCCTGACTCTACTGCAAGCTTCCTGTGTGTTCCTGGGAAAGGCACTTAACTTATCTGGGCTTCATTTCCTCATCTGTAAAATGGATCTGATATTTACCTACTTTGTAGGAGTGCTGTAAGTCTTAATTCCTTAATAGGTATAAAGCACTTTGAGTTTCTCAGAAATGCAAAGCAAGTTCAAAAGAACGGTGTTAAACAAGTTATGAAGGCTGATTCCCCACTCTAGCACTTTGAGTGCAGAAGGTGGGGGCCCGCAAGGATTCTAAAAATTAATACTGGTCACTCCAGGCTGGTATTAAACTCCCAAAGTTACAGCTTTTCTCTGACCTTGGGTGGTTAGATGCTGCCACCACCCAAGTGTTAAAAAATCCCTTCGGACCCAGGAAGGCGCACTTGGGAATTCCTCCCTGTGGGGTACCCCCAAGCCCTTTCACCCACGCCCCCTCCGGGGAGGGGCTGAGAAAGAAAACAAAGGAAATCAGCTGTTGCCACCAGCTAATTAAACAACGTATGCACAAACCTCTTTGGACAATCCTGTTCTTTAAAAAGGTGAATTTTATTAAAAAACAAAAAGAAAGAAAATACATCTGGAACTTAGGCTATTGCTAGATTTAAAAAGAGCAAATATAATAATTAAGCATCAAGAATGGTTTTTGTGAGGTCCAGCTTAAAGGTTACAAGCAAAACAAAGGCACCTTGGGTTAGCATAGAGGAGTCCACAAGCCATAAAGAAATAATAATAATAATAAAAAAAAAAGATAAACCTAATCATATTTTCCTTGACATTTCCTGATCTACTTACATATCTGGGGTTTCAAATAAGTAGTTCTAGGTATGATTTGATGGTTTTTCATACCTGGCTTAAAGCTGCTTACAGCATAGTCCCACCCCTGTCCCTGCTCTCCGGGAGAACCACCACAGACAGACAAATGGAAAGTTTTTTTCCCCCAATTTTAAAAAGTTCTAGCCTTCCCATTGGCTCTTTTGGTCAGGTGCCCAGTCCCTTCCTTTTACCTATGGGCTTTTTTAACCCTTTACAGGTAAAGCAAGTAGAGAACAGCTACTAACAGGGATTTTATAGCTAACTGGTTGGCTGGCAGGGGCAGCAGGTTTGTATAATTTTTGGTGGTGCCCAGAATGGGTCCAAGTCCCGCCCCCCCCCTGCCTAAGGCTCTGGAAGGGAGTTTGGGTGCAGGCTCTGGGCTAGGGCAGGGGGTTGGGGTGTGGGAGAGGGTGAGGTGCTTATCTCAGGTGGCTCCCGAAAGTGATCCGCACACCCCTCTGGCAGTGGCTCCTAGGCGGGTGAGGGCAGGGGTCTCCATGCGCCACTGCCCACAGGCACCACCTCCGCAGCTCCCTTTGGCTGCAGTTCCAATGGCAGAGTTGGCGCTCATGGCGGGGGCAGCACATGGCGACACCCCTCCCCAGGGGCCGCAGGGACATGCCAGCCGCTTCCAGGAGTGGCGCGCTGTGCGGGCGGGCAGAAAGCCACTTTAGTCCCGCTGTGCTGCTGTTGGTGGCAGTGAGGGAAGGCCCTCTTAAATTGCCCGGGGGCAGCAGGCAGGGCTGGGGGAAGAGACCCAGCCCCAAACATTGGTGGAGCCGGGCCCTCATGCTCTGAATATTCCTGGAGCACGGGCACCATGGGCCCATACAATTTGCCGCCTCTTCTGGGTGGGTGTCCATAAAAGGGAGCTACTCCCTTCCTCCTTTCATTTATCACACAAATGCAGACTTTTGAGCAATAACTCAACAATGAGTTGTGGGAATGAAGGTGGTGTTACCTCTGGCAAATTTTTTATTGTTATAGGATGTGGAGGACAGTGAAAAAATACACTTCTTGTCATCATCTCAACAACATTCAGTGTGCACACCATTGATCAGCAATGAGTATTAAGACAAAGAGTGAAGTGATTGGGAAGCATGCAGCATTCCCATACTGCTTCCACTTACTAGGTGACACTTTTATTATAAAGTGGCTGAAAATCCTATGACTGGGGAAATATTTGGCAACTAAAGAGTAAATTTGGTATTTTTTTGGAGGGGAATTAGGGTTTTATGGGATCTCAGGTGAGGAAATTTCCATCTTATGCTATGGAATTTTGGAGGGGTGGGGAAGGCAGTTGGTTTGTTGATGGCACTTGTCGTCAATTTGGATTGGATTTTTAATAATTTGTCAAATGTGCCTAGCATCTGGAAGGAGCAATCGATTACGTTTTGTACATTGACATTGAAATAAATAAACTAAGGAAGGAGGGGCGATAACTGGGACATTTGCAGGATATGTATGCTGTTACAATCTCACTGCCCTACAACAATTGAGGTTTTTCAGAGGGAACCAGTAATGGAGGAAGTGGGGGAGATGAGATTCAGAATGCAGAGAGCTACATCCTCTGTCACAGTCCCCATCCAATTTTTACAAGGATGCAACAGTGAATCATTTTGACTATTTTTAACTTGAGAAAGCAACTCTCTCATGTTTTGTATTTTCTACATTGCACAAGAAAGAAACCGTAATTTTGGGAGACAGAAAAAAAGAGGACTTTTCCAGTGGCAAATCCTATATGTGCCTTGCTACCGACTCCAGAGAATGATAGAGTTATTGGAAATGGGGAGCTGGATAAGCCCGTTTCACACCACCTTCAACACTCATGCCCTCATTTTCAGTGCCAGAGTAAGTTAAAGGGAAGGTGGCATAGTTCCTATATATAGCAAAAAAACATTATGCTGGCTGGTGAAAAGAAATTCTGTAATGTGATGTGATGTCGTCAGAGAATCAGAGGCTTCTATTTCCCTAAGGCAAAATGTCTTACACCCAGCTCTCACATCATTTTAACCAGTGGGGCTGGGGCAGACAAATGAGGTAAAGTGAAATGTAGTTCAAGTAAAAGTCTCTTGCCAAGGGGTGGGAAAAGTTCAAACACAACAAACGCCTCAGCTAGAAAATATAAACTCCTAAAAGACAAATTGAAAGTGGCAAATTATTACCTTATGTTCTGGTTTTAATCTTTAATTATAGGATGGATTTCTAATGATGGGGGACATTTCTGGATAAAACTGTTGTGGATAGGAGGAAACACTCACAGTAATTACAGACTCTTTCACTTTGGTGACAGCAGTTACAAAACTGCTTCAGAAAATACCACCATAGTGTTTGTTTTTGTGGAATAAAACAATACTTCACATTTGTTACAGTTTGCAATTTAATGGAAACACCAGAGTATATTAGCACTTCTACATTGCAGCATTTTTAGTACCTGTTAGGAGCAAGACAAATTGTAGAAGGTGAGCTATTGTACAGCACCTAACACAATGGCACTGCAATCCTGATTGTAGCACCACAAACAATTAATAATAATAGATGATTAATGTAAATAAGCAAGATGTAGAAGTGGTAATTGTGTCAGAGAAGAGAAAGAGAACACAAACACAGACAACAAGAACACAAAGCTGCAGAAAAACATTTTATAGGACTCACGGGCAACGGAAGGTCCTTAAAAGTGGGGGTGCCACAGGCCTGTACCACCTGTACCACCCCTTCCCTGAGTTTCCATGCTCACCCCTCCCATTCCCCGAGTCCTGTCCCACACCTACTCCTCTCCTCCACTTGACCCCCCACCCCATCATTCATCCTTATGGCCAGTAAAAAGTGGGAGGGCATAGCCATCCCACTTTTAAAAACAATGGGGCCATGGCCCCCTGGCCCCCCCTGTTCCAGTGCCCCTGATAGGACTAAGTCAGATCAGAACAAACCCTCCTCTCTTTCAAGATGATTGCTACCACTAATGGATCTGAACATTTCTTATACTTCCTAATTACACAGATGATGCCACTAGAAGGAAGAAGAAAATGGTTCTCGAGTTAAGAATGTTTTTCCTTTGTGAGTTATACTGCTTAAAACTACCACATGAAAGGAAGTTGAAGACATCTTTTCTACACTACCCTCCCCCGCCCCCCAAAAAAAATCTCAGTTAAAAGAACATTATAGCATTTGCAAAGACAAGTACTTCAAAGTTAGGAGATGCCAGAATTAAGGTTGTCTGTGTAACCTTAACGTGGTCCTCTTGTGTGTATGCATTTTGATACAGACTTTACATTTCATGATCACATGTAACTTTAAAAATGTTCTTTTAATGTGGTTGTGTGTGTGCAGTTTCCTCAGTTTTTAAAAAAGCAAATTGAAAAAAATAGAAATTCCATCATGTGGCATCATACAGACACCCTAATAGGTCATCACCAGAGTGGGAATCTTTTGATCCACCACACAGACTTCTGCCACTCGAGCTAACAGAATAATTGATGGCATTAGCAGGTTGTCATCATCTCTGTTGAATAGCATTAGAGGGGGATGGGTTTCACAGATATTTGTTGACAACAGAGGAATGGTGAGACTCACAGATCTTGGGTTCCAGTCCAGGCTCTGGAAGGGAGTGTCCATTCCCTCCACAAGCATGACTCCTTCTGCTCTGTCCCCATCCCAATCCTGTCTCTTCTCCACTTGTCCCAATCTCCTCATCTAGCCAGTTCCAGTTTCCTTTCCTCAGGCTTCCTCATTCCAGTCTCCTTGCTCTGCAAATCCTAGTCTCAACCCTCTGCATGCCCCCCATCCTAGTCCCATTCTCCAGTCCAATCCCACTTTCCTTGCGTCTGTTAGTCTATAAGGTGCCACAGGACTCTTTGTCGCTTCATCCAATATGTCTCTCCCCAGCCTTAGCCTCCAGTCACCCCCCTCCCATTCCCCATCCCCACTGGCTCCCAGTTCCAATCTCCCTCCCCAACTCGTTATCCAATCTCGGTGGTGTTCTCGCCACAACTCCATTCCTTGTCCCACTCTCTTTGCCCAGCCAGTCCCCGTTCTTCCCCCACGCCCTGGATCCTTCTCAGATGTTTCCCCTTCCCCCTTACCTCCTTCTCCCCACACCACTGGTTCTCATTCCCAGTCACTGGGTGAGGTGTCAAGGGGTCTCAGTCTCCCCCTACCTACAGGTTCCCCGTCCCAGTCTCCTTGCCCAGCAAGTCCCACTATCCCCACCCAAGGCTGGCGCTTCCACTAGGCGACCCTAGGTGCGGCAGGATTTGAGAGGCAGCATTTCGGCGGCGACTCATTTCCCGGCGGCAAGAAAAGCGACTGCCGAAATGCCACCGAGAACACAGCTTCAAAGAAGCTGTCGCCGAAGCGCCGCCGATTACGGTGGAGGAGTGCTGCCACCTAAAGCGGCAAAAACCCTGGCGCCGCTACTGTCCCCACCAGCCTCCAGTTCCAGGCTCCTTGTCCCAATCTACTCCCCTCACTTCCTCCTTGCATGTCAAGTTCTGGTCCCCTTTGCATTTGAATCAGGCAGCTTCCTCCTCCATGCTTCCTGGGCCCAGCTAGGGGGAGGGGTCAGAAGGGCATTCACTGCAAGCTCCTTGTTCTCAGTGCAAGAGCTCAGATCTGTACTCAACTCCAGGCCCAGCATGGCTCACAGCAGCCCTGAACTGCAATTGCCGGGAGTGATGCTTAGCTCCAGGTTGGAACAATGCTCAGTGTGGACACACTCTTCAAGGAATCTAGCTGTTAAAATATAAGAAGTCTCTACTGAACATGTGCAAGCTGAGATATATCAAAGGTTTATAACTTGGCCACATTCGGGCTGATTTAAAGGGGATGGTAAAAGGCATATGCCTGGCACAAAGGCCACCATCCTGCCACATTTCAAGTCCCTCCTCCAAAGCATGAGGGCACTAGAGCTTTTCAAAGAAAAGCTTTTTCTTCCCCTGCTGTCATGTTTCCTCTCAACTAATTAGCCTCTTAACATTGGTCTATACACCTGGACCGTATCATGTTTCTCTGACTGTATAAATGTCTGTCTGCAGTGTGTTTCATTCCATGCATCCGATGAAGTGGGTATTAACCCACGAAAGCTTATGCTGAAATAAATTTGTTAGTCTCTAGGGTGCTACAAGTTTTTCTTTCTTATTTTCGTTTTGCTGACACAGACTAACACGGCTACTACACTTAAACCTTTCAAAGAAAAGGCAGACAGAATTTTTAACGTGGCCAAAACAATGTATGTTTCCTAGCCTCATTCCTGTAAACAGCCAGTGTTTAATTTAAGACAGGGCTTGCCAAGCCTGAGCCCCGCATCTCTAGGCCTAACAAATCATAGCCCTGGCACTTCTGGGCTTGCCTTGCTGCATCAGTTATTAATGTAAAAAAATTTCTTAGGCCCCAGCACCTCTTTCATTACAAATTAAGCACTGTAAAAGCTGAACAGTTTGTAAACAAACCTCAGCCTGGTGCAGACACCTAGCACGGAAAATTTGGCCCAAAACAGTTAAAGTTCAACAAAGTTATGGACAACTGAAAACAAGGCTTTATAAGGGGAAGTGTTGGGCAACCTTAATAATAGGCAGTGCTACCAGCCCCACTTATAAGCACAGCTACAAATCTCAAACAGAAATTGGTAAAAAGCAAACGCCAACTGGAATATCAGCAATGAAAAACTAGCAAGGTACTGTCGGAATCAACTTTTTGCAAAACATGTACTCTACATATACGGGGAATATCAAGGACATTAAAGGAGAATGGAAGGTCGGGTGGTTAAAGCACTGGACTGAGACCCACGAAATCTGGGTTTAGTTCCTAGTTCTGCCACAGACTCTCTATGTGACCTTAGGCAAATCACTTGATCTTTCTCTGCCTAAGGGTACGTCTATACTTACGCGTCCGGTCGGAGGCGCGCGATCGATGTTCTGGGTTTGATTTATCGCGTCTTGTCAAGACGCAATAAATCGAACCAGGAAGTGCTCCGTCGTCGACGCTGGTAATCCAGCTCGACGAACGGAGTAGGCGGAGTCGACGAGGGAGCCTGCGCGCCGCGTGTGGACCCCGGGTAAGTGCTTTTTCATTCGAACTAAGGTACTTCGACTTCAGCTACGTTATTCACGTAGCTGAAGTTGCGTACCTTAGTTCGACAGGGGGGGTTAGTGTAGACCTGGGCTTAGTTTCTCCATCTAGAAAATGTGGATAATAATTCCTTTTCCCCAAGCATTGTTTATCTTGTCTATTTGGACTGTAAATTATTTTAGGGGCAGTAGCTGTCCCTTACTATGTGTATGTACAACACTTAGCACAATGGGGCCCTGACCTTGAGTGGATTATTTAAATAATCTAAAGCATTTAAATTAAAATATCCCAAATGCACAGGTCACTTTATTTGTCCTTGCAATAAGGAGGACAATGCACAATGGAAGAAATAAATGGACATATATTACTTCAGTAAAACTAGCCAGAAATTGAAAACAAAATGATTATTGTTCATCGTAAAACAGGACAAAACACACACCTTTAGGGGAGCATCTCATAGGGAAACCAAATTCCAATTTGACAATTTTGGTCATAAAAACTGGATATCAAAACTTCTTAAGAAACAATCAACATTTGAAAGCAGAATGATCCAATTATTTTTACTTCCAAAAAAAGGAATCTCAATATGCTGTATCTACATTAGACTTTTCACACTCAGATTCCCTTTATTGCAACTCCATCAGTGGTAGTAATAACAAAACCACTAGCATGGGTGCTGGCATTTTAACTACTGTGCTGTCTAATCCCGCACAGAGCAGGTCTAGGTAATGCTAGTTAAAATGCCATCTGCCACAGGTGTGTCTTTTCTATACTCTTGCCAGTGGGAAATGCGAGAAGAAAAAAGCCTCAAATAGACACAGCCAATAGACATATAGATTTCATTAAGAGCAATCTACACAGAAACTGTTCTGTTGATAACCTATTGTATACTGACCTTTGTTTTAGCCTCCTCCCCTGTTGTAATTGTGAAAGATTCAGCCTGCTGTTTTTGTAATCTGGGAATGAGATATGTAGGAGAGGCATTACAACCACACCTGTACCTGTCTTTAATTTTACATCTTTCTCCGTTGAGCTCTTTAATTAGCTAATTAAGAAAGCTGAATCTGTACCCTGACAGAGTTTGTTCTACTTTTTTCTGCACTTTGCTTTGGGCCTAGGAAAGAATTTACCAGATATATTATTTTGTTTAGGTATGCCTAATAAAGAGGTAACTATAACTCTTTGGGAGTGGTTAATTCACTTGAATATTTAAATGATTAATGTTCCTTATCCTATGAAATCCTTTCCCCCTATTCACCGTGTGTTTCTCATCTTGAGATGACTCACCGAAAGTATGTTGCTCTCTTAAATTCCAAATTAATAGCCTTTTAAGGTGGCTGGTGAATTAGATTCCAGGCAGAGTGATACAATCTAGAGGCCAGAGAAGGCAAGGCTCTTACTTCTTTAAAGAAAATGGTTGTGGGAGAAAAACTCAGAAGAGTAGTTGCTGATTTGAAAGCAGAACAGGACTTGCATGTTGTAACTCAATAAAGATATTTTACCGAGCTTTGGTTGTAATGTGGCTTTACTGGACTAGAGGAAATGGGAATATACATATTCTGAACCTGATAAACTTCTCTAATACAAGACATATGCATCTAATTGAAGTCTTGAAATACAGTGAAAAGGAAGAAAAATAATATCCAATTGTATGTTTTCCTATTGAACATATAAGAGAATTTTTTTAAAGTACTTTATATAGTACCATAGACAGATAGCATCCGTTTTTACAAATAAGGCATATATAGTATGCAGTGAAAACAAAGTTTATACGAAGATCAGAAATGTCCTCAAGACAGAGTAAAATAATCTAGTTGGGGTATGCAGCTGGTCTGGACAATCTCAGAGAAGAAGCTGTAATATAACATAGCCTAGAGTTCTATTGCTTTTCTTGGTTACTTATAATTAGTTACTGCTAATTATAAGGTCATTCCACGGAAATGAAATGCTAACCCCATAGTCTCTAAAAAGATGCAAGGGGGATTTCAGTGAAAGGCATAAATTCTTTAGCTAAAGCTCAGGAAGGTGCTAATATTTGATTGAGGGTTGCGGGGTGCGGCATGGGGCTCAGGGCAGGGGGTTGGGTTGCAAAAGGGGTGTGGGATGTGGCAGTTGGGCTGCAGGAGAGGTGTGGGATGCGGTAGGGAGCTCAGGGCAGGGAGTTGGGGTGTAGGCTCCGGCCTGGCGCCACTGACCTAGAGCAGCTCCGGGGTAGCAGCGGTGCTCACTGGCACCAGGACAGGCTCCCTGCCTGCCCTGGTGTCACGCCGCTCCGGGAAGCGGCCGGAACCGTGGCCCCTTGGGGAGAGGGAGCACAGGGCTCCATGCGCTGCCCTTGCCACTCCTCCAGGTACCTCCCCCGAAGCTCTCATTGGCCGCGGTTCCCTGTTCCCAGCCAATGGGAGCTCTGGGGGGCGGTGCCTGGAAGCAAGGGCAATGAATGGAGCCCTCTGCCCCATCCTCAGGGGCTGCAGAGACATGGTGCCGGCTGCTTCAGGGAGCGGCACGGGGCTCGTGGTGCCATGGGGGGGCAATCCTGCTGGCCAGATCCGAAGCCCTCAGGGGCCGGATCTGGCCCGCGGGCCATAGTTCCACCCCCCCACCCCCCGGCCTGGAGGTAAGCAGAGGAGCGGAGACGTGGTGCACTGGAGGAGGGGGCGTGGGGAGCTTGGCAGGCTGCAGGAAATAACCCCGTGGGGCGTGTGTTTGAGACCCCTGGATTAGTGTGCCCTATTCTATTATTCTCATAGGAATATTATAGGAAGATATGAACAAAATAGAAATGAAATCAAGGACCAAGTTTTTCTCATTATTTCTGCACAGTGTCATTGAATTCAATGACCACATTTATACCAGCCAATTTTCTCTTCAAATTTCCTAGCACTGGAAACAGTGAGCTACTGTGTCAACTAGACTTTCTCTAACAGGGTTAGACTGTGTAGTGGTAAAATGCTGGTGCTTTATCTTAAAGCAAAATATTGCTGCCACCAGTGGAGCTGCCCCACTAATAGCTACAGTGGGAAGTTTTAGGGGGAAAAGTCTACTTTAGGCAAAGCCATGGGGATACTTATGTGGATAAAGTGACTACCCCTCAACTCCCTCCCTACCCACAGGATTTTGCCCCCAGTGTCCAAGGGAAGAATATTGTATAATGTCCTATATACATAGGCAGAATTTGGATTCTGATGTTTCCTTTTTTTTTAAATCTAGAATTCTGCCTAAAATCACAGAATGATGGGAAAGAAAACTGAAAGCACCTGGTAAATTAATTAAGCGGATCCTAAAGGTAGCATGTAGTCCTTATACAATTGGATCCTAGTATACTCAATAAAATGGATTTCAGAGGGTGAAGAGGGGACGGTTCTGGATGTATATTGTCCTCTGACTTTTTAGCAAAAACATGTTCCCACGGCTGCCAAAACCCAAGTCTTTGATTTTAAACTATATCTGATGACCATAAAGACAGATCTTACTGCTGACTTTCCATTTTCTTGCTATATTTGATTTAAATTTAGACGTCAGCATCTTTGTTATATACTGAACTTATGAATGACCCCATCCATCTTATAGCCTTAAGCTTTGGCTGAGCAAACAATGACCTTTGCTGGCAATCATTAAGAGAGCACTGGAAGGCAGACGCCTAGCTGATGAGTCATTCTTCCACAATTTGGTTGCTTTATCATTTTCTGGTGCAGCTGGTGGGAAGATGTTTTCTGCTGAGCGAAGTTAACAGGCACATTCCCCTGCTTGGTAGAAGCAATGAACTACAAGGATTTCCTGAGGAGTAACTTCCCTATGCAATATGTGAGGTTTTTCATCTCCTAACTATAGTCATTTCATTATCATCCTGATACAAAGCTTTAAAAAGTAACCCTCACTGGAATACTTATAGCCTTCCCTGCTTTGATTTCAGAAAAATCTCACAGATCCTTCCCATACACGCTTCATGCAGTGGCCCTGGGGGGAAATTTTACCACCACCCTGGACACACAGGACTGCCTTGGGATAGAGAAGTACCAGGCCACCACGAAAGTCCTAAGGGAGATTGTCAACCATCACTCCCTGGCAATCCCTGGTGAGCATCTGACACATAACCACCAGCTGGACCCTACCACCTTCACTTATGTCCGGGTGGAGGACACTACCCAACCCCCATCTCTGTGTGCCAGTGGTGGAGTTCCCCTTGGTGCACCTGAGGATGGTCCTGGCTGGTTCCACCAGACTTGGGAGACCTCCTGGACTATGATCAGAGGGACTGTGTGGACCCAGTGGTGCTCAGCCAGTGCATGGGGCTGCCCACCCTATGTGTCACTTGTTGTGTGCTCAAGGAGGTGAGGGCAGCCTTGCCTCCTGCTTCTCTCACTTTCCGCAAGTGGGTCCTGTGTGGGAGGGAGGGTGCTTCCCATCCAACCCTCACTCCTGGCCCTCTGGAACTTGTCATTAGGCTCCGGTCTCGCCCCCAACATACCATCTGAACTGGCTGAATAACATCCAGCCAGTCTGCCTCTGAACCACGCCGAGATAATATCTGTACACACTTGTGCTTCACACCATCCACTTCTTTTCCCTCGTGTTCCACCCCAATGTTAAGTGGCAGGATCTGCTGTAACCAGCAGAGGGCAAGGAACCCCGCTGGGCCAGTCTGTACTCTGCTCTGGTTCCACGGCCCGCAGGGAATATCAGTAAGCATGGATGTATACCTGGCGCAGTTCACTAACTCCCCCGATACCTATCCTTTCTGCTGCAAGAGGGAAACCCTGGTTCACATCTATAGAGGTTGCAGCCCCCATTCCAGCACTTTTCCCTGCACCTCCTGATTTTTGCACACCCCATCCATGGCTCCGCAAAGTCACAGACTTCCTCGTCAGCCTCCTGGCACTGGCCAAGATGGCCATCCATCACTCCAGCAGTAGGAAGCTGGATGGGGGGGTACTCTGTGACTCTGGAGTCTATTTGTAGTTCCTTGTCTGCTTACACCTCTGGGCAGACTTCCTTCAGGCAGTATCCACTGACTCATTAGACGTCTTTGAGGAATGCTGGGCACTGTTTGGGGTTCTCTGCTCGGTGTCCACTTCTGGTTCCCTGATTTTTTACCTTTGACTTCATTCCTGTTCCTGTTTTCTCTTTTGTTATCCCCCATAACCAACTGGATCCTGGCCTTAGTGGTTCCTTCCCTTAGTTCAGGGTGAGGCCCTTTACTTTTGGAAGGGTTTAGACCTGCTTGTCCCAGTACTTCAAACAGTACACACTTCATTTCGTAAGCCCCACAGAGGATATGGGGGGGGGGGGCGGGGAAGGGGAGAAATATCAGGTCCTCAAGAGGAGAAATAGGAAATGAGTAGTGGGCACTGGGAAGCCATGGAAGGTAAGTAAAGAGTGAGAACATGACATGTGCGGGGCCAGGTTAAGGTAATCTGCAGCCCTAAACACACAACAACATGGGGATCCTGGTTGATTTCAATCAGGCCAGCCCCTGACCCCATGGTTCCAATCCCCACTTGGAGAGGCAGTGGTCCATCCCTTTCCAAAGAGGCAGGGGAAACAGCATAGGGCACCCTTTTTTCCCCATCAGAAGCCTCAGCGGGGGCGCTTTCTCATCTTCAGAAGATAGGTGGAAGCCAGCAGCCCTCCCAGTACTTAGCCAAGCATCCAGGGTACATCTGCTTAGAAAGGTGGGCTGAATCCACTACACTTTTCTCCTACTACACACACAGTCCTCTGCTGGGGTGAGGCTGGCAGGCCCTCCAAGAGTAGGGGGCCTTGATTTTAACATCCCATTGAGGGAGGATGAGAGAGAGGTAAGGGTGGGCCCTCATAACATCTGTAATGTCTGTGTAAATAAAGTAAAATGGGAGGGGATGGGGATCCAGCTAACATGATGAACTGTAGCCCCACATTTCTCTGGATGGGCCTGATGGTGATGCCTTGGGCAGTTCACCTCTCTCAGAGCTATTGTTTCAGGCTGTCTTCAGATGTCAGAGCATAACTGTGTTGCTCAGGGGTGTGAAAATTCCATCCCCCAGCAACATAGTTAAGCCGCCCTAACCCCAGGTGTAGACAGCACTAGGTTGACAGAAGAATTCTTCCATCACCCTAGCTACCACCTCTCAGGGAATTGGGAGAACTCCTCCTGTCAGTGTAGGTAGTGTCTATACTGAAGCACTACAGCTGCAGGATTTCAAGTGTAGACAATCCTTAGGTGCCACACAAAATGGCCAGAGGAAGAGCTGTCACTGCTCCCCCCTTATAACATCTAGCCCAGTGAGTAAAGCACATACGTGGAATATGGGAGACCCCAGTTCAATTCCCCCTCTGGGCAGAGGTCTTTCACTTCTCAGGAGTGTACTAACCACTGAGCTATAGAACATTCTGACATAGCACATCCTCTCAACCTCTCTTGTTGAAGCTGTTCCACTGTGGCTAACTAATTAAAGAGCGACGGGAGTAAGTAAACTGGACCCTGGGGTTACCACAAAGGTGCCCTAACCACCAAGCAACAGTCATTCTCTCTAAGTCTGGAGTTTAGGTGTCTAAGGACCTTAATGGATCCTACTCTCAGTGACTAAACTCAAAGAGTTGACCTTTTGTCAAAAGAGGTAAAAAATCTCAGTATGAGCTTGACTTCCTATCAAAACTTCCTGTTCTTCTCTCTTTAGATGGACTCTGTCTTATCTCTGTTGAGTGTGAGCTAATGAGACCCACCTGGTATGGTTGCCTAGGTGAGTCAGCAGACTAATAAGCCTGCAACTCCTCACAGCTGTTCATACTTCTCCCTGATGGAAGTAGGGAAATGGTGTTGCAGGCTTAATAAATTCCTCCCCACGTCACGATGCCCTAGAGTCTGGGCACCTTGCCTTGCTGAGATGTTATAAAAAATGACTCATTTTTAAATAAACTATATCCCACTGGACAAATGTATTCTTTGGTTAGGAATTGTTGGATCCCACTCTTGAAGTAGGTACAATACCTAAATAAAACAAATGTTTTCAATTTGTTGTTTGATAAGATTTAACACATTGTGTTTCAATAAAGTCTTAGAATGGTCATGTTTTCAAATTCACTGTAGAATGTATTGCATTTGGATACAGAAAAACATTCAAATGTAGAGCCTCAGCTCCATTTTCATTGTAAGAGGCCACACTACCATCAAAAGAGATTACACTCAATTACATTAAAAACTGTCATTTTTGCAGCAGCATGCATTTATGCAACAAGACATCAGTAGCTAATGCGTTTGCCAGAGACATTAACTTGAACAGACACTTTCTTTATAGCTGTGGTAATTATGAATAATATAGAAAGATTTTTAGCCAATCACAGCCTAGAAAAAATAAAATGCTGTTCTCTTGCAAATGACATGGAATTTTTTACTGACACTAAAAGTAAAATCCACTCACATAAAGAGCCTTTAAAAGACCTTCCACATTGTTCAAGCACTGCTTTGGCCCTTCACAGGGCAAGCAAGGTGGAGCTCATGTTCAATGACCCTACAGGAGGGCTTCTTCTCTATCTACTTGCCACATAGGGGCCTGTGGTGGGCTACTCGATCGTTGGTCGTATGGCTCCAATGGTCCAAAATCCCTTCATAGGGATTTATAAAGGCCATAGCCACTCTATCGGCTTAATGACACTGGGGTTGTGGTGTAACCCACCAGTTGGTTGGGGAATGAATTCTGTCTCCCCTCTTCTCAGCAACAGCACAGTTCCCACCCAGCAACAAAGCCTATTTATTAACTCTATGTCCCACCCCAAAAGGGACCACAGAAAGTCCACTAAAGCAGCAGCACCCAATTTTCAAACTCTCACAGGACAAGAATTTTTGTAATACTATGGTTTGTCTTGTCCATCACACAACAGGAACAATGTTCATGGTGTTGATTTTCATTCACAGTAAACAACTTCTGCTGTTACCAAACATCTTAGCTTCCCTTCAGTATTTAGTTATCCCATAAGCCATTTATTTACGTATGTAGTTATGATTCATATACCAGTATATTGCTGCCAAGAGGATTCTATTGCCATGGGGATATTTACAGATATTTTAAATATTATAGACAAAATAGTAAACTAGACCAACAGTCAGAAATAACTTTGATATGAAATGGAAGCTCATTGACTTTCAAAGTGGAATTATCAATATTGAACTTCTTGAACAGCTAATAGATATAACAAATAAAACAGTATAATTTTGTACTACAGGTAGAAATATGCTGCAATTCTTTTAGACCTTAAAATAATCAAAACAATTTTTCAAAAGAAAAGTTGCTTACATGAATATTTGCTTTCTGTACAACTAGCCCCTCTTTAATTAGGGTTCCATTTTCAAGAGGAGCTAGTGCAACAACTCAAACCAAAGATATTTTCAGAAAGTAGAATTCACATCTAAATTGAATAATAAAGTGTGATATCCATTAGTTTATTCCGGTCACACACATTCAGTTAAGATAACTCAAGTCTCAAAAATGGTATGGATACCACAACACTAGCTTCAAAACCCTCGACACTGAAAATCATGCAACTATTCACTTATTTTAGTAGAAAAAATAATTGGTTTTGTTTAGCAGCCTTTACAATTGAGGTATTCTAAAGCACTTTATAAAGCAGTGAGTTAGCTACTAATAATGCTGTCAATGTATAACCAAACATAACAGGCTTCTACCTAGCTTGTACAGAGCACTGGGCATTACATTACAAACTGTTTTACTGAAAGATGGAATGTTGGCTAGGGTGTATAACATTTAATATAAACATCACGTGTGGGGAGACCATGTTGTCAATTAACCCCTAAATAGCATATAACAACCTTGTGACCCAGAGAAGTAGCGAAAACAATGTGAAACTGTCTTCTTTTGTAAACCTCATGTTTATTTATAGCACTATATAAATAAAAATAAACCAAAACCACTCATTTTTTAAATCAAAACACAAAAAATTTACTTTACACTTCAACAGGAGTTGAAAAAAAATGACGCAGAAGCTTGTCACTATAAAGAGTATGTAATTTCTTCAAAAACTGTCTTACACTGTAGGTTTGTGGTAGTATGTAAAACTTTTATCTGGAAGGCTAAGAAGGTGTCTTTGTTTTTTCTGATGTATCTGCCATGAAAACTGGCTCTTGATATATGCCAGGTTTATAGGTAGGATAAATCATCAAAAAGATCAAGAATTCCAAAGTCTGCTTAACTAATTCCTTTTAAATTGGGTTTATACTTCAAATAGTGCTCAGCCATCACGGCAACATTACTAAGTGTTATTTTTCTTTTTATGCCGAATAGTAGTAAAAGCATTGCAATCTTTGCAATCATTGAATACAGAGAATTAATCTGAATGTAAATTTCAATCTCCTGTTTGATAAATGTTTAATTTTCTAATTTGTTCTTCCATGTATCATGTACCTACAGTTTTTCTAATTTATTTCCGGTGTAATGATTTACTTTTTGCATACTAGATTCATGTATTTAGCTATTCACTGTGTTCTAAGTAAATGCAACCCCAGTTTTGTGCAGGTGTTTGCTAATAATAAGCAAAGGTGACTATAGCACTGAGAGAGAGTGCTCCCACTGAAACCAAATGCAAAACTCCCACGGACTTCAACAGTAGCAAGATTGGATTAAAATAAACCTAGATTTCTGTTGAATAAGCCTATAACAATTTATACATATGGTATGAAGGATGTGGTGGCTCTCTCTATTTTTATATTGTATATGATTGCTGTAAGGCAGGGGTGGCCAACCTGAGTCTGAGAAGGAGCCAGAATTTACCAATGTACATTGCCAAAGAGCCACAGTAATACGTCAGCAGCCCCTGCATCAGCTCCCCGCTGGCTCCCAGCGCCTCCTGCCCACCGCAGCCCCGCCGATCAGTGCCTCCCGCTTCCTCCCCACACCTCCTGATCGCCTGTTTCGAGGCTCTGGTGGGGAGGAGCGAGGACATGGCAGGCTCAGGGGAGGGCGCAGGAAGGCGTGGAGTGGGGGCAGGGCCTGTAGAAGAGCCAGGGATTGAGCAGAGAGCACCCCCTGGCACATTGGAAACAAAGTTGGCGCTTGTAGCTCCAGCCCCGGAGTCGTTGTCTATAGAAGGAGCTGCAAATTAACTTCTGAAGAGCTGCATGTGGCTCCGGAGCCACAGGTTGACCACCCTGCTGTAAGGGATACATGGTAGCTATAGAGCATTGGGAGCTGAATGACATAGGTTAGTTTGATTTAATAGTATTCTGTTACAAAAGCAGCCAGGAAGGACAGGCAATGCATGCAGATAAGCCACCTTCTGACAAATAGCAGGGAGAGTCAGAGACTGTAAATAATTAACACACTTTGTTCGACAACTTTTTCTTTTTAAACGGGGTAAAAAAATGTCTGAAAGTTGCACAGAAAAAAAGAAAAATGTAAGAAAGACTTTTTGTTCTGGGAAGCTGGGCTTTTTTTTAAACAAAAAATGTTGAACAATAAGGAAGTGGCCATCTATCCATGTGTATTTGATTTGTTTTTGTTCTACAAGATGCAGTGCACCCTTACTATGGCGCTAAGTGTTCTCTCATTCAACTATTGACTAAGGCCTGGTCTACACTAAGAGTTTATATCGAATTTAGCAGCGTTAAATCGAATTAACCCTGCACCCGTCCACACAACAAAGCCATTTATTTCGACATAAAGGGCTCTTAAAATCAATTTCTGTACTCCTCCCCGACAAGGGGATTAGCATTAAAATCGATATTGCCATGTCAAATTAGGGTTAGTGTGGACGGAAATCGACGTTATTGGTCTCCGGGAGCTATCCCACAGTGCACCACTGCGACCTCTCTGGACAGCAGTCCCAGCTCGGATGCTCTGGCCAGGTAAAGCCCCAGGTAAAGCCCTGGGAACATTTGAATTTTGTTTCCTGTTTGGCCAGCTCAGCAGCTGGTGAGCTCAGCAGCACAGGTAACGATGCAGAGCTCTTCAGCAGAGGTGATCATGCAATCCCAGAATAGAAAGAGGGCTCCAGCATGGACAGAACGGGAGGTGTTAGATCTGATAGCAGTCTGGGGAGATGAATCCGTGCTATCAGAGCTACGATCGAAAAGACGTAATGCAAAAATCTATGAAAAAATCGCCAAGGCTATGATGGACAGAGGATACAGCAGGGATGCATTGCAGTGCCACGTTAAAATTAAGGAGCTGAGACAAGCGTACCAGAAGACCAAAGAGTCAAACGGACGCTCTGGGTCAGATCCCCAGACATGCCGCTTCTACGCTGCGCTGCATGCCATCCTAGGGGGGTCCGCCACCACTACCCCACCCATGTCTGTGGACTCCGAGGATGGGGTATTCTCATCACTCGCTTCCTCTGATGTTTTTGCGAACAGAGAAGATGATGAGGGAGATGATGAGGGCGAGGTGGTCAACAGCGCTCTGCAGGGCGATTTCCCCGAAAGCCAGGAACTTTTCATCACCCTGACAGCGATCCCCTCCCAAGGCGGTATCCCGGACCGTGAAGCCGGAGAAGGCACAAGTGTATCTTTTCAATTGAAAAGACATGGTTGTAAAGCAATTGGTTTTTAATGGTTACTTTGCCCTGAGGACTTGGGATACATTTGTGGCCAGTAGAGCTGCTGGAAAAGTCTGTTAACATGTCTGGGGATGGAGCGGAAATCCTCCAGGGACATCTCCATGAAGCTCTCCTGTAGGTACTCTAAAAGCCTTTGCAGAAGGTTTCTGGGGAGAGCAGCCTTATTACGTCCTCCATGGTAGGACACTTTACCATGCCAGGCCAGTAGCAAGTACTCTGGTATTGCACGGCAAAGACTGGCAGCATATGGCCCCGGAGTTTGCTGGCATTCAAGCAACATCCGTTCTTTCTCTGTCTGTGTTATCCTCATCAGAGTGATATTATTCATCGTGACCTGTTTGAAATACGGGAATTTAATTACGGGGACAGTCAGAGATGTCCATTTCTACTGGGCTGTTTGCCTGTTCCTGAAAAGAAATCCTCCCCGCAGTTTCCAGCCACGCGGTGGGGAAGGGGAAGGGGATTGTTCATGCTGGGCTGTTGGCGTTCGGCTAGCAGGGATCTTCCGATACCAGCCACGCGGTGGGAGCGGGGAGGGGGGCCGTTCAGGATGGGCTGTTGGTGTTCGGCTAGCAGGGATCTTCCCTGATACCAGCCACGTGGTGGGAGCGGGGAGGGGGGCCATTCAGGCTGGGCAGTTGGTGTTCGGCTAGCAGGGATCTTCCCTGATACCAGTCACGCAGTGGGGTGATGGCGAAAGCTAGCATCCCAGAGAATGGGATGGCTGGAGTTACTTTGTTTTGAGTTACTTGGCTTTGAGCGTGAAAGGAGGGCGCTGCTGTTAATTAAGGTTTCCGAAGCCGAAAGTCTATGGCTTACCTGGCCACCCGCTAGCCGAATTCCGTTGCCCAGCCCTGTGTGTGATCTGTACATCAAAGCCCCAGGCATGCAATATAAAGATGCAAAATGCGACCTTGTACTGAAAGTATATTTGGTAGGTACTGTGAATGATGCTGTTCACCGCGAAAGAGTATATGCATTGGTCTGTAAAATGTATCTGTTTAAAAAATTCACTTTTTTCATCCCACAGCTGCAACTGTCCCTAGGCCAGGGGCGGCTCCAGGCACCAGCGCAGCAAGCGCGTGCCTGGGGCGGCAAGCCGCTGGGGGCGGCGCTCCTCCTCCGGCCGGGGGAGAGCGGAGCATGCCGCTGCGCTCCCCGCGGAGCTCCTCCGGCCGGCGGGGGGATGGCAGGGGGACAGCGGGGCCATGCCGCCGCCCTCCCTGCAGCGCTCCTCCGGCCGGCCGGGGGAGAGCGGGGCCATGCCGCCGCCCTCCCTGCGGGGCTCCTCCGGCCGGCCGGGGGAGAGCGGGGCCATGCCGCCGCCCTCCCCGCGGCGCTCCTCCGGCCGGCCGGGGGAGAGCGGGGCCATGCCGCCGCGCTCCCCGCGGGGCTCCTCCGGCCGGCCGGGGGAGAGCGGGGCCATGCTGCCGCCCTCCCCGGGGCGCTCCTCCGGCCAGCCGGGGGAGAGCGGGGCCATGCCGCCGCCCTCCCCGCGGCGCTCCTCTGGCCGGCGGGGGGACGGCGGGGGGACAGCGGGGCCATGCCGCCGCCCTCCCTGCAGCGCTCCTCCGGCCGGCCGGGGGAGAGCGGGGCCATGCCGCCGCCCTCCCTGCGGGGCTCCTCCGGCCGGCCGGGGGAGAGCGGGGCCATGCCGCTGCCCTCCCTGCGGGGCTCCTCCGGCCGGCTGGGGGAGAGCGAGGCCATGCCGCCGCGCTCCCCGCGGGGCTCCTCCGGCCGGCCGGGGGAGAGCGGGGCATGCCGCCGCCGGCACCCGGAGCTGGGCGGCGGGCATGCCGCGTTCCCCGCCCCTGCCCCAGCGGGGCCATGGGCATGCCGCGCTCCCCGCCCCAGCCCCAACCGGGCAGCTGGGGGAGAGGGGCGGCCGGTGGCTTTTTTGCCTGGGGCGGCAAAAAAGCCAGAGCCGGGCCTGCCCTAGGCTTCCCCCGGCATCCCCCTCCCAACGGCTGTCGCAGATAAGGCGGAGAAAGAAACGCACACGCGACGAGATGTTCTCTGAGCTAATGCGGTGCTCCCGCACTGAAGTAGCTCAGCAGAATGTGTGGAGGGACAGAATTTCCCAGTACAAGGAAGCGGCCAGTGAATGGGAGGACAGGAGGGACGCTCGAGCTGAGAGGTGGCGGATGGAAGACCAGAGGGTGACAGAGGCGATGCTTGGGCTACTGTGGGAGCAAACCGACACGCTCCGGCGTCTGGTGGATGTTCTGCAGGAACGCAGGCAGGATGACAGACCGCTGCTGTAACTGCCTTCACCCCTCCCCAAGTCCCATAGCCTCCTCACCCAGAGTCCCCAAAACTCGGGGGGGAAGGCAACGTGCGAACAACCACTCCACCCCGGCGGATTGCTCAAGCAGCAGACGGCTGTCATTCCACAAGTTTTGAAACGGCCTTTCCTTCCCTCCTTCCTCCACCCCTCCGCCCACACCCCACCCTGGCCACCGTCTCAGTTCTCTCCCTTTCTTCCCAAATCTTGAATAAAAAAATGTTGTTTGTGAAACAATGGTGCCTTTATTTCCTTTCAAAGCAAGGTGCGCTGGAAGGGGGGAAGAGGGGTTGGACGGGGGTTGGTGATTAGAGAGGATAGGCAATATAAACAGAGTAAACAAACGGGGGCAGGTTCTCATCAAGGAGAAACAAACGTAAGAGTCACTGGTTACCCTGGTCAGTCTGGAAGCTAGTTTTGAAAGCTTGCCTGATGCGCACTGCATCCTGCTGTGCTCTTCTAATCGCCCCGGTGTCTGGCTGCGCATAAGCTGAGGCCAGGCGATTTGCTTCAACCTCCCACCCCGCCATAAACGTCTCCCCCTTACTCTCACAGAGATTGTGGAGCACACAGCAAGCAGCAATAACAATGGGTATACTGGTTTCGCTGAGATCTGAGCGAGTCAATAAGCTTCACCAGCGCCCTTTCAAACGCCCAAATGCACACTCCACCACCATTCTGTACTTGCTCAGCCTGTAGTTGAACAGCTCCTTACTACTGTCCAGGGTGCCCGTGTATGGCTTCATGAGCCAGGGCATTAAGGGGTAGGCTGGGTCCCCAAGAATCACTATAGGCATCTCCACATCCCCAACTGTTATTTTCTGGTCTGGGAAGTAAATACCTTCCTGCAGCCATCTAAACAGACCAGAGTTTCTGAAGACGCAAGCGTCATGAACCTTTCCCGGCCATCCGACGTTGATGTTGGTGAAATGTCCATTGTGATCCACCAGTGCTTGCAGCACCATTGAAAAGTAGCCCTTTCGGTTAATGTACTGGCTGCCCTGGTGGTCCGGTCCCAAGATAGGGATGTGAGTTCCGTCTATAGCCCCACCACAGTTTGGGAATCCCATCGCAGCGAAGCCATCTACTATCACCTGCTCATTTCCCAGGGTCACTACCTTTGACAGCAGCAGCTCAACGATTGTGTGTGCTACTTGCATCACAGCAAGCCCCACAGTAGATTTGCCCACTCCAAAATGGCTCGCGACTGACCGGTAGCTGTCAGACGTTGCAAGCTTCCAGAGGGCTATTGCCACTCACTTCTCAACTGTCAGGGCTGCTCTCATCCTGGTGTCCTGGCGCTTCAGGGCAGGGGAAAGCAAGTCACAAAGTTCCAGGAAAGTGCCCTTACGCATGCGAAAGTTTCGCAGCCACTGGGATTCATCCCAGACCTACAGCACTATGCGGTCCCACCAGTCTGTGCTCGTTTCCCGGGCCCAGAATCGGCGTTCCATGGCATAAGCCTGCCCCATTGCCACCAGAATGTCTAATTTGCGGGGTCCCGTTCTCTGAGAGAGGTCTGTGTCCATGTCCTCATCACTCTTGTCACCGCGTTGACTACTCTCTTGATTTCTCAAGTTCCAATTCTGGATAAAGCGCACAATAATGCGCGAGGTGTTGACAATGGCCATAACTGCTGTGATGATCTCCCCGGGCTCCATGCTCGCCGCGCTACGGCGTCCGCGCTTTCAATCCAGGGAAAAGGGCGCGAAATCATTGTCTGCCGTTGCTTCCCCGGAGGGAGGGGGGGAGTGACGGTTGAATGACGTCATGTACCCATAACCACCCAGTACAAATTTTTTGCCCCATCAGGCATCGGGAGCTCAACCCATAATTCCAATGGGCAGCGGGGACTGCGGGAATTGTGGGATAGCTACCCACAGTGCACAGCTTGGAATGTCGACGCTTGCCCCGATACTGTGGACTCACATCGCCGATTTAATGTGCTTAGTATGGACACACACGTTCGACTTCATATCGGTTCACAAAAATCGATTTTGGTAAAATCGGACTACAGTTCGAGTGTAGACATACCCTAAGCTTCTACTCTCCTCAGGCCTTGATCTTGCAAAGTGATCAGTCTGGAAAGACCCATATGCCTGTGAGACTATGCAGGGATAAGGGTTCATCTGTGCAGATTGACTTGCAGGACTGAGTACTAATGATTACACATCTGGGTATCCAGAGAGCCTCTTAAGGTTTTACTTAAGATTGACCATCCTCAGTGGGATTTACTGATTAACACATAAACAAACACAAAACTGGAACTACAGGAGATGTGCTCTATCTCTCCAAATCTCAATCACATTACTTTCTGTCACTCTTCTACACCCTCACTCCCTTGCCTGAATATTGGTTGCTTTTTTAGATTCTAACTCCCCTTGAGGTGGGGAATTTGTCATATTATTAGTCAATAAAGTGTCTGGCACTCTGTAAGTATTAGTTGCATTTTCAAATAGTTTATTGTTACTGTAAAACAAGCATTCTACCATATTTCCCAAACCACATGTCCTTTACAAGGAGCAAAATAGTGTAAAGTACTGAATTACTTCCACGAAGGCTATATCTCATCTAATTTAATGAAGTAAACATTATTTCTAAGGTTACATGACCAAGGGTTAAATTGTTTTCTAGATTCTACTGATATGTATTCTCCACTACAACACAAAGCACACATTTTCCTCCCCCAAACAATAAGTGTATGTGTGTGCCTCTCACAAAAATCGCATCATTGGGTCATAATCTATCAAAGCCTCTTTCTTTAGATAATTGAAGTAATGGATGTATACCAGTACAATTCAGTAAACACACTACAAAACAAGACATGCTGTATTTTTCCCATGGCTATTGTTCAATGGAAGCTTGTGTTAATGTATTCTTTCAATATTTTAAAAGTATTTGTGGACATATATGGCATCTCACTGTTTTTAGCATTGCATTCATATTTTTGGAAACACAACATATGGTGAGATTTTAAAAAAGGGTCTGAGAAGCATATGATGTCTTAACTATTTTGCATATTTCTAGAATAGTGTTATGGGTGGTACCCAATGCCAAGAGCCTGCAGGAACGGTGGTGACAAGCGTATGAAGGACACTGTATACTTATTTACTGTGTTGCCTTTGAGTTTGTAGCTTATTTGCCATTTCATGGCTGCCCTATTGACCTCAACAGCATCAACTGAAACAGAAAAGCTAAACAAACATAAGCCCTGATCCTGCAAACCCTTATTCACACAAGTGATCCTATTGATTTAATGGGATTACTCACAAGAGACAGGATATGAAAGATTGGGCACCAGTGGCCCAATCATGAATCTCGTTCAAAGTACCTCTTATTATTATGATTTATTTCTTTGTATTACTGCAATATCTAGGAGCCTTAGTTATGGATCAGGACCCCATTGTGGTAGGCACTGTACAGAAGCAGAACAAAAAGATGGGCCCTGCTCCAAAGAGCTTAAAATCTAAGTACAGTAAAAGTTTTGCTATCTGGCATGTTGGGAGAATGGGGGGTGCCGGTAAGTCAAAAATTCCGGTTAACTAAGAGGGAGGGAGTTTGGGTGCGGGAGGGGGCTCAGGGCTGGGGGTTGAGGTGCGGGAGGGAGTGTGGGGTATGGGCTCTGGGAGGGAGTTTGGGTGAGGGAGGGAGCTCGGGGCAGGGGGTTGGGTGTGGGAGGGGGCTCGGGGTGACAGATACGGGCGGCACTCACCTTGGGCAGCTCCCCGAAAGCAGCGACATGTCCCTGCTGCTCCTAGGCGGAGGTACAGCCAGGCGGCTCTGCGCACTGCCTCCACCCACAGGCACCCCGCACAGCTCCCATTGACCGTAGTTAGTGGCCAATGGGAGCTGCGGAGCCAGTGCTTGTGGTGGAGCAGGGCAGGGGCAGTGCACAGAGCCCCCATGGCTGTTCCTCTGCCTAGGAGCAGCAGGGACATGTCGCCACTTCCAGGGAGCCATGCGGAGCCAGGTAGGGAGCTTGTCACCTGTCACTGCACCAACCGGACTTTTAATGGATATCAGAAATGCCGGTTTCTAGAGCTTTCCGGTTGATAAAGTGCCAGATAACACAGCTTTTAATGTATAAGACAAGAGACAACAGCTGGATACAGACAAATAGATGGGAAAGTGAAAGGAAATTATGAGACAATATTGATCAACATGATAAGTTGTGGTCTCAGTACACCAATAGCCTAACTGTTGTCAAGATGTTTTTTGTAGGTATCACAGCAAATGAGAGGTTTAAGGAGGGATTTGGAGGAGGACAATGTGCCTCCTATTTAGGTGTTGAGCATTCTCAACCCAGCTCCTAGCAAGAGGTGCTGGTCACTTTGCAGGATTGGGCCCTTAGTCAACAGTGTGTGAAGAAGGTGAGCAGGATTTGCTCCTATATTAGCAGGCAGATAGAATAATAATAGCTTCTGATCTTTAGTAATTTGCATTATATTTAACTTTTTTTAAAAAAAATGTGAATTTCAGAAGTATCACATTTTACAAATTGCAGTTTTTCTTTAAATTAATCAATGTATACAGAATCTGAGCAGCCTTGAAATTCCCTTCCCGTTAATTTTTCCTAATTCTAGTAGTGTAGTAGTGAAGGCCCAGATCCACAAAGGTACTTAGGCACCTAAACTAGAAATCAGAGGAACAACAGTACAATCCACAAAGCCTGAATTAGGCACCTAAACTCCTATATAGTGAATGGGAAGACATAGGAGCCTTAGAATATGACCCACAAAAGCCAGAACACTAGGTGGGGAGCTGCCTAAACTAGCCAAAGGGAGATACCAGCGAATGGGGCGTATCCTAAACCCCATCCCTCTCACAGACTAGGTGACCAAGTCTGGGCAGCAGGGAGGTGTCTATCTCTGCTTAGCGATCCACAACTGCCATATGGAGTCAGATGGGTTAGGTGCCAAAGGTGTTTCTTGTGGGACTGAATTAGGCACCTCACCTGCCTCCCTCCACACAGAACAGCCACTGGAGGAGGAGTTGGTGATGCCGCTGCCCACCTTATAACTTTTAAGCCAGGGGTTAGAGCACTCACCTGGGATGTGGGAGACCCACGTCGAAATCCCTCTTCAGCCACAGGGGGAGAAAGGATTTGAACAAGGGTTCCCCAGCTCTCAGGAGAGTACACTTCCCACTAGCCTGTGGGATATTCTGAGATGGGGCTCCTTCAGTCTCTCAGGTTGCAGCTGTTCCTTTTTGGATTAAATAAGAGTCATTGGAGCAGAGGGACTGGACCCTAGGTCTCCCACCTCACAAGAAATGACTGAAGTGCCTAACTCCAGGAGAGGGGTTCCCTACCATGGTTCCCAAGTAGAGAGCTCCCTGCAGCCTAGACTCAAATACTTATCTCCTGGAGAGGGGCGGGGTTTAGGACACAGGGTTTAGGACATGCCTTTTGTCAGCATCTCCCATATGTGAACAGGTGGCGGATACAGTATGTCAGGGGAGGCTAAACCTCCCCTGGCGCAGCTGCCACAGCCCTGCCACCAGATGTCTGGGCCGTGGTGGCCTCGCCTGCGCTCCGCCTTTTCCCGTCCCTGCTCCGCCCCTTCCCTGAGGCCCACACCGGCCACCACTGCCTGACTGAATCCCTCCTATCCTCCACTCCACCCTCCCTCTCTGGAGGTCCCCGCCGCTCACTGTGTTCCTCCTCTCCTCCACGCCCCCTCGCCGTGTCCCTCCTCTCCTCCATCCTCTCCCTGTGAGGCCCCTCCCGCCCGCCACGTCCTTCCTCTCTTTCATCCCCTCACCCATGAGGCCCCCACTGCCCCATGTCCTTCCTTTCCCGTGCGGGCCTCATGGGGGAAGGGAGTGTGTGGAGAAGAGGAGGGATGCAGTGAGCAGCGGGGGAGGGAAGTGGAGGAGAGGAGGGACGCGGAGAGCACAAGTGACGGGGTCCTCGCAGGGGAGGGGAGATGGAGGAATGCGGGGAGTGGTGGGTGATGGAGGCCTTGTGGGGGAGGAGGGTGGAGAGGAGGGACGCGGGGAGTGGCAGGTGGTGAGGGCTCCATGGGGGAGGGAGGGAGGGAGGGAGGAGAGGAGGAACATGCTGAGCTGCGGAGGGAGGGGGTGGGACCTGTGGCCGAACAGGAGTGGAGTGCGGGTGGGGCCGCAGGCAGAAAAGGCGGGGCTGCAAGCTAGCTTCCCCCAGGGGAAGCTTCACCCGCTGCCCATGCTTATGTGGCTCCCGCACCAGCGTACTGGCTTTGTTGATCACATTCTTAGTAGCCTGTCTCTCCTCTTTCATTGTTTATGGAGCCTATGTGCCTAACTCAAGTTGTTTCTGTGATTTTCTAAGTGCCTAAAAGTTAGTCATTGCAACACTCAGTGTTGCAATGCCTAAGTCCCTTTGTGGATCCAGGCCAAAGTCCTTACCCTGAGAGAAAGAGTATATTGCCCTAAAAATTAAAATTACAGCATTTATTATACTGTACACAGAATGCCTCAGACATCAGCATTTTTTGTTTTTTCTTCTCAAAATGTACTATATTTTTTTTACCAATCTTCCTAATTATGTTCCTAATTATTGTATGAAAAGAGAAAAAAATTGCTATTTGCAGCCCTTAAGAACCTGACAATTAACCTCTCACAAAAACCAAATGAGATTTAATGAGATTGGGTTCAGTCTTGCTTCAGATTAAGTCAGTGGCAATTTTGCCTTTGATTTCAGAAAGCAGGATGGTGTATCCATTCCACTACTATTTGTTTTTCACCAGTTAATCTATCAAGCAATTTCTCACTTAAAAGACCTACTCTGAAACAACGTGTTCCCTTTTGAGAACATCTCCCAATAAATTACCTATTTTAGATATGGTACGCAATGTGATATCATAGAAAAGATCATGAAAAAATGAAGTACAACAGCTTGAAACCCTTACAAGAGAAAAATAATTTTATTTTTCTTGTTTTGCCTTATTGTTTGTTCTACTGTGTTGTACTTTTTATGGAATAGTTGTTGGTGTATACTGTGTGTGCAATAAACAACTATTATGGCTATCAAATGCTTGTTTTTATTTAGCATTCAATTGACCACAAAAGCCATGTACCTATAATTTAATGTCATGGACATTGCCATCCAAAACAACTACAGTGAAAAGGATTGTTTCTTCTCATCTGTTATGAAAGATACGAACTTATGGTAGACAATATCGGGCAGCCTTGTGGCCAAAGATAATAAGAGTCTCTCTCTCTCTCGGGCATCTCAGAACCACATTATATTGTAACTGTTCCAGCTCTTGAAGCAGGATTGAACCACAAAGAATGATGATGCATATCTTCTCTAATATAAGTCTAAAGAATATGTGCCTTCAGTGCTTTCACAAGAAGTGTTTGCTCACAGAAGAGTCACTGACTGATCAGTCCATCAGCCCTCACAGTGAGCGCGCCGATCACAACACATCAGATGCATTGGTCTAGCCAGTCCTCCAACTACCCACTGGCCAAGCTATCAGTAGCACCGGACACCCGATTGACATAGCACACAGCAGCCTAGAACTCCTGAGCGATCCACCAACCGCACCCTCCCAAGCAGCTAGGATTACAAGCGCACGCCACCACACCAGGCTCACACTAGAATACTGATCATTAACGTGATGAGAACTGGAAAGCATAGACCTCTATAACATTATGTGGAGCACAAAGAATGTACTTAGATTGTAAACTTCTTAGGGAAGAGACCATCTTTTTAGTCCGTTTGTACACTACGTGGCACAATCATATGTCCACGACACTAGGTGCTACAGTATCAATTATAATACAAATAAATAATAATATAATAGTTTGCAATTGCACACCACACATATAAACATCTAGGCTCAGATTTTCAAAGGTATGTATGTTCCTAACTTCCATGAAATCAATGGAAGTTACAAGCCTAAATACCTTTGAGGATCTGGGCCTTCGAGCCTTCAGCGTTGGCACTGAAAGACACGATTTTGAAAGGTTCCAAGGCTTTTGGGCCCAAATATAAAAAATGCAATATTCTCAACTCTGAGATCAGTGTTTGAATGAGAGAGGGAATTAGTTTGTCTGCCTTTACTGGTGTTCATTCTTCTCAGATACTGCTACTCCGTCCTCGCAAGTGATGGCATTTACCCGACTCATAAAGATATTTCTGAAGAGGCAATTTACTGCCTTTGGAATGCACCAGACTGAACTAAACAGCATGTATTATCAGAACAATTCCAAAGGGGCAGATGGAATACACCTTGAGTCTCCTGCAAAGGTTTTATCTTCCTTCTGCAAATTGCTGCATAGAAGCACGGTTTTACTTTGTTTTTTAAAGATTTCATTCACTGCTGGGACACACGATTCAAATTAATACTTGCTGACAGCAGGAAAGGTTGGCCATTATTTACACTTCAGGAATTTGACAGAGGAAGATTCAAAATTAAATATCCAAAACCTCCACTTCTTAAACAGCTTCAGTTAGTTCTTTCAAATCTCTTTTGTTTGTATTTACAATTATAGTTGAACAAGTTCATGTGGACTTAATTAGGAAAGCCATTTCTACAAAAAATAAAATAGCCAGACAATAACTTAGTTTCTCATGACACTTTTCGTAAGATGAGGGGTTTGCCCAAATGTTCTTGGGCAGGATTCCCACTTCCTACCCCTCAGTGTGGGGCGCTCTAGGTGTGTATTTGATTGCAGCTCTCCACCCCAGAAGGAGCTGCTTTCCAGCAGGGCGGTATGTTCAGTTTGTAGAGTGGAGGAAGTGCTCTACATGAATGTAAAATACACAGTATAGGGCAAGGCGTGTACAGGAGCAGATGGCGTGTTATGAGGCCACATAGTTGGGGGCAGGCAGGCAGGCGTTTGCACTTTGGCACTAAAGCGAAGGTGTCCCCCAGGCAGAGTGTCCCGGGAAGCGGCGGTGCCTCTCTCCAAGCCTGGGGACGGGCATGGGTGAGCAGCAAGAGATTACGACTGGGCCCAAACATCTCTTTGAAGAAAGTCAGACAGCACAGCGAGGGAGCCAGGCAGGGCACGCGCAGGTGCGAAGGCGGGTGTGTCTGCTGCGCGAGGAGCCAGTCCCGGCAACGTCGAACCGCCGGGGCCGCGTGCCAACGCCCCCCCGGCAGCCGCCTGCTTCACCTCCCCGTCTCATCCCGTCCCATTCACCCTCATCCTCCGCCTCCCTCCCGCGCTCTTTCCCGCAGCCTCGGCCTCTTTTACGCTAATTGCGTAAATCGCGGGCACAAGTTTACGGTGCTTGCGGGGGAGGGAACTAGAATACGTAATGCAGCACGGGGTTCGTTAGCTTCTACAGGGCGTAGAGTAACGACCCTACCAGAATAGCCGTGGAAAGGGTTGGAGTAGCCGCCTTGCGTAGCTCTGCTTGTCAGCCATCTGTGATTCGGGCAAGGCTCCCCCGCCCCGCATGCTTTGCTATCACTGTGGCTCAGTCCGGAGGGAGGGGGATTTCCTCCTGACGCTGAACCAAGCAAACGCCGCAGATACAATACAGCGTTTCATCGGCCGGATTTGCCCGGATTCAAAATGGCCGCCGGGCACTCCACAGGGCGGGGCAATAGTCAAATCTCGTTCAGGTGGCGGGGAAATCTCTCGAGAGTGTCCGGGATCTCAGGCCGCAAGGCCGGAAGTTGCTGCGTACTAGGAGAGGCGTGGGGAAGTGAAGTCCGCCTGTTCGGGAGTTCGTGTGCGTAGGGGCGGCGTGGTGCAGGGCGGCTACGCTGCGGGATCGGCGTAGCGGACGTTAGCGAATCGGCGGGGCGGAGGCAGCGGCAGCGGCAGTAGCTGAGGGTTGGCTGGTGGGGGGAGGGGGAAGCTCGGTTAGTGCCGCCGCGGCTGAGGTGAAGGAACGTCAACAGCAGCAGATCCGCCGCCAGCGCCATGGGTG
The DNA here is from genome assembly GCA_037349315.1 of Chelydra serpentina. NCBI lineage: Eukaryota > Metazoa > Chordata > Testudines > Chelydridae > Chelydra > Chelydra serpentina. Next base: position 5,742,315 of record JBAIAC010000032.1, read on the forward strand.
AGTGTCCAGCCCGGGGCCCGCGGGGCCGCCCTACGCCTGGAGCCGGGACTGTGACAGTTGGAGCGGGGGGGCGGCGTTTCCTGTGGGCGGCGGCGGCGGCTCGGGGTCTCCATGATGGGCCGGGAGGAGGGTGGGTCTCTGCCGCCCGCGAGGCTGTAACGCCGGGCATGGCCCAGCCGCCGCCCCCTTCCAGTCCGCGGCGCCGGGGCCACCCCGCCCCAGAGAGCTCGCTCGCTCGCAGCCAGAGCTCCAGGCGCAGCCCGGCGCGGACCCCGCCCCGCTGCATCCTCAGCGCTGAGGGCTCCAGCCCCCCCCCAACGTGGGCCTGCCCCCCCCCCCCGGACTGGCTACAGCGCACCCCCCCCCCTTTCCTTTTTTTTTAACCGGTGCAAAATCGGAAATGCTCGAGAGATTATTTTTTTTACCTCCTCCCCTCTACTTTGCGCCCAAATTTGGGAGGGAGGAATTTGCAGCAGGAATTAAAGCTGGAGAAATATGCAGGAGAGAAGCGGGTGGGACTGAAATCACAGAGCTGGGGAAGGGGTGGGGTGGGGGGAGAGATGGATGTGTGTTTGGCAGCGTGAGATACGACAGAAATTGCAGCATGTTTCCCTCCTAGTTACTGTGAGCGGTGGGTGTTTTGTTCAGTAAAGCTTTTTCATAGTTGATGTGTATATACACGTTTTTAACCTCTTTCTTCCCACCCTGCCCCCGAAGCCCCACTCCTGTATTGTGAATGAGAGCTCAGTTTCACTTGAGTTATCCAGTCACACCCCAAAAGAGCTTGCTACAGTATTGTTAGACTTTTGGGTCTCATGATGTATTTGATCCACCCACCTATGTACTTGTTGTCCCTTGAAAGATTTTTTTTTAATCAATGTAAGATACACAACTTCTATTTTATTCATTTTTTAAAAAGAAACCAATGGAAGAGGTTGGGACTAAGCCTTAACTAATATTTTAAGACAGATGACCAAATAAATGTTGTGACTGGATATGGAAAACGTAATAGGCAACTCTGGGGGAAGTATTAGTTACTTTAAGATACTGTGACTGACTTTATGTTGCAGTAGGACTTCAGTCTCTAGGAAAGTAAGGTATAAATATGTAAAGTGCAACATTTAACTATCTTTGGATGTAGCTTTGGGCATGTTTCCTTGTGAAGACACAAGAACACAGCAGAGGCTCAGGGAAGTAATATCTTATCTGAGAATACTTATTTATAATTTGTTCTTTATTACTGTCCTTTATCATCTCCATCTGAGAGGCACGGTGATATATAGGTTCTCAATCATGTAATGCTTTATACCTGAAAGGTTAAGTTCATGGAGGAGATGTATGCTTTTGTACATTGAAAAGTCTAAGCTTTGTATTAATCTGTTTAGTGAAAACCCTGTACAATTAAAACAAAAAACAAGCCTAAAATATCAGTATCGGCTGTGTACTCAGCATCTTTGAAAATTGGAAGCACCTCTTCATTTCACTGAAGATGGTTAATACCTCTTTAATCTTTGTAACAATGCCTGATTAGTACTAGAGTACCAATAATCTACATTTATTTTAAGGTATTTTAACATAGCCTGTTTGATATTCAGCCCTTTTCTCTCTGCATTTCCTCTCTTTCCCCAGTTAAGCCTGAATTAGAGTCTAGCTGGAGTATAATATTTAAATTAAAGAAAATCAGTAAATTGTCAGATGACACCATATATTAGATTAACTGTTGTGGTGAGGTGTTTTTTTTTTTTTAAGTGCAGACATAGTACTTTATTCTAGTGAAGAAGGGAAACATAAGAACACTTCCTTGTAACTTCTCCCTCTCCCTTAAAACATATGTAGGTGGGATTTCCAGCATTTACTTGCTGAAAATATTAGTGAATGAATGGGATAGTTTGTGTTTTGCCCTTTTTTGTGCATATGTGAAGTACTATGTTAAGCATTTTTGTAGTAAATTTTCCATGTCTCCTTATCCTGTAACACTTTAGCATCACACTTTAGTATAAAATTGATAAGCAGATTGAGGCTGATAGCAGAGCTGCATTTGTTTTCTAGCTTAAAGCAATGTTATCTGCATTTTTGTAGCAGACACTTCAACAACCAGCACCAATAAATGAACGTTCTGTGTGAATACAGGCTTTGAAAAGTGGCTAAAAAATAATGGTTACAGAATCATCCAGATGTTGCATTTAGGGGCTGATAGGATATTTTAGGACCTCACTTTGAAAATCTGTATCCACTTAGACCATGTCAGAATCTATTGCTTCTGCCTGAGTGAATCTTTATAATCCCTGAAACTGACAAATTGAGTTCCTTTTAGCTTATCCTGTTATTGGGGTAACTATAGGCATGTCATGGATCACCCTGTATGCTGTCATCTTTTGGTCAAATTGAAATAGATCAGTAATTTTTGGATTGATCACTTTAAACTGATCATCTCATATAGATGTCCCCGAAGGTAACTTCATTTTTGGCTGCATGTAACTTGTTACTCAATTTATGCACTGCTGCTGTAAACATGTAGGTGTTCTGTGATAAGGTTCAAGCATGTAATATGCATTGCTCATAATATTGCTTGTTAATATAAGTCCAACACTTTTGTTTGATATCTGCTACTGTAAAAAGAAGACTGGTGGTTAATCCTCTTGGGACTGAGACAGATGCAGCAGAACGCTAAACTATGTTCTGATAAAACACCACAGCATTTCCTTCAGTTTACCCACAAAACCAAATAACTTGTCTTGTTTTAGAACTTGTCTCACTTAAAATGGTGCTTTAGATGTGTTCTTTAAATGATTTTAATGGACCATCTTCAAAGAGTATACAAAACACCCATCAGACATTAAATTCTAAATAAAGGATAATAAAAGTGTTTTCCTGGTAGTTCCGAATTTGGATTTTGATTGTATACATCTGAAATCTTTGTTCGGATCATGCATTATAGGAAACAAGTTATCTTTAAAACTTCCATACAGCTGTTGAGTTGATAGTTTCTATTACCTGCTCTGGTTGGGGTCAGACATGTCCTTTGTCACTTGGGCAGGTTATTAATAGAGTAACTGAGATTACATAAACCATATGGTCATAATGTTAGAGAAATAATTGGACTTTTTAGTTCAAAAGGAGCAGCAGATCCTTGGTTACTGTACATGTGAGGTCTGAATGGGGCGATAAACGTTTAGTAAGTTTTTGTTGTAATCATAAGGCCCACTCCTGCAAGTACCTATTCATAGAACTAACTATAGGATGAGGCCTGTAGCTTGATGTGATTGGGATTGTAGTTATTCTGGTATACATTTTTTACTTACATTTATTATAGGGCTTATGTCCACTTAACCCATTGAGACTACACAGTCATGTACATGTTACAGATGTTCCTGACTTCTGAAATTTGGCTAATTCACTCATGAATAACACAAGCTGTCTGCAAGTGTTTTCTCTGTAAGTAGTGGTATTTTAGTCATGACTTGAGTAGCTTGCCTGAGCAGTGTTTAAATTAGTAATTGAATTTTGAGTATTGTTCAGCTGTGGGCTACTGTATAAATTATACTTACCTAGTGGTCTGCGGATACCAAAAAGGTGTTGTGGGTGAAGAGGAGTGTCAACATAGGTGATGTGAAGCTTTTTCACAACTGCAAGGGCTAGAAACTTAATTTTAATGAAAGCTTAAATTCTGTAGAATCTGATAGTTTTGGTAATCTCTCTTCTTCTTCCAACTCTCCTGGAGAACTTCCCATTTGCCAATGGTGAGTTGATCGGTAAATTTTTTTTAACCCCTATTTTAATCACAGTTTTAAGAGTACTGTTTTTAATGTCCTGTACCAGGATGGAGAAGCTTTTTTTTTTTTTTTAGGTAGGGGATTTTTTGCATTATTCAAATTTTTTCTGTATTTTGTAGCTTCACTTTCAAAGTTAAGTGCAGCTGCTTTGCAAAACCTATTTTACTGCATTGATCAAGCGTGGATGTGAGAAAAATTGCTGATTGTTGCTGTCTATCCCTAAGAATAGAACACGTAGATACCATGCTGCTAAACATCTTAGAAAATAGCACTTCTCAAGAGGAAAGTGGCCAATTTGTCTGTAGTATATAAAAGAATGAACCTTGTACTGACTCACATCTTGGCACTTTGACTTCATTCTAGAACCAGATTACCCTGCATACAACATAGTTTTTATTGTGCCACCGTCACCCAGATTTTTCATACTGACACATTCTTTTCTTGGCTGTCACTACTATATCCCATTTGAAAGTCTGATAAAATCAGCTTGAGATAGATCCCTGGATACTGGAAGACTAACATTCAGATTACATGCTTGACAGAACACGTTGATGCTGTCAGAAAGACCAGTACTCTGCATATTTTAGTCTCTTTAAATCACTTTATTCACATGGGGGGGGGGGGGAGGAGGGGAATGAGAATACAGACTTGAGTTTGTTTCCTAGTGGTTTGGTTTTGACTCATTTTAAGTTTCTTTTTCTAAATTTTCTCCTAAGGAAAATGCCACTGTTATTTCTTAAAGTGACAAAAGTTAAGGGCAAAAGTTTAGTGTATAGATGATTGCAACCAGTTTTGAAAAATATTGTCCCAACACAGATAAAGGCCTCATATCATGGAGAATGATTTATATCTAGATGGGGAAAGTTTTTTGTATCTAAACACTAAAAATAATCAAAGATAATTTACTTCTTTGTCTCAGCATAGAGAAAACATTAGATAGACTTTACCTTGGTATAGTGCTTTGGTGAGACCAATATTGGAATACTACATCCAGTTTTGCTGTCAACATTTATAAAAGGATGTTGAAAAATTGAAGAACATTCAGGGAAGAGCCCAAAATGATTCGAGGGCTGGAAAAAATGCCCCACCATCAGACTACAAGGAGCTCAATCTGTTTATCAAAGAGATCAAGGTCACTTTATTAGTGTTTAAGTACCTTGATGGAGAGAAAATACTGGGTACTAAAGTGCTTTTCAGTCTGATGGAGAAAGGCATAATGAGAACCACCAGTACATGGAAAAGACAAACTAGAAATAAGCCACATATTTTTGAGTGTGATTAACTATTGGAACAAACTCCCAGTGGAAGAGTGGATTCTTCATTTTGAAGTTGACAAATCAAGAGTGGATGCCTTTCTGGAAGATATTTTAGTCATGATGAAATTTTATGGCTTGTTATACAGAAGGTCAGACTAGATGATCTAATAGTCACCTCTGACCTTAATGTATGAAATATTACCTTTTCCCTATACTGCTTTCGCTAGTCATTCCTTATTTATAGCTTTTAAAAAAGTAGTTGATACAGACATAGAAGTAAACATTTTTAATAATTAAAAATATCTGATGTAATGAGAGGGTCACAATTATCAAGAGCATTCAAGAACAACACGAAAGTCCCTGTAGGACATCAGAGGAAAACCTAATATACCAGTGTTTGATTTAATGTGACCTTCTAGCATCTATCTTTCTGTCCTTGGACTTTCAAAAAGTTTGAGTATTCTCTTCCTGTACTTTCCAATCAGATATATTTGTTTTCCATTTTTTCCGCTCATAACCTCTAGGAGATTCCACCCTAAGTACCTATCATTAGTCCTAATCTACAGAAATGGATTCCATAGTGGAAAAGTGGAATCCAAAGAAACTTGGGGGTTGCAAGAAACAGCTTTAGGAGGTGGCTGAACGCTTTTCACAAAACAAGCACTGTATATTTGACATGTTGATCATCATCCTCAAAGGAACCTGCACAACATTTTCAGAAGATGAGCTTAAATTCATAACTTCGCTGGACATTAAGTCATGGATTGAATAGGCACTGGATTTATGGCTTATTACAACAATCTATAAGCCACTAACTATCTCTTCCCCCCCCCCGCCCCCCAGCTGCCTTCCCCTGCTTTCCTGCCATGACTGGAGGGGGTTAACTGTTAACACATTTCACTCAAGGTGACGTTAACTACTTATACTAAATAATCTTTTCCACCTTGTATTTAGCTGTGGCACTGAGTGTTTCCTAGACCTGAAGAAGAGCTCTGTGTAAGCACAAAAGCTTGTCTCTCACCAACAGTAGTTGGTTCAATAAAAGATATTACCTCGCCCGCCTTGTCTCTCTAATGTTAAACGTTAAGGCTATATCTACACTAACACTTTTGTTGGTAAAACTTTTGTTGGCTGAGATGTAAAAAAACACACAAAAAACCCTCCCCCACCCATCCTCCCCCGACCCACATAAGCTTCACCGATCTGAACAGTGCTGTCAGTGTGGACAGTGCTGTCGGCGGGAGATGCTCTTGAGTGTAGTTTAATTATGCCGATAGGAGAGCTTTCTCCTGTCAGCATAGAGTGACTATACAGGAGACCTTACAGTGGCGTAGCTGCAGCAGTACAGGTGTACCACTGTAAGCTCTGTAGGGTATACATAGCCTAAGACTTTTGAAAGACAAAATATACTCTCACAAGCTTCAGTCAGTACTATTGGCGGTTAAGCAGATAACACTCTTCAGTCTCAGTATTGAACCTGTGGCCTAGCATGACATGGCAGTATGCTACTGGAGATGCTGTTCTTTGAATAAGATGTAAAACTGAGATCCTGACAAACTGGCATCTACTAAAGATCCCTTGCAGTTTTCATAAGTGGAGTGTTAATCCTGGGCAGTTTGATAACATTCTGCCTAGCTAAATTCACGTTGCAGCTGTAGTTAACCTGTCCTAAATTTTTGTGTAGTTTTGTTGTCTACTGTTAAATAGGTGCTACAGAAGTGGTGCATTTAAGTGATGGATAAATCATTTGGAGAGCCTCTGGAATGAAAGAGTCTTCATTTTTGATTTTTAAAGCATTAGGGTATGATAGAATTCTGACTTAAGGCTCAAACATTTGGGCTCCAAATGCAGGCTTAAATGGAACTAATTTTTAATTGGAACACTGGAAATTTCCAAAGTGGAAAGAGGCCAGGAAACCCATCTTGATTTTTCTGTCTCTGAAAATGCAAACAGCACTTACTAATTTAGGAGCTAAATTCAGATACTCTCTAATAAAGCAAAGGAAAAAAAACCCGCTAAGACTTATATTTGTTGCCTTTTGGAGACTTTCACAAGTAATGTGAAATCAGGATTTGAAAAATCTACTGTCCCTAGGCAAGTGAGAATTATTCCCTGGAAAATAAGAGAAACTACACAATTAACCTCTGCCGGATATAAGCTTGCATTTAAAAATATGTATTTTTGCATTTATGGTTGAGGAAAACCTTACAAGAACAATTTGTACATTAACGAAGGAACGTCTTCCTAAGTTGCCGGCAGATCGCTCTGGTGATGGCTGCTGTTTTTAGTTGTACCAAGTACTGGGTTTCACTATTGCTATTCAGAATCTTCTGGCATTGGCAAAAGTGTCAAGAATTTGTAAGTTTCAAGCTGCTGTTACTGAATCGTAAAGCAGAGGCAGGCAGTACATTTTATCACTGGGGGAGGGAGTATAGTAGAAATCTCTCTTTCAGTCTCTTCTCAGAAGAGACAGGAAGCTGTCTTCTTTCATACAACTCAAGAAGAGTCATCTTCAAACTTGCCATCTATTAGTTGGGGTGGTCTGATGGCTGGAGACTCCCAAGTGGGAGTGAGCAACAGAAATCCCAGCATTCTCCCAGTTCCTAGTAGTTAGTGGCAAGGGAGCTGGACTATTCATCAGGGAGTTGCCCCAGGACTTTCCTTGTGTACTGTCTCCTTTTTCTTGTCTTGTATTTACCTTACAGGTAGTGGGTTAGGTATCTGGTGATTTTATTTATTATTCACATGAAACAGTTCGTTTGAGATGTTCTGCTAGAATTCTAAAAGCAGCAAATCTTTACATATCTGAAAGGTTCAGTAGGTGATCTATACATACTACTATTTGGTTATTTAACTTTAAAGTAGACTCTTCTAATGTTTGGGTGTTTTTGGTTATTACAGAGTTCTTAAATTTTTATTATCCAAATGAATGGTTCACAACTATGAGTTGGTCTTGTGCAAGCTTTGAAAATGACTGCAGTGATGATCCTGCAGGCGGGCTGATGCTTTGGTCCACCCGAATGGTTCTTTTTGTAGTATTGCAACTTTAGTCCTTTCACTCTGTTCACCTTTTCCATCTGGAGCAATTGAACTGCTAGTAATCAGTACACTGTTGGATGAGTTCTTTTTTCTCACCATCTGGATAGTAACAATTGCAACTAAAGTCAATTTTTAGTCCCAGAGTGAACAGCATCAGAAATGGGCTAAATTTTAGCGGTTTGCAGCTTCCAGTACATAAATTATGTAGTTGTATGATCACTACAGTTGCAATTATTGTCTAACAGTACATTTTATCATTTAGTTTAATCTAGTTTGGGTTGTTAGTGTGGATTATACATCTGTTGAATCTTGTAGACTACTTCCCTCCCATTTATATTGGCAAACATCTTTGGCATCCGCAGCAGTTGTTTATCTTGAAAAGGTTAGGTTCACTAAAATTTCTTATTTAGCTGTCTTGCTGTAATTCTCCAGTTGAAAACAAGAAGTACCAACATGATGTGACCAGCCAGCTCTGTGCTCGAGACCATTAGTGGTCCACAGACCATAGTTTGAGTGCATTTGGTCAAACTTTTCCAATTCATTACCTAACTTTGGTGTTTTGAATTGACATCACTCTTAAAATGATTACTAATTCACAATCCCTCCTTTCTTCTAATAACCATCCACCAAATATTTTGATAAAACTGGAAGTCTTCAGATATTCAGGGGATATCTTCCAAAGTCGTAATCTAGACTTAATTCGGAGTTCTTTCCAGTAAAATGTAGAAACTTTCTAAATGCTGCTAATCCAATTGACATGTAGCAAAGCATTTTTTTTACTAGTAGATCCTGACAAATAGATATTCTAATGGAAACAGTTTTTTTAAAAGCAATATTTAAAAGTAAAAACTAAATGTTCAGAAGCTTGTGATTTTTGGTTTTAGCTGTAGTGTCTAGAATGTGTTGTACATAGTGAAGAATAGGGGTTGTCGAAAACACAACCTGCTTCAAAACAGAGAGTTTCTTAGCTAAACTAAGGTAGGAGTGGTTCGTATAAGCCACAGTATTAAAAGCACCCAGAACTGGTATGTGGGAAAATAAGAGGAAAGAGAAAGAAATAGGTGGTTTCAACTTTGGGAACTACTGATGCCCAAAACATGGGGGAGAGGGTCAGAATAAACACACTTCTTTAAAGAGCTCTTCCATCTTCAGTGATCTAAAATGAGAATTCATTTTAACAGCAAGTATAAAAATGACCCATTTTTAAAATTATAAAAAAGAAAATTAAGACTACTTTAAATATCAAAAGCAAAATAATGTTCAAGAGTAAGTGGGCTAAACTCTTTAACAGTAGCTTCTCCCAGAGCTAAATGTTTGCAGAAGGAGTTTGAAGGTCTGCCATTATGTCAGTTGTGCCTATGTTTGAAACATTTTGGTCTTTATTTTAGTGGATAAAGCCTTTAGAGAGGCTACAGAGTACAGGAATGTTTTTAAGAAAGATATTGCTCCTCTGCTGAGCTGTAGTAGATATTGGGGCTTTGTATGGTGGCTTCCAGTTGGAAGAGAAATACTCAACATGGAGTCTGGGTATATTGCCAGTGAAGTTTTTTTTTACACTTAAATCCAGTTTTGGAATAGCAGTGGTCACAAGCAGCATGCATGCAATTCCTCCCTTTCAGGGACATCAACTCAAACACCATTGCCTGGCTTCCAGCAAGCTTTTCTTCCTCAAGAATTCTCTCTAATTAGAGTGTTTAAGGTGGAAAACACACTTACTGCTTGCCACAGCACTTCCTAGACATTTGGAAGAGACAGTCACATTTTCTTCCAAGACTAAAACTTGCTTGCACTCTTAAGAATTTGTAACGTATTAACACTATCTGGTGACACCTGCTATAAAGGATGAATTAGTCAAATTGCATATTCTGAGGGGGAAATATTTTTCTACTCGCCTTGTGTAGATATGGAAAATATATTTAAAAATGGCCTGGTGAAATTTGGGACAAACTATCTTATTTGGGAAAAATCACCTTTCCTTTTTGAAGGGACTGTCAGCTTGTCTGTCATCCAGTTGATGTCATAAAAGGAGTTGAAAGCATTTGCATGTACTGTTTGCTCCCAAATCGCCACATCTGTTTTTGTTCTAATCACATGTTCCACACAACCTGAAGAAACTGAATTTGACAGTACTTATGTGCATGCACCAACTGAACCCATGAGAAACTTATCTTTCAGTTATAGTAATGTGAGATGTCACTTGTAAAATTGGAAAAGACATTTGTTTTAAAGTTGATTCTTGTTTGTTAATTTTATGGGTATAATATTTAGCTAGCTTTTGCAGCTTCAGCTTAATGCTGGCAGTTGCCTGACCTTCTGCCAGAATGTCTGCTGTAGGTGAAGCAGTGGGAAGAAGAACTAAAATGCAAGTGTCTATTGGATTAAACTACCCGAAATACAATTGATATTTATGGTCTTGCTGCTGTTTCGAATATTGACAAACATACTACTTTGCCTTACTCTCTTTATATTCTTCCCTATTTTTGTACTGAGCTCTCTCCCAATATCCTGCTTCTTTTCTGTTGTTGGTCTGCTTTTGTGACCTCAACATTTTCACTCTTTTTACTGAGAAGAAAGTAAAATGATTTATTCTAGAATCTTAATCTTTAAATTTATTCTTCCGTCTCTTCAGAGAGAGGTGTTCTTGTAACATCCACTTGTCTGCATGTGTACAAGGGTGGAAGACACAGCATGAGAACAGGGATCTCTAAGACGTGCATGAAATATTTAGATGGGTCTGATTTTTTTTTTAAAAAAAAGCTGTTGAATATTGCTTCAATGAGCAGTTTTGTACCAAACTCAATTTGTCCACGTCTAATAAAGTGAGAAACTTCTATTCCAACTTAGTTTCCTTTATTAATTTATTTTGACAAACGACAGCTGGTTTATCAGTATTGGTGAGCAATACCCATGGATGATCACTATCTGGCATTGCAGCAAGAGGAGCAGTATTGAGTCGCTATGCTCCTCACAGCTTCGTGGCTTCCAGCTCTCCTTCCAAATGTAACTGGATATAGATGACAGTTGAGTTGACAGTGCATCAGATGTGCAAGTTTGCGACTCAGCTGGTCTCAGGGCCTACTGTAGAAATTTCAGTAGAAAGCTGCACTTATTATCTTGTGAGGTGCTTTTCAATCAGTTCAGCTGTAAAAGTTAGCTTAATTTTCTTGTGTGGGCAGAGCCTTACATTTTCCTTTTTTAAGGCCAAATTATCCTACGTTCTTAAAGCCTTATTTCTGCTGGCTGCAGCTGACTCCCACTGGTGAGAGTAGCTCTACTGGTTTCCTTTCTGTCAGTGCTAAACCTTTGCTACCCTCAGGGCCGGCTCCAGGCACCAACCAACCAAGCACGTGCTTGGGGCGGCACCTGGAGGGGGACGGCGCTGAGGTGTGGTGGTTTTTTTTTTTTTTTTTCTTTGTTTTTTTTTTTTTAATTTTTAAAAACACTCTTCCCAGCTAGGGCAGCGGAGCCCCGGGCCAGCCCCGCTCCCCGCCCCAGCTAGGGCAGCGGAGCCCCGGGCCAGCCCCGCTCCCCGCCCCAGCTAGGGCAGCGGAGCCCCGGGCCAGCCCCGCTCCCCGCCCCAGCTAGGGCAGCGGAGCCCCGGCCGGGGCGGCAGCGGGGAGCGTGGCATAGCCCCGGCCGGGGGAGCGGGGCCGCGGGCATGGACATGTCGCGCTCCCTGCTGGCGCCCGGGCCGGGGGAGCGGGGCCACGGGAATGCCGCCCTCCCTGCCGGCGCTCCAGCCGGGGAGCGCGGCATCGCCCCGCCCAGCAGCGGGGCGGCAGGCATGCCGCGCTCCCCGCTGGCACCCCCGCTGGGGGAGCAGGTCCGCGGGCATGCTGCTTTCCCCACCGACGCCCAGCCTGAGAGGGGCAGCCGTGGCTTTTTTGCCTGGGGCAGCAAAAAAGCCAGAGCCGGCCCTGGCTACCCTGTTCATAACAGTTATTCATTATTGACTTAGCAGATGTTTCTACATTCAACTCTGAATACTGAAAGGGAAAAATTCTTCCTGTTTGCAGAAGTTTTGTATAAGCGTAATTTGATAAGACAGAATAAATTGTTTTCCCTGTTATGCTATTTCTACTATACAGTTGTTCAGGGTAAGTTTTGTTATGTGGATTTGGCCAATTTTTGTAGTGCTCATAATAACAAGATTGATAGTGTTGCCGAAAAGAAGATGCGAGGGCCTTGCACAGTCCTGTTATACACCTTGGTATTAAATGACCCCACTCTAGTACTCCATACCTAATATCACTATAACAGAAATTGCCAGTTGCAGAGCATATGTGCAGGTATTTACCTGGTCATTTGCTTCTGGGATGTCTCAGGAGTGTAGGATGATGGTTAGAGGAAGAAACAGTGTTATACACCCTATTAACAGCAGTATATTTTTCTAGTTTTTAATGTTTAGGTAAATTATGACAAACTTTAGAGTAAAACTTTATCGATAGTCTTCAGTGGTGTTTTGACTTGTGTCAAATCTTAATCCTCAATGAAGCCTTGAGATTCTAGCCAGTGAGAGACTTCAAAGGTCCACCAAAATCTTTTAACACTGTAAAAATTGTAACCCTTTAAATATACCATAAATTAACAAACTACTTGTTTCAATTGTGGTTTATTGATTTAACCTAACATAGCGTGCCGGCAGAAGTCTATAGTGCTGACATGACCTAAGTCACTTTTAACCTAAAACTAGAAATTCTACTAATTGACTCTATTCACAGCATCTTGGGCCTGTAGCCAGCTGAGTAAAAACATAGAGTCAAATAAACTAAATGTGGGCTAGGGTTCTGACGGGGAGCTGTTTAAACATCTTTACTGGGGAAAAAATAGATATGGCAAGTGCAGTTTCTTAAGGTGCCAAACTACAAGTTTTTTTTCAAAACAACCTTTGTACAAAGAAAAGCCTGCATTCCATTTATCTGAATTTCTTAGAAGAGTAAGTTACCAATGTGACACATTACTTCCATAAAATGTTCCCTAATGTGCATAAGGTTGCCTAATGCTTTCTATTTTCAAACCCTGCTTTCAGCTGCTTATAACTATGCCAAATGTCAACTGTTTGGGCTGAATTTTCCATGATAGGTGTCTGACTCAGGCTGAACTTTGGGAAAGTTACTGTACCATTTTAACTGAACAGCCATTTCTTGGACTAAAGACAAGGACTTTTTTTTTTGTCCACATTAGTGACAGAATAAGACTTTGTAACAAAAATAATAATAAAGTTCTACCACATTTTGGCAAGGGCATTGGAGGTCACCCGGGTGGTAAGGATGTTCCTTGTGCTAATCCCATGAAGGCTTACACACCAAGTTGCAAGCCTCTTAAAAATATGAAGTTCACAATGCTCAATGGAGATGTGTTAGAGACTGGCATCTAAATTCTCAAAAGAAACAGCTGCTGTGTGTCTGTCAGACACTGCATTTTCTAACAACCACAGAGTAACTCGGTATGCTCTGTCTTGGGGCTGCAGGGGCTGAGCAGGACTTTATCTGCAATTGCTCCTTTTAGCAGCTGGGAGGTATTGGGACCATTGTGGTGCCAGGCAGCAGAACTGAGAACAAGAGAGACTTTCTCCTTTGCTCCTGTTGCTGGTCTCCAGGCAGTGCGGAAGAGGAAGCAGCTGACCATGAATGAATTGGGTGTGAGAAGGGGGGTGGGGTGGCTGCCACACAACTGGCAGTGGGTGGATAGTGGCAGAGAGGTACAGACAGGCTTGAGGGATGGTACAAAAGTTTATAACCAGTAAAGAACACTTCCCTCCAGAAAGTGCAGTTGAATCCAGGTTCGTCATGTCAGCAAGTGTCTGGGAAGCCACTAGCAAAGTGTCTCATCCTCCTCTAGTCACTGGCTCACTTGGAGGGTGCTACCAGTTACTCATTTAGTTTAAGTAGTCCCAAACCTGCAGCTTAATTCATGTGTGGGTCAGTATGGTTCTGCATGATAGGTGTTTTTTCCCTTCTTTATTTTACTTTATTTTTTAAAAAATGAAGAAATACAAAAACTACATTTAAAAAAAAAATTACAGTTGCCAAGCCAAGTTAAGTCCTCAAAGGTTAGGAAATACCAGTATTGTGGTTGCTCATGCAGCTTCAGTTTGGCTCCCAGGTGAATGTGTATTCTGGTAATATTTGATCATATAATTAAAGGCTATTTTTTTCCTCATACAGTGCACGGCATGGCTGGTGCACTGAGCATGATTTAATTTGTTTGCGTAGTGAATAAAGGTGTTGTCTGTAGGACCCATACCCCATTTGTTGCAGAGGTGAGCTGTGGACAGAGCAAGGAATGGCAGGAAGCAAAAGGATGCTCTTGTGGTCATGGTACTTAAATGCCACTCTGGAGAAATGGAGTCTATTTGTGCCTCTGCCACAGAGTTGCTATGTGATGCTAGTTAGGTCACTTGCTAAAATTTTCACTTGTGGCCACTAATTGTGTTCTTCATTTTCTGGTTACTTAATTCAAGACACCTGGGGCTAGATTTACAGAAGTGCTGAGTGCTCAAACTGCAGGTAGAGTTAATTGGAGCTATTAATTGAACATAAGAAATATAATAAATGCTAAGTATTCTGAAAAATCAGGCCAAAGGTATCTTAAATTGGGAACTCAAAAGTAATGGGCACTTTTTGATAATTTTGGCCTTAATCACTATGCCGCCATTCTCCCCCTGTAAAATGCGGTGGTATCAGTTCATCTTTCAGGCATCTTGTGAAGATACTGTTTGTATAGCACTTGGATACTAGTCAGAGTACCACAAAAAAGATCATGGGGAAATTAATAATTTTGTAAAGTGTGGGGTTTGGATGGTGTCTGCTAAAAAGGCCTGGGTCGCACATTGAATGAGAAACAAATTTGAAGAGCCCATCTATCCTGTTCACTGAAAAGTGGTGGTTATGTTGGAAAAAATTATGAGATTATGGACTAAGACTGCATCGTAATCATAACTCCAGGAAGCCAAATTATGGTTGTACGGATTTAGTATAGTCTGTACTATGAAGGAATAAACATCTGGGTTTTTTAAAATCAAATTATAAGCAATTCTATAAACTATTAAAATGATTGTTGATCAAATGTAAGTAACTTTACATTTTTCCTTCCCTTGCTTTGTGTTCTGCTGCATGCTACTGGACCTGTCATTGCAATGCTTGGAATTCATCACTTTTTACTGTTACCCTTGGATGTACTCTCTCAATATTTGGAACACTGGAATGATGGAAATATGTTGTTTACAAAGTAGCTGTGAGTATCATTACTTTTACAATTATTTTTAGACTAAAAACAGTGTTGGTTTATTAGAGTAAGTGTTGAACTAAAACTTTACAGAATATAGTTGGATGAAAATCAAGCTAAGGATAAAAAAGTTAAGCTACTGTAGGTATTTAAAACTTGATGTTCTGAGCTGGTATAATTCACAGTGTGGCAGTAAATCAATGAAATAGTAAAAACAGCTTTTAAAAACAGTTTGAGGAATTTAAAAGCTAAGAATTTAGTAAATTGCTAGAAAATAGGAAGTCATAAAAAGCAGAATGGGATTAATCATGATTTAAATCAGCAAGCAGGAAACCTTGATTTAAATTTGTTTTTTATCACTTTACATTTGGTTATTGTCCTGAAGAGAGGTTCATTCTCATTAATGTGTGTAACCATTAAAATGTTGATTTATAATGAACATTGTACTAAATTTGCTAACCAGGATTATATACTGCATCTGTACACTTATTTAAGCAATTATATAGTGAAGTCAAAGTTCCTCCAAGCCAATGGCTCATCAGGCTCATGCAGTTTAAGGTATGTCAGTTTCAAAGCCAGTGGTACACAAGAGGGTGATGTATCCAGCATTATGCCTCACTGCCTTTGACTGCCCTAATCTGATGGTCAGATGCCCATTTTACAATTGGGTGAACTGGAGGTGACCTTCCAGTGTGAGAACAAGCAAGATGCTAATCCAAGACGTTGAGGATTGTAGTTGAGCACCTTAACCACTCAGTCATTGCGCCTCAGTCAGTTATATAGTTTAACATGCATTTATTCAGATAATTATTTTTGTTTTATGATGTTAGAAAATGGTGATTGAAGCATTTCTTTAGTCATTTTTACTCCGCATTTGTCTAGCTGCATTTGGATTGAAATTGAAATTCAGTAAAAATGCACAAAACCAGCATTTTAAAGTTTTTTTTGTTAAATAAAACTACCTTAATGTACAGGATACATAAGAAATTTAGGAAAAAAGTACCAAGACATGTTTTGCATTTAAAACTCACTAAATTTACAGATATTGACCAGACTTTTCAAAGGTGTTTAGGTGCCCTATTTAGGTGCCTAATCTGCTTGGGCACTTTTGGAAATCCAATTGGATACCTATATACCTTTGCAAATCTGGTTCTGTGTCACTTAAGTTTTTAGAACTGGTAGATCTCATCCTCTTACCTAGTTTTTAATTCATAGTTTGGAAGAGGAAAACTTCTCAATTTTGAAATAGTTGAGGTGAAGGAAATATTCTTTGCGTCTCCAATTAATTTGAAACCAAAAATAACGAATGCAAAAGCTTTACTACGCAACTAACAAAGTATTTACATTTGGAAAAATATAAATACCAACATTTACTCCGTTTTAAAGACTGAAAATAATATTTAATGCAGCCAATGATGGTGTGCTATACCTATAAAGCTTGAGTTAACCTCAAAAGTTATATATTCCCTTCCCTCCATTTTTTGTGTAATGAAAAAAGCTGCAGTTTAATTGATTAAAAAAGAGGTTTCACTGATGCAGCATATCTTTAAATGATTGTAATAGATTATGAACAGATTTATTTTTAAAAAGAAATGTATATAGTTTAACTAACTCTTTATCCACCCTGATTAAAAAGACAACACTGCATCTAATCAAAGCAAAGCTTGTAGAGTAACTGGCTTTTTAAAGTAATTTATTCCTCCAGAGGTTCAGGATGTATATGACGTAAGTTTTGACAGTAATGATTATCACAGGAACACCTTTACTGAGTATATACAGTACTAATGAAAAATCACAAGTGTGAAATGCACTATAGCAAAGTTTTTAACCTATGTTCTCTTTAAAATATATCTATGAAAAAGCATTTTCCTAAAATGAAAACTGATGGGTCATAGTACACAGTAATGGCTACTGCCTTTAACCACTTCAGTTTAAAAAAAAACCAAACTACACCCATAATGTTGTTTTACAAAATGTCTGCAGTACATGCACTGAGGCATTCTTCCAGCAACTAAAGATTTTTAGCCTAGGTTCTTAGTGCAAAAGCATGGCAACGCTAATAACACAACTGCTCTGAACTACATTAGTTTGCAACTGTTGGTAAAAATATTGTGCACAGTGTACTTGCAAGATAACGTAGATTTGGGCTAAATCCTATTGTTTCACACAATTTAATTGTGGACTTATAGCTCAAAAGGGGAAAGGGAAACTGAAAAAATAACCCTTACAGCATGACCTGAAATCAACAGATCTGGGTTCCATTGGATCAAATGAGGAAGTGGGTTCCAGTATTTGAGGACCAGTTGCTGAAAAATCCATCATGAGCTTCTTCCCATTTAAATCGGGAAGCTCTATGCTTGAGTATTCTGAAACACTGCACATATTCACATTACTAGTTGTTTTTGTTCTCAGGTATTGAAGACAGTATTACTCTCTGACCCACTGGTGATTCAGAAAAGTCGTAGTCAGTAATAGTCCAATATAAGTTGTTTTTAATTTTTCTTAACTATTTTGGAGCAACGCAGGATTCCTTCACTCTCTATGGGAAATTACTGTTCCACCTGTGGTTTCTTCATAGCAGCAGGGCTATGAAAGACTTTTTCACTGTGTGGCATGTAGAAGCTATATTTGCCCTGGTCCTAGTGGGAGTGGGGTCGGGATCGAGCAACTTCTTCTCTACAGTATAGCATGGGGTGGACACAGCAGCTTACCATCAAAGTGTAACACCCCAGCACAGAGTGATGGAACAGGCTCTCTCCCCCCCCCCCCCCCCCGAGAGAAACAGTTTAAAACCATTTAAAAACTTACCATAAAGGATTAAACTAAACTTTCTATCCCTTAAAAACAAGCCGCACCCCTCACACATCTGAAATGGACAATCCTACAGTTCCCTTAAAGCAACAGCAGGAGATAGCATGTGATGCCGCCACTTACCAGCCATGTGTGTATTACTGGGTCTAGATCAGTGGTTCTCAACCTATTTACCAGTGTGGGCCTTGCGTGTTACATGGGCTGCATCCACACAATATATATATACTAACTGTATGACCCTGAGGATGTCACATGGGCCACAGCTGTGTGCTGATTGGGCTGCAAGTGGCCCGTGGGTTGAAAACCACTGATCTAATTTGAAGAAGGGGTATGATTAAGCACCTGCAAAAACCTTTATTAATGAGCGACAAAATAGGCACTGACAACACCAGCATCATTCCCAACTCTCCCCACAAAAGGCATCCTTCTGAGCTATTGGTGAGGAAAAGGAGACTCATGTCATGTCTACAGTAGGTTTTTTTTGTACCAGTATAATCACACTGAACTAGCTGCACTAGTGATGATCCCATGTAGAAGTGGTGCACTAGTGTGACTTGCCCCAGTTTCAGATTGGGTTAAGTTGCGCCAACGCAAGGGCATGTCTATACTAGGAGTGCTTTACGTGTTATATAGGAATACAGGTAAAGTATATCAGCAAAGTGCTGGTAGTGTGGATGCAGATATACTGATACAAAGTGCAGTTTTGCCAGTGTCAAACCACCCCCCACAAGCAAAATATTTTGTAGGGTTAAAAGTGCATCTTTTTCTGTTGACACAGTTATTTCAGTTAGGGATCACACCTCTTCACACTCCATCAACATAGTGTGCCGGCAGAAGTCTGTAGTGCTGACATTGCCTAAGTCACTTTTTTACATTGTTGCAGTGCCATGTATACTGGGAGTATGCACCAGTACCACCACAATGGTATAGTTATACTGACACAAAATACCATTGTAGACAATGGCTGGCTATCGCCCACTCCAGTCTTCTGCCTGTTGCTGCAGTTTACTAAATTGTCCTCAATTTAATGAATAAACATCTTAACTTAATCAGGCATAACAGTTGTACAGATGTTAAAAGCTAACAAAGATTAGTCTGAAGTGTGTTAGAAAATTATAAGCATTTCTTTTGACTATTTAAATGTTGTTGTTTTTGTATTAGCAACAGAAGAACCTTGAAGGATATGTGGGATTTGCAAATCTCCCAAATCAAGTTTACAGAAAATCTGTGAAGAGAGGGTTTGAATTCACGCTCATGGTAGTAGGTGAGTTGTTTTCTTTATGCATTTAATTGGTGATTCACCTTCACCAAAAGAATTTGGAGTAACTGAAGTGTCAACTATTCATGTGTTTGCATCATTTGTGTAAGTATAATATTCATTCTAATTAGCTTATTGTTGCTTTTTAAAATGTTATACAATTCTAAAATGGTTTTTTAGGGCATACAGTCCAGTTGAACATTCATTTTTTGTCTTCTGTTACATAAGCAGATGAATAGGGATAGAAAATGGGGAAGATGAAGAGCCTTCAGCAGAGAGGGGGTGTAGTGCTAGCCTATGCAGAAACATTTATCTACTGAAAAGTGACTGCAAAAATGAATTAGTGGAAGTCATTGAGGTCTAGAGCTCAGCATCATATGTGTTCAGTCTACAAGTAAAAATGTTTTTTAGTTGTCAATAGAACAGTTTCAACTGGGAATCTGAAAGTCTAGTTGGATTTCTTCCTTCTTGCACATCAGTAATCAGGATCCTGTGTATCCTGTGTGGCACCAAAATTTTGCTACAGAATCCAAGCCTTCATGTAAAGAAACATTTATAGCTTGCATGATGGCAAACAAAAACAGATATTGTATAAGCAGATAGTGTTTTTTCCAGTGACTTCAGAGATCTTGAAACAACCACAGATATGTGACTAATCCTGCTCGTTACAGTGGGATGTTAAAATTAAGTCATTCTTAGGCATACGAGTTAACTTTGTTGGTCACTTTAGATGGATGTTTCTGCTACTGAGTTTATCCCATAATGCTAAATTTCCATCCATGCTGTTTGGGTGTCAAACTTCATTTTCCCCCTGATTACATGTATGATGTAGCTGTGTGATCAGTGAAAAATTTGCAGTACCTTGGAAACTAAATATGAGGCTAGTGTAAAGCTGGTTTGTTTTTTTAGGATCAAAATAAATAAAACAAGGAGTGCTGTACTGATTACATTTTAATGTTTATATAAAAATTCCAGCTTGTGAATTTAATTGAAGCTGTCTCACAACAGGTAGTTTGCTACAGAAACCATTGGCCATGCCTCATTGCTTTGTTAATTTGATGGAAGATAATACTTTTCTGTTTAGATTTGAATCAAATTGCTGTCTTAACTGTTGGATGTGTAACTGAGTTAACAGGGCAGGTACATTAAAAAAAAAAAAAAAAAGTATGCTTTAGTGACAGGTAGCTGTTCAGTCCTACCCTCATGTTTTTGTAACTTTGTGATGAACAATGTAATTAGAAATTTTAAAATAGGCGCATCCTGTAATAGCCAACAGTAATGGGTGGGTGAGATTCTGTGGCCTGCGTTGTGAAGGAAGTCAGACTAGATGATCATAATGGTCCCTTCTGACCTTAAAGTCTGAGTCTGAGAGTCCTTGTTCATCAATACTTCCATCTAACTTGTAGCTTTATTAACCAATAAGTGTCTCTGTGTTATGTAATCAATTGAATTGATAGCTTGTGTAATCATTGTGTCTCTAAGAGATTGTGCACAAGTACAGTAACTCCTCACTAAGGCCTTGGCTACCCTTGCGAGTTACAGCGCAATAAAGCCTCCCAGAGCGCTGTACCTCACTCACTGTCTACACTGGCAAGGCACGTACAGCGTTGTATCTCGGTGGCTACAGCGCTGCTGGTATTCCACCTCCCCGAGAGGAATAACAGCTGTTGCGTAGTGGCTGAGACGTTGTTGCTGTAATGTGGTTATGGGAGTACGCACTGACTGACCTCTGGAAGCTCTCTTTGTTTTGAAACTGCACTTCCGGGTTGGAGTTCAGAGCTCCGTTTTGGGGGCTGCTTATAAAAAAACAAACACAGCTACTATTTGCTTTGAATGAGTGAGAGGCAGGCAGGGGAGTGCCGGCAACAAACATTTGCTTGGAGAGAGGCGGGGGGAGGGAGAGGGGTTGGGGTCCGTTTCGGTGTGGCTGCTTATCTGTTCTAAAAAAACTAACAAAGCCCCTGCTGTTTGCTTTCAATGAGTGAGAGAGAGGCGGGGGAGATGGGAGGCTGTAAATTTAGGAGATAATGAGCTGACACTCTGCGGATACCCCAAAAACCCACTCTCTTCCCACACGCTCCCTGTCATACTCCACCTCACCCCCCCCCCCATTTGAAAAGCACATTGCAGCCACTTGAACGCTGGGATAGCTGCCCATAATGCACCGCTCCCAATACAGCTGCAAATGCCTCAAAGGTGGCCAGGAAAGTGCGCTGGCAGCTGCCAGTGTGGACAGACTGCAGCGCTTTCCCTACTCAGCAGTACGAGGGCGGGTTTAACTCTCAACGCTGTACAGCTGCAAGTGTAGCCTTAGCTTTAAAGTGGTCCCGGTTAACCTTGTTTCGTTCTTACGTTGCTTACTCGTTTACAGTTGTGAAATGCTCCATTCTAATATTGTTTGCAGGCTATCAATGGCAGTTTAGCTTTTCCTTCCCCCACTGCCATGTGCTGCTCTCCGAGACTCCTGCCTGCTTGCTGTGGGGGGCAGGGGAAGAAGAGCGGGGGCTATGTCAGTGTGCCTGCTTGCTGTGGGGGGGGGGGAAGGGAAGAAGAGGGGGACTAATGTCCCCCTGCACCTTGCTTGCCCCATCTTCCATAGAGCAGGGGGGACACGGGAGGGAGCTGCTGCCTTAGGCAGAAGCTGCAGCTGTGGGGCTTGCTGATCTAATTAACAAGGCAGTGCACGTCTGACCCCACTCTTGATACCTAATTGGAAATGCGCATCTCTATCTCTGGCTTCCTGTAAGAGCCTTGAGGGCTCAGTGGAGTGCTAGTTCATCCTTCCTAAGGCATTCCCTGGGAAATTCCCACCCTCTGATTCCTCCACCTCAACCAAGCTTCACTATCATCATCGCTGTGTACCAGTATTCAGTTGTTTGTTTAAAACTTACAGTGTGTGTGTGTAGTCTTTTGTCTGGTGAAAATTTTTTCCCTGGAACCTAACCCCCTTATTTACATGAATTCTTATGGGAAAATTGGATTCGTTTAACATCGTTTAGTTTAAAGTCGCATTTTTCAGGAACATAATTACAACATTAAGTGAGGAGTTACTGTATAGTACCCATTGGTTGAGTTACAAATCTAGGTCAAATTGGGTCTAACTCATTACAAATCACCGTTCAGGGAAATGAAGAATGTGAGTTGGAATAAAATGATTTGAGTTTGGGGCTTATTTAAAAGTTATGTTTTATAAACATGAACTCAGCTGTATAACTTGTTATGAAGCACAAAATCCCATTTGGTTTTAGCCCTTTATCAACCTAAAAATTATTCATTTTTCAACATGTAAAGTTAAGAATCACGCTGTCCTTAAACAAGGACAAGTTCAGAAAATAATCACGCTATACAGAGACTGTCTTCATAAGTTTGTAGTTGCTCAGAGGTGAGAATTGGCAAATTAACAAAATGGGATATGCTTATTTTGTAGTTGCTATTTTAAAACTATAACTTTTTAAATCTCAGGGAAAACAAATCTCTAAGAACCGGCAAGCTGTACTTTGTTAGTATCTATCATTATTCCTCATGTCTCGAAATCTTCAGCATCTAAAGCAGTTTTCAGTGCAAATGCATTCAGAGGAGTGCTAAAAAATATTGGTGGTTAGTTAGGAAACGGTAATCTAAAAATTAGATTTGCAATAGGAAGTTGACCTGAAAACTAAGAAGTGAAGCCTGGCAATTACTGGCTTTTTTAGTATCAAATCTTTGTACTTCTTAGTATGGACTCACATTCCATTCTGGCAAATGATCAGAACTTCCATTGGCAGGAAGTTAATACATTATTGTGCACAGAGCATAAGTGCTTTCTGAAAATTTGAATTATTTCCTTGATGAGAGGTAATTAAAAAAAAATTACCTGGTGTTTCATAGACTTAATTTAGTCTGAATGTCAGAAGTTAGTCTTTGGCTACATCCACAATACCCGCCCAATTTGGCGGGTAGCAATCGATGTTCTGGGATCGGTTTATCGCATCTCGTCTAGACGTGATAAATCGATCCCAGAGCCACTCCCCGTCGACTCCGGAACTCCAGCTCCGCGCGAGGAGTAAGCGGAGTCGACGGGGGAGCCTGCCTGCTGCGGTGTGGACAAGCGGTAAGTACTTTTGAAATCGATCTAAGATATTCGACTACAGCTATGTTATTCACGTAGCTGAAGTTGCGTATCTTAGATCGATCCCCTCCCTAGTGTGGACCAGCCCTTTGATTGGATGAACCTATTCCCTATAACACTAGGTCAGTATTTAATGTGTAATAGTACACAAACCCATATGGTACAACTACCGCATATTTTCCACTTTATTTCTGCCATGTTTGACTCAGTGTAGCAGAAAATAATTAGAGCCTTTTACAAGAGAGACTGCTGAAACAGAATGTTTTAATTTTTTTAATAGAATAGGAGGTTTTTAGACAAGTGGTAGTAGAAAGGTAAATCTTAATTTTTTTCTACAGTTCTAGTCACAAATAAAATTACGAATACTTAACTGCTTTAAGTAGTATTGTAACAATTGTGATAATGTATTAAGCCTTTTAAATAGACTGAGGTGGAGAGGAATTAATTCTGAGATTTCCAAGCAGTGCATTTGGAAAGCTTTTGATTTGAGAGAAATTCCCCTGGATCTTCCAAATATGGAGGATTCCAAGTATCTGTTTTAAACATAATAATAATAATAATTTTTAAATTTTAATAATTGAGATATGCCTATCTCATAGAACTGGAAGGACCTTGAAAGGTCATCGAGTCCAGTCCCCTGCCTTCACTAGCAGGACCAAGTACTATCCCCTGACAGATTTTTGCCCTAGATCCCTAAATGGCCCCCTTAAGGATTGAACTCACAACCCTGGGTTTAGCAGGCCAATGCTCAAACCACTGAGCTATCCCTCCCCCAGATGATTATGAATCCATTGCAACATTTCATTTTGTTTAACTCAACTATGACAGATTCCAATAATCTTGAAATATGAATTGTCTAGTACAGGGGAGCACTGACTTGATTTGAAGCATCTAGTCACTACCACAGTGTAAAAGATTTTCTACTTTACTATTAATCAATGGAATATGTTGGACTAATATGAGATTCTGAAACTTGAGCAACTTATGTTACTTGTATATATTTAGATTTGTTTGTGGCCAAGTGTTAGCTGATACATTTGGAAAAGATATTGTATGTGCTGCATAATGTTGTCGTCTTGTTTGGAATGGCCCTCTGGAAGCTTAACTAAAATATTTCCTAATTTTTTTCTCCTTCATAGATGCATGCTGATTTGTTACAGGGGGGTTGCACATAAGTGCTGGCCTGCTGGCTATATTTTATTTATAGATGCTTCAAAGTCAGTGTATTATTCATTTGTTCTGGGGTGAAAAATGCAATGTGGACTTGCCAAACAGATACAAGGACATAGAGTATGTCATGTTTGGGGCTTACGAACTTTGAGTGTCTAATGACTATTTTCATATGTTCTATAGATTTGGAAGCATGGATTGTGATTTCCTGTTAAAATTATTTTCCAATTGTTCAGATAGTCTGAAATGAACTGTTAATCTTATAAGTCTGATCTCTGCACCAAGACAGTTAAAGCTAGTCATTTTTCAATATTAACTACCTTATTTTGAGGAAGAAGAGCAAATGTTTCAGGGGTTTGGCAGTTAGGTTAGTTTCCGATTGATTGCGTAGAAAAGATCCACGGTTCAGTTTAATTGCATGTGATATGTCAAGTTGTCATACATTCAAAATGCAGGACATTTAAAAATAAATTAAATCACTATATACTAATGATCTTCAACTCCATTTGCCCAGCGTGGGTAGGAATCTTTTGCTAAAAGTGAGTGCTATCAACTTCTTCAGAGTCTCATCATTCATCTTAAATTTTGGCATGTTTACAGTTGCGAAGAAAACCTTCCAAATATGAACTGAGTGTAAACCGTGAAGTGATGTCGTCCTAAACCTGCAAAGTTAGCTCTGTTGTCAGGATAGTGGGGCTGTCAGTCCTGTGTGGGAGCTCCTAATTGCTGGCTGCTGTTGGAATGGTTGTACATGTGGGGCGTGCACAGGCACTGAGTGTTAAGTTTAGGGTCCCCTGCATCTCCTAAAACAGGGTGCCTGCGGGATCCCCAGTCTTCCCATCAAAGGGGTCTATAATCACTTGTTTAAGGCGAGGCAGTCTACACTTACGTGTTTTGGGAGAACTTTCAGCATTAATTTATTTGTGGGAGAGGCAGCATACGTTGTTTGGGGTTGGAGAGGGGAAGAGTGCAGAAAGAAGTGGCCCACCACTTTTGGTTTATTGGAGATGGTATTAATTTCTTGTGTACTTGGTGGTGGAAAAATTGATTGATATCAGTGCTTGCATCTCCAATTCAAAGCCTGACCCTACGCAGAGTTCGGCAGGAGAGTGAGGTCTTTAGGCCCATCAGCAGAACATACTTGACTGGGTAGGTGTAAATTTGGAGGGACATGGCTTAGGGACACTGATGTATTTCAGCTAGGAGAGTGGGTTTAATCATTGGGCATCTTGGTGTTAATTTTTTTTTCAAATTCTGTAAGTGTGGAATCAGTTTCATTGAGGTTACAGAAAATATTGCATTAAAATATGTAAACGTGCAGTAACTGAGAATAACTTCATCCCATAAATGGTAATTTTTACTATAAAGTATATATATGATTAGAAAGTAGGGTCTGTGTAAGCTTTTCACATTTTACTATTTTAGTAACATTTTAAAATTAAAATAGAATTATTATATACTTACAAGAAGTCACTAATTTTTTTAATGGTATTTGGCCTTGGTTAAAATTAATAGCTAGGTGGTTGACAAGTTATTTCAAACTTACCTATAAGTACAATTGCATTGTTTCCTTGTAGAGTAGCTCTAAAAACGTTTAATTATAAGCTAGACCAAAGTAACCCAAATTGTTCTCCTTAATTGACCACTTGTTTTTGAAATTTGTTATGAATTTAAAGCATCTGCGTGGAAAACTTGGGAAAAAATTGAGGTATCTATGCTATCCTGTTCCAATACTACAAGGTTATGTAAATGGTGTTACATTTCAGTTCAGTGTGGAACAACAAAAGTAATTAGACATCCATCATTTATCCCTTAGGCATAAGACATAAAGCATATTAAAAACAGAAATATAAACTCATAATCAAATTAATGTTCTGTACTGGATGTCTTTGAAATCAAGGTTTATAAATACTGTTTCAGAAGGGTTACGTCTAAGGTCAGGAATAAAAGCATTCCACAAACTGAGGCACACAGGTGTAAAAATCTGAACAATACCCGTTGTCTCTGCAGATCCCTATCTTCAGAAGTCCCATATGCTTTCAATAGTCCATAAGCCCCTAAAATAAGTCCCTAAAAAATAGTCCATTGGTATCATTAGGTGGGCAAAACCTCTTCCTGAGTTTTGGATAGTTCCATGTCAATGGATGATAAAAAGTTACGGTGGACCTTCCTGCAGAGTAGATTAGTGGTAGAACTGAACCTATTTTTTTGTTGGAAAAATTCCTTATATGCAAATTTTTGTTATACAATTTAAATGAAAGGGATCACACTTTGATTATATTTTATTTAACGCATTGTTCATTAATAAGCAAAAAAGAGTATTTTGGTATCATGTTAGACATTAATTTCAAATCTAAATCTACAAAAGATATAATTAAACCACATTTGCCATCTAAATACCACATGGTTTTTGAAGCTTTTTCAGTGCTACTAATGTTGTATGTTCTGCCATAACATTGAGTGACATATCAAGCCTACAATAATATAAAATGGATAACCTATTAACAATCCAGTGTTCCACATCTGACTGGAATGTCATAACCTGAACTGTCCTAACTTTCACATCCTCCTCATTCGTGTTCTCATTTATTTGCAGCCTACATGCAAGGCATTAGAAAACATGGAGTTTATATTCTATATTGCATTTACAAGCCATCAGCTGCAACACTACCTCAGGGGCAGGTGGGCCTTTCATCCATTCTGTTGTCAGTTAACCCTCCTCCATGACCCAGCCATGCCCTGTTTCAGGGCTGGGTATGACAGGATACTTCTCCAGGCTCCTGCACCAGACAGCAGCCTGGTAATTGTCACATAAAACATGAAGTTAGTGGAAGTCTTTCCATGGAGGCAGCTAGCCAGATTCAGCATCTCCCTTCTTAGCATGGAACAGCTGGTATCTTAGTTCATTCCCCTCTGTGATATTTGACCAAGCTGCATATGTTCTATAGGTGAATTTTTGAAGAAGAGAGAGATCTGCAGACAAGACCCTGTGTTCTCTGCCAGTGTTCTCTGAAAGTTTCTTCTCTGGTGATCAGCTTTAGGCCAGTCACCTCCCCACATTCTGCAAAATGTGCTAACAGAATCACATCCAGTTAATGCATGCATTCCTAACATGGGTGTTGAGACATTCTAGTGTGCCAAGGTTGCTTGCTTCTATATACTTCATGCACTTTTGTTGATACCACATTTTATGTAGATTTTGCTGATGTCCCTGAAGAGAGGAACAGTACAAATTACCACATCAGTGTCCTCAGATACAGTAACAACTCATTCATGATTCTTTGCACGTAACGTAATCAGAGTCTGTCTCTTCTTGTAAAAAGAACAGGAGTACTTGTGGCACCTTAGAGACTAACAAATTTATTTCAGCATAAGCTTTCGTGGGCTACAGTCCACTTCATTGGATGCATAGAATGGAACATACAGTAAGAAGATATTTATACATTCAGAGAAACATGAAAAGGTGGAAGTACCCATACCAACTATAAGAGGCTAATTAATTAAGAGGAACTCTTAGCAGCAGGGAAAAAAAACTTGAAGTGATAATCAAGATGGCCCATTTCGGACAGTTAACACACAGGTGTGAGGATACTTAACTAGGGGAAATAGATTCAATTAACATAATGACCGAGCCACTCCCAGTCTGTGTTCAAACCTAAGTTAATGGTATCTAGTTTGCATATTAATTCAAGTTCAGCAGCTTCTCCTTGGAGTCTGTTTTTGAAGCTTTTCTGTTGCAAAATTGCCACCTTTAAGTCTGTCACTGAGTGATTAGAGAGGTTGAAGTGTTCTACTGGTTTTTGAATGTAATGATTCCTGATGTCAGATTTGTGTCTATTTATTCTTTTGCGTAGAGTCTGTCCGATTTGGCCAATGTACATGGCAGAGGGGCATTGCTGGCACATGATGGCATACATCACATTGGTAGATGTGCAGGTGAACGAGCTCCTGATGGTGTGACTGATGTGATTAGGTCCTATGATAGTGTCACTTGAATAGATATGTGGACAGAGTTGGCATCGGGCTTTGTTGCAAGGATAGATTCCTGGGTTAGTGTTTTTGTTGTATGGTGTGTGGTTGCTGGTGAGTATTTGCTTCAGGTTGGGGGGCTGTCTGTAAGCGAGGACTGATCTGTCCTCTGTTCACATATCTATTTTCTCACCTAGTTTCTCTAGGAAATGAGGCTTTTTCAATTTAGCACATAAGAACTTGATGAGAGTAGTCTTGCTGGTATAACATCCAAGAACACTGTGCCTCCATTGTGGATCTTGTAATCAGATATAATGGTGTTCAGTAGTCCTCCAGGGCCAGACCTTCTGTGTCCCCCCCGCCCCCAAGTTTTTAATGGAGATATGATCTTTGATGTGTACAATGATATCTATGCTGTTGCTGTCAGTTTCAGTCTTCAAGACTGACAGACATGATCTGACAGATCACTGTTTTGTTCTCAACATTTATTTTCTGTACAAGAGCCATTCCGTTTATGATGCAGGCAGAATGACTAGGTATTGTCAGCTGTTGTTACTCTCTCTCTCTCCCTCTTCCCCCCCCCCCCCCTTTCCTTGCCAGGGCTGCTTTATCTTCCTCATGGTGCTGTCAAAGTTGGAGAGAGCCCAGGGCAGTGGTTCTAAGGGGTGTTGCAACACTTCCCTCTTTTCCAGATTCCTCCTTGCTGCTACCAAAAGCATATGGCCAAAAAATCTTGTGATCTGCCTTTAAGATAATCTTCTCTGAGGCTTTTGTTTTACTATGTCCTTGCATGTCTTCAGTTTTTGCTTAGGCAGACAGTGCAGCCAACCCAGAACATCTATGACAACTTATAGTCAGTTACATGTCGATGCTGTGTATGCACCTTCTCCTTTCTCATTTGCATGTAACAGATCCTCTCAAATGCCTGCAGGAGCTACAGAATCAGTGGAGACAGCCTAACTCATTTGTCTCTGAAAAGGGATTGACCCCGTCTTCTCCAGTGTATCTGTCCGTGACTGCACATCTTTTTCATCTCTCTGTATGCCTGATGGTTCTGCATGAGATATGCCAGGTGTCTAGACCATGATCATTTGTCTGTTTCCTCAGACAAGTACTTCTGCACCCTGCCCCAGCTGTAAGACTGAATCCTTTGGTTTTGCCTGCTGTCTGCGTACCCTTATTGACAGTCTCTTCAATGGCTTGATCCACAGTGATTTGATAACCTCATCTGTATAGAGAAGCCTCCATTTTAAAAAATTATTATACACTTCAAGATGTTCTATTTCAGCCATGTCATTTGTGTGTAGTAGTATACTAATAGATATCTTGCATAATTCTGCTTGTCTTAAGTAAAGCACCAGGGTATCATTGCTCTTACCATTGCTAGGTGAAGAAGTCAGTCACCTTCTCTGGATGCTCAAATAGGCCCAAGAGCCACCTCAACCATATCAGTGTAGTTCATCCAGAATGCTGATAGATTGCTGTTTGCATGCTTCAAGAAGTTCAGGGTGTGTTGAAAGCTGAAAGATCAAACATCTGTCCTGTGTTTGGACATCATTCAGCTGTTCCTGTGTAGTGTTGCTGCACATCTGGTTTATTGTCATTGAGGCTTTAAGTGAACCAGGTGGTGTTCATACAGATATAAAAGCAGGGCCTCATAAACTGATTTATGTAGTCTGACAACTCAATTATACTTTTGTCCCTCCGGTACTGCTGATGGAACCGTCAGCAATAATACTGAACTCAACTGTGGGACCAACATCCTGGAATCTTTTCCCATTGATCAGAGACAATTTTTATTAAAGTTAATGTTTAAAATCAAATTTACACAAATTAAGAAGGAAGGTACTGTACATCTGGGGTCGGGTTTAGGTTATGGGGGATTGCAAGTATCCGTTACAAGATTCACGAGGTACATACATATCACATAACCAGCATAGATCCATATTGGGGTGTGGGAGTTTTTAAAGCGTCAGTGGATAAATGGGCTCATGGAATGTAATAAGAGTCCAAGTCATTATTGATGTAGACAATAAGTACATGGGTGGGGTGCGTCCCTCGCTTCGTCAGGGAAGGGAGGAAGTGGGTTATTTCCCTGGTCGACGTTCTCGGTTAATCGACCTGGTACTGGCGGTGTCCTGTGATGTGTTCTGTGTAGATGTCTCTGGACCACCTGATGGTGTCAGACACCATGAGCTGTCTCATGTATTGCATATTTGTGAAATGTTCCCATTCTGATTATAGACTTGAGTTTGTCACCCTTCCACAGTATTTCTTCAGCCTTGGCATACAGTGCGTGGTAAGGCACACACATCTTTCAAGTCAAGTTTTTCCAGTGTTTTCAGGCTTCAGGATTTCATACACCATAGACACCTCCATTGCTGGTACATTTCTGGTTCCCAAATATCCAACACTGATCTGAGTCTCACTGCCCATGCGTGGATGTTAAGCCAGTCCAGGAGCTGACCATCTGGTCATTTACATTTGTTTACCTGACCAGAGACCATACTTGGTTCTTAATTTGAGCATTGTGAATCTGCTCTTCATAGTCTGTCCCCACTGGTTCCATCCCATGAGGGCCATTTTGGTTATAGACGTTATCAGAAGGAAGCATTAGTGATGGTGGGAGTGATGCTGTGATTTTTGTGTTTTTGTTTTGTTTTATACTTTCTCTGCATGTGTAAGCTTATTGGGTTGGTCAACAGTTGGTACCTGATTGCACTGCAATACCATTTATTCTGTGTGATGTCCCTGCACCACTGAGTGTCTCTTCAGGTCTGTTGATGTTATATGCCAAAGGGGTGGGGATGCAGGACAGAACATTGGATGGTATTGCCACACCTGCCTTGTCCTCATTAGCCAGTTTCTGTAGACGGGGGGCAATGTCCTTTTCCTCCAGCCAACTATAGGATATCCCATAACCTAGTTGGTTGAGTATCTTATTGCCTGTGAGGTATTTCACTTACCATGGTAACAAGATTTGCTTGGCAGGTTTCTGCACACCTCCACTAACGGCATATATATAATCTTAGGGGAAAGGTCAGTATAAGTCTTTGAATTTATGAAAATGGTGTGTGCTCTTTTGTGTTCCCTGTTAATGCCATCTTGAAGTCTGATATTCTGGCATTGGGGTGTAATCATTTTCAAACCTCTCTGGCTGTGGAGGCCATGGTGAATCATTTTTGGATATTTTTAGGTTTGACCCATAACCATGGCACATGGCTTCAAGACCGGATCAGGGTCTTCTGAGAAGTGTATCCAGCTCAAAGACCATTCTTAGATTCTCTGAGACTAGCATTGCCTTAGACAGGTTGTCTGGTATCACCACAAGTTTGCCATTATTTACTATAATCTACAGGCTATTACTGAATTCTGCTTCCACTTTTCTCAGACTTTCTTCGTAGCATTTCTCTCCCACCCCCCCACCCCCGATACCAAGAGAGCTCATATTGGCCACCATTTTCTATGTGAAGTTCACCACTGATGCAGCACAAGGCTCTGAAAACAAATCAGTACGCATATAACTGAATAGCCTATATATGCTGATTTTATTTTCAGAGGATGTTACTGTTGTCATATTCACTTGATGGCACTTGTACTTTTCTGTTGATCGTGTACAGGCTCTATAACAGTGGTTCTCAACCTGTTTACCATCGTGGGCCGCATATGCAGCCCACAATGTGTCATGTAGGCCGCATCCAATACTACCTGTATGGCCCTGAGGATGTCGCATGGGCCACAGCTCTGTGCTCATTGGGCCGCAGGTTGAGAACCGCTGCTGTATAACAAGATATCTGATACTGTGCATCAGCTCCTACCAGCTCCCTTGATGCAACAGCCAATGTCTTTCTGTCCATCTACTCTTCTGCTCTTTTCTGTGTGTCACTATTTGACTTGATCTACTGCTTGATGCAGTGGGTCTTGGTCTTTTTCAGATACTTGGATACTTTGTTACAAAGTATACAGACTTCTTCATAGTCCAGTGGATGATGATCCCATTTCCCTTTTGATTTGTGAGATTTGTGGCCTGTTTCTTCACTATAGCTGGAAGGTTCTACTTGATTTTCAAGCTGTTGCAGAATTTTCTTGTGTGAAAATCTTTCCACAATTTAAGTGATAATGTTAGGTAGTTCATTTGTGTCTTTTTATATTAAGTTGAAAAAATGATAATGCCTGTGGAGAAACAATAGTTTTTCACGTAAAGTGTGACCTACCCCCTTGTTGATAGGTTGTTGGCAGTTGCCATGGCAACTCCCATGCAAATGAGACACATTTGCATAGTTCTCATTGTTTTAATGAAAAGTAATTATCCAAAATTAGGTGAAGATATTTTCATTTTTAGTCAAAATATGGCCATGCCCATTTTTCACTCCATGCCTACACTTACATATACATTTTCCATGGAAGCAGGCCTAACTCCACCTTTAAGCTACCATGCAGAAAGTCCCACTAGTATTTTTGTAATGTATATGCATGGACCTTTCAAAACTAGATGGGAATTTGCCAACACAGATGGGTACCAAAAGTTGTCTGGCTCATGGATAACAAGTATGAGATATAGAGGACCTGAAGAAGGTTGAAGTAGTTGAGAACCCAGTTTAAATGCTTTGCTTGTTAAAACCAAAAGATGAATCTCATTTGTCTCACTGCATTTTGTTCAGCGTAAAGTGCAAGGCAAAGTTCCACGTCTGAGAACATTTTCTGAACCCATTGCATTCTGCAGTCATGTTGATAGCTTACAGTAAAGCACATCAGTTTAACCTGAGTTGTCAATGAGAGACCTCATCCAGCCTAATTAAAATGGTAGTTTTACATTGACTAAAATATCACCTTGATCATGTCTGATACTTATTTTCAAGTTACCTTACATAAAATCTGATTGAGTACTAATTGTATCTCTCTCCTTTAAACTGTTGTATTACTGCGAGTAGTTATTTTGTTTGGGATTTTCATAAGTGCTTATGACTTGAATGGAAGTCCCATAGACTTTCAGTGGGGCTTGCTCTCCTATGCCCAGAATGACTTCTGCACCTCGTTTAAGATGTTATTGGCTAGATTGCAATTAGGGCTGCCAAGCGGTTAAAAAAAATTAATCACACTGTTAAACAAGAATAGAATAGCATTTATTTAAATATTTTTGGATGTTTTCTACTTTTTTAAATATTGATTTCAGTTACAACACAGAATACAAAGTGTACAGTGCTCACTTTATATTTATTTTTAATTACAAATATTTGCACTGGAAAAAACAAAAGAAATAGTATTTTTCAATTCACGTAATACAAGTACTGTAGAGCAGTCTTTTTATCATGAAAGTTGATCTTACAAATGTAGAATTATGTACAAAAAATAACTGCATACAAAAATAAAACAATGTAAAATTTTAGAGCCTACATGTCCACTCAGACCTACTTCAGCCAATGGCTCAGACAAACAAGTTTGGTTAGCATTATCTCCTGCAAATTCTATCTGCTTCTTGTCACCTGAAAGTGAGAACAGGCATTCACATGGCACTGTTGTAGCCGGCATCGCAAGATATTTACATGCCAGATACCCTAAAGAGTCATATGTCCCTTCATGCCTCAACCACCATTCCAGAGGACATGCGTCCATGCTGATGATGGGTTCTGCTCAGTAACAATGCAGAGCAGACGGACGCAAGTTCATTTTCATCATCTGAGTCAGATGCTACCAGCAGAAGGTTGATTTTCTTTTTTGGTGGTTTGGGTTGTGTTTCTGCATCTGAGTGTTGCTCTCAAAACTTCTGAAAGCATGCTCCGCACCTCGTCCCTCTCAGTTTTTGGATGGCACTTCAGATTCTTAAACCTTGGGTCGAGAGCTGTAGCTATTTTTAGAAATCTCATCTTGGTACCTTCTTTGTGTTTTGTGAAATCTGCAGTGAAAGTGTTCTTAAAATGAACAACATGTGCTGGGTCATCATCTGAGACTGCTATAACATGAAATAAATGGCAGAATGTGGGTAAAACAAAACAAGAGACATACAATTCTTCCAAAAGGAATTCAGTCATTAATGTAATTAACACACTTTTTAAACCAGCATCATCAGCATGGAAGCATATCCTCTGGAATGGTGGCTGAAGCATGAAGGGGCATACGAATGATTAGCATATCTAGCACATAAATACCTTGCAATGCTGGCTACAAAAGTGCCATGTGAACGCCTGTTCTCACTTTCAGGTGATGTAAATAAGAAGCAGGCAGCAGTATCTCCTGTAAATGTAGACAAACTTGTTTGTCTTAATGATTGACTCTACAAGAAGTAGGCCTGAGTGGACTTGTAGGTGCTAAAGTTTTAGATTGTTTTGTTTTTGAGTTCAGTTATATAAGAAAAAAAAATCTATATTTGTAAGTTACACTTTCAGGATAAAGAGATTGCACTACCGTACTTGTATGAGGTGAATTGAAAAATGCTATTTCTTTTGTTTATAATTTTTACAATGCAAATATTTGTAATAAAAAATAATATAAAGTGAGCACGGTACACATTGCATTCTATGTTTTAATAGAAATCAATATATTTGAAAATGTAGAAAAACATCCAAAATATGTAATAAATTTCAATTGGTATTCTATTGTTTAACAGTGTGATTAATCGGGATTTAATTTTTTTTACTCAAAAAAATTAATCCCAATTAATCGTGTGTTAACGGCGATTAATCGATAGCCCCAATTGCAGTATATTTTCCTTTTAGTTGTAGCTATCATAAGCAACAAAATCTTGGCTTCATAGTTTTTTCCAGTGCTAGAAACACTTCTTGCTTAGTTTCATTATTACTTTTGTCTTGTCCTCTGGTTTAGCTGCATGTACAATTGTAAATGTTAGATGTTCAGACTTGGTGAGTTTGGATGGTTTGTGGCTTGGGCTCTTACATATCTTTGCAGCTACAAGTATATGTGTTGTAAATTGCTGTCTGCACACAGTCATGTGACTTGCTGCAAGTGCTTTCTCTGCAGTTCCTGTTTCCTGAATAGGTTTTCTGTAGCTTTTGTTTATTGACTCTAAACGCTCACTTCAAATCTCAACCTGTGTGTCTGCCTCTTGTATTACTTTGCGTTTGTGCTTATCCTATCTCTGTAGATAATTTTGGGTTCCAGCTTGTGGGAAAGATGATTTACCCCATACTGTAGGTATTGAATATACTTAAAAATTTAAATGGAGTTCAAGGTCACCATCTTAAATTTGACTATTTTAGGCTTGGACTCTGGCTCTTTTCAAGTCTTATGCAAAAGAATATGCGCAAAGTGTAGTCTTTATTTTTAAAACAGCACATTTGTAATTTAAAGTGTCTTTTTTGATAGAAGATGCATAGTTGCTATAAGTTTAGGCCTTGGCTACACTTGCAGATATACAGCGCTGTGAGTTAAACCCGTCTTTGTACAGCTGAGTAGGGAAAGCGCTGCAGCCTGTCCACACTGGCAGCTGCCAGCGCACTAATGTGGCTACATTTGCGGTACTTGCAGCGGTTTTGGGAGCGGTGCATTATGGGCAGGTATCCCACAGAACACCTCTTCCCATTCTGGCGCCGTGGGTTGTGGGAAGCGGGCGTGGGGTATGGTGCATTCTGGGTCCTGTCCCAACGCCCCGTGATGCATCGCTTCGCATCCCGGCAATCCCTGTTTCCGGCCACATTTGGCGCCATCTTTCAACAGTTTCTTTGTAGCGCGATCTGTGCTCCGTTTCGGTCAGCGGGAAATGGACCCCGACCTGTTGAGAAAAATACTGACGAGTCTCGCCAGCACGTCACGTGGCAGTCGAGCTCTTCCTTAAGATCCACAGTGACAGCGAGGAGTCCGATGACGATGAAATTGTCACGTGTAACGCATACGACACGAACTTGCTTGTGGCATTCACGGACATGCTATGCACCGTGGAACGCTGCTTTTGGGCTCGGGAAACCAGCACAGAGTGGTGGGATCACATTGTCATGCAAGTCTGGGATAACGAGCAGTGGGTGCAGAACTTTCGGATGAGAAAAGCTACTTTCATGGGACTGTGTGAGGAGCTCGCCCCCGCCCAGATAAGGTCCTGGGAAATGATATAAATTTTTAGTCTTAAATCCTTTTTTAGAAGAATATGCATGTCACCTTTTATTGTTTAGTAATTTTTCCATTTCCCTTCATGATCCCTCTGTCTCTTTGGTTGCATTCTGCAGAGGGAGAAGGCATTTTCTCAGAACATGCAGATTTCTCCGCAATTGGGAAGAGTCCTTTCTCCAGTCTCGCTAAAGCTGCTGGCTGCTGCTTTGGTTTTCTCCACATCTCCTTTCTTCACATTTCTCCATGTTCATCTCTTGCTGACTTACCCCTTGGCACATCTTCTTTGCAGCAGATAATTCTGCTACACTTGTATCCTTGACAGTTCTTTTAAAAAGAATTTGTGCAAATATCTCCTGACTCATCCCTTGATAAATAGGAGTGTGTGTGTGTGTGTATACACACACACACACACACACACACACACACACACACACACACATATATATATATATATATATATATATATATATATATATATATATATATATATATATATATATATATATACACACACACATATATATATATATATATATATATATATATATATATATATATATATATATATATATATATATATATATATATATATATATATATATATATATATATATATATATATATATATATATATATATATATATACATACACACACACACACACACACACACACACACTCACACTTACTTTATTGGGTGAAGTTACTCCACGTTTAATAGTGTCTTAATTTTAGGTTACCGGAAACAAGATTTCTAATAATTTGCGAGCTTGAATGTAGTAACAAGTCAGTTTGGCTTCTTCTGATGAGTTTAAAGTTCAGCCTTCCTCCTTACTTTGACAATATTTTATGGGCCAAATTCACTTGCTGAATGTCAGCATAGCTCCAAAAGAGTCACTAACACCATTCCAATTTACATAATTAAGGATCTGACCCTAAATATCCATCTGTCATGACTTTGATAAAATTGTGCTGTGAAGCACATGATTGAATACTCCTCGCAAGGATATTAGAGAGACAATATGGGTGAGGGAATATCTGGTATTGGGCCAACTACCGGTGACGAAAGAGACAAGCTTTCGAGCTACACACAGGTCATCTTCAGGTCTGGGAAAGGAAAGGTACCTTCCCAGGTGTAGCTCAACAACAGATGTTGGTCCAATAAAAGATGTTACCTCACCCCCTTCTCTCTCTAACATCATGGGATGAACACGGTTGCAGCAACACTGCAGACTTCACAGGGACACTCTTCAGAAGAGTGAAAAAAGTATAGGACCTGTGACAATTTATTAAACCTCAGAACTTTTCAGAAGAAGAAATGACATGAAAATTATAGGATAGAATTAAACAAGTAAAACACAGTGTGGTAAGTCATTTTAAGAGCATATGCTAGTCATAGCAGGTACACTTTGCGTGCTTGTGGTTTTTACTTCCGTGTGCACGTGGAACAGGGCTGTGTTTCATATCCGGTGACAACCTGCTTAGTTGAAAAGAATCTGAAGCATTCCCAGATCGCCACACACTAATTGTGAACTGAAATGCTTTTTACAAATAGTTGCAATTTCCAATTATTAAACGAATACATGGGTAGACAGGAATGTTTTAAATTTTTTGTGTACCAACACTGGAGTTCAGGCTCTCTTTCTAGTCCTGATGACATGAATTTCAACAGTTATTTTTTTCAGAAGACTATTTTGAAAACATTCAGACATGCTTATAGAACAAGACTTGAAAGCTGAATAAGACAACTACCACGTACCACTTGCAAGTGGTAAACCGTCAAATGAACCAGTGTTCAAAGTATTTCAACTGCAATATAGACACTTCACCTCCCTAGAGAAGAGAGATAAGAGTGGAGTTTGTAAGACGCAATGAAAAACTACCTGAAATAAGAAGGGGGTTGGTTTGGACTCAGAGTATCACTGGTAATTTACATCAAACTAGCCAAGTGTTCAGGTCAAGTGGCTTTTGTTGTAATGATAAATTTGATAGCGAACAATGTGTATTAGAAAAGTGTAGTAGAACTTTCAGTAACTTGGCTTGTTCTAATCTTCAGAAACTTAATAAAGGCACAAGATATTCAGGATTGAAATTAACAGCTGTCTTCAACAGGCCTGGAATAGCAAAATAGTTTGTTGCTCTAAGCGTGAACAACCCACATACAGGAACTGACTTATTTTTTCCCCGTAGTCAAATTTGTCGTCATTAGATGGGTTATAACACTTGTATTTCACTGGTCCTGAATGTGACCAGACTTTTACTTTTTCAGAACAGTCTATAATCCTGGGATGAATAGGGTGATCACAAGAATATTTTGGGGTCTTCTCCAGAAAGATTTAAGGGATTCTGATTTAAGGTTTGGTCAGTCAGCCTCTTTCACATGTAAATCTCAGAGACCTGGAGAGGATATGAGTAATGAATTGAAAAGAACTTCCAACCTTATTTACAGGTTTTTCCCATTCTGAGTTGCTGTTAGAACTAATCACACCCTTCAGCACAGGATTATTTATTATGAGATTTTTAAATCTTGAATTTGATTTGAAAGTCAGTGCTTTCTCACCCTTCTACTAGTTTTACAGAATTGATCGGAAGCTTGCAGCACATTTTCTGTAAGTCACATCTCATCATCTTTGTCAGTATATTCCTGATTCAGCAGTTGTATTTGATGTTCATAGTGGTGTAGCTGTTTTTCCGGAAGACATTAAGCAGCCCACTCCCAATGCCATTTGACCACTTTCAGCTATTATCCTGAAGTATAAACAGCAGATTTGAAAATCAAAAGTTTTCATTGGCCGTTATGATAGATTCTACAAATAAGGATTTGAAGAGGAACTTTAAGTTGAATTTGCTTTTTAAAATCTTCACTGGAACTGTCACTTTAGTTTTTTTTTGTTTTTTGTTTTTTTAAATATATAATGCCACCTATCCTTAGTGTATATTTTTCTCCTCTCCTCAGCTCACCAACTTATGATACACTGTAGTGAAACTCTTTTTAAGGGGACTTCATTGTTTAAGCTTCTAAGGCTTGGTCTACGCTACCAACTTATGTTGGTATAACTATGTCGCTCAGGGGTGTGGAAAATCCATACTCCTGAGCAATACAGGTATACCGACCTACCACATCTGTAGACAGTGTTATGTCAACGGGAGGGCTTCTCTCATTGACGTAATTACCCCCCGCCCCTTGGGGAAGCGCTCCCATCAGCGTGGGTAGGGTCTTCACAAAGTGCTAGAATGGCACAGCTGCCCTCGTGCAGCTGCACTTCTGCAGCGGTGTAATTGTAGACAAACCCTTAGAATCATAGTGTGTCAAAATATAATCTCAGAACATCTCCAGATTTACCTAAAACAGGGATAGTCAATTGTTTTTTGTTAAGGTCCACATTTCTTGGTCAGTGTATAGTCAAGGTTCAGACTCCAGAGAAACATTTTTCATACCACAATAATTATAAGTAAATAAGATGATTTCCTGGTCCATTCAAAAGCATCTGGCAGTCCAGATTTGGCCTGTGGTCCGCCTATTGACTAGCCCTGACCCAAAGTGTTAAGAATTTCCATTGTATTCCATTTTTCTGTAAATTGTTTTAGCTTGTGAATAACCTCTCTTCTCTTTCCTTGCTCACAGCTCTGAATTATGACGTTTTTCTATTGACACATCAAATTTGGTGATTATTCATCATTCTGAAAGTCCCAAGGACAATTCACGTAGTATAATATCTATATTGAAAGAAATACAGCTTGAAACAAAAAATGCTAACCACTGAGTATAAAATTTTGCCAGCTAACACAATTTAGCAAATGTAGAACTCAGTCTAGAAACACAACTTGTGTCCTGCCACATTGATTGTGGGGTGTCCAGACCAGCACATGCAAATGTTAGCTAACTTAAAGTAACTGACAGTCAACTAAAGTAAACCTAAGGTAGACAGAGCTGCTTACTATAGTCTGTCTCATCTCTCTTCTCCTCCTGCCTCTTGCAAATGGATAGAATACAAATAGAAAACTATTGTCACATGGTAGTCTCAAAATAGTAAATACAAAATACTCAAGGAAAAACTATGATAAAGGGACTCCAGTCTGGGAAATGTCCAAGACTGCTAAACTTCTGGACTGAAACAATTATTTCAAGGATGTGTTCTCTTTTTCCTCCCTCTCCAGGGTAGAGAAATGTTCTGATTAGCTGAAGCTGGACAAAAATATCTGTGTTCTAGTGACGGCAGCCAGTTGATGGATTTCATCAATACATTTGACAAGAATTAAAAATTGAATTTACTACTTACCATGCACATTACATCCATTATTACATTTTCCTTCATTATTAGATTAACTGATGCATTTGATTAAAGATGAACCAAGTGGAGTGAACTGGTTGAAAATAAAATCTCTAATATAAATCATTAGGCTGTGCTTCTGTAATGCGTGGCTTTTTATGCAGTTGAATTTAGATTTCTCCTTTTACTGTTCACTGTATGTATTCACAATGTCAACAGTTGTGTATCTTTAATAAACTTACTAAAAATAGCTGTGCATATGGGAAACCCACAAAAGCAAATCAATTTGGAGTTGAGGCTAAAATCTGGTCTGATAATCCAGTCTTAAATTGTCACAGTTCTTCCTATTTAACATAGGGATCTGTGTATGTGATCCTGTGTACCATATGTGCTATTGCACTGTGTTGTGAATTAAGGATGGTGTCTGCTAAGGTTTTTATCCTCAACTCTGTCATCTGACAAGCCCTCAGAAGGAATTAAATTCAAATGTTAAGATAATTGAGGAGAGTTAGCTCAAGAGGGCATTTTGCGGCTGTTGATAAGCATACTTTTTTAAAAGGGATTCTTAAGGCTTGAATTCTAACTTCCTAGAAGAAACTAATTTTAGAAGGACATGTAATAGAAAGTTGTAATTACTCTAAACAACTATGCTTATGCAGACACTTTACAATGCATCTTATACCACTGTGCAATTAAAGAAGATGAAAGTGTGCCAGTCTAAAACACAGAAAACTATGTAACCAATTTGCTTCTAACAGTAAGCCAACTCTGCCACAAAGACTTTGCATATACTGGCTAGACAAAGTGTTGATGCATCTTTTTAAAGATCTGTATTTATGTGGCTTTTTGCTAGAAAGATAATTAAGTTATCTGTGGGGTTCGTTAAAGTAAGATACTCTTAGAGCCTGTTTAAAATGTTGTTGCAACTACTCTTGAAAGCATATGTGCTTATCAGTGTGTTTTGAGATGGGGTAGACGTGATTATCCTGCATACTGTATTTGGAAAGAAAATGAAATTCTATTTTTTTGGCTATATCCACTTAGCCGATTAATAGAAAGAGAGGGAGGAATGCTAGAAAAATAGCAGCACTCCTGATCATCTTGTAGCTTCAATGCATATTTGCATATTGGTGCCAGTCTGCAGAGGTGTGACATTTCCATACCCATTATTACTACTTTAACAGAAGATACGGGGTGTGTCAGATGTGCCTAAGAACTCTAGCAAAAAATTTAGAATTAATTCTGTTTTTCCTGTACAGTGTTTTTATGCAAGTTCACGAGTCTTTATTTTGAACTTTCATATGTTGGATACAAGAATCAAAAGGAAAATCCAAGTAGAGAAGTAAGCAGGGCAAATGAGTGAGGCATCTAGCGGAATTGAAGAAATAGAGAATGCTATGGGAAGGGAAGTGGTATTAAAAGTAGAAAAAATAAATAAGGAAAGTCCAGAAATCCAGGGGAGGACCAACTTTAAGGTTATAAAAAAGTAATACAAACTTGTGAATAGCTGAACTAATTTGGGCATTGTGCTCCTAGACAGAGCTTCCATTATGTATCCCTATGCTCCGGAGATGATGTACCACTGAGAGTGGCTTTTCTGGATAACTCAACGAGCAATAAACCCTGGTTTACACCTATTTTAATCATGTTTTGCATTCAGATGTTCTAGTTATTTTCCTAAAGAGAGGTTGATTTTCACTGGTTGGTAACCATTAACGCATGATGATTTGCAACCAAATACAGCCTTTGCACTAAATCTGGTGCTTTTTTTTGCTAACCAGTAGAATACACTTATGTACATTTAAGCAATTGTATAACTTTTATTCAGATTTTTCCTTTGTTATGATAGTGAGTGATGCATTTCTTAGATTAATTATTTTTTTATTTGTGTAAAGCTATAATTGGATGGATAGTCAGACAATTAAAAATTCACAAAAAGCATGTTAGTTATTAAATAACTTGCAGATGTGTTGAACACAAGTTAATATTTTACATGTAAATCTTATTTTAAATTATGGAAGCATTATCTGTAATTAAGGCTACAATTTAGTCACGGGTATTTTTAGTAAAAGTCATGGATAGGTCACGGGCAATAACCAGAAAGTCATGGCCAGTGACCTGTCCATGACTTTTACTAAAAATACCCCTTACTTGCTGAGGTGGGGGGACAGTGCTCCAGTGGATGCTGCTGCTCGGGCAGGGTGGCCCAGGCAGGGTCCTGCCACCACTGCTGCTCCTTGGCGCGGGGGGCGGCCCGGGGCCCCGCCACCGTTCCCAGACCACTGCTCTGGGGCAGTGCCAGGGACCAGTTGCTTGGGGCCACGCCAGCTGCTGGGGCAGTCCTGGGGTCAGCCACTGCAGCTGTGGAAGTCCCGGAGGTCCTGGAAAATCACGGAATCGTGACCTCCATGAAAGATTTGCAGCTTTATCTGTAATTAGTGAATGGATTATTTCTGGCCACTGTGTCCCTCAAGATTTTAGATTTTCTGCTTGTTCAACTCCCCGTCACCTTCTTAACTTTGAATGAATAAGTCATTAAACTGAAATAGTTGAATAAACTGAAATGAAGACAATATTCTCTCTGTATATGCAGAAGAGGCTACAGCTATCAAAACCAGGGTCAGCACTTCAACAAATTCTGGTTCCGTGTGCTTGGCCAGTGACTTCCACCAGTTCAGTGGTTTGACTTTAAAAATTCGGCAACAAGTTTTAAACACTGTTAGATATTTTATTCTTTAATTTAAAAGGGTCTAAAAGATGAGAGTAAGTTTAGGGCTTAACATAGGTTGTCATAATTTCAATTTTAATTTTAAATGGACTTAATTTTTAAAAATTAAACCTATTTTTAATTTAAATTATATTAAAATAACTGATTTTTAAAAAAATCAGATTTATCCACCCTGTATTGACCAGTGCGTGCCTAAAACTTTGTACAGTGTAAACTGGTACTAGATAATGGTTTGAAATGGGATCTGGTTTTTTGGTAAGTAAATTTTAAAGGAAAAGTAATGAACATTTTCACGTGAATGGTACTAACTTGGGCAATCAGACCTTTTGTTCTGTTCACATAGTAGCTGTGTTCAACCAAATTGCTACTTTTTCTAGTACAGAGCACATTTTATGCTGACTTTCATGGAACCCCATTTTCCTCATAATATAACATCTGTTTTGTAATTACATCAGCATTTCTGTGGAAAAGTAGTAAAATTATATTAGGTTTTTTTAATGATTTGGTAGCTGTAAATAAGAAGCTGTCATTACATGACCAACCAGCTCTGCATGGGTCCTCAATAACTGTGCCATAGATCAGTTTGAAAATCTCCAGGCTAGCTCATTTAATTTTGTTTTCTTGAAGCTTACTTGACATATACTTTGTATTACATTTACACCGTTTCTTTATTGCTCATGGACATGCAAGATTTTTGTCCAGAGTACCTATCTATTGTAAGAGGAAAAAATATTGTTTGCTGTAGTGTGGTACTTGTTTGAATCCTGAACTTGTGCCAAAAAAGCACAACTAGACTGAGGTACCAGCAAAAGGGTATTTTGATTTTTGTAATCTAAATATATCATGAACTACCTGAACTAGAAATAATTTACACCATATTAAAACTGGGACTTCATTAGCTGTTTGAGATGTTGGACTTTAGTAATTTCATTGTCCTTTCTCTTGACCATGTGGAATTTCTGATACGTCAATTTCCCCCTCAAGAAATTCTAGAGGTATAAGCTTGGAACCAAAACTTTCAAATAGCGCAAGATTATGTTCCAACTGTAAAGGTTTGTAAAGAATGCTAAAATATTCCTGAACCAACAGGCTGGAAAACATCAGTGTGGTTAAGGATTTTTTCGGGTTTGGGTTTTTTTCTTGATTTTTTGACAATTAGTCTCAAGGGCTTCAAGTAAATCAGAACTCTAGTCAGGTATACGAGTGGATTGAATTAAAACAGTGATTTTAAATGAGCAAGTAGAAAACCTTGGTTTAAATGATATACTTTAATTTTCTTTTGCGTTTGTAC
Source organism: Chelydra serpentina (assembly GCA_037349315.1). Taxonomy (NCBI): domain Eukaryota; kingdom Metazoa; phylum Chordata; order Testudines; family Chelydridae; genus Chelydra; species Chelydra serpentina. The sequence goes on from JBAIAC010000032.1 coordinate 5,787,273, forward strand.
TTTTTAGTTATTTCCCTAAAGCATTGGTTCTCAACTAGGGGTCCGGGGCCGTGAGCAGGTTTTAGGGGGGTCTGCCAATCATGGCTGGCATTAGACTTGCTAGGGCCCAGGGCAGAAAGCAGAAGTCCCACCACATGGGACTGCAGCCTGGGGCCCCGAGCCCCACCACCCAGGGCCTGGGCAACTTAGCTTTGCAGTGTCCCCTATGATGCGAGGGGTCTCGGGCAATTGCCCTCCTTGCTACCTACCCCCTAACACCGGCCCTGGTTTTTATATGCAGAAAAACAGTTGTTGTGGCCCAGCTGGGCTGTGGAGTTGTTATAGCATGTTGGGGGGAGGGGAGGGGGGGGGGGGGCGTGTCGGAAAGAAAAAGGTTGAGAACCCCTGCCCTAAAAAAAGACTAATACTCATCGGTTGATATAAGTTGGTACTGCTTGTTGATAACCAGGAAGATACATTATCACTACAATTTATTTAAGCAATTGTAGCCTATCATACACTGGTCAGATTCTTAATCTTTACGTTTTAGAAAATGATGAATGCTTTTCTTCAGTAAATTAATTTTTTACCCATGATTGTGTGAAGTTGCATTTGGATGAAAATTGAAGTTCAATTAATGCACAAACAACAAATAAAAATTAAATAAAGCTACCTTAAATGTGCTGGATACTTTTTTCCTTGTGTAAGTAGCAATATGTTTTGCATTTTAAAATAATTGAAGTATCTGTAGTTTGTGAATTGAACTGATTGTTTCTGGTCACTATGATCTTCAAGATTTTGCAACAAGTAGATCTCATCTTTGCACCTCATTTTTATTCATAGATAGCAGGAAAACTCTTCCTTTTCCAACTCCTACTTGGTTTCTCAGCTTTGAATGAAAATCATTGAACTGAACCAGTTGAGTAAACAAATGAAGAAAATGATTTTTTTCTGTACCCGCAGAAGAGGCTACTGCTGTCCAAAACTGGTTTAGCCCTTCAGCAAACTCCTGGTTTTACATGGTTTGTTGGCTAATGACTTCCCACTAGTTCAGTGGTTTGACTTTCTTTAAACATTTGGCAGCAAACATGTACCGCTTGAATATTATGTAATGTAACTGATTTTAATAAATTATACTAAACTTAGGTCTTAACACGAATTGTCATACTTTAAAATTTAATTTTAAATATCTTTATTTTAAAGCAAGATGTATTAACTGATTTTAAATAAAGCCAGATTTATTTTTTTAATTCTATTTCTCCACCCTGGCCAGGAAAGATATGGACACTAGAGCCACTGAACAGGTTCCTAATAATATGTGCAGCTGGAAAGTCTTGACTGTACATTGGCAATAGCGGCTTTGTCTTCCATAGTCTGTAGTTAGTTAATTCTTAACCCTTCTGGTGATTAGAAATCTGCTGCAACTCCCAAGCCTTTGGTTGGGTCCAGTGGCAGGAAGGAAACTATTGAAGGGACAAGTTAGAGGTATGCTATAGAAAAGCTGCTTTTGGGGAGGGCGAGGGGGAGGGGAATAGAAGAGAAAATAAGGGTGGACATAGATGGAAGAGGGAGCATGGAGAGAGGAAGCTCAGCTCAAAACTCTGAGAGAAAAATAATGATACTGGGAAAAGGAGTGAAGACAGGAAGAGAAAGTTGCAAAGGACAAAGTAGCTTGGTCAACTACTTCACAAATATATTTTACAGATATTTATAAAATTTACTCAAGACTGCTTTGTGATGTTCAACCAACTCCCTAGCCAACCAATAATAATCAGCAAATATATTACATTAATAGCAGAATTTGTCAAATATTTGCCAGTACTTTTCTGTAATTTGACCAGCCTTATAAAGTAGCATTTAAAAAAACGTGTTAAATAAAAAGCTGATATGCAATAAATAGTTGCAATTTAAAGAAATGAGGTAGTACAGCAAGGGGTCATGGCTTGGGGGTGGGGTAGAAAGGAGGTGTAGCAGCTCTGATAGCAGTGGTGTTTTTATTCCTTGCTAGCTGGAGTTAGTTCTTAGGCTAGTAAGAACTGGATACAATTTTCCAGCCTTGAAGTCTTTATAAACTAACTCACTGAACCAAAACAATAGATGCACGAGTGACTCAAGTGAGTGCAGAATCATTTCCTTTCGTTCTACCCCTTCCTCAGTCTCTTCCCAAGTTATCCTCTTCTGTTTTAGTTTTTGTTCTTTTGGAAGGGAATCTACAGAAGAAGTTCAGTGAAAGTGAAGTTTCTCTTTAGTACTGTGCATAAAATTTCATTTCTTTTTAGAACTTTGTTTTTCCCTGAATGATTAAATACTTTAACTCACAGATCTCATTATACTTAGAAACTAGGATATTATAATACATATCCTTAGCTGTAGAACTTCAGTTCTGTAAAGGTACCTTAATAAATATGCAGTGAGAAGTTGTAAGACAGCAGCCTCTATTTTGTGTGTAAAATACCTTTTTATTTCTGCAAGAATAAGGCTGTCTGTTGATTTGGTAGCTATAGGCAACCAAGTATCAGAGGGGTAGCCGTGTTAGTCTGGATCTGTAGAAGCGACAAAGGGTCCTGTGGCACCTTATAGACTAACAGAGGTATTGTATTGGAGCATAAGCTTTTGTGGGTGAATACCCACTTCTTCGGATGCAAGCAGTGGAAATGTCCAGGGGCAGATATAAATGTGCAGGGAAGAGTCAGGCTAGAGATAACGAGGTTAGCTCAATGAGGGAGGGTGAGGCCCTCTTCTAGCAGTTGAGGTCTGAACACCAAGGGAGGAGAAACTGTTTTTGTAGTTGGCTAGCCATTCATAGTCTTTGTTTAGTCCTGAGCTGATGGTGTCAAATTTGCAAATGAACTGAAGCTCTACAGTTTCTCTTTGGAGTCTGGTCCTGAAGTTTTTTGGCTGCAGGATGGCTACCTTTAAGTCTGCTATTGTGTGTCCAGGGAGGTTGAAGTGTTCTCCTACAGGCTTTTGTATATTGCCATTCCTTGTGTCTGATTTGTGTCCATTTATCCTTTTGCGTAAGGACTGTCCGGTTTGGCCAGTGTACATAGCAGAGGGGCATTGCTGGCATATATTACATTGGTGGATGTGCAGGTGAATGAACTGGTGATTGTGTGGTTGATCTGGTTAGGTCCTGTGATGGTGTTCCTGGTGTAGATATGTGGGAAAAGTTGGCATCGAGGTTTGTTGCATGGATTGGTTCCTGAGTCAGAGTTGTTATGGTGCGGTGTGTAGTTGCTGGTGAGAATATGCTTCAGGTTGGCGGGTTGTCTGTGGGCGAGGACAGGCCTGCCTCCCAAGGCCTGTGAAAGTGAGGGGTCATTGTTCAGGATGGGTTGTAGATCACCGATGATCCGCTGGAGAGGTTTTAGCTGAGGGCTGTAAGTAATGGCCAGTGGAGTTCCATTGGTTTCTTTCTTTGGCTTGTCTTGCAGCAAGAGGCTTCTGGGTACACGTCTGGCCCTGTTGATCTGTTTCCTTGTTTCCTCATGCGGGTATCGTAGTTTTGAGAATGCTTGGTGAAGATCTTGTAGGTGTTGATCTCTGTCTGAGGGGTTGGAGCAAACAAGGTTGTACCTCAGTGCTTGGCTGTAGACAGTGGATCGTGTGGTGTGTCTGGGATGGAAGCTGGAGGCATGTAGGTAGGCATAGCGGTCGGGGGGTTTTCGGTATAGGGTGGTGGTAATGTGACCATCGCTTATTTGCACCATGGTGTCTAGGAAGTGGACTTCCCGTGTAGACTGGTCCAGGCTGAGGTTGATGGTGGGGTGGAAGCTGTTGAAATCGTGGTGGAATTCTTCCAGAGTTTCTTTCCCATGGGTCCAGATGATGATGTCATCAATGTAGCGTAGATAGAGAAGGGGCGTGAGTGGACGAGAGCTGAGGAAGCGTTCCTGGTCAGCCATAAAAATGTTGGCATATTGTGGGGCCATGCGGGTGCCCATAGCGGTGCCACTGGTCTGGAGGTATATATTGTGCGTGAGGATAAAATCAGAGTTCAGCAACCAGTTGTGCTGTGGCATCATCAGGGATACTGTTCCTGACAGCTTGTATTCCATCTGTGTGTGGGATGTTTGTGTAGAGAGCCTCTAGCCTGACTCTTCCCTGCACATTTATATCTGCCCCTGGACATTTCCACTGCTTGCATCCGAAGAAGTGGGTATTCACCCACGAAAGCTTATGCTCCAATACCTCTGTTAGTCTATAAGGTGCCACAGGACCCTTTGTCGCTTCTATAGGCAACCAGAATTTCTGTGGCTATACTATAAAATTGGGCCACTTCCTGCTGTTTCTAGAAAGAAGATTTTATTTTAAAGAAATTCTGCAGAGCTATCAATTCAATAAACTGAAATTACTGTAGAGATCCTCTAATTGGCATGTAATTGTAAAAGTTTGAGCTCTTAGCCTTCCCCCAGTCATGAGCTTAAGACCTCCCAGTACCACAGAAAAGAGAAGTTATGAAATCGTAACTCCAACGGAAAGGTGGAAATACTGCACACAGTGATGCCAACACTAAATTTAAGTTGGCACACTAGAATTAATGCTGTTTTTTATTCTCTTGCTCTCTCCTGCAGTTTTTAAAGCTTCTAGAATATTTTGGGAATAATGCTAGCCTTTTTTCATGCACAATATTTATTTATGGCATACCTGCTATATAAAATCAATTTCCCAGTAAACTCTCATATTACACTGAACACTTCATTAATTCTACCTATAATAAAATAAGGTGTGATCTATACTGAAAACTTACATCAAGCATAGCTACAGCTTTCAGGGTGTGAAAAACCCACAGGCCTGAGAGACACAGCTATGCTGACCTAACTCCCAGTGTAGACAGTATTAGGTATAGAATCATAGAATATCAGGCTTGGAAGGGACCTCAGGAGGTCATCTAGTCCAACCCCTTGCTCAAAGCGGGACCTAATCCCCAACTAAATCATCCCAGCCAGGGCTTTGTCAAGCCTGATCTTAAAAACCTCTAAGGAAGGAAATTCCACCACCTCCCTAGGTAACCCATTCCAGTGCTTCACCACCCTCCTAGTGAAAAAGTTTGTCCTAATATCCAACCTACCTCCCCCGCTGCAATTTGAGACCAATTACTCCTTGTTCTGTCATCTGGTACCACTGAGAACAGTCTTAGATCCATCCTCTTTGGAACCCCCTTTCAGGTAGTTGAAAGCAGCTATCAAATCCCCCTTCATTCTTCTCTTCTGCAGACTAAATAATCCCAGTTCCCTCAGCCTCTCTTCATAAATCATGTGCTCCATCCCCCTAATCATTTTTGTTGCCCTCCGCTGGACTCTGTATACCAGGCCTGCACAACTCATAAAGCGGCGACGGCCATATTACTCCAAAGAAAACAGCTGAGGGCCGAAACCCCCCCGGCCCCGTGGAAACACCCCCCCCCCCCCCAGCGCTGCCCGCCCTGCGGAAATGACCCCTCCGTCCCCAGCGCTGGGGTGTGGAAGCCCCAGGACCGACCCTTGGGGCAGTCCGCTTGATACGGGCTGCCAACTAGACATAGAGCCATTGATCACTACCCATTGAGCCTGACGATCTAGCCAGCTTTCTATCCACATTATAGTCCATTCATCTAGCCCATACTTCTTCAAGTTGCTGGCAAGAATACTGTGGGAGACCGTATCAAAAGCTTTGTTAAAGTCAAGGAATAGCACATCCACTGTTTTCCCCTCATCTACAGAGCCAGTTATCTCATCATAGAAGGCAGTTAGGTTAGTCAGACATGACTTGCCCTTGGTGAATCCATGCTGACTGTTCCTGATCACTTTCCTCTCCTCTGTGCTTCAAAATTGAGTCCTTGAGGACCTGCTCCATAATTTTTCCAGGGACGGAGGTGAGGCTGACTGGCCTGTAGTTCCCCGGATCCTCCTCCTTTCCTTTTTTAAAGATGGGCACTACATTAGCCTTTTTCCAGTCATCCAGGACTTCGCCCGATCGCCTTGAGATTTCAAAGATAATGGCCAATGGCTCTGCAATCACATCTGCCAACTCCTTTAGCACCCTCGGATGCAGCGCATCCAACCCCATGGACTTGTGCTCGTCCAGCTTTTCTAAATAGTCCTGAACCACTTCTTTCTCCATGGAGGGCTGGTCACCTCCTCCCCATACTGTGCTGCCCAGTGCAGTAGTCTGGGAGCTGACCTTGTTCGTGAAGACAAAGGTGAAAAAAGCATTGAGTACATTTAGCTTTTTCCACATCCTCTGTGGTTGCCTTCTCCATTCAGTAAGGGGCCCACACTTTCCCTGACCACCTTTTTGTTGCTAATATACCTGTAGAAACCCTTCTTTTGTTACTCTTAACATCCCTTGCTAGCTGCAACAAGTGATTTGGCATTCCTGATTTCACTCCTGCATGCCTGAGCAATATTTTTATACTCCTCCCTGGTGATTTGTCCAGTCTTCCACTTCTTGTAAACTTCTTTTTTGTGTTTAAGGTCAGCAAGGATCTCACTGTTAAGTCAATCTGGTCACCTGCCATATTTACTATTCTTTCTACACATCGGGATAGTTTGTTCCTGCAACCTCAATAAGGATTCTTTAAAATACAGCCAGCTCTCCTGGACTCCTTTTCCCCCTCATGTTGTTCTCCCAGGGGATCAGCCAGCTCTCCTGCTCTCCTTTCTTCCTTGTGTCAGGATCCAGAACTCGACTATCTCATGGTCACTGCTTCCCAGGTTCCCAACCACTTTTGCTTCCCCTACTAATTCTTCCCTGTTTGTGAGCAACAGGTCGAGAAGAGCTCTGCCCCAGTTGGTTCCTCCAGCACTTGCACCAGGAAATTGTCCCCTACACTTTCCAAAAATATCCCGGATTGTCTGTGCACTGCTGTATTGCTCTTCCAGCAGATATTGGGGTGATTGAAGTCCCCCATGAGAACCAGGGCCTGTGATCTAGTAACTTCTGTTAGTTGCCTGAAGAAAGCCTCGTCCACTCATCTCACTGGTCTGGTGGTCTATAGCAGATTCCCACCACGACATCTCCTTTGTTGCTCACTCTTCTAAACTTAATCCAGAGACTCTCAGGTTTTTCTGCAGTTTCATACTGGAGCTCTGAGCAGTCATACTGCTCTCTTACATACAAGGCAACTCCCCCACCTTTTCTGCCCTGCCTGTCCATCCTGAACAGTTTATATCCATCCATGACAGTACTCCAGTCATGTGGGTTATCCCACCAAGTCTCTGTAATTCCAATCACATCATAATTCCTTGACAGTGCCAGGACTTCCAGTTCTCCTTGCTTGTTTCCCAGGCTTCTTGCATTTGTGTATAGGCACTTAAGATAACTCGCTGATCATCCTGCTTTCTCAGTATGAGGCAGAAGTCCTCCCCTCTTGCACTCTCCTGCTCGTGCTTCCTCCTGATATCCCATTTCCCCACTTACCTCAGGGCTTTGGTCTCCTTCCCCCGGTGAACCTAGTTTAAAGCCCTCCTCACTAGGTTAGCCAGCCTGCTTACGAAGATGCTCTTCCCTCTTTGTTAGGTGGAGCCCGTCTCTGCCTAGCAATCCTTCTTGTTCTTGGTCCCATGGTCAAAGAATCCAAAGCCTTGTCTTCGACATCACCTGCATAGCCATTCATTGACTTCCACGATTCGATGGTCTCTACCCGGGCCTTTTCCTTCCACAGTGAGGATGGACGAGAACTTCACTTGTGCCTCAAACTCCTTTATCCTTCTTCCCAGAGCCATGTAGTCTGCAGTGATCCACTCAAGGTCATTCTTGGCAGTATCATTAGTGCCCACGTGGAGAAGCAGGAAGGGATAGTGATCTGAGGGCTTGATGAATCTCTGCAGTCTCTCTGTCACATTGTGAATCCTAGCTCCTGGCAAGCAGCACACTTCTCGGTTTTCCCAGTCAGGACGGCAGATAGATGACTCAGTCCGCCTTAGGAGGGAGTTCCCGATCACCACCAGATGCCGCCTTCTCTTGGGAATGGCGGTCGTGGAACCCCCATCCTTAGGACAGTGCATCTCATGCCTTCCACTAGGTGGAGTCTCCTTCTGCTTCCTTCCCTCAGATGCATCATCTCGTCCACTCTCCGCATTAGTACCTGTGGAGAGAACAAGAAAACGGTTGCTCACCTGTATCTGCATTGCTGGTACATGGATGCTCCTATTTCTTCTTCTGGAGGTCACGTGCTGCCAATTATCTTCACCGTCCTTCTGTCCCCGCTGCACAGCCTGCTCTGATTCTTCAGAATGTTGTGCTCGCCGAAGCGTATCCTGACGTCTGTCCAGGAAATCTTCATTTTTTCTTATGCAACGCAGGGTTGATACTTGCTTCTCCAGTCCTTGAACCTTCTGTTCCAATGTGGAGACCAGCTTGCACTTTATACAGACAAAGTGCAAGCTGTTAGGTACTGCATCTCTGAGATGGATTAAGTACAGCAACAGGAGAACCTCCCATCTCTGCAGTGAGTATCTACACTGAAGAACTGCAGCAGCACAGCTGTAGCGTTTTAAGTGCAGTCTTACCATAAGTTGTTTTTACTTTTTTTTTTTTTATATATACGCCCATTTACCTTTCTTAAACTTCAGGCATATTCCTTCTAATTCAGGTGTTTTGTTTGATGGACTTTTAACTGTGGCAATACTTGTGATTCAATTTAAATTGTCCTAGGATTTATAATCGACCATGAAAGTAAAATTGCAGTGGAATATAATAGCTTCTATTTTCTCTTGATTCTGTGTACAATTACTAAACTAAAATTCCTTATGACTATAAATATGAAGCATCTATATTGTATGTTTGCTTACATGTATCCAGACTGGAAAATCCGTGTCACAGCCAGAAATGCAGAGTCTGTGGTATTTCCACAGATGCTCTTTAGTAAAACTTTCCCCCCCCGGCTTAGTCCTTGCTCCTGTGCAGATTCCCACGGAGTCTTCTCACAAGTGCAAACTTCCACCCATGTGGCTCAGTTTGCAGGCAGGGCTGTCCTTGGGCAAAGGCAGCATATGCAGCTGTGTAGGGCATAACCAAATTGCCCCACATTTCATGGTGTCCTAGGCAGCTGCATGCTGCATATGCAGCAGCACCAGCCCCGGCGACCAGCCCCTTGGCCGGCCCTACCTTGTGGGCTATGCCCTTGCAATGGGCAGGGCCATCCCTAGGGGGGTGTGGGGCCCCAGACAACTCCCTCCTACCCTTCCCTCCTGCTCCACCCCCGGCCCACCCCCATTCCACCTCTTCCCCTAGCGACCCCACATTCATCAGCAGGAGCGGGAAGCAGAGTGACACGTCCCCACCCCGCTCTTCTCCACCAGCTCCCAGCTGTGGTGCTCCGCTTCCCGCCGACAGTGAGTGCGGGGGTTGGGGAAAGGATGCTCCCTGCGCTCACCAGTGGCGGGAAGCAGAATGACGCGGCCCCAGCCCGCCTCACTTCCTTGCCCCGGCCTCAGCTGTGTTGCTCGGGGGAGGGGGCTTGGGGGGAAGCGTAGCAGCCCGGCCCCAGCCTGCTCTACTCCGCCAGCTCCCAGCTGCGGCGCTCCGCTTCCCGCCACCAGTGAGTGCGATCCCTGGGAAGCGGAGCGCCGTGGTTGGGAGCTGGCGGAGTAGAGCAGGCTGGGGCCGGACTGCTCCACTTCCCGCCTCTGCTGGTGAGTGGAGGGGGAAGGGGGATCCCTTCCCCCCAAACCCCCTCCCCGAGCGACATGGCTGGGGTCAGAGCAAGGGAAGCGGAGCAGGCTCCTCCCGGTCCCCTGCTAATCCCAGACCCTGGGGGGCGGGGTGGAGGTCTGGGGCCCCACACAGCCCTCCCATGGGGGGAAGGGGGAGATGTGCTGTTTAGGGCACCCAGATGGCTAGGGATGGCCCTGCTTGCAGGATCAGAGTCTTGGGACATGTCTGCACTATATGCACTACAGTGGAAACAACTACAGTGCTGCAGCTGTGCTGCTGTAGCGCCATAGTATAGACATTTTTTGCAGCAATGGAAGGGGGGTTTCCATCAATACAAGTAATCCACCTCCCAAAACAGTGACAGCTAGGTTGACTGAAAAATTCTTCCGTTAATATAGCTGCATCTGCCATGGGAGTTCAGTCAGCTTAACTACTGTGCTTGAGGGACGGGAGATGAATTTGGCAACTTAATTTTGAAGTGCATGTACATCTCACGCTGTTTCATACTTAATAAGATGTAGAGGGAGAGCTCTTGTTTCTGTTTCTGGCTGCACCTCTGATATTGCTGTCTTAATAAATAGTATCAGATTGGCAATGCCAACATGAAATACACTTAAACTCCCAGGAGCTGTCTAGTTCATATCGAAGGCTACTCGAAAATCTGTCATGTGCTTGTAAACATTATCTAGTAACTTTCTTAAATATTTTCACTAAATGGTGTAAGGCAACACGCATGTTAATATATATTTTAAAAGCTTTGTTCCTAATTTATGCAATTGCTCGTTTCTTAAAACGTTTGGTTATGATTCTTAAGTTGTCTTTGGAAAGTGAGGGCCTGCTGATGTTAAAAGGCAGAAACATTGGAGTGGAAAATGGAATATCTAAAAGGTAAAAGCAACTTTTTATTTGTAGTTCGCTCTTAAGAATTCTCTCCTTGTCAGGGTATCCTGCCTTGGGGAGGTGGGATGTCTTCATCTTTCATAAAATAAATCTGTTAAGTCTTGTGCAGGAGAAGTTTTTGTAAATAGAAGTTGTTTCCCTTTTGACTTCTATTCAGTTGTCTATATCCTGATTGGTCTTTTGAAATTAGGCAAAATCCTGCACGGTAGATGTTCTGCCTTTATAAACATATTCTTCTTTAGAACTTTTAGATTAGTGGTTTTCTCCCTTCTGTGGACTACACCTTTGGTTGAGTGTATGATCTTGAAGGCTTAAGTACAACTCCTTGTCCCACCCTAACCTTGGTCATAGATTTACTGTATAGGTAGATTCTGCCATCCAATTGGTAATTTTGTCAAACATATTTTCTGAGATTCATATCAACCAAAGGAGGATTCCATAGGAATAAGTACAAAATTCAGTTATGCAGAGCCATAATATTCTGATACATTTATATTTCCTCCACAGCATATCTGAGCACAATAATTTTAAAGACTTTTCTCACACTTGCCTTCTGGCATGTTGAGACAGTTGGGTCAGTTTTTAAATTTGGCACACCTGCAGGATGTTGGCTGGACATGAATAAAAGATGGTCAGACTCTTTCAGTTCAGATCAAATTATCATATTAATTAGATGGGAAAGACTTATTAAGTTATCCATCCTCTGAAAGAGCAGAACATAATGTTGTTGTCCTCGTCCTCCTCCTCCTCCTCCTCCTCTTCAAGTCAATCCAAGCTAAGAACCACTGGAAAGAATATTGTGTATGTTGCTACAGTAATCAGGCAGTTTCTAAACCCATATGTTCCTGGCAGTTAGTTTAAATTTGTGCATTCTCTTATTGTATCCAGTGATCTACATAACCATACAAAAATTTGACCGAGGCCTTTTATGTAAACAAAACTTGTCTTGACATATAAAAACCTTGTGAACACGTGCTTTGACTACTCCTGGGTAAGTCAGAAACTCTGCTACTTTACTGGCTAAATTTGATAGTTTGAATATTCAAAGAAATGAAGTACAAGGTACACTAAATACAGGGCCGGCTCTACGCACCAGCCAACCAAGCACGTGATTGGGGCGGCACTTTTCAAGGGGCGGCAAGCTGCCCCCCCCCCCTTTTTTGTTTTTGATTCGGCAGTTGCGCTCTCGGAGCTTGGGGTGGCAAAAAACCCCGAGCCGGCTCTGCTTACTCACAATTTTATTTACAATGACTAGGTTGTTACAGTAAGCTATTTAATTTTTTTTCAATTTTCTACACTGAGCTTAAAACTGCCTGTGTGAGTACTGTATGTTTGTATTTATAGAATGTAGATGTGACTTGTCCAACTGATTCCGCTAGAGAAACTTGCTCTAACAATTTTGGTTCACCTTTCAGAATAGAATTCCCAGCATATCTTTTTCTCGGAGTTTATCAGGAGGTAAAACAATGTCATAAAATGTCTGCTTTTCAGTATTATAAATTCCAGCTGTGCATACTGTGAATAGTATGTGGAATACAAGCAATTTCTTATTGCATAAATATTTGTCTTGGTGCTTTTGTTTGAAAATTAAGAATATCAGTTTAACGCGTATATATTTTTCAATTTAAGTAGAACTTTTTAGCTGATGTGATCTGATCCCTGTGTTGGGAGTCCAAGGTTTCAAAGTCTGCCTCCTTCATTGACGTACAGCAACATCATTTTTAGTGGAGAGGAGAGTCTGCCGACTGCCCTTGCCTTGGCTCTGGCTAATGAGAGCAGCTTCAGGCAGTCTGAGGGAAAAGTACTGGCGTGAAAGCCTTACTCCGCTGCTGCTAAAACAAAGATGCTGCAGCAGGTCAAAGAGAGCAGGAATACAAAGACTAGCAATAGGAGACATGTACGAGGGAATAGGAGCCCCAAACAATTAATGTGGACTGGGGAAAAGATGGACAGAGCAAACTTTGGGGAGTTGGTGGGTGAGGGTTGTGCAGAGATCCACTCTTTTTTGCTTAAAGGGCATTAAAGCTTTCTAATGAGATGAGTTTGTTCATGTTTTTTTGCCTCTGTATCTATTGGAAACTTAAAGGTCTTACTATTAATATTAAAAATTCAGGTCCTTTCTACTCTATCTTGAAAGACTCTTCAGATGATTGAAGAACTGTAGGAATAGTGCAGCAGTGATCATGCAAGTAGACCCCATTAGGAATGAAAAAATTCTTATTTTAACTCTTTACAATGTGGGCTTTTCTAGTTAATACCTGTTGAACACAAGTAACTGAAACAGGATAAAAGATGTCTTTAAAGATTCAACTGTCCCTCCTGCCCCTTTTCCATTAGGAACTGAGAGCTCAGTCTTCCACCTTGTCATATGTAGTTATTATAATAACTGCTAGAAGCCTTTTTATACCTGTTTGTACTTGCCATGGAGCCCATGTTAGCATCCTGCTAGCAAGAACAATATTCTAAACAAGCAAGGTTCCAGTTCAAGTGTAGCTAGGACCTTAGTGATAGCTGTCAACTTTTTTCTTAAATGGGAAATAGTACTGTAAGAGCAAAGTTTTGCTGTTTGTCATGTTTTGCATATAGGAAGTAATCTATAACTTGTCGCAAGACCATGCTTGTCCATGTTTAACTCCTTGAAAAGTTAAAAAGAATGAGTTCTGGTAAACAGACTTCAGAATCTTCCATTTGTAGAGTGACTCTAATTCTTAAAATCCTAAAGTGCCTTACCAATATAATTAACTGCATGCAGTCATTCAGCTATCTCAGGAGTAAAATACCATTTCAATAGTAATGCGCAACACTACACAGGAAATCAAGATGGTTAGTTATAGTAATCTTTTGAAACTAAAGGAGGAATTTTATGAGGGTAAAGTAGTTACCTTTAATGGAAATTGGGCTGGATATGAGTTAACATTCTTTCTCTTATAAAAGTTCTTTTGAATTATTAATGATTTCAATGAGTCAAGACCTCTACCAGTCTCTTATAATTGACTGAGCCTCCCAGTATCACCATGCGCCCAAGACCAAGATGGTCACTGGTTTAGTGCCAACTTCAGAGGAAGTGTCATCTACTGAACCTCTCTTCCTCTAGCTCTTGAAGTTGTCCCACACAAGTATTGACTTGGCCTGATTCCTGCTTGTCTTGTAAGCTCTGAAGAGGTCACAACACTAAATGAGATGACTATAGGATAAACTACTTAAACTATTTAGTTTGAGGGAGATAACTAGTCTGAGTATCCCATAGTTTCATGTAATTGACATCAACTGTTAGATTCAATTTGATCAAAATAGTTCCTTGAGTATTTCTCAGTGAATCATTCATTGGCTTGTCAATTAGAATTCTCATTGGTCTGTCAGCAGTAACAGGCAGCAACTCTTTTGGCTCTTAATAAATTGGTAACACAATTACAGTTTTCGTATGGAAACATTTGCTACACAATAGCATTTAGGCATGTAGTGTAGATAGGTGTTTTGTTTGCTTTTTCCTTATGCAAAACCAGCAGTACTTCTGCTTTTTCCTTTATTGTGGGTTTTTAATCTTCCTTATTTGTTCGTGTTCATGACATGAAAGATGGCAGCACAGTGAGTTCTACTGGGAAATACGGAAAATCCATAATAGAATCTACAGCTGTTCCAAATGTTCACTCATTACAGACCAGTATGGGAACAGAACCCTGTGGTATGCAAGACAAATAGTTGGTCCCCACAAGAATAAGGAGTGTATATGAAATTCATAGTTTGCCTGACCAGTACCGAATAGATTAGTGAATTGAAGAAAAAGCCAAACGGTGTCCTCATTTTTACTTGTACAAATTCATTTACTTTAGTATGGTAGCATTTGTATGACTGAGGGCAAATTTGGCATGATGTTACCCTACTTTGGTAAAACTTCTTGCAGCAGCAAAATAGACACCTTCTCTGTAACTAGCATTGCTTTGATTTTTGTGGTTACCTTTTGGATGTTTTTTTCTTAAACAAAAACTCCCAAGTCTCTCTCCACATGTATTTTGTGGAAATGCAGTCAGCCCTGTATTGTGACTGGGACTATAGAAGGAAAGTCATACAGGAGCTGAACTTCAGTGCTAATGATAATGGAAAGATTGGGTTTAAAGGGACACTGAATTTAAATCTTAAATTGACTACAGTGTACTCTTGACAATTTCTGATAGAACACTCTTTTTAAATAGTATGCATTTAGCAAGACTGGTCAATCAATAAGCATGTTAATTACATACTGCTGTTTAGGAAAGCTTTTATAGATATAGGCAGGCAATGATGGTGATAGGGTGTTAGTTACACTCTAAAATAAAGGCTGGGGAGGAGATTATAGCAGTCAGGTGACTCTGAAAGCAAGAGGAAAGAGCTCCTCTTTCTCTTCCAGCAGTTAATAGGATTGGGAGTAATGGATGGGTGTGGCTAGGTATGTCTCAAATTTATCACCCCTAATAGCCAGCTGTTTGATTGAAACACAGCCCTCCCAAGCAAGATATTAATATAGCACAGTGGTAGAAAAATTTACTTTCTTAGATCTGTAAGTCATTCTTACTTTATTATCTGAGCCACCTCTAAAGCAATTTACATGCAACTTGTTTAGTTCCAAATAGAGGAACCATTTTCTTTTCTTTCTGTCCAGTAGAAATATTTTCTAAGGTAACAGAGAAAATCAAGCTTGGCGTGTAACTAAAGTCAATACTATAGGTGCGTATGAAACTCTCAATTCGGAGTCCCATGCAAAAGATAGCGTACGTTGACTTAAAATGTACCTTTAAAGGAGGCCACATAGCATTAGGATTCAGATTTAAGGCGAGTATATTTTTGGAAGGGTTATTCTAGAGAAGTCAAAAGGCTTATTGATGTATTTTATAATGTCAATTTAATATAGCTGAGAGGAAAACATTTTGCTGAAATCTAAATCTTGCCTAAAACCTTTTTCCATAGTACTCCAATTGATTTTCTATGGGATCATTTAACTTTAGCATAATTGTATACCAAGATAAGTAGTGCTACCCTGTGTGTAACAACCAATTTAGAGCACTGTCAGTTGTCCGTTCCTGTTTTCCCTGTTGCATGTCTTAGGCCAGGCCTACACTAAAGTTAGGTCGATACAGCTACGTTGCTGATTGGGGTGAAAAATCCACACCTCTGAGCAATGTAGTTAAGTCAGCCTAATCCTTGGTGTAGAAAGTGCTAGGATTCCTAGCGCTTTTTTTTTTTTTTTTTTTTTTTTTGAAGGGATGAGTTTTAATGTTTAAGTCTGTAGAGTGTCTAGGACAACAAGGCCCAATCCTGATTGGGGCCCTCCAGGCAAAAATGAGACAAGACCGGGAACATTCTGAGAAGTTAAGTGAGTGTAAGGACTGATTGGACAGAGAATGGCATATGCAGGAAAGGATGTTCGATGTAATGCAGAAACCGCTTATGTCTAACACCCCAACCTAACTCTGTCCTGCAGCCTCTTGAGACCATAGGATACTGGGAGCCCCCTTTCCCCTAACTGCAAGGGACAGACCGCTCCCATGCCATTTCACCTCCAAGACCAGAACAGCTACAATCCCACCTGCATGTTTTGTGCATTTACACAAACCTGTTCATGCTATACTTTGGGTATTTCTTCACCATTTTAGTTTTTAAGTTTGCACTAGCTTGTCAAATACATTATTTACAACCGCACATGGTTGAAACATTTCATTGTTACAGCTCTGACACATTCCTAAAAAAAAATCAACTCACCAAGCATGTGCATTATGTTGTATTCATTTAAATTAATTTAATTTGTTACGTTATATTCATTTCCCTTTCCTATATTTTGCTCTTAACATTTTGCTTGTATTTTTCTAACTGTAATTTCCTGGCCCATGGTGCCTCTATTAAATGTCCCTATTTCTGGCTGTCAGTGCTCCAGAGTGTCTCCACCTCCAGTTCCCACCCAGTGCTGAGGTTCTCTCCTTTGTGTTCTGATGTCTTGCAAAACACAGCAAGTGCCAGTAGCACCAGGAAGATCACTCAGAAGCCTCCAGTCTAGTCAGGAGACAACTCCACTTTTCTTTGTTTTGCAAATATACCTGCCACAGTCATTCTGCAACTATACAAGGTATAGTTAAATAGCTCCCATCTTCTATCCAAGCATCAAGTAAGGTTTAATATGCTAGGAAGCAGGTGGTAACCTGGGCTTTCCAGAATAACAGCTGGAACCACACCATTGTCTGTGGTTAGTTTTGTGAACAAAAGTTCCATTTTTTGTTGCGCAAAATGGAATGATCCTGGCATCGTGCACCTTACCAAACCAGCGCACATTAGTTTTAGTGAACCTGATTAACCAGGACTTGCATGACAATGGAGAAATACTTGTTTCTTTTGGCTAGCTCAGACCTGCAGGGGATAGTGACAAACAATGGCCCCTATACAATTTGGGAAAAACAAGTGTTTAAAGAAGTCAGTAACGGAGTTTGAGGACCTGGGGTAACAGCCCGAACAGTTGATCTACCAACACCAAATTAAACAGCTACTGATGGTAGCCATGCAGGGTGGCGAGCTACCAGATGACAGCATCCACATGCTTCTCCACTTTGAGGGGGTCTCTCATGATGGTTCATGCTGCAGCTCCAGGGTGAGCGCTGCAGATTTACAGTAAAGTGGCCTTCCACATCCTGAAGTTCTGCAATCACTGCTGGTCATCTTGGATTGGCAGCACTCCCTTGAAAATGGTGTTGGCTAACATACATATATACGTATTGTATTTTATATGTGTATATAAATATCAGATATGGAAGGAATCCATGGGATTTTAACCCCCAAGTCCCAGAATTCCAGTAGGTTCTGGTAGGTATCCCACAATCCACCACAATAAACAACTCATAATGCATTGAGCCTAGCACCAGAATATTGCATTTTGGTATACTACTCCTGAGGGCATTCTGCGCCGAATTTTTTTTTTTTAATTCTGCACATTTTATTTGTCAAATAAATGTGGAGGCTCCGCCATGGCATTGGCTGCACAGAGGTGGGTGATCACTGTGCATTCCTTCCTGGTACACAGACTCAGCAGTGAGGCAGCATTCAACCCTGACACAGTGCAAGGATCCGGCCTGCCCCAGAAACACCTCAGGGCCCTACCCCTCTGTGAGGGCAGGCAGACTCAGCAAGTCAGGATCCAAGCGTGGAGGGGCTTAATGTGGGGGATCCAGATGTGTATTGAGAGGGTTCTGTGTGGGAAAATCTGGGTGCAGGCAGCTCAGTGGGGGGATCTGGATGCACAGGGGCTTTTGGGGGGATTCTGGGTGCAATGGTAATTGGACTCTGCAGGGTCTAGGTGAAGGTGATTGGGGCTCAGTGGGGGGGGTCTGGGTGTTGGGGGCTCAGTGGGGTGGGGATCCAGGTGCGGGAGGTTGGGGCTCAGTGGGGTGGAATCCGGGTGCGGGTGTCTCGTGCGGTGGTCCAGGTTCAAGGGGAGTGGGGCTCATCGGAGGGGGTTCTGAGTCCGGCCCGGGGTTGGGGTGAGGCTTGATGGGAGGGTCTGGGTATGAGGGGGTCTGGATGCACGGGGTTGGGTGAATTGGGGAGTAGCTCCCTGTACAGGGATCACTCCCCCTGCAGCTGAGGGACGATGGGCGCAGGAAGCGGGTGGTGGGGAGTTTGCAGAGCTTCCTGCAGCCGGGAGGAATTCTGGGAGTTGATCTGACCCAGTCTTGGATGCTCTAGGGGGAAGAGGAAGTCCTGTTCTCCCCAGCATAGCTGGGGCTAGCAGCTGAGTCCGGCACAGGGTAGGAGCCACCAGGTTTTCCCCAGTCCCACTTCCTGCCCCACAGTGATTTCTCTCTCTGCCAGCTGCCTTGGACACCTGAAATATACTGCTGGGGAGGGTCATATGACCGCTCTTGTGGCTTCCCTTTGCTTCCCCGTCAGTCATTTTTCTGCAGGGAAGGCAAAGAAATCTGCAGGGGATATAAATTATGCGTATGCTCAGTGGCGCAGTATTCCCCCAGGAGTAGTATATTCAGCATGCTACTGTTAGTGAGGATCATCTCATCTCATTTGAATCTCCATAGAACAGCTTTTCTAAAAGCACAGTACAGAGTAATACAGGAGCCATACTTATCGGCAGAGTCAATCCTGTATCTTTATCAATTTTTCACGAATAACCTCAAGGACATAGTATTCATGGAGTGCTGTATTTCTTCAGATTTTCACAGCGGTCAGACAGCAGTAGTGTTTAGTGGACAATACGGACCTTCATCTAGGACTTATAATATTTAATTTACAGATTGTAAATTCAATACAGCCATCTTGAATCTTTCTGCATTCTTTAGGAATGACTGAACGTATATACAGGAAAGACTGTGTAAAGTTGTTGTGAATTGTTTTTATTAATATATTTTTATAATATAACCAGGAAAGATAGGAAGGGTGCCCTAGAATTGAGGAAGACTTCATGACCACATCTCTTGTCCCTTTTGTTCTCTAATTCACTCTGCAGGCAATTAAAGTATCTGCATTCAATACTACCATTTGCACAGGGAAAAGGAAGTTTGAACTCTGATGCTTACTCTTTTTAGGTTCCTAATTCCTTCAACTCAGGCAGCAGTTGTCCCAGATCAGATGAGCTCTTAAACCTCTGGGAAGGGCCCCTTCTTCTGTATTTTTGCCCATTTTTGTCTTTATTTCCTCTTTCTCCATTTGGCCCATTCCCTTCCCTTTTCCAACTCATAAATAAGCTTTTATTGAATTTATCCTCTCAGCATTACTGCTGGTGAAAAGCTAAAAGTAGGATCGTTGGGACGATGCTTACTATGGGATTTTTCTATATAGATAATGCAGAATGCTAAGGTAGTGATTAGCCCATATCCAGTTTAAAACCTAAGATACTTCATAGGTAAATTTTGGGGTTTTTGTTTTGTTTTTACTTGCTTACGGGTTAGCATTAACACCTTTTTTTGTGCACTAGACAAATAGTGTTCATGTGCCTTTGAAACATGGCACTTGAGCAAGAGTAAAGTAAAGAGAAATCACCTAAGACTTCAGTTTCCCTTCTTCTTTGGAAGACTGAAGTTTCTGTATGCAAAAGCCTTGTCTGGTTTGCCTCAACTGTTGCATCAAATATTCTATTCCAGCATAAGATTACATCTGCAAAACCTCAGACAGATTGGTTAGTTTGGCAAAGGTATATGTCAAAATTGGTCTGTGGAATGAAAGTCCTGTTTCAATCTTTTCTATGGAGAGAGCAATATCTGTTTTTAAAACGCTATTTTAATGGCTGCTAAAGAGATTTCGCTAAGCAACCCTCACCGCTTCATGGATTCTCTAAATTATTTAAACGGTATTTCTGGTTACAGTGACTTCCAAGTGTCTAACAGCAGCCTTGCTTTGAATTTGAAGTTAAGTTTTGTGCTCTGAAGGAGGTTGATAGAACTGTTCAGTGTGCACTGAATGTCAGAACCTTGATGTTGGCAATGTGACTGCCCACAGGCAAAAGCAAAGTTCATCTGCCGTAGGCTTCCCTGCTGTTGTGTTGTACCAGAAAATTGTTCATGGAATCCTGGCTCCAGCCGATGTGATTTCTCTGAAACTAATTTAAGAACCAAGATCCCTAAATGGAGGTTTATATTGTTCTTGCTCTTTTTATATATTTTTATAGAATGTTAATCTAAAATGCTGCAAGACTTTTTACAAGTCCCTGTGTTCCGTATGGAATTATGTATGGGGAAAACTCTAAAATGTGGCACTGCCTGACCTTTTGTCGTTTGTAGTCACATTATTTAAGTCCAAATTATCTTATATTGATGTCACTGTACTGGTATATTTGAGTATCTTTCATGTATTTTTTAAAATGTATTTGTGAACATGAATGAAATCTCTGCAGAGAGGTTCCAGAATAAGTCTTGGGGAAAGGGTCTTGCAGTCTTACCCTGACGTCCCCTATAGTGGCTTGGTTTACTTACCATAGCACCATTTACCACCTGTGTGAGGTGGCTTGTTCTATCCTATCTTTCAGTACCTTTTCAGTCTCTTCTGCTTCTCATCTGTTTTGCAACCTACACCAAAAAATTAATGTAGCATCTCCTACTGAACTTTTACCTATGCATGCAGCTTCATTCCTGTGCAAAACTACCTGCTGTGTGCTGCAGCTGCATCAGAGCCATTATTCAGGACATCCGACATTTCCATACAGCTGCAGGCACTGTGTGCAAACATGTACGGTGAGTTGTGTAAGGATGAAAAGACATGAAATACATTATTTTTTATACTGTCTGACAGGCTGATGCAATTTCTTTTCCTGTGGCTTATAAGTACCAGTTTTGTATTGATGAGGAATCTCTCATGTAAAAACATTGTCTAATGGAAAAATCATCCCCAAAAAACTAAGAAAATATAGTGACAACTGCCAAAAACAGAATACATGCATCTGATTTTAAATAAGAGTTAGCAGAAAGCATATTCGGTGGATGCGTATTGCTTCGTAGTAGCACCAAATACACACCATACCGAAACTATGAAATGCACTAAGCAAAATTATCTGCTTTACAGCATTGAGAAAAGAGATTTATGAAAGTGAGCTGCTCCTACCATCCCTATAATTTTAAAGCATTTTACTAAAAGACAATCCAACTAAAATTCAAATAGGTCTAAATACAGTTCTCTGCTCAAAATGTGGTGGTGTGCTTTGATAAAATTGCACATATTGTGAAAAATGAGTAACTTTGCTCTGTAGCATTCATAATCAACTTTTATCTCCAGTGGGTTAGTATTACAAAATGGTGGCCACTGTGAAATAAAAGCTAATAAGTTAAATGTTAAATTCTGCAATGGGCAGGAGGAATTTAAATGTTTGTGAACCTGTATTTCATATCATTCTAGATTGGACAGTGTGGTTCAAATTAGTTATTATATTTAGTGGGACTACCTAATTTATACCTTTAAAAAAAAATCAAATCCTAATTTATTGTATAGAAGCTTAGATTCCAGTGCTTGCAAAAACAAAACAAAACACCCTTTTCATGGGGATGAGTATCTCCTAGCCAATCTTCTAGTACTGCTTAGAACTGGAAAAGCAATTTTAATTTCATTAATATATTTGAATTTTAAGACCAGATTCCCAACTGTGCAGCAGGTAATGTCATACAAAATCAGTATAGCATATAGTCAATGAATTAAATTCACTACCTGATCTCAAAACATAACTGTTAGTGGGGAATCATTAAATGAATTTCTAGTGGAATTGGTGGGATTCAGTTCTTTGACCCAACACTATATTTAATACTAATGATCTGGTTTAAAAAATGTACATTTGCTAATAGTTTGCAGATGACACATTGGAGTGGGGTTAATGATACGTCACTTAGTGATCTGCTTCACTTTATAAGGTGGATGCAATCAAATGTGTTTTAATATGGTCAAATTCAAGGTCTTATGTCTGAGCATAAAGAATGTAGACCATGCTTACAGGATGGGAACTATAGAAAGCAGTGACTCATATGAAGGGCTTAGGAGTGATGGGGAATAACCAACTGAACATATGTTCCCTGTCTGACGCTATAGCTAAAAGGCCTAATGTTATGTATAAACTAAGATATGGGTATGGAGGTTATATTACTGCTGTATACTACACCACTGGTGGGAACCCTACTTAAGTATTGTGTCCAGTTCTGGTATCCATGCTTCCATAAGAATGTTGAAAAATTGGGAGAGTTCAGAGAAGTCATAAAAATGAATTCACAAGAGACTTAAAGTGTTCAATCAGTTTAACTTATTGAAGGGAAACTTACGTGATTAGTCTATAGGGACCTACCCGAGGAGAAGATATAGTAGGAAAGATCTGTAATATAGCAGATTAAGGCAAAACATAAATTCAAAGGCTGGAAGTTGAAGCTGACATTCAAATATGAATGTATATACACGCACAACAGTGTAAAGAAAATAAGAAAGGAATACTTGTGGCACCTTGGAGACTAACACATTTATTTCAGCATAAGCTTTCACGGACTACAGTCCGCTTCGTCGGATGCATAGAATGGAACATACAGTGGGAGGATATTTATACATAGTTTCTTTTCCCTACTGATAATTCCTTTCAATTAATTAGCCTTTTACAATTGGTATGGTTACTTCCACCTTTTCATGTTTTTCTGAATGTATAAATATCCTCCCACTGTATGTTCCATTCTATGCATCCGATGAAGCGGACTGTAGTCCACGAAAGTTTATGCTGAAATAAATTTGTTAGTCTCTAAGGTGCCACAAGTACTCCTTTCTTATTTTCATTTTGCTGACACAGACTAACACGGCTACTACACTGAAACACAACAGTGTAGTCATTGAGACCTTACCAGTGAATGTGGTGTATTCTCCACTTGAAATTTCTAAGGGCATGTCTACATGGACGCTCAAAAAAGTTAAGGTAAATGAGTTAGTCAGTGAGCATAAATAAAAGCGTGTAAACTCTCTTCTCCCTCTCTCTCCTAAGATGCTTTCATTCAGTAATAATGCCCTAAGGAGTATTAGGTTATAGCGACCTAAGTTCTCTTGGTTTACTTTAACTGAGGTGATTGAGGTATTTGTAGCCCATTGAAAAGTCTTAGAACACAATTTCAAAAATCTCAGCAGTGACTCCTGTTTTGTCAAACTTAAGTTAATCTCCCTTCTGTATGCAAAACTGAATCTTTCTGAAATGTGACAGTTTACAATGTCAGTCATTAAAAAAAAAAAAATCAATAGCACTAATCGGGTAGTAAACAGTGAGTGGCTATAACAAGTGTTCTGTTCCAAGTTTTACTAGAAATTGAACTGAGACTGGCTTTCATGAAAGGCTGCAATACTGAATAAAATTCGAAGGTGTACTGAAACTTTTTGGTAAAGTAGGGAAAGAATGGCTGGAATTCTCAGTAGTGCTCAGAGCTGAACTACAGGAATTCCTCACTTAACGTTATAGTTATGTTCCTGAAAAATGCGACTTTAAGTGAAACGATGTTAAGTGACTCCAATTTCCCCATAAGAATTAATGTAAATGGCGGGCGGGGGTGGGAGGGGGGAGGTTCCAGGGAAATTTTTTTTGCCAGACAAAAAGCATTATACACGTTTTAAACAAGCAATTTAATACTACAATCATTGCTGAGTATGAAGCTTGGTTGAGGTGATGGAGTCAGAGTGGAAGAGGACAGGGGAGGGAGGGGGAGCCTGCGCGCCGAGTCCTCGCTCCTGCCTCCTGCCCGCGGCAATCAGCTGATTGCCACAGGCAGGGGGGAGGAGGTGGAATGCACTGATCCGCGGCATCTGCCGGGGCGGGAGGGGACACTGTGGGGAAGGGGAGAGTGTAGGGAGGCTGCCTGCTGTGGAGAAGGGAGGCTGCCTGCTGTGGAGAAGGGAGGCAGCCAAACAACGTAGGAGTGGAGCATTGCTCAACTTTAAACGAGCATGTTCCCTAACGTAACAATGAAACAACGTTAACCAGGATGACTTTAAGTGAGGAGTTCCTGTAACGGATCCCATTGAAGGCAACGGGAGTTTTACCACTGACTAAAATAGAGACATAGTTAGGAAAACACTAAAGCCATGTCTAAACTACCAGCTAAATTGTCACCGCAGCGATAGATGCAGTGGTGTCAATTTAGTGGGTCTGGTGAAGACTTGCTAAGTCTATGGGAAAGCGTCTCCCGTCAACAGCGTGCAGTATAGACACCGCTGTAAGTCTACCTAAGGTACATCAAACTTCAGTTATGTGATTTACATAACGGAACTAACATAACTGAGATCGATTTACAGCCTTAGTGTAGACCAGGGGGGGAGTTATTGCGGCCCGTGGGGTTATTTTCTGCGGCCTGCGAGCTCCCCACGCTCTCCCCCCCGCCCCAAGCGTTTACGTACAAAGGCTCCGACCCAACGTGCACTGGGGGCAGGGCAGGCTCCTGCCTGGCCGCCCTGCCCCTGCACCGCTCCGGCAAGCTCCTGGAACCTGCGGGAGGAGGGGCACAGGGGTCTGTCACTGTTGCGTCCAGGCACCGCACCCAGCAGCTCCCATTGGCCAGGAATGGGGGTACCGCGGCCAATGGGAGCTGCTGGGGGCGGTGCCTGGACGCAACAGTGACACAGACCCCTGTGCCCCTCCTCCCCCAGGTTCCAGGAGCTTGACGGAGCAGCGCGGGAGCAGGGCGGGCAGGCAGGCAGGGAACCTGCCCCCAGTGCATGCTGGGCCAGAGCCTGCACCCCGACCCTCTGCCCTGAGCCCCCTGCCTCACCCTGCACCCTGAGCCTCCTGCCGTGCCCCACACCTCTCCTGCATCCCAACTCCCTGCCCTGAGCCCCCTGCCCTGAGCCCCCTGCCGCGCCCTGCACCCTGAGCCCCCTGCCCTGAGCCCTGCACCCCTCCTGCACCCTGGCCCCCTCCTGCACCCTGAGCCCCCTGCTGCACCCCTCACCCCTCCTGCACCCCACACCCCAACTCCCTGCCCTGAGCCCCCACCACACCCCACACCCCTCCTGCACCCCCTAGGGGAAGGGAGAGGGCAGAGTTGGGGTGGGGATTTTGGGGAAGGGGCGGGGCCTCATGGAAGGGGTGGAGTGGGGGTGTGGCCGAGGGTGGCAGAGGGGTAGGTGTCAGTATTGCGGCCCTTGGGCCAATGTACTAATCCTCATGTGGCCCTCGTGGTCATTTGAATTTGAGACCCCTGGTGTAGACCAGCCCTATATGCATTTGAAAATCCCAGCCAGCATTTTTAGTGTAATCTAGATTATTCACTATTTAAGTCATAAAAAGAATATTACCTTTTTTCTAGCCACTAATGCAGCAGAGCATCAGCTAGCCCTGGCAAAAACCAGTGCACCTTAACTGGTCTGTCTTGATTTTAATGAAAACAAAAAACCCCTTCCAGAATGTAAAATTTCACCCAGAATGTTATATCTTAACTGTATAACCTCTTTCCTAACATCATCGTAGTTTCACTTTTTACTACACTTTCATGTTCTCGGATCCTTTGTTTTCTATTTAAAAAACCAACTTTTCTTCCCTTTCACGGATGGACTTCCCAATCAGCAGTATTGAAGAAGGCAAGAGGTGTTGAATGGTGAGCAGGAGAATATATATTATGGGAGGGCTAGTTGGTAGCTTGCAGACTAAACATGCTTCTAACTCCAGTATTGATTCTCTTTAATTGCTGGGAAGCAAGGTGGTCTGCTGTACTTTTTCTCATCCCAGAGAGGGGCTGATGATGTAATCAGAATCTGCAAATGAAAGGGATGGTACAAGGGAGCAAGCAGTCAGAAATACAGTCGTCAGTGATTCCAAGCCTGTGACAAAGTTGTCAGATGTTAATGGTCTTATTTTTTCATGTATTCTTGTAATCTCTTCCTAATTTATCCCATGGTTGTTTTTTTTGTTTGTCCTGATCCATTCTGCTTTATGGCCAGGTCTAGCTAACTCTATCATTCACGCCTTTCCCTAGGGCCTAGCTCCTCTCTCTACCCAAGTCTACCATCTAGTGAAGAACAAAGTATATAGGAAAAACTGTTGCACAAATGATGTCAACCTACTTATTTTTCCAGCAGCTTCAACTCAAGAAACCTTTTCCTCAGCCCTGCTACAGTAATGGAAAGACCAGACCTGCAGGGGCCTAAAGCTTTAGTAACTGAGGAGTGGAAGTTCAGAAAACATTACTATATATAGGATGAGCTTGTGGTGTCCCATCAGATCCCTTAAAACTTCAGAATCTTATTTCCACATGTTCAGTCTCGATGTTGACCTGGCAAGCCAAGGCAAATAGTTTAGCAAAGATTTCTGTGCTGAATGTTCCCATTTAAAAAAAGCTGTTGAGGCATTTAGAAGAGCAGTACATTTTGACTAACCTTAAAAAAAACCAAAAAAAACAACAACATTGACTCTGAAGGGATCCCAGAATATAACATACCAACATCTTTCTGCAACCCATGCTATCCCTGATATTTGTTAAAGGACAAAGCATTTTGAGATTCTTCCAGTGAACCAGAGGTGTAACATTCAAAGTAGTTGTTATACATCAGAAAATGAGGCATTTTTCTTGTGTAGAGAAAAGCAAAAAGGTAGAACAAAAAGTTGAGAGCTCCTCAACTTTCCTTGTATGCATGATTGTATCTTACACAATGAGCAACATTCTGACTACAGCTCAAATTTTGATCACAGCTTCAGATTTGGCGATCAGAGCCCACCTGTTTGTTGCAAAATGAGTAAGGATGAATTTGAGCAACTTATCCTTGTACTAAAAACCTTGTAAGCGGAAGGCTTCAAGTATGTGTCTAGTAGAAAATAGTTATTTGCAAGCACAGTAGTTACCAGAACAGTGCTGCATGCACAACAAATGACCACCACCCCCAAAAAACCCTGTCTCATCGCTATCTTCAGTGCTTTACCCTGTCATTAAGACTTGCTTTGCCTGCCAGACTTCAACTGGTATGGATAGTTTACAAACTTTACTGCAGTGTTAGCTCTAAGTAGAATGTGAGTGTTGCCCCTAACCCAACTCCTGTCTCCACACACAGATCTATAGCTCAAATTAAATGGTGCTTTAATAAAGCTTGAGCTAGTTGATCCATCAGGGGCTGTGGATTGAAGCTCAAGTAACAACACCTCATCTGCTAATCCAGTCACTGGGTAGCACAATGGTAGGTTCAGTGTGGCTGATCTGTCATTCGCGTGGCTTGTCTAGGTGGTGGGATAATGTGACCTATACAGGTTGTGATTTCTAAAGGGCACTAAAGTGTTGGACATTAATTGGTCTGTATAGACCCTGCTGGTGCACACTAATGATTCCCTAGTGTGCTCTAATTCACTCCTATTTCAAACAGTAGTACTTTAATGCACTCTAGGGAACCTGTAGTGCACACCAATAGAGTCTATAGCAGGGATAATCAATTATTTGTTGTCAAGGTCCAGAGTCCTGAGAAAATCTAAAAAAAACAACCATCACCAACCAATGATGATTAAATAAAAAAAAGTCAGGGTCCATTCAAAATTGGCAGTCTGGATTTGGCCCACGGTCTGTTGACTACCCCTGGTCTATACGGATCAACTAATGCACAACACGTAGGTGTGCTTTAGAAATCATACCCCGTAGGGCACATTGCTGCTCTGTGAAGGCAAGTGCTCACTCAAGTTATCTTAAGATAGTGAGCTCTGCAGAGCCGGATTAAGGCATAAACTAAACTGCAGCTCAGGGCCTCACAATATGCGGGGCCTCTTAAACAAAAAACTGACTCAATTTCAAATTTTATCTCAATCGGTTGATAAAAATAAAGGAGATATGGGAAAAAGAAGTTTCTCTCTAAATAGAAAGAAAACAAGAAAAATACCTGTGGCACCTTAGAGACTAACAAATTTATTTCAGCATAAGCTTTCATGGGTTAAGAACCCACTTCATCGATGCACCCACAAAAGCTTATGCTGAAATAAATTTGTTAGTCTCTAAGGTGCCACAGGTATTTTTCTTTTCTTTTTGCTGACACACTAACACAGCTACTACACTGAAACCTCTAAATAGAAACATTTTCATTCAAATATGACAAAAATATATACATCTGGCTATACAAATACCCTTACCCCACTGTCCTTACCCGTCACTAATTGTTTATTATTGATATGCGGGAGGCCAGGGCTGGGGGGGAAGAGATAATTGTAGTTGTAAATTTAGTATTTCTACAAGTAAGTCTGCTATCAGTCTTTTAAGGCAGCGTTTTGTTGGCCAGTTGCTACTGGTAAAATTCTGACCATGCCTTCGTAACTTATTTAAATAAATAATCTTACTGCCGATAACATCGGTAAAAATGTGAGGTCGGAGACGGCAGTGTCGTGACGCAATCCTGCTAAGCTCATACTCGTATGGGACTTGTCCTAGGAGTGACGTCATGTATAGCACCCCCCTGGGCTGGTAATAGCTAGAAGGCATCTTTTGTTTATGGTCCAGCATGCTAAATCACGTAGTGCCTTCGCTCCTGATTTTCTTCGTTTTCGTAAGTGTTAGTGGGTTCTTTCTTTTGATCTGTACATATGTACAATTGTGTATTTTAGTGTGCATGCCACTTTCTGCTTCATGCGCTATCCAGGCTTCACATGATTGAGTTTGCAGGTGATCATCTTATGGGCTTGGGTCAAGTGAATCTTGACGAGGATAAATTTGTGTTGCCTTCCCTCCATCAGTTTCGGGAACCTTCACAGTAAATATCAGAGTGCTGACAAAAAGAGGGTTTTGAGAGAAGGGAAGGAAGATATGCATATACGTCAAAATATTCTGAGTACTTGTTGAGCAAGTTATTTCAAACTATGCGCACATATGATTTATAGGCTATTAAAGCCTATAATAGTCATTATATTTGCTTGAATATAGGCTAGTTTTTCTCACTTTCTGAGTGCCTGTCTAGAGATTACCAGTTTTTTTTCTGGTAAATTCTTTCTCTCTCGTGCATATAGCCTGTTGTCACTCTGTGGGTCTGAGGTGTTTACTCAAGGTTAATTAGTGGTCCTGTGGGAGACAGAGGATAGAGAAGCAAATGCGAAGAGAGATGTCTGCCTAGAAAATGCTGCAAGAAAAGCTATCTGCCCTGAGCATTCTGTGAATCACAAGCAACTGACTCCGTAGCTCATCATTCGAGGACATCATCAATGACTTTACTTTCCAAAAATCACAAAAGAAAATGTTTTATATTTCAGTGTTAAAATTAATGTGATGTGCAAACAGACATACTGCAGGTTGTACTGCTTCCATTAAGTAAGCTGATCTGTGTAATCGTAACTGCTTTTGTGTTGCTGTAGATATAAAGTTTTCATATCTACTAATTAAGAAATGATAGATGAAAATGTTAATTTGAAACTATTTTATTATGCAAACAGGCATATTGCAAGACATGTTTTAGTTAGATTATTCTATTCTTACAACTTTGTATATATGCAAATATAAAGCTTTCGTGTTT
Source organism: Chelydra serpentina (assembly GCA_037349315.1). Classification (NCBI taxonomy): domain Eukaryota; kingdom Metazoa; phylum Chordata; order Testudines; family Chelydridae; genus Chelydra; species Chelydra serpentina. Next base: position 5,816,715 of record JBAIAC010000032.1, read on the forward strand.
ATATATTCAATGTCCTTTTTGTGAAAATAATCAATTTAATTTTTTTATGGCATGGGGCCTCTTATACTTGACATAGTTTAAAGCCTCAGAATGTCATAATCTGGCCCTTGAACTCTGGCTACTCCACTTAGACTAGCCTAACTTGCTGTGAAGACAAGCCCTTTGTCTGCTGCGGTTCATAATAGTAATAAGCAATAACATTAACTTTTGTTTTGATAATTTTCATATTCATTTACTTGCAGTATTTCTTCTAGGATTTTTTGCCAAGAATCTTTTACTCTGAAATTTTTCTAGGGTGGTTTTGTAAATCAACCAGCAGTTACAGTTGAGAGCAGTGCAGCTGGTTCCTCCTCCCTTAGATAAAGTATGTCGTCAGTGGTTTGAATCCAGTCTTTATTGGCTTAGGAGCAAATTTCTCTGTCATCGCCTTTGCTTCTGTCCCCCCCTCCCCGTTGAGTAGCACTGTGTACCAAGACTTGAAGCAAGCCGCAAACCTGACTAACACACACGGTTTTTTCTGTTCACATGCTAGTGAGTGAATGTTGTAATAGTTCTTAAGTGGTTGGTTTTAATTTTTTGCTGTTGTAAAGGCAAGGACTTAATTTATAAACTATTTTAGTGGTTGATGTGCCTTATACCCTGCTTCTGTGGATCTGTAAATAGGCAGAATTTTTATGGGGTTTATAACTTCATTTGAATTGGCAATTACACCTCTACCCCGATACAATGCAGTCCCATATAATGCGAATTCAGATATAACGCGGTAAAGCAGCGCTCCGGGCGGGGGGGGGGGGGGGGGGGGTGTCTGTTTTACCTCATTATATCCAAATTCGTGATACCACAAGCGGTTCCTCTACAGCCCCCCCCCACCCCAGCTCACCTCCGCTCTGCCTCCGCCTCCTCCCCCGAGTGCACCGCTGCTGCTCTGCTTCTTCCTCCCTTCCAGGCTTGCCACATCAATCAGCTGTTTGGTGCAGCAAGCCTGGGAGGGAGGAGAAGTGGAGCTGCGGCGCGCTCATGGGAGGAGGCGGAGGCGAGCTGGGGGGAGGGGGGGCACAGCAGGTAAGGGGGAGGCGTGGAGTAACCACTCCCCGCCCCAGCTCGCCTCCGCTCTGCCTCCGCCTCTTCCCATGAGCGCGCCGCAGCTCCGCTTCTCCTCCCTCCCAGGCTTGCCGCGCCAAACAGCTGATTGGCATGGCAAGCCTGGAAGGGAGGGAGTGGGGAAGAAGCAGAGCGATGGCAGCATGCTCAGGGGAGGAGGCGGAGGCAGAGCGGAGGTGAGCTGGGGTGGGGAACAGTTCCTCTGCGTCCCCCCCCTTACTTGCTGCGGCCCCCAGCTCGCCTCCACCTCCTCCCACGAGCACGCCGCCGCTCCCTCTCAGTCTTGCCGCACCAAACAGCTGATTGGCGTGGCAAGCCTGGAAGGGAGGAGGGGAGAAGTGGAGTGGTGGCGGCGCACTCAGGGGAGGAGGCGGAGGCAGAGCGGAGGTGAGCTGGGGCAGGGAGCAGTTCGGTCCCCACTCCAATATAATGTGGTCTCACCTATATCACTGTAAGATTTTTTTTTGGACCCCGAGGACCACATTATATCGGGGTAGAGGTGTACTTCTACAAAAGGTTAGCAGTGCCTGCATTATTGTCACTTAGCAAATTGCAAATATAATTCCCATGCAAACCATGTACATTTGGAACTCCACTCTAATTATTTAGAACCACAAGAGCTACACCAAAGGAACAATCTTTTGTTATAATAAAACCATTGCATAAAATTTTATACAAGGTAGTTCCACTAGTACACTATACTTCCAGGTAGCCTGTTTTAGAACTTCACATGGCAATGTCTTGTGTGTATATTTTATGACGGAGGCAGAGAGGGGGCAGGAAAAGTAGCAAAGTGCATCCAGCACTTACGACTGTTATGGGATTCAATGTGAAAAGAAGATGCTTGTAAACTTAGCAGTGAAAGTCTCATTTTGCAGTGTAAAATAGCAGTTGTCTTTCCTCTGAGCATATGATTGAAGCTAGGAAAGATTTTTTATTTTATTTTTTTACATACCAAATTTTAAAATGTGAGATTATAAAAAGTGTGTACTGTGTGTGATAATTCTAATTGTATGGACTAATACTTTACCCTTTCTTCTAGGTGAATCTGGATTGGGAAAATCAACATTAATCAACTCATTATTCTTAACAGACTTGTATTCCCCAGACTATCCAGGTCCTTCGCATAGAATTAAAAAGACTGTACAGGTATGTGTGTAGCTTGTTTTTTGTCTTGTAATTTGCAAACTGACAACAGTTTAAGATAGTGTTTTAAAGTAGGGTGGTGAAGCACTGGAATGGGTTACCTAGGGAGGTGGTGGAATCTCCTTCCTTAGAGGTTTTTAAGGTCAGGCTTGACAAAGCCTTGGCTGGGTTGATTTGGTTGGGTTTGGTCCTGCTTTGAGCAGGGGGTTGGACTAGATGACCTCCTGAGGTCCCTTCCAACCCTAAGATTCTATGATTCTATGAAAGTTAGTGTCCCAAAGAGAAACCTAGCTTGTTACTGTAAGCTTGTTCATATTTCTATCTATTTTTTCTTTACAATAAATCAATAACTTGCATGTATAAATAAGCTATTTTTCTATTGTGTGATTGCCACCATTGCCAGTGATGTGGTTAAATTTCTCCACTATTTGACTGGTGGCAACCAATCTCACTGTAGATCCCTGATCATAGAATCATAGAATCTCAGGGTTGGAAGAGACCTCAGGAGGTCATCTAGTCCAACCCCCTGCTCAAAGCAGGACCAACCCCAACTAAATCATCCCGGCCAGGGCTTTGTCAAGCCTGACCTTAAAAACCTCTAAGGAAGGAGATTCCACCACTTCCCTGGGTAACCCATTCCAGTTCTTCACCACCCTACTAGTGAAAACGTTTTTCCTAATATCTAACCTAAACCTCCCCCTCTGCAACTTGAAACCATTATTCCTTGTTCTGTCATCTTCTACCACTGAGAACAGTCTAGACCTCTTTGGAACCCCCTTTCAGGTAGTTGAAAGCAGCTATCAAATCCCCCCTCATTCTTCTCTTCAGCTAAACAATCCCAATTCCCTCAGCCTCTCCTCATAAGTCATGTGCTCCATCCCCCTAATCATTTTTGTTGCCCTCCGCTGGACTCTTTCCAATTTATCCACATCCTTCTTGTAGTGTGGGGCCCAAAACTGGACACAGTACTCCAAATGAGGCCTCACCAGTGCCAAATAGAGGGGAATGATCACGTCCCTTGATCTGCTGGAAATGCCCCTACTTATACAACCCAAAATGCCATTAGCCTTCTTGGCAACAAGGGCACACTGTTGACTCATATTCAGCTTTTCATCCACCATAACCTCTAGGTCCTTTTTCTGCAGAACTGCTGCCCAGCCATTCAGTCCCTAGTCTGTAGCAGTGCATGGGATTCTTCCGTCCTAAGTGCAGGACTCTGCACTTGTCCTTGTTGAACCTCATCATATTTCTTTTGGCCCAATCCTCTAATTTGTCTAGGTCCCTCTGTATCCTGTCCCTACCCTCCAGCGTTTCAACCACTCCTCCCAGTTTAGTGTCATCTGCAGACTTGCTAAGGGTGAAGTCCACACCATCCTCCAGATCGTTAATGAAGATATTCAACAAAACTGGCCCCAGCACCGACCCTTGGGGCACTCCACTTGATACCGGCTGCCAACTAGACATGGAACCATTGATCACTACCCGTTGAGCCCGACCATCTAGCCAGTTTTCTATCCACCTTACCGTCCGTTCATTCAGCCCATACTTCTTTAACTTGCTGGCAAGAATACTGTGCGAGACTGTATCAAAAGCTTTGCTAAAGTCAAGAAATAGCACATCCACTGCTTTCCCCTCATCCACAGAGCCAGTTATCTCATCATAGGCAATTAGGTTAGTCAGGCATGACTTGCCCTTGGTGAATCCATGCTGACTGTTCCTGATCACTTTCCCCTCCTTTAAGTGGTTCAGAATTGATTCCTTGAGGACCTGTTCCATGATTTTTCCAGGGACTGAGGTTAGACTGACTGGCCTATAGTTCCCCGGATCTTCCTTCTTCCCTTTTTTAAAGATGGGCACTACATTAGCTTTTTTCCAGTCATCCGGGACCTCCCCCGATTGCCATGATTTTTCAAAGATAATGGCCAATGGCTCTGCAATCACATCGGCCAACTCCTTTAGCACCCTCGGATGCAGTGCATCCGGCCCTATGGACTTGTGCTCGTCCAGCTTTTCTAAATAGTCCCGAACTACTTCTTTCTCCACAGAGGGCTGGTCACCTCCTCCCCATACCGTGCTGCGGAGTGCAGCTGTCTGGGAGCTGACCTTGTCTGTGAAGACAGAGGCAAAAAAAGCATTGAGTTCACTAGCTTTCTCCACATCCTCTGTCACTAGGTTCCCTCCCTCATTCAGCAAGGGGCCCACACTTTCCTTGACTTTCTTCTTGTTGCTAACATACCTGAAGAAATCCTTCTTGTTACTCCTAACATCTCCGGCTAGCTGCAACTCCAAGTGTGATTTGGCCTTCCTAATTTCACTCCTGCATGCTTGAACAGTACTTTTATACTCCTCCCTGGTCATTTGTCCAATCTTCCACTTCTTGTAAGCTGCTTTTTTGTGTTTAAGATGAGCAAGGATTTCACTGTTAAGCCAAGCTGGTCTCCTGCCATATTTACTTTTCTTTCTACACATCAGGATGGTTTGTTCCTGCAAGCTCAGTAAGGATTCTTTAAAATACAGCCAGCTTTCCTCAACTCCTTTCCCCCTCATGTTATTCTCCCAGGGGACCTTGCCCATCAGTTCCCTGAGGGAGTCGAAATCTGCTTTTCTGAAGTCCAGGGTCTGTATTCTACTGCTCTCCTTTCTTTCTTGTGTCAGGATCCTGAACTCGACCATCTTATGGTCACTGCCTCCCAGGTTCCCATCCACTATTGCTTCCTCTACTATTTCTTCCCTGTTTGTGAGCAGCAGGTCAAGAAGAGCTTTTCCCCTAGTTGGTTCCTCCAGCACTTGCCCAAGGAAATTGTCCCCTACACTTTCCAAAAATTTCCTGGATTGTCTGTGCACCGCTGTATTGCTCTCCCAGAAGATATCGGGGTGATTAAAGTCACCCATGAGAACCAGGGCCTGTGATCTAGCAACTTCTGTTAGTTGCTGGATCATTCAGTCATTCCAGTTGTTCCTGTTCAAAGGCAGGAAACTCTCTATAGAAGTGAAGCTATTGCTTTTTGTAAATGCACGGCTTTTTCAATATAGATTCAATAAACGCTTTAGGTTCACGTTTTTATTGATCTCCAAAGTTTAATGTCCTAAATGCCTTTATTTTCCAGTTGCCTTTTAAAAAAAAAGCCCTATCTTCTGACCTCTCCCCATTCCAGATTCCTAACCATCCAGATGAATCCTTTTCTCCTCTTTGTGCCATCCAAGTGCGATTGTCTTGTTAAAATGATAATCTTGGACAAACTGAAATTGCAGTCATTCTTACAAAACTATTCAAGAAGCTATGTTCCTCTATCTTATTGCACCAAAATGTTACAATGCTGTAGAATTTAGTGTTGATGAAATGTGGGAGCTGTTGCAGAATTCAAGTTCAGTGTACAAAACATGATAGGCATACATGTTAAAAAGCGAGACACCTGTTTAACAGTAATGAAAAGACTTTGCATTGTTGTGGAAAAAGTTAAATATATGCCAAAAGGTCTAACTGACCAAGGCAGGATAGTCAGAGCCTTTTTAAGGGGAACTGAACACTTCCTCAATGCGTTGTATTGAATTAAGTTAAACAGAGCTGTTCTTTAATTTATATCCTTTCTCGTAATAGTTTTGCCCATATAAATTATGTAGAGTTTCATATTGTTTTGTTTATAGGCTTGTATCATGTTGTAGTTGAATCCCAGATAACAAAGTGCAGTTAGCAAATTTAAAAACTGGGAAGTTTATATTCAGGCAGAGGAAATGTTAACAGTAGGTAATTATATTTATATATTTCAGACCAAAGATGATGATGACCAAAAATTCCTAATTTTTGTATGGTATTTTCTTTGTATTATGTTGCCGGTGATGAATCATACTTGAAAGTGATACCATAATTTAAATCACATTTGTCTTTGAATTTTATCTACTCTTAAAAATAACATTTAGGCTTACTAGATCTGAAAGATTAATGCAAGGCAAATGTCATCTAGTGTGTTTACACCAATAATCAAATCCTAATGATGTAACATGAATTTAAATGATGTAATGTGTGCAATATAAGAATATGTTTAAAACCATGATTTGCTAATAGTAATCTTGAAAAGAAGCAGGATGATGTATTCATATCTTATAGTGCTCATTAAAAACTTTCTATTTCCTCAATAACTAGGGAGGATGTGAAACAGTGACTATTAATCTTTTTAAAATCAACAGGACTGGATAACTTACACCAAGAGTAGCTCTCTGATCCACTAATTTTGATTTAACCAATCTTGGAACACTGGGGACGTTCCAGAGGATTGGGGGAAAAGTTCATGTTATGCCAATACTTAAAAGGGGGTGTAAATGAGATGACCCCAGTAATTTTAGGCCAGTTAGCATGACATCGATCTTAGGAAAATATCTTGGAAAAGCTAATAGTGCTTGACAGTCATGAGACAGGTTATTGGTAATAATCTTTTACTTGCAGTATTACTTCTAGGATTTTTTTGCCAAGAATCTTTTACTCTGAAATTTTTCTAGGATAGCTTTGTAAATCAACCAGCAGTTACTGTAAAGAGAGCAGTGCAGATACTTTCTCTAAGGGAAGAGGAACTATGTCATCAGTGGTTTGTCAGACATATAGATGAACATAATTTGTTGAGGAAGACTCAACATGGTTTTAGTAAAGGGAAATCATGCCTCACCAATCTACTAGAATTCTTTGAGGGGGTCAACAAGCACGGGATAAGAGGGAAGGTGCTCTCATGGATTGGTAACTGGTTAAAAGATAGGAAACAAAGGGTAGGTATAAATGGTCAGTTTTCAGAATAGAGAGAGGTGTCTCCCTGGGGTATGTTCTGGGACCAGTCCTATTCAACATATTCATAAATGATCTGGGAAAAAGGGTTATCAGTGAGGTGGCAAAATTTGCAGATGATATAAAATTACTAAAGATAGTTAAGACCCAGGCAGACTGCGAAGAGCTACAAAAGGATCTCTCAAAACTGGGTGACCGGGCAACAAAATGGTAGATGAAATTTAATGTTGATAAATGCAAAGTAATGCACATTGGAAAGCATAATCCCAACTACACATGTAAAATGATGGGGGTCTAAATTAGCTGTTACCACTCAAGAAAGATTTTGGAGTCATTGTGGACAGTTCTCTGAAAACATCCACTCAAGTGTGCAGCAGCAGTCAAAAAAGCAAACAGAATGCTGGGAATAATTAAGAAAGGGATAGATAATAGGACAGAAAATATCATGTTGCCTCTATATAAATCCATGGTACCCCCACATCTTGAATACTGTGTGCAAATGTGGTCACCTCATCTCAAAAAATATATATTGGAATTGGAAAAGGTTTAGAAAAGGGCAACAAAAATGATTAGGGGTATGGAACGGTTTCCGTATGAGGAGAGATTAATAAGACTGGGACTTTTCAGCTTGGAAAAGAGATGGCTAAGGGGAGATATGATTGAGGTCTATAAAATCATGACTGGTGTAGAGAAAGTGGAAAAGGAAGTGTTGTTTACTACATCTCATAACACGAGCTAGGGGTCACCAAATGAAATTAATAGGCAGCAGGTTTAAAACAAATAAAAGGAAGTATTTCTTCACACAACGCACAGTCAACCTGTGGAACTCCTTGCCAGAGGATATTGTGAAGGCCAAGACCATAACAGGGTTCAAAAAAGAATTAGATAAATTAATGAAGGATAGGTCTATCAATGGCTATTAGCCAGGATGGGCAGGAATGGTGTAACTAGCCTCTGTTTGCCAGAAGCTGGGAATGAGCGACAGGGGATGGATCACTTGATTACGTGTTTTGTTCATTCCCTCTGGGGCACCTGGCACTGGCCAGCCGGAAGACAGGATACTGGGCTAGACAGACCTTTGGTCTGACCCAGTAGGGCCATTTTTATGTTCTTATGATGCAATTAGTAAAGAATTAAAGAAGGGTAGTACAATTTATGCCAGTCAAGGTGACCTTGGAAAATAGATCTTGTCAAACAAACTAGATACAATTTTTTTGAGATCACAAATTTGGTTGGTAAAGGTACTGTTGACATAATATATCTAGAATTCTGTAAAGACTTCAGGCATGTCTACACACAGTAGCAATGCAGCCTGCAAGCATGTAATTTTTAAAGCACACTGTCATGCCCATGTTTGAAACAGCACTATGTTAAAGTGCACTAGTGAACTTTTAGTGTGTACCAGGAGGGTCTACATGGACTAATTAATGTGAAACCTGTTAATGCGCTTCCAAAATCATACCTTCATATGGCATGTTACCCCACCATGTAGACAAGCCCTTAGTCCCCGATGATATTCTTAGTAAAAAGCACTATACAAAATCAATGTATCCAATATTAAATGGATTAAATACTGGTTAACTCACCTTAAAGTAATTGTAAATGGGAGTGTTTCTTAGCCCAAGGTTATTCGGTATATTTATCAAAAATGTGGAAAATAGTATGAAAAAGCTGCAAATTTTACCAGTAATTAACACAGATTGGCGCAGTGGTGAATAATGAGGACAGGTCAGTTATCGAAATACATCTTGATCAGCTGGTAAAGTGGGCTTGAACAGTGTACATATTAATACAGCCAAATGCAATGTCATGCATTTAGGAACAAATATAGGTTATGCTTACAAGATGGGAAACAGTATGCTGGAATGCAGTCGCAATGAAAAGGACTCTGAGTTAATCATGGATAGTCAACTGAACATGAGCTCCCATTGCAAAGCCGTACCTAAGAGGGCAAACATAATCCTTGAATGTCTAAGCAGAAGAATATGAAGGTTGAGTAGGGAGGGATGGTATTCCCTCTGGATACAGCATTAGTGAGACAGTTATTGGAATACAATGGTCAGGTCTGGTGTTTATGCTTCAAAAAGGATGTTGATACACTGGAAAGGGTTAAAGAAAAAAATTATTCAGGATCTGGAAAACGTATTTATAATGAGAGACTGAAGTCCAATTTTATTTTTTTCAAGAGAAGGTTAAGATGACTTGGTTATTGTCTACTAGTACATACATGGAGTACAGATTTTCTTACATGGCTCTTTTAATCTAGCAGAACAAATAATGAAATCCTGTGGTTGGAAGCTGAAGCTAGATAAATTCAGACTAAAAATAAGGTGCAAATTTTAACAGTGAGGGTAATTAATTATTGGAACAAGGCAGGGTGGATTCTCTATCACTTCAAGTCTTTAAATCAAGATTGGCTATCTTTCTAAAAGATGTGCTGTAGCGCAATACAGAATTTATGGGCTTGACGCAGAAATTACTGGATGAGGTTCTTTTGTCCTGTTATGCAGAAGGTCAGACTAGATTATCAAAACGGTCTCTTTTGGCCTTAAAATCTGCTAACCTTATACCTGAGAACGATGCCTCTTTCTTACTCCACCAGTAAGAATTAAGTGAAATCAAGTGTCTTGTGATTGGAGAGGATTCTAACTTGATTTATGTTCATACAAATTGAAACACAAATGGAAACTGGACATCCATGTGGTTTGGAAGTAATTATTCCTCCTCACTACTCCACCACACTTGTTTAACTTTGTCAGTCTCTGTTCATATGCTTAAATTAGGAGTTCCCATAAGGATGACAAATTTATATTGTAATGGTATGAAGAGCATTCATCCATTTAGGAGCCGTTGCTACCTTTATCTGGCAATCTGTTTTTTCATGTACAACTGTATCTTGTTGATTTTTCAGCCATCACAAGTATTGTCTCTTAATTCAAATGTCAGTTTGGTAAATAGTAGAAAATATTAGAATTGTAACCTTGAATGTTATATGTATTAGAGACTCCTGTGGCTAATAATATTAAATTGTGATTCCAGTTCAAATAATATACCTAGGTAGAGAAGGTTCTTGATCTATTAATATAATGTTTCACATGGCATCAGCATGTGTCCATATTCATGCTCATGTTGGGTACTCTTGGGGCAGATTTAAATAGTGAATTGAAATTCAGCATGTTCAGGGGCTCTAAGGTTTATCATTCCCAGTTAATACCTATACCTGAGCTGTTCCTTGTTCATGTTAATTGAAACATTCTTAGTAGAAATTACACTTTATTTTTCCTGTTCCTCTGTATCATGTAAAAAAAACATTTATTGAGTAGGAGTTAAGGTGATTAGAGAAGTTTAGCTGCATAAGTATGAACCGTAATTTTGGCAGTGCTTGACAATCATGAGGCAGGTTATTGGTAATAGTTTTATTTTAAAAAAATGAAAAATAAGTTTCATTTTAAGGATTCTTTTAAACAAACACAAAAGATTTCCAGTTTCCACTTTGCAACTTACATCAGTCAGGACTTTGGCAGTGTTTTTCAAAGATTATCCAGAGTTAATTTCAGGTAGGTGAATTCAGAAGAAGCTATAAAGTAAGCGGTCTTATGTGAAACACACTTCATTTGTTCATCAGTTAAATATTTTAAATGGTGTGTGATTATAGGAATGCTTGATCCAATAGTAATACAGTAGATGCTCATTAGTAGCAACATATTGATGCCCTTTTGCTATGTTGCTCCTAAGGGCTGGTCTACACTGAGGCGGGGGATCGATCTAGGATACGCAACTTCAGCTACGAGAATAGCGTAGCTGAAGTCGACTTTCCTAGATTGAAAGAAATTTTACTTACTGCGGGTCCACGCGGCACAGGCAGGCTCCCCTGTCGACAGCGCTTCCTCCTCTCATCAAGCAGGAGTTCCGGAGTCGACAGGGAGCGCTTCTGGGATCGATTTATTGCGTCCAGATGAGGCGCAATAAATCGATCCCAGAAGATCGATCTCTGCCTGCCGAATCGGGCGGGTAGTGTAGACCTACCCTAAGTGGCTGTTGCTGTTATGGGGAGTGTTGACAATTCACAGTAGGGAAAGTGTTCTCAGGGGAAATGCTTCTCGTAAGCAGTGGTTGCTTTTACAAAGTGTTGCTGCAAACAAGCGTCTACTGTAGCGAGACTAAGACTTGTATTCAATTTGATAGGATCCAGTGTAATAATGTAAAATAGACCAATCTGACCTGCTTAACTAAAGTGCATGGGAAAATGGTCATTTGGAATGGATTTAAGAAAAGTTTTAAATTCCAGGACTTGAACTAATTTGTTTTTCATGAATCTCTCGGGAATACTTGTAAAACCAGATGATAGGATACAGTTGGATTCTAACTGAACGACACTAGTTTACAGTTGTCTGGATCTGTTCCAGATGTTGCTGTGTTGTGAGATTTTGGCCATGTATGGACACAAACTTACTTAGTTCACAAAAGAAAAATAACTTAAACAGGCTGCATGGCACAGGTGCTTAATATTGATCTCTAATTGACACCAACAAAAGTAACATGATTAGTGTGCTGTAGAGGAACAAGGTTTGAGTATCCCACCTGTGTATAGAATTTCAATATTCCAAGGTTTTGAAAATTGTATAAGGGCAGGATGTACAAAAGATACACATGTCCAATTTCTAAATAGAACTCGGAAGGCTTATATACTAGTAATAAGTATAAAGCTTACTTTTGGATAAGCATTGGCTGCTGCAGAAGTGCATTTGGAGAATATGTAACTTAAGCACTGTGGATATTGCTAGGGCCACTCATCATGTTTGCAAAGATGTTTATTAAGCCTACTCAGGATTTTAGTTTGAAAATCCTTTTCAGTATTGGAAGGGAAATGTGTAATTCACCTCATCAACAAAAGCTGCTCTTTGTAAGCAGCAGAAAACTTCAGACCGGTGAAGGGTGACCGATTCTACATTGATTTTCATGCAACATTTAATAGTGTTCTGAAGATAAAGCCAACTAATCCAGAACCATTTGCAAAATATGTGCACAGTCCGCAGGGTCCTAAGCAAGCACCCAGTGATTGGGCCTTCTACCTTTGGAGGGTGAGGTGGGAGAATCCAGACTTGTGTACCTCCTCTCTTGATCCATTTGTCAGGATATCAGCCCACACATTGTGGAATCTATGTAGGGTTCCAAGCAATAGTGTTTGTTGCTTGCACTTAAGGCTAGCCATGCCAGTGATATATTTTTCTGTTTAGGTACAAGTGAGGATATCTAAAACCTATCCTTTTGGTAGCCAATATGATTCAGGTGTGGAGATAGTTATGTTTATTGCATACATTAATTCACACTTTTTCTGATATTTCATATTTTTGAAGGTGCAGAGGAGGCTAAAAATCATTTTTAGGATTAAACATTGAATCTTCCTCAGCAACTTGGCTTTCTTTGCCCTTATTTGAATGATGTTCAGTGTGTTGTCTCTGCAAGACTGTTTCATTTTCTCATTATTTCTACAAAGTTTATATTCTAGATTTATTATTATATTAAAGGTGTTTATCCATTTGTTAGTGATTCACTTTAAGTTGGATCATGTGGCAAATGGTTGCAACTGACTTCGTGTGGTGATTTTACTGTGTTCTGCAGTTAGCTATGTATGTGTAAGAAACAGCTTTGCATCACCAACATTCTCTGTACCCTAAAATAGCAAAATTGTATTATATCATGTGATTGGTCAGGAAGCCCATCCAAATAACTGAAATTGTTTTTATAAAAGTTGGGGTTTTTAGTCCTGTCTGTCATTGAGGCTTTTGTGAAAGTGGTACTCCACTGAAAAGTTGTCATAAGAACAAAAATTGAAAGGGCCCCAGACTGGGGAGTATTTTATACAGAAAACAGATATATAGGAATAGTGTTCTAAAACTGTAGCCTGTGTGCTCACTCAAATGAACATGACTGGAGGGCTGCATGGTTTGCAAGATTGGTAATAAGGTGCTGAGCTTCTTAATGTTAGGACATTTCTTTGAGTCTAGATATAGGAAACAGTGGTCATTTAACTTGCTAGATCTTAATTGGTTGTCTTAGTCAACAGCAGGAAAACCACCACCACACTTCTTGGAAGTTTGAGGGGCTGAAGAGTTAATGTGCATGAAAAAGTTTTCATTCCTAGAGTTAGTCACTGATGTTTACATAGCTAAATAAGTCCTGGAGCAAAGTCCTGCTAGCCATGCTACTCCATGAGGTAGGGAACATTACTCTTTGGAAAGTGCTGTGCATGTTATGTGAATTCCTTCAGTTGCCACCTTAAGGTGGCAGAGGATTGAACAGCGCTGCTGCATTCTTGAAATATGATTGATGCCCCAAGGAAAGGTGGTTGTGAGGACTTCATCTCCTTTCTACCATAGGGTAGAAAAACAAGCTGCATATACTACTGCAATAGACAGAAACAAAGACCAAAATTCATAATATTGTTTCCTTTGGTTTTGTCTAACCCTAATAAGCCTTCGTGAAAAAGGGGTTCCACATTTTAGCTTCAGATTTAACGCCAAGTTGGTGGCTAGTACAGATAACCTCCTGGTGGGATGAGGGACTTTGCACACATAACCAAAACCTAATTGGATGATATTGTAGAACAGATATTGGCAAAACTAGCTCCAGCTGGGTTTTTAAAAAGCTGTGTGTGTTGTCTTTGCCCAAGAAACCAACACTTAAGGTTGGCAATCTTGCTAACTATTCATAAGAATCAATAAATGTTTAGGGAAAGGAGAGAGGAGGAGCTTATTTGCTTTTAAAACTGAAAAATAAAATCCTAAACTCTTATAGTGGAAGACACTGCGTTTTGGGACTGATTTTTACCACACAAACACTAAATTGTCTAAAACAATTATTTTTAAACAAAGTGTATAGAAATAGTAGGGATCACAGGCTTTATTCACTTTTTTTTAAAAAGGATAGTCACTTCCTTTAAAGGGAATAAAGTGGAGTAATTTCTTAGTATGATCTTCCACATGTATGGATTTAAGAATATGTATACTGAGTTACATCTTGTTGCATGGACTGTGACCAGTATTGGTCACTTTGTTTTTCTAATTAGGTGAGTTCTAAAACTGCATAAAGTTGGAACTTATTAAATAATGTTGCCAACCAATGAAAATATTAGATAATGCTATCAGCTAGTGAAAATATTGAGCTCCTCTCCACATATTTTACAAATAGATTTTCCAACATTGATAGTATCCAATTTACCTCACTTTGTCTTAAAGCTTAAATAAAAAGTCAGATGACATAGGCAAAATGAGTCTTTGCAGCTTCCATTTTGAACTGTAAAGTCCTCAAGTCTATAATTGTTGATGTATAATTTGTATTCTAATGGCTATCTAGACACAAAGTCTGTGGGTTTTTTGCATTGAAATAAGTGACTTAAAATCATTGTTGTATTATAACTACTATATGAGAATTTAAACCCTTTTAATCTTACAGGTTGAACAGTCAAAAGTTTTAATCAAAGAAGGTGGTGTTCAGTTACTACTCACAATAGTTGACACACCAGGATTTGGAGATGCAGTGGATAATAGCAATTGGTAAGAAATTACTTTCTTATGATCTGCCAAAGTACATTTGAATAATATTGTCCTTGTGATCATTTAGATGCCAATTTTTCTTTTACATCATAAGGTTTACGTCGTTAAACTTTTACACGTTTGTATGGGCAATATTTCTCTATTAGCCAGAAATCTTATTTTAAAAGCTCGGTTGCCTATTGCTATTTTAATTTGATTACAATGCTTTCAGCTTCTCTCTAACTAGCTCGAATGTGAACAGAATCTTCAGCCTTTTGTGCGTTATCAATGCTCCCAAGAAGCTGAAACTAATTCTTTCTGTGATGTCACAGGATTAGAAGCCTTTAACATCCTGTAAAGAGTATTCCTTTAGTTACTGTTAGTAAGTGTTCAGTTTAATACTATTACAGTGGATAGGTGTGTTTAAAGGGCTTTTCAGCGGACATGTGGACTGTTGTCTTAATGCTATGGTGCTATTTGTCTTTTTTTAAGAGTTGAATGGTCCTTTAAAATATTTAATCCTTTATTCTTTCTCTTTTACTTTGTGCACTGCTTAGAGTATTTTAGTTTATATTGTACTAACAATTTATATTTACTTGCAATGCACATAATTAAAGTTGGAAATTCTGTTGACTATAAGAGCAGCTATCTCTAATCTAAGTTTCTAGATTTAGGAATGCATTGGTTAACATTTCAAGTTAAAAGTAGAGTTTTGTTATTTTAAAGTGGTTTAGACTATAATTTGTCCATCTCTCCTCCTACATTTAAATATCTCAGTATTTTTAAACTAGATATCCTAGCAATACTGTACATACACTGACTTTGCTGAAAACAGATACACATACTGTTTATCTCAGAAATTGATGTTTAATGCATATGTGATATGTATAACTGGTCTTACAGGTTTTTATTTATGTACGTTCTGTAGTTGGCAGCCTGTTATTGACTACATAGACAGTAAGTTTGAAGACTACCTGAATGCAGAATCTCGTGTGAATCGACGTCAGATGCCAGATAATAGGGTGCAGTGTTGTTTATACTTCATTGCTCCTTCAGGACATGGGTTAGTATCTTAATATTTTAATGTGCCTTTCCCCCCTAATTCTATCTCAAATGCACTTTCAAACTTTGGCATTCCTAGAATATTCAAAATTTCAGGTCAGGATTATTCAACCTCTGGACTGCAGGCTATGTTTAATTTCATGAGGTAATTTAATTTGGCTTGTCAGACACTAACAAACCAGACTTGTAATAAATCAGAATACCAAGAAATAGGATTAGTTACCAAGAAAAAAATTGTCAGTTTATCCCATTTGTGAACAATCGTATATCCCAATGCCATTTCTGTATTAATTATCACACAATTTATTAAAAATTTGAACTGTAGAAGATGCTCCCAGAACGCAGACAACAAATTTTCAACTTTCTTTGAACTCAAATGATAACTCAAAAGGGAGGGGAAATGTACCTAAATATTAAAGTAGCTCGTATTTGCCATAAATTCATATTGGAACTTAGCATGGCTTTTGTTCAGTGAATTGAAAACTCCTGATACTGAAATTCTACTTTAATTCACAAATTTCACTATTATGCAAACTTTTATCTACTCCATCTCACTTTTAACTTGGTCAGACTTCTCTCTAGTGGGAGAGAGAGAAAATTGCACTTTTGAAGTACTTGATCTTGGGCCATGTTGATCTGATATTGGAGTTCTACAGCAATTTGTTGCCAGCCTGTCTGGGTTCGATAGCACTGAATAAATGAGATTCCAGTATTTGTCTATGGGAACAAACAATCTCTATTTCTTATAGATTTTAAAAGTACAAGATGAGTTGAAATGTACACAGCCTTTTGCTGATTTGAATCCTGTTTCCCAGCTGCTTAAGTGAAATAAACTGAATAAATCCACTCATGGTGACCTCTTCATGCAATTGCCAGTCTTGTTAACTGTCTTGGCCCTTCAGATAATTTAATCAGCATGGAAGCTGAACAGAATTCTCAGCCCTAGGGTTTGTCCTCTAGACCAGGCTTGGGTTATTTTGGTAGAATGCGGAAGCCTGTGTAGCCCTTGCTAATGTAGTATCAATTCAGTGTAGAACACTAATTTTCCAGTTCTGACGATCTGGCCCAACACTCCTGTACTAAATTCAAGTGTGAGGGAGAAATTTAAATGAGAAGCTAGTATAAATATAAACAAAGTCAAATCTGTTGACAGTGGCCTGATCTAATCCCAGTATAAACTTTTTTTATAATGTAGCCTTTTATTGAAGTCGTATTTGTACATGTTATATCAGAGTAGCACGTTTCCAAGATACATTCCTGGAGTATTAGTATTGGTGTATTAGTCTTGGAGGTTTAGGTGTCTTGTCATAATGCCTCAACTCTATATTTGTCAAATACATCTTACATTTAAAATATTAGAATATCAAAGCACAGAATCTAAGAAATAAATGAAAGTAACAAACTATTCCCTATTGATACCCAAGTGGGTATTCTACTCTATCGAACAATCATTTAGGTGAAGAATGTGCCACTGTACTGTTTTATTTGACAGTCAAAGTTCTTTGTGCTTTTTAGAATGTTGAATTAAATGTAGGTCAGTTTCAGTTTAAACTGGGAAACAATTGTAACTGTAGAGTACATTTTAATTTAACCCTGCAATTTGTGCTCTGTTCCAAATAAATAAGAGGAGAACACCATTCAAGTGGCCTAGTGTTATCATTATTAGCAGTCAAGAGAACAGACTCTGAATTTGAGCTGTTCTCTAGGCTAAAGGGGGTTGACAGCACTGCTAGGTATCTCTTGGGGAAGGGGGGAGAGATTCACTTCTGTTGCTTTCTTATCAAACTTTGCCCTTACACCAGAGGTCCCCAAACTATGGGGAGCGTGGAGAAACATTTGGGGGGGGGCCCGGGCTAGCCTCCATGGGCGGCAGGGAGGGAGCGCAACCGAGTCCCGCTCTGCTCTGTCCTTGACCCCGGCTCTGCACCCGTCCCCAACCTTGGCCCGTGACCATGGCTCCATAACCAGCCACACCCCCACCCTTGGCTCCTCATTGCGACCTGGTTGAGGCTCCGGTCCCAGCCCCTGGCCACAGCTCTGTTCCTGCCCATGGCCCCAGACCTGCCCCCCAGCTTTGGCCCCAGCCTCGCCCCTCCTAACCCTGTCCATGTTCTCCCACCCATCTCCAAGGAGCTGCGCCCATTGCTCTTGACTCCAGCTTTGGTGGGGGAGGGTCGGACAAGGGTAAGGGGGGGGGGGCGTGACCCTGAAAATTTTGGGAACCACTGCCTTAGACTATAGGGGTGGCCTTGACAAGTTCTGAACAGAGGTCAGCTCCATGGGAAACTGCTGCACCATGAAGTTTATTTGTATAGAGATAGGAAATTGGCTTTCTTTTCAGATCATGTTCTTGATAGGTCATATCAAACATAACATAAGAATGTCCATACTGGGTTAGACCAAAGGTCCATGTAGCTCATTATCCTGTCTTCAGACAGTGGCCAACGCCAGAGGGAATGAAAAGAACAGGTGATCCATCCCATCGCCCATTCTGAGCTTCTGACAAACAGAAGCTGGGGACACCATCCCTGCCCATCCTGGCTAATAGCCATTGATGGACCTATCCTCCATGAATTTATCTAGTTCTTTTTTTAACCCTGTTGTTATAGTCTTGGCCTTCACAACATCCTCTGACAAACAGTTCCGCAGGTTGACTGGATGTTGTGTGAAGAAATACTTCTCTTTATTTTAAATCTGCTGCCTATTAATTTCATTTGGTGACCCCTAGTTCTTGTGTTATGAGAAGGAATAAATAACACTTCCTTATTTACTTTCTCCACATCCGTCATGATTTTATAGACCTCTATCATATCCCCCCTTAGTCATCTCTTTTCCAAGTTGAATACTCCTAGTCTTATTAATCTCTCCTAGTACGGAAGCTGTTCCAAACCCCTAATTATTTTTGTTGCTTTTTCTGAACCTTTCCCAATTCCACTATGTCTTTTTTGAGATGTGGCAACCGCAAAGGCTGATTTACTGCATGGAGAGTCATAATCTCAGGGGTTAGGAAGCTGAATGTGCTTAACAAGGTTAGCTGCTTCACGAGTCAGCTGCATCTGAATTTTTCTTACATTATGGTGGTTCAAAACACTTAAGTGCTTTCACAGCCAACTGTATTGGAAACGTCAGGTTGTTTCACGGGATTGATGGAAGGTTTAGCACAATCCAACAAATTATCTAATTGTACATCCTGATGCTAGGCAACATTTAAGAAGTTTCAGAGTATTTAGATTATTTAGGTCTTTTGGTTTAAAGAATGGTGGGTGGCATTAATAAATTCCTGCCATAATAAAATTAGGAAAGAATGCATGAGAATAAAGTGTAGGGAGACTGCCAATTTTTAGGGCTCTGGGGAAAAACTTAGAGCTTTCGTACAACAGACCTGCTTTACCCCGAACAGACAAAAATGCTAGGCAAAGTTGTGAATCATGTCTGAAGTGTCCCATCACTAACAAGATCATCTCTTTCCATGATTGTAGTCTCGATGATGGTCTTACCATCAGGCATGGAGAAACAAATGAAAATGAATTTGATATCATCCTGGTGGATACTTGTTCACATTGCATAACCATAGTTGGTGGTCTCCCTGTTTGAGGGGCTCAGGCTTGGAATAAACAAGGGTATTTCTGAATGCTGCTGCAAAATCCTACCTCAGCGCCTCAACGTGGTGCAGCGGTGACCCTGGCCGTCTGACCGCTATGGTAGTGGGGCGTATGCCCTGGTAGGTTTTACCATGCTACAAAGGTGTTGGACTATCCAATCTAGGGAGGAGGGTTGCTCTCTCAGAGGAAAGAGCGCTTTTCCTTCTCCTTAGAGGTTGAAGGCTAGCTAAGCTTGAGGAGGTACGCATGCCTGCCCACCTAGCCAGTGGGATGGCTTGAAGTTAACAGCTAAAACAACATGAGTAAATGCACGTTCTGCGGTGGCGGAGCGGAAATTGAGCGACAAGAGGTTGCTAAAAATGTCAGGTGCCTACGCCAACATGGAAAAGGACAATCCTCGCTGTGTGTACTTACAATTGTAGGTCACTGGCAAAGGAGGAAACTTTAAGTCATCTGATGGAGGAGAAGAAAAGGATAAAATGCAATATTCTTGGTGTCTGCGAAACCCGACGAAAGAAGGAGTTGGAAGTCAACTGGAAGGATGGAAGTGCTGTGAGGCTCAGAAAGGGAGATGGCGCTAGAAATGTTGGAGGAGTTGGATTTATCGTCAAAGATTGGTCTTCGAAAGTCATATCATGCCAGCTAACATCATCACGTATCGGTGTGCTGCGTCTTCAGATGGAGTCAAAAGCTACCCTCAAGGTCATCCAGGCCTACGCTCCCACAAGTGCAAGTGAGGACGAAGAAGTGGAAGAATTCTACCGAGAGCTTGAAAGAGCTCTCGCGCAAAAGTCTACTTACACTGTCACGATGGGAGATTTCAACGCCAAGGTTGGGTGAGGGAAAGCTGGCGAAAAGTTCATAGGGAGATATGGCAGTGGCGAAAGGAATGAAAGAGGATAGAGGCTGGTAGCGATGGCAGAAATGAAAACTGTATGTGGCAAACACCTGGTACAAAAAGATCTCAAGAAGGTGGACATGGATCGCACCAAACGCGAAGAGTAAGAATGAAATCGACTATATTTTAGTCAATAAAAGGCGCATTGTTCAAGACGTCTCTGTGGTGCAGCCATTCAACACCGGCAGTGACCATCGCTTGCTTAGAGCGAAGTTGATTTTCGACGAAGCGGTGGAAAAGAAGGCGTTGCAGATGGCAAACAGGAAACAGCAGCCGAAGACATTCGATGAAGCAAAGCTGAAAAAAGCAATTTCTGGGTTTGACGGGAGCGAGATGGAAAAGTGTGATGAGGACTATAGTATCTTTTTCTGACAAGTTGAGATGTTGCATAAAAGCAGCTGAAATTAAAAAGCTGAAGAAGGCAAAGGGAAGAATCTCGATTGAAACGAAAAGCTTGTTGGAGAAGTGGAGAAACATGAAAAGGAGCTTGGATAACAACCTCGAGTACTCCATTCTGTGCAAGCTTATACGGCGAAAACTGAAGGATGACTTCGAGAACTTCCGGAAAGAAAAGCTCCTTAAAACAGCTGAATCATGCAAGAGCCTCAGGACATGCAAGTGGGAATTGACGCAGTATAGATTGAGCGTAACAGCATTGAAGAACAAGGATGGAGAGACAGTAATCGACAGAGCAGGGATGGAGGAGGTCTGCAAGGACTTCTATACAGGACTGTTCAAATCAAGAATCAACGTCCCCCTCCCAACCCTCGAAGAGTCAGAAGAACGCGTCCCCCCAATAATCGTCAGCGAAGTCCGAAGCGCACTACACCAAATGAAGAAGGGAAAAGCTCCAGGCAAAGATGGAATAACGTCTGAAATGATTTATGCAGGAGGTGAAAAACTTTGGAAGGCCCTCGCTTTAAGATTCAGTCGATATCTTGAAGGAAAAATACCATCAAGCTGGAAGGAGTCGAATACCATCTTGCTGCACAAGAAGGGTGATCGAGAAAATCTTAAGAACTACCGCCCTAAATGCCTGCTCTCTCACATCTACAAGCTCTTCACAAAGGTGATAACTAATCAACTTTCGCAGAGTCTGGATGAACAACAGCCGAGAGAGCAGGCAGGGTTTTGAAGAAATTTCAGTACAATCGACCATATATTTACCCTTAGCCAGCTCCTAGAAAGAGCAAGGGAATACAAACTCCCGCTGTGCATTGCTTTTGTCGACTATGAAAAGGCCTTCGATAGCGTTGAGTTTAACGCAATATTAAAGGCGCTCGCAGAGCAGGGCATTAACATGCAGTATATTAGTTTGTTGAAGGAAGCGAATACTGGATGTACAACAGACATTACTCTCCTTGAAACTCCCCTCCGCATCCCAATCGAGAAAGGCGTAAAGCAAGGAGATACAATTTCACCGAAACTATTCACCACCTGCCTCGAAATGGTTATGAACAAGATCAATTGGAGGAGTGGTGTCAACATAAATGGAGAGAGATTATCTCATCTCAGATTTGCAGATGACATTGTACTAATTGCCGAAAGCAGCAACCAACTGCAGAGCATGCTACGAAGACTCGACAAGAAAAGTAGTCAGGTTGGCCTGAAAATGAACCGCTGCAAAATGAAATATATGCGATCAGACGTCTTACGAAAAGCCCGAATAACGGTAACAGGAGAAGACATCGAAGAAGTGGAACAGTACATATATTTGGGCCAAGAAGTTAATATGCGCAAAGACCTGAACGGAGAACTCTCGTGAAGGATTCGGGCAGGATGGTGTGCGTTTAATTCCATCAGGACGTCCTCAAAGGAAAAATTGGCAAGACCACACGTAAAAATATTTTCAATTCAGCAGTGCTGCCAGCCATGCTGTATGGCAGTGAAACATGGGCACTGACGAAGAGAGAAGAGCAACGGCTGTTGGTAGCTGAAAGGGCAATGGAACGAGCTATGTTGGGAATCTCCCTTCTGGATTGTATACCAAATGAAATCATCAGAGAACGCAGCGGTGTGAAAGATATTGTCGTGGAAAGCAGACATAACAAGATGCGATGGGCGGGCCACACAGCACGGCTCACGGATAACAGGTGGACCGCAATCATTGCTGAGTGGTACCCGCGAGAACAGAAAAGACCCCCCCGGTTGGCCTCCAAGAAGATGGGAAGATGACATCGTTAAACGTTTCGGACGAACGTGGAGAAGAAAGGCAAGAGTGCAAGAAGAATGGCAGACGTGTTGTGATCGGCGCTGTCTTAACGACAGCTGAAGTCCGATCGATCCAGGTGATTTCTGAATGTCACGTCTGAAGATTTTTAGTAGTGCTATGCAAGGAAGCTTGCTTTTTATTTTAGTTAGTGCTGTGACTTCTCAGTCTGTCAGAAGAAATAACTCGAAAATTATTTTGTAAAGGATAAAATTGAACACTTTAAAATTGACAGACCTGGAGTTCAGTTAATCATTCTTCTGTAGCATTATCAAGAAACCTATAGTACACATTTATATAAATGTGCAGTGGTATTCCACCTTCTTCTTGTCTCCAGAACTTTCTTTCAAGCATCAAATCATTAAAGTGAACAATATCCTATTGCTACTATTAAAGAGACTTATGCAGTAACAAGTGCAGTCATCCATTTTACTTCCAGTAAGTCAGCATTTCCAAAGCACAGGCAGGACTGCCTGTCAGGCACATATGAGCTGTACATTTAAAGAAGTTAGCCCGTAAACGCTACATGAGAGTTGAAGTGGATATCATTGGTTGCTTTTTTTAGGGGATCTAATGTTCAGTGCTTAAAGAATTAAATTACAAGACCCTAATGCTGTTTTTCAGACTTAAGCCTTTGGATATTGAGTTTATGAAGCGCTTGCATGAAAAAGTCAATATCATTCCACTTATTGCCAAAGCAGACACACTTACACCTGAGGAATGCCAACAATTTAAAAAACAGGTGAGTTGAAAGATTAATATATATTTACAATATAGTCTGATTTAGTTCTTTGGTTTCCATGCAGCTAATTAGTTTTAATTTTTCATGCAGTTATGATTAAACCCCGAAGCAGTACCTCAAAGCTGCAAAACTGAGTAACATATATCACTAGTTTTGAATATCTTGGTGGAGCGATCTTATCCTTCTGGGAGAAATATTAAAAGTGCTGTGGGATTCTTGATGAGTGAAATATATTCACTGAATTTGTGTCTTTTAACAGTCAAAGCTCCCTTTCATGCTTTCAGAGTTGAGAGAGTTATAGAACAAAATGTGAAATAATGCCTGTTTTACTAGTCTTATTAGTTGTATGGAAATTTTAACAAATTAAATGCATGAAATCATAAGAGCAGGTAGCTAGCAAAAGGACGTTATATGTGACACTTAATCTTCAGCTTCTTATCAGAACTTCCAGTATTTAAATTTCAAAGGTAATGATATTGCTGTAATATAGGTGTGGCTGCAAAATTGTTCTCGTGTATTAGATTTGTGGAGTGGGCTTAATTCATCTCGGTGGCTACAGAGTGAATCATCGCAGTGGCATAATTTGTTCTTTTGAGGGGAGTGGGACATAGGCGCCGACTTCGTGGGTGCTCCAGGGCTGGTGCTCCAGGGCTGGAGCACCCACGGGGAAAAATTGGTGGGTGCTCTGCACCCACCGGCAACTCCCCGCCCGCCCCGGACCCACGGCAAACTCACCGGAGCACCGGGAGACGTTGCGGGCCCCCGCCCCTGACGCTGGGCAACGTTGCGTTGCCGTCGGGGGCGGGGGCCCGCAATGTCACCCGGCGTCGGGGGCGGGGGCCCGCAATGTCACCCGGCGTCGGGGGCGGGGCCCCGCAATGTCACCCGGCGTCGGGGGCGGGGCCCCGCAATGTCACCCGGCGTCGGGGGCGGGGCCCCGCAACGTCACCCGGCGTCATCACAGGAAGTTGGCGGCTATGGAGTGGGAGGAGACAGAATGGGAAAGTGAAGAGGCAAGTTCTTTTTTTAAATACTGTTTCTAGTGCAAGTTTCAAGAGGATCCAGCTTCTGAAAAGAGAATTTTAATAAAATAAGTTATGTAGATAGCATGGTGAAAAAATTAGGTTTGGGATTATAAAGGGAATGCCATTCCTGGTCTCCATGGGAGAGCGGACATGAATTCCATTTTGTGGTATTTCTATGATGTGGAACTTCATGTACAAGGATAGGAGGAAGGTGGCAGAATGTTGTTGCTTATTGTTAATAAGTATGCAACTTGTTTTAATATGTTTATTTTTGTTGCCATTCTTCAATTTTTTTCCTAAATCAGTCTCTTGAAAATAAAACCTTGCATTAGAGTTGCATACTAGAAACCTCTCGAAAGCTGCAAAATGATATACCAAACACTACATCCTCTAGCCACAGCAATGTCTGTTTTTAAATGATATAGCACTTTCCTATTCCAAAATTCTGGACAACTGAAAACAGATTTATTAAAAATAACTTTCAATTAGGACAGTGAGAGTCTTAATTTTTTAAGACACTCAGCTGCTCTTAAATTTTCACTAACCTTTTCATTTTTGTTCTGTGCTTGCCAATGGAGTCAGTCCACCTGTCACAAATTCTGCTGAGAGGGACAGGCAGGTGACACTGCTTCAAGCAGTGCCAATTCAGCTGAGCTGGAGGTGAACAGAAGTAGGCGTGACAACAGTAACAACAGTAGGAGCTTGTATTATTTAACTATGCTTGACAATCATTCAAACTTTTGTGAAGAAAGTTTTATTGAAAGAACAGGTTATTTAGATTGTGTGCAATAAATAGAAAATTCCAAGGTTAAATTTCAGACCAGTTTCCAAAAATTAAATTATTAGGGGATTTGATGAGTATGCTACACCTATCTTTCACATACACTAGCAGTCATCTGAGGCATTAACTTCATTGCAAAAGTCAGTTTAAAAAGCAGAGAATTCCCCAATGTCAAATGGAGGGAGTAGAATGACCGGGTGACGGCAAGTAAATAATGCATGCTTCTGTAATAATTTTACTGATTGTTTGACTGTTAGTAACTTAATGTTTTCATTTTTAGATTATGAAAGAAATCCAAGAGCACAAAATTAAAATATACGAATTTCCAGAAACAGATGATGAAGAAGAAAATAAGCTGGTTAAAAAGATAAAGGTAGATAATTTTTGCATTTTGCAACATACTGTTCACCACTTTCCCCTTCCTCTTCGGGGAGAGGGAAGATCTTGCCCTTTTTGAGAGCTCCAGGACTAGCTGTTCCAAGAAGCAGTCATTAATGGTGTCTAGGAATTTGATCTCTGCATCCCATCCTGAGCCAACATGTTCTCAGACAACATGGGGATAGTTGAAAGTCACCATTATTATTAGGTTTTCTGTTTTTGTAGCCCCTCTAATTTCCCTAAGCATTTCACACTCACCAGTATAGTGACTGGTAGTATATTCCTACTGCTATACTCTTATTATTCAATCATGGAATTTCTATCCATAGAAATTCTGTGATACTGTTTTGATTCATTGAAGATATTAACTCTGTTGACTTTCACATATACTGCCACTCCCCGATCTACTCTGCCATTCCTGTATATTTTGTAGCCTGGTATTACTGTGTCCCATTGGTTGTCATTGCACCAAGTTTCTGTGTTGCCTGTTGTATCAATATTCTCATTTAATACGAGGCACTCAAGTTCACCCATCTTAGTATTTAGACTTCAACCATAGCACTTATAAATTTGTCAGTATTTAGTTGTCTGCCTTCATGTGATGTGATGGAATGGGACTTCTTTTTTGACTGCTTCTCTTCAGTTCCTACCTGTATTTACCAAGTTATAGCCTCTTCTCTTTATTAGAATATAGAGTATCCCCTTTAATAAATCCTCCACTACGGGATGTGTCTGAACCATGTGCTCCTCTGCACCTGTGATCTTTTTCCCCCTCCCTTAGTTTAAAACTTCTGTGACCTTTTTAATTTTACATGCCAGCAGTCTGGTTCTGTGGTGGTTTAGGTGTAGCCCATCTTTCCTATGTAGGCTCCTGCTTTCCCAAAAGGTTCCCCAGTTCCTAATAAACCTAAATCCCTCCTCTGAAAACCATCTCATCCGCTCATTAAGATCCTGCAGTTTAGCCTGTCTAACTGACTGTGTGTAGAACTGAAAGCGTTTCAGAGACTGCTACCAAGAAGGTTCTGGACTTTAATAACGTATCTAGAAGCCTAAGGATGTGTCTACACTAGAGAGCTTAGTGTCACAGCTGTATTGATGCAGCTGCACTGCTGTAAGATCTCTTGTGTAGCTGCTCTATGCCAACAGGAGAGAGCCCTCCCATCAACATAATTAATCCACCCTCAGTGGGCGACAGTAGCTCTGTCTGCAGGAACAGCTCTCCCGCTGACATCGTGCTGGGCACACTAGCGCTTATGCCAGCATCATTTATGTTGCTCAGAGCGGTGGAATATTCACACCTCTGAGACACACACATTTTGCTGACATAAGTGGTAGGGAAATTTAAACTATGTCTACCCTATGTCATTGGTACCTACATGTACCATGATCCCCAGCTCCTCCCCAGCACTGCACATAAGTCTATCTAAATATCTCAAGATTTGTAACCTTCGCACTCATCAGGCAATTCACCATGCACTTCTCCTGGTCATCATAAACCCAACTGTATGTTTATAATAATCAAATCCCCCATTACGATTGCCTCTGTCTTCCTAATAACAGGGGTCCCCTCCCCTGGAGAGGTATCCTCAGTGCGAGAGGATGGCATAGCATCATCTGGAAGAAGGGTTCCAACTATGGGATCATTTCTCTCCACTCCAGCTTGATGTTCTCCTTCCTCAAGACTTTCATCCTCCTCAACAGCATAAAGGCTGTCAGACTGGGATGGGACTGTTCTACTGTGTCCCAGAAAGTCTCGTCTGTGTACCACTTTGCCTCTCAGTGCCTCCAGTTCAGTCACTCTGATTTCAAGAGCCTGTACTCTGTCTCTGAGGGCAATGAGTTGCTTGCACCAAATGCACAAACATGCCACCTGCCCATAAGGCAGGTAAACATACATGCTGCATTCAGTGCAATAAACTGGACAGCCCCCTGACTCTGTTGCTCAACTTCTGCCTGCATTATTGTGCAGGGTTTGATTTGTTCTCTGTGTATATTTTTTTTGTGGGGGGTAGTTATTGGCCCAAGTTAGAGAATATTTATTAAGTGTCTCTGGCTCTCGCGCACCCTCTCTAAACTCTCTCACAAAAGTCCCCTGTTCATTAGCTCGCCTGGTCAATTACAAGCTCGCTATTTAAACCCCTGTTCTCCCTGAGTTAGCCCTGCCCCCTTGTCAAGGGATTCTAAGTATAAACGGGTGGCAGGCTAGAAACTTCTTAGGAAGCTCTCAGCCTAGGCTCAGCACACAGACCAAACTATAAACTTCAATCAGGCAGGCATAGGGCAAGCAAGCACAGAACGAACTCACCCCAACGGTCACATAGTTACTCCTCCTTCACCTGGAGAACTCCCGCATTGAACTCCCCTGTTTGCTGATCTGTTCACTAGCTCCTCTGTTTGCGAGCTGGCTTTTTAAACCCCTGTTCTCCCTAAATTAGCCCCATCCTCTTGTCAAGGGATGCTAAAGATAGTAGCGATCGAAGGATGGCTGGCTAGAGCCTTGTTAAGAAGCTCTTACCCTTGCTTAGCAGGCCACTAAACTCAGGCCCGATCCCCCCCGACCCTGCAGCCCAAATAAACCACACCAGAAACTTCTCTCAAGCCTGCAGATGGCAATTTTGTTGTTGGAATTAATGACTTTTTTTCCTTTTTTTTTCGAGACTGTTTTAATGAGCTTTTGAATAATCTAACACTTTGCTTAAAAGTAGGGCTGTCAAGCGATTAAAAAAAATAATCGTACTGCTAAACTATAATAGAATACCATTTATTTAAAATTTTTAGATGTTTTCCACATTTTCAAATATATCTATTTCAATTTCAGCACGGAATACAAAATGTACAGTGCTCACTTTATTTTTTTATTATAAATATTTGCACTGTAAAAATAAAAAATAGTATTTTTCAATTCACTTAATACAAGTACTATAGTGTTATCTCTTTATAATGAAAGTTGAACTTACAAATTTAGAATTATGCACAAAAATAACTACATTCAAAAATAAAACAATGTCAAACTTTAGAACATGTCCACTCAGTCCTCCTTCTTGTTCAGCCAATCGCTCAAACAAGTTTGTTTACATGTGCAGGAAACAATGCTACCTGCTTCTTGTTT
Organism: Chelydra serpentina; assembly: GCA_037349315.1. NCBI lineage: Eukaryota > Metazoa > Chordata > Testudines > Chelydridae > Chelydra > Chelydra serpentina. The sequence goes on from JBAIAC010000032.1 coordinate 5,845,074, forward strand.
ACAATGTCACCTGAAAGTGAGAACAGATGGGTTCTGCTCAATAACGATCCAAAACAGTGCAGACTGAAGCATGTTCTTTTTCTTCATCTGAGTCAGCTGCCACCAGCAGAAGGTGATTTTCTATTTTGGAGGTTTGGGTTCTGTAGTTTCCACATCGGACTGTTGCTCTTTTAAGACTTCTGAAAGCATGCTCCACACCTCGTCCCTCTCAGATTTTGGAAGGCATTTCTGATTCTTAAACCTTGGGTCGAGTGCTGTAGCTATCTTTAGAAATCTCACATTAGTACCTTCTTTGCATTTCGTCAAATCTGCAGTGAAAGTGTTTTAAAACGAACAACATTCTGGGTCATCATCCAAGACTGCTATACCATGAAATATATGGCAGAATGCGGGTAAAACACAGAGCAGGGGACATACATTTCTCCCCCAAGGAGTTCAGTCACTAATTTAATTAACGCATTATTTTTTTAACGCGCATCATCAGCATGGAAATGTAAACAAACTTGTTTGTCTTGGTGATTGGTTGAACAAGAAGTAGGACTGAGTGGACTTGTAGGCTCTAAAGTTTTACATTGTTTTGTTTTGAGTGCAGTTATGTAACCAAAAATAAAAATCTACATTTGCACTTTCACAATAAAGAAATTGCACTACAGTACTTTTTATGAGGTGAATTGAAAAATACTGTTTTGTTTATAACTTTTACAGTGCAAATATTTTACTAAAAATAATAGTGAGCACTGTACACTTGTATTCTGTGTTGTAATTGAAATCCATATATTTGAAAATATAGAAAAACATTCAAAATATTTTAATACATTTAAATTGGTATTCTAGTCTTTAGCAACGTGATTTAAAACTGCAATTCATCATGAGTAATTTTTTTAATTGCGATTAATTTTTTTAGTTAATCGCGTGAGTTACTGCAATTAATCAACAGCCCTACTTAAAAGTAAATTTTAGAATGAAAACTATAGTCAATATACATTTAATTAACTCTCTTATATGACAGTTTATTACCTTCTTATTCTTCCAGTCCATCCCCACTGTTTGTTTCATCCACCTGTTTGATGTACATTTGTGAACTCTGGAACAATGGCTGTATTCTATCTTGTCTGTACTGTGGGTAGCATAGTGGGTCCTTAAACCTTGTTTGGGGTTCCTGAGTGCTGCCATAATGCAAGTGATTTATTTAAAAGCATTTCCTATTGAATGTAGTAACTATATCCTGTGCTTAAATCCCCTATTTAAAAATATTAATCAGTGGTCGAGAACACTTCAGTAACACACTTGTGTTTTGAACTAGTGCTGTAGAATAACTGGTAGGGTTGTTTTGTTTTTTTAAAAATAAGGAATAAACTTGGAGGCCTGAAGCATAAGTGTACAACAGCACAGGGTACACTTATTACAGAGTTAAATAGAAGCACTCTCTAGTGATTGGTATGCTAAAACTGCAATTGAAGAGAAAAGCAGCAGAAAACCGAAAAGGGCCCTCAAAATGCAAAAAGCTCAAACTTTTAAACAATTGAAACCCCTTGGTCCTTCTCTCATACTGCATTCCATCATATTTTATTTTCCTCAGTCCCTTTCCCCAGCTGTATTTCTTTTTATTCGCAATGGGTTAACAAGGTTCTTCTTCCTAGAAAAGATGTAATATTTTTGTTTGCATTGTGTATCGAAAAGAATTGGAATGGGGAAGACTTAGGATTCTCCCAGGATAAACACAAACAGATATAGGAATTGATCTTATGATGCGCCTTGCTATCCTGAGTGTAGAGTGAAAAGCAGAACAGAGGTAGGGGAGAGATGGGATTAACTTTGTAAAATGTTGCTCTCTACTAATTGACAGTTTTTCTTGTATGTAAATTTCAGTTCTGCATCAGCCAAGGCAGCCATTTTTTATGGCAATCAACTCAAAAGTTATGAATACAAGATTCAGTCAAAGCAAACGTTATAGTAGCCATTAAGAATAGTGAATTGCATAATCACTGTAAAGGTTGAGAAATAAGCAGTGATCAAAACCCTGTATTCAGACTGGCTGACAACCCTTGTTAATCAGTACATGGTTTGCATGCTATATGGTCTATAAAATCACTATGTGGTTATTTTTTAATCAGACTTACAGACCAATCAGAATACAGGGCATTTCAAAACTGGATAAATCTCCTGTAACTGGTACTTATCATTAATAGAACAAGCTTCCCTGAACTGTTGGTGAGCTGGATTACAGAATAATAAAACCCCACTTTATTTTGTATCAAGTTTATATTTATGCTTTATTTCAGTATCTTTAGGCAGAAGACATATTGGTATTGAAAAATTCATACTTTTTTATATCTTTTAGGACCGTTTACCTCTTGCTGTGGTAGGTAGTAATACAATCATTGAAGTCAATGGCAAGAGAGTCAGAGGAAGGCAATATCCTTGGGGTGTTGCAGAAGGTAAACTTTTCTTCAGTATTTGTAGCTTTTCTATTGTAATGTAAGTGCATACTTGGGTTATAAATAAATCTGCAGTCTTCGCTTCAAACATTTTAACTTACTTTAAAGTATTTGCACCTGAAAACTTAATAAAACCTGCAGATTTTGTTCAGCAATGCTACAATTTGTATAAAGCATCCTTTTCCAGCCTCAGAACAAATGCAGTCTTGCCAAAGTTAAATGTTTTATAAAAGATATACTTAAGTTTTTGCTTGTGAATCAGCTGTTCAAGACCCATGAAGGTATCTTCCAGTGAACTATAATTAAACTGCAGTATCTTACTTTAATTTCAGTTCATACTTCATTACATAAACAACATTATGCTTGATGTTCAGCTGTTTACTAGTGCTCAAAATATTTCCACTTCAGTGTTGCAGAAATGTCCATATGGTTTATTACATAAACTATCAGTTTCCCAGTCTCTTGTTTCCAGGGGCTTTCACATTAGGGATGTTTGTTTGATCATCTAGGCTAGAATAAATACAATTTAAAATTCCTGGCAGATCATCATCTTATTTTCACTAGACTATAATAAATTGTTGTTTTTCCCTAAAGCTGTTGACCTTAGAGTTGAGCATGCCAAAAGTTTTCATCTTATATTGAGTTCAAAGATGCATTTTAACTTATTTAATATTTGCCTGCTACATACCATTCATTGCCTCTTTGCATGCATGATAAATGTGGTACACGAAAACCCAAACACAGAGGCTTCAACAGCTGCCTTTGCGAAGGGAAGTTTTATTGTATCTTTGGTTTGCATATGTATGCACCCAACTGCAACACATGTTGGAGTGACCACCATAGATTGTTTTACCACAATAATTGTCTTATCCATAAACTTTATGAAGCAAATTTTTTTTTAAAGCATCTTAACTGTGAACCACTTTCATGCAAAACAGCACAGTATGTACAAATAAGTTAAAGGAAGTGCTGTAATTCTTCGAAGTGCATGTCTGACAGGAAATGGGTTTTGGTGTAGAGTATAAACCAGATGCAGTAGAACATGGGGGAGGGGCAAGAAGGGGGAAGGCTCTTGGTTTAGACACTTGAAATATTAATATTAAGCTACTGTTCTTTACTTTAAAAACAAACTTTTATAACTCTAATTTGAGACTTGTCTCCTTGATCTATCTCATGAGAATATACCACCTACTGATAGAATGATCAGAGAAATAATATTTTACTGGGAATATGATTTCACATGTTATATAAATGGAATGTCAAAGCAGGAATTAAAATTATTTGGGTTAAAATAACTGCGGAGTATAGATGTTACATGAAATTGTATTAGAGGGTCACAAGCCTTGTTGCTTCTGTAGGCTGAGCTCAGATAGCACGCACCAGGGGCTCCTTGCATTCCTCCATTCCCCTCAACAAGCTCCCTGTTCGCACCCTCCCAATGCCAGGACTCTGTGATCTCCTTTCCCATATGCCAGAGTCAGTCTCCCCATATGCCAGGGGCTCTGTCTCCCATATCCCCTTCCCCATACCATTGGCTCCCATTATTCCCCCATTCCTTCTACTATTCTTACTACTTTTCTTTCAGTCTGGTGGAGAAATCATTCACAGTGTCTTTCACGGTTCTTTGATCTATAAGTAAATACATTGTGTTGAGTGCATGGCCTCGATTTGCTCAGCCAGTGTATATTTAAATACATAGTAACTAAAGGTAAAATGAGGAACTTGATGTCTTACAAAGATCATCATTGGGGTGCAATTTTGCAGAATATTCTTTTGCAGAGAACTGCTCTTAGTAAAGTTAGATGTTTATATCCTGGTCTTTGATAATATTGTCTGCTCAGTTAGTCTGACCACAGTGCAAGTGTAGAATTAACCTGAATCCATTAAATGTGCAGATCCAAGTGGGGGAAGGGGACAGTGAGCATCAATAACAACTCTGATCTGATCCAGTGTTTGCTAATGATTCTGGGACCATTAACAGCAGACACTCGGGTCATTATGTAGATCTGCTGGAATTCCAGTCCTTTTGGAATTCTCCCATGGTTTACATTGCCATCCCATCTATAAACACACACTTATCAGATATTGGATTCTGTAAATAAAGCCACACTTCAGATTTACAAGCAAAGAACTACATGTAAGTTCCATTTTAGTCACTTATCAGTCTCATACACTTGAGAAGTGATATAATGGCCTACATCTTGTGGGTTAGTGTTCGTCTATATAAATGTCTATAAATAGTTAACAGGCTCATGATTTTCAAACTCTGTGTAAATTAGCAGTTAAGATAGAATCCGCAGTTCTAGCATGAAATTCAGTGGATATTTGTGTGCTTTGATTTAATTTTTCATTGGAAATCAAGAGTGCATTGGTATCTTTGGGATTTTAGTAAACTGGCAAGTTTTTGAAAGGGGATTTGCTGTCAATATACTATACTATATTTTTCTTTTACTGTAGGATTCTTTGTCAGATTACATAGTTCCTTTTTAATTTAAGAACTTTTGATTAATTGGGTGTAATTAAAAATGTATTTGGTCTTTCTGAAGTAAATAGACATCATACACCCAACATTTTAAAAACAGGATTTTCCTGATCCTGGTAGACTTCGTTCTCAGGAGAGGTCATATGGTGGGTGTGATGGCACCTGGCTTGGTGTGTTGGAGCCTTATTTGGGGAAGAAGTTGGCGAATCAGGACACGGGACTTGGAAAATGAGTTTAGTCAGTTATGTGCTGATTACCTTACCCTTGCTCTCTGGCGAAGTCAACATATAGTCTTAAAGTTCCTGGATTGTTTGAATACCTTGACTCGTATGTAAATATTTTAAAGGTGATGCATAAAACTGTGGTTTATTTGTGTCTGCTTCCAGTACTATGAAGTTCAGACATTTTAACTTTGAAAAATTAACTACTGTATCTGTTAAATTGGCAGAACTTACCTGGTATCAAATTTGATGTCCCTTAACTTGTAAAATTGGTTTTATATTTTGATGTGGTAACATGGCAATCCAAAAATTTATAACATATCCTATATGTAATTTGTCTCAGATAGTACAGAGTTCAGTGGCTCTTTGCAAACATATATATGGATGTCTGTTCCAGAATCCTGATTAAATGCAGTTGTGATTATTGCTTTCTACCTGCATGGAGGCACTGTCAACTTGAAATCTAATCAGTTTTTTTAAGTGTAATTTAAAGTACTACATTTGCCCCTGAATTCCCCTACCAATTTATTTTACAATCATATTTTCTTATGATAGATCTTAAATGTTTTTCTCTCTGTTGCACTGAGACTTACACAAGTTGGGAGACTGCCATGTAGAGAGAGCTGTACATTAAACAGCCATTTAGTTAGCTTAATTAAGTACACATTGAAATTTAGAACTCTCATCTTTCAGTTATAGTAATCTTAGATGCTATTGTAACAATATAGATGAAAAAATTAACATACTTTTTTTAAAGTTGGTGTCACTTTAAATTCACCTGTTTCATTTGGAAATTGTTCTTCACTTTCTGCTTTGAGCTTGTGAAATGTTACGTACTGTCCAACAGCTACTGCATTTCAGTGGTAGGTTGAGTGATATGTTTTGCGCAGGTGTCTGTTAAGCTTTCTGACATAGTCTGGAATGAAAAGTATAAAATTCTCTCTGGGAAAGAAATATGGGGGCATGTGTAGGGAAATGGGAGGTTTATATATAGGAAAACATTCATACTCAAATATATTCAATCTCAATATCTCCCTCTACCTTATGTATGGCACAAGTTTTGGTTACACTGTCTTAACATACATTTTACCTTCTTCCCCACAGTTGAAAATGGTGAACACTGTGACTTCACAATTCTAAGGAACATGTTGATAAGGTAAGTAGTTTATATGGAACATTGCACACCTATTGTGAAAGGATTTCAGTTGAATATAAGAGAAGGAAACTTATGTTCTCTATCTCCTTATATTGTATATTCTTTTTTAAGGACATCTTTCACTCCTGTGCAAATGTTGAATATTGATCTGCTTTCTACTTTAAGTAAAAGTGCAGAATATTTACTTCATAATTCCAAGACCTCTTGCTTCATCATACAAGAATAATAGTCTCATAACGTGTCATAACTTGTTCATCAATCACAGTCAATGAAATGCAGCCATCTGACATAGCCTCCAGAATATATTTTTTCCTCTAATTGGCAATGGAAGTTTTTTCTTTGTCCCTTAAATATTTATAAAATTATTTGAATGGGTCAAGATTGAGCAGCCAGTGCTCCTGACATTAAATAGTGTGGATTGGTCCAGCAAGTTCTAATCACCTTGTTTCTATCCTAACATCAATGGCAGTGAAATATTCAGGAAATGAAAATAGAAATGCAGAGGGACAAAACAGAAGCCCTCTTGGTACATAATACCTTTCAACTTTTTAAAAGTTTGCTAAACTGTAACAAATCTGTGGGGAAAGAATGGCAGTAAGGAAATTTTGGATTAAAAGCAAACTTTTCTATTGCTTTTCAGTTGTTTTTTCCAATTAAAGTACAAGGCCTAAGTTTTGTCACCTGTGACTCAAAATATGCAACTCCTGTTGAAGTTACTAGAAATTGTGGATGTGTGTGAGGGAAGACTTTGAACCATAATAAGTTAGGCTTGAACAAGAGTTTGAGAATTGCTTAACACTTCTATACTGTCTTACTGCAGAGAGTACTTATGGAATAAACTGCTTTTTAACATATTAGTCCTTTGTTCCAAAGTAAAACCTTAGTCATGCAATATAACAAGGAACAATTAAAAAAGGTAAATCTTTTTTCTCCTCCTGACAGTTGGCCACTCCCAAATTTCTTCTAACCCAACAAAAACCAGTACAATACAAATCTCAGCCATGCTGTACTAGAAGAACAAAGTTTAATTAGCATGAAGTTGAGCAAAGGAAAATTTAGACTTGACAGTAAACCAAAGATGGATTATAAAATTAATTTTTGAGGGAAATAATGGAAGATGTGTAAAGGGATTGACTCAAAAATAGGCTCTCAAAGTATTAGCTTTATTAACAAAAATATCTTGTGATGGAGAGGGCTGGACTAGGTGGTTTTTCTAATTCCTGATTGTTATTTTTATTTTTTATTGTATGTAACATACAGAGACCTACTCTTGGGCATAATTTTGTTTAAACAAATCGTGAGCAAATGGTAATGTTGATGTATTGCCTGCCCACTCTGTGTGTGGGGTTATTTTTTCCTGAAAATTGATAAACCAACAGACAATTGAAGTCCTGTTTGGATTGATGTAATGTTGTCTAGGCATTTAGTTTCCTAGTTCCAGGATGGGTGTTTTCCAAAGTAGGATTTGATGTATTCCATGTGTTAAAAGGTGATTGAGTCTCTCTGCCTTTTTTTATCATGGGCAATTTTAGATTTATTTCCCTGTCTTTTATAACAATTGCTGTTTGGCAGCTTAGCTTCACTCTAGAGGATTTTCTTTGAGCTGCTGAATGGATATTGTGGATAGTTAGTACTTGACCTTTATCTTGGACACACAACAAGTACCTGAAATGTGGAAACTCAAATCAAGTTTGTGCTTGGAACTCTTAATTTATTGTCTGACAAATGTTTAGATGGCTCTAATGTAGCATTATTACAAGACTATGTTGGTCCTCCTCATTTACAAGTTCACCTACAAAATATATTATTTTTATAAAACTTGTAATATTAATGTTTGGAATGCTGCAGTTCTTGGAGTAGTGTGCCTATGGGTGCTCCACTTCAGGTATGCCAGTGCCTTTGATCAGAGATTTTTGGTAGAAGTGTCTATTCGACCTGCACATGTGCCCCACACATCCTTGTGCTCCCCACAGAGGCTTATATGGGGTTGTGTGGGCTAAGTTCCTTCTCAGCCACCTGTCTTTGCGGCCCCTAGGCGGAGGGGCGATCAGGGAAGCTCTGGGTGTTACCCCCGGCGCCAGATCCACAACTCCCATTGGCCAGGAACCGTGGCCAATGGGAGCTGCAGAGCTGGCGCCTGTGGGCAGTGTGCACTGCGCAGAGCCTCCTGGCCCCTCCATCTAGACATGCCGGCCACTTCCAGTAGCAGAGCAGCGTGGAGCTAGCAGGCAGGAGCCTGCCTTAGCCCTGCTGTGCTGCCAGCCAGAAGCTGCCTGAGGTGTAAGTGCTGACCAGCCGGAGCCCACACCCTGAACCCCCTCATCCCCAACCCCACCCTAGAGCCCACACCCCCAGCTGGAACTGCACCTCAAACCCCTCGGCCCCAGTCCAGCGCACCCTTCTGCACCCTAAACCCCTCATCCCCAGCCCCACCCTAGAGCCTGCACCACCAGCTGGATCCTCCAACCTTCTGCCCCATCCCGGAGCCCCCTCCTGCACACTGAACCCCTCATTTCTGGCCCCACTCCAGAGCCTAGGGGAAGCCCCAAGCCTCTCTTCTCTCCCTCCCCCACCCGCAGGGCTGGTGCTGCGAGCACTGGCTCGTCCTGCAGATGGGGGTGCCCCGAGCCTCCACGCTCCCCCACAGGGTTGTATGTGGCCCCCGACTGATTTTTTTTGTGGGTCAGTGGCCCCTGATTAAAAAAAAAAGGGTTCCCCACCTCTGCCTTAGAGGAAGGCAGGAATCCCACCATAAACTCCTAGACATATTACATACTTTGACACTGATGAAGATTGCTGTTCCGGACAATGAAGCTCTTATGGAGCCCACTAAGACTGTTTGGCAATCCCTGGCAACCACACCACTTACATGCAAGAATGTGAATAGAAAGTATTGCGTCCCTGCCAGAGAATTAGAGTTTCCGTTTTCTCACCCAGCTCCAAGTTCCCTGGTGGTGAAGGCCATTAATGAAGAGGGTAGACAGCATAGCTCAAAGACCACCCCATACAGTAAGGACCATAAGAGGCTTGATCTTTTTGATCGCAAATCTTACTCTTCAGTTCCAAATAGCAAACCATCAGGCGCCCATGGCCAAATATGATTGTCTGAACTATGACAAATTTAAGTCCTTTGACCACCAGCCAGAGGAATATTGTAACCAATTTAAAGTGGTTATACAAGAGGATCAACTTCTAGCAAGCCTCCTTGGATGCTGCAGATACAGTAGCTTGATAGATAGCACTGCAAAACTAGAGAACATCCTGGCTACATTTATCTGGCTTCCTAAGAGGAGTTCAAAACACCTTTGAAGACCTTCCCTTTGACTGTTACAAGCTGTTTGCAGACTCAACAGATACATCTCTTCACACATTAAAGGACTCGAGCCATACTGTGATCCTTAGGGATTTATACTGTAAATAAGAGGAGATTTAGTAGGTCTCAGATGGAACAAAAAGCATGTCCAGCCCTATATTCAACTTACTGTAGATCATTTAAGCCCGGGTCAAAGAGACCAAGGTCCTCTAAAAAGAAACCATCTTCAGTTACAGCCTTGTCTTCCCAACCATTGGCATCCCCCCAAACAACAGTTTTGAAGGGTTGGTCAAGAGTCTCAACCACCCAATCGACGAGGGTTTTACAGCTGCAACATACTACCCCCTGACTCCTTTTAGACAACACTTCTACTTTTAGACTACATGGGAGAGCACAATATCGGAAGAGTGGGTTTTGAAAGCCATAACATCGGATTACACTATCCATTTCATATCTATCCCTCCTCCCTGTCCCTTTTCAGGGACCCTTCTCATGATTAATTGCTGGCACAAGAGGTTGGCTCACTTCACGCATAGGAGCAATAGAATTCTATTCCAAGTACTTCTCTATTCTTGAGAATCAGGGCCAATTTTTAGACCTCTGGTCTATAAACGGATATGTAAAACAGCAGAAATTCAGGATGGTGATCCTTGCAGCTATAATTCCCTCATTAGAATTAGAAGTTTGGTTTGCAGCTCTTGGCCTACAAGACACACACTTCCATATTGCTATTCACCATTCACAGAAGAGGTTTCTTTGACAAGGCTATGTTTTAGTCACGGGTATTTTTAGTAAAAGTCATGGACAGGTCACGGGCAGTAAACAATAATTCATGGCCTGTGACCTGTCCATGACTAAAACTTGGGTGAGGGGGCTGTGGGTGCTCTGAGGGAGGTGGCTGGTGCTGGAGGGGCAAGGGGGGACGCTGTGGCGCATGGCCTGTGAAGCTGGTGCTGGAGGGGGGAGGGGTGTGGCGCAAGACCCAGGACCCCTGCTGGTGCTGGAGGGAGTGGGGGGAGGTTTGGCAGGGCTCTGCATCCCTGCAGCTCCTAGGTGGCAGAGGGGCACAAGTGCCGACTGCCGTAGCTCCCAGTGGCTGGGAACCGCACCCAGTGGGAGCTGTGGGGGGCGGAGCCCACCTGACCCCTCCACTGCCTAGGAGCTGCAGGGCCATGCCAGTGGGAGTCCCCCACCCCAAGGTAAGCACCCCCAATCCTCTAGCCCTGAGCACCCTCCCCCACACCCAAACTGCTGCTGGCCGCCCTTGAGCCAGCACCAGCTGCTGCATAAGTCACGGAATCCATGAATTCCATGACCTCTGTGACAGACTCGCAGCCTTACTAATCAACACCGAGCACTACTACTACAGGGTGCTTCTTTTCTGCCTATCTTTTGCCCCAAGAGTATTCTCAAAGGTTCTGGCAGTAGTTGCTGCTCACTTCAATGTTTGAGGATGGTAGTTTTTCCGTATCTGGATGACTAGCTAATCAGGAGCGGATCGTATCAGAAGTGTTGGTGGCAGTAAAGATGTGTTCTCTGTTCGGCAGCCTGGGCCTCTAAATACATCTCTAAATAAGTCCATTTTGACTCCAACATAGCATCTAGATTTCATAGGCGCTTCCCTGGTTCAGTGACAGGAAGCAGAGCATACTTTCCTCTCGGCAGATTTCTCACTCTAACGAATCTCATCTCAAGGATTCAGGGCAGTCTTCTGGTAACAGTAAGAGATTCTTTAATTGCTGGGTCACCTGTCAGCTTGCGTCTTCGTAATGCAATACACCAGACCACATCTCAGAGATCTAAAAGGATGGCCGCAAAAGGTTTCCAAAGCAAGAAAGCATAGTCTAGGCACATTACTGGCTGTTCCCTAACTTGTGGAAAGACACAACCAAAATACGTGGAGATGTTACATTCTTCCAGAATGGCTTTACCACAGTCACAACGTCAGACGGTTCACTTTTGAGGTGGCCACGTCTCTGTCCTCACAAGGTTCCGAACAAAGGGTCTCTACAAGAGTGTCTTTTTCTTATCAGTCTTCTGGAATTGATCAGTCAAATATGTTTGCTTACACTTTTTACTGCTAATCAGGTTCAAGTCATTAAAGATAATGACAACATGGCATGCATGCATTACATCAACCGTCAGAGGCGCATATTCCCCATCTTTCTGTGCTGAAGTAGTAAAACTCTGGAATTGGTGCATGTGGCTAATAGGCTATTGAATTGTGGCTAATGCATGTGGCTTTTCTATAATGTGGCCTTTTTATAATGTGGCTAATAAGAAAAATTCAAAACTACAAGTGTGGCTAGCATCGAATTTCTGTTGGACACCGCTATCCTAGACTATTTGTATCGGTTGTGGACAGAAACAAGGGTTCAGTTATTTTGAAACCGAGGTTATCAATGTGGATCTCTGGATGTTTTAAGATATGTTACGAAGGAACTCCGTTTCAACACCCTTCACGAATGATAGCACAGTGGTTCTCAACCAGGGTACGCATACCCCTGGGGGTACACAGAGGTCTTCCAGAGAGTACATTGGCTCATCTAGATATTTGCCTAGTTTTTACATCAGGCTACATAAAAAGCACTAGTGAAGTCAGTACAAACTACAATTTCATACAGGCAATGACTTATTTATACTGCTCTATATATGATACACTAAAATGTAAGGACAATATTTATATTCCAATTGATTTATAATTATATGGTAAAAATGAGAAAGTAAGCAATTTTTCAGTAATAGTGTGCTGTGATACTTTTTTGTATTTGTGTCTGATTTTGTAAGCAAGTATTTTTTAAGTGCGGTGTCAGCTGGGGGTGGTATGCAAGACAAATCAGACTCTTGAACGGGGTACAGTAGTCTGGAAAGGTAAAGAGCCACTGCACTAGAGCACTTTCTATAACCTGGTTTAGGGATATTATCAGTTGCATACATCTGTAGAGCAGTGATCCTCAGTGCCTGCCTTTTCTAATGATTATGCCTTGGTGCCTGCCACGAAATCAGATGTGCTGTAGGTAGTGCAGTTCTCTCTTCTGTGTTGGACTCTGCTCCGAATCTCCTGCCTCCTTTGCGGGGTACTGCTTGGGAGTCCTCTGAAGTGGAGCACCCACACTTTGAGCACTACTCAAAGAAGGAGAGGTTACTCACCTTGTGCAGTAACTGGAGTTCTTTGAGATGTGTCTCTCTGTTGGTGCTCCACTGCGCACCATCCTTCCCCTCTGCTTCGGAGTCTCTGTTGTGGGACTTTAGCCTCCATGCATGGCACAAAGACTGTATGGGCCGAATGGACTCTGCTACCAAAAATCTATATTCAAAGGCACAGGCACACCGGAACTTGTGCACCCATCAGGTGATACATTTCGAAGAACTCCAGTTACTTTACAAGGTGAGTAAGCTCTCGATTTTGAAATGCTATTCTGTGCAAAATATGCTGCCCTTTCTGTGACCCTACCGTCATTCATTAAGTTTGAAATGAAAGCATAAATGCTTGTAGTAGGAAAGTAGTATGAGGCCTCAAAAAAAAAAAAACCTCCTGCAATTTTCTGTTTTCCCTACTGATTAGCACTTTGAATTAGTTATGTAGAATTTAACAGTAGTCTTATATGTTGATGCTTCCATGAACAAGAATATTAAAAAAAAAAAAATAGTTCTCAAATCCTCATTGTTTCGATAGGACAGAATAATTTTGATTGGATTATTAAATCTGCAAAATGAAGGTGATCTAATCTGATTTTCAGGTTATGTTTGATATTCATGAAGAATGAACTCTGCTGATAGCCTGTACTTCTATTGACAGAACTCACATGCAGGACCTGAAGGATGTCACTAACAACGTACACTATGAGAACTACAGGAGCAGAAAACTGGCAGCTGTTACGTACAATGGAGTTGACAACAACAAAAACAAAGGGCAGCTAACTAAGTAAGTGCTTGCTAAGTTTGTATCAACGTTTGATGTCACCATTCTATATTCTCTACTTAATTTCAGTCAGTTACCTCAAGTTATGAAGGCCTCATCTAAACACAATAGAGCACTAAAATTATTTAGTTGAGATGTTTGCTAAACCTATACAACTGCTGTGTGTAAACAAGCAAGAAGTTTGATGTTCATTGTGAATCTTTAAAGTATACTCATCATTTGAGTTTTTGAACATCAAGGTTTCTGTTTCTGGGCACAACTTGCTTTTGGCTTTTGTGGTTTCTCTTGCTGTTGGCACTCAATACTTCGTTTTTGCGGAAGAGTGGATTCAGTTATCTTTGTTTAATAACTTTAAGAATAAAATCACACATTCTCTTCCCCATCTTCAGTGTATTCTGCTCAGTATTTTTCAAAGCCTCTCATCGTGGTAGAAAGCTTGTTAGTAACACATAGCAATCTTTCCATACCTTTGTGAGAGGGAAGCTGCTAGTGCAGTATTTCAACCCCATCTGGTGCAGAAACAAAGAACTAAAAACGTTGGTCCCTTTTATGGTAGCACTTTGCATGCTATTCTAGTTAATTTTAAATTATGGAAGCATAAAATATAAATTCTATTTATTCTTCCTATTCTGTTTATATAACAAATAAGTTGGCTATTTTAAAGAATTGTTAGATATCAGTATACATTTTAAAATTTTGTATATTCATCTATGTAATAGTGAAGACATAACTTGTCTGAGGGAGCTAGTGTCAAATTATTTCAGGTATTTGACTTGCCTCAAGAATAATTTTTTAAAAACAATCATGATTTTGTATACTTATTTCCTTGATAGACTGAGAATAGCATTCCAATATAGTATCACCATGCAGGGGTGCTATACAGTGACTGTATCACAATTGTACAGCTATTTCTCAGCAAGGGGTATCCCTGGATCTCTGGCAGGGGCAGGTCGCAGTCTGATTTGTGTGGCTATTTCACACTAAGGGCTTGTCCACACTAAAATGTTTACTGTTTGAATATGGTTTTGAAGGAATGGATTAGCTGGCATGATGCTAAACGTTTGCTCCCTGCTACATTGACTGCCACATAATAGAATCATGTTACTAAATCAACTTTTCACAGCCAAGTTCAAACACAGTAAAATTTTGGAGTGAAGAGAAGTCCAAAGTAGAACAGCATCTGTACTTTGACTAGTCACGTTGTTACACACACGACAGAGTTTCTCATCTTGCCCAGCCTGTTGTCACAACATCCTGCTCCACATACTTTGAGGCTCTTGAGTGCTCACAGAGAGAGGTTTAAAATTTTCTTTTTAAAGTTTCTCTGCATTGCTGACAATAGCATAGCATGGTTGATTGAGAGGGCAAGAGTCCAATAATACCTCTTCTTCTCATACCACAGATAAACTCTTTGGTAATATTAATGAGAAAATACTTCATGGCGTTGAGTAATTATGAAGAGAATTGGGGAAGAAGGGAGAAATGTAAAAGTTTGATTTGATGTTTGAATTGGGCATGTAGTGGGGTGAGAGGAGAAAAGAATACAGTAAAGTGCAAAACCTTGAGGGTGCTTTCTCTTTGAAGTGGTAATAGTATTCTGGACTGATAAGTTCTGCCTTCTCCATGGGATTTATAAAGCTAATTAAATTGATGATGTCGTAAACTTGGAATCTTCAAGAAATGTAAAGTTGCAACAAAAACAAAAGAAACTGATCACGCTTACTTTGTTATGTAATTTTGGAGTTAATACCATTGCTTTTATAATAAGGGTCAAGTAAGGGGAAAACACTACATGTGCTTTAACTTCCAAAGTTTTACTTTTGTTAATCTCACACCTTTACCCTTACTTCAATTTTGTCCCTCGTCAGCAGATTTCTACTTGTCCGTGCCTCCAAACCCAAACTCTTATGTAATCTGAACACTGTAAATCCTTAAATTGCAATATACAATTGCATTCTTTGTTCTTAATATTGAAAACTTTTTTGTGTGCTGCTTGCTACAGATTCTGTGTACGGTATTCAGAGGTTCCTAAACCAATGTTACATTTGCTGCACTTATCATTTATCACTAACGCTGCGAGTCTTTTGTGGATTCCGTGACTTCACAGGACCTCTGTGACTTCTGCAGTGGCAGGTGCGGCTAGGGCAGTCTCAGGCCACCCACCCCCCAGCAGCAGCAGTAGTTTGTGTGGAGGGGGCACAGGGCTGAGGCAGGGGTTTGGGGTACAGGATGGGGTAAGGGCTCTGGGTAGCGCTTACCTCGGGGGCACATGCCGGCTGCTTCTGGGAACCGCACAAAGCCAGGTAAGGAGCCTGCCAGCCGCTCCCTCCCCCCAGTAGCAGCAGAGTCCCAGGGGCACACCGCCCCCCCTTCCCTCCCATAGCACCCAAGTTTTAGTCAGGGGTATATAGTACAAGTCATGGGCTGGTCACAGGCCATGAATTTTTGTTCACGGCCCGTGACCTGTCCATGACTTTTACTAAAAATACCCGTGACTAAAACATAGCCTCATTTATCACTATGACTTTTGTATTCAGAGCAGGTGTTGCCTATGCTTTTAGTTCTCATGAGTGTCTGGATTAGTACTGATGTTGTGGTCTTCTCTCTCAGAAGCTTGGCTCGTTATTTTACCTCCTGCCACCACAACCACCCCAGTAACTTTACTACAGTCCCACCTGATTTTGGTCTTTTGGGCTGGATGTATTTATTAAAGTCAAAGATGCTCTTCTGAACACCTTTTCTCTGTAGCAAATCTCTTCAGTTTAGGATCCTATTAAGAATAATAGCACTTCATTACTGCATAGCTGAGGTAAATAAAGAGTCAATGTATATGTTAGTTGGCAGCTTGAGCCCTCGGTTTCATTCATCATGGAGCTACTGTTATCTACAAATATCTGATTCATTGCTTGCAGACAACCAAAAAGATTTTCTTGCAGATTTTGAAAGAACTTATGATTGAGCCCAGATCCTAGACTAGAGGCCCATAACCTTTCAGCACCCCAGTTCCTTCCTTACTAAGTTTTAGTCTCATTCAGATTCCTGCCTCCTTTTCAAATAGAGAGAACTGGGTTTGTTTACTGTCATTTTGCCTTTTACCTCTCCAGTATCTTACAGGTACACACACACCACTACTTTGCTTCAGATTGTTTGCTCTTGCTGTAAATTCTTACCTTGCCCTTTTTTGAAAAATAAAAAGCATTTCAGATTTTTATTTTAATTAAAAATGGGCTGTCACTGTTCTCACCGAACAGTTGCCTCATCCATAAGAACTTTTGAGCCACAGCAACTGTTTTATAAGTATTCATAGAATCATAGAATATCTGGGTTGGAAGGGACCTTAGTAGGTCATCTAGTCCAACCCCCTGCTCAAAGCAGGACCAATCCCCAATTTTTGCCCCAGATCCCCAAATGGCCCCCTCAAGGATTGAACTCACAACCCTGGGTTTAGCAGGCCAATGCTCAAACCACTGAGCTATCCCTCCCCACTTTATAGAATATCAGGGTTGGAAGGGACCTTAGCAGGTCATCTAGTCCAACCCCCTGCTCAAAGCAGGACCAATCCCCAATTTTTGCCCCAGATCCCTAAATGACCCTTTCAAGGATTGAACTCACAACCCTGGGTTTAGCAGGCCAATGCTCAAACCACTGAGCTATCTGTCCCTCCTTGTCACATTACAAATTGAAACTGGCAATCTTTAAGTGTCTATATTTGTATCCAGTAACACTTTATTAAAGGAAAAGAAGAGCAAAGAGAATGGAATCAAATTATATACAGTTTTTATGAAACTGTACACTTCAGTAACAGTTTTAATAGAGTATTTTCCTTTATTTTGGGGCACTTTTAGAATTATGTACAGTTATCAATAAGAGAACAGGGTGTATAGATTTGTTCGTGGGTTAAGAGCAGTAATCATACATTCCAAATGATTGATTTGAAAAGCTGCAATTAGTGCAACACAGCTGTTTAATGCAGAGGACAACTTTCTGGGGCTATTTTGGGTTTTACAGCGTAACTCCTGTTTGACTCTGACAGTGCAGACCCTGGATTCCTTGCTCATTCTAACAGGCAGGATAACCAGTCACCACCCACATTCTCCCACTCCAGACCTGCCTCGCTGTTTCTCCCTTTTTGATTCCTGCCAGATTTAGACCAACATATAGGAAGATGGTCTCTGTAGCCACATCTGGCTGCCATGTGTACTCTTTTGTAGAAAGGGGGAAAAGAAAACAAATACACCTCATTTGTGCCTCCCCTCAGGAGTCTTAGGCTTATTTTTGCTCTCACTAAGAAACCTCTGCTCTCTGTGGCTGATGTGATTTCTGGGGCTGTGACAGACAAAACCAACCTTTCACATTTCCTAAGGGTGGGATAATAGTTCACCTCTGAAGGTAACGGCAGGTGTGGAATGAGGTTATGTTTTAGCCATTTTTCTTGTGCTGTGACAGACAAAAGCAGTTCCTTCTTTCTGCAAAGTGTCTGACACCTCTGGCAGCTAGAGTTTGTGGTTCTGGCTTACTTTAGAATTTTTGTGGCTGTCTTGGGGGGTGGGGGGGGACTTGAAGTGATTGAGCCCATTCATAAAACTTCAGAAACCTTTCATTCACCATGCTAGTGATTAATCAGAGATTTACTGACATCAAAGGAGCACTTTCTCTATCAAAAGTACCTATGAGTCATATTTGACAGGTATCAATTTGGCCTGGTCTCTATCCTAAGGCTAGCACGTGTTCTCATTTCATTTATATAGATAGGTAGATAGAAATAGAAATAATAGTTACACACACACTTTGGAGGGCTGCTGCACCCATTTATATAAATTGTCACAGCAGCAGGCCTCCAAAATTTGGTGATGCTTTCTTTGGACAGCTGGTTTGCTTGGGCATACTCTCAGCACCAATCACCCAAGTAGTATGGGAAACACTTGCTAGAGTCACTAGATTGAAGAGAACCATAGTCATAAAAGCACCCTAATTCCATCTTCCTGGGTCCCAGCCAGAACTCATGTGTATTCAAGTCTGCCAGGGTGGGGCGCTCATATACATGCCTTCCCAGCTCAAAGAACTTAGTCCACAAGGGAAAGTAAGGTTCACATAAGCACCCATGAAACTGTGGACCATCTGATTTTAGGGGGAGGGATAGCTCAGTGAGGGGAGGGATAGTTCAGTGGTTTGAGCATTGGCCTGCTAAACCCAGGGTTGTGAGTTCAATCCTTGAGGGGGCCATTTAGGGATCTGGGGCAAAAATCTGTCAGGGGACAGTACTTGGTCCTGCTAGTGAAGGCAGGGGACTGGACTTGATGACCTTTCAGGTCGTTCCAATTCTAGGAGATTGGCATATCTCCATTTTTTTTAATTTTTTTTTAGCCAGTTTAGCGTTCAGAGGACACATTTGGGAAAAGCGCATCCTGCATTTGATGGCATAGTGGTAGTTGCATACCAGAACCACCATGGATGGTGGCCCAAGAAACCTATTCAGATCATCTTAAAGTACAGATGGTACTTTTAACCAAAAGTACCATCTGTACTTTTGGTTAAAGTACAATTGGTTAAACCAATTGGATTCTTCCAGGAGAGATTTGAGAAAGCAGAGGTATTCCAGCAGATTCTTCAAGAATTGGGGAATCTTCACTGTAGATTTGTTCAAAACAAAATGAAGTTTCCTGTTTTGGGGAGCAGGCGCCTAGACCCATTAATGTTGTGTGTACCATGCACATTTCTATGGCTTTATCATTTCTTCCCTCTCCTATGGAGAGTCTGAAAGAAAAACCTTCTCTCCAAAAGACAGCTTTGGTGTTAATGGCTCTAATTGGGCAAGATGGCAGGAGTCATACAGACCTGCTGATGCTCGTCCAAGTAGTAACAATTCCTCTGTTAAAATCAAGACCACCGTTAGCAGGGCCCATTAATGCCTCCAGACCCCCAAGTGGTCCATAATTGGTTTACATTAGGGCATTCATGAATGTAGGCATCTCCAATAGGATGACCTGAACTAGACCATGATGCACTGGAAGGGATTTTTGTCCTGACCAAATGATCAGGTCCTGTGTCCAGGAAGCATATGAAGCCTCAGGTTCCCCATCCACTGAGACTTAATGCTCTCTCTACTACAGAATGGTTAACTTCTGGCCTGGGTCAAGGAGATGTCAGTTGGCATGCTTTGCAAAGTTTCTACATGGCATTCCCAGCACTCTTTAACATGCTATGTCAGTTAAATGTGCAGGTGTCTGTGAATGCAGCCTTTGACAGTAAACTGCTGAGAGCAGTGATTCCATAAGATACTCCTCCCTTTCCTTCAGGATCCTAGAGTATCTTGTTCTTCCTCCCTAGACACTTTTATTATAAGCTACTACTATACAGAATTCAGTGTGTGAAGCTGCATTCTGAGTCAGAGGCATTTTATTCCCATTTACTGTCTAATCTCTCTTCTGTGGCTTTAAAGACCACAGCGATTTCTGCCTTACTAAGCTCAGGTCTTGACAAGAAGCTTGTTGTCTGTTTGAGGAAGTTAGAGGAGGCTAATGGATTTCTGATTAAGGAGAATCAAACTGGAGAAATAGACAAGGGAACTAGAGCCCTATGCAGGACTATTTTTAATCTTGCTCCTGTCTCATCCCGCAATACCCACATCTACTCCTGCTATTATGACACCAGGACCTGCAGGACGCATGGGATCCCAATCCCACTGCAGGGCTCTACACTAGTCCCGTGCAGGGCTCAAGAGGGAACTCCCTAGAGAGCAGGAAAATCTTGCATAGTGAATGTCATCTTTCCTGTAGGACCAAGTAAGTGAGAAGGGAAACCATTGTCTAAGTTGCCATGATTGAGCCTGGTAAGTGGGAATGTAGTTAGCCTCTGATTCAGGCTCTATTTTAGGTAGACAGGTTTGTCCAAAAACGTTTAAATGTTCTGCAAGAGAGAAAGTTTGGGTTTGCAACTTTTTCGTTTGACCATTTTCTCTTGCATATTACTAGCTGACCAAAGTTTATGTTCTATATCCATATTGTACACTAACGTCTTACTCTGTTAGCAGATGTCAAATATTTTTTATCAAATGTTGAGTTTATTGGGGCTACACAGTTCCTTGTGAGAAAGTATAATATATATATATATATATACACACACAGACACTAATTACATGGGTCTGCTTCCTGGTGGTAATGTAAACATACTAGTCTTTTGCAGCTCTGTTCCTTGAGTAAATGTTAGCTAGTTTCTTTGAACAAAACTCAGTGATTGACTATGAAAACAGAATTAGTAATATGTGCTACAAGATATATTCTGTATTGTCCAAATGCAACAAAACAATTTTTCTTGCCTTGTAACAACTCCCTTGAATTCCTCCCTTGCTTGGCTGATATTATAATTAGGGGTTCTACAAATAACACATTAGCGTAAGAGAAATCCAAAGCATGTTTTTTTCCATGATTACGTAGCCTTTTTGTATTTTAGGTTTAGTGTCTGATTCCTTCACATTTTCAACATCATCCCATCTCTAAAAAATATTATGTCAAAGGGTAACCTTCAGGTATATGGATAACTTGTCTCTTCACACTATGCAAATAAGTGTAACTGTACACGTGCACTGTGTGGCATATACTAAAATTGGCGCTTAAAACCAAAATTCTTAATTTGAGAAGTCCTATATTCACTTTTTGATGTGAAATAGACCTTTTCAGTGAGGTTAAAAATAAACCATGTTTAAAGGTATATATTTGTATAAATGACATAAAGATAAGCCTTATCTGGCTTACAGATATGTTCAATAAACTGTCACACAGAGTAACAAAATACGCAGCGTGTAGATCCTATTAACTGCTTCTTAGCATAGACTGCTTCTAACTCCTTTTGATTGTGTTCCTAGGATGTTTATAACCTTGCCACAAACACAAGATTCTAGGCTTCCTATAGACAGAACAGAAAATTCTAGGGAGCAGTCCTAATAGTATGAATGGCTTCATACTGTGTTGCAAATTATTTAATGTAAAAATACCAGTTCCTGAAGGCTGAAACCTGATCTTTTCTTCTGATTTTACTATTGTCAGTGAGATGCTAATACAGCACAAGCTCAAATTAAGATGCCATACTCCATGTAAACTTAATTACATTGTATGCTTTCTAACGCTGTTGAGCATAGCCTCCTGTGAGACCTCTGCTGGCCAGTAAAGTTAAGTGCTGTTTCTATAGCACCTGAACAGTCTTTCTCTTTAAATATAACATCCATCATTCACTTTGAATATAATAACCTTCATTAGGTGACAAATTTTATGAGGCAAATAAGCCTAGAGATGGATTGCTTTGGTTCAGAAAGCTTACTCAGAGCAAGTAGTTAAGTTAATGTCACTAAAATATGTAAAATCACTTTAAAAGCATGTGTACTTTAGTCACACCACTGTAGGTAAACTCTTTGAAATATCTCCGCACATCAAATTTGCATTAATATTTACACAGTGTAGTGATTTACTAACTGAATTTTGAAATAAACATAACCAGCTTTAACTAACAATCTTTCATTTTACTGTGGAAAATTTGCTTTTGGGAGAAAAACAAATTAGCTTTAGGAATCTATAATGAATTTGCTTTTTTAATTACTGCTTTTTAGTTTTTGTGGTTTTATTTAAGCATGCTAAGCCTCTGTATTTTTTGTTTTTTAGATATGACACAGTTGAAGGCATGTAAGTGGTTATTTAAATTTTTCCAAAGACTTCAGACAAAAGCTCTTTAAACACATAAGACCTTTAATGTTAAGTGTTTCAAAATTTAAGTTTTCCTGTTATTCAGCTTCTTGCATCTGTTTTTACTTTAGTGCTTTTTGTTCTAAAACTGCTCTAACATTTTAGATTAAAAGTTATAAATATTTTCAGTGACAAATATTCTTCATAGAACACTCCCTCTTACTTTTGAGAGATTTCGGTCAAATTCCATGAGAATAACAAAGACTAGAAGAGCACTATACTGGTTGAAGATGTATGTAAATTATGTAATTCACCCAGATTGGCTCTGCAGTCTCTTATTAGTTCCAGAGTAATAGTTATATTAGTGCTTATTGAGAATTTGTGAAATTTTCATTACTTATCTCTAAATTTACAGCTGTTTAAGGAGAGGTTAAACTGGCAAACTTGTTAGTGTAGTCAAATGAATTTGACTATGGTTTTATCATACAAATGGCTTGCAGAGGTTCCACTTTGTGTATACATAAGCATAATAACACCAGCTTTCTCTAAACCTTAGAGTTAACATTACACATCTATATTATTTTATATGGGGAGGGTGGGAGTGTTCCTGATGCTGTCTTGGACTTCCTTTTTTCTTTGTGCTTAAACCCCATTGATTTCTCTAGACATTGCTTATCAGAATGAGAACTGTGTACTGATCCACTTGTAAAGAACTCCATAGTGGATATTGGCCTGCTAGCTTACTGAACTCTCCAGGGAGGCTAAGACTTGACATTTTGGGGGAAATCTGAACGATTTCCTTGAAAATATGACTTGGAAGACCTACCTACCCAATTGTTAGGTTCTGGTGTCATTAGGGAGCCAGTTCTGTTCCCATTTGAAGTCAGTGGGGGTCTTGGCAGTGACTTAAATGGCAGTAGAACCCAGGCCTCTAGATCAATAGTTCTTTACATAGAAGAGATTCCATGCATCCGATGAAGTGGGTTCTAACCCACGAAAGCTTATGCTGAAATACATTTGTTAGTCTCTGAGGTGCTACAAGTTTTTCTTTCTTATTTTCGTTTTTTTTTTAAACTTACCTTTCCTTGAGAGAGAAGTAATGTTAATATCTTCAGGAAGTTAAATTTTGTAATGTTTTGACAAAGTGTTTATTCACACAGAAACACTACTACTCAAATTCATTAAAACATTACAACTGATGTTGCACACTCCTCTCATGAATTGGTTTTATGTATTATGGTACTAGGCTTGTAATCGAACAGTACTTCAAGTTACATGCTATTTTCAACAAAAGGTACAGATGCTAACAATCAACCTTTGTACAGTAAAAGTAAATCCTGAATTTGGAGTAGGATCAGTTTCCATTTGAAATCTAGTATTCTGCTAACATTTGGTCTTCTGCTCTAAATTTTGCAATCAGTTCAGATACATCTCAAAAATACCTAAAATTGTCACCTTTTGAAGCACATATTTAAAAATAATGGAATTTAAAAACTGTTCAGTTGGCCTTGATTTCATAGAATACATTTCATTTTCACTTTTAGTGGCAATCTCAATAGCTGGGTTATACATATAAAATGAGCTATGAATAGTCAAACAATTCAGAGACATATTTGACACACCCTCCATTGCACTGTCTACACATCACATTTTGAACTCTTTCTCCTTAAAGAATGAGTTGCAAGTTTTGAATTGACAGGGACACTGCATATTAGAAATGCTTTACTCTACCTCAGATACTTTTAGGAGAATTCTGAAAGCATAAAACACATTCAAGCACAAAAAGCAAATACTTTATTTTTGATGTAATCACACCTAACAACTCCACATACAGTTTGCTTTCTTAGATAAAGGTTGGACCATCTTAGATGGATAGACATTCCCTGCTCGTTTATCATTTTTGTTTTGTGTGTGATTGTAAATATCCAAGAGAGTGATATTATAAATATATACATACATCTGTTTGCATTATTACATCCATATGCTAGTTAGAGCTCATTTTTTTCAAATGTTTTTTGGAAAACATACACGTTCAGGCTGAAATTAATTTGTTCCGGTTGTTCTTAATGTTTGAGTACCAAAAAAAATTACTCTTTCAAGGGGCTGACTGTATACATTATCTAACCATTAACCAGAGAGTAAAATGAGTGGGATATATAATGAGTCTATGCTGGATTTTACAGAACATTGAAGACTATAACATTTCTAAAATGCTCTTTTAAACTGAGTAGCAAGATTCGTAAATCAGTTGCCTGAAAGTGTCTGAAAAAAATTAAAAGCATGTATTTGAATTGGGAACATTTTTACAAAGCCAAACTATCCCATGCTAATAACCCTTTCACAACTATATCTGAAGTCCAACTGCTCAAAAACCTCTCATAATTGCTGTGTGTTCAAAAGAATCAGCACAGGAAAAGATTGTATTTAACACAAAGCTGAAATTATGAATTTACATTTATTTGATAATTTCCTTAGAAATTAAGATTTAAAAATCAGTTTCTCTACCTGCAACACTCTTTTTCTCTTGCTCTGTTCTAGTTTAAGGCTATCTTTCCATTTTTGTGTGCACAAGTATTTTGGTGATTGGAAGGGCTGTGGCGTTGGAAGATCACTAGGAAAATGCCACTTTTATTTTTGAGTTTTCGTTACTTAATTTTCCCTGATTTGACTTTCTCCTATCGCAGTGGTTCTCAACCTATTTACCACTGTGGGCCACATCCAATACTACCTCTATTGCCCTGATGATATCACATGGGCCGCAGCTCTGTTCTAATTGGGCCGAAAGCAGCCCGTGGGCCACAGGTTTAGAACCACTGCCCTAGCGGTTCTATTAAAGGTAGTAAGTAAAGAATTCTCAACATATTACTGCATTATATTTAACCTAAATTTAAATATAAAAATGTAAGATGTTTACACTATGAAATAAATCATATGTCTCTTTTCATAGTTTAACATTGGTTTGATCAAACATATGCAGTTTTCTGAAATTATGGAAATTTAACTTAAGATAGAGGCACATGCAGACACATCGTTCCATTTTTTTGCTTGCTTTGCTTTTCAATGTCATCTTGTATTGCAAAAAAGATCACTTCCTTATTGGTTAACCTGCTCTGGGTTTATGGCAGGAGCCCTCTGGCACAGATGGAAGAAGAGAGAAGAGAGCATGTGGCCAAAATGAAAAAAATGGAGATGGAAATGGAGCAGGTCTTTGAGATGAAGGTCAAAGAAAAAGTTCAGAAACTGAAGGACTCTGAAGCCGAGGTAACCAAAATGTGTATTAAGTGCCAATAACATGCTCAGTGCTGACCAATGGGGAGAGTCCTTTCCTCAAAGACACAGTAACATACACATGTTCTGGAGGTTCCCTCATGGCTCCATAGTTAAGAATATAACCTTACATTAGAATTTAAATGAAACTCTCACTAATAATTACCCAAGTTACACTATTTAAATAAAGGAGGCAAGCATGTATTTTCAAGATAACTCACCTCTCATGTCTCTTTGTATGTCAGTTGTCTTGGATTGTAAACTCTTCATTGCAGGCTGGGCTAGTCTGCCGTTCAACGGCTTTGCCAATATAGCTATATCAGCAAATCCACCTCCTGGAGACACAGCATATACTGGCATACTAACTGTTTTGCCAGTATAAGCTGCGTCTACACAGATGTTTTTGCCGACATAGCTATCTGTCTATAAGGGACATGATTTTTTTTAACCACACAGCTTTCTGACATAGCTATGCTGGTAAAACTTTGTAGTGTAGACCTGGGCCATTACAGTTGTTACTGTTCTTAACACGGTGGGGTTCTGATCCTGATTGGGACCTATGGGTACAATTGTAAAACAAATCAAACAAGTGGATTTTGTAGCTCTGCTAGGGAGGCAGCTTCTCGAAAGAGGCCTAATGCAACAACCATAGTTGCAATTTAAAAAAATATTTGCAGGCCTACGGGAAGCTTGAAGTAATAACACTTACAGAACCCCTGCCAGTCACTGTGTGAGGAGCCAAGGAGGCAGACAGGACAATGGGAGAGAAGTGAACAGTGATACCCTGCTACTCTTCACTCTCCAGCCCTGCTGCCCTCCCCCATTATCCAGACTCTCTTCTATTACATACCCAGTCCACTAAAGTCTGCTTCCATAACCTCTCTTGACCCATATTGCCTTCCCAGTGTATGCTTTCTGCTCCCTATATAAACGTATAAACATCTACAAAATTAAGTTGTACACGTTCAAAGACAGCAGGAGGGGTATAGACAGGGAGATTTGAATTGGGTTCAGGGAATATGTCTGATTACTTTAGGATGAGTGTGCTATGGGCCTGGTACATGAAAACATGAATTTCAGGACACAGGTCATGGAGGGAAAGGGTGTAGAAGACCTGGAGCATGAAGAAAACTGTACTGGATATGTGTGGAAGAGGTTGGAGGGTTACAGAGAACATGGCTGACGTGAAAGGAGACAAATATAAGAGTGACAAGGGGTGTATGCTTTATTCATGTTAAACTTTGCACACTTTGTTACACTTTCAACATGGATAAAAGCACAGAACCACCTACAGATGACCACAAAGTCTTCAGGAGAGAGCTCTGCAGAGATTGGCTGTTTTACTATGTTGGACTTTCAAAGGCCTTACCAGAACATATATTGTTATATCACAGTTGCATTTTAACTTTTGCTAATAGTCCTGGAAATCCCCCCACAACATTTTTAACATAGTTATGGTTGCTGAAGTTATGTGGTTGCTTGTCAATGCACTCACGTAGAATCAAGAAAATCACCCGTTACATCAGTATTGATATCTAAACCAACCACAATTTGCATTTTATCACCTATACCATAATATCCAGATGTTCCTGGCCTCCGTTTTACATACAGCTACCCACAACACACACGTTTAATTTCTAATAGGCATACTCAAAACACAACCTTAACCTTAATATGAATTCTTCCCAAACTGAAGTAAAAGTTATGTACTTAGATATGCTTTTACATTCTGTCAGCAAAGATACATTAATTTAAAGATTGTGAGTTGAGGTGTGTGCACTCTAGATGGCTCTGTTGATAGTACATTAGCAACCATAACTTTGTTCAGGTGTTGTATGTGGGATATATTATAGGTTCAAGATCAAGGCTGCAATGCTTTATTTAAATGAAGTTCTGAAACGCCTCTGTTTTCAGTGAGATTGAATGCTGAGAGATGGTTTGGCAAACAAGTAGAGGAAGGGAGTTCTGAAGTGAAATCAAGTGTGAAGGCAAGAGCAACAGACAAATACAAAGGGCATTCAGAAAGGAGGCTTGAGAGGAGCACAGACAGCAGGTGAAGGGTAGGAGAAAATAAGAGCAGCAATGTAAATATAGATTGGGTTGTGCACAGCTTTGAAAGTAAGAATTAAAAGCTTGTATCTAATATCAAAGGGGAGAGGAAGCCAGTGAAAGGAGTCAGGCCTTGTCTACACTTATAATTTAGGTTGACATAGCTACAGCACTCAGATGTGAAAAATCCTCACCTCTGAGACCCATAGCATTGCCAACCTAGTCCCCAGTGTAAAAACAGCTAGGTGAATGGGAAAATGTTTGTTGACATAGCCAATGTCACTGGAGGAGGTGGAGTTCCTACGGTGATGGAGAAACCCCTGTTTTGGGTGTAGGCTCAGTCTGCACTATGGGGTTATGCTGGCACCATGAGGGGGAGTATGGTGGACTTTTTAATCGAGGGGGGAGTGGAGGGAAAGGGAAGGGGAAGATGAATAGCTATTGACAGTGACATGTCCAGAGGATGTCAGTCATTTAGGCCCTATCTAGACTAGTGGGAAAGGTGATGTTTTAAAACATGTTAGCTAACACATTTTAACATGTTTTTAAACCAGCCATGTAGCAGATAGTAGAGAGAGGTTTTAACACCTTAACCCTATGCTCTCCCCGTCCCCAGAGAAACATTATAGAACAGGTGATCAGTCAGAAAATCCTGAGGAGAGGAGTGGTCTGCTTCAAAAGCAGTAGATCTAGCATGAAACTGAAGAGACTTTTCTATTGATTGTGATTGGCTAGGTGGCTGGTTGGCTATGATCAATGCTTACACTGTTCTAATCATCTTGTTGCTTTGTGCTCCCCCTGTCTGTTGTCTCCAACTGTTTCTAGTCTTGTGCTTGGATTGTGAACTCTCGGGGCCAGGGATCATCACTTTTATGATTGTATAATGGGATTGTGGCTTTGAGGCATTAGAGCATTATAGATTATAAAGGCAGGAGATAGAGTCCACATGCTCAAGAAGTTTGGAGGGAAGATCGGTTAGAAGTGATAAAGAGTGGAATCAACAGTTTTGGTCTCTAACCAGGGTCCTCATTTAGTTACGGTAGCTGATGTGGCATACTGTACAATCCAACTCCTAATCTTGTTTCTAATGTTGCAGTGTTTGGGCAGTTTTTCACTATGTATTGTGCATCAATTTCTTAGCTCCAACGACGCCATGAGCAAATGAAAAAGAACTTGGAGGCGCAGCACAAAGAATTAGAGGAAAAGCGCCGCCAGTTTGAGGATGAGAAAGCAAACTGGGAAACTCAACAGCGTATTTTGGAACAACAGAATTCTTCCAGGTAAGTAGGATTTTTGCTAAAGTTATTTGTATCTAATGTTCCACATGTTCTGTAATAATAATTATTAAAAGAAAATGTAACATAAGAACATAAGAATGGGCCCTACTGGCTCAGACCAAAGGTCCATCCAGCCCAGTATCCTGTCTGCCGACAGTGGCCAACGCCAGGTGCCCCAGAGGGAGTGAATCTAACAGGTAATGATCAAGTGATCTCTCTCCTGCCATCCATCTCCACCCTCTGACAAACAGAGGCTAGGGACACCATTCCTTACCGATCCTGGCTAATAGCCATTAATGGACTTAACCACCATGAATTTATCCAGTTCTCTTTTAAACCCTGTTATAGTCCTAGCCTTCACAACCTCCTCAGGCAAGGAGTTCCACAGGTTGACTGTGCGCTGTATGAAGAACTTCCTTTTATTTGTTTTAAACCTGCTGCCCATTAATTTCATTTGGTGGCCCCTAGTTCTTCTATTATGGGAACAAGTAAATAACTTTTCCTTATTCACTTTCTCTACACCACTCATGATTTTATATACCTCTATCATATCCCCCCTTAGTCTCCTCTTTTCTAAGATGAAAAGTCCTAGTCTCTCCCGTTCCAAACCCCAGATCATTTTAGTTGCCCTTCTCTGAACCTTTTCTAATGCCAGTATATCTTTTTTGAGATGAGACCACATCTGTATGCAGTATTCAAGATGTGGGCGTACCATGAATTTATATAAGGGCAATAAGATATTCTCTGTCTTATTCTCGGTATCAGTTTTTTAATGATTCCTAACATCCTGTTTGCTTTTTTGACTGCCTCTGCACACTGCGTGGACGTCTTCAGACAGCTATCCACGATGACTCCAAGATCTCTTTCCTGATTAGTTGTAGCTAAATTAGCCCCCATTGTATTGTATGTATAGTTGGGGTTATTTTTTCCAATTTGCATTACTTTACATTTATCCACATTAAATTTCATTTGCCATTTTGTTGCCCAATCACTGAGTTTTGTGAGATCTTTGTGAAGTTCTTCACAATCTGCTTTGGTCTTAACTATCTTGAGCAGTTTAGTATAGTCTGCAAACTTTGCCACCTCACTCTTTACCCCTTTCTCCAGATCATTTATGAATAAGTTGAATAGGATTGGTCCTAGGACTGACCCTTGGGGAACACCACTAGTTACCCCTCTCCATTCTGAAAATTTACCATTATTCCTACCCTTTGTTCCTTGTTTTTTACCCAGTTCTCAATCCATGAAAGGATCTTCCCTCTTATCCCATGACAACTTAATTTGCGTAAGAGCCTTTGGTGAGGGACCTTGTCAAAGGCTTTCTGGAAACCTTAAGTACTGGAGCCCCCTTGTCCACATGTTTGTTGACCCTTTCAAAAAACTCCTAATAGATTAGTAAGACATGATTTCCCTTTACAGAAACCATGTTGACTTTTGCCCAACAATGTATGTTGTTCTGTGTGTCTGACAATTTTATTCTTTACTATTGTTTCAACTAATTTGCCCGGTACCGACGTTAGATTTACCAGTCTGTAATTGCCGGGATCACCTCTAGAGCCCTTTTTAAATATTGGCGTTACATTAGCTATCTTCCAGTCATGGGGTACAGAAGCTGATTTAAAGGACCGGTTACAAACCATAGTTAATAGTTCCGCAATTTCACATTTGAGTTCTTTCAGAACTCTTGGGTGAATGCCATCTGGTCCCGGTGACTTGTTACTGTTAAGTTTATCAATTAATTCCAAAACCTCTTCTAGTGACACTTCAATCTGTGACAATTCCTCAGATTTGTCACCTACAAAGGATGGCTCAGGTTTCAGAATCTCCCTAACATCCTCAGCCGTGAAGACTGAAGCAAAGAATTAATTTAGTTTCTCCACAATGACTTTATCGTCTTTAAGTGCTCCTTTTGTATCTTGATCGTCCAGGGCCCCCACTGGTTGTTTAGCAGGCTTCCTGCTTCTGATGTACTTAAACATTTTATTACCTTTTGAGTTTTTGGCTAGCTGTTCTTCAAACTCCTTTTTGGCTTTTCTTATTACATTTTTACACTTTGGCAGTGTTTATGCTCCTTTCTATTTACCTCACTAGGATTTGACTTCTACTTTTTAAAAGATGCCTTTTTATCTCTCACTGCTTCTTTTACATGGTGGTTAAGCCACGGTGGCTCTTCTTTAGTTATTTTACTGTTTTTTTAATTATACATTTAAGTTGGGCCTCTCTTATGGTGTCTTTGAAAAATGTCCATGCAGCTTGCAGGGATTTCACTCTAGTCACTGTACCTTTTAATTTCTATTTAACTAACCTAATTTTTCCATAGTTCCCCTTTCTGAAATTAAATGCTACAGTGTCGGGCTGCTGAGGTGATCTTCCCACCACAGGAATGTTAAATGTTATTATATTATGGTCACTATTTCCAAGTGGTCCTGTTATAGTTACCTCTTGGACCAGATCCTGGGCTCCACTCAGGACTAAATCGAGAATTGCCTCTCCCCTTGTGGGTTCCTGTACCAGCTGCTCCAAGAAGCAGTCATTTAAAGTATCAAGAACTTTTGTCTGCATTTCGTCCTGAGGTGACATGTACCCAGTCAATATGGAGATAATTGAAATCCCCCACTATTATTATGTTCTTTATTTTGATAGCCTCTCTAATCTCCCTTATCATGTCATAGTCACTATCACTGTCCTGGTCATGTGGTCGATAATAGATCCCTACTGTTAGTAATTCCATGCTCTAATAAGAATATATCTATAGAGATTCTATGGAACATGTGGATTCATTTAAGATTTTTACTTCATTTGATTCTACATTTTCTTTCACATATAATGCCACTCTCTTCCCCCCCCCCCCCCTCCTTCCTGCCAATATATTTTTTACCCCGGAATGATTGTGTCCCATTGATTGTCCTCACTCCACCAGGTTTCTGTGATGCCTATTATATCAATATTCTCCTTTAATACAATATCCTCCTTTGATCATCTTAATACATCTCTATACAGCTTGACCATCAACATTTTTGCTTGGCCCATTCAAAATAGTGAAAATGTCACACTGCTTTTTGGTATAAATGAGTATATTTTGGAGAAATATAGGGGAGAACCCTAGCTTTCATAGCAGGCACACATGTTCAGTACTTGCTAAATAAAACTAACCTCAACAGGTACCATTCATCACTGTAGGAAAACTTTATTAGAATGTAAAGGCTGATTTAATTTTACTTGCATTTCTTCGGCTTTTATTTGAGGGCTGGGAACTCAAACATCTGACTGAAAGCCATCAGATCTTCCATTTCCTGGAAGTAGGAGTGTAATGACAAAATTATTGCTATGCCAGTTCTGTGTACGTAGTATGATGTCCTGTGTCTAAACTAGGACGGCTGAAAATTTGCATATTTAAAAAACATATACATAATGTGCTGAATTTTTTGTCCATAAAATGTTTTTATTTTAAAATGTTTTATTTTCTTAGAACCTTGGAAAAGAACAAGAAGAAAGGGAAGATCTTTTAAATACATCTATTGACCACCAGTTATGTATTAGTTGCCAATATGCCAGCCTGGACATCAGTGTTCGTTGGATCCATTTGACCAATTTTGCACCAGTTGTATCCATAACGATGGATTTAACAGCATGACAAATTTTTTGTTAATTTTGATGGAGATTGAGATGCCTTGAATTGTCTAGGATGTTGTGTACTTGGAAAAATAACAGCTCTAAGTACCTTTTCCTTTTTTTCTTTTTAAAACAGATGTCATTTAATGCAAAAAACATTTTACTGTTGTACAATCATGTTCTGGTGGTTTTTTGTTTACAGGATATTCCAAAATACAAGGACTCTGGAAGGTTTTCAGTGAGGATAAATTGCCATAATATGATACAAACTATGCTTCTCTATTATAATACAAGAATTCCATTCAGTGCAGCATATACAATAATGTAATTTAGTCTAACACAGTTGACCCTATTTTTTGACACTTCCATTGTTAAAAATACACATGGAAA
Source organism: Chelydra serpentina (assembly GCA_037349315.1). Lineage (NCBI taxonomy): Eukaryota > Metazoa > Chordata > Testudines > Chelydridae > Chelydra > Chelydra serpentina. Next base: position 5,877,873 of record JBAIAC010000032.1, read on the forward strand.
AACAAACGTATAGGCTTACAGTGCACCTAAAGCTTTTTATAACAACCCTTCTTTGTTTTGGATTCTTTAAATATATGCTATCCTCATTTAGTAACTTCTTTAGCCAGAAAAATTTCATTACTGCTTCATTTTTGTAATAACATTTAATTTAGATATTTTTCCATATATTGGCCCTGCTAAATAGAATATAGCTTCTTTCATATGGTAGGAACCAGTGAGTAAATCTTTCCTTTAACTCCCTTTTTACATTTTATGGTAAGTAGCAGAAAAATGCATTTATAGGTCATTTTTAGGCAAAATTGTGGAGTTAACTACCAACCTGTTTCTACCTGCGTACAGTCTTTCTTTATTTTACTAGAAATGGGAATCATGGCCTCTTGAGACAGTCACCATTTTGCATTTAGCTGTATTCATATACTGCATTTCTGTATTTTTGTTTGTATTGTAAAAAGTCACATAATAAACAATGTTGTGATGTAACCTGCTGATGTGTGATACGCTTTCAAGGAATTGCATAACAAAGTAATCACTATGGGAAATATTTCAGTTCACCGTTTAAGGGGTGGACAACTGTATTCAATCTGTGGGTTATTGACCTAATAAAACACGTTTAAGTGGCTGCATACTATACATGATTGATTGTGTCCTGAAACTGCAAACTAAAAACTTCTTATCTAGAAGAGGGCACCAACTTTTTATGCATTTTTTGTATTGTTCAAAATAGTAAGGTGTTCAGACATCTTTTCTGACATTTTCCATGGGTGTGTCTCCATTAGTCCATCCAGAAATGTTAAGTATTCATGGTTATTAATGGTACTATGACATGGCTGTAGCCTCTGGGATTTCTCCACTGTTTGTTAAAAATGTAAGTGAGTCAAAGTGAACTGAATTTGGTAGCTTGTAAAATGGTGGCATGTAGCTTGTAAAATGGTGGCATGTAGCTTGTAAAATGCTTGAACCTTACACAGGAGAGTGTACTAAGCTTTATTTGCCATTGTAGAGGCAAAAGAATTGAAAGTTTTGTATTGACATTTTTCAGAAAATAGAAATGGCAGAATACTTCCCAAATTATTCTACATTGCAGGAAACAATTGTTACCTGAAGGGACTTTTTTAATGGGGGAAGAGAATCCTAAAGACAGTTTGCTTAACCTGATGTGTTACTGTGAAATGATTGTAGTCCTTATCTGGGATAAGAAGTTTTCCATTGTTAGCTGCTGAGCCTCACTATTAAGGATATTTTACCAAGTGACATTCTGACTACTGCATTCCTCTTAATCAGAATGATTAGAAAACTCATGACGCACACATTGAAATTTATTTGCTAATGGTTTAATTACATCTGACCTTTTGCCTCCAATTTGGTTTCCATGCATTTTACTGAAAATGAACAAATGTAGCCAGCAATGAGACTGGTAAACCGATTTCCAGTTTATTGTGTTGATTTAATATATTTAATACATTTTTATTTATCCATGTTAATTGCTTTGCAAAGGTCACTTGTATTATCCAGTAGTCATTTTGCCTTCTATTCCAGTTTGTTTTTGCACAGGATTCCCCTTTTGTTGGGGTCAATGACACTCACTCAGATAGCCACACCCAGAATAAGGCTCAAGCACCCATTTGAGTTATTTTTATCATTCACTTTGAACGTGACAGGTGACTTCTTGCAATGTTAACATTCAGAATCCTGTTCTCTGCAAAATGGGTGTAGCTTTCCTTTAAGCAATCTGAATTGCAAGACCCTTTGTATTGTAATACATGTAAAGCTTCATGCTGTCCCAATTGTTCCCCCAAGACACACTTTGTAGAACATGAACCTCTTCTGATGTGTGTATTGCCAAAAAATGAATAATCTGAATTATAGAGGAGCAGCAATACCTTTGACTGTTGCTCTGTTGGAATATTGATCTTAAAGCTAGTCAAATGCTGGGAAATTTCGACATTTGAACATTTCCTTTTGTCCCAAATTGGAAAGAAAATCATTTCCGGCAAAAATGAAATGTGTGAAAAAATAATTTAGGAAATAATAAAACAAACTTATTGACGTGTTTTTGTGTTGACTACATTATAAAGACGAAACAAAGTTTCAAATCAGCATTTTCCAAAAGAAAACTGTTCCACTGGAAAATGTTCAACCAGTTCTAATTGCTACCTTTCTGAAAACATGTTGGGTTAATACATGTGTCTAAACTTGTCCTGCAACTTTCCAAAAATGGGGTATGGTTTGACCAAAGTTGGAGATTCTCGGCTGATACACCACATGCTGATATTCTTGTTTGCCTAACAGGTGCAAATGTCTTCAATATCTAGCACTAGACGTGTCTTTTCATTAAATACATTGTAATATTGTGAATTATTTAGTTTGTATTAAAACTATCCATTTTATTTACTAACCACTTCAGAACAAGGAAACTCATTTAAAATCAAAGCAGGTTTTTTGGATCACAGATATACCATAATTTGGCTGTGGCACTGGACATGCATCGTGCTTTACTGATTGGCATGCCATTAACTTTTGCCACACTTACTTTATTATATTGTTTCAGAGTAGTATTGAGGAATCCTGAACACTAGATTGATTTTCATAATGTTTTCCCCATTCTTTATAATAAGTCAGCAGATCCCATCAGTGGCTAAAGTGTTTGGCAGTATTCATTGTAAAACCGCTTTTAAAAACTGTTTTTTTTTTCAGATTATTTTAATTGATTTTTTTAAACTTATAAAATCATTTGGTTGAACATTTAAATTTGAACTTACAACCAGTTTTTTCTAAACTTAAGTCTGGGAATCTTACTCAACATCCAGCTAAATAAATCTTATCAAATTGGGAGGTGGGGGGAATTGTGTTGGAAGGGCTGGTAGATGTTATTTATATATCTATATATAAATATAGATATATAACATTGCTGCAATTTTTATTGCAGTATATGACATGGCCTGTACTATTAAACACTTTAAATACAACTGGATAAAATTAATTTAATTAGAAAAACTTCCTGGATCCGTATCTGGGAATAACTAGAATAAAAATTTGTGGTTCCCTCCCATATCTTCAACTGATAAATTAAGCAATCCAATATAGAAATCTTGTATGATGCCCAACGTCTTTAGTTATACATCCTGGGTAATCGATTGCTCTTCCTAGTTTCCCATGTGAAATATTCAGGGATGAAAGTAACATAGAAGACGTACCGGGGCTGGGCATCAGCCTCCCCAGCCAGCCCTTCTGCGCTGCCTGGCCTGCACCGCCCAGGGCTCCAGTAGTGATTTAAAGGGCCCCTGGCTCCAGCTGCTGCCACGGTAGTGGTGGCGGCAGCCGGGAGCCCCGGGCCCTTTTAAATTTCTGGGGCCTGGGGCAGCTGCCCCTTTTGCGCCCCCTCCCCCTCCTCGGCGGCCCTGGGCGGGGGCAAAAGGAACAAGGACGTTAAAGCGCTTCTTACTGGTACGCTGTACCGGCCCACTTTCACTTCTGGAAATATTACGGTAAATCTTCCTGTATCACAGGCTGAATACCACATTTCCTCTACAGCAGGGGTAGGCAACCTATGGCACACTTGCCAAAGGCGGCACCCGAGCTGATTTTCAGTGGCACTCACACTGCCTGGGCCAGGGCCATCAGTCTGAGGGGCTCTGCATTTTAATTTAATTTTAAATGAAGCTTCTTAAAGATCTTAAAAACCTTATTTACTTTACATATAGTTTAGTTGTATATTATAGACTTATAGAAAGAGACCTTCTAAAAACATTAAAATGTATCACTGGCACGCAGAACTTTAAATTAGAATGAATAAATGAAGACTCGGCACACCACTTCTGAAAGGTTGCCGACCGCTGCTCTACAGTGTGGTCTTAACTAGGCAGTTGATTTCCCTTTTTTACCTGCATCACAGTTTTCCTGTAACATACCACTAGGTGGTATCAATCTGATTAGCTATTTCTCTGGTTTTTCAAGAAGAATCTACTTGGACTCCTCTGAAGGCAACAGCAGTTTGGAGGAGCTTCCATACTTACCCATATAAGAAGCCTACTAAACTGGGTCACCTGACCGTGAATGAATGTTAACCATGGTTAGGCTGCATTCTCCTAGGCGTTTTTCTTTGTACTCTTTATTTTTCTTATCCTAGGCAGTGAGTTATCCATCTTTTTCCTTGCGTCACTGCATATTCATCCTAAAATTATTTCTGTCAAGGGATTCTTGTAAAGCGTTCTCCGACGGTGAATTAGTCTGTCTTCTGTTGGAACGGGAGAATCTGAATTTCACTGTAAATGGCTTGAAACTATTTTGCATATTAGAGTTACATCTCAGCTGAAGGCTTTTAAGCCAAAGGAAGACATTTCCAGCCCAATCCTGGGGTATCTTGCTTAAATGGAGGGAAAACCGTACAGAACCAACCTCCACCAATATGTTAGATTTCTATATTCCCAATTCACACAGCATGGTCCAGCCCTCTCATTTACCCCCAGGAAGGCATCAAGGGCTGTAGTAGCCACAGGTGGGTGCCCAAATAAGGGCACTCCTTTGTCCCAGGAGCAACTGTCAAAACTACCTGCATACAATCTCTCAGGCTCCTCACAAACATACCCTTCCCAACATATTCTGACCTCTAACAGCATACAACCATATTTCTCCACAATGACCAGCGCTACCTCGGTCCATCTTTCTTAAAATCATGAGGGGACACCCCCAACCCCTGACAGACTTCATACTAAACCATAATCTCTGGCTGTAAAGCCCTCATCACAATCCACCACTACTCAACACCATTGTACTGTTACTTAAACTAGCTGCTCTTACTAACCTCTTAGGGTATGTCTACACAGGGAAAAAAGACCAGTGGCAAAGCCACAGCAGGCCAGGCTCAGCCAACTCAGGGTCACTGGGCTCAGACTGGAGCTAAAAATTTCTATGTAGATGTTGGGGCGCAGGGCCCCAGAATTTGGGCTCCACCTGAGCCCAAACAGCCACATAATTTTTTCAGCCCCAGAGCCCAAGTCCTGCAAGCCTGAGTCAGCTAATTGAGGCCAGCCATGGTGGTGTTTATCCCTGTGTGTATGTGGCCTTAGTGTTGAGTGCTTCTGAAATGTTGCCTCTTACTGTTTTTCTCCTAACGCAGCACTGCCATTCCTCTAATGAAATATTCAACTGTGGGTCTTGGCATCTTCTCTCATTCCTTTAACTAGTTGCAGATTAAAATGTTCTTTTTAGAAGTGTGGATTATATGCTAATGTTTGACATACTCTGTGAAAATGACTTGAGGGGCAGTTTTTAGAGTGCAGAAAAGATATATTTATTTTTTCCCCACAAAACTTTTGAATAGAGTGAGACAAACATCTGCTGGTTCTGGAACAAACATTATTCCCATGATTATTTGATTTACGCAGTCCTCAGCAAAACTATGGAATAAATATCTTTATCTAAGTGAGATAGCACAGGCCACTGCTCAACAGGTATTCCCTCTTTACACACTTCAGCACGAATGACCAATGAAATCACAGAAGCTGAGCGGCACACCAGGTGTTCCTGAGCACCTGTCTTTTTTTCCTTTTTTTTTTTTTTTTTTTTTTTTTGTATGGCACTGAGTTTTCTCTTCTTGGTTCAGAGATTGCTCTAGGTTAAATTCTCCCAGGGGGCCTCCCGAGCGGGAGGAAGTTTTGGAGCAGTATCACGAGAAGACTGCAGACAAATGTGAAAAAGCCAAGAGGAAAACTCACAAATGTACTGTTAGTGGCAAGGCACTACAACTCTAGTTCTCTGCTGTCTTCACCTATTATGCCACACCCCTGAACTGCCATCCTTTGTGGTCTGAGGTAGTGAAAAGGCTGGCTTCTCTCCAGCACATGGTTTTATGAGGGAGCACACCTGTTTAGTTTGCCTGTGGTAAGTAGGCCAAGATAATACTTGAGGTGCAGTTGCCTTAGGGACTCCTGTTCTTCCCACTTTTCTGTTAACTTTCTAATCTTGGTAGCAGCTAAAGCCTAGGAGGAGGCTAGTGAAATTAAATACACAGTTGCAATGGTGACAAAAAACATAGTTCAGGTATGAGCTGGAGGAATCTTTTGGCTGCTCCCAGGAGCCCCTGGTTGAAAATCTTATCACTAAATGGATGGGAGCTCTCGTGTAATTTGCCTCATACTCGATGGTGTTTACTCCTTCCGTTGGCTACTGTTGAATCATTCCTTTTTCAGAGAGGACTTATCCCTGTGGCTCATCAAATACTGCTGAAGAGCACGTTTTGGGTTTTGGCATGGAGCAGCTGATAACAGTGGAAGGATGATTGTTTTCAGAACCTAGAACAGGGATGGGAAAACTACGGCCTGACAGCTGTTTTAATCCAGCCCTCGAACTCCTGCTGGGGAGTGGGGTCTGGGGCTTGCCCCACTCCGGTGCTTCAACCGGGGAGCAGGGTCGGGGGCTGCTCGACGTGGCTCCCAGAAGCAGCAACATGGCCCCCCCTCCAGCTCCTATGCGTAAAGGCAGCCAGGGGGCTCCATTCTGCCCACTGCCCCTGCAGCTCCTGTTGCAGAGCCTCCTGGCTGTGCCTCCATGTAGGACCCAGAGAAGGGACATGCCGCTGCTTCAGGGAGCTGCCTGAGGTAAGTGCTGCTTTGAGCCTGCATCCCTGAGCCTCCCCTTGCACCCTGATCCCCACCCCCATCCTCCAAACCCCTTGATCCCAGCCTGAAGCACCCTCCTACAGCCCAAACCTCTCATCCCCAGCTCCACCCCAGAGTCCGCACCCCCAACCACAGCCCTCACCCTCTCCTGCACCCCAACCCCAATTTTGTGAGCATTCATGGCCCACCATACAATTTCTATTCCCAGGTGTGACCCGCAGGCCAAAATGTTTGCCCACCCCTGGCCTAGAGGATGATACCCAACACCCCAAGCTCCTCACTCCCCAGCCCGTACTTCAGATTTCCCAAACTTTTCTATGCTAGCAATACTCAGTATGATTTGGGGAGCAAAGTATAAACATTTCCCACAAATGTGCTAAGTGGGACTGGTTTCCACCTTAGCTCTGGGTTGAGAGATTTTGCTGAAATGCAAAGACAACGTAATAGCCTCTGCCCTCCTCTTTGCAGCAAAAGCGGCCCTGGGAGCCCAACTTTATCACTGGCAAATGTAGAAAAACCTTGTGGAAATTCTTTGTAGGATATTGGTAGCACATCACTGATTTATTTGCGGACAGGAAGGCTAGATTTGTGGTTATGCCACTGGACTGGGACTTGTGACGATGTAATCCAGTTCCTAGCTCACCACAGACTTTTTATGTGATCTTGGGTATGTCACTTAAGCCTAAATGCGCCCATTGACTTCAGTGAGAGTTAGGCACCTAAATACTTGGAATATCTGGGCCTTAATCTCTGAGTGCCAATTTCCTATCTGAATCAGGACAAAACCACCTACCTCAGAGGATAAATGCATTAATATTTGTAAGGTGCTAAGATACTCTGGTGGAGGGACCCACATAAGTACATAGATCTATTTTACTTTTCCTAGTTTCAGCTTGGTTATGCATATGTGTGTCACTGCTTACTATGACATATAAAGCTCACTTTTGTGCTTGTTTGCTTAGAGTGGAGTTCTTCCTTGGCTGATCTTTAATGTTCATCCAGGCGTTTTGTCTCCTTCACAAATTGTAAGTGTGCTAATCGAATGCTACGTCTGGGCACTTGAGATGGCCGAGGACAGCTGAGTAATTCTGCCATTTCATTTGTTGCATGTGCCTAGTCAAGTATGACTTAAGCAAAAACCCATTAAGTTGTGGACTGAGCCTGCTTCACTGGTGAAACACCATTTATAGGTTAGTGACATTTTTCCTGGTTGCTTAAAGAGACAGTCAAGTCATTAGGCTCCAGTTTGTTTGGTTAATAGATTTACAAAATCTTAATACAAATGTTTTTTAAATAAAACTTTTAAAGTATTCCCTTGTAGTGTTGGAAATCCCAGCACAACAGGCTGGTGCTTCTATATGAAACCCAGAAAGTGAAACTGAGTAAACAGTCAGGACTGGCTTCACTCTCCAAGCTGAGACCATACAAACAGGAAACAAATGTAAACACTGGAAAGAACATTCAAATGTTTTTTAATCTAAGGAAATATCACTGAGCTCTTCAAATTGTAGTAACACAGGCTTCAATCATCAGCATGGGTAGAACTTGGGGACCTTCTCTTCCAAAGCCCAACTTCAACCACTCAGAGCTAAAGGAAAGCTTCCTTTAGTTACAGCACTAAAACTGGCTGCATTGTTTCAAACTGTTTTCAGGGAATATTTTTTTTCCCAAAAATACTTGTTCTAAAAAGACTCCATTTTTTGCAGCATTTGCATTCAAATTTTGTCAAAGTATTTATGAAAATGTTTACCTAAATGTGTGATTTTCACTAAATGAAACATTTTGATCATCATTTTGATAACGCTTTCAATATAAACTAACAATTTTTCAAATAATTTTGAAAAAAATGAAAAACGGGTCCATTTCTAATCCTGGGAGAATTGGAAATAATGGTGCAATTTCACTAATTTTGTTCAGCTTTCGACCAGCTCTGTTACAGTGGATTAATGTTCTTTTTGAGTCAACCACTAGAGAGTGACAACCACAAAATAATTTCAGCTAGTTGAGAGGAATGGCCGAGTCTCTCACACATGCTACTAGATTTCATATTGCTTCCAATTGATACTAGTTCTCAGGCATTTAGGGTTCACAGGAGCTCATACCTAACATTTGTGCATTAACGGCAATAAATTAGTAGCTACAGACTTCTAACTCAGGGCCTCCTGTTCCCATACACAAGCCCCTCTTACTTAGTGTGGTTCTACCCTAAAAAGTGACTGGGGAAAAAAACCAACAGATTGTGAGGTACTATAGTCACTGTGTATGGCTGATTTTCTGTATCCTATTTGCTCCATTTGTAAGTAAGAAGGTGATTTTTTTCTAACTGCAAGCCCCACAGACTCACCTGGATTCTGGTCGGTCTCTTTCTCATCTGGGGTGTTTGTGTTGTAATGATGGAATATCACAACTCAGATACTTGCATCACTACTCAGATCAGCAATCTACTTACGTGTGGGCCAGTGAGATCTTCATTCGCGTGACATATTCAATTTTACAGGTGTTTTCCAATTCTTTTTTTTCAAACAAGTCTCAAATTTTCTGTTATGTGGCATGTTTCCTATGGATTGCGGACCTTCTTTGAAAATACACTACTAAACTACTTTGTGTTTTCTAAAAACTGCATTACTCACAAGAGAATGGAGCTAAATACGACGTTGGAAGTGAGTGTTAAGAGGAGCAGTCAATGCACCTCAGACAGACGTGGTCCGTTTCTGGGACCACGTAAGTAGAGAGGTAAAATCCTTCCTGGTTGATCAGTGGGTAGACCATGTTCCCTTTTTGCAAAAAGAGGTGGAAAGTTCCTCAAGACACTCCCAAGGAGGATATAGATTCTTCTGACAGATGCTGTACAATGCAGAGAAGGCCATTACAAACATCACCATTTTCTTTCCAAGAACAAGGTGCATTTCTTTGACCTTGCCTTCTCTAGCATGAGCCCAGAGCAACAGGTATGTTTAAAAAAACACTTTTCTCCCACTGGAGCGAGGATGAGAAAACAACATGTGGCAGATGTTTAGTCACATTAATGCACGACTGGAAAGTGCTCAGATACTATGGTGATGAGCGTGGTGTCAAAACCTGAATAGAATAGCATAGTATTCGCTGTTAGGTCTGGCAGCAATATATAGTAGGAGAGAAACCATCAATTTGTTACAAATTCATAGGAATTAGATATGACTAATTGAAACACTCTTGCCAACAGCAGCCCGACAATTGCACATATAACTGTCTTTCTAGGCAAATTATTTTGTAAAATGCCATGGTTAGTCGATAGCTGTCAGTATTTAAACAGCAGGTGGCAGCATTCTCTGCATCACCGGGACCCTCTTCCATGGCATGGACTGTTGATCTCTCCTTCTTTCAGCTGAAGAAGTTTCAGGTTTAATCTGTAATCTTCTACATTGCTCATGAGCAATTCAGAGGATGCGTTCTGCTACCTACTCCAAAGGAAAGTCTTTCATTTAATAATGCAGAAAAATAAAGCGGTTGGAGTGGAAATGTATTGTGTAAAAGACAACAGCTCCAATTTAAATTAATGTACTTTAGGTGGACAGTCTTCCTTTAGAGTCCTTCCCCCAATCAAATGATGATGATATCAAATATCATTTCAGCAATATATTTGTGTGGCCATTGATGGCATTTAGAGGCACCTAGAAAACATCGGATTACATCTGTTTTCTTTGAGCATCAGTGATGGTGGAATGTATATAGAGATGTTTCCTTTAGGTGGCAAACTGAACTGGAGTAGGGAAGGAAGCAGAACAAGATCTCATTGAATGCAATTGTGCGTGCGCAAATACAGGTTAGCAGTTTTCTCAAACAAGCCATTTGATCAAATGGCTGAAATGTCCAGCTAATCAAATGACCATTTAACTTTTGGAGGCCAAGTGACTGAATAAGGTTGTAACCCTGTTTATAACCAGGGTGCCTCAACAGCTGTATATTAAATTGGGCAATTGGTCAAACGACAGAGTAGTGATCCTTATATTATAAAATGATTAATGGGGTTACCCTGAGAGGGTCATTCCCTTCGGATAGATCCAAGAGATTTCCTGTGGCTGCACCTAAATCCCTGTCCTGTGTCGTTCCCCAGGGCTCAGTACTCATCCTTCTTCAATGCTGATCTAGCCATTCAGAAATCATGAAATGCCATGTACCCTTGCACCATCAACATGAAGATCATGCTCAACTACACATCTCTCCCTGCTAATGCAGCCTCTGCTGTCACTAAGATTCCCCACTACCTGGACGGCATGAGCAGATAGCTGAAAAGCAGTTGGCTCATGTTCAGTCTGGGAAAGATAGGAGTGATATTGGTGAGGAAGGGGAAACGCTTAGAGGATCGTGGCCATACTCTAACCTCCCCATCATCCAACAGCATCAGACCACAGTGTGTCAAAGTGGTATAAAGCTTAGGGCTCGTGCTGAATTCCTCACTGCTCCTGGACAAACAGCAGAGGAAAGCTGGCTTTAAACTTTGTCTGGCCAGGAGACTGCACCCTTTCCTCTGAGACATGGACTGTCACCCATACTTTTGTCACCTCCAGGCTGGACTCCTGCTAATCATTCTACTTGTGGTTGAACTTAAACCACCAAATAGAGGCTGCATCTGGGGCACCACTCATCAGCTCATTTTATGCACCAGACAGCTCCCTGTGACCTTATTAGATGGGTGCTCACCAAACTCCGCTTGTTCCCCCTTCATTTCCAGACTATTCAAAGTGCTGGTCTGATTTGAGAAAACAGGCTATTTCAAAACACAAACCATCTGCTATGCTTCCCAGAGAGAGAATGGAGCGAGACAGGCCCAGGGCGTAAAGACGCTCAGGTGCAGGGAGAAGAGTGATCTCAGCTGTGGAATACCTTGCCAAAGACTGGACTGAGGCCAAATCTGCTCAAAAAATTAAAACAAGGCCCCGTGGGTTTGTTTGTTTAAATCTTCCCTTTACTAATTTCTTCTTTCAGACAAAGAACAACAATACTATACCCAGAGAGGCCTTCTGGCAGTTTTGGTGCTTTTCCATCTAATTGTGTTTGGCATTTGGATACAAAGGCACTTAGCTGTCTAATCCCACACACACAAATCTCGCATAAAGAGCGAGCAGAAAGAATTATGGCATAACATCAGGTTGAAAATGTTGGTCATGTTAAAGAGGAGAGACAAAATAGCTATACCCGTACCAGGTCTAGATTCAAGAAAAATCCTTGATATTTTCCTGACCATTAATTAAAAAAACAAAGCAAAACACCACCACTACACAACAATAGCACAACACCACAAAAAACTACACAACACAAAACAAGAAAAAGAAAAATACTATTGACTTTCCATGTAGGATAATATTTTTGGATTTATATAATGACTTTCCCATGACGCTCTTAAAGCATTTTACAGATGATAATTAACTGATCCCCTGGGAAGTAGGTATTATTCCCATCATACAGATGAGGGAAAGTCACAGCCATGTTCAGGTGCCAAGATCACACAGTGGAAGACCTGGAAATAGATCACAGAACTCCTTGCTCCCATGCTCTAAGCATTAATCAGTGCTCCATATTGAGAGGGAAGGTTTCTTGTAACCAACTCAACAAAAATCTATATGAAAAATTAGGCAAATACTGGGATGATTGTATTGTCACAGAGTAGCTATTCAGGGACGTTCTTCAAGTAGTTAGGGATTGATGTAACTTCTTAGATCCCAAGAAGTGCAAAACAAACAGGTATAAATGCTAGAGAAGGAATCTGGAATGCAACAGCTTCGGGAATGTGACTGCTTCCGAAAGATGGAATGTAAACTAGGAATGCCACTCAAACTTCTGTTGCTCTAACAGGTAAGAGGATAGTGAAAGAAAACCACTCTGCATTTGCAGTTACTGGATGTCTGTTGTGTCTATTGGAGTACAATGCAGAATAGTATAGTTATTCCTTTGGTGACTTAATTCAATGAGTGCTTTTTGAGGTTGTGACAGGTTGGATCACAGAAACCCCCTTGGGACTGCCACCTGATGCGATTAGACTACCTCTAAGCCCATTTTTCCCTTGCAGCTTGGGACTTCAGAACCCTGCCTAGTTGTGCCAGACATGCTAGCGTGCTACAAACACAGACCCAAGTCTGAACAACGTCCCCCAAAAGTTGCAGGCTTAACTGAAAACAACTTAAGTGTTCCTGTCTCCAACACTCTGATACCCAAGTCCCAGTGGGGTCCAAACCCCAAATAAATCCATTTTACCCTGTATAAAGCGTATACAGGATAAACTCATAAATTGGTCGCCCTCTATAACACTGATAGAGAGATATGCACAGCTGTTTGCCACCCTCCCTTCCCCCCAGGTATTCATGCATACTCTGGGTTAATTAATAAGTAAAAGGTGATTTTATTAAATACAAAACGTAGAATTTAAGTGGTTCCAAGTAAGAACAGACAGAACAAAGTGAATTACTAAGCAAAATAAAATAAAATACACAAGTCTAAGCCTAATACAGTAAGAAAGTGATTACAGATGAAATCTCACCCTCAGAGATGTCCAGTAAGTTTTTTACAGACTGGCCTCCTTCTAGTCTGGGTCTAGCAATCACTCACACCCCTGCAGTTACTGTCCTTTGTTCCAGTTTCTTTCAGGTATCCTTTGCGGTGGAGAGGCTATCTCTTGAACCAGCTAAAGACACAAATGAGGGGTTTCCAGGGGCTTAAATAGACTTCCTCTTGTGGGTGGAAACCGCTTCTCCTCTCCTATGCAGAATCCAGCTCCAAGATGGAGTTTTGGAGTCACATGGGCAAGTCACATGTCCATGCATGACTCAGTTCCTTATCCGCCAGGCCACATTCCCAGGAAAGCTCAGATGTGGATTGGCATCTCAAAGTTCATTGTTAGCTTAAGTGTTTCTTGATTCGGCACTTACTGAGAATAATCTTTTCTCAGGAAGCTTATCAACTGCTTCACTGAGGCTACTTAAAATTAAACAAGTACATAGCCAATATTCATAACTTCAAATACAAATATGATACATGCATACAAATAGGATGAATACATCCAGTAGATCATAACCTTTGCAGAGATATGTTATATGGCATATCTAGCATAAAACACATTCCAGTTATGTTATATTTACATTCATAAGCATATTTCTATAAAGCATTATGGGGTGCAACTTCACAGAGGTGGACTAAGTGATGGCAAGTTTCAGCCTATGGATCAAGTGACTGGTTTGAGAGTGACTCCAATGTAGAGAGAGAATTCATTCAACTAGAGAGTGTTACTAGTATGGATTGGGGCTAGTTGCTTTACTCATGAGCTAGTTATGGAAGTCATCCCAAATGAGAATTTAAAAAAAGCAACTATGACATTTGTTTCTTGTGTGACAATTTAAAAATGTGTAGATTTTTAAAAAATGTTGTTGGAATGCTTGTCCTCCTCTGCTACTCCAAAATCTAAAGCCCAGCTCTTCCCATAAGTGCAACTGCACAGGCCTTAATGTAACCCATACATTTTAGAAACTTTTGTTTAAAAAATGGCCTAGAATATTTGATGATGTCCCAATAACAAGGTCTGAGATCATGCTTTACCAGGATTGGCTTTCTAGTTCTCTTAGATTGCAATATATCGGACCATAAAGCTGTCACGAGTCCATGACTGAATGATGCTCAACCAGAACCTTGGATCAGTGTAATCTGGGAAGACATTCCATGCCAGAGGTGAGGAGGGAGAAGTGGGTGGAGGGTTTTTTTTTTTTTTTAAAGGGCAGCTGTTTGAAGCTGCTCAGAGGCTTAGAATTATGACATGACACTCCTGGCAGAGAGAGATTAATGGTAGAGTGCAGGCAAGGGGGTTGGAAATTGGGAGGAATTGTTACAGTGAATATAATTTATAAAAAAAATCAAGGAGATCACCAGTTATGTTCCTCCTCCTGCTACCTTCACATTACATCTGTCATTTGTCTTAGGTATTCTCAACTGTCACAACACACACGCGTCTTCTGTGACTCTCCCCTGCAAATGTGCATTAATTCTGACAACGGGCATTAAAGAAAGAAGAATATTGGTACTAAACTCTTTGATTTATTTTTCTCATCAGTATAAAAACATGTGAAGTTATTTTTCTATAACACTGTGATCTTTAACATTCTTGGCTTGGTGTTCTATATTTGTTCTGAAGCAGTTGTATAATTTGGTAAAATAACAATGTAATGTTTGCTTTGTGAAAATCTATGTAGCTGGGTTTGCCGACTACACAGAAGTTGACAAATAGGCGGGGTTTTGATACTTTTGAAAAATATGCTTTAAAATTAGTGGCGTTTGGACATTGGTGGATAATGTTCGGGGTTGGAGTTAAAGTTGCACCAAACTCAGAAGAAAGAACAGATAACACTGCTCTACAGCCAACATGCTTCTGAAATAAATGTAGTCAAACTTTACTAATTCTGGGTCACTGAGAACGAAAATGATGCTTAAAATTGTTGATTGGCTCTAGTTTTCAAGACATGCTATTGGGTCAGTATATATGACCCTTGACTTGGGAATGGCGGAGGATAAGTGAGTTATAAAGGGAAGGGATCTCAATTTAAACCAGAAATGACTAAAATACATCTTTGACTGGATCTATGAATAAATCTATGATTGGGTTTGGACAGTACTTGCTTTTTAGGCAAAACAATGAATGATGCAATCTGAAGCTGGTATTGCGTCATACATGATATGAATTGCATCATGTTATTCCTAGAAGTCATGGATGATGCAATCATAACGAAGCTTACATCACTCTGCTGAACAAATTGCCCTATATCAGCTCTAGAAATCATACAGTATCGTGCTCTCTTATTTGTCAGTGTTTGATTTTGCAAAGGGACACATTTCTGTTTAGCCAAAGTGAGCAGAGATGCCTCGTACTTGTGTGAACAGTGCAGATAACTTCTGCTATGTTTGTGGTGAAGTGACTTTTGCATCACAAAGCGCAGTATAACCACTATGGTTAAGAAAGCCTATCACCTTTCTTTTGGCTGCAAAATTGGAGATCAGGACAAGAGGTGGGCCCCACACATATGCTGCAACACTTGTGCAACAAATCTGCGCCAGTGGTTGAACAGGAAAAGGAAATCTATGCCTTTTGCAGTGCCAGTGATTTGGAGAGAGCCAACAGATCATACCAGCCATTGTTACTTCTGCATGGTGCCTCCAGTTGGGAAAGGTGTGTCAAAGAAGAAAAAGTGGACTGTGCATTATCCAAACAGTCCATCAGCTATACTCCCAGTACCCCACGGAGGACGACTGCCGGTTCCTGATGCACCAGAATCATTCTCACTTGAGTCAGATGAGGAAGAGGAAGAGGATGAAGCTTCTGGTCCTGAACCATCAATGTCACAGGACCCACATTTTCTCCCATCCTCCTCCTCTGAACCACACCTCATAACACAAGGTGAACTGAATGACCTTGTCAGGGATTTGGAACTACCCAAGAGTAAGGCAGAGCTTTTGGGCTCCAGACTACAGCAGTGGAATCTCCTGGCAGGTGGTGATAGGGTTTCCATGTTCCGTGACCGTCAAAAGGATCTTGTCCCATTCTTCTTCATGGAAGGTGATCTTGTAGCCTGCAACAACATCGATGGTGTGATGGCAGCCCTCAGCATCATTCACGATCCAGATGAGTGGAGACTGTTCATTGATTCATCGAAGACGAGTCTTAAAGCTGTTTTACTGCAGAATGGCAATGTTTTGCCATCAATTCCAGTTGGTCATGCAGTCCATATGAAGGAAAGCTATGACAACATGAAACAACTTTTGAGGTGCATAAACTCTGACCAACATCAGTGGCAGCTTTGTGGCGATTTGAAGGTTGTTGCTCTCTTGCTTGGTCTGCAGACTGGATACACAAAGTACTGCTGTTTTCTCTGCGAATGGGATAGTCGTGCAAGAGATTCCCACTACATCAAGAAAGATTGGCCACTCCGACAGTCATTGGAGCCTGGGAGGAAAAGTGTTCAGCATCCACCACTTGTTGAATCAAGGAAGATTTTGTTACCACCCTTACACATCAAGCTGGGTCTGATGAAGAACTTTGTCAAGGCCATTGACAAAACACAAGCAGCTTTCAAGTACCTCCATGGAAAATTTCCAAGGTTAAGTGAAGCTAAGATAAAGGAAGGTGTCTTTGTTGGTCCTCAGATTCGTGAACTTCTTCGAGATGATGCATTTGACCATGCACTGCGTGGCAAGGAAAAAAAGGCATGGAAAGCCTTCCAGTTAGTGGCAATCAATTTTCTCGGAAACAACAAGGCAGACAACTACAGGTTGTTGGCGGAAAACCTCCTCAAGGCATACAAAAGCCTTGGTTGCAACATGTTGCTAAAGATACATTTTTTGCACTCTCATCTAGATTTTTTTCCACCGAACTGCAGAGCAGTGAGCGACGAGCACGGCGAGCGATTTCACCAGGACATTGCAACAATGGAGAAACGCTATCAGGGCAAATGGAGCCCATCAATGCTTGCAGAGTATTGCTGGACAGTGACAAGAGATGCTCCATTTAATGAATACAAGAGACAAGCCAAGAAGCGCCGAGTAGACACTGAATAGGACTAAACTATGTACATAATAGTTTTTTGCCTTTTGTTTCATAATACATTTTATTTATATAACCCCTTTGCTGATTTTTAAAGTGTTACATAAACAGGACAGGTGAAATTGTATCATGTAATGCAACCATAAACACATGAAAAGACCTAGGTTTACAATTTATGATTAAAACTCTATCTACACAAAACGAAAATAAGAAAGAAAAACTTGTAGCACCTTAGAGACTAACAAATTTATTTCAGCATAAGCATCCGATGAAGTGGGTATTAACCCACGAAAGCTTATGCTGAAATAAATTTGTTAGTCTCTAAGGTGCTACAAGGTTTTCTTTCTTATTTTCGTTTTGCTGACACAGACTAACACGGCTACTACTTAAAACTATCTACACAGTATACATAGACATAAAATGTAAAAACTTAAATATCTTAGAAACAGTAGCCAATCAGTTGTTTTAATTGTCGTATTTGAATTCAGCACATTAAAATACATACTAAATAGCACATTTTATCTCTGAAGCAGACGACTTCTCAAAAATTGTAGACCAGTGTAATGAGGCAAGTGGATCTGACAGAGGAAGGGGCTGCATCCAAATGAAATCAGATTAGAAAGTGTGGCTACAAATAACATCAGAATCATTCCTGTGGCACTGCAGAGACAATACACAGAATGTTAGCCTAGTAACTTCTGGAAGTTACAGCAAAGAACAGGAAGTATCTATTTAGAGGGAACAGAGATTTATTATTATTTTATTATGTGCCTGAATAATTGTCTGCCTGTATCCATAATACATGCCACTACCACAGTGACCAGCAGACTACTGAAAGTACAGGAGCTCTTATCCCTATTTTAAGTCAAAAGGTGGTTATATGCCATGATAGTGTTCAGATGAAATTAAAGAATCAAAGGACCCTACATAAATGTTTCTGCTCTTACTTTTTACTATTATGTTCTTGTAATTAACAGCAGACAGACACTAACGCATTAACGTTCAGAGCTTTGGTTCGTATTACTCTGTGACATGTCTTCCATTTGCCTCTTAAAATCTGTGCTCAGTATTAAAATTGTTTTTAGAAATATCCGATGTGTCTCTCTCCGTGCTCTCTGACTTGCATTGGCTATTCCTAGCCTACCAGTGGAATGTACACCTTTGTGTAGAATGGTCACATTTACATAGACGTCTAATTTCCTAGGACAGGAAGATTCACATTCCTGACGAACTGTCAACAGCTCCTCCCTACTTTGTTGTGAGAAAACTGAACTATTTCGGCATGTGAAGTTCCCCTCCCCCCCCACACACACACCCCATTGTTCTCCTGTAATTCTACGCATAACAAATAATCTTAACACCAACACTAGTTAAAAACCGTCTGATGTAACAGTAAAGTTTTGTAAGACTGCAGAATTACTCCAGCTAGTGGCATTGGAGAATATTAATAGTGAACTAAACTTCTGATGTGAAATACTGTCCTCTCTCCCCTGCCCGACCAAAGTCAGTAGCAAAACTCTCATTACCTTTGAGGCCAGAATTTCACGTCATGGCAAAACTCATTTTGGCTGTGACAGCTTATAGCTATAACTTTTAAATGTGATTTTCATGTTGGTATACCTACCAGTAGCCAGTGTTTGAGAGATAGTAAAGATGACTCACAGGGTGAAATGTGAAGCCTTTGCAACACTTACATGTTCTAAAGAGATATGAGGAAAGCTGTGCACAATTTCAAAAAGGGAGCATTTAAAAATGTTTCTACTGCAAAAGCTACTACGTATTTTCCCCCAGAAAAATTACATAGAAAATTCAGTTTTTCTATGAAGTTATAGTGCAAAATCTGGAGACTAAACTCAACACTTAAACGGAGGATATTTAGCACTGCTTTAAGTTCCAGTCTCAATACAAGCTTAACTCTAGAATTATTACCAATGTCTTCGTAGTAATGAATTGCTCTGTGTATGTGTTTATAATTTGGTGCCTATATATGTAACACAGACAGACCCTGGTCGGCAGCATCGAACCTGGGACCTCAGTGCATGAGTCTCTACTGCATGAGCTAAAAGCCAACTGGCACTTAGCTAGGGCTGTAGAGCAGACTCATTTAACTCCCTCTCTAAGTGGTCTCAGTGCCACTAGAGGAGACAGAACACCACACCCAGGAGGTGTGTGGGTTACATATACACAGATACATTGTTTTATATGGTATGTAAAAGGCTGTCACCAATTGTACAGTATGAAGGGGGAAGATGAAAAATAACCATATTCTAGGTCAGCACTGTTTTTCAAAAATGATATAATTTTGCTGGTTCCTAGCACTTAACTGGCCCTGCCATCCCTAGTAAAAGCAGCCCGCTCTTTTCATCTGGCCTGCTGGATTGATTGGCCTTCACCTGCACCTAGCCATTCTGGGGGCTAGAGGACCAACTCACCTCCCCTGATCGACTGTTGACCCAGTATCTCTAGGCAGTCCATGGAGGGCTTAACTCACTGTTCTTTCCTTCCAAACGGGCATCATCTTAAGCCGGGGTGTGCCAAGGCAGTGGGGCCTCTGGCAGGACTCAGTCACATATATATTGTAGGTGCTGTATACTATTAATAATTATAGAACTTTTCATAGGGAAAGTTTGACTTCGCAATCAAACCTTTTTGGTATAGTTTGTCCTAAACTGTGCCAGTGTATAGAGGTGACTGATTCAGCTATAGTGATATTTGGAGAGAGAGAGAGAGGGCCTTTAAAAGAAAGTTGGGAAATCTTCAAATCAGGGAAATCTCACATTCTTCAAGCGATTGCTCATATCGATTCCAATTAGGTGTGTGTGCACCGCATGCACAGTCATCTGAAAGTTTATCCCCTAGCAGCACCTGTCGGGTCGGCTGTGGAGCCCCGTGGAGTGGTCCCTTCATGGCGCTGCCAACCCGGTGCCTCCTCAGTTCCTTCTTACCGCCAGTGACAGCCATTGGAACTGTGGCGTCTTGCTCTGCAAGCTCTCCACATTTCTTTAGCTTCTATTCGGGCTGTTTGTATTTTGTAGTTTAGTTCTTAGTTAGTTCGTTAGCTGTTGAGCTGGGAGGTTTACCCTCCACTCGGACTGCATTCTCCTTGGGGGACTTACATGCCTAAGTCCCAGGGGTTCAAGTCCTTCAGCAAGCCAATGCCCCCACGATGCTCACTTAAAGTGTCTGGTAGACAAGCTCACCAAGAGGACAAGTGCAGGATTGTTAAAGGATTTTACCTTTTCACCTTCTGCACCTGGAACAGCAAGGCCTGGCAGCATCCTCCATAAAGGTACACCTCCCTGCTATCTTGGCCTTTTACACAGGAGTATGTGGATGCACCGTCTTCGCCAACACTATGGTTGGCCAGTTCCTCAAGGGTCTGGAACAGCTATATCCCCAGATCAGACAGCCCGTTCCCGTGTGGTACTTTAACCTGGTCCTCTCCAGGCTAATGGGGCCCCCATTTGAACCACTGGCGACTTGCTCCCTCCTCTGTCATGGAAGGTAGCCTTTCTGGTCGCCATTACATCAGCAAGGAGAGTGTCTGAGTTAAAGGCCCTTACCTCCGACCCCCCTTATATGATTTTCCACAGGGATAAGGTGCAACTCAGACCTCACCTGACCTTTCCTCCTAAGGTTGTGTCACACTTCCGCACTAGTCGAGACATTTTCTTGCCTGTTTTTTATCCTAAGTTTCATGCCAGCAGCTATGAGCAGAGGCTGCACTCCTTGGGTGTTCAGCGGGCGCTAGCCTTCTACATCGAGGACACTAAGCCGTCAAACCAGTTGTTCCTAGTGGTGGCTGACCGCATGAAAGGACTCCCAGTCTCATCTCCGAATATCTTCCTGGATCACGTCATGCACTTGCTATCAGCTGGCCAAGACACCAGCCCCGGCTCACTCCACAAGGGCTTAGGCCTCATCATCGGCATTCCTGGCCCAGTTTCCAACACAAGAAATCTGCAGGGCAGCAACTTGGTCCTTGGTACATACGTTCACCTCTCATTACGGCATCATCTGGCATGCAAGAGATGATGGAGCCTTCGGCACAGCGGTGCTCCAATCAGCAATTCCATAACTCTGACCCCTCCGCCTAGGTAAGGCTTGGGAGTCACCTAATTGGAATTGATGTTGTTCTTCGAGATGTGTTGCTCATGTCCATTCCAAACCCACCCGCCTTCCCCTCTGTCAGAGTAACCGGCAAGAAGGAACTGAGGAGGCGCCGGGTTGGCAGGGTCATATATTGAGCCCCATAGAGGTGCCACTCCAGAGGGCTCCACAGCTGACCCGACGGGTGCTGCTAGGGGAAAAACTTTTTGACAACTGTGCATGCGGCGCGCGCACCTAATTGGAATGGACATGAGCAACACATCTCGAAGAACAACAGTTACGAGAAGGTGAGTAACCGTTTTTGTAGCTGATTGTGGTATGATTGGCTTTAAAGTCAATCTATTTTGACACATGCACAGAGGGGAACAAGTAGGAGCTGAAGTAATAGGGTGGGGGAAAGAGTCTTTAACGTTGATTAAGCTGGTGCAAGGGGAGGGGAACGCTTCTTGTGAAAACAAGTTTAAAGGAAAAATTCTGTCCTCATGTGCACAACTTCCATTCTGTTCAGCGTGAGGTAGGTAATTGGATCTGATCAAGGCAGAATTAATCTGAAACCCTGTTTCATCTGTGAGTAGATGTAGCCCTGTGTGTAATTATTGTAGCCACAATTGATTATAAGCAGACAGTTTTTATGATTTAGTTTTTATTTTGTATAATATTTTCCATAATAACTATCTTTAAAAATGCTTAACAGTTCTCTAAAATTGCAGAGATGAATAATAGCAGAGAGAGAGAGAGTGAAATTAAAGGATAAGATTAGGTTGTAAGGTATTTTGTCCTGGGACTATAGGTCAGATTTACATAGGTATTTAGCTGCTGAAAGATGCAGATTGGTGCCTAGTGGGAGTTCTAAAAGCACCTAAACAGTATGATGATTAACTGCCATTGAAAGTCGGCTATTATGCCAGCTGTCAATGACCCAAGGATCTAACATGGGAGGCTGGGATCGACACTTGTAGGGGTCTCCTGACCTGCCTCCTTTTTTCCAGCCATATCCCTACACTGATAATGAGGAGGGATGGCTCTGTGCTACTGGAAGATGCTTCACATTGGGATGGTCCTCCCCGGGGCTGGTTATACGTGGTATTAGAGTCTGAACCTGCTGACAGTAAGGCTAAGGCAATGCACCTGAGAACCAGGGCCTTTACACTCAAAAGATGTTTCTTGTTCCCTGTAGCACTTGTCAGGGGACAGACTGGGATTTGTTTTCTGCACATCCAGCAGTCTCGCGCTGTGCCGTTAAGTGAAGACATGCTGAGTTCTCATTGTTGCCTGTTTCAGATAAAGGGAGCGTAGTCAAGGATATTAACTTCCTGCTGCTTGGAGCCAAGTATTTCTAGTGACACCTAATTATGTCTCTCTTTTCTTTATGAAGGCTCCAGAAGACTTGAAAGTCTCTTATTTGACAGTAAAATATGTCCCAAACTTGGCCACTATCAAGTGAATTATGAGCCACCTCTGTCCTACCGGGTGTGGCTTAGCAAGCCAAACAAGTGAGATGAGACTGGAGAGTGTGGACATTAGTGTATGCAGGCAAGGGTGTCACAGGTTCGGATGAAGGTGCATTAAAACTTTAAGAAATACCATGCTTTTTTTCCATCTGTTTTGAGAATACCAGTTAATTATCTTTATCTAGAAAAAAATCACCTGGTGTATAACCGAGAATTTATTGTATGCTACAGGAAATGCACATCTGATTTCAAATCTAGGCTACCTAAAGTTCAGAAGTACTTTGTAATAGCTATGAATGAGCTTCTACGGTATCCTCTGTAGCCAGGCAATCGCAGGCTGTAATTCACATCAGGGCTCACCGTTTACATGGGACTGAGCCAGATCAAAACTCAGACCTCCAAGGAAAAGGATCCTACAGGAGTTTGGGACTGGTGATTCAGGAGGAGATTTTCAAGGGGACTAATGAGAGTTAGGCGCCCAGTTGCCAGTGACTTTTCAACTACTCTTGAAAATGATTTCAGCAGCTAACGCTCTTCTCTGAGTCAGTACTGGCCCATAGGGTTGTCAACTTTCTACTCGCACAAAACCAAACACCCTTGCCCTGTCCCTGCCCTGCCCCTTCTCTGAGGCCCCGCCCCCATTCACTCCACCCCCCCCCCTCTGTTCCTCACTCTCCCCACCCTCACTCAGTCGCTCATTTTCATCAGGCGGGGGCAGGGGCTTGAGGTGTGGGAATGAGGGTGTGACGGTGTTCCCCATAAAACTTTATGGGGAGATGCTTATAAATGTATATATGTAACTAAAATATGTTTTATGCTACATGTGCCATGTAACATATCTCTGTGAAAGTTATGACCTACTGAATTTACTCCTCCTGTTTGTATGCATGTATCATTGTTGTAGTTGGAGTTATGAAGATTGGTTTTATATTTGCTGGTTTTGTACATAGCCTTTGTAAGTGCATGGGATCATCTTTGGAGCAAAGAATGCCTGTTAAATGCGAGCACTTGACAGACAAAAGACTTTGCAGACCCCAATCCGCATTGGGGCCAGGTCTGGAATGCAACTGGTTAGACTGGTTAGGGCGCATGGGCAGGTGACTTGCCCATGTGATCCCAAAACTCCAGGGCAACTGGATCCTACGCAGGGGGAGGAAGAGAGGCTATAAAAGCCCTTGCAAGACCCTTCCATTTTGGCTTCAGCTGGCTAAAGGGAGAGGGTCTCCACCCCCCCAAGCACATTCCTGAGGGGAACTGAACAAAGGACAAAGACACTAGGGAAAATATCCGAATCTGGTGAGGCTTTTATCTGTGTTAACTTTGAATAGACGTAGACGTGCGTGTTTTATTTTATTTTACTAAGTAACTTGCTTTGTTCTGTCTGTCACTAATTGAACTCACTTACATCCTATTTTTTGTACTTATTAAAATCACTTTTTACTTATTAAGTTTCCTTGAGTACGAGTTAGTGCAAAGGGAGAGCAAACAGGTGTGCATACTTTCTATCTGTGAAATAGAAAGCGAACTGTTTATGAGTTTACCCTGTATAAGCTTTATACAGGGTAAAACGGATTTATTAAGGGTTCGAGCCTCCTTGGAGTTGAGCAGCTGGGTGTCAAAGGCAAGAGTGCTTCCAGGGGCCTTACAGTGGTGAGTGGACTTGGTTCGGACCTGGGTCTGTGTTTGCAGCAGATCAGTGGAATCTGGCTCAAAACAGACAGGATTCGGGAGTCCCAAGCTGGAAAAGGCCTGGAAGCAGGGGCAGAAGCAGCCTTGGCACACCAGGTGGCAGCACCAAGCAGGTCTCTGTGGCCCCAACCCGTCACAGAGGGCTCCGGCTGGGGGTGGGGGCTCTGGGGTGGGGCTTGGGATGAGGGGTTTGGGGTGCAGGATGGGGCTCCAGGCTGGGGCAGGGGTTTGGGGTGTGAGAGGGGGTCAGGGGTGCAGGTTCAGGGCAGTGCTTACCTCAGACAGCTCCCCGAAGCAGCAGCATGTCCCCTCCTCCGCTTCCTACATGGAGGCACAGCCAGGCGGCTCTGTGCGCTGCCCTGTCTGCAGGTGCTGCCCCCGCAGCTCCCATTGGCCATGGTTCTTGGCCAATGGGAGCTGCAGAGCGGCTCTTGGGGCAAGGGCAGCACACGGCACCTCCTGGCTGCCCCTAAGCCTAGGAGCCAGAGGCGGAACATGGTGCTGCTTTTGGGAGCTACTCGGCGCCATGGCAGGCAGGGAGCCTGCCTTATCCCTGCTGCGCTGCTGACCGGACTTGTAATGGCCCGGACAGCAGTGCTGACTGGAGCCACCAGGGTCCCTTTTCAATTGGACGTTCTGGTCAAAAACCCAGACCAACAGCTGTAGTGCTGCAGGAAAGTGTAAAACTGCCTTTTTGGTTACATGTAATACGAAGATCCTGACTACTCCCAGCTTTTACATGATTGGGACACCAACCTGTTGTCCTAGCCAAATCCCAGCTCTGAGTCATTATGTTCTACCTGGCTGGAAATTCAGCTGTATAAGTTATTCACTTCCTGTACTAAACTGCGTGTCTCCTATACATGATACGGCTGCATTTCATTGGTGAGTGAAGTGACCAATGTGGGACATGGGACACTCAAGTTCAGTTACCTTCTTTGCCACAGATTTCCTGTGTGACCTTGCGGTCAGTCACTTGGGACCAGATTTTCAAAGGCATTTGAGTGCCTAAAGATGCAGAAAGGGGCCACACAGGTTTTTTGAAAAGTTTCCAAGCAAATTAGATGCCTAATTTTCATTGAAACCAATGGGAGTTAGGTACCTAATCTGCTTAGGCCCTTCTGAAAATCCTACAAGGTGCCTAAATGCCTTTGGAAATCTGGTCCTTAGGCCTGGTCTACACTGGGGGGGAGGGGGGAATGGATCTAAGTTAGGCAACTTCCGCTACATGAATAATGTAGCTGAAGTCGACGTACTTAGATCTACTTACCGCGGTGTCCTCACTGCATTAAATCAATGGCTGACGCTCCCCCTTCGACTCCGCCTGTGCCTCTCGCTCCGGTGGCATATCGGAGTCAACAGGAGAGCGCTCGGCAGTCCATTTATCACATCTAGATTAGATACAATAAATCGACCCCCGCTGGATTGATCGCTGCCCGTCGATCCAGCGGGTAATGTAGACAAGCCCTTAGTCTCACCGTGTCTTAAAATGCAGATCTGCAGAATATGGGGAGAATAGCCTCAGCTTTGTAAAATGGGGATGAGAGTACAGTGAAACCCCGCTATAACGTGCCCTGCAATAACGCGAATTCGGTTATAACGCAGGGTGAGTCTGGCCCCGGCGGCTGCAGTGGGCGCGGGGCGAGTCCGGCAGGCGCAGGGCGTTCTGGATCCATGCCCCAGCAGCTGCGGCAGGACCGACCCTCCCTGCAGCCCCGGCGCGCCCCCAGGGTTCTCGCCATCCTGCTCCTCCTGCTCCAGCAAACCCCTAGCTTCTCCCTAGTTTCTGAATACAGTGGAACCCCGCTATAATGCGAGCCTGCATTTACCGCGATAGAATTTTTTGGACCCCAATTATCGCGTTATAGCGGGGTTCCACTGTACTTTCCGCCCTTCCACTGATGGGGAGTTGAGGGGAGACGCTCAAATATGATGGTAAAGGGAGACATGTAAGTCTCTTAGACAGAAAAGTCTGCCACGTATTATAGTCTAGAAAGCATTTTTTGATCTTTCTGCATGAAAGCTGATTTTGATATTGAAAATATAGCAGCATCTTGTATGCTCAGGAATACGAATGATGCTTATAAAGAAGCTTAACTTGGCTGTATATTGTCCTGGGTCCAAAAGTATTAGGAGGCTAGAACATGAGTGGACTATGGAGAATATCAGAAGTAAAACAAGTGGCTTTTGTATTTAGTTAGTAGCCAAACAACATGATTTTTTTTGGTTGTGTGTTTTGGGTTTTTTTTGCCTGAATGTTCCTTGCAGTGCTCTTCCCTCTTCTCATTTCTTCTCTCCTTTTCCCCCTCTGCACACCCCATCCCCAAAGGTGTAGCCTGGCTAGATTTCTGACATGGATTTTACCAGTAGTCTTGGCTAAAGATTCAACTCCTTTCATTGTTGGTGCTTGCCAAGAAAGTGAATTCAAAGGAGAAGTGCAGTCTATTTATGCTTTTAGATCTCTCACTCTCACTCTCTCACACACACACACACACACACACACACACACACACACACACACACACACACACACACACAGAATTCAGATGAGAAACCAGAAAGGATCAATAACTTAACCAAAGCACGTACAGTTGTCATATCAAATCTGTGACGGTGCTATTTAAAATCCCAAATGGATTGATCTCCTTCTCCCCCTTGTTGGGGACAATTGGGGATGTTCAGTGTCATTGTTTTTTTCTGGGAACAAAGGACTTCTGGCTTCTTCCCAGCCACCCTAAATTGCCACACTGAACCTTATTAGTTTGATGAACTAACCTTGGCTAGAAGAGAGTCTGCAGTGCTGCCAATGAGGTGATTCCCCAGCAGCCAATGAGAGAGCAGGCAGCCAAGGGACTGAGCCTCCACTCAGACAGACAAGAGTGGCCCACTTGGCACAAACAGGGTTTCTCTCTCCCGCCTCGTTGGCAATGTCTACATTTGTAAGCTGATGCCAGTTTTCTTTGTGTGTGAGAGCATGGAGATGAGGAAGGCTTAGCAACGTGGTTTGTAAAAAGAAGAGAGGATCTATAGGCTACGTATTGAAAAGTCAAAGTGCCTGCCTGGCATGTGCTGATTTTCTGAGCTCATCAAAAGCGATTGTCTCATTTCTTGATGTATTCAAGAAAATGTAGGGGGTGTGTGTGTGTGTGTGTGTGTCTGTGTACGCGCATATAGCTGAGCTTAGGTCTGTTGTTGGGGTCTGCACCGATCACACACAAGTTGCTTAGCAGCTACTTTGCTTTGCAGGCAGTTCTGCTCTGCCTAGATGGCTCTCATGCATCCTTGGGAAAGTTGTAAGAATAAGTGCGTGGGAAGGGAAGTGGGGGCGGGGGTGGGAGGAAGAGGTTAGAAAGACGGGGAGAATTTTACACTAGTCTAGGTTTTTCAAGGTAATGTATTGTCCCACTATTGCTTTCATTATGCATCCGTATTGTCTTATCCCGTTTCATCAACAAACTGTGATAAAATTTCAAATATATAATTGAGTGTCGAGTCTTAAAAGAAACGTACAGTGAAGTTTAAAAGCTGGAATGACTTTTGTGGTTCTGTGGTTACAGCTGGGGACTGGGAGCCAGAAATCATGGCTACTAGTCTGAATACAGCCCCTGGTTCAGAATCCCATTGGGCACTTTGCTTAACCTATCTGTGCCTTAGATAGCCCATCTGGAGGACCAGAGCATTTGCAAAGCGCTGCTGAGGGAAAAACGCAACTGGCTTGTCCTCTCTGTTTTTCTCTCCCACCCCAGCCAGTTAGCTACAATTGCACGACTTTAGCAAGGAGCGGGATTATGTGCCCCCTTCCAAGTGGGTCTGGAGTCATTGTAAACCTGGTACTGGCAAAATAAGGGATAATACCCACTCTTGTAATGTGCTTCTGTGATTCTAGAATGAAAGGTGGTACAAAGTGCATCATACTTTTACACCAATATAAGCCTTGAATTTCTTGGTGCTACTGCACGGAACTAGCACTAGTGGGTGCTCAGCACTTTTTATGGGCAAGACCCATTAAAGCATCTCAAACTGGGCACCCCAAAGCACTAATCGCTTTGGAAAATCTTGCCTGGAATGTGTTGTGGGACATGTTCTTTTTCGTTTTCACTGACATAACATAGTAGGTAAACACCCAGGAGTGTATTCCTCTGGTGTACATACCTCTCAACCCACCAAAACCCAACTGTGGGACCCAATGTGCGATGCAGTCCCAAAATAAGGAGCATGGAAAATTCTTCATGAAAGAAGCTTAAGATGCTCTAGGATTTCTTTCCTCTAGTGTAAATAACTCCTATAACTTCGGCGTCATGATTTTTTTTTTTAATATAAATAATTTTCAACAACAAAACCTGCGTAGGCAACACTGAGCCTCAACTGGCCCTTGAAAGGAAGCAGAAGAATTTGCATGGTCTGGTTGCAATTAGTTGAAAGGGCTTTTCTAGCTGAACGGGGTATCTCTAGAAACCTGAGACTAACTCATATGAACTATGTTTATTCCTCAAGACCTCTCTGGCTTCAGCCCCAAATCTATTATCCCAAATGGAAGTGAACTGGCATTACTTAAAACTCCCAGAAACCATTAGACTCATTAGAAGTACATCTGACAGGTGATGTGCCTGAGCATTTCGAGTTATTAATGTGGCACCAACAAAACATTCATTATTCAGAGTTTGGGGTGGGGAACCTAGACAGATTTCTTTTAAAATGATGAAAAGGAAGAGACTAAATTATGTGTGATTAATTGTAACCTTATGTGTTATACAGTGTGTGTGGGGGGGGAAGGGGGTGTGTGTAAAATGCCAGCTGTGGGTAGGTGAGTTCCAGAAGTTTCCAGCTGAGTTTAATGATGGCATCCCACTGGGGGATCATAAATAGGAGCCTGCATGCTGGCTCATGTTAGAGCGGCTCCTGTTTAATTTTTTAACATGTTTTCCTCTTTCTCTTGCCATAGGCTAAATCTCTGTGAGCTCAGGAGCTGCGGATGCCGATTTAGTAATGTTGTCAATACAAAGTTGAAGCAATAAAACTTGCCCTGGTGGATACATGGATTGAGAATCCATTCAGAAGGGGAGCAGGTCTGTGCCTCTCAACCCCAGCCCCCCATCACGATTGCCACTCTTAAAGGGGTTCCCCAGGTAGGGTGCCACTCCTGCACTTCCTCCAGAGATGATCCCCATATCCTGCCTCACTTGTTTGATCCCTTCCGGTGACCTCTTTCCCACCTGCAATTAGGCTCTCACAGGAGAGCTATGTGTAAATGCCCCAGGCTCTGCCTAGCCTATGAGCACAACCATGGTTTCGTAACAGTCTGTGACACTGATCAAGTTACAAGTGGGGTTAGGCTGTGTCCTGCCAGCAGCTTTTTCACAGCACAGACAGGGGTTGGGTTTGGTGACCAGAGAGTAGAGCAGGGAGCTCTGGCAATACAAGCTGTTCTGTTTGTTTGCTTTGGTTTTATCTTGTTGGTTTGGAGTTTAGACTGCTTAGCTGGCCTGAGGCTTTCCTGGTTTGTTTGGTTGAATAAAACTCCTGTAAATAAAACTGTGACCTCAGAGAGAATTTGGCTTTGTTTAACCTTGGCTTCCTATGAATTCTCTAACTGCTCAGAACCTGACCTCCCCATTCTTCCTTACCAATTATGCAAGGAATTCATAGTACCAAGAATTAAGTACTAATGAGTAACGGGTTCCAACATCGGGCACCACCACCACTTTTTCGGAACTAGTCTTGTTCAGTTTAATGCATCCAGATCTGACACTTTCAGCATGGGGCCTGAATTTCAAATACAAATGGCTTAGATCTGTCTTTGTTTTAGGCCATACAGTATTTGTACAGGTCAGAGCCATAAGATCCAACGTATCAACAGAAGCTGCCTGGGAGCTTCCTTGAGCTGATAGCGTTGAGTGTGTAATGACATCACGTTAAGGAAAAATTCTCATGAATGGAGGATTGCCCAACTTGAAGAGGATTTTTGGAGTCAGCAGGAGGTTTTGACCCAAAGTAAAGGAAAGCTGTTGGACAAGTACCACAGGGGACATGACCTTTAAATTTGTCTCTCCATCAACCCTTCAATCATTTAAATGTAATACACAGTCTCTTCTGTTTTCTTTCTACCTCTCATCAAGTTTAAAAGCTTGGGCCATGATAGTTAGAAAACTGAATTAATGGAGGAGGTTTGTGAGCTCAGTATCAACCTTTCAAGCTGGAGATGGTAGAAGAGAATCATCATTGCTGAAGAAAGAAATACTTCTACAGGGCTCATCAGAGCATCTAAACAGTTTGAACAGTGAGTGGCATTTACATTAGATTCCAGTGGTGCTAGGAGGCGAGATGAGGTGTTGGTTCATCGCAATTGCAAGAATTTAGCATTACTTAAAACCTTTCATCTGTCAGAAAGATGCTGCTTGCCCATGTACATTAGAATATAGGTGTCCAAATTTTGCCCAGTCAAGGACTATATAGACTTGGCCATGAGCCCAAGACCATGTCTAATTTGCATAAAAGGGAGCAGATTACACCCCTCTTCATCACAGAGGCATGATCCAGGGAGATACAGATCATAGCATTCAGTGCTACAGCTTGGTCTATGTGACCTTCCACTTGGACACAGCTGGAACATTGCATATTGGGAGCTACAGTCTCCTATGTGCTGGCGTAATAAAGGTGAAGGAGCCATTCAATGTTGCCAAACCTTAGTGGGGCGCACTTTAACCTACACAGCAATGAATTATTACCACGAATCCTGCTGCTCAGACTGCTCTCCAATAGCACTAGTTACACACTCTCGCTCTCTTTCTTGCTGCGTGTGTCCAGAGGCTGATTTACTAGTTACTGAACTTCTTGTTAATCTTCTCAAAAATAGATTGGCCTCCAGCCAAGTCAGGGACAGTAGCAAAGTTCAAGAAAACAACAGGATGAACGTAGTGTTCTTCGCAAGCCTAGATTTTTATATCACTACCTCAGGGAGGCATCAGATAGTGCAAAATGCATTTGAAATCCAATCACCAACCAACCATCAGGAGCAGTACATGAAGTGTCCGGTTATCCACCCTTAGAACTGGTAGTCTCTTTGAGCTTCAGAGCTGAACCACTCAAAATATATTGCAGAACCCCTACTTTGATGCTGCCACATCAACAAGCACAGTACAAAGTTTGGCGAGGGGGGGCGGAGCAGGGGAGTGGAGAAGTTACGTGTGCTGATCCCCGATGCATTTCTGTGGCCCCTCCCACAGTGAGCTGAGACGGCTGCATGCAGTGTGATAATCGATTCCCTTTAATGCTACTTCATCCTCTCTCTTGCACCACTGGGTTTCCAGCCACTTGTATAATCTTGTCGCAAGCTAAACTGAGAGATCTTTGGGGCTGGGTTTTTATTACTCATTTGTACAGCATCCATCACAATATGGTCTTGATCGCAGCTGGAGCTGCTAGCTGCTACTGAGATACAAATAATAAATGAGGCGGACAGAGCACATCAATGATCCTGGTACAAAGATACTGTTGCCTAGTAAGCTTCATTCAAGTCCCAGTGTGCATTGCTCTTCGTTGGAAGCAGAGATTATGTGGCAGTGCTAGCAATGCCAAAAAATCCAGATCTAGATCTTGAGCACCACCCAAAGATAGGGGGGTGCTGGGACCCAGGGTTTTGTTTCAGACCATTATAGAGAGAGACCCTAGCAAAGCCTGGGGTGGGTGAAAGAACCAAAGGGTCCCAACTTTCACTGAAAGTCAGTCAGAGCTGGGTACCCAGCTGTCTTAGGCCCCTTTGAATACCCCAACCTCAATCCAGAACCCGATCTCGTCATTGTTCATATGTGGAGCGGGCCCACGATTTTTGGATGTGAAATAGAGTTCTAAATGAATGAATACAGTACATCAGCTGAGAGTTTGTTTGAAGTGCGAACTTGCCCTGGATTCATTACACTGCAATGAAAAGAGAAACCAGAGAACTTAAAAGAAAATATTGCCATGTGAGGCTGACCTTCCCCCCGCCCCCGTCTCAGGGAAAGCCTGCCTTTGAAAATACCTCTCTCTCTCTCCAGCCGCAGTGTGCGCCAGCCTGATGTATGATTACAGGAAGGAATAATAAATTAGGAAATGGCACCCTGCCCATTTAATTTTAGAAACAGACTGTGATGTTTGTGACTGTCCTTGCCTGCTCACTTTTTCCTGTTGCTTTCCTTCTGGGATTGTTATGATTTTGGTCAAAGTAAATCCCCACCAGATAATAAGGTAAACAATCCAAAGCCCTTTTCCAGGGGATAAGATCACTGCAATAATTTCAAATGTAACTAGCGATTCTGGGTGTCTTATTTTTGGGTGCCCAACTTTAGACACCTTAAAGGGGCTTGATTTTCAGAGGGACTGTTCACCACTTTCTTAAAAGAAGAACCCGTACAAATGTTTCAAACTGAGCACCCAAAGTTGAGGCAGCCAAAATCACTAGCTGCTTCTGAAAATCTTAGCCACAGTCAGCAAAGAGAAGAGTATAAACTCTCAGACACTTACCCGGCTGATTCTTGCCACACAATGTGCTTGAGATTCCAAAATAAATGCTGTTACGACACTCAACATTCGCAGTTGCTGTCCATTGCTCACAAACAGCAGATGGTGGATAATTGGTAGATAGCACAAGGTATCTTCTTTTGGATCTTCTCTCTGCATAAACAAGTGACAAACAACTAAGAACTCTTATATGGGACCTACTCTGTGCCTATCATGGTGTGAAAATCAGCACATCTTAATCATTGTGTTTTATATACTGCGACTTGTCTTTCCAGCCCATTCATTTTCTATGGGCCTATAGCATTTCCCTAAACAAAATGAGCCCCAAGCAGTGGACAATTAGTACAGAGGAGGTCTCAAACATTTCTATAGTATGGATCGCACTTAATGGTGTGTCAATGTAGAGCAGCTACTCTTCAGTTCACAATGGCATGAATCACATTGTGACACCCTGGCACACCAATATTCACCACTGTCATGTAATTAGGATGTGTTTTGTACAAAGTAGAGTGAGGTATCATTCTAAAAGTCTTGATCTGCTAGACATTAATATCTCGTTGGATGTAAGTGCGATCATCGTATGTGGAGTTATGAAGTTTGGCTACGTATGTGTTACTGAAACGTGTTGTGAGATTGAAAACACCCACAAGCAGTTTTTCAGGTACAACAGTAAAAAGGCCAATGTCAATGGCTTATTGGGGAAATGCACACACACGCACAAGGAGTACCGTAGGGATTCTCAGAGCACTACACAATGGGAACTGTTTGACCCAGGTCACAGCAAAAGAGCTTTTCAGCAAGTGGGAAGAAGATATAAAAGGGGGGAAATGACATCATGGGGATACCTCACTCTCCCTACAACAACACACCTGGAAACATCTGAGGAATAAAGACTGAACGGGGGGAAGTGATGGTCCCAGGCTAGAGGGATTTCTAGCCTGTGTATGAAAACCTGGGAAACCGAGGCTGAAATCTGCCAGCCTGTTTATCACTCAGGGTGAGAATTTGCTAATTCATGTCCTACCTATCTGGTATGTTAAGCTCAGTTTGCGGTTTTGTTTATTTTCTAAGTAATCTGCTTTGATGTGTTTGCTATCACTTATCACTTAAAATCTATCCTTTTGTAGTAGTTAAACTTAGTTTGTTTTAATCCAAACCAGTGTGCGTTTGACTAAGGTGTAAGGGGAAAATCTCCGCTTGGTTGCCGCGAGTGTGCATGGTCCTCTTCACATTGAGGAAGAGGCAGACCAGGTATTAAACCCATGTACTGGCCAGATTGGACCAGGGCAGGACGGTACCGCTCTGGGGTCCTAGGCTGGGAGGCTGGTGGTTAGAGCCTGCATGTGACTGCAGCCGGCTGTGTCCCTACCAGTGTGAATGCTGGTGAAAGTGCAAGCTTGGTGGGCTTTGCAACTTGTCACAGCAGCACAGTGTGAGAGGGAGCCCAGGGTGGTGGGTCAGAGGGCTCAGTGGCACCCCAGTTCCAGGTGGCACCCCGGGGGGAACCCATTACACACGTCACCTCCTATTCACTATTCTGCAACACACAGAAATGACAGCATTCCTCTTTTCCATCCCCTCATATTTCCTCTTCCTTCTCTCATTCTAGAATGTCTTCCCACACTGGAACCCACGCTTGTCAGAAAATCTCTCTGGTGTGTTTTGAAGGGAGCTTGTGCAAAGTTGAGAGTTGTCACAGCTGCACGAGGGCTCCCCCTGCAGGATGGTGGTTGATTAACATCCTCACTTGAACAGCTTGCTCCCTTCTAAGAGACAAAGCCAATCAAGGTCAGAATAGGTCCCTCAGGAAACACGTCCAGGGATCACAAGGGACTTGTACCAAGGCAGCAGGCTGAGCTTCTGCCTCATTGTGGAGTGTTTATAAGCAACATGTGGGACTGATTTTTCCAAAGATACTGACCACCTACAGGCCTCCATTGATGTCAGTAATGTTTGGCACTTCTGAAAACCAGGCCCACTATATTTTCAGGGCTTGTAGCAGTCTCCAGTGTGCTGGCCACACTAAAATGTCATCTAGAAAGTGAAGTTTGGATCTTTGTTGTTGATTTATTGGGTCCATCCAGTTTTCTCAGCTGGGTGAGTAGCAAGCTGGGGGTGAGTGTGCCGATATTATGCAGCAAATTCCTGGCTCTGCCTGTAGTGCATTGTAACTGATGATGACCTTTCCAATGCATTGACTTCTGGGAGTGGGGTGACAATTTGCCTCTGGAGCAATTAGAGGGGAGAGAGAAATCTGACAAAAAATATTGTCACGTCTCAGATCAACTGTCCTACAACTAAAAACAACTTTTGTAGAAGGCAGGAACAATACTCAGAATGGCTCCCCCCCCCCCCCCCCCCCGGAAAAAAAAATCTAAGAGATGACTTCCTCACCACAGTATCTTCTCCTCACCCTTGGGAGGCAGGTGTGTACTATTATCCCCTGAGGGGGAACAAAGACAAAGAGACGGTTAGTGAATCCTGAGCCCAGCCCACTACCCTGAACCACAGGCCCAACCTTTCTCTGTACAGCTGTTGGAATCAGCTGATGTTGTTGGCACCAAGACAACGCTGCCATATTGAGGAAAGTGAAAGGATTCATGATAGCCAGCGTTTGAGAGAGTGGAATGTGGAAAGGTGTGTATGGCACCTACAGAGAATCTTTAGAGAGACCGAGCACGAGACAATTTTCTGAATATAACAATATTGGGAGATAATTATTTAAAAACAGCTTTGAGGACGGGCATGAGCTTTAAAAAAAAAAAAAAAAAAAACCATGCCAAACCGCACTAAAGTACATGGTTTTGCTTCAACATTGTATTTGAAGAATGCTTGGCAACAGTCTGAGAGTGAGGTATACAGGCAGTGACACCTGCTATAGATTTCCACACAGCTGAACTGTATAAACCACTGGCCTATGATCAGGTCTAATCGGTTAATTCAGCCTTGCAAAATTCCATCTGCCTAGGGTACTTTGTTTTTTTTGGCAACAGGAGAGCAAAATATCAGTCTCTTATTACAATCTTTATGACACAGGGTGGACACATAGATCTGGTGCTTGAGCTAGTGGCTTCTCATGACGCTATTGCAAGAATGGGCTAATGGGCACAAGATCCTTTTTCTCATCTCACCTCCATGGCTGTTGCATAAAGACCTGCTCAGTGGTTATTTGCAGAAGTTGTCATTTTCTGCTATTCCTCTTAGAGAATTCGGCTCCTCTGCCCCCCTACATCCATCCTTGACATATGCCTTATGTATGAAAAAATAAGGGGTTAGGTAAACTACGAAAGTCTCAGCCAGCCAGAGCTCATTATTCTGCTCTTATATTCTGGGCAAGGTAGAGAGCTCACCGCTACCCTGCTCACATTTTCCTAGAGAGTAACTGATTGTGTGTTATGCCCATGTATTACTACTGCCTTGGAGTGCGCCTCAATGATGGACCCAGCTATGGTTTGCAGGCATAATTAACTTCTCTGTAAAGAAGCTGATCACAGTTAGCTGTAATGGATTTTGGTTTCTTCCTACTGCAGTGACCACAGCAGAGGCTACTGGCTAGAGTAGGTCCAGCAACTACTGTCATAATTAACCAACATTCACCTTAATAAGAAATTATCCATTTACATTACAGTAACTCCTAGGGCTCCCAACTGAGATCGGAGTCCAAGGCACTGGACTGGCACTCGGAACAGATTTGCCTCAGTTCCACATCTGTGCAAAATGTGCATAGTAATACTTTTTCTTCCACCCTATTTAGACTGTAAAAAGTCTTCAAGGCAGAGATTTTTGCTACATTTTTATTGTGTTTAGCACAATGGGGCACCGATATTGCATGGGGCTGTGATAAATATAGCAATATCCCTGAAAAATCTTATTGAATTAAGTTTAAGTAGCTTTGGGGTCCGCTGCTCTAAATGCAAAGTTTATGTATGATTGTGGGTCTCTTCTTGGGGGAGGGGTGGAGTGGCGGGAAGGAAGATGTGATGGAAGGCTTGGATGATCAAAGGACTATATTGAACAATGGGCCAAACAAGAATGGACTTTTGGGACCATCTGAGTGAAGTGATTTTCCTGGGGAATTTCTAGAGGGAGGTGAATGCAAATTCCCCATCACCACCAGTTATGCAAAAATCCAGCCTTTCGAAGCTACGCCCTGGGGAGTGGGCCACTGTCTGCTGCTCACCTGTTACATGAGGCCAAGATCTGTATAAAGGAAGGACTGTGCTATTCATGGGAGGTCTGGTTTTGAACCGGAGACAGTGTGGACTTGTAACCATAGGGAAAACTCAGCTGTGGATTTTGAAGGACCGACACCTACCAGAGCTCTTGTTGGAGCTGGGGTGACTAGCAGGCGTGTTGGGGTTTTTTTTATTGTTTTTAATGTATTTTATCTGTAATGGTTTTCCCTTAAGAATAAATGTGCTTGCTTATAAAGAGCTGTGTGGTAGCTTGTAACTGCAGAGCTATTACACTCTAGCCTTTGGAGAGAAAGCAAAGCACAGATGCAGACCTCTAGGCAGTCTGGCTTGCTGGGGATATCACAGTGTAGGCAGGGAACTATGCAGTCTGGGAAAACCCCTGGGCAGGAGGAAGAGAGATGCAGGTCTTTACCAAGAGAGGTGATGGCTAAGGAGTCAGGAGCCTAGAGTGGGTGCCATCGAGGGACCCCACAGGGGAAATACAGGTGTAGTTGCCCTGAACTGTGACAGAGGTCTCTCGGCAGTGGTGGTGTTAGTTCTTTAGTCTATTGTGTCTGTTTAGACTGTAAACTCTTTGGGGGCAGGAACTGTTTCTCATTATGGGTAGGTACAGCATCTACCAAAAATGGGACCCCAATCCTGACTGGGGCCTTTAGGTGCCTCTGTGATATAAATAATACTTGTGCTAGGCACTGTACAGTACAAAGTAAAGAATGGTCTCTGCTCCAAAGAGCTTCCAAGACAGACAAGAGGGAAAAGAAAGCAAGTAGTAATTATTCATTATTTGTATTCAGATAACACTCGCCATGTAAACACAGGAAAACAGTCCCTACATGCTTATTTGCAGGACAAAACAAATGCAAGAAGAAAAGAATGTGCCACTATATGGCAAATTTTCATAGTCAAGGCATCTCCAAGTGATTTACAAAGCAATGAGTTAGAAATAGGGGCAATGCCAATGGCTGAGCAGGTAAATGAAGCAACTGTGTATTGCTCTTCTACGGCCTTGGATATTAGAAACTGTGTTAGTGAGAAATGTTGGCCAGGAGCCTGGGGTTATCCCCTTCTAACAGTGGTACCAGGATGATTATCAGCTGGAAGGCCACCAGAGATGAGAACAAGGGACTTCAGAGGTAAACATAATAAGTAGGGTGACGGGCATGGTCGAGAGGGCAATGTAATGAACTGTCCTGAAAAAAAAATCCTTTTTGTTCCTGTGACTGAGCATATGATCAAACATTGCATCACCGGTATCCTGCAGTGTGCCTCTGTGGGGCTGTCTCTGCACAAGAAGATCTTTCCTAAAGTCTCCCAGCTTTGCCAAAACCATACACAGCTCCACCTGTGGGAATGTAAAGTTAGGTTCCAAGTGGCCTGGTCTTTTCTAGCATTCCCACTGCGCTGAGCAATTGCAGGAGACTTCAGCAAAAAAAAATCCTTGTATAGACAAGACCCAAAGAAAATTTCCCAATCTCCCCTGCTCAATGACTTCTGGCATCTCTGTGAACTGTGCAGACTTGCGGTGGAGAAAACACTCATTTCGTAATCGTTTGTGGCAAAAGAGACGGGCTTTTTGCACCCACCTGAACTTTGGGTTCATTTAGTAATTTATAGCCCTGTCCCATGGAGAGGTCATTCATCCAAACTTGTCATAGTGAAGAACAGCTACAGAGCACACCATTGGATTTTCCTTTCTGTTCTTCATTTGGGTATTGGCCGACTGCTGATGTCGTCAGATGGGCTTATTTTCACACTATTTGTTTTACAGGTCAATGAACTGAACAGGTCTCTTGTGGCTCTCAGCAGACCCTTAAAACAGAGGCAGTTCTCATTTTTGGAAAGGGAACATAAACATTTGCTTTAAATTTACCAGTTTAAAAAAAATTAGGGCTGTCGATTAATCACAGTTAACTCATGCGATTAACTAACTCAAAAACATTAATCACGGTTAAAAAAATCAATCGTGCTTAATTGCAGTTTTAATCACACTGTTAAATAGAATACCAATTGAAATTAAATATTTTGTATGTTTTTAAGCATTTTGATATATATTGCATTCTGTGTTCTAATTAAAATCCGTGTATATTTTTTATTACAAATATTTGCACTGTAAAAACGAGAAACAAGAGATATAGTATTTTTCAATTAACCTTATCCAAGTACTGTAGTGCAATCTCTACTGTGAAAGTGCAACTTACAAAAGTAGATTTGTTACATAACTGCACTCAAAAACAACACAGTGTAAAACTTGAGAGCCTATAAGTCCACTCAGTCCTACTTCTTGTTCAGCCAAATCGCTAAAACAAACAAGTTTGTTTACATTTACAGGCGATAATGCTGCCCTCTTTTTATTTACAATGTCACCAGAAAGTGAGAACAGGCATTTGCATGGCACTTTTGTAGCTGGCATTGCAAGGTATTTTCATGCTAAACATTTGTAGGCCCCTTCATGCTTCGGCCACCATTCCAGAGGACATGCTTCCATGTTGATGCTTGTTAAAAAAATCCGTTAATTAAATTTGTGACTGAACTCCTTAGGAGAGAACTGTATGTCTCCTGCTCTGTTTTACCGGCATTTTCCCTTATATTTCAGTTATAGCAGTCTCGGATGATGACCCAACACATGTTGTTCATTTTAAGAACACTTTCACTGCAGATTTCACAAAACACAAAGAAGGTACCAAGGTGAGATTTCTAAGGATAGCTACAGCACTCGACCCAAGGTTTAAGAATCTGAAGTGCCATCCAAAAACAGAGGGACGAGGTGCGGCGCATGCTTTCGGAAGTCTTAAGAGAACACAACCTGAACCACCAAAAAAGAAAATTAACCTTCTGCTGGTGGCATCTGACTCAGATAATGAAAATGAACATGCGTTGGTCCGCTCTACTTTGGATTGTTATTGAGCAGAACCCGTCATCAGCATGGACACATGTCCTCTGGAATGGTGGTTGAAGCATGAAGGGACATATGAATCTTTAGCGCATCTGGCACGTAAATATCTTGCAATGCCGGCCACAACAGTGTCATGACAAGGCCTGTTCTCACTTTCAGGTGACATTGTAAACAAGAAGCGGGCAGAATTATTTCCTACAAATGTAAACAAACTTGTTTGTTTGAGCGATTGGCTGAACAAGAAGTAGAACTGAGTGGATTTGTAGACTCTAAAATTTTACATTGCATTCAAAAATAAGTTTTTTGTACATAATTCTACATTTGTAAGTTCAACTTTCATGATAGAGATTGCGCTACAGTACTTGTATTAAGTGAATTGAAAAATATTTTATTTTGCATTTTTACAGTGCAAATACTTGTAATAAAAAATAAATGTAAAGCGAGCACTACACTTTGTATTCTGTGTTGTAATTGAAATCAATACATTTGAAAATGTAGAAAAACATCCAAAATATTTCAATTGTATTATATTATTGTTTAATTTTGTGATTAATTTTTAATTGCTTGACAGCCCTAAAAAAATATTTCATGATAGTGACATCAGAGATGAGTATCCAAAAATGCTAATTTTGTTAATCTCTTGTAATACATCTACCATGACTGTCGGCTGAGGATCTCAAAGCACTTTACAAACCATTAACTAATTAGCTTCACAAAACTAAGGTTTAGTCACTAAGGTTTAGTCACTCCACCTGTAGCTGAAATGCTGCCATCTCTTGATGGAACACAACTGTTTAATAGCACATACCAATACTACGCAAAAGCAAAAGTGACCAGATGGAGACATTATCCCTCACTTACGTGACTGCCTTTGTGCCTTTGAAAAGACTACGTATCCCTGCTAGGATGACTAGCTATACCCACTTCTTAATGGCGTCCACCCTGTTTAAACCGGTTTCTCTTTTTTGCACTACAATAATCCTGTGTGTTTATAAGTCACATTTTAGCCAAGATTCTCAAAGCACTTTGAGCCTGAATCCCATTTACACAACTCTGGCATTAGAATGGCCATAAATTACATATGCATTCGCTTTAAGGCCTCTCTACACTGCCAGAGAAGTGAACAAGGGCCTTAAGTAAATGAGAATCCATCTCATAGTGCACAATTCATTAATCTTCACGATATATCTGTGAATCAGATACGTTATTATAAGACCCATTTTACATACTGGTGCATAAACTGAGATGGAGCTAGCTCAAGTGACTAAGGGAATAAAATGCAAGGAGTCTGTTCTCACAGTCCCCTGTTCTAACCAACGGGCAGCACTTCCCATACTGCATATGCAGTGCACCCAGAAAGGGAGTTTTTAAATTCTTAGCTAAAGGAATATATGGGGATTGTGTATCTCACAAATCCTTTCCGTTCACCTTCAGTACAGAGAGGGCAACACAGACACAGCTTTGGGCCTTATGATTGGACTCATTTTTATATGCATCACACTGTACCCATTTTTATATGCATGACGACATGTACCCAGAACCACCAGCGACAATGTTTTCTGCCCCATCAGGCTTTGGGATCGCAACCCAGAATTCCAATGGGTGGCGGAGACTGCGGGAACTGTGGGATAGCTACCCGCAATGCAATGCTCCGAAGGTCGATGCTAGTCTCGCTACTGTGGACACAATCGACCTCGTGGTCTTAATGCTCTTTAGTGGGGACACACACAATCGATTCCATAAATTCGGGTTTTAATATATCGACTTCTATAATTTCGACCTAATTCTGTAGTGTAGACGTACCCTGAGTGACTAGTGACCAAATTATATTCACCTACCACTTTACAGTCCTGTGGGTGAAAATGGGAGCAAAAATTTGGCCCAAGGACCCTAAAAAATGGCTGAACCACTGAGATGAGACTCAGAACTTCTGATTTCACATTCCTGCTTTGCCACAGACATCCTATGTGACTGCAGACAAGTCACCCAGTCTCTAAAATGGGAATATTAATACTTGTACCTCTCCGGGGTTGGGGTGGTGAGAATCAATGTATTACTTTCTGTGCCGTCATATGGGCCATCGAACTCCAAAGAACTCATTCAGCAGACCATCACTCCAGCCACGTAGTACGTTGTTTTCAAGCCTGTGACTGATGGGGATGTAATTCCAGATGACCCTCAGATTCTAACAAAGCAAGGGGACTTCCTTAACTATGACCTAACAAACCAAGGGGAAGGCTTGCAATTGATGGATGGCTTTGTGGACAATGGAGATGATGTTTTCCCAAATAATTGTCAACAAAAGTGGAGATAGAAAAGTCAGTCTGTATGGCTATCCTGAAGGGGAAAATATGCTATGGGAGGCCATTACATTCACCTACGCTGTCTGGGCAGATAAGGAAAATCCTGAACGCTCGGTTTACACTCCACCAGTGGTTGGCTCACTGTTGTGACAGCTGACCTGCCTGCCCAGTACAGCTCCCCAAGGTATTTCTGTGCATTTGATCACCACCGCCACAGTAAAACAGAACATATACATGTTTATAGCTTTGCTGTGGCCCACACCACCACAGTATCTGGGCATTTCAAATGTTAATAAATAAATTCCCTACATCTTTTATATAAATATATAGAAAATAATTGGCTGAGCAAAGTGAAGTCCTACACTCAGCTTGATGGAATTTCTCTGTCTGGGGCATCATAACTAGTGGGGGAGAGAATGAGTAACAATGGTATGGTGGACTCTCCGAGCTCCTGGCAGGGGGGCAAAATGAGGGACCCGGGTATGCGGGAGAGGGAGGAATGGTGACATGTACAGAGCCCCTGGCATGAGAGGGTGGGGATAGGGAGTACCTGAAATAGAGAGGACTGGGAGGGTGGCGTTGCACAGAGATTGTGGAGAGCAATGGAGGAATGCAAGCAGTCCCTGGCGTGTGCAATGAGCTCATACTACTGAAGCAATTCAGTGTGCGTCCCTCTAATAGTCAGGGATCAACTGGAGTATATCATATCATGTTCTGAAACCCTTTAAAACTTTATCATTCAGCCC
Source organism: Chelydra serpentina (assembly GCA_037349315.1). NCBI lineage: Eukaryota > Metazoa > Chordata > Testudines > Chelydridae > Chelydra > Chelydra serpentina. The sequence continues at coordinate 5,920,929 of JBAIAC010000032.1, forward strand.
ACACAGGAGCATCTTTGCAAGGAACCATCTACTTCTGAGTTCATGAAGCCGTACAGGGACAGAATTAGTTTTGTGTTTGAATAGTTGACGGCCACAGTTTGCATTCGGCAGCATTCCGCCCAGCTCCATTAGCCCGGTGTATTTTCCGCTCTCTTGTGCGGAGAGGTCTTTATACAAGGCACAAAAGCAAATGCACATCTTTATTATGAGTTCATTCATACGCTATGCAAAATAGCACACCTCCTCCCATTTTGGAAGCCTTAGACAAGCCTTCTGTACCAGGACATGAATCATATTGTGTGAACAGGAAACTGAACACTGGCTCAGAAGATTCCTGGCTCCTCTGGAAGAGCTGAGCGTGGGGATCAGGGTCAAGGTTGGTGACAGTGTGTAATATTTCCATCAGTGGGAAAATAGCGAGTGCCAGCTCTTCCATGTGCATAAATCATTGTCGTTCAGTTGACATCAATGGAGCTATGGCATTTTACAGCAGCGGAGGATCTAGGCCAGAGTGTTAAATAACTGTGATTGGATTCTGATGCGTCAAGATCCTGATGGAATGACAGAAGCCAGGGCAAGAGGATTTAAATTAGGCTTTCCTCCCCCAAAAAAACTTTCCCCTAAATCTTAAGTAAAAATAAATAAATCTGAATTTAGTTAACAGACATAAGAACGTAATACTTCACTCTGAACAAGATGCTGCACAATGGATTATTTGTTAGTCACAAAATTGGCATGAAAGCACCAGTTGCACATTCTGTGTATTATGGGCTCACGTAGCTTCACTCAGAATAATGATTGCAATCTTGGGTATACAGCCCTTTGACTTGCAGTCAGAGGATTTGTCAGCCTTCCAGCGTCATCACATTTCTCTTTCTTGCTCAAGAGCTGCACCCTCCACATGCCTCAAATTGGAGCCCTCTGGCTTCCCAGAAAGATGTCCTACCAAGTCCAAGCGGTTTCACCTTCGCACACAGGAAACTGCCGTTTCTGACCTCTCAAATGTTGCTGACTCATGAGTCCGCATTGGCAGCTGCGCTTGGATTATCAGGAAGAAGTTACTGACAGTTCTTGCTCATGCGTTATGCCTGTGACAAGGTTTTATAATTCCACTTTGAATTCTGATCTTCATTTTACCGCACACTGGGACCTGAGAATGCCCTTCCCTCAACATCCCAGTTTGGGGCTGAACCCCACAAAACCTAACGTGAACAGGGACAAGTTCCACTAGCAGAATCCAGATGGTGGGACACTAGTAATAGAAAGCCCTTCTGGAGAGAAAGAGAGCACGCACGCTGAAGCACAACTTTTGCCCCACTGGAGAGGGGGCCCATAAAGAAAGAGGTCTAGACCAGCCAGAGATAGAGGCAACATGACAGCCAGGAGATCCAGCACATCTCTTGGGCAGCCTCGGCTGGTGGGGCTTTTATGGGAGCCCTGTCTGGGATTTAAAGCTCTTTTCCCCTGGAGGGATTTACCAGGGGTATATTGCTATGTATTCAAACTGCACTCGCTAGGTCAACAGCTGTGAAATAAACTTGCAAAGCTCTATACCGCATACTCGAATCATCGCATGGGTAGCCCCAAAAAGGATATACTCCCGTTTGGGAGAGACTCAGTATTTCTAAGGTTTTGATTGCACAACCTGCATCCAGTGGAACCTCTAGTCCAGCATACCCAGTTTGGTAACAAACTCAACATTTCTGGGCATCCTACTGTGCATATTTCCCTACAAGAAATTCATGCGTCTCTCCAGGTTGCTCCCTGACAGAGGATAACAAGATTCAGGGCAATGGGCTAGAACTAAAGAGGACTTCAGAAATGGGCATAAACATGACATTGGCTATTTCAAAAGGTGAGGTGGAGAGAAAGCATTGTTCCCACCATGCTATTTCTGGTGCTTTTTAAAACCCAGAGAGGACATGGCCAGCTTTTGTGAGCAAGAGGAGGAAGAGAATTTGTGGTGTTGATTTAGGCACCTTTAGGGGTCGCATGAATAAAACCTAAACACTAAGCTGCAAGTCTTGTGTTGCACCAGTATAACACTTTGGGCCACAACTAACAGGACCTGGAAGCCTCTCCTAATCCATCTTCCACACTCTCATGCTCTCTTGATATTCCTTTGCCAGGACTGAATCCTACAGCTGACAGAACGTGGCCCCTGCTTGCTGGTTTTCCTCTGGTTGATGCAGGGAGTACTGAGGTAGTAGCTGCAGAGAATGGGAGTAGTGGCATGTATCACAGTACATCGCAGATTTGTTTTTCAAGACCTACAGCAAATAGTGAACTGATCGTCTGGTAATGCATTAGACCGTTAGGATAGTTGCCCTTGGTCCAAAACCAAGTCAATGGTTGATGTTCTAATTTGATGGTAAACTGGATGCTCAGGCGGCTTAGCTACTGGCCAGAGGATTTTTAAGCATTTGTGCATGTTAGGTTTTGTTCAGCAGAAGTTGGCACATGACTAGCATAATCCTTCAACAAGGTCTTGATTGTTCCAGTGTTGAGCAAGCACCGTCCCCAAGCAGAGCTACAGTCTGCGCACAGTGGCAGTCGGAGCAGGGGAGTGTAAATATAATGGGGTAGAGCAAGAAGGCATCTTGCCACATCTGAAATGCCGGGTTACATTCTTCTTCCACGGGAAGGTTCCCTTCACGGCCAGAGGCGGTTTTCCTATAAGGGCACACAGTGGGCCCTTAACAGCCCAAAGTGGTGAATTAACAGCAGTAAGATATGTCAAAGCATCACACACTGGACTGGGGCAAGAGACCTCCCGAGCTGCACCATGAGGATCTGGACAGATACCTGCATTAATAGAGGGTTTAGCAACCTCACATTTCTGAAGTCCCTGTTTCAGGCCAGCACATGGATCTCCCCCGAGCACCTACGTGATCATATGTTGTAGAGTCACAGGTCCAAGAACCCACTGGTCCACCACTAGGGGTCATCCCCTATATTAATAACAATACATAGCTCTTATAGGTCACTTTGTATTAGTGGATCTCAAAGCACTTTACAAAGGAGAGAAGTATCATTATCCCCATTTTACAGATGGGGAAAACTGAGGCACATAAAAAAGACATGACTTGGCCAAAGTCACCCAGCAAGCCAGGGTCAGAGCCCAGAATAAAAGCTAGGTCTCCTGAGTCCCAATCCTCTGCTCTACCTGCTAGGCAATGCTATTGTCTCCATTGACTTCTGCTGCTCTAGCATCACAAAAAGAACAATTTTAGCCCTCATCTTTAATAGCCATAGAAGACCAGAAGGGACCACTGTGATAATCTAGTGTCCTCCTGTGTAACACAGGCCATAGGACTTCCCTGAATTAATTCCTATTTGAACTAGAGAAAAATAAATTGGAGTAAAATAATCAGTATTTTGAGGTCTTATTCAACAATATCTATCAAGATTTGTTAGCAATACAGTTTATTCTTTACAGAACTGATATGTCTTTAAATGGTCACTATTACTATTTTAATATATTTTCTTTTCTTCTTTTCCTCCCCAGCCTTCCCCAAGTGCCTGCCTCTCTCAGTATGAGAAATCTCAAGGGACTTGGTGATTGTCTGGGAATGAAGATGAAATAAATACAAAGGCTTAGATTTTCAAACATGGGCAGCCAATTTGAGATACCTTAAAGGAGCCCGATTTTCGGAAGGCAGATGGATACTCAGCACTTTCTGAGCATCAGGCTCCTTTAAGGTGTCTCAAGGTGGGCATCCAAAATTGAGTCACTCAAAATCATTAGTCACTTTTGAAAATGCAGGCTGAGCTGCGTATACACAAATAGCTTCCAGAAGCCAATGACATTTGTGACTTGCCCAGTGACCCATTCAGGCAATTTCTGAGTGGGCTCTAGAATTTGATACCTTTCATCTTTTCTAGTGATCCTTAAAAATCAGCCATTGCATGGGCAGATACAATTTAATCAGTTCAAAACTGGTCTCTCAGCTCAAACTGGTTCTTTTCCATTTCCACAATTTGCTGGGTTCTCTCTTGCCAAAAGCAATGACAATGCAATTAAGGCTATTTTTGGCTGTGTGCAGATCCTTCCAAGGTTCTTAGTATACTTGTGCCTGATGAGATACTTCACATGCCAACATCCTGTTTATCTTGTTCTTGAGAAATGCACCCCCACAAACTGAGATCTTCTTACACTCTCAGAAATAAGTTGTCCAAGGCCTCCCTCCCCAATTGCCAGAGATTTCTCCCTTTTGAATTCACTCTGGAGTGCTGGCATACGATACCTGGGCTGTATAATTTGAGGCCCTTTGTGTCTAGCCCACCTTGACACCTTATACATGTGTGAACATAACTATCCATTTGTCCCATATGCATTCCGCTTCCCAGGCGCCTATCCCATTTCTGCTTATATTTTCCCAGGATGCTTCTCTTTGACATTGACTTGCCTACATCTGTGTTACCGGATCAAACCACTGTAGTTCAAATGAAATGTGCTGCATACCTAAAAGGCTTTGCCATCACTGGCGATTTTTAGATCAAGATTGTATTTGTTGTTTTTTTAAGATATGCTCTAGTTCAAAAAATTATTCTGGGGAATTGCTATGGCCTCTGTTATACAGGAGGGCAGAGAGGGTGATCACAATGGTCTCTTCTGGCCTTAGATTTGATGAAAGATCCTCAGCCCTGCAAGCAGTCTCATCACTGGAAGGGGCTATTGGCCAGTAATGGGGTGAAGAAGCAGCACAGAGAACAAGAGGAGTAAATGCCATAAGGTTGGAGGTGTTAATGGGGCTTTGTACTGAGAAGATGAAAGAGAGAAAAGTCTGGTGGGAATGGTTGAAGAGAAGGGCATAGAGTAGAGATTTTGGTGGATGCAAGGAGAGAGCGAGAAGATACCTGGACTCTCATTAAAGGTGAGGACAAATGCTTTTAAAATAAATATAATGCAAAATGTGTGTGTAGAGTCCCAGATAAATATACTGTAATAAGTTTGTGGCCACCCACATGGGACTTCACTAGTTGTCACTGAGCTGGACCCATGGATCTTTGGAACTTCACAGCGACAAAAGAGCTAGAACTCAGATCCTCCTGCTCCAGAAATATAAGTCTCTACCACTTGCCTTAAAAGAGAATCTCCTTCTGTTATAGCAGTATGGAGCCTAAGACATACACAAGAGAAGTTCTGATTCCATCCAGTAGAGGGCAGAGATACATATACACATTTAAATGACCATGACAACATTTTTAACGTGTGGATCTGAGTTGTGGATGGATGGCAGTTGAGGATACGTAATACAGTCTGTGGAATCTAGCAACCTCAGCTTCATTTTAGACAGAAGTGATGCTGTCACTTATAGGTGGGGGGATACAGAAAAGCAGAATTGGACCGTGTGTGTGTATTTCTGTCATCATAAATAACCTGGTATCACCTATTTACCGAGCCTGTGTAGTTGCTGTAGCAATGAGACATCAAACTCAAGTCATAGCAACTAGGGTTATGGAGAAAATGGTGCTGCCTAATTTTCAAAGACCCGGATTGAGTGAAGGTGAGAGTCCCGTTGATACAAGTCCTGGCTTGGGTCAGGTCAGAGACAGCCTGTTTGCCTATTCTCAGACAGCTGAGGCTTTCTTGTACAGTTTAGTGGGTAGAGAACCAGTGCAGCTGAATTTAATTCTTCCAGTGTCTTTTCAAGTCTGAGCACAAAGTTGATTTTGTTTCTTTAAAACAAAAGGACAAAGAGACTTATGTTCCTTATCCACAGGAAACATACTGCGTAGATCCAGTTGAGCTTTTCCCCACACTGCACCTTTATCACTGGGTGTGATCTGGATCACTAGGGAACATACAGAATTTAGGCCTCAACCCAAGAGGTCCCCAGGGGTTCAAGCGCTCACCTGCCCATATAGGGAAGAGGAAAAAAAGATCCCACCCACCATAGTGTGAACACCATTCCATGCAAAACTCCCCCTTCCCAATGTTTAAAAAGTTTACATCTATCATTGCTGGATGTACCATGAATCCACTAGGGAGCAATACTATTTCAAATGTTTTCACGGCCCTCTTAAAACTTCCTTTCTTCTGCTGTGGCCAGAGCTTACCACCTAAGAGGGTGAGATTTTCAAAAGCGCTAGGGCTGGCCTGACTCTGCTGCCACTTAAGTTAATTGTAAAACTCCCATGGATTTCAGCAATACCAGAGCTAGGCCCACTCTGAGCATTTTTGAAAGTTCCACTCCAATAAAAAACAAACCAACCTGCTGCTCACCATTTTCTTTGGTCTGGTCTACACTACAGAGCTAACTTAACACAAGGCAGCTTACATCGACCTAGCTGTGGATGTGTCTACACTGAAATTTCACCCCCAGTGATGTAACTGCCACAGGCGCCAACTTTCTCTGGCGCCGGTGGGAGCTCACGCCCAGCGTTGGGGGCGGGGCCCCGCAACGTCTCCCGGTGCTAAGGTAAGATGGCGGCGGGCCCCGGGGTTGGCGGGGAGCTGGCCGCGGGTCCCGGGGATGGCGGGGAGCTGCCGGTGGGTGCAGAGCACCCACCAATTTTTCCCCGTGGGTGCTCCAGCCCCGGAGCACCCACGAAGACGGCACCTATGGTAACTGCCCCACTACACTGATTTAATAACGCCACCTCCACGAGCGAGGTAGAGTCAATGTCAATGTAGTTAGTTCAATGCAGTGTCAGCGTAGACACTATGTTGCTTATGTCAACTGTCATTGGCGTTCAGGAGCCGTCCCACAATGCCCCACACTGACAGTACAATCAATAGAAGTGCTCCTGGTGAGGACGTGCACCGACACAAGGAGTAAAGTGTAGACATGCACAAGTGGTGTAATTACTGCATCAGCTATATGCCAACGTAAGTTAGGTCGATTTAATTTTGTAGTGTAGACATGGCCTCTGTGTTTGTCTTTTAGGCTCAGATCCTGGGCCTAATGCTGTATACAAAACAACTCACATATAAGTCTTTGAAAAATCAGATTCTAACATTCTAATTTTGGGGGCACAGGCTGTCTTAGTGTTTGTATTCTCTACAGGGCCAAGCACTTTGATGGTGTGAATAATAAGAATAAAAGGTGGCATGTATAGCCAACTTGAACTTGACCATCCAAACCTCTGGTCTATACATCAGGCTAGTTTCATGACATGAGGCCATCTGTGAGATTTACATACTTTCCTGCTTTCAGATGGGTCAGAGTTACTCTGAAAACAGCTTTCCTTGTGGAACTTCTATGGCTGGCCAAAAGAGAGAGAATACAGAAGCCAGCAAAAATTTGGGTTGGGAGGGGGAACACACAACTCTGCTTACTTGAAGCTTAAAGAAAGTTTTGGTCCCTATTTCAGATTTGAATGAAAGATTGCATTGGTCCTTATTTGACCTGAAATGACTGACATTCTGTTAAAGCTCATCTGATATAGTTATTTCCAGGCTTGCTTTTTTATTATTATACATGTAAGCAGAGTCAGGATGAGCTCTACCCTGACATCTGGTGGTGAGTTGTGGAAAGGGATGTCAGGGGCTAATCTTGTTTGCATGGACACACCCACCCTGCAAAGCATGATGGACCGCTTGCCCAAATGGTCACCTTGACTGCTGTGGGAGCCCCAGTTTCTCTGTTATTGGGGCAGGAAGACTAAAGTGTTGTTACCCTGATTATGTGAATCAAGGACAGTGGGCTTTTGTTATGAGGAAGGGACTCGCCCTTAGCTAAGCAGCACTTGCTAGGCGAGGGACATGGATTCCAAAACCCAGTGAATTGAGAGAGGTTGGGGACAGGTATTTGTATCTGGTGGCATGGGCCTCTTCTGAGGGTCCTAAATGTCAATTGCACCTCCTTCTCTCTCTCCACTGTGGAATATCAGAGCTAATTTTGAGTTCCTTAGGAGTCTATTCACAGGCTGCTGAGTTGGAATTACTCTGGACTAAGTGTGCAAATGAGCACGAAGGCTCCCCTAACTACAAGCTGAAATTGTTATGAGCTGAAATCACTGAGCACTGTGTTAAGTAGTGGGGGAGCCAGAAGATCTATTGCTGAGCGACTGGTGGAGCGGAGCTGCTGGTGGAGCGGAGCAGTCGGCGGGACAGCCGGAGCGGCTTGCAGGCCGGCTGACGGAGCGGAGCTGCTGGCGGAGCGGAGCGGAGCAGTCGGCGGGACAGCCGGAGCGGCTTGCAGGCCGGCTGACGGAGCGGAGCTGCTGGCGGAGCGGAGCGGAGCAGTCGGCGGGACAGCCGGAGCGGCTTGCAGGCCGGCTGACGGAGCGGAGCTGCTGGCGGAGCGGAGCGGAGCAGTCGGCGGGACAGCCGGAGCGGCTTGCAGGCCGGCTGACGGAGCGGAGCTGCTGGCGGAGCGGAGCGGAGCAGTCGGCGGGACAGCCGGAGCGGCTTGCAGGCCGGCTGACGGAGCGGAGCTGCTGGCGGAGCGGAGCGGAGCAGTCGGCGGGACAGCCGGAGCGGCTTGCAGGCCGGCTGACGGAGCGGAGCTGCTGGCGGAGCGGAGCAGTTGGCGGGACAGCCGGAGCGGCTTGCAGGCCGGCTGACGGAGCGGAGCTGCTGGCGGAGCGGCTTGCGGGACGGCTGAACAAAGTGACTGGATGGCTGGCGGAGCAGAGCAGAGCCGAGCGAAGCACCATGAAGGGACGGGGCAGTCAGCTTCGAGACACGTAAGGTGCCCCTTACCTCTCCCCTCCCCATTTCTACCCAGACTGGAGGGGGTGTAACACTCTGCAGATGAACTTTTGAACTCTGGGTCTGGACTTTTGGGTTGTTGGACTTTTGGGACTTTGGGTGATTTTTGGGGTTGATGGACTCAAGAACCAAAGGGAAAGGACATGGCCAATTTGCTGGGGTGGGTCATTGCTCACAGTTTGGTTTACAAATCCTAGATGTGGTGTTTCCCCAGCAAAAGGCCGCATTGTTTCTCTCTGTCATTAAAAGGTTTTTCTACACTCAGACTCTGTGCTTGCGAGAGGGGAAGTACTGCCTCTTAGAGGCGCCCGGGGGGGTGATATATATTTGTCCCAGGTCACTGGGTGGGGGCTCGAGCCGGTTTTTGCATTGTGTTATTGGAATGGAACCCCTAGATACGGAACCCGGCCCTTGTTGCTGCCGACTCTGACTGGCAGAAGGGTTACATACATTATTTGATTTACAGTAGCTTCTAGAGGCCCCAACCAGAGTGGCCTCCATTGTGCTAACTGCTCTACTCACATATACTGAAGCTGTCCCTGCCCTATAGAGATTACATCTTAGTCTGGTTGAGCACGATATAGTAAAATGTCATTCCGTGGGTAAATTAGTTACAGAAAGGCAGAGGAGACGTCATTGGATTCATTAAAAAAAAAAAAAATCTACGGAAACATAGTTTTCATGGGTGTCACCATCTGTGGCATGGCAGGGGGGATTTGTTCCTCGGCTCCCAGCACCAGGTCCTCCTGTTGGGGGGAATTTTGATAATACGATGTTTCAATCTTAGTTTAAGACAAGACACATGGATGAAACACACAAGTGAGTGAAAGGGAGGAAGGAGGGGATGGAGTAACAGTAATACAACCATGAGGTGATCTTCCCTCGCATGGCATGGCCTGCATGTGTCACGCTGCTAAGAAGAGCTAACATCAAAGACAGCACTGTAGGGTTGGCTGGGTGACTGCAGTGTGAATGCAAAATGGTACCAACACTACCAGGCAGTCAGTGTCAGAAACAAGGCAAGAGGTCAGGGGAGGAAGAGAGCTCTCCACTGAATGGAAGGCATCCTTAAGTATCTTAGCCCTAGTCTACACTATCGGGGGTGGGGAGGAGGGGAAATCGATCTAAGATACGCAACTTCAGCTACGAGAATAGCATACGGCGTACTTAGATCAACTTACCAAGGCGTCTTCACGGCGCTGAGTCAACGGCTGACGCTTCCCTGTTGACTCTGCTTGCGCCTCTCGTGGTGGAGGAGTACTGGAGTTGATGGGAGAGCGCTCAGGGATCGATTTATTGCGTCTAAACTAGATGCGATAAATCAACCCTTGATAGATCGATCGCTACCCACCAATCCAGCGGGTAGTGTAGACCTGCCCCCAGTTGATCTCTGGTGCAGGGAAGGAGTGGGAGTGGCAAGTGGAATGGGGAAATTTCATTTCTCACAGGTAAGTACCAACCTCTTCTTTAGTTTCTCCACGTTGCTGACCCTAAACATTTGGAATCATCAGGCAGAACTCAAAAATCATGATTTAAAAAAAAAAATCAATCACAGAATCATAGGACTGGAAGGGATCTCGAGAGGTCAACTAGTCCAGTCCCCTGAACTCATGGCAGGACTAAAGTATTATCTAGACCATTCCGGACAGGTATTTGTCTAACCTGCTCTTAAAAATCCCCAATGATGGAGATTCCTCAAACTCCTTAGGCAATTTATTCCAGTGCTTAACCACCCTGACAGTTAAGAAGGTTTTCCCAATGTCCAACCTAAACCTCCCTTGCTGCAATTTAAGCCCATTGCTTCTTGTCCTATCCTCAGAGATTAAGAAGAATAATTCTTCTCCCTTCTCCTTGTAACAACCTTTTTGTACTTGAAAACTGTTATGTCCCCTCTCAGGGTAGGTCTATACTTATGCGTCCGGTCGGAGGCGCGCGATCGATGTTCTGGGTTCGATTTATCGCGTCTTGTCAAGATGCGATAAATCGAACCAGGAAGTGCTCCGTCGTCGACGCTGGTAATCCAGCTCGACGAACGAAGTAGGCGGAGTCGACGGGGGAGCCTGCGCGCTGCGTGTGGACCCCGGGTAAGTGCTTTTTCATTCGAACTAAGGTACTTCGACTTCAGCTACGTTATTCACGTAGCTGAAGTTGCGTACCTTAGTTCGACAGGGGGGGGTAGTGTAGACCTGGGCTAAGTCTTCTCTTTTCCAGACTAAACAAACCCCTTTTTTTTTTCAGTCTTCCTTCACAGGTCATGTTTTCTAGACCTTCAATCTTTTTTTTTTTTTGCTCTTATATGGACAAATTGGAGAAAGTCCAGAGCTTTCCTGAAATGTGGCACTCAGATCTGGACACAATACTCCAGTTGAGGCCTAATCAGCACAGAGTAGAGCGGAAGAATTACTTCACATGTCTTGCTTACAATACTCCTGCTAATACATCCCAGAATGACGTTTGCTTTTTTCCCATCCAACAGTGTTACACTGTTGACTCCTATTTAGCTTGTGGTCCACTATGACCCCCAGATCCCTTTCCACAGTGCTCCTTCCTAGGCAGTCATGTCCCATTTTGTATGTGTGCAACTGATTGTTTTTTCCTAAGTGGAGTACTTTGCATTTGTCCTTATTGAATTTCATCCTATTTACTTCAGACCATTTCTCCAGTTTATCCAGATCATTTTGAATTTTAATCCTGTCCTCCAAAGCACTTGCAACCCCTCCCACCTTGGTATCGTCCGCAAACTTTATAAGAGTGCTCTGTGTCTATACCATTATCTAAATAATTGATGAAAATATTGAACAGACCCGGACCCAGAACTGATCTCTGTGGGACCCCACTCATAACCTTCCAGCATGATATAAAAGAAATAAATGTTGCATTCTATTTATATTCTAGCTTTTGAGCCTTTGGGGTACACTTGGGTGCTGTTTTCAAGATTTTCTTTGCAGACAGGAGGACTAGAAACTTAATTCTATTTTTAAGCAAGGGCTGAGATTCTCATAGAGTTATAAGAAAAACACCAACTATCAGGGGACTCATAACATTGAGAGAGTTGGTAACACTGGTTTCAGTTCATGTGGGTTTTGGATCCACCTCTGCTCCAAGTTTAGAAGGACTCCAAAAGCTCAAAGCAAACCTCCTCAGAAACTGACATTTCACCGGACGTTCTAGTGAAACCCTCATGGAAAGCCGTACATTTTGGCCCAAGTTCACTTTGAACTTGGGCACCGGAAAGGTACCCGATCCATTCCAGGAGCCTGCTTACCTTTCTGCTTTGTAACTATCCTGGAGACTGGGTGAACCTGGGCTGGTTGGAGGAGTGGGAATGAACATTTCTCTCTGCTCTAAATAAAAACTAGACGGCTAGAGATAGAGACGAACGCAGAGAAAACAAAAAAGCAGAGTCGAGAAAGGGGTAAAAGGACACAGGAGTGTCCAATGTCCCCTAATCCCAGGTACCCTGTGACTCTGGCTTTGTGCCTCTGGTGTTTGGTTTCTAAGCAGTAAGTATAGCCCTATGTACAATGTTCCTGTACGCTGCTGCCTCCTCCTCCTCCACTTTTGTTACTAGCACCTGTGGATTCAGCAAAAAGCTTTCAGCTAAATCCAAATGAGCTTGTTGACCTGCCTTGCCACTTGGAGCATCTGAACAATTCTGACTAGCCTGCCTCAACCTCGCAGCAAAAGCTCTGCCCAGGACAGAACAGCACAGCATGGATTCTCCCAAGCCCTGGCAGAAATTGCTGACGCAGTTTAAAGCCTTATGTAAGCGGGGGAATAGTCCCGCTATTGTGGGGAACTTTCCTCGTCTCTGCACTACCCCGGTGAAATGGGCTAGCGGAAGGATCTCAGTCCTCGCTCCCACTTCCTTTACCCCAGAGGCCTCCCTGCCCTCGAGGACTCCCCTTGTACTCTCCTGTCTGGCAGAGTCCTCGTAACCCCAACAAGGCTGGGCCCAGGATTCCTGGGGGGCTCGACCCCCAACCTTGCTGTGGTCACCTAGGTCAGGGGCTAGGGTGTCCCCACTCCGGGGTACTCTCTCTGTACAGGATGCTTCCCTGACCCACTGATCACTGCATACAATTCAAAGCAAATGCAAATTATTTAATTAACAATTAATTTGTAACAGGAATAAGGAGAAATGGGAAAGGCTAATGAAAACACATCACCCCGCTCCGTGGCAGGGAACATCACAACAGTGTCTCTAAAATGTCAGGGCAGTTCAGTCTGTTCCTGTGCAAGTCCCAGGCTCCTTCTCAGGTCCTGGCTGTGCTGCAGGGACGCTGCTTGGACACTTGTTCTGGCGGTGGCCACACGCTCGCAGGCTCTGGGTGGCAGGACCCTTCTTCCCAGCGTTGCCCCCGCCCTGTCAGGGTTTAGATCCCCCTGCAAGTCTGGCCTGCAGGGCCCCTTGGCTGAGGCCTCTCCCTGCGCTGGGCCCACTGCCCAGGGTTCCCCTCGCTCTCCCCAGCTGCTCACCACACCCGGCTCCGGACTGCTCCAGCCCCAGCTCCACAGCTCTGCCTCAACTCCAGCTCCTCTGCCTCTGCACGGCTGCTGCTGCTCTGCCTCCAGCTCCCTGGGCTGCTGCCCTGGCCCCTCTGGCTGCTGCAGCTTCTCCCCCAGGGCAGGTCTGTGTCTCTGGGCTGCACCTCTGCTCCCAGGGCAGGTCTGTCTCTGGGCTGCACCTCTGCTCCCAGGGCAGGTCTGTCTCACTGGGCTGCACCTCTGCTCCCAGGGCAGGTCTGTCTCACTGGGCTGCTTTTCTGGCCCCTCCAGATCTGGCCCAGCTCAGCTCAGCTCTGGCCTCTGGCTTCTGCCCTCTCCTCAGCTCGGCCCCACTCACTCTGACTCAGGCAACTTCAGCTCACACGGAGGACGGGATTCACCCTGACCTCCTGACTCCCTGATTCGCCTGCCCGCCCTGTCAATCAGAGCTGACCTGGAGCATTGGCCTCTCCCCATTGCCCCTGGGGACTGTCAGTCCCATCGACCCTTCCCCTTCTGGTACTGGGAGCTCTAAATGTTAGTAAGGGGATAACAGTCCCCTTACATTCCCCCTTGCTAAAATTCTGCCACAACCACAAGGTTTACACTCATACCTCCAGACCCATTATTAACAACATATACCCACATCATATCAAACCCATTAACATCAAAAGAACATTTAACATATTAAACATTTCACATCTACTTCCTCATACTATACATAATAATATTAATTAAAACACCACATAGAACCAATAACATAATCATCTCTAAATTTAACAGGCAGTACACCCTTATTAGCCCTCTGGGATCTTCTTAAATCTGGTGGTTCATTACCCATATTTTCTATTTCTCTGTCCTCGGGTAATACTGGGTCAGCTTGAGGGATCTGGCCATTCTCATTAGGGTTTGGGTTTGCCCCACTCTGTTCCCCTCTGTATTCAGTGTGTGAGACTAGAACCATCCCCCAATCGGTTTCTCTCTCCTCAGGGTGTGCTGATGTACGCCTCCTATGGTCCCTGACTGGACTAAGAGTGCAATGTTTTAGTTGATCCCTATGTACTAGTCTCTGAGGGCCTCCTCGCTCAGGCCGGATGGTGTAAACTGGTAGCTCGGGATTGTTGTGAGTAACTACAAAGTGGGGATTTGACTCCCACTTGTCCTGTATTTTATTACGCCCCTGTTGTCCATGGTTACGAACTAGTACACGGTCACCAGGTCTGATGAGAGCCCCACTGGACTTGCGATCATAAGTCCTTTTCCTACTTTGGGCTGTGTCTTTAGCTGTACGGAGAGCAACTTTGCTGGTTGTCTTTGGCCTGTAATGGACACCTTTGACCCCGTCATCAAAACTGGTCACCTCATCATTAGAAAAGGCTTCTTGATGCTTCTCTGGCAACACCCTTAAGTTAGTCACCTGTGCAGGAATCAGCTCTTGGCATGCCGCTTGAACTGGAACTGGCAGTCTGCCACCACATCTTTCTTGAGGAAAGGTAACTTGTTCTCCCTTCTCCCCAAATGTTACCTTCACCTGAGGGATCGCCTCCTCAGGCTGCAACTCCATAGCCTTCACGCTTGGGTTGAAAAGACTCACTGGTACTCTTCCTTTGATGGCACTAGTCAATACATTGGCTGACTGAAGTCCCTTAGGTAGGCTTGACCCAGATGTAGGCTCTACCAGCACTCGATATTCATTGGTATTTCCTGGCATCCAGAAGCGTTCATGAAGGATCTTCTCTCTCCAAGGAGAAATAATGGTCTTCCGGTTTCTGCCGACTTTAACATTTCCAATCCACTTTGTGGGGCCCAGGGAATGACTCTGCGTCTCCGCTCGAGCCAGTACTCCACTCAGCACAGCATTCTTCTTAGCATGCCCATGACGGTTCATCCTCCTGGTTCCTTTTACTGGCAACTGTAGCTCTTTCAGCTCACTAATGATGTTCATCCCTAGAATCCCTGGGACTCCTTCTCCTATATGGCTCCCTTCAGAGGCCTTGTCTTTCAGGATGAAGATGCATTTCCCTGGCAGTGTCTGGCCCATGTAGTCGATGTCTGCTTCGAGGCATCCCACCACTGGGATTGCCAGTCCATTAACTGCTGTTAGATGTACAAACTGTGTGTTGTGCATGGTCAGCTCTTTGTCTTTCAAATATTTTTGAAAATGTGATTCAGTAATGGTGGTGACTTCTGAGCCAGTATCTAACAAACATCTGGTTTTTACCCCTGCTATACATACTTCAGCCGTTAGACAGTCTCCAAATGCTCGCTTACAGAAGTCACTAGATATGCTGGTGCTGCCCATGTTCCTCTCAACACTGTATGCAGAGTGACTTTCCACCAAGGACAGGCCTAGGAATCCTTCTGCCACTGCTTGGCCTTTTACTGTAGATGGACCACTCGCTCCTGGTGCCCCATCGATTTCGAGTGCCTGGGACTCTGGTCTCCTTCTCAGTGTACAATCTCGGCTAGTATGTCCTGGCCTTTCACAGGTGTAACAAATGTACCTCCCTAGCTCATCCTTCAGTGGAGATCTTCGGGATCCTGGAGCTCTTGGATATTTTGGCACATTAGTGGAGGTATTTCCTTTTATCACCTCAGTCATCACTTTCATCATCTCCCCCTGTTGGACAGCCAGTTTTTGGACAGCTTCACTTAGGCTTTCCAATGTTAGCTGTGTTTGGGGCAGGGCCTTTTCCCCAGCAGCTGCATTCACTAGGCTCCCACTTTGTGTATGGGGGTTAGGCTTGGCCCTCTCTGCCCCAGGAACTTCCTCTTCTTCTGACCACATAATGGCAGCCTGCATGAGTTCATGGAACTTTTTATTGGGCTCTTCCTTAAACCTCCTTTTCATTTCACGTCGGAGGGAGTCGTCCCAGAGCCCCAACACCAACTGCTCTTTTAGAAACATATCTGGGTCTGGAACTCGTTGAGAATCTCGCCGCTCCACTTTGCTCATTCTCTCCTGAAGATCATATGCGTATGCCCGGATAGTTTCACCGGGCTCCTGCTTTCTCTCAAAGAACTCCTTTAGTCGAGTTCCAATAGGTACCTTGTCTCCGTACACTTCCAGGAGGAGTTCAAACACCTTTTTCACATCTTTCTTGTCTGCCATTGCCATGAACTTTACTGTGGCCTTCGCCTGGTCCTTGAGGTGTTCCTCTATGAAGTCCACATGGTCTTCCTCAGGTACTCTTAGCACACGGAGAGCCATCTTCACAGACTTGACCCACTCCTCTACTGTAATGTCTCCTGCTCTGGTCGGGAAGCCACCAAACTCTGTGACTTTCTGCTCCCGTGGGACATAAATAGTAGGGGGTTTCTTAGCTTCTGCTGCCTGTTGGTCTATTACAGCCTTAGCCAGTGATAAGGCTTCTCTCTGTTCTGTTCTAGCTTGTTGTAATGCCTCAGCTTGGTCTGACAATCTGCGTTGAAGTTCAGCGACCTGGGCTTGTAGTTGTTCAATTCGAGCCATGGTAGGGTTCTTGACTAGGCCTGGACAGTGCTACCAGAACTCAACCAGTAAACCAATGGGGTGGACCCTGTGGATAGGATCCTGTTCGTGACGCCAATTATGTAAGCGGGGGAATAGTCCCGCTATTGTGGGGAACTTTCCTCGTCTCTGCACTACCCCGGTGAAATGGGCTAGCGGAAGGATCTCAGTCCTCGCTCCCACTTCCTTTACCCCAGAGGCCTCCCTGCCCTCGAGGACTCCCCTTGTACTCTCCTGTCTGGCAGAGTCCTCATAACCCCAACAAGGCTGGGCCCAGGATTCCTGGGGGGCTCGACCCCCAACCTTGCTGTGGTCACCTAGGTCAGGGGCTAGGGTGTCCCCACTCCGGGGTACTCTCTCTGTACAGGATGCTTCCCTGACCCACTGATCACTGCATACAATTCAAAGCAAATGCAAATTATTTAATTAACAATTAATTTGTAACAGGAATAAGGAGAAATGGGAAAGGCTAATGAAAACACATCACCCCGCTCCGTGGCAGGGAACATCTCAACAGTGTCTCTAAAATGTCAGGGCAGTTCAGTCTGTTCCTGTGCAAGTCCCAGGCTCCTTCTCAGGTCCTGGCTGTGCTGCAGGGACGCTGCTTGGACACTTGTTCTGGCGGTGGCCACACGCTCGCAGGCTCTGGGTGGCAGGACCCTTCTTCCCAGCGTTGCCCCCGCCCTGTCAGGGTTTAGATCCCCCTGCAAGTCTGGCCTGCAGGGCCCCTTGGCTGAGGCCTCTCCCTGCGCTGGGCCCACTGCCCAGGGTTCCCCTCGCTCTCCCCAGCTGCTCACCACACCCGGCTCCGGACTGCTCCAGCCCCAGCTCCACAGCTCTGCCTCAACTCCAGCTCCTCTGCCTCTGCACGGCTGCTGCTGCTCTGCCTCCAGCTCCCTGGGCTGCTGCCCTGGCCCCTCTGGCTGCTGCAGCTTCTCCCCCAGGGCAGGTCTGTCTCCCTGGGCTGCACCTCTGCTCCCAGGGCAGGTCTGTGTCTCTGGGCTGCACCTCTGCTCCCAGGGCAGGTCTGTGTCTCTGGGCTGCACCTCTGCTCCCAGGGCAGGTCTGTCTCACTGGGCTGCACCTCTGCTCCCAGGGCAGGTCTGTCTCACTGGGCTGCTTTTCTGGCCCCTCCAGATCTGGCCCAGCTCAGCTCAGCTCTGGCCTCTGGCTTCTGCCCTCTCCTCAGCTCGGCCCCACTCACTCTGACTCAGGCAACTTCAGCTCACACGGAGGACGGGATTCACCCTGACCTCCTGACTCCCTGATTCGCCTGCCCGCCCTGTCAATCAGAGCTGACCTGGAGCATTGGCCTCTCCCCATTGCCCCTGGGGACTGTCAGTCCCATCGACCCTTCCCCTTCTGGTACTGGGAGCTCTAAATGTTAGTAAGGGGATAACAGTCCCCTTACACTTAGGACGAACAGTAAGAAATAAAAGTGTCCGAACGTTAAGAAATCCCAGCGTTTTGGAGCAGGAGTTTTATTGCTGGGAGCAGTACAGGCCAAGCCGGAGAGAGCACACTACAAATATCAATATCCATTTAGAAAAGGGATCGAGGGTCAAAATCATTCCGTCAGAGAAAGCTCTGTAGCGTCACCTGGGCAAGACTTCCCCGTCTTCACACCTCTTTGCCGCATTACACCAAAAGCTAAAATGTGCACTGCTGGACATGAATGACAATTGAATGGGGGCCACTAGCTACAGCCTGGACTTCACCACTGTCCATCGGGGCAAATGCTATTATCATTTCCCTTCTGGCTATGTCCCTTTTTATCCTTTAAAATGCATTTGCTTGATTAGTTTTAGAGCTGGGTGAATACTACAGAAAATGTCTGACTTGTCATTCGTATTTGTAACTGAATGGGCTTTGACTGTTCACACCTGTTTTGTGTTCACTGTCCTCAACTATCTGCAGGTGGGAATCATGGACCCCAGTTGTTACTGAGCTACCCACAACAGACCTTTCAAACAAGATCCCCTCCAGTAGGGACTCTCTTTTCCATTTCTCCCCCTCTTTCACCCATCCACTCATGCTAGAACCCCTCAACTCAACAGGAAACCAAAGGCATTCTGGGGAATTGCCAGAGTGATTCTGATGTAGCCTCTAGAATGTTTTAGCTGCTTTAGAAATCAATTCTACTATTGTGTGTGTGTGTATGTATACATGTACACAATATGTTTAATGCATATGTCACAGACTTCATCCTCCCATACAGGATTGGGTTGCCAAAAAAACAACACTTGTTTGTATTTGCTGAGCTGAACTTACTTTCTTTTTTAATGCAATTTTCTAAGCATTTAGTTTAATCCTTGGCCCAAACACTCCTGTTATTTTGGGAAATATTTTTGAGCAGTTGGGATACTTGATGAATGACTGCTGCTTAAACCAAGAAAGAGCCTTTTGGAGGTTTTTGTTTTGTTTCAGTGTGTAAAGAATGCACAACTGAGCTGTAGATGCCTGTCCAAACCCTCACCTATATAGGAGTTTAGGATTATTTAGATGTCACAGGAGACAAATATAGTAATTTGTGTTTTTAAATTCCCACCAGGCACACATCCTTATGGGATACTGAGCAATGAAGTTTGAGGAGGTTGTATCTGGAAGAGCTGCCTCTTTTTCTATACATGAAATCATTGGGGCATGAGAAGAATTTTGTTGCTGATATAACTCAGGTACTAATTGAGTCCATTAAGTATGTGCATAAACATTTTACTAAAAAGGGATGGATTTAAGCACCTGCTTAACTCCAAGGACATATGTAGTCCCGTTGACATCAGGGGGACTATGGGTCTCTAAAGTCAAGCATATGCTTAAGCACTTTGCTGGATCAGGGTCTAAATAAATACAAGTGTAAGCTTTTTGTTGTTGTCAGAGACTCTAGGGACTTTGCTATTGTCATTGATTGTGTGTGGAAGGCGCTCAGATATTCTGGGGCTGGTTGGCAATATAAATAACTAAGATAGATAGCTAAGGGAAATGTTTATACTTAGAACCAAACATAGGAAGTAAAAAACATTTAAAGGAAGATGGCCGTGTCATGTGAACTGTTCCTTGAATAGTAATAGTGTAATACCAGAGGCTGCCAGTAAACTCTGCATGTTTATTTTCTAGAAGGATTATGTTTAAGGGAAGGCTGTCCAGCATAAAAGTGCAAAGGGAAGTGCCTAAGAACCCAAAAGTTAGCTGGAGTTCATCTGTGTCAATTATTTTTGGATGCTGTCAGTGTGCTAGATGTCGCATAAAACATGGAACAGGCATGATTTTTGCCCTGAGGGTTTTACAGGCTCAATATTTATTCCAAGAAAACTTTAAAATAAAAAAAAAATAGGAAGAAAATGAAAACAAACACACAAACCTTTAGTAGCAACTTAATGTTAAGTTACTCCACGTATGAGCAGCATCCAAAGCCAAATATCTTTTTCATCCATTACTACTAACTGTAATGGTAGTTTCTGTGATGCAGGTGTTTAGGAAATTGATTGAGACTACCAATTCATTTCACACAGGCCCCCAAACAGCCATTGGAGGGTGGTAACTTTTAGTCATTAGCAACCTAGATTGAAACCAGTCACCTAGAAGTAGAGATGGACCTAGTCTGCAAAGTTTGATTCTGGATCTGAACCCAAATGTCCCCAAAAGTTCAGATCTGGGGTTTTGGGTTGGGTCCATTTAGATCCTATTTTTCACCCCCCGACTCATTCAGTTGCCCTTCTCTGCATTTCCTGATACTTGAAGAGAAAAGCTGAAATAAGACAAAGGCTTCACAAGAGTAATAAAGTTCTATTTGGGGGAGCTAATTAGATTTATGAGCGCATCTGTGCTAATTCCTTGTACATGGGCCATCACAAACAAATAGGAGGGATTGAAAGTGCATCCTGTTTACATGAGCGCCATGGCACTGGGGAGAAACATGTTTAAACAAACTTGTAGGTCACATTTTAATCCTTCTCTGTTTAGAAAGCTAATGTTTTTTTACACCACCATAAAATAAATATTTTTCTTTCCTCTCAAGATTGAAGACTCTTTCCCCTTAAACTATCAGCAAAACTCCAACTTATTTTTTTCTTTCCTTTGGCTACATGACTGCAGTCCCTTAAATTATGTTTAGAATGATGAAAGCAAACTCCATATCTTATCATTTTACAGTGTACTAAAAGTTTGCTAAAAAACCCACTGTTTTGAAATGTCACAAGCACGTTTATAAAATTGACTGGCTTCTATTTGCAGTAAAATGCCTTTAAAAATGGATGTTGAAGGGAAAAAAATCAAAAAGTTGCTAAACTAATTATTGATTAAAATTTTGTAGAGGTGAACAAAATTTACATTGTAGTGGTGTTTTGTAACCTCACAATGTAAAAGGACTGTGCTTTTGTTTTTATCATGGGCTGACAGCCATCACTCCATAGTTAAGTTTGCAACTGAGTTTTCATTATAAGCCTGATTTTGGCTTCTCTCTAAAAGTCACAGAATACCTTAGAATCTCATCTGCCTCAAAACTGGTAGCTTACTCTCAGGGTCAAGGTAGAATTTTCTGGCTACATTTAAAGTGAATTGGACAAGAGGTCTGTGACCCAAGGAAATGTTCCCTCTAATTTTTGACAGGCCGTGTGCACAAAAAAAATTTTTTGTGCAAATTTTTGACAGGTTGTGGGCGCAAAAAAAAATTTCTGTGCAAGTTGTTGTGCTTCTGTGCAAATTTTTGTGTGCGCAGTGTTTCGCCGTGTGCGTGGGGTTTAGGATCTGTGTGCACGCGCACAGCTTAGAGGGAACAGTGCCAGGGACCCCTTCAAGCCTATTGGTAAAGGATACAATCTACAAGAAAGGAAACCTACAAAAAGAAACAAACAGCAAGGGGGTGTCCTGTTTATGAATGAAGACAAAGGATTGGTCTAGTACAGGGGTAGTCAATAGGTGGACCACGGGCCAAATCCAGACCACAACATTTTTATGATTCTATCGTTACTATTATTTTATTTCTGTATTATTTTCTCTGGAGTCTGGACCTTGACTATACCTTGAGCAAGAAATTTGGACTTAGACAAAAAATAATTGATTGCCCTCGGTCTAGAACATCTTGGAGTGCAAAGAGAGACACTGAATCCTTCATTTACGAGGCAAACTGACAGCATGAATGTCTCAGAGAAGGATCACAGTCACCCTGCCTGTAAGGCGCTGCAAGGATTTTGGGTGAGCAATACTCAACTGATCTGTGAGGCAATGTCCATGTAATTCTGAACACCTAGCAGCTGGTGGTTGCAACAACACTAATAAATATACCCTCTGCTTCTACAGGGTTCATTTGTACCAACATAGCATTTATTAATAGCACACGGCCTCTGTGGGTTCCCTTGACAGTTATGTAGACCACTAAAACAATTTGTCCATCCACTGCTTGAATGTTTCCTTGGGGAAATCTATTTCCAGTCAAAACATGTATTTGCTTTCAGTGGATGTGTATTTTCATAACATGGCTAAGAAAAGCATGGTGGGCCAAGTATATCCCAGGCGTAGCAACATTTTAACTGCAATGGATTTATATCAGGGATGAATTTGACCCACTATGTTTCTTCCATAACATTTCAGTACTATTTAAAGTGCTCCCAATCAGCTAGGAACCAAAAGTGCAGCAATATAACTGCAAAGGTATTATTGATGTGCCTGATTTTTATCTCACACCTATGAAAATCAGAAGTAACTGTTGAAGAGAATGGAGTTACACCAATGTAAATCAATGTTCAGCCCCACAATTTTAAGGACTCATAAGATTCTCTTGCTTTTTTTCTCCATCCCCAGATTTAGAATCTGAGATTTTGCAGCAGTTGCCACCAGCACACAAGTCATGTCAATCATATAAAGCAGTTGGGGATATGAAAGATTGCAAAGGAGTGAGTACATTTATGAATCAGACCTAAACTAACTAGATTATACAGGGCCACATTTTCAAAACCGCCTAAAATTTATCTGTGGGTGCAAATCTGAGTCCTAGTGTCTTTAACTAGCCATTTATGGGGGCAAATCAAAGGGAGGCCAGGCCTCAGTCCTTCTGAAAATCTGACCTATAATACCCAGATGAATTCTGTGTATATATAAGGGAGTGTGGGATCACACATGCAGTTGCATGGGCTGGTGCCACAGTGTTTGCAGCTGGATCCAAACTTCTCCAAGTGTGGAGGGTTTAGACCCGATCATATGGAATTATACCAGGCTATCAAATGAATAACTGAGGGTAGGTCCACACTACCTGCCCAATTCAGCGGGTAGAGATCGATCTTCTGGCATCGATTTATCACATCTCATCTGGACGTGATAAATCGATCCCAGAAGCGCTCCCCGTCGACTGCGGAACTTCTGCTCGGCGAGAGGAGGAAGCGCTGTCGATGGGGGAGTGAGCCTGCGCTGCGTGGACCCGAAGTAAGTAAACTTAGTTCGATCTAGGAAATGTCAACTTCAGCTACGCTATTCTCATAGCTGAAGTTGCGTTTCCTAGACTGATCCTCCGCCCCAGTGTAGACCAGCCCTAAGGGTATTCACTGATGTCTATTACTGTTGTATGCAGCTGGCCTAAGGTACAGTAAGCAAGCAAAGGCCTCTTACATTTAGAGTTTGTGCCGTTTCATCTCCATTTTAGAACAGAAGACCTGCAAGCAACAAGAATTGTCTCTTTCCTTTCCTCTAGTCTTCCCATCCCTTGTGCTATTTACATCCCTGGAGGTATACAACAGCCTGTCCTGATGAAAGCAGTACCATAACTAGAGATTAGACATTCCCGTCACTGCCTGCACAGCAGTGGTTCATGTGGAGTAAAGGTCTGTATGGAGAAGCAGTGTTATAATTATCATCTTCTCTCCCCCCACTCTTCTCAATAAGGTGGCAATAACCTTATGAGATAACCTGCCCCCTGGGAAGCTTTTGCGGCTGCTCTCTGTGCTGCGGGTAAATAGAGGACTGCAGTCCCAGAGCTGTTGATCTAGAACCTTTCATGAGCACTTTCAATGGGAGTTAGGAGCCTAAGTAACCATTGTGCAGCTGGGCCTGGTTCTCTAAACACACAATATGCAGACAACCAGTTTGTGAAATAATAAATGAAGCCACAGCACAGGACTCAACATCGGCTGGAGGGGAGACTCAGATCACTGCATAGTTTGCTACAGTTCATAGGGCTGAGGGGGTAGATTGTTACAGTCCTAACTACCCCTGCAGGGAAGTAAGGTGGAGTAACGTCCCCCCACCTCAAGCACTGCTCAGATTTTGACCGTTACAGTGTAGAAAGATGTTGATATTCCCCTTCAACCTAACCCAGGAGACAAGAAGGGAATTAGGCCTCGGTCATCTCTGAATCATCATGTATCCCTTCCTCAGGGCTGTCTGGAAAGACACAATCTAGCCCTATGAGTGGAAATGCTGTCTGCACAATAACCTTAGAAGGCCTAGGGATTAAGTCACAGCCAGGCTATTGCAGATCATGACTAAGGAACATTGATGGAGCTGTGTGGGGAATAGCATCTGTTAGCACGTCTGCCTCAAGCCAGTGTCATTAGACTGGGACTTAAAAAAAATTTTTTTAAAATCTTGACTTGCCGAAAGCAAAGCAGTAGTTTATGTGTAAGAGAGGAGCACCTGTTCCATACTCTTGCAAAGCAGTACATGATTAGAACCCCCCAGCGTGGGGGTTGTTGGTCCTATTGGACTTATACAGACTGGAATTCGGCTTGCGCTGCTCACAAATACAAAAGCTGCCCCTGCTCAGTTATTGTGCACTACCTTCTTCCACCACGCAACGGTCAGTGTGGGGAGCTTGGTTAAAAGCTGCATGGTGTCTATTTTCAGGGTCAAAAATGGGATTTTTCAAAAATGAATCTTCTATTTCAAAACAGTTTCAGTTTTTTGGGAAAAAAAAAATCCACCACATGACTAAGCCAATCAATGACACTTAGCAATGGGGGAGGGGAAAGAGGAATTGAAAACCAGCAACAAAAATACCAAACATCTATTCCCCTATCCTCCTTCAGGAGAAGACCCCACAACAAACACTCTCTCTCTCATATATATATATATACACAAACACAAACCCTACTGACCTAAGCCTCATGGTATCCCTCTGAGATATACACAGAAAACTGTACTTATTATGTCCTAGTGGCACAGCACGTGCCAGTTGTGAGCACACAACAGGTACATAAGAGATCTTGGTTCCCAGCCTGGATCTGTCACTGACTCACTATGACCCTAGGCAAGTGATTGAATAGCTGAGTCCTTTCTCCCATCTGTAAAACCAGATCACACGTGGCACTGGTAACAGGGTAGCTCGCCTGTTAAGGGCTGGGGCTAACCACCCCTGAGTACAGAATGAGCCACAGCTGGGAAAGATTAGAGTGATTGCCCTATGAAGAACAGCTGTAGGCTACACTGAATGGAAGAAGAATAAAGTTAACATTGCTATGCTGTTATGATTAGAGACTGTTAGGAGTGAGCAGGTTCTAGCCAGGACTGAGACTCTAGCTAGGGAGGGCTTGGGAGTAGTCTGTGAAAGCAGGAAGACCTGGGGGGTGGAAGATAAACCTGGTTTTGGATTGTACTTTTTGGATAGACTTGAAAACTTCATTTTGAATGTCTGTTAATTTAATAAGGGATAACTCAAGAAGGGATGGGGCGGGGGGGGAAAGTGTTTTCTGAGTTTACTGAACTCAGGTCAAGAGGGGAAATTGAGGCAGACTGGCTGGACTGTGACCCTAAGCTATGAGAGGTTGTATGAGAGATGGCTGGCCTTGCTACAGCACATCTAATTCATTTAACTTGTTCAAGGTGATTTAGAAGCACTTAAGGGCTATATTTGTGCCTATTGTTATTAGAGCTGGTCAAAACGTTTCTGGTGGAGCATTTTTTTTTGCTGGGAAATGCTCTTTTGTCAAAACAAACCATTTTGCAGAAATGTGCCGATCTGTTTCTAAATGACTTCTTGTTTAGTAGTTAAAGCACATGCGTGGGAGCCAGGAGATACTGGTTCTGTTTTGGGCTCTGTTACAGCGCTCCAAAGTTAGGAAACATTGACTAAAACTTCCCTGACTGTAAAATGGGACAAATAAGTGCTATAAGAGAACTGGATTTTCTGTTTCATGGGAAATGCCACAATTTTTCTGTTGCAAATGGAACAAAACAAAAAGTGTCTAAATTTCCATGACATTTCAATTTTAAAAAATTCATATCACTAAAAAAAATTTAATCTTGATAAAATTGGAAGATTTTGTTCTGATTTCAACTTTTTAAAAATATTTACATTATAACAAAACTGAAACCAAAAGTCACATAGAAACAGAAAATGTTTCCATTTTGAGAAGGTCAAAATGTTCCAGTTCAGCTTTTTACAGAGCTCTCCATTCTGCTGCTTTTTCTTTATTAAAAAATATTGTGTTGAGAGGGACACATTCTGCCAAATGTTTTGCAGAACGTAGCTACAGAGTTGCTACTACGTCTTCCTGCTGGTCTGACCTTCCTGACCTACGATGAAGTGAAACTTTGGGTTGACCCCATTGCTAAACAGAGCATCAAGCCATTCACGTCACTGGACACTTGTGACTGGGGGTAGAAGGGGATGCATAAAGACACAAGGAGGTGGTGGCTGATTGTGCATCAGGTACACAACCGGAATGATGCACTTGCAAAAGGGCTTGCTCAACATGTGTGCTGCAGCCTGTAACGATGCTGGTTCTGGCAGGACCCAACTGAGAATGCCAGTTCAGGACAAATTGCTTCAAGCAGGGCAATTACAGCCCAAGTCTGGGGTTTTTCCACCTCTAAGGCAAACCAAACCAGCCAGATAGAGGAGACTTTGGTTTTACCCCACTGGCTAACCACAAGTTATCCCAAGCAATCCCCTAAGACACTCCAGTGCCACTTGTTATGGGGACAAATGGTCATGAAAACCAATGCCCCAGTAAAAGAAAAAGGTCCTCCCGATCCCAATGGACCAAGCCCCCAGATCCAGGTCAATATACAAATCAGATCTTACCTACAAATCATGCTGTTGCCAATCCTTTAGAATCTAAAATCTGAAGGTTTATTCATAAAAGGAAAAAGGTATAGGTGAGAGCTAGAATTGGTTAAAAGGAATCAATTACATACAGGAATGGCAAAGTTCATGGTTCAGGCTTGCAGTAGAGATGAAATACTGCAGGTTCAAATCAAGTCTCTGGATTACATCCACAGCTGGGATGGGTCCTTCAGTCCTTTGTTCAAAGCTTCCATTTGTATCAGGAAAGAAGACAAAATGGAGATGAGGCAGCTGCCTTTTATAGTTTCTTCCAGGTGTAGAGCCACCTCTTTGTCCTTACTGTGGAAAATCACAGCAAAATGGAGTCTGGAGTCACATGGGCAAGTCCCTGCATACCTTACTGAATCATAAGGTGTGTCTGCCTCCTCTCAATGGGCCAATTGTATAGTCGATGGTCCTTATTGGGCCATCAGCAGGCCTGGCAGAGCTGATAGCTTGTCTGGGGTCCCAGAAGCACAGCCCCAGTTTGAAATACAGACAGTATAAAGCCAATATTCATAACTTCAACTACAAAACTGATAAATACATATAAATGGCATAATCATAACCAGCCAAGCATAACCCGGTCTTAGACACCTCATTTGACCCCCTTTATATAAGATTTGGTGTCACTACAGGACCTTTGTTGCAACAATGATCTATATGGTCCCAGTTATTGTCAATAACGTCACACAGCCACAGCATGAGGAGGAGAGCTTGACTAAAATTGCCATTTTCTCCTTCACTGGAATGTGGGGGCTTGTCACCATCAGTATTCACCACGCTTAGGGTGAAAAACAGCGCTGCATGGTAATAAGTTGCTTTCTATTGTTGTTTTTGCAAGTGTTCTGGAGAATGGCTTAGATCAAAACAAGAAAGAAGCTGGAGAACTAATTTTACCTGCTTCTCTATAACAGTCTTATGAAACTGCTTCATCTCTGCCAGCTTTCCGTGCCTATAAATATGAGAAAAGGTCAGTGCAGCAGGTGGGAGTCCACAGGTATTTGCTATGAATGTGATGCAGTTAGTCTATTATTGTTCACCGGCCTCTGTGTATGAGGATGGGAGAAGAGAAGACAGAGGGTCTGTTGGTTTGCTGGGAAAGAAGAGGTAATTTGTCCAAATCAGTATGAGCCATACAGGTTTGGGTTTGTTGTCTAGATAGAACAGAGGTTTGGACTTTGCAAAATCGGTTCATACATTCTAGCTCTGGATCTGGTTATTTTAAGGTAGGGGTTCTCAAACCGGGGGTTGGGACCCCTCAGTGGGTCGTGAGGTTATTATGCGGGCGGTCACAAGCTGTCAGCCTCCACCCCCAACCCACTTTGCCTCCAACATTTATAATGGTGTTAAATATATTTAAAAGTGTTTTTAATTTATAAGGGGGTCGCACTCAGGGGCTTGCTATGTGAAAGGGGTCACCAGTACAGAAGTTTGAGAATCACTGTTTTAAGGCTTGTGCAAAATGACAAACTCCTGAAAATAATTGTTTTTCACACTACTTTTTACTAAACAAACTATGCCACTGTGATTCAGTCTCCCAGGTTTAACCACAGCCTCAGAAACAGAGGCAGTGATGCAATGAAGCAGTGACTGACACTCTAGGAATGCCCCACTCTGAAAAATCTAGGAAGGAAGCCAAACCCTGACTCCTCCCAACCAGGGCCCAGCAGCAATCATGCCAGTTTTCCATCTACACTGTGACCATGACATAGGTGCTGACTTTAGTCAGCGCCGGAGGGTGCTCGCACCCCCACCCCCGGCCCTACCCCCATTCCACCCCTTCCCCCAGTCCGCCTCCTCTCCTGGGTGCTCCGCATTTCCCCTCCCCCGCCCAGGCTTGCAAGCCTGGGAGGGAGGGGGAGAAGCAGAGCACCCACCGGCAGCTCCCCGCCGACTCCCCCGCCCAGCTCACCTCCACCTCCTCCCCCGAGGTGCTGCTGCTTTGCTTCTCCCCCCCTCCCTCCCAGGCTTGCTGTGCGCCAAACAGCTGATTCCAGCAAGCCTGAGAGGGAGGGGGGGAAAGCGAAGCAGCGGCGCCTCAGGGGAGGAGGCAGAGTGGAGGTGAGCTGGGGCGGGGGGGTGCAGAGGAACCGCTCCTTGCCCCAGCTCACCTCCGCTCCACCTCCTCCCCCCAGATTTGGATGGATGTTTTTTGCACATTCCTACCCCAACTAATTATCCTGCCACTACACAGCCCTGAGAGGCTGACTGACCTTGACATGAAGCGACACAGGGTCCTGTGGCACCTTATAGACTAACAGAGGTATTGAAGCATAAGCTTTCGTGGGTCAATACCCACTTCTTCGGATGCAAGCAGTGGAAAATGACATTGACATATGTCTTTGGAGCAACCTTTTTGCTCCATTCTGCATTTGGATGCTCCCCCTACCACAGAATCTTAAGGCACTCATGGGTTCTTAGTCCATCTCTAGCATGGATTTTCTCTGCATCTTTGGCCAAGTTACTGCAGTGTGTGGGTGCAGGTTACTTGCCAGGATTATCTGGGTATCTCTCACTTAATCATTTCCATGCCATTGTGGGAGGCTTGAGCACTGATGCATCGCGGGCTCTCCTATTTTTTGCCTGTGGCACATAATATCTTAGGCTCCTGTGGGCTGTAATACTTTGGTCTTATTTTGGTTGTTGGGTTCAGTGTGCTGCGTGGTGTTGGTGGCTTGTGATATACAAGAGGTCAGACTAGATAATCTAGTAGTCCCTTCTGGCCTTAAACTCTGATTTTACCTCCCTGCCTTCATTTCGCTAGCTGCAAAATCGGACTAACAACACTTGTTTACGTACCTCTGTGGGCTACTGTGAGAGTTAGAGTACTTTGAAAATTAAGTCTATTTGAAAAAAATTAACCTTCATCTTTTCAGTTTCATAGAAGGTACTATATATGATACTACACTGCTGACTTGAGTTAGATATATGTTGTATACACATGATTCTGCTCCTACTATTGAAAGACACTACTGTTCGACGTCAAAATAAATTGTAAAACATATTAGAGTATTAAAAAGAAAAGGAATGCTTTGAAAATGATCAAAGGACATTATTGAAAGCTCTCCCTAGTATAACTCCAATAAAGTCCAGGGATACGCTTGCACCATTGAATACACCTTAGTTCTGACCTCTAACACCACTATTTCCAGTTTAAACCCACAGAAATGGTCACTTGTATGTACTGTGATATACACAAATGGGACAATAAGAGGATATTGTTGAGCTCTTTATTCATGCCCTAAGCAGAGATTGTCACTACCAGAGGCCTGTGCTCCAGGCTAGCATGCTAACTTACTGCACCACTTACTCCTCATCCACCCCCATTTGATATCCGAGAATATGCCTCCTGCATAGTTTAAATTTGAACGGGGTTCCTACTTCATACCCAGATGGGACTTGTGCTCCCAGAAAATGAATGAGTTTCTTTTAAATGCCATATGATGATGTTGGTATTCACCCCTTCTCTGATGATTGTCATCAGTGCTACAGCTAATAATATTTTGTGGCCTTGCTGGGAATCAAACACTCCTTGAGCCAAAGTATAACAGCTTAGGGGCTTTGGGAAACTGGAAATTCAGCTCTGACAATTTATTTCCCTGGCTTAAGTTCCATTCTAACTTGCCAGTGGAGGAAAATTCCTTTGATTCCTGACACTTCTCACAGACAACTTCATCTCTATTTCTAGCCTCATTTTGAAACAGTAGACGATAATGGGTTTTGTGAATGTCTTTCATCTTGATGCACACTTCGAGATAAAGGGTGCTTCTTGTTAAATTAAATTCTAATATGGTGCAATCCTTGTTTGTATAATATACTACTATTCTTTCAAGTTCTATGCAGCTTACTTGGCTAGCCTCTGAAATGTGCTTTAAATAGAAAAATTCTTCAAGATGGGTAGGTTCATTTTGGATATATAGTGATTTAAAACCAATCCTGGGAGCCAACAGTTGCACAGACACCGTAAGAATTATAGTTGCCCAATTTTCCTTCATTTATTTAATTATTTCTAGTGGCAGTGGTATTAAACAGCATAAATCCTCAGCTAAGGCTTGGTATTGATAAGGGAACCTGTGTTACAGAAAATAATATACAAATTACAGTAGATCTGCCCCTGCGAGATTGCAAATTGGAACAAATCGGGGGGAGGGATAGCTCAGTGGTTTGAGCATTGGCCTGCTAAACCCAGGGTTGTGAATTCAATCCTTGAGGGGGCCATTTAGGGATCTGGGGCAAAAAAATCTGTCAGGGGACAGTACTTGGTCCTGCTAGTGAAGGCAGGGGACTGGACTCAATGACCCTTCCAGTTCTACAAGATAGGCATATCTCCATTTATTTATTATAAGCATTTGACCACTCCTCTGGAAGAAAGTATTTGAGTTAATCTGCTGTGGTATTTAATTTTTCTCAATGTATACTGCACACCGCTGAAAGTAAATGGGTGGGTGTTCTGTGTCTATGGGCATATCCTTGTTTCTTTAGAAATGTTGCCCTTTGTCTAAGCAGGCATGCTGTCCTGCCTTCTGTTCTACTCTGTACCAATGGGATCATTAATTTTAAGTTTGCTTTGATTCTGGGTAGATTTAAGGGTTTTCCTCTTGGAGTTGAGTAATTTTCCCTTGCTACTGATTGCAGGCTGGCTCCTAATTGTTTGAGGATGAGGTTGCATGAGTATTATAGGCAATAGCTATTGCTGGGTTTCTGTATTAATATTTCACTAATAGGTCTCTTCCCTTAAATGATGATTTATTTGAATTCTGAAATCATAGGACTATGACTTTTGGCACAGCCATTACCAAGGGGTGAGGTGTATAAGAGTTGGGACACTAGTGCTGGGATGGGGAGTCTGGAGGCATGAGACTAAGAATAGCTATGGGAGGCAGTGTGACTCAGATGTGTCCAAGTCAGAATTGCCCCAGTTCCTTCTTGCTCTTGGAGTAGCAATTTGCTGCTCTCCTACACCAATGGCAAGATGCAACACCTCCCACAGTAGTTGGCCAGAATCATTGAACCAATGTGTGTGTGGGATGGGGAGAGAAGAAGGGTTGGGCTCCCTCTATTTTCTGCCCAATTTTTTTCTCCAGGGAGTACATGGGAACGCAGCACCTGCTTACATCTATGAATCTAGACCCAAAGTGCAGGTGGCCTGCACCAGGGCATAAGGGGACTTCAGATTCCCTTACATGGGCATGTGGTTCAAGTCACAATCTAGCCCATAATGATACAGTGGCTTAAGGACGATTTCTCATAGCCCCACTACTACAAATGATATTCTGTGTTCCTGACAGGAGTGGCTCTCACAATTTTGCCACCCCAAGCAGTCGCCGCAGCCCCGCTCCCGATGCAGGCAGTCCGAGTCCCGCGGCAGCAATTCGGCCTGTAGGGATATTAAAGAAGGTACGGACAGTGATTCCCCCAAGTGAAAGTGACCCCCCCATAACTTGTCTAAAATCCAACAGCTTCACCAAGTAAAAAGATCTCTTGGGTCTCTTTTGTTAATTTACAAGCTACTGTCTGTGTCTATGTAAATCATTGATTGTATCTGTTCTCAGAAAGATACTTTAGTGCTATGCGAAACTTGCAAGCTGTTGATTGTGTTAGTACATCCTAAGACAAAGAGCCTGTTCTCAAAGCAATACTTTAACAGTTGTGATAAAGAAAGTATGTTGATGAATGCATGATATACATGAATGGCTAGGGAGGTGCCAGCCTAGAAAGGGAGTATCCAATGGCCGAAGAAAGGTTTCGGGTGGACCGATACAACCCCCGGAGGGTAAAACTGTGATCCACCCCACCACCTGGAAGGATGAGAAAAACAAACTTTGGACAGCGTGGAGCCACCAGGAATGTGCCATCTACTGATTGATTCAGCAACAGCATGATGAAGCAATTCCCATAGACTGACATAGGAATAAATCCCTATAAGAATGGCCTCTAGAAACTGAGGACTTTGAATCTCTGGTTCTGCTGCCAACCTCCAGGAGCATCAGATGAATCTGACAAGGACTCGGCTCCACCCTCATGCCCAGGTTACCTGGCCAGTAACTTGGCATGAGCAACTTCTAGGCTGGTAACTATGACATCTATGCAGAACTTGTGTGAGTGTGTGAATGAATGTGAAACTGAATGAAATGTTATAGCTATAACTGACTGCTTACTATGATTCTTTTTGTATTCACAATAAATGTGACATTTTGTCTTATCCCCTTTAAAAAATCCTGCTGGTTTTTATTTTATTGGTATAACAGGCCGTGGGAAGAGCGGACCTGCCCCCGAATTGCCGCCGCGGGACTCGGACTGCCGCTCCATTCTCGATGCCGCCCCAAGCACCAGCTTGGAAAGCTGGTGCCTGGAGCCAGCCCTGGTTCCTGAGCAGGAAGAAGTTCACTCCCCACCCTGTAATAACTTACTTCATATAATGAAACGCTGGCATATCTTCCTTCGAGTCTGGTCTGCCACATCCAGGATTTCAGCCAGCCCATGAGTCCCGTATCTTGTATTCGAGTCTCTATTCCATCTGAGTGCCATAAACATCACCAGACCTAAGAAATACAATGTGGAAGAATTTTTTTCCATACTGAATCAGGAATCACTGCTGTGTATAGTAGGACGGTAGAATGATATGGAGACTCTACTTAGTGTAAAATTAATCTTTAAAACACTTATGTAGGGGAACTGATTGGCTTGTGAAACAAGCCAATCTATTTGACTTGTAATGGGGGTGGGGCCCCACCTCCAAATGACAACAGCCTCTCCATCAGGATTAGAAGGAAGGGGTCACAAAGGGACAGGATGAAGCATGCCAGTCTATTTGATTGCTAGGATTGGTGGGCAGAGTCTACCAAGTAATAGAAGGCCCACCCCCTTAGGCGAGGGATGGGCCACAGAACCCAGACACTAACTAAACATGGGGAGTGGGGAGGAGGAGAAAAATGAATACAGGTGGTAGTACAGGTCATAGGGCCAAAAGGAGGGAACTAGAAGGGGGTATGGAGCAGAGAACCCCAGACAATGCCCACTCCTCCAAAAAGGAGTCCGAGAACTCAGTGGAGACCACCCAGAGGATCTCTGCCTGGATGTGTGCATGCACAAGGCTCCAGAAAGAGGTACACTTTTGCAGAGAGACTCCTACCCAATCCAGCTTCCTCCTCCTGGACGGATGGAGAGCCATCTTGGCAAGTGCCAGGAGGAGATTGATGAAGGAGACTGACTACGTACAGAACAACTAGAGCCTTCTCAGCAGCAGCACAATCTTCTTAAGAGACCCCCTTCCTGCCAATGTGCTTCAACTCTGCCCTGGAGAGACTACCTCTAATGTCCATTCAGTCTTTGGACTTTCGGATCAGACTGCCAACATGAGTGCCAGTTTGGATGGCAGTATTTGTGGCCGGCACTCCTATCTGCTAAGAGCTAGACTAAGGTAAGCAATTCATTTAACAGAAAACGTTTAAAAACTGTCAGACTGTACATGCTTTGGGCACTACTGACTTGGCCTGACTTTGAACTAGTAGCCAAAGGGTGAAGGACTAACAATTCTCTGAGCCCATTCTTCTGGGGAGTCTGACGTCCAGAAGAATAAAGCCATCCTCTCTATTTAAAGTTGTCCGTTAATCCTCATTTAAGTATTTCTTCTGAGGTAATTCAGCATGATCTATAAACTTGGGTTATTGATTTTGTTAATATTTTATTATCTCTATTAGTCATTTATATTTTTAGAAACCGAGGCCATGGAAAAATTTCAGTCACTTTTTCTTCAGTCTGCTTTAGGTCAAAGGATCTTTTCTTCCGCATTATGTTTCATTAAAGCCTTCTATGGCTGACAAATGAAATTAGAGTGAATCTTAAATTTAGGCGTACCTGGTCAAGAATGCTATTTTGAAATATGGCTGGACCTGTATGTATCACAGAAAACTATAACACTCATTAGCCAAGTTAAAAATTTTCCATTACAAATCTCCTCTTAGCAGCAAATGCCCTAAATATCCTTTCCCCCCCACCCATTTATTTCCTCTGGGGTCATCCTTTTCCCAGATGAGAACAGTGACTCTTACCTTTTAATTTTTTTTTAAAAGTACTGTTGTGTTCTGTAATATTTAAAGGCACACTAGCTTTTTGAATATAGTTATTCCTAAGTTAATATTTCAAATGCCTCAGTCAAGTTGCAGGACAAGGAAAGTGAGTGTCTTTTGAAAGACTGTATGGTATTGGCAGTAATGAGGCAACACAATGCCGTTGGAATTACATAGGAGAATGGTTCTATAGTGTACTATAGGGATTACATAGTGATAATGGCAGAATAACAGGAATACAAACAATACTGCTAGGCCATTTGGGGAAAAAAGTGAACAGAAAGGTGCCATTAAAATTATGCATCTGATGCAGTCATATGATCGCCTGAGTTTCCACTATGGACTTCACTTTGTGAAAGGTTTGTGAAACTCTCTAGAAGAGTTCAAATCCAAACCAATCTCAGCTGGTGGGCCAAATTCTGAAGCTCTTATGGATGCAAAACTTCCAGTGAGAGCCTGCAAGGTCTTTGACGCAAGGACTGTCTCTTACCATGTCTTGTACAATACCTACCACAGTGGAGCCTCCAGGTACTTCCCCAGTATTACAATCAAAATCAATCAGTCAATAAGGACTAAGCAAAAACTGGATAAGACCCTCAGTGTTTGGGCTATCCCATGGTTTTATACAAATAATGTGGTTTTAATGGCACAGATGGTGTGGATGACCCAAGGCTCAGCAAATAGTCCTTGCTATTCAAATACATGAAATGTGCTATGCTATGCACGCAGCTCAATTTAATATACCAAGCGCCAAAAACCTTCACTTCACATCAGATAAGCTGGGACACACATGGTTAACAGGCAGGAAGTTCAGATTTCTGGGTGACACGGGTCCTTCGCTCACTTTGTTAGAAAGAAGAGTACAAAGGTGCAAGATAGCAGTATCATCAGGATTAACTTTGAGTGTTTATTTACTGGCTATTGCCAGGGTTTTCCACCATGCTAGTGCTGCTTAAACATAGATTATTGGTTTTAACACTTTAAAAATCATTTTACAGATGGTTACAAAATGCAGCTCTAACCTTCTTCACCAGCTTTACATTGCTGTAACTCCATTGACACACCCTGATTTAGGGCCTGATCCAAAAGCCCACTGAAGTCAATGGGAGACTTTCCACTTACATCAGTGGGTTTTGGACCAAGCCATTGATATGGTGTAAGTGAGATCAGAATACTAATAATTAAAATAAAGCCTAAACAGTGAAAGAAACACGAGTAAAAAGGAAATAACTCCCCAGCCCCTATCCTCCCTCCCCCCCCCACAAAAAAGTAACTCCAAAAATTATTCTAAGATGAAGTCCTTGTATATAGCAAATTTCAACCTTGAGTAAGTGTGTTTAGTCATATAAATCCCCATTGGGGTGATTTGGTAATAGAACTCCTGATGCACTCAGCTACACTAATATGAATCAAGAACTGGGGGACAGGATGGCTCAGGAGATAAATGTAGCTAAGTCAGATACCTGAAATGAGTTATAGGTTTCAGTTCAGTTCCTACTGGACACGCAGCCACATTTCAAAACCCACCATCAATCTAATTTTTAGCTGTGATCCCTCCAGGTCAGGAATAAAACACTTTGACTGGGCAGAGCAGGGAAACTTGCACTGCCGTCATCTGCACTGCAGTATCGCCAACCCCAAGCATTCAAAAATCATGAGTTAAGCCCCTCAAATCATGAGATTTAATAATAATAAAATAAATACATCTCTATAAAATCATAAATGTTGGGTTCTTTTTATTTGCCTTCTAATTTCTGGGCCTTTAGGGCACACTCGGGTCACATTTTATAGTTTTTCTCCACAGATGTGAGGGCTAGAAACTTACTTTAAAATGTAAAGCTGAGATTCAAATGCAATTTCTTGATTCCAGAGGCTAGGGCTTTAAGAAAGAACTCTCAGTAAAATTGTCAGAGTTGGCAACACTGACACTGTACCTGTTTGGTGGATAACCAAAGAACTTCCATTTTCAAGAGTGGTTTACAGGTAATTTTGTTTGCAGCAAGTTTTCTGTTCACTACCTGCACACTGCAGCTCTGGTAGATCACAGCCAGCCAGAGGATTGCATCTAATTTTGGGGAGCCACTGTGTTTCATGGCCTTGCCATTTATAGGTCTGGTACAGTAACTGGGAGACTGAAATCTATTATTTCCCCACTAGCATATTACTGTTCACAGTTGTTAAAGTGGGCATACTCTGGCTTCCAAAATTAGAAAGCATACATTCTCTATGTAGTTTTCATTAACACCCTTAGTTTTCCAGGACATTCTTCATATACCTTCTCTTGCACCCCTGTATTCCAGGGGTGCCAGCCTGTCTCCTCCTCCCATGAACACCCAGTTGACTTTAAAAAAAATCTAATCAGACATCCAAGAATCCTGCAACGTGAAGTCTTCCCTTTGGATCACTTCACCTTATATTTAAGTCCAAACTGACGGAAGTGAAAGAACACGTGGGCCACGATTAGTTATTCCTGTTAAGTGATTCTATCACATTTCACTGAAGTTCTTAAACCCATGGGAATGGCCAGAAGGACTGAATGGGGTCAGAGGTTTCAGTACAGGAATAGAGGAAGCTCAAAATCACCAGGTAATAAATCTTTGCTTCCATAACCAGATCTGGCAAAAGTCTCCCACCGTTCTAAAATCCTCCTGGATTAATACTGGAAAAAGAGCCTGTGCTATGAAGCTTGGAGCGATACCTTATTGAGATCCTTATGCTTAACCTTTAGCCTTCACCCTCAGTGTGCTGTGTGAAAGGGGACAAAACCATAGCAGAGGATGTGGCTGAGAAGGATGGTCCCCTTGTTCTGTATAAGCACTTTCCTCCTGCACAAAATACCTGTGCAGAGTTCTAGGAGCCTTGAGCAGTGTACCATTCTCATTGCTGTTAACAAGAGGTATTCACTTGCTAGGTGAAGGGAGATGCCCCTGGAGATATGGTTGGCTGAATTGTCGAGTCTGATTCATGGACAAAGTGTCTACACTTTTATATTTTTTGCAATTTTCAATATAAAGAAAGACTGGTTGAGATATTTTAATGATTCCTTCGTATCAAAGGATCCGAGTAGTATACACTACATTTCACCTTGCTCAAGTTTTTCCTATAATCTAGGCCAAAGATCTAGTTTCATGTTATCCAGGCCATTGACATCAGAGTTTGGTTGTTCAAATACAAAGGATCAATACTTTCCTTGAATTATCCCAGCCTCTGTCCTTAAAAGCCCAGGATCTCTCACTGGACATGAGTCTAGCATCAGCGTTTCCCCAGGTTCTCTTTTTCTGCCATAGTTTTGCGGCAGGCTTAAAATCAGTTCCTGGACCTGAAGCCAAAATGAGGAGTCTTTGCCACCCCAGCTCCAACTGCTTCAGAAAGAAACAGTTCTCAGGCCTTGTCTACCCTGGAACGCTTTTCCAGTTATACTGGTGTAATTATACCAATGTAGCTAAACAGACACAATTAAATTGGTGTAACTGGCCGTGTCAACACTATTATTTTGCTTTAAAAGTGGTGTTTTCCATTTTAACTTAAACCCCTTCTAGAGGAACATAAATTAAACAGGAAAAAGCCACTCTTATACCAGAATAAATGCATCTGCAGGGGGAGCTATACCGTATAATTCTAATGCTTTAAATTTACACGTTGTTAAAGCCCTACTCGAATTGCAGGAGGATTGTCAAAAAAATTGCAGCTGAGTTGCGGACAAGCCATGAAAAATTATGGAAAAGTAATAATGGACCTTATTATTTGAGGTAATAAAGTCCATTACTACTTTTCTGCAATTTTCTGCTATCGGCTCCCTGGGGCTGACAGCAGGGACCTGAAGGTGGCAGCAGAGGCTCCCATTCTCAGCCCCAAACTTGGCAGGGCTCCCACTCTCAAAATTGTGGTGGAAGCCAAATATTGCAGAAATTGGGGCCTTACACCCTGCCTTATATTGGTATAATTCCCCATATAGATAAGCTCAAAGAAATGTTAAACAACATGTATTAGATAAGCATAAGGCTCTATTGTATATTAATAGATCACATACAGAGGGGCAAGTTCTGGATAATGTAGGACAAGGAACAAGGCGGGCGGGATAGCTCAGTGGTTTGAGCATTGGCCTGCTAAACCCAGGATTGTGAGTTCAATCCTTGAGGAGGCCATTTAGGGATCTGGGGCAAAAATCTGTCAGGGGACAGTACTTGGTCCTGCTAGTGAAGGCAGGGGACTGGACTTGATGACCTTTCAGGTCGTTCCAGTTGTAGGAGATTGGCATATCTCCATTTATCTAAGCACATACATAAGTGCATACTTTGAGTCAAACTCTCTGCTCATGTAAATTAGAACACTATAAGAGTAAATGGAGCTATAGGCCTTTACACCAAAGATTTGGCCCAATATGTATGCTGCAAAAAGCATTAACATTCATCCATCTACTAGCTGCAGACAGCCAAAAAAAACCCACCCAACCGTGTGTGTATGGCTTGGTTAAGTTGCCCATATATGTGCCTATAGGCTCCAGTACTATGTTCCCTTTATATCCATCCATGGGTCATGCTCATGCAATGGCTCATCTGTAACTTTTTGGAGTGTTCAAATACAGGTGCACCAACAAAGGTGACCACAAGCGCTGCAGAGTGAACATTTGTTCCTATTGTATTTTTATGGCATGGCATATTGGCATATGTGTACACCCCCCCTCCCCCAAGCATGATCTTTTGGCTGTGCCTTCCCTTCAGTTAGAAAGAAAGCCAAAGGTTGGAACCATGTTGTTTATACCCGATTTCTATTTATTCCTTTCGGTTTTAATTTTTCCTGCATTTGGTTTTTAATTCTTCCAGGATTTTGTTAGAGTTGGTAGGTTTTTTAATCCAAGATGGTTCTAACATTGCCAGGTCAACTAGTACAATAGCATAGCAAATATTTTATTGTCCAAACAGGTTTAGATGAAAATTGGTAGATAACACTGGGGCAACTTATCTTCAGAGGGACTTCAACCACAGCATAGTGCATTTTCAAGAGATCCCTTTAGACAGGAAGGCAGGCAACCAAAAATACATTCTATCCCTACACTTTTAGTAGCAAAGGGAACTAGCCAAGATGGTTTGTTGCGAGATCCTCAGAGCTGGGACCATCCTAAGCATTTGGAAAGCCCCTAGAACATAGCAGATGATACCATAAATAATAATCATGTCTGAGATTCCCTGGTAAGCTTGAGGATCAAACCTGCTATGATGAACTGCTGCTGTTACTGGGCCAAAACAAACCAGCCCTTACTCAAGCACTATCATTACTGAGGCAAATGGGTAATTTGGTCAAGGACTGCGAGCCACATATTGCTTGGATGCCCTCCATGCCCAGCACACACATTGACTTTAATTAGAGCACTGTCTGCAGAGGCCTCATGGGATCAGGGCCCAAGTAAGAACTGCGGCATTTGATCCATTTCAAAGGAACTTTTTGAAGAGGATAAAATTGGAACTCCCACGGGGCAAAGAACCAAAATGCTCAGAATCATTTCAATGAAAGGCAAAGGAGGAGAGGCAAGACGCATGGAAATCCACTTTGCCCTCATTAAAAGTCAATGAGAGCTGTGTGGGGCGTTCCTTGTGACACGGATGTCTTGTTGTTCTGGGTTTGTACTGAGCCTAGCACAATGGGGTCCTGCTCCATGACTAGGGCTCCTTGGTGCTACAGTAATACTACTACTACTATCCAAATACAAAATTAGGACAACTGTTTTTATTAGACATCATGGTGTAGCGCCTAAAGCACCAGACTGGGAGTCAGGAAACCCAAATTCTATTCCAGAGCTGGCCATTGACCTTAGCAAAGTCACTTCACCTCTCTCTCTCTGCCTCCATTTCTCTCTCTCTAAAATGGGGATAAAAATAATTCTCTCCTTTGTAAAGTACTTTGAGATGTGGCATATGAGAGCTAAATAGTATAAGTTTATGAAACAATAGAAACA
The DNA here is from genome assembly GCA_037349315.1 of Chelydra serpentina. Lineage (NCBI taxonomy): Eukaryota > Metazoa > Chordata > Testudines > Chelydridae > Chelydra > Chelydra serpentina. The sequence goes on from JBAIAC010000032.1 coordinate 5,961,624, forward strand.
TAAATTAGAAGAAATTATTAAGAAACAAATTACTGTCCCTCAAAAGAATTATTAAATTATAGTAATACCACAGGTTAATACTTCTTGTTTATATTTCAACCCTCATTTTAAAAGGTTTTCTTTCTCTCACACTTTCTCTCTAAGCTAATTAGTATGTATCACTAAGAGATTCTCAGCAGCTCCCAGCACAAAGGACCTGCACCGTTGTAAAATAAACTGCAGTTCACAGATGATCATATTTCACTGGATGAGTGACCTTTACAACGGGGGGGGGGGGGGGGGGGAGGGGGAATCTTTTCATTTAAATGGGTAACACATGGGAGGGACAGAGGGTGGTGTGTTCTATTTAAGCTACAAGTTCTCAGAGCAACAAAAAGACCAGGAAAGAGGAGGATGAACAACTTCAGCTAAATAAGCCTTGTGGCATAATACATTCACTCTTTAAAGCGCTCCTATTGCATAGTAGGTGATGACATGAGCAACTAGGTTGGACACACATTCTTCAGATGAAAGAGTGAACTCATTATAGTCAGCTCCCGGAGTTTTAGAGTTAGAGAAATGCCAATGCTCATGACTTGTCCCTCCTTTAGTATACAGTCACTGCATAACGTTCCAGCCTGCTCTTCCTTGCCTTATCTCCTACTAAGCTACAGGTTGAATCTGACTTGATTTATAATGCACTGTTAAGAGGATCTGCAATGGCTGACCCTACATTGGCTAGGTATTACAGAGCACTGAATATAGAACAGTCAATGTATTCTAAGCATAGCGTACTTGGGGACGTGGGTTTACAGCTAATAATATCACCTCCTACTAATCTCAGCTATTTAGAGGAGGTTTTAGCAATGGAGGAATCCTCCCTGGAAAGAGACTTTCAGCTTCTGGGTTCATCAGTGCATTCAGCAGCAGCAGGTAAAAATAACAAGAGGGTGTGAAAGCCATAATTAGTGCTGTTAACTCTAGCTACAATGAGTCGATGAGTCAGTCTGTCAAAATGAGCAATGGTTAACTGCAACACCACCTTTCATAAAAGTTAAACCACAGCGGCAGATAATAATAAAATACAATGCTTCTGATGGGTTTTTAAGCCTCACACACAATTTTCATAGATGACTGGGAGCGTAGCTGATTAGTCATGGGACTGAGAGGTATGATGGCTGGTTCTAGGCCTGCCTCTGCCATTGACATGCTTTGTGGAAGTCACTTAGACACCTTAGGGATTTTGGCATCTAAAAAGTCACATAGGTCCTCAGAGGTATTGAGGCTCTTCTCCCCCTGAAATTAATGGGAGTTTTGGTGCTACGCACCTCTGAAAATCCCACTTGGGCCCAGATCCTCAAAGGTACTTAGGTGCCTAACTCCCACTGAAAGTAACTCCACTAGGAGTTAGGCACCGATGTGCTTTTAAAAATGCCTCTAGGTGCCTATCTGCATCTTTCAGGGCCACTTTTTTTAAAATATGGCCCTTAACCTCTCTCTCTCCCCTTACCTACTCTATGGGTGTTTTAAAGATTAACATTTGTGAAGTGCTCTGAACAGGTAGAGTGCTATAGAGGTGATGAATATTATAATTCCATAGGGGATAATTGACTATCAAAGGTAGAGCTGGCCAAAGCCTGGGTTCTCCAGTTCATGAGAAATTTCAAAATTTAGTTTCACTCTGATTTGGGGGTCGAGTTCTCCCAGGCCTTCCAGGCTCCCAGCTCCACAGCACAGAGCCTAGAAACTCTTTTTCATTGGAGCCGGCTGGGAATTTTCCAATGAAAGATCCTTTATTATTAAAGTTGGTCAGAAAACTGAACGAAATTATAAAGTCCTTTCCATTTTGCGGGATTCAGAACAGACCCCTTTAGCCTGAAATTTCTGGTAAAATTTTTATTGAGTGTTATGGATATGTATCAAAAACCAGTTTTTCGGTTCATAAAATGGTGCTGGGGGGTGGTTTAGTTTCCAATACATTGTCTTTTTTTTTAAAAAGGCCATTTTTGACAAATAACACAAAGCTTCATTTGAAAGATTCTGACCAGTTCTGCTTAGAATATTCAACCACTGGACTGGTCTAAGACTTTGAGACCGAGACCCGTGCCTACCGCTAGTTTGGGGGGCCGGGGGGGGGGGGGGGGGAGGAAGGAAGGGGCAGAGTGAGGGCAGTCGACTTCAGCAGTATTACTGAGCATGCTCATTTGTGTGAGCATGCTCAGTACAAGCCAAGCAGCAAATTGGGGTGGGAGATGTAACCCAACATGCCTCCCACACACACACACCCTGCCAGTAAATTGTGTCCTATATTGCATTTTCAAGCCATTGCTGGAATGCTTTTGAAACGTAAAGCAAATGCTGGTACAGTGTAAGAATTCAACCAGACCATACTAGCAAAAGCTAGTGTCTCTTTATGAGCATTTTATCCCAGTTACCACATTTTGTAATACAATAGAATAACCACCTATAAAATATAAGCAGTAAAATTTATATAAAATGCACACTGTAAAATTGACCTCTCCCATCTTTCAATTTCAGCTCTTCCTGTCCTTATGTAGAACAATTGACAAATTGTTGGACAGGAGCCGGATTTAGGCCGGAGCGGGATAGGTTAGTTTACCCTACTGATGATGTGATGTTGCAAATGTACTCCTGCTCGGAATAAGAGGAGCCAAAGGTTCAGGCATTTATTGTACTGTGTGCACGTGGCAGGGGAGACTTCTTACTAATTTGTGTCATCAATGGAATTATATATTGTCAGCACTAATTCAGTAAACTGGGATTCATGCCTCCTAATACTTCTCAGGAGTGTCTAGCTACTCACAGCAAATATAGAAATGTAACCTTTAGGTCATTCAACAATGAAAACTTCCATCTTTAATATTAAAGAGCTCAGATGATGAGACCCTGGAGAAGCTCTGACTCAAAACTCACTTTGTTATCTTCAGAATTTAGATGAAGCTCTGGAACCCCATTGAAAGAAGTGGGCCATATTAATTATTTATATTTTCAAGGTTGAAACTGTATATTGGAGCAACATGCATGGGCCTCAGAGGGAGGAACAGAGGTTGTAAGAGGGAAGAGTTTGGTGAAGACACCAGGAAGCCAGTCTGTGTGCACATGGCTGGAAATGCTAGCTGCAGTACCTCTATAAATAGTTCTCTTAATAAAGGGCCATTTTAGTTTTAGAAACATGGCGTCCTCTCATGTTATTACCCAGCTCATGGTGCACAAAACATGTATGAGGTTCAACGAATCATGTATGACTGTAATTAACTACCTTGCTCAGATATCTGACCTGAAGGGAAAACTCCAAGATGCAACTTCACCTACAGTGTGGTCAGAGGTGACAATGCTAATACTGTGCACTTGTACAGCACCTTTCATTCAAGGAACTCAAATTACTTCATCAAGACTGGTAGATGTTATCCCCATTTTACAAAGGAGAAACTGAAAGGCAGAATGGTAGGAGAAATGCCCAAGGTCATTCAGGGAGTCAGAGTCAAAGACTAGGCAAGAACCCAAGTCTCCAGAGTTTCAGTTTTTTGTCTGAACGTACAGTTATAGCTAAACTAAAACATGGTGGAAAAGTTTGACTGATTCTCAAAGGAATGCCCATCCAGAAGTGTGCATAGTAGGTATTTTTCTACCCCTTATTACCTACTGCATCTACACACTATCGATTGCATAGCTTCAGTAGTTCAGTGTCTGATTGATCCTGGAAGATTAGTACAATAAGAGCTTTTATTGGTGAGTTTTTACTTTTCCTTTATTTGTGAGGGGTAGATCTCTTGAGCTTCAAAATTTAAATTCAATGTGAATCGGCACCTAAAAGTTTGAATACTTTTGCACACTTCACTGAATGAACCAAAAGTTGTGGATCCACAAAATTAGGTTACGCATCACACAAAAGCAGGCTCTCACAGGAAGCGTCCAGTGCTTCCTGCTATACCCAAAGTACCTCAATAATAGCCTCTTGTGGTATCCCAGCTCTTTTTTGAACCTCTTGTTCAAAAACGTTCACCCTAATGTATATGAGCGGCTGGGCAGTTTGCACCATATGTCATAAAAGTCTCTTCTGAGGGAAGGGTGATGGGACACAATCACACCTAGCGCCAAACTAGCAGTATGTATTTGCAAGTACTTGTCTATACACCATTTTTGTACTACTTTAGCTATATCATTTTATAGTTAAAGCAGTACAACCCCTAATGTTAGTGTGGCCACAGTTACACTAGTATAAAGATGCTTATTTGGCATCGTCCATTGCAGAAATATGTATCTTTATACCGGTATAACTGAATACACATTAGGGGGTTGTACTACTTTCACTGTTTCAATATAAAATTACACCTCAAATTGTAAGGGTTAAAGTGGTACCAAGACCGTGTATAGAGCAAGCTTCAGATTAAAATAGTAAAAAGCTGCCAGAGAGCTGCAACTCAACAGCTGTATGGTGAGAGTGAGACTGCTGGAAAATACAATGGATTGAATTTTCCCTAGGTGTCGGTGACCTTACCACCTGGCTACAGTTCAGATTTTGAGGTCCTTCCAGCACCCTCTGATTCAGAAGGGAAACGCTGACTAATGGCCAGAAAGTGAGGCACTAGGGAAAGATTGTTTCTAAGTATTAAAAAAATCAAATCAAATCTTGAGCTACTGGATTAAAGAGACCACAGTGCTTTAGCTTTTCATTGAAGTGTCTCCATATGATCACAGTGACAACAGGAGGCTGTGGCTGGGTCAGAGTTGCCCTGAAGTTTTCAGTTTAATTTGAATGTTTTACTGTTTGCTCCATATAGTGAAGCGGACCCCTGTACATGGGCAGAGCCCCCTTTTGGAGGATCAGGCACTGAATTTGTAATTTAAATATATTTATGCTTACAATAGAGAGTTTTTAATGCATTCAGAAAGTGCCAGTTGTATTTTTTTGGAGTGCATTCTTGTTATTTCAGAAACAATAGGAAAGGGAGAATGCAGTAAAACAATAACCTAGGAGATGGTTTGCACCAGTGTTGCTACATTGATATAATAGCCCTAACGGAGTTTGAAATAGAGTCTGGATATGCTGCACTGCCGTAACACTAGGCTTGCACCAGTGTACGTGACTGGGATAGAGTGCAGCTGTGCAGCATTTCTTCATTAGGGGTTCACACCAGTTGTAACTACATCAATACTGCTAGTTTCCCTAACCAAGACAAGTCTGCAATGACCTAGATGCTGACTCTCCACTGCCTTGCTTCTTCTATAGTCATTTACATTTATACAAAGCAAGTGCAAAATGCCACGTCCAGTGTGTGCAAGTGGAGAACTGATTGGGTAGCCTTTCATACCCATTTTGCACAGGTGTAAGTGATCACACAAGGCACATAGTAGCAGAGAACTGGGTCCAAAGACCCTACCTCCTCATTGCCCTTTCTGAGGCAAGGCTTATTCAGTTCTAGCTCCTGCTGGCTATTCATTCTGCACATGGTGTTAGAGGGTAAACACACTTGAACTAGGGACCAAGGTTTCCCATAAGATTATACATAATACTGAGAACAGATTTGCACCAGGGAAGGTGTAACAATAAGATAACTGTACCAGCTGGAAAAAGCACATGCTGCAGTGTGCCAAACCGAGTGTTTGCTGAGTGCTAGTCCTCAGAGTGTCTCAAGGGCCTCTGTTATGTTCCAGGCACGCTCTTGGGAGCCAGGGAAGGGGGGGAGGGACTCCAAGGAACATGGCTGCATTTCTTCTGTTTTCAAGCATATTATCTTGACTCTCTTCATTGTGCTGGATTTTGTATGGACAAGACAGAGGCATAAATCTCCCAAATGTTTGTTTCTATTCATAGAATCATAGAATATCAGGGTTGGAAGGGACCTTAAGAGGTCATCTAGTCCAACCCCCTGCTCAAAGCAGGACCAATCCCCAATTTTTGCCCCAGATCCCTAAGTGGCCCCCTCAAGGATTGAACTCACAACCCTGGGTTTAGCAGCCCAATGCTCAGACCACTGAGCTCGACGACGACGACGACTGGCATGGAAACCTGCTTTGCTAAGCCAATGTCCAACCTATTCCTAGGCTGCTGGGGTAGTCTCAGTCTTTTCAGTGCTCGCTGGTCACTTTCTTTCTCATCCCCTCACCTCCTCCCTTCAACAATCTGAATTTTGAGTGTTTATGGGAGTGAACAGGGCCAGCTCCAGGCACCAGCCGACCAAGCACGTGGTTGGGGCGGCACCTCCTAAGGGGCGGCCAATCTTGGGGTGGCGCTTGGGTTTGGTTGGTTTTTTTACTTTGGCGGGGCAGCGCTTGGGGGGGATTGTTTCGGCAGGGCGGGGCGGCACTCAGGGTTTTTTTGGTTTGTTTTTGTTTTGACCATTGTTTCAGTGGGGCAGTGCTGCAGGGGGTGTTTTTTTCAGTGGGACGGCGCTAGGGTTTTTTGTTTTTTGTTTTTGCTTGGGGCGGCAAAAAAGTTAGAGCCGGCCCTGGGAGTGAAGATGAGTCAGTTTTCAGTGCATCACAATGCTGTGATCTGCCACCAAGATGCAGGTGACTCTGGTCTGAAATGTATTAGCAAGTTCTTGATTGTGATCAAATAGGAAGATTTGTAGAGGAACTTCCCTGACTCTCACAACTTTGTAGGCCCTGCTCACTTCACTGAGAGATCCTGGCTGATAAGCAGACAAAAATATATAAAGTTAAAGAGACTGAGGAGTGACGTTTGCAGTTCCCTAAACTCCATCAGTGCTGATGAACCCAGACCTCTTTTTCCACCCCTTTTGGGGGATGATTTTCTGTTTCTGCTGCTCCCGCTCCTTGTACAGCATCTATTTTCTTCATTCACATGCAATGCAGAGCAAGCTGTGTGCACGAGGCTGCAAGAGTGAGGTTCTGGGGATGTAAACCCCAGGATTCTGCTCCATTTGTGTAGAAATGCTTCTATTCATGTCCTGAGTTTAAGTCCCCCAGGGGCAGCTAAAAGAATGTAGGACCCTTCCACAATGGACCACAAACCAGGTTAAGGAATCCTATTTAAACTCTGAAACACAGTTCCAACTAAACCAGTTTCTAGCATGGGCTGTTGTAGATGGGGACAAATACTGTTAGGATCAGGTTTAATAATGGCATTAGATTAAACCCTGATTCAGACATAGCTTTGCCCTGGACACGCTGACCGGGCACACTGTGTTTAGAAGCTAGTTTAGCTAGAGCTAGTTTTGTTAATATTTGAAGCCACATTCAAAGTTAGCACATCCACACAACCCCTGTGTGGATGCTATAAGGTCTGTTAGATCATTCTGTCACCCTGAGTGAGTCTAGAGGTGGAGTGAGACTGGGAGAGAATTCCCCCGTTCCAAAACCTACTCTTGAGTCAGTCAGTGAGATAGACCCATCTCTAAAGCCAAATGAAGCAGCAGATTGATACTGGGAGACATGCCCCAACCACCATATGGGCCAAGGCAGCCACAGGGAGAATGAAGTACATTCTTATCATGCTAATGCCCACCCAGCTGTAAGAACATCAGGGGACCCACTTAAAGTCTGTAGTGTGAATGAAAGCTGTGCCCCCATAACTCAGTGGAACGCTTGAACCGTTGAAGGCTTTAACCCAGTTAAGGGGACACAGGTGGGCCCCCTCCACACTACTGATTTTAAATGTCTTGTAACCAGGTTAGAGACAAGCATGTTGTATTAGGGTCTCTTGACTTAGCACAGATGAGTCCTAAGTCTGTGTGCTGCCATGCAATACAGCAGATAAAGCCTCGGGTTTCCTTGAGAAAGTGAAAAGAATGAGGAGTACTTGTGGCTCCTTAGAGACTAACACATTTATTTGGGCATAAGCTTTCGTGGCTAAAACCCACTTCATCAGATGCATGGAGTAGAAAATACAGTAGGAAGATGTGTATATATATATACAGAGAACATGAAAAGATGGGGGTTGCCATACCAACTCTAATGAGACAAATCAATTAAGGTAGGCTATTATCAGCAGGAGAAAAAAAACTTTTGTAGTGATAATCAGGATGGACCATTTCAAACAGTTGACAAGAAGGTGTGGGGAAAATTAGCATGGGGAAATAGTTTTTAGTTTGTGTAATGACCCATCCACTTCCAGTCTTTATTCAAGCCTAATTTGATGGTGTCCAGTTTGCAAATTAATTCCAGTTCTGCAATTCCTTGTTGACGTCTGTTTTTGAAGGGTTTTTTTGTTGAAGAATCACCACTTTTAGGTCTGTAATTGAGTGTTCAGGGAGGTTGAAGTGTTCTCCGACTGATTTTTGAATGTTATAATTCTTAACGTCTGATTTGTGTCCATTTATGCTTTTGCATAGAGACTGTCCAGTTTGGCCAATGTACATGGCGGAGGGGCATTGCTCGCACATGATGGCATATATCATAAAAAATTGTTAGCTGTTTATGAGAAAGTGGCAATTTTCTGTAGCAGAACTAAGGAGGGGAACATGAAAGGACTCAAAGGATACAAATCTGGCAGTGGTTCATTTGTCTTTCCGGGAGATGGCTTTGTTGAACTGCATCCGTCTTTTGGTGCAGAGTAGCACCCGTGTTCTCAGCAAAGATACTGAATATCCTGGTGAGTTTATTTTGGGACAAGAATCATTGCCAAAAACAATGGGTTTCATAATTAACACAGGAAAGCATCCAAAGCAGAGAGCAGGAGTTTCAGAATGGAATGGCCATAAGCCAAAACTTCAAAGGGTAACCATATTACCTGTAGCCAATGAAATGTACAGTTACTGCACATTCACTTGAGATCATGCACACAACATTCATCAGTAAGTATGTGAATTAACTGACCATCTGCCAGGGATTCTTTCTGACTTGACTGACCGGTATACGGATAATTGTTTGCATACACATGCCTCATGAAATGATTGTCCTGCTTTGGCTACCACATCCAAGATCTGGTATTTAGCAATGCATTCTATTTGAATATTTGGGTAATGAATATGTCTACATCCTGCGCAGACATCTGGAGAATGGTGTGAAAGTGAGAGCCCCTAAGACTGTTGGAAACTGAGCCATGTTATAGAAGTAATTCATGGTTAGCTGTTTGAGAAGTTGAATATATTGATTGGGAAAACAAATCCAGAGTCACACTCTTAATGGATAACAAGTTGGCTGGATGACTGACTGGATAATGCTTCTAATGTCTCCTGCAGTGGTCTGAAAAATATCTGAAGTCGAGGACTGCCATTATCTTAACCTCTACATGCAGGACATGACTCCTCCTGGACTGACTTTTTAAATCCCCTTGTAATTCTTGGTAGAGGTCACAAATGGCCTGTTTATCAGGTATCTGTCTTTGGAATTACCTATTCATCAGTGGGGCTGGGAAATGATTGTCTCAGATGGCTCGTCTTTGAGCTCTCTCCACTTGAGCCAGAATATTACAGTATACACCTTTCAGGAGTCAGCAACCTTGGAAATGCCTGATTAGGAACAGCTTTGTAGACTGAAGGTAATTCCTTCTGTCTACAATGGAAGGTAATTCAGAGGTAATTCCGCTCAGAACTATTTCCCCATGCTAATTTTCCCCCTACTATTACTCACACCTTCTTGTCAACTGTTTGAAATGGTCCATCCTGATTATGACTACAAAAGTTTTTTTTCTCCTGCTGATAATAGCTTACCTTAATTGATTTGTCTCATTAGAGTTGGTATGGCAACCCCCATCTTTTCATGTTCTCTGTATATATATATACACATCTTCCTACTGTATTTTCTACTCCATGCATCTGATGAAGTGGGTTTTAGCCACGAAAGGTTATGCCCAAATAACCTTTCGTCTCTAAGGACGTCTCTAAGGACGTCTCTAAGGAGCCACAAGTGTTCCTCATTCTTTTCACTTAAATGAACATGATTTGTTGAGGAAGAGCCAACATGGCTTTTATAAAGGGAAATCATGCCTCACCAAACTGAGTTCTTTGAGTGTGTCAACAACTATGTGGACAAGGGTGATCCAGTGGATATAGTGTTCTTTGACTTCAGAAGGCCTTTGTCAAGGTCCCTCACCAGACGATCTTAAGCAAAATAGGCAGTCATAGGATAAGAGGGAAGGTCCTCTCATGGATCAGCAACTGGTTAAAAGATAGGAAACAAAGGGTAAGAGTAAATCGTCAATTTTCACAATGGAGAGAGGTAAATGGTAGGGTCCCCCAAGGATCTGTACCGGAACCAGTGCTGTTCAACATAGTCATAAATGATCTTTAAAAAGGTGTAAACAATGAGGTGGCAAAGTTTGCAGACAATACAAAATTACTCAAGATAGTTAAGTCCAAAGCTAACTGCAAAGAATTACAAAGGGATCTCTCAAAACTGGATTACTGGGCAAGAAAATGGTGGATGAAATTCAGTGTTGATAAATGAAAGCAATACACATTGGAAAACATAATCCAAACTATACATGCACAATGATGGGGTCTTAATTAATGGTTTCCACTCCAGAAAGATCTTGGACTCATATATAGTTCTCTGAAAACACCTGCTCAATGTGAAGTAGTCAAAACACCTAACAATGTTAGGAACCACTAAGAAAGGGATAGATAATAAGACTAAAAATATCATGATGCCACTATATAAATTCATAATCTCTGTCCACACCTTGGATACTTCATGCAGGTCTGGTTGCCCCATCTCCAAAATATAATTGGAAAAAGTACAGAGACAGGCAACCAGAATGATTAGGAGTATGGATAGACCAGCTTCCATATGAAGAGAGTAAAAAGACTGGCACTGTTCAACTTGGAAAAGAGATGACTGAGGAGGGCTATGATAGCAGTCTATAAAATCATGAATGGTGTGGAGAATAAGGAACTGTTTTTAATCCCTTCATGTAACAAAAGAACTAGGGGTAGGGTGACCAGACAGCAAGTGTGAAAAATCAGGACAGGGGGTGGGGAGTAATAGGAACCTATATAAGAAAAAGACCCAAAATCGGGACTGTCCCTATAAAATCAGGACATCTGGTCACCCTAACTAGCGGTCACCCAATTAAATTTATAGGCAACAAGTTTAAAACAAACATAAGGAAGTACTTCTTCACACAACGCAATCAACCTGTGGAACTCGTTGCCAGGGGTTATTGTGAAGGCTAAAGGTACAACTGGGTTCAAAAAAGAATTATACACGTTCTTGGAGGTTCGGTCTATCAATGGCTATTAGCCAAGATGGTCAGGGATGCAACCCCATGATCTGGGTGTCCCTAAACCTCTGACTGCCAGAAGCTGGGACTGGAGAACAGGGGATGGATTACTCAATAAATTGCCCTGTTCTGTTCACTCCCTCTGAAGCATCTGGCATCTGCCAATGTCAGAAGACAGGATACTGGGCTAGATGAACCATTGGTCTGACCCAATATGGTCATTTTTATATTCTCCAGTTGACTAAGACTGCAGTCTTAATATTTTAAATAGCCACACATTTTTAGTGAAGCAGACCTGGAGACAGCAGGCCTGTGATATCTGCAGCTATGCAAATGAAGTGAGATGTGTACTTCACCTTTAAATGTGAAGTATGAATATTAGAGGGCAAGTCACTGTGCCTTTCTTACTCTAAAGGAGACATTCTATTTTTTTTTTCTGGATTTTCCTTATATAACAGGAATTCCAGAATGGACTTCCAAACCCACTCATTTTTAGTCCACTTAATTTTTAGTATTCCATGAAGATAACAGTTTAATGTACTAAGTGAATTAACACAATATGATATCTAGGTGTTGTAACCAAACAATGACTAGTAATGCCCTGGGCTGACCTATTTTCATGTATTCACTGAAGAGAAGCATGTGGTTTGCTGCCCCATGGGAAAGCAGAGCTCCCGTTTCTCCTTACTTGGGCAGGATTGTAGGGTTACAGTTGAGTCTGAAGGCTTTACATACAGCAGGGTACTTAAGCACCTATCTCAATTCACACACATGAACAACCCCACTGAAGTTAATAGGAATACTTGCTTTCTTAAAGATAGACACTTCTTAAGTACTCTGATGAATCAGGGCCTGATAGTACATGCTACCAGCCTTCCCAGAAGTCTGGGATATCACAATGGGTATAAACACAAAAGAAGAGACCTACACCTCCTACACCATCTATGGCAGATGGTATTCTAATTATACATCTTGCATCAGTGAATCCATGAAGATAGCAGGTAATTTTCAGATCAAAGAGCTGAATGCCTGCCAAAAAGCCTCAGATTATCCACCAAGAGATCACATAATCAAATGTATATGGCGTTTGTTTCAAGCCTCAAACAAAGGGAAACTGATCTCTTTGAGAAAGTCCAAATTAAATATATAGCTATTTTGTGCATTCAACTTCTAATAGGATTATCTACAAGCGTGATATAATGCTAGTATCTCCATTTCCATCTGCAAGCTTCTATTTCTGCAGCAAAGGTCTTAGAACGTGTGTAAGTTTAAAACCATTTGCTTTGACAAAGACTTGGGTATTTGCAGACACGGAATTAGACATTTTAAGCTTCAATAACTGGTCATGTCTTGTTCATCAATTTTTATTGTCTTAAATAAAATGGAATAAATCTAATTTTTTAACCAAGGTCATAAGAGCATCAGTCTGAGCCAGGCAGAATTTGAATATGTGAGCCAGCCTACAGGATATGAAGCTGTCTAATGGAACAGAGATCAAGAAAGGCAGACGTTTTCTGCAGAACAATGGATTCTTTCTGGTAAGGGAAGTGTGAGGGTCAAGTGTGTCCTCACTCTGGATATTGCATAGTCAAATGAAGTGTTCAGCATAATTAGGTTAATAAGCGATGCCCATCGCTCTGCTATATGAGCACGTTGTGACAGTTTTGGATTTTTTTGGAGAATTCTCTTGCTCTTGAGCATACTGGGAATGTTTCATCAGTGGGAGAGGCCAATTGTCCTCTGAGATCCCCTATCACACTTGCCCCTTCTCACACACTTGAAGGCCCTGTCTCATACCAACCCTCCAGCTAAGAGGACATTCTCTCTCTCTCAGGAGCTCCCTGATGCAAGTGCAGGTATAGACCAGAGAAGGATGCTCAGAGAAGAGATTAAATGTTCTCTCCTACACAGCATATTGGGAATATGCTTCAGGCACAAGCTCCTCTCCTTGTATTTCAGCATGATATAATGTCAATAGACTGGCAGACCTGTCATCTTACTTACCTTAAAAGTGTGGTTCTGCTTAAAGAGTGACTGTAAAATGATATAGTGGGATTCCATGTTGTCTTTCTGCTATTTTCCATTCAAATGTTCTGTTTACAAGCAAAAGGGGTTTTCTGGGGTTTTCTTTACTTTTCTTTAAAGTACCAACATCACAGACTCAATCTAGCATCCTGGAAGCAATTTGATTCTTCCCTTCTCATGTGTCAGGGCCAGTTGCAAAAGCTCTCCAGGCAACACCTATATCAGGGGTGGCCAACCTGAGCCTGAGAAGGAGCCAGAATTTACCAATGTACATTGCCAAAGAGCCACAGTAATACGTCAGCAGCCCTCCATCCGCTCCCCCCCACCCGGCTCCCAGCACTTCCCATCCACCGGCAGCCGCGCTGATCAGCACCTCCCCCTCCCTCCTCACACCTCCCAATCACCTGTTTTGTGGCGTGCAGGAGGCTCTGGGTGGGAAGAGTGAGGGCATGGCAGGCTCAGGGGAGGGGATGGGAAGGGGTGGAGTGGGGACAAGGCCTGTAGCAGAGCCAGTGAGCAGTGAGCACCTCCCGGCACATTGGAAAGTTGGTGCCTGTAGCTCCAGCCCCGGAGTCGGTGCCATTACAAGGAGCCGCAAATTAACTTCTGAAGAGCCGCATGTGGCTCCGGAGCCACAGGTTGACCACCCCTGACCTATACAACCTCACTGCCACCAGTGGGTTTGTATCCAGCATTGTTGTAGCCGTGTTGGTTCCAGGATATTAGAGACAAGGTGGGTGAGGTAATATCTTTTATTGGATCAATTTCTGTTAGTGAGAGAGACAAGCTTGCAAGCCACACAGAGCTCTTCTTCAGGTTTGGGAAACTCAGAGCTGTCCCTAAGGTATGGCCAATTGGGGCGACTGCCCCGGGCCCCACACTTTGGGGGCCCTCCCACTTCGTGAGGAGGCGGGCGGGGAGGTGAGGAGCCCCCCATCAACCTCCCTCTCCCCCCCAGTGCCTCCTGCCCGCTGGCAGGTCCCACCAATTGGGGAAGGGGGCGGAACTGGATGGGGAAGAGGTGGGGTGGGCGGGAGGGGTGGAGTGGGGATGGGGCCTTGGGGGAAGGGATGGAGTAGGGGCAGGTCTGGGTGTAGTTGTGGGGAGCACCCCCCGGCAGATAGAAACTCGGCGCCTTTGTCCCAGGCCCTGCACCCCCCTAGGGACTGCCCTGGGGAAACTAATTCACTTTGAAGATATTACCTCCCCAATGGGGTTATAAAGTTATTGGAAGGTAACAAATAATTCTGTTGCTGATGCATAAGAAGGAATGAAATTCAGCTCTCTCACTCATAAGTGTTGGCTCTGCAGGGCTGACAGGAGCAAAAAGCAGTAAAAGTTCACTTTAGTCACTAAAGTTGGCAGATCTGACTGAATGCATGTTGGGAGTTGTGTAAGAAGGGGCTCTTTTGACATAGTTACTCTTCGGAATAGAACCGCACGTTAAACAAGAGTTTTCTCCCGGCCCTCCCCTCCCACCCCTAAATGAACAGAACTTGTGAAAATTAGATTTAAAATGTAAGTGCCTTGGCATGCTTCACCATGCTTACCAGAGTGTATACCAAAATATCATAGGAAGCCTTTATTATGATGAGCAAAACAAGCTATTAGAACTCTGAATACACAGTAATTTCTTTTTAAAATTGTTTTTTTAGTATTCCATGAAGATAACAGTTTAATGTACTAAGTGAATTAACACAATATGATAACTAGGTGTTGTAACCAGACAATGACTAGTAATGCCCTGGGCTGACCTATTTTCATGTATTCACTTTTTTTGTTACCAGGGAACATTTTCTGTCTCGCATAGGAAATATCAAGTCACACTTTTTTATCAGTCCTTCTCTGAGTAAAGAAAACAATTGAATTAGAGTAAAATACATAGTGTGTTACAGTAGGCAGACAGGCAGTTCCAGTATTCCCAGGATGTTTCTTCCTTCCCTTTCTTGGAAGTACTTACAATAAATGGTAAACAAATCAGGTTTATTTATAACTATGGACAAATCATCTAACACTGCCACATATCCCAGGAAAGTATAGGCAAGCATGGTTAAAGGAATAAATTATTTGCCATGGATTTTGAGTCATTTTAAGAGAGTGACCCCTTTAAGCAAGTGTGTGTTTCATGCCACCATTGCCATTTTAAAGCCTTGTCATTAACTCCAAACTACTTTAAACATATTAGGATCAGAATTTATAGCCTTAACATCTAATTAGGTTTTAAATGGCTGCCAGAAGAGAATGCTGTAGTAATGTATTTTTTCCATAACACTCTGTTTATTCTTTGTGATTTGATGATAAATGTTATGATTTCCTCTGATGATAGGAGTAAGGGATGGGGGAAGATGACCTCCACCATGCTGTGAAGGTATGTGACTATGCACTCTAAGGGGGAGGTGGGCCTCCTAACAGGAAATATGGAAGCAGAGAATGATTAGGTGTGGGGACTGAAAGGGGAAAGTAACTGCCTTCTTGGATTAACACTTTTTCCTTGTGTGCACATTACTGTTCCATCCCAACAGAAAACTGATATGGGCAAATTGCCAGCATAACACATTTTCTCACTTTAAACTAGTTTTTCAGTAATCTAACTCCTTGTCTTTAGTGGGATTTTCACTGGTTTAAATAAAAGGAGAATTAGGCCTCATGAATGCCTTGTTTTTAGGGTTTTTTTTTCTATAATTTGTTTGTTTGTTGTTGTTTTTTGCAGAATCCTACCTTTCATCTCTTTAAGTGACATTTCTATCCCTTTTGCTGTGAAGATAGCATCACAATGTAAGCCTGTCAAACCTGTTGTCCTATTTAAACCAGCCTTGCAGCCAAAAACTATTTCCAGATGAACACACATAGCAAAGGAAGTATGAATTATACCTCTCCCTTTTATTACCTCCTAACTTCAAAGCTAGTTGAGTTATTTCAAATACTTCTATAATTAAGATTAGTACAGCAGTGTGACAAACAAATACGAAATTGGAGTCGATGTGGCCTTGTACCTCCCCTCCCCCTAATATTTTTGCAGAATGGGTTTTGTCTCACCAATTCTCCAGGACTTTCCTGTCTCATTCTATGCTGGGAGGAGATTAGAGTTTTCCATGCTCCCTCATCATTGCCATTTCTTTACTCTTACGTCCCTAGATTCTTATATTTTGTAGCTGTAGCATTAGACCTTCCATCCATTCTAGAAGACTGCAAATGGTCCCTTTAATGGTTGCATAAATTGCTTGGCATGAGGTGCTGGTGTAAGGCTTGCATCTTTCTACTGGAGACTGAGTAGATTCCTTTTCCACACCCAGCCTGGGAAATAGAAACTTCCAGATCTAAGACAGAGGATCTGTTCCAGCAAAGCACTTAAGCATGTGAGTAGTACCACTGAAGTCAGTGAGGTGAATGGAATTTCGCACACACATCAAAAATTAAGCTTGTGCTTTAAATGCTTTGGTGGGAGAAGACCTAAATTTAGATTGGGTCCCGCAGCTTGTGTTACAATTATTTAACGGAGAAACACTTGCACACTATGGGTCTGATCCTGGTTTCTTTTATTCCTTTGGGAGTTTAGGGTAGGAAGGGTACCCTCATATTCTGCAAAAACGATCTCCAGTTTTTCCACCTCAAAACTAGGCCAAAGTTCTCATAGTTTTGATCATGTTTCCCCTCTGCCCCCTGCATCACCCAGCATCCTTGTGTGTGTGAACAGCATAATAGGTGAACCTAGCTGGAGCTGTCCGCGCACACTTGGATGCTCTGCTAGTCATGTGGTTATGGGATGCCATCTTTCAGGTATTCATTCCTTTTTTTTAAATGCCTCAGCATTACTCATATGTACTTTGTCATTCATCAAACAGCAGGAGACTATTATCTGAGACTGCGTTCTATTCCATTGCCATTGCTCTGCATTTCACCTCCTCTAAAATGAATCTCTAGAATAAAATAAACATTGATTTATCAGTAGAGAAATAAATACCCTGCTGAGGCTTTGTTTGAAGAGTAAGATATTGAACGTCACCCTGGTGGAGTGAAAAACAAAAAGGATAATGATAAATTTCTCTGGCACTTAAGCCTTTCATCTGAGAAGACTTACACTGTAGAATTACATCTTATTAATATATCAGTCTAAGAACCAGGTGGCTAAGATCATAGATCAGAAAAAGCATTACAAATGATAACTGAGATGTAGCACGTACCTATCTCAAAAACAATTCAAGTAGATTAATGTTTCTTTATAGTGGTTCTAAAGAAGCTCCAATTTATGGATAGTACCTGGTAAATTAGAAAAAGAGAAAAATATATCCCTTTACTGATTAGGATAAATGCAGTTCCTGGAAGGTATGTCTTACAAACAAACAGTTTTCCAAAAGTTTTCTCTTGTCTGACCTATTGCTAACACTCTATGATCTGCATTAGAGGAGGGATGAGTTTTGTGGTTGAGGTGCAGGACTGGGACTCTGAGAGCGCCAGAGGTAGACTCATAGCATTTGCTACAAACTCTAGAGTCTTTAACCTTAGAGAGGATGTGTGGTTTTTGGTTGGTTGGTTGGTTTGGGGGTGTTTTTGCATTTACCAACCCACACCCCTAATTTTTACTAAGTGCACTCTTGCTGCCATAAGCAGACCTCAGCAGCCTCTGGCACTCTGCTGCAGTCAAGATATTGTCTAAATAAGTGAGCATTCTTACCCCCTGCAACATAAGCAGTTGAACAAGTGGTTTCATTGCTGTAGTAAAAAACCCTTGAGGTAACACACAGCTTGAATACCATCACTACTACTGCAGGTATCCATTTGAGAACTGGAGAAACCTTTTATAATTTGAGAGCATAGGTATACTGAGCTTTGCTTGGATCCAGTTTTGCCTGCATGTCCCCTTTAAATACAGTGACATTTACATCCACACAAAATAGCAGAGTAATTATAAACTAGTTCAGCAACTTTAGATGTAAAATGGGGTTGTGACCCCCCCTATCGACCCGGGGGCTGTAGAAATGAGCTTACCCAACCCGTTACACCTCTACCACTCTATTCATCTTCTCCCATTGGTATTGCCCCCTAGTCACCGAATTCCTTTCCCATCCTTGTTTACCAAGTCAGCACCTTCTCCAAATTCCAGAACATCATCGTCCATGAAATGAACATGAATTAAAATAGAAATTAACTCAAAGTTGCTCCTTGATCCTCTGGGCTTCTTGGTGTATCTGGTTTTCTCCATTACTTTTCTTAGCTTGAAAGCTCTTTGGGACAGGCCAAATTTTGCGTCCTTTCCAGCACTGAACACATTGTGAGATCTTTGATTATTATTTACTATCTAGGGCTAGAGACTGGAGATCTTCAGAGATTTCCTCCTCTAGTGCCAAGGAGATATCTCCCTCTAAGTTTCATGGGTGAAGGGGCAACTCATTACACTGGGTTTGAATTGAAGTACAATTTTAGCCTCTCAGATGGACAGTGGGGAGGGTCTTTCGGTCTTTCTCCAGGTTGGTTGCAGTGTAGAAGCTGTCCAATGGTTGCCAGGAATTGATATATTGGGGGTAATTTGAGTGACTGCAAAGTGGCTCTTTTAATAGGTTTGAGATGGCCTAAACCTTGTATTTTGCAAACCTAGGTTTAAAAGTTCTAATGCTCTGGAATGGGAGAAGAGTCCTGCCGTGGGCTGCGGTAGGTCTTGTCACTGAAGAGAACCACTTTGGGGTCTAGAACTTGGGCTTGCTAGAGAGAATCCTTTTTGCCTGGCTTTTTGGGTAACCATCATTTTAGATAAGTCCCCTTTTTGATCTGTAAGATCCAAGGTCTCCAGTTTGGAGAGGTCCATAGGTTTTTGGCAAGGCTTTATTTGCTTCCCTTGTCAGTTGTAGCATGTGGTTTGCTTGCACACACTGATCATAAAATACCCTGCTGTCTGGGCAGAACTTACTGACAACTTAATAAAGGAGAAAACTGCCTCTGTTCGGGGCTTCTGCTAATATGTCCTATTTATCAGACTTTTTCTAACTCCAGGCTTCCCATATCCTCTGCTGGGTTAGATGAAGGAAGCTTTCAATTGGATACTTCAGTACCCATTTCTGCTCCTCGAGTTTCATCTCTGTGTGGTTGAGGAGTATCTTCCTGCTCCTCAGAAAATGAACAGAGGTTTCTTCCAAATTTGGGATCTCGGGACAACCAAGGTTAGAGATTCCCAGTAACCATTAGATGCTTTAACTTGGGGATTGATGAAAATGGTGCATAGCAGCTTAAAGGTGGAAACTGCCCCCCTTCGCTCTTGGTCAGAGCCCAGTAGTTACACAGTGGAATAGAGCCCTCTTCAAGCAAGCGTTCCGCCCACTAAAAGTACTCTGCACTAACCATCTCTTTCATTGCTGAGAGCTTAGCTTTATGGGAAGGCCATGAGGTAGGCTCAGAAAAGGCAGTTTTAATCTTAGGAGGAGATTGCTCCATAGATAACAGTTGGGGTGATAGAGGGTGGAAAATTAGAGCTCTCCAGGCAGAATGGAAAGCTCCATTGGGAATTCCTGCCCACAATCTCATCTGCTGGCATGTGCTGGTTTGTATCTCAAACATAGCCACTTCAGGCCAGATTCTGCCACCCTGCCTCCTGTTAAGTAGTACCTTATTCTGTAAGTAATTCTATTAGCTTCAGAGGAACCACTTGCAGAGTAGGGAACTATTCAGTGAAAGTAAGGATGGGCAAATCTGGTCCCTGGTGTGTAATGCTTAGAACAAGTAATAAGGACACACACGATCTGATTTTCATTTTGAATTCTGTGTGCATCTGAGTTTCCTATTGATTCAGTAGGCGTTTTGGGTTATACAAAGGCCAACAATGTCAATTACAAGTGTATACCTCAGTCAACAACTTTCATTTAAAAAAAAAGCCAACAGGAAAAAAAAGAAATGATAAATCCACCAATATTCTTTCACTTGCCATCCTGAAATGAGCTCTGTGCAGATGGACCCCTGTGCCCATGTGAAGCGCTGTTGACTTCTGTTAACGATATAAGCCATCACAGGGAAGTTCTACAGTACATAGCCACTGGGGGCCTCATGCTGCCCCTTTACAAAAAAGTAGCAGTAGTACTGCCTCCCCAACCCACACTGTCCTGCATCTGTAGGATGGTGCTTGAAACAATGTGTTGCTGGCAGCACCCTCTCCCCTTGCAACCATAGCCATTCAGAAATCACTACAACGGACAGTGCATCTTTCTACAGGCTGAAAAAATTCCACACTTCTATCAACTTTGACAGCTCTTTGCTGAGATGTATGTGAACTCTGAATAAGAGCTTATAACAAAAAGTGTCTGTGCTGCATGATTTTGATACCTATAATGTGGTAAATATCATCCCCACTCTGAAGTTCCCTGTTTAGGATAAAGACTGTATCTACCTAATGATGACTATCTGATCAGCTTTGACAACTGGGTACCTGATACTGGGTTTTTGTGTCTTATTACCACAAGCACCCCCTCCCCATTTGTTTTTGTTGTGATCATGTATGTATGCCTTCCTCTCTGAGTGCCCTGTCTTTGTGTGTGTCTTGTGTATGGGCCCACTCTGGTGAGATGCTCAGGGCCTTCAATTCCTCTTGAAGTCAGCTGGGGATGTGAGTTAAGGGTGCTCATCACTTCACAGCATCAGGTCTTATGAATCATATTATAGTCACTCTTTGGTACTTTAATTCTCCCGATCACTGTATAAATTCAGGCATTTGCTGCAGGACTTAAATTCAGTCTAGCTGAGTCATGTACAGCGATAACAGCGTAACAAACTGGCTAGTGTATATCAAAGCCACTGCTCTTTGCTGGATGGAATCTGCACCGATGATCTTTGTGTCATTGGCCATCTATTACTAACGTATAAACATTCTCCGTTAGCGAAAGTGGTGGGATGAAGCCAAAGTGTCTGGATTTTGTCCTTGCTGCTGCTGAGAAGTTTGTGTCAATGGTCGGCAGAAAAATGACAAACACAAAGTTCTAGGAGGCCAGAGATTTGTAACAATTTGTGCACAAATATTATCTATTTACTATTTGTTTTAGCACAAATCTTAGTAAAAAATAATAATTTTGGAGGGGGGGAATAAACATTTAATGCCCTATCTCAGGGGGACATTGTACAGCTGCCATGTCACAAAAGCTCATGCAAGGCAGTGATGACCGATTTTTATTTTTCTTCATGGCTCTTCTGGTCCTGGAAAGACTTCTCCAGAATAGATGATACATGGCAAAAATTTTATAATCAGACTTTTGGAGTTCTGAATGTGACCTCATATGCAATGTTACATGCAGTAATTATAAAAAAGGTGACATCTTATGTAATTAGGATCCTTATTTAAATTGTGAGCTCCTTACTTCAGGCTACATTCTGCAAGTCTTATCCATAGTCAGTAGCACTTTGACGTCAGTTCGTTTGTTGTGAATAAGTATTACTCAGCATGAATAAGGATTGAAGACTATGGCTTTAAGACTGTAAGTACTCTTCAGGGCTGTATCTTTCTTGTATCTTGTACAACACCAAGCACTCAGTAACTTCGCATCATGTTCCGGATAGTAATTATATCATTACATAACTGTATCATCATCATCATTGTTGTGTCATTACAATTAATGGCATCATGCTTTAATAGAGGTAGGTCAGGTGTTCTTTTATTATTGTCAAATACGGAGGGTATTTTTTTGAAGGATATCTGTACATCTTTATGGCTTTATTTTGGCAAACCTCTCATTGACTTGAATGAGAGAGAAGGATCAGAGTCCTAAAAAGCACTTTTCCTGACTTCAGTGGGACTTGTTCACATTTCTTTAAATACGAAGCTTGACCTGACTACATCAAATAGTTCCTGAAATATTAGAGTCCAAATGGTGGAAGTACTTAGTGAGGCAATCAGTACTTTTGTATCTCTGTAATTATGATGAACTATTATTTATATAGCACCATAAATGTAGATTTTGCTTTAGAAAACAAATAATTAGAAATAATACTTAATCTTACCTCATGGTTTTCATCTGTAGATCTGAACCTTACAAATGTGGGTGAACATTGTACACAGTGGGAGACTGAAGCACAGAGAAGCAGAGACTTGCTTGAGGGGGGATAAATCCCACTTCTCTTGATTAAAAGTCTTTGTACCTCAGGTGCTGGATAACACTACCCCGGAAAACAACATCTCTCCTCCAGAAGATCTTGTCATGTAACACCAATGTAAACAAAAGATAGAGGGACAGTTCAAGTACACTAGGAGAGAGCATTGAGGAAGAGATCAACAAAGGGAGTGGGAGAGAGAGAGTTTTAAGGGAGAATTTGAAGGACAAGTGTTTGAAGGAGGTCTAGTTAAAGATGGAGATGGCAGGTTGTTCAAGCATAAGGAGCAGAATGAAGATATGATGTCAAGGATGGAGAAAATGAGATGGAGTCAGTGAAAAGAGGAGTGGAGAAAATTTTTCCCCACCTCTCAGTGAGTCTATGTATTTATGTTTTATGTGCCTTACATGAGGGTATATCTGATGAGGAAGAGAGAGTCATGTTGGAGCTCCCTTAAATTTGGAAGAACATTTTAAGTGTGATATGGCCTTCATATTCATGCTTTAATTTAAACAAGAGCCGATACCTGAGAGAAAAAGATAGGAGAACTACACAAATTATTAAACTGAAACAGTCAGTCAGTTTACATAAACCAGCATAGCTCAATTTTGAATAATTGGGAATCCTTCCATTGGTTTTAATGTAAATGGGATCCGGCCCTTAATGAGGGTGTTTCCAGTAATAAGCATGCAACTAAATCTCTTACATACTGTTTCTCTTGACAGTGCTCCAAGGAAAGGTTCTCAAACAAGTTCAAAGTCCATGGGTGTGAGAGTTCACCAAGCTATTTTTTTTGGTAGCTCAAGATTTTACATTAAGAGATCCAGGCTTTCAAGGCTGCCGGTTGGAACATGGGGAAGGTTGCCATTAAAGCATGGTACCTTGTGTAAAATAGTGTTCTGTTTCTAGACCTCCTTTATTCCAGAGACTAAAGGCAGTTCCTCAATGGATCTATGACAATTGAGGATCTGACAGCTGAGGATCTGACTCCTACAGAATTGTTCTAGTAATCCTAGGTTAGGGGAAATTTTGGTTTCTAATGAATACTTTTTTTTCCAAATAGCAGAAACAACAATGAAGAGGCAGAAATGGAAATAAACCAATTGCAAAACAAATACTAATATCTAGTTCTTATATAGCACTTTTCATCAGTAGATCTCAAAGCACTCCACAAAGGAGGTCAGCTTTTACTCATGAATATTTCCATTGTCTTTATTGAGACAACTCATTTGAATCAGACTGGGTCCTGGAGTTTTAGTAAAAGTAGCAAACAATGCATAGTATTAACCGGTAACCGAGGAACTTTTTAAACACCTAGTTATAAAGCTGAATCCATGGATTAATTTATGTTGATAAAGTCCTTGGAACATATAAAGTGCTAAATGCTAAAGTGCTGGTTATCTACTGGCAATCCTAACTGAAGAAAAAACATAAGACGATTTTTTAAAAAATTCAACATTTAAACCTACAGGGTAAACCAGTAGCTGGTAGTAAGTAATATATGATATTTCAATAAAAAATGCAAAACTGTAGCTGGAGTAATCATTTTTTCCCCAATGAAATAAACAAATGAACTGAAGCCAGACCTCGATGAGGTCTACTTATCGTTTTTAGCATTAAACATTAATGAATGATATTGATTTCTGAAATAATAATGCCTGGAAATGATAGTCTGAAATTCCTTGCAGTGTCTATAATGTCCATGGTTATTGTAAATTAACAGTCTGAATTGCTTGTGCTTTAAAACTCTATCTGCCACAGAGGAATTTCAGCCAAAGACATTTGAAGGGTGAAATATACATTAATGATAAGGAATGTTTGAGAGACTATTTTCTCAACTGGGAAGTGACAAAGTCCCTCACTGACAAAGCTTTGCGTAGTATCGATGACACAGAGGTCCATTTGTGGATCCCTACTTTGTGTCAGCAAGTGTCAGGCCTGACATACTCTCTACACTTCACACACTGGAGTAATGATATTTATTTAAAAGGTGACATGTAATATACTGTTTGAAATCTAATAACTCATTAATCATTAATAATCTTGCGTGCTGTATGTACACAGTATATATTAAGAGTTATGGATATATGCTGGAATTATGACTTAAGTGTGTTTAAATCAGTCATGTCAGGGGGAGATGGTAAACATCTCTGCCCTAGACAAGGAATGTGTTTGCTTCTCTGACCAGCCCAGTCCTAAGGCAGAGAAAAACAAAGGTCCATTTACATATTAGCTAACAAGTGGGAGAGGAGATAACATGATGTCTATCCCCAGCAGGAGAGAGAAACTTGGTCTGGATTTTACCTTTCAAAGAATGTACTGGTGTACAAAGACGGGGTCTTAACCTCAAGAGATAAGCGATTGAATCAACTGATGGTATACAGAAATATTGCATTATAAAAGTTTGAGTGAGGTGTTTTATGAAAACCTGTGATACACTGGTGACTAATATTGTGAAATATATATTAACATTATAAAGGAATTATGGATACTCTTTGACATTAGGCTTTACATTCTGTGTCCAAACACAGGGAGAATGAGGTCTCTTCCAGACAGGAGGGAACATTACTTCTATTTACCTGTCTCCTATGTAAATAAAGCAAGGTGGATTCAAAACAATGGAAACCCTGTTTACACACAGAAGGATGGGAAGCCCACAGGAAGGGGGAAAATATCATGAGATCATCCTGCCTCTTGAAATGACGTAATTGACCTTTGGAAGCTATAAGAGAAGACAGAAGCCATCTTTGGGTACGTCTATACTACCCGCCAAATCGGTGGGTAGTAATCCATCTATCGGGGATCGATTTATCGCGTCTCATCTAGACGCGAAAAACAGTGGCATAGCCAGGTTTACAGCACAGGGGGAGCGGCGGCGCTATAAAAAGGCACCTCCCCACTCCCCCTGTACTCTCCCAGCAGCGCTTTAAAGGGCCTGGGGCTCCAGCCGCTGCGGAGCTCCTGGCCTTTTAAATCCCTGCCCGAGCCCGGCTCCGGCAGCGGGGCTGGGGGGGGGGGCGCTTTAAAGGGCCCGCAGCTCCCCACAGCGGAGCCTTTTAAAGCGCCCCCTCCCCAGCCCAGCTCCGGCAGCGGGGCTGCGGGGGCACTTTAAAGGGCCAGTGGCTCTCCGCAGCGGCAGGAGCCGCCGGGCCTTTTAAAGCGCCCCCCCCACCCCAGCTCCGGCAGCGGGGTTGGGTGGGGGCGCTTTAAAGGGAGCCGCTGGCCTTTTAAAGCACACCCCCCCCCAGCTCAGCTCCGGCAGCGGGGCTGGTGGGAGGGGCACTTTAAAAGGCCAGCGGCTCCTGCAGCTGCGGGGAGCTGCTGGCCCTTTAAAGCGTCCCCCGAGCCCGGCTCCCGCAGCGGGGCTCGGGCGGCGCCTTAGCACCGCTTCTCCTCACAGGGGGAGCGGCTGCTTCCCCTGCTCCCCCCTGGCTACGCTACTGGCGATCAATCGATCCCAGAAGCGCTCCCCATCGACTCCGGAAGTCCTGCTCAACGAGAGGAGGAAGCGCAGTTGACGGGGGAGCGAGCCTGCACCACGTGGACCCGATGTAAGTACTTTTACTTTCGATCTAGGAAACGTCGACTTCAGCAACGCTATTCTCGTAGCTGAAGTTGCGTATCCTAGATCGATTCCCTCCCCCCTCAATGTAGACCAGCCCTTAGGCATGCATCACTAGACAGACAAAAGGGAACAGAGCTCTTGGAAGCTGAGAAATATGGATCCTTCATCCAAGGGAGGGTGGGGATTGAAGTCTCTGGAAACTGAGTATAAGTGAGAAATCTGCTTAGACAAAGATCTTTCACCTAGAAAGACAAGGGAAACCAGGCTTTTGTGCTTCTGTGGCAGGTCCTGACTTGAGAGAAAGTCATCCATGGATGAAAAGAAGAAAGACTGGTAAGAAATCTACCTTGAACAATGACTACAGCTTGTTAAGTCTCAGCCACTAGAACATGTATTTTGTTTTGTTTTTATTTATCTTCATTCCTTATACTTGAACTCACCTACTCCTATGTATATCTTAATAAATGTGTTTTATTTTTTACTGTAAAGCAACTCAGTGCTATATTTGAAGGAAAGGGAGTATTTACCCCATAAAGTTAGTAAGCTGTAATGTGTTTTTTTAAAGGAGACAAAAATTGGTGTTGAGTAACAGACCTCATTGTTACTCTGGGTGGTCCAGGTGAGGGCTGAACACTTACGGGCACATGGTTTTGGGAAAATTCAGGACTGGGGGCACATGCGCCGACTTTCTGTGGCGCCAGTGGGAGCTCACGCCCCCCGATGCTGGGGGGGGGGGGACAAGTTGCGGGGCCCCGCCCCCGACACCACGTCGCCCAGCGTCGGGGGCGGGGCCCCGCAACGTCTCCTGGTGCTAAGGTAAGATGGCGGCGGGCCCCGGGGTTGGCGGGGAGCTGGCCGCGGGTCCCGGGGATGGCGGGGAGCTGCAGGTGGGTGCGGAGCACACACCAATTTTTCCCCGTGGCTGCTCCAGCCCCGGAGCACCCACGAAGTCGGCGCCTATGACTGGGGGTGTGTTGGGGTCACCTTGCTGGTTGTAACCAAGGCTGATGGAAGCCAGAGTGGGTCTGTAGACGGGATGTTGGGGTCAGAGCTGCTGAACCAGGGCTGTCTAGCGCACAGACACTCGGGGTTTGACCTGCATGCTTGTAGGCTGGCAGTGAGGGTCCCAGGCTGGGAGCTACAGCAGCAGGGCATTTCAGGCACCCAACATTACAGAGCAGGTGGTGACACAGTCTGGCTTGCACCTCGAAGTGTGACAGTATCTTAGGGCATCAAGGAAGAGGTCATTATGTTTAAGTATTTCGGAGGGGAGGGAGGAAACTGCTAAGGATGTCTGCTCGACTTAATGTTCTACACCATCCAGAGAGTAACCTAAAATAATCATAATATTGTAGCAGACCAGCTAATGTATAGGGAACCACTGTCTCCTTCTGACTCTAATCAGTACTACTCAACTGGTTGCCATAAACCCTATATTTCCATGCTAACATAGTCTTCTTCCTTTCATGTTGGAGGGCCCTGCTTTTGGAGGATGTGAGCTCTATTCCAGCTATTGGTGCTGAGTTCCAAGTGGTTTGGCTTGTCATGAGGCAAGTTCAGAACTTGTGCTTGCCTTGTTGTGATACAAGTTCAGCACCTGCTATCTGATCTCTCAGACTGAGGATAATTCTACTGGAGGTGAAGATTGACAGGTGTCTACTGTGGTCATTGCACATTGGGAAGTCCTGCCCAAGGTGCAGAGAAGAGCTACCTCTCCTTATATTTCACACAGCCTGAGTTCAGCATTTCACTGTGTCAAGTGACACTTTACTTGACCACCCAATCAGTGACACCCCAATCCCTTTGCCCCAGCCTGGACAGCCTAACTAACACAGGCTATGGTGACAGGGAGATTATTTTAGTTGTCTTAATTAAAACTTCGTTTGTGAGTTGCCAAATTTTGCTAGTGGTTCAAGTACTGCTGGAGGTGATGCTGGGTTTATTCATCAGAAACACTTCTTTTAATGTCCCTTTTCTATAGAAATAGAAATTCAAATGTTTCAGTTAATCAATTCCACCCCTCCCTCTCCCGCCCCTGTTTCCTTCTTTTTGTTATGGAACAGGTCTTGGAAGTGTGTTTTGCTCCCAATGCCATTCCATGTGTAACTGAAGTGAAATCCTGTCTCCACTGAAGTCAATAGGATTTTTGCTTGGCAGTGGAGCCAAGATTTCATGTCCCTGGTCCAAAGGAATAATGGGACTCAAAAGGAGACTACCATATTCTGATATAGAAGAATGCAGCAGCAAAACAATTATCCTCATCCCAATTTTAGGTTTCTTGAGGCCCCCTGTAAAAGGGACACCTATTGGGAAGGATGGGCTTGTATAAGGCTTCTTCTTAAACAGCCCAGTGACAATTGCCTATAGTCAATGGTTATTCGAGGAAAGTGGTGTATGTACAGTCACTGGTGCCAAACCAGTACTGCTCACAGTCAGTGTAAGTGAGATCTGGAAACTTTGCTGCTATTACATGGTCAGTTGGCCCTCAGATGGGGATTTGAATAGATGGCACTGAAAACTGAAGGGCACAACAAGACCTTCTGTTGAGCGAAAAGTATGACTCCTTTTATCCCATCATCATGCAAAGGACTGTTTGGTTGAGGCTATGTTACATATAAGATATATTCCAAAGATCAGGACCTTAGAACACAGATTCATAGAATTTAAGACCAGAAGGGACCATTATGATCATCTAGTCTGACTTCCTGCGTTTAAGTGAGGCCAAAGAACCACATTGAACAATTTCTGCATCAAGCCTATAACTTCTGTTTGAGCTAGAGTGTACCTTTTTAAGATATCCAGTCTCAATTGAAAGACTTCAAGTGATGGAGTATCTATCACATTCGTAGGTGAATTGTTCCAATTATTTACTGTTACTATTAACTGTTCCAGTTAATTATTGGAACTGCCTGGGAACTGAAATTTCCTTCCTGTGGAAAATTTCACATTTCGGGGCGGGGGGGGGGGGGTATTCTGAATCGGAACAAAATCAGAAAGGCAAAATTTTCTATGGGAATTACATTTTTGAAAACTTCTGAACTGGCTGGGCAGTTCTGAAAACTTCTGAACTGGCTGGTTCCCTATCTGCCCAGCCAGTTGCCAACCAGATGGGCTGGTTTCCTGGCTGTCTTGCTTGCCAGCTGGGGAGCCAGACAGCCCACCCATCCACCCACCACGCCGGTAGTCCAGGGAGCTTCTGACCTAGCCACCAAGGGAGCCTGGCGTGACAGCTGCCTGGCTCTCAGATAGCCTGGGGAGCTGGTTAACTAGGGAGCAAGCAGTCCTCCTCCGTGGGCTGCCTGTCAGGGTGGAAGTTGGGGAATCTCAGGAAGTCAGCTGTCCAAGAAGCCTGGGAGCTGCCAGGGAACCAGGAAATATGATTTCCATCAAAAGGTTTGATAGAATTAACACATTCCCACAGGACTGTGATCAAATCAACATTTAACTTTTTTGGGCTAGATTCAGAAGGGAAATTTAAGTGCCTGTCTCCAACTGGGATTCACAGCTGTGAACCCTTTCCTGGAGTTAGGGCTGACCTGATTTAGGTGCCTTTCTCAAGATAAATGAGAAGGTAGTAGTCCCCTTGTAACTTTTAGCCCAGTGGTTAGAGCACTTACCCAGGCTGTGGGAGACCCAAGTTGAATTCCATTATCTTTTCATTATTGGCCGATTGTGTCCCATACCAGTCTTTCCATGACTGTGCTCAGGATTATTATCAGGCTAGCCAATTTATAGTTTCCTGAATCATTGAAATGTTGGCACAATATTAGCTTTCTTCTAATCTGGAACTTCCCCCATTGTTCCAAGATTAGTTAAAAATCAGCACTAATGGTTCAGAGTTCTCTCCAGCCAATTCTTTTAACTTGCACCAAAAAGAGTATTATCTGCTGTTTCATATTTAAAATGTTTAATAATTGCTGCTTAACATCTTCCCTAGTTACTGATGGAACAGAAACAATTTCATGTTGGTGACAAGGGTTGTCTTCCTCTAGGAGCTGCTCCAATGAACAGTCTTTTTTATTTTTAAACACAGAGGGCCCTGTTCTGCCCACAGATGCATAGGCACAACTCGCATTGATTTCAGTGCTTAGTTACTTCTTTAATCAGTTTGTTTAGCATTTATTCAATCTATTCTAGACATCTACCATTACAAAGATGAGAAGTTTCTACACTAAGGTAATAGCTCCTGGGGCTCTTATCCCAATATTACTGCAGTGCAGAGAACACTCTTTTAAATTGTTTTAATCTGTGCTTTGCAGAATTAGGCCCAGTGTGACTTCTAATGCATTGGAAGCTGTTCTCACAGTTTGGAAGTCACTATATTTTCAATGTAATCACTTGAATAAGCACTTCTTGCACTGACAAAGTAAGCTACTAATTTGCTACATTTCTTGTAAATTCAAACAGGAAACCAATGTATAAAGACATGTAAAATACACAATACAGAACTCAGTGCAAATGTTAAAGCACTGGTGCATAAGTGAAGCCCCAGGGCCCAGTGCAGCCTGCTCTTCCCTCAAATGTTAAAAATCTCCTTTCCCTGCACCTTTGGTGAGAGGTTGAAGTTGATCAAAATGCTTTCTATTTTTGCTGTACTAAAATACTTTATATTAATCTACCACAGATGATGCAAGAACAAACTACTATTATGGCTGTGTATGTTTATTTTATTAGGCGTGTCATAGAGGGCCATTAGTCACTTCTGACGTTTATATTAAATCTTTATTTGTACTCTGCCCATTTTAATCTAGCTGTGCACATACCTGGCATCTGTAAACATATGTTGCTCTTTTCTTCATTTTTCCACCCCTGTTCCTTTCAATTAGTTTTACACGCACCCACTTGTGATGCCACAGACTGTAAACTCTTCGGGGCAGAGAATCTTTTTCAGGGTTTGCACAGCATGCAGCACATTGGGATCTGGGATTATGCCTTAGGGAGTCTGTGTGGTCTCATAATACAGATATATGGCTGAAGATGGAAAGGTGCACATATAAGGTGCCACCGTGGGGTTCTTCTGTGTTGCAAAGTTTGGACATACCGCCCCAGGTTAAAGGTTTACCAAGCCACTGGAAGATGGGCTGATTTCCAAACCATGCTGGGGTCGGCCGTCCACCACTTCTAAGCGCGGATCTGGGCCAGGAGACAAGTCCTTTAAATAAGGGCTGCCGTCCAAATGCTGCGACTATCAAAACGCCCTGGCAGATTAACTGCAATTTCCCAGGCACGAAGCACCGGCCACGGGTTTGCAGTCAGATCCAGATTCGTTCATGCAGTGATTTCCCTACCCCACCCCCTGAATTTCCCCAACACCCCCCCCCAGTTTTGTGAACTAGTTACATGACAATTTAGTGACCCCCCCCCCCCCCCCCAAATTTCAATTCCTGGGGAGGCCACTGCGTTCATGTCTGGGCAGCACTCGGAAAAAGCGGCGCCTTTATCCAATAAGCTCTACGCGTGATCCTGACTCTCTTTCTCCCCTGCACCACGGCTTCTGACCGAGTGCCAGCCACTGGGCAAGAACCCTGGAAGAGGACCTCGGGAGAGAGATAGCGAGATCTCTAGGCCCCCCCGGCTGCTTGGTCCCCGCTGTGCTGACACCACCTGCAGCCCGCAGTATCCAAAGGGCGGCGCGCCAAGCAGCCACCCCGCCAGCCCAGCTACCTGTCGCTCCCCCTCCGGGCTGCGGCGGCCGCCGGTTGGGCTCTGCATGGGAGGCAGGCGAGGGAGGGAGCCCATGTGATCAGCCCAGGAGGAGGCCAAGGCAGCTGGCGCCTCCTCCCCTGCGGAGGGAGGGGAGCGCCGGGGCGAACCCCGGAGGAAAGCGAAGGGGCAGAGGCGGTGCTGGGCCAGCAGCGCCGTTGCAAGGGGCAGGTGGGCGTCTGAGCCTGCAGGCAGCGGCGGGCAGAGCCCGGCCTTTGCTGTGCGGGGACCGGCGCTGGGAGAGTTGGGACGCGCTGCGGGGGAGCGAGTTGTCTGCGGGGCTGGGTTAAGTCCCGGCGGCGGCAGCCTCGCGGCTCCTTCCCCAGCCTCGCTCTGCGCTGTCAACAAGCAGCCCGGGGCGGGAAAGAAACTCCGCGAAGAGGAAGGAAGGAAGCGCCCGGGGGGGCACCCCCAGCGGCTCAGCTGCTTGTTACAGACGCGGCCCCCCGGCTCTCTCTCTCTCCGGGCCGGGGCCACGCTGCAGCCTGGCGGGCGGGGAGCGTGGCCGGCCGGGGGGCATGTGTGTGTAGCGGGGAGGGAGGGGGCGGGGATATTTTTAACTTCCCCTCCGCTTTGAGCCCTCGCCCCGCCGCTGCCAAGTTCGCTGGGCTGGAGCCGAGCGCGTGCAGGCCCCTCCCCCTGGGCGATGCGGGGCTGGGCCGGGAGAGCCGCCGCTAGCCGGGGCAGTGGCACAAGTCCGCGCCCGGCGTCGCAGCTCGAGGGGGGCCCCGCGCTGCCTTGAGCCCGCCGCTCGCGCAGCCGGCAGGAGAGTGCCCGTCCGTCCCCCGCAGTGCGGGGTCGGACCGCGTCGCGCCGCCGGCCATGGGGGGCAACCTGGGCTGCCACCGCTCCATCCCCCGGGACCCGTCGGACCTGTGCCACAGCCGCAAGTTCAGCGCGGCGTGCAACTTCAGCCACATCCTGGTCAACCAGGAGCGGCTGAACATCAACAGCGCCACGGAGGAGGAGCTGATGACCCTGCCCGGCATCACCCGCACGGTGGCCCAGAGCATCGTGGAGTACCGGGAGTACATCGGCGGCTTCAAGAAAGTGGAGGACCTGGCGCTGGTGAGCGGGGTCGGGGCCGCCCGGCTGGAGCAGGTCAAGTTCGAGATCTGCGTGAGCAGCAAGGGCAGCTCGGCGCAGCACTCGCCCAGCTCCCTGAGGAAGGACCCCAACCCCGAGCCGCCGCAGCACCACCTGGCCGCCGCCAGGCTCAACGTCAACACGGCCACGCCGGCCCAGCTCATGAGCATCCGTGGCGTCACGGAGAAGATAGCCCACGGTATCGTGGACTACCGCAAGGAGCACGGGCCCTTCAGAAGCATCGAGGACCTGGTGAAGATGGACTGCATCAGCTCCTCCTTCCTGGACAGAATCAGGCACCAGCTTTTCACCGAGAGGTCACGGCCCCCTTCCACCAATACCAACGGGGGGCTCAGCTTCACCGTCAATCCTCACCCCAGCCCCACCTCTCTGAGCCTCCAGAGCGAGGACTTGGACTTCCCACCTGGGGGCCCGACCCAGATTATATCCACTCGCCCCTCGGTGGAGATGTTTGGCGGGGTGAGAGACGGCAAGCCTGTGCTGAGGGTGGCTACCTGGAATCTGCAACGCTGCTCTGTTGAAAAAGCCAACAACCCTGGCGTGCGAGAGGTTGTGTGCATGACGCTGCTGGAGAACAGGTAAGTTGCTCAAATGACATTGCGTTACTTGGCATTTGGTGCCTTATATTTCCAGAAAGCTGTGTACTTTAATCCTCATTACTACTTCACAACGTTTTATGTATTACCCCCATTTTTCTTGGTTCATCCTTAACTGTGAGGCGGTGATGGTGGTCTCTCAATGCTTTGGACCTAGTGGGTTAGTGCATAATTGGGAATGTGTATTATGGAAAGATCAAATGGGCATACTCTCTGTTTCCCTCTGTCATGGCAATACAAGCCTAGGCATCTAAATTTCTTTAGAAAGTTTTGTGTGAATGTATAACAGATTATATTTTTAACTTAACTACCTAGGCCTATCTAGAGCACAGTCCAGAAATGCTTGGATCTTTAGCCAGTGTAGAATGCTGCAGCTCATCTGGTACAGTGTAACAAGTCATTATGGACACACATCATTGCTCTGTGATGTGCAGTAGTCATTTACTCACAGGTGTGATTCAAGGTGTAAATCTTCTGGGACACTGTCATGGTAAAGGTGGTTGCAATCTGCTTACATCTCTTTCTGTCTGTCTGGTGCTGAATGCCCTATGACTGGTAGCAGCCTTCCGAGGGGCGAGTAATGCCTCTGGAACCTGTTATCTCAGGCAGTCTGCCAAACCATGGTTTTAGTGAGCTTAAGGGCACAGTTCAAGACCTGTTTGTCTGGTCAAAGACTGGACTGACCTTTAGTAATGTCATGAAATAGTTCTTCTGTTCTTTATGAGTAAGAACATATTTTGTAACTGTTTCATTAATGTAACACAAACATGTGCTTGGATGATGGGGATCTATATACATGTCTATGATAAATAGTTGCTTGCTAAACTCTCTATTTTAAATTGAAGCCATTTTCCCATCATACAACTGCAAAAGAACTCTGAAAACAACTTTTCTCCCTCCCTCTCCTTCCACAATTAAAAAAACAGCTGATCTGATTTTGTTGTCCAATGCTGTGAAACCAAACTTTGCTCCCTTGAAAGTTTTAACCTGAAACAGATTTGTTTGGATGACGCTCAAACAATTACCATTATTCAACTTGACAGTATAGTTTTGAAGAAAAAAAATAGTGCTAGTAATACTGCAATAGATAATGGCTTGTCAGCACTTCCACCCCCAAAATATCTAATTTTCAGAGGTTTATGTGGTTGCAGAGGTCAGGCTAGCTAGAAATACAGCATGTTTTGTCACACTATGTTGTGGTTCCTGTTTTGTTTAAAAAAAACATATAAAGCCATGGCAATAGGCAGGAGAAGTGTGCTGGAGTAACAGTATGCACATTCTATGACAAGACTGTGCTGCAATGTTCCTGCATTGCAACGTATCATTGGTGAGCCAAAGTGTTTTGACACAGGAAACTTATTTCCTACAGGCATGCCATGGTTTGATAGCAAGAAAGCTGTATGGTCATGAAATGGTATAAACCTCTGAGTGTTCGGATGTCCTGCTGCCCATTTCAGCCTAACACTTTTGGTCTGGGGTTAGTATTCCATGACCACTCTGCTATTTCATATTTCCTGTGCTTTCCTTTGACCATGGTCAATCTCCTGTTTCAAACAAATTACCAGCCAGTATTTTTAGTCGGAGGAGAGCATAAGTGATATTAATTTATTTGCTGGTTATATTGAAAAAAAATCATCACTATTACCAGCTGAGTGTGGCAGTCAATCATTTCCAACTGCACTGGAGAATGATTTTTTTCCACCTGTAAGTCAGAAGCAGCCAGGAATAGTGGAGGAAAGTAAGGGATACCAGAAAATAGGCCAAAAGGAAGGCCAGAGAGAACACAAATAGCTGAGGAAACAAACAAATGCAACCAAGTAATTCTCACTAATCTCAGGATGATTAAATTCCAGTACTGAAAGGAAAGTAATTTGATTTACATAGGATCTGATCTTGTGATGTGTTGAGTGCCCTCAACTTCTGTGCACTGAGCTAGCTCAAAGAGCCAGTGGTGAATTCAGAGGGAGTTGTGAGAGCTTGGCAAACTCTGGAAAATCAAGG
Organism: Chelydra serpentina; assembly: GCA_037349315.1. Taxonomy (NCBI): domain Eukaryota; kingdom Metazoa; phylum Chordata; order Testudines; family Chelydridae; genus Chelydra; species Chelydra serpentina. Next base: position 5,996,809 of record JBAIAC010000032.1, read on the forward strand.
AAATTTTTAAAAACAGGCAATTAAGTTGCATTTGCAAAATGTGCTTGTGTAATTATGCATGCAGAACAGAGAATTATATGCCTACTTGTGTATTTTGAACACATAGTTATACAAATACCCCAAAATATGAACTCACGTTATGAATATGATTTAGATGACTATCCCTGAAAACATATTCCCCAAAGTGTTGATTGAGCCTGTTGCTAACGTAATTTTTAGTTTTTAATTTTGTAGACCAGTTTAGGCATTTACATTGAACATGCACTCAAAACCATGCAAACACATAGTTACTCTCAGAGAGTATGGTCTGAATGGTTTCAAATCAGGAGCACATACGCGGATAATGAGAGTCTGGAAGGAAGTGAGAAAGACTAGAGTGTATAGCTAAGCCTACACTTCCCTGGAAACGGAATTAATGTGGGTTAACAAAAAGGAAAAAAAAACGCTAGCGATAGGCTCATTCAGCACTTGAGAAGTAAGTGGGAAAGAATTTCTTCTCACTCATACTAGTGCTATTGAAGTCCATGGAGTTATGTTGCTGTAAAATTGACATCATTGAGCTCAGCATCAGGCCCTACTGTATGTATTAATGGAAAGGTTTAAATTCCCGTCTCCAGTCATATACTTGTTGGAAAGTGGTAAAGTGCCCAGCAGACTAATCCTTGTCCAGTTAGATTAACTTCCGATAATAATCAGCTGTGGAAATTCAACTCTTGCTTGCTCAGTCATGAATACAACACAGAGCTTATCAGCACTTGTTGAGTCCAATGGCATCAACGAGGCACAAAGGTGAATGTTTAAGTAGCTCAGAATGTAAAGTGAGCAGATTACATTTGTCACTTACATTTCCAAGCATTGATACCACCTGTTGTCCAGTGGATTTACAGTCTATTTAGCCTTATCACTTATCGCTTACAGGACTGCATGCATGCTGTGAATGATAGGTTGCAATGTATTTTGTACACAGCTATATTAAGATAAACGAACATCTTGTACACACTTCCTTGTTACAGTATATTGTCTAAGGGACTGGAGTACTCTGTGCACCCACAGAACTGCTCATGCTTATGAGGGCCTGATCCTACACTGCTTGGCACCATGTACAGTCTCCTACATCTGTGCTGTGTAAAGTCAGTATAAAACACTGCTAAATTTGGATTACACTCACTTGGCATAGGTGTAAAGGTCTGCACAAAGTGCAGGGCAGTGGAGGATCAAGCCCTCTTTCCTAAGGCTGCCTCTGGCTGTGGTGCTGTTTTTCTGATGACCAGCCCACGGGGAGTAGCTTTGCGACTGCCAGATTGTTTTACACAAGCCGTCACACCGTTCTGTTAACGGCTTCTTTCAGTAACTATCAACCCTGGCCAAACTACTGTCCGTATCTGCTTACTAAGCATATAGGACATCCAGTTGACCTAACAGGTGAGGACAGAAAGTGAGGGTCCCCTCCCTTGTTAATATAAATACCATTCAGGCCCTGCATAATCTATATATGAATAATGGTAATACAGGGAGAGGGAGTACTGTGCCCTTTGGTTACAGAAAGAGCAAGAAAGGGTTAAACTCCACATTAAACTAGAGAGTAATCTCCTTAAGAATGAGAAAAAAATATCAAGCTCAGGTCCAGAGGCGCTAAGGATCTTTAAGGATAGCAGCAAAAGGAATGCACTTTGATCGTTCTAGCATCAGCTGCACCAAGTCCATACGCATGATCTGTTACCAGTAAATTATTTTAAAATCCATTACTGTGATACAAAAACAAGGAAGCACAGTAACACCTCACCCCCCTGCAATTACATATACGAAAGGGATCCATTGTTAGCATTGCATACAGAGAATGAGAAGCATATATTTTCATTCCTAGGACTAGAGAGTTTTCAATAATTTTAGAAGAGATTAACATGGCTGATGTGCTGGAGAACATGTAGTGTAATTGGATTAAAGTATCAAATGTATAGTGAAGTTAACCAAACCTGCAGCATTTCTGTAGATGTAGTTCACAAATCCAGGATTTATTTAAAGCTCGTTAGAGTTCTTTGTATCAAAATGCGGATCTCCAACCCCTAGCTGCCCTTAGTCCCCCAGTGTAAATGCTGGCACTTTAGAGCAGTGGTTCTCAACCTGTAGTCCAGGGTCCGTGGACCATATCTAAGGGGTCCAGTCCATATCTAAGACTTAGACTGAAAACTGACTGAACAGAATTCAACTATATATAGAGACAATAGATTTCCAACGGGGTCTGCACCTCCATTTGACATTGGTCCGCAAATGAAAAAAGGTTGAGAACCACTGCTCTAGAGCGGTTTGTATCCCCTCTGAAAGATTTAAAGTAACAGAATTTGATTTTGAGATGTAATAAGATAGTTAATGAACACGTTGGTGGGGAGATAATGCCACAGTTTCATAAAACATTGAACCAAATGTTAGCTGTGAGTCAGGAGAGTTTTTTTATTTTTTCACTTGCTGAGAGCTTTCCCTGGGGTTTTCCCATGTAAGTTAGGCAAGTTAACCCTCTCTACTCTGTAACTGGAAAATGTGCTAACAGCTGTCGGTGTTTAAGCCATTATTTGTTTTTTTTCCTTTTAAATGTGCTATATGTAAAGTCCTACTTATGGGAGTGAGTTGAGAGGATATTCTGTATGGTTATTATACGAAAAAAAATGTTATCCCCACTGGTATGGCCCTGGCTTTGGCAACAATAGTTAAATAACATAGTTTCAATTTAGCATAGACTTTGCGTTCGTGTGGCTTAGTGGGATTTCAGTTTGTGCTGAACAGTTCTGAAGTACTACAGAAAAGTATGCATCAAGTCAGTATGCTGTCCATGAGAACGCAGGGTTGCACTGGAGCCTCTGCAATGGAAGGGTCCTTCTTGTTAGCCCCCACTGGCCGTACCCTGGTGACAGTAAATTCTAGGTGGTCAGTGGTCTGAGGTTTACTGCAAAATCATGATAGTGTAGTGAATCTTGTATTTCAGAGATACAATAAATACTGAATTATCAAATGCACGCTGCTGATTGTTTGTGGGCCAGATCTTGACTTGCTTTACTTACAGATGTGTAATTCTTGTGACTTCAGTTCTGGATCAGCCAATATGTCTCCTGGGTCTTCCAATGCAGCATGACCCCCCTCTGCCTGGCTGTGCCTTAAAAACACAATCTATCCTTAAGATTTGTAGGCTGTATTTGGCTCCCAGGCTGTATGTTGGGTACTCCTGGGCTAGTACATTCCCACATTAGTTCCAAATCTATACCCTCCTTCAGAAGTGTGGACATATCACTAGGGGATCAGAACAGTCTCCAGAGGGCCACACAAGTCCCTGTGTGATGCACAGCTTAGCTTCACAGGGGCCCCCTATTTGTGAACATGCCAGGAGTGGGTTCGAATTGAGCATGGGTAGGCTGGGGAAGATGAGGGACTGTAGAAGGACACCACTTCATGGCTCCTCCCAACCTCTCTTTTGGAAGGTAGGTGCCTCAGAATGGACCATATAGAGCCTACTTCAGCCATTGGGCTGCAACAGTCTTTGCAGAACAGCTGGAGAGCTGCATCAGGGTTGCTTCATGGCCTGGATTAGGAGGGGAGAGAGTTCCTTCCATTTTCCACCCCACAATCTGCCCAGAACCAGGCCCTGCTACTCGGGTATGCACTCGGCTTAAGATTTGTTCCTTAGTGCATGCCAATTTTTCAGCCCCTTTATTACATGCAAAGAGTGGTAATTTGCATTTGCATCAAGAAGTGTGATTTAAGTACGTGCGTGTATAATTTGTGTTGATACAGTGAATACATTGATACTACATCCTCTCATTTAACCACTCACTAGAGCAGGGGTAGGCAACCTATGGCGAGCTGATTTTCAGTGGCACTCACACTACCTGGGCCCTGGCCACCGGTCTGGGGGGGGCTTTCTATTTTAATTTAATTTTAAGTGAAGCTTCTTAAACATTTAAAAAACCTTATTTACTTTACATACAACAATAGTTTAGTTATATATTAAAGACTTACAGAAAGAGACCTTCTAAAAACATTAAAATGTATTACTGGCACACAAAACCTTAAATTAGAGTGAATAAATAAAGACTCGGCACACCACTTCTGAAAGGTTGCCAACCCCTGAACTAGAGGGTTCACTTGTAATCTTTATAGTTTAGGAAACAGCATCTTTTAAACTAAATGTTCCAAGTGAACATTTGTGCTTCAAAATACTGAGTAGTGACCCTGAAAGGGCCGTTTTTTGGCTATACTTTGTAATTAGGCAAATTTAAGGTGACACAGGGTTTGAAAGCCAAATCTTGTACTGTCAAAAACGGGGAAAAAGTGCCAAAACTGAGGCTCAAATCCCATGGAGTATACGTCTGATTCAGAGGGAAGAAGTCTACTTGGATCTCAGATTACTATGTTTGATCATCCGCTTTGATCCCTCCCTTTAATCAATCTTTTGGAACTGACAGCTCCTATTAGTCATATAAAATATATAACCCACATTAACTCAAGTTGTATAATCACAGAAACATGTACAACTATGGAATCTCTTCAGTTAAACCATCCAGGTTTTGCTTTCGAGACTTCAGAAGCACCAAAGTTTGTCACTTGTTTCTTTTTTAGAAAACAAACATGCAGTTCTCCCAGACTCTTAATCTGTCTTCCTGGTGGAACAACTTGTAACATGGTTTTACTGTACACGAAAAGCTGGCAACAATTTTTTTTCAGGGGGAGGGGAGGGTTGTTTTGTTTTCTCTGTTGTTTTTTCCCCCAGACGCACCTTGTCTAACAGGTATGGGAGGCAGTTTAATTACATGAGAGACAATTGTTTTATCACTCTTCTTTGAATTCTTTTGAAGGGAGAGCTGGGGGAGGAGGTTGAAGGAAAAGCCTGACAGTTTTCATTCCCTTTCCATTCCTCCTCACCTTCCAAAAAAGATGGAAAGACGAGAGGGGCATGCGCCTGAAGGGTTCAAATAACTTTTTCTTAAGTCCTTTGTATGTTTTCTGATAGTAGTAATAACAGGCACTAGCTGATCAGCAAACAAGAATGTTTCAAAGCCTCATCAAACACCATGTGCTTGTGTTTGTTATTTTTGTTTTGTTGCTAAAACAGTTGGTGACCCTGCCAAGTTACAAGGTGTGTCTTTATCTTTCTGTTTTCCTTCAGTCATGCTAATGATATGGTGGAGCACAGCCAAGAATAACTGCATTGCAATAAAAGAGCAGGAAATAAGCATGGCCCAACTAATTTGACCAAACTAATAAGGTGTAAGGTGTGAAAGAATAAAATGGGATCCCTCTTGTAATATTTTCGCAAGTCCTGCCTTCCGCAGCTTCAAAACCAATTTAAGAAAGAAAAGTGTTGTTTTTACTGTAGCTCTTCTATATGCAATTTATAAGTGAATTATTTTTCATGAACTGTGCATGTGAATTAGCTTTGCAAGATTGCCATGGAAATTTAACAGTTGAGGCACAAAGACTCCTGGGTAAAAAGGAGCATTCTTTAATATGATGAGGGAAAAATAACAAATGTCATTTTACTCATCCCAGGCAAATAGAAGTTTGCAGAGTTAATGTAAATGCACTCTGGATATCATAGTGGGAATGCAGCAAGAAGTTATTGGCCAGATCCTTGGACTGTGTCATCTTAAGGAGCTGTGCTGACTTGTACTAGCTGAGGATCTGGCACATTATTCTTGGCTGCAGAAGTATATGAAGACTATAGAGCTCAATGCTGCAAAGTTCTGGGTGGCTTCTCTTCGGGCGTGAATGTCCTCAACTTCCATTGGCTTTACTTGGTGTTGGGGGCAATCAGCCCCTTGCAGGACTGGGCCCATAAAGAGTGGATGTAGTGAAATAATAATTTAGGCCCTGATCATGCTCCCAAGATACCGATGTGGAGGGTACCCTCCATGTGGAAATCACTGACTTGTTGACTGGAAGGGGGACCAGTTGCCTCCATGACATTATTTGGCTCATCCTGACCCCACAGATGCTCCACAGATCCTTGCAGAGGGAAGGAGACTAAGTGGTGATGGGAATGGAATGGATGGGCTGGAGGTGGGATCATGGAAGTGAGTATTGTCCACCCAGGTGGCCCTAACTTCCTCTGCATCCTTGGGGATCTACCAGGTTTGAGCCAGGCCCCACAACTTTCCCCATTTGAGGGCAGGGCAAACTCACAAACCCTGCACCTTAGAATTATTGGGGATGGGGGTGGGAGGGAAGAACCTCACAGAAATTTCCTCTCCCAAGATCCCCTTCTATTGGTTCTACTGCAGAAGAGAATGATCTGGGCTTCTTGTTTACTTTTATTCTCAACTGTTTTGCTACTTTTCCTTTACCACCTACAGGCTATCATCAAGCCAAAACATCTTTGCCTGTGCACCTGCATTTAAGAGGATAGCATAACTAGAGAAATAGTGTTGGTTAGAGGGAAATCAACAATATAAAAATAACACTTCTGTTTTGTTTTTTTGCTTACTGTACTGGTATTAACGTGGTACCTACAATGACTAGAGCTGAAAAAGATGAGAGATACAAATATTTTTTCCAGCTTCTGTACTTGTGCATTTAACAACAGAATCTAGTCAGTTTCACTCTCTCCAGTTTATTAATAGATGCATTTTTTCATTTCATGGGATTCACTGGCTTTATATACTGTATGCGTCTTGCTAAACTAGAGATGAGTGATTTCTGCAAAGCCTAGCAGATTCCAGCAATGGACATGTAGCAAATTTATAACTGACCTGCAGTAAAACTACACTCTTTGATCAGCAAATTACTCCCTGATGTTTCACAAGGCATGCCCCTGGAACGTGGACAGATTCCAAGAGGCTATAATCTTTGCCTCTCATGAACCTTAGGGCCATAAGACTATATCAAAGAGTATACCGGGTCTATATGTGCAGACAGTTTCCTGTAAGAAGAATTCACAGTGCTGCAGGGCACTTTTTGCAGCTTTTGAAGATAATAGGACAGCTTAAGGAATGATATGTATACACCTTTGGTTTAACAAGAGCAATTAGAAGTCTTCCAAAAGCAAAAGAAGCCTTCTGCCCAGGAAGAGTGGGGAGGGAGCTTGCTATAAGAAAAGTCCAGGGAGTAATGACATGGGAGTTAAATACCTAGAGTTATATGAGACTGTGTATAAAATCAGTTAGTCTGGATAGAGCAGAATATCCTCTTTCCAGCTAAGTTCCAATCTGGTATGAAGTTACCATCTACTCTTTGGTCAAGAAAAAAATGGGACATTAAGAAAATATTTTTACATAGGTAGCTTCCCCCTCCTTTCCTTGTTTGGATTTAGATCCCGCTTGCTATTAGTATGTCTTTGTCATTATGGCCCAAATCCTCCAATCCTTCCTTACTTAGTCATAATTCCTGTTGAAGTCAGTGGGACTAGTCCTTCCTGTCTGAATAAGGACTGCAAGATTTGGCCAGATGGTCAGAGTGAATTGGGGTACGTCTATACTCACGCGTCCTGTCGGAGGCGCTGGATCGATCTTCTGGGTTCGATTTATCGCGTCTTGTCTAGACGCGATAAATCGAACCAGGAAGTGCTCCGCCGTCGACGCTTGTAATCCTGCTCGACGAACGGAGTAGGCGGAGTCGACGGGGGAGCCTGTGCGCCGCTTGTGGACCCCGGGTAAGTACCTTTTCATTCGAACTAAGATAGTTCGACTTCAGCTACGTTATTCACGTAGCTGAAGTTGCGTATCTTAGTTCGAATTGGGGGGTTAGTGTAGACCAGCCCTTGGAAAGATCTATGAGAAGAGTGAAATACATTTTTAATTGCACTGTTTTTATCCTATCAAGGTTTTCCATTGCAATGCCTGTGTTAGCTCACACAGGGAGACATAGTACCCTTGAAACAATATACTACAATAATTCCCCAACACTATGATAATCTGTAGTGTTTGAGACTAATTTTGTAGTGTGTTATGAGGGTGGCAAAGGTAGGACTCGTAGTAGGTTCTTCATTTGAAGATTTATGTATATTAGAGGTTAGCTATTGCCAACTTTAGGCATGCAGAGGGTGACCTATAGAACTCATTGAGTTACTCATATGAATGAAATTAAGCATGTGTGATTGTGTTTTCAGGATCAGAGCCATAATGTTGTTTAAGTTAATTCTTGACTTTCCCCACCTTCGCTCCAGTCTCAGGCTTTGGAGATGAACAGTGAGTTATGGAACACCATACGTCCTGAGAACACTTTAGGAACACTTTAGGCACGGAGTTAGCAGCATGATGACTATAAATAGAACACATAGTTGTGGTGGAAAATATGATTTCTGTTTAGAATCTGCTTTTCTGTAGCATATACACTGTGTCCATTTAACTTTAAAGTTGTTTATTTTCTAACTAAGTAGTTTAAAATATTTGTACAATCAACAACAACAAAAAGTTAGCTTTCAAGGATCACGTTTATATTCTTAAAGCTCGGAGGTTTTTGGGTTGTGCATTTTTGTTTGTTTTAAAGCCCCAGCCAGGGTCCAGCTGGATTGTTTTTCTCAGTCCGGGGGATTCCAAACCTAGGCTCTAATCCTTCTGACACTTGTGCGTGTGCTTAACTTTATACACGTGAGTAGTTCCATTGAAGGCAGTGGGACCTGTAGTAAGAAAAGAGTGTTGCTTGGAAAATGTTTGCATCTTCAGTGTGCCTCTATGGCGATCCATAGACATGAACTGCCCAGAAAGTCTTAATTATATTCTCAAAAAAACCCAACCCAATCCAGAACTAACGATTACAACGTGTAAACATACTGCCTTGTACTGAAAACAATATTAATGGAATATTATAGTTAACGAACATTAGAAATGCAGCAATTTCTCATTTAAAATCAAACCTCAATCTCAAATGCAATAATCCCAGTGTTCCCATCTGATTTGACCTACTATTTGGAGATTTTTGCTCTGGATATTTCTAATATTTTTTCCAGTTTAAAACCCCTACTTTTTCATGGTCAAACTGTATGGGTTGCCTGTCCTTACTCTGTGTGTGACGATGATTCCATTGCTGTGCATTCTGCCATGTCTCTCTTTTGGGCAGTGATTCCATCACTTGAAAAGAAGTTCAGTGACATTTTCTTCCTGCTGTTTCTAAAGGAAGCTCTTCAAGACAAAGCTGCCAATGGGAGCAGATAGTGGTTTAGGCCCATGAGTGTAAAGATGGGGAGAAGGAATAGAGATGGGAATGACAGGCCATGAGATCTTTGTTTCCTTGTGCACACATCTTGGTTGTCAGTCAGATAAAGTTATTCAGCTCCTTTTCAAATCAAGCCACGATATTTGTCTAACATAACCTTCCGTGAACAGGTTGTGGTTGGAGTTTCTTGTGAGGGGAAGTAGGTAAAGGAAATACTCTATTCTGCAGGTACTGCCAACTCTCAGCTGAATATTGGCTTTGTTTTGTTTAACTTGTTTTAATTAGGGCTCTCATGTGATTAAAAACATTTATCTTGATTAATCACGCTGTTAAACAACAATAGAATACCATTTATTTTAAATATTTTTGGATGTTTACTACATTTTCAAATATATTAATTTCAATTACAACACAGAATAGAAAGTTTACAGTGCTCACTTTATATTTATTTTTTATTACAAATATTTGCACTGAAAAAACAAAACAAAACAAAATTATTTTTCAATTCACCTCATACAAGTACTGTAGTGAAATATCTTCATCATGAAAGTTGAACTTACAAACGTAGAATTATGTACAAAAAATGCACTAAAAACAAAACTGTAAAACTTTAGAGCCTACAAGTCCACTCAGTCCTACTTCTTGGTCAGCCAATCACTCAGACAAACAAAGTTGGTTACAATTTGCAGGAGATAATGCTGCCTGCTTCTTGTTTACAATGTCACCTGAAAGTGAGAAGAGGCATTCGCAGGGCACTGCTGTAGCTGGCATTGCAAGATATTTATGCTTCAACCACCATTCCAGAGGATATGCTTCTATCTATGCTGATAACAATCCAAAGCAGTGCAGACTGACGCATGTTCATTTTCATCATCCGAGTCAGATGCCACCAGCAGAAGGCGGATTTTCTTTTTTGGTGGTTTGGGTTCTGTAGTTTCCGCATCAGTGTGTTGCTCTTTTAAGACTTCGAAAAGCATGCTCCACGCCTCATCTCTCTCAGATTTTGGATGGCACTTCAGATTCTTAAATCTTGGGTCAAGTGCTGTAGCTGTTTTTAAAATCTCACATCGGTACCTTCTTTGCGTTTTGTCAAATCTGCTATGAAGGTGTTCTTAAAGCAAACATGTGCTGGGTCATCATCCGAGACTGCTATAACATGAAATGCATGCAGAATGCGGGTAAAACAGAGCAGGAGACATACAATTCTTCCCCAAGGAGTACAGTCACAAATTTAATTGATGCATTTTTTTAACGAGTATCATCAGCATGGAAGCATGTCCTCTGGAATGGTGGGTGAAACATGAAGGGGCATACGAATGGTTAGCATATCTGGCATGTAAATACCTTGCAACACCGGCTACAAAAGTGCCATGCAAATGCCTGTTCTCACTTTCAGTGACATTGTAAATAAGAAGCAGGCAGCAGTATCTCCCGTTAATGTAAATAAACTTGTTTGTCTTAGTGCTTGGCAGAATAAGAAGTAGGACTGAGACGACTTGTAGGCTCTAAAGTTTTACACTGTTTTGTTTTTGAGTGCAGTTACGTAACCAATAAAAATCTGCATTTGTAAGTTACACTTTCAGTATAAAGAGATTGCACTTCAGTACTTGTATGAGGTGAATTGAAAAATCCGATTTCTTTTGTTTATCATTTTTACAGTGCATATATTTGTAATAAAAAATAATAATATAAAGTAAGCACTGTGCACTTTGTATTATGTGTTGTAACTGAAATCAATATTGAAAATGTAGAAAAACATCCAAAATATTTAATAAATTTCAATTGGTATTCTATTGTTATAAGTGCGATTAATCGCGATTATTTTTTTTTTAGTTAGTTTTTGTGAGTTAACTGCAACTAATTGACCGTCCTAGTTTTAATTTAACTAGGTGGAACTGAACAATAGACAAAAAATCATCTAACAAAATGGATTTCCCATTGTAAAACATAAAATGAAATACAATCCAAAGAGTCTACACATTCATTTAATGGGTTAATGAATCGCTAGTTGATAAATGAGGGTTTTGCTGTGTGACATGGTAGGTGGTAGCAAGTTTGTGCTTTTATAAATCCCTTGCTTCTTTGCTACCTAATTGCAGACTTACACAAAAATAATACTAATCCCTCCCATGGTTACCAAAAAATACCCAAGCCTTGAGTGTATTCAGTCTATAATTTAGTTGATTATTGTTTTAATATTTTTATTGCGATGCTGCTGACTCTGAGGTGTTTACAGTTTTCTTTTCCCTTTCCTTTTTGCTTGTCTATACATCACATGCCTGTGGTTGCAGAATACACAGATGCACTCTCTCTCCCTCCCTTGTTGAGTCTGTTCCAGCATTACCCACAGTAATTGCCGGTCAATGACCTCTGTAAGAGTTGGTTCATGTAGGGATTAGTGAGTTTCTGTTGAACTTGAAGTGGCTTGCTGTGGTATATGCAGTAACTGCTGACTTAGAACAACTTGTCTGGATTCCTTTATTTAAAAACAAATAAGGCCAAATGCATCCCTATTGTCTGTAACACCACTGAATTAAAGGATGTTTATACCAGTACTAAAAGATCAGCTGTACAATACTGAAGTTTGCTGTTAATAAATTCCGCAGAATGGATATCAGTACAGTACAGAGCTTATAAAATAATTGTACTTTATTTTCATCTTCTCCTTGAGTGAAATGAAAGTGTAGAACAGGGTGTGAATTCATGCAAGATAGAGAACCTTAAGAGAGAGAGAGAGAGAGAGAGAGAGAGAGAGAGAGAGACCGTTTGGCTTAAAACTCTTAGTATTTTGAACAGAAAAGCTTCTGCATATTTTTTCTCTGGTAATATTGTCTTAAGGCTATAACGTAGGTGTGAAAATATGCGCTGTGGAAGCACAGAAAGATGCTGAAATAGCATCTAAGTAACCTTTAAAATCTTTATATTTGCCAGCCCAAGACAGCTACAGAAAAGTGTATCAGGCTTACCCATGGTTTTAACAGTGACTGTAGGATGATTTTGGCTAAATGCATTATTTATTTATTTATTTATTTATTGCTATTCCAGTGGTTAGTGCATGTATCCCATACCTCTACACACGGTATCAGTATCATAATCAATCCAAACTGATATACTAGTACTGTCAAATAGTACAGATAATTTTTTTTAAAAATCCCTGTGCTTCTCCCTCCCCGCAACCCCCAAAAATATACTAGTTCAAACTGTGGTTTGTTGAGAGCAAGAACTGAGACTTTGAATTGAATTGTGGCTCGGTCATTATACTAATTGAATCTATTTCCCCTAGTTAAGTATCCTCACACCTTTGTGTAAGCTGTCCAAAATGGGCCATCTTGATTATTACTTCAAACGTTTTTTTTCTCCTGCTTGATAATAGTTCCTCTTAATTAATTAGCCTCTTACAGTTGGTATGGGTATTTCTGCCTTTTCATGTTTCTCTGTATGTATAAATATCTTCTTACTATATGTTCCATTCTATGCATCTGATGAAGTGGACTGTAGCCCATGAAAGCTTATGCTCAAATAAATTGGTTAGTCTCCTCAGGTGCCACAAGTACTCCTGTTCTTTTTGAATTGTGTAGGCTGATTTGATGTTGTGGGCAGGCCTAAGGTAGAATACCTGTTGGTTGGAATCCTGTGGTGGGCTTAGAATCATAAAGAGGCAGGTGAAAGATTCGTCTGTTGTACTGAAAGACAACTCTATCCTATTTTCAGTATGTTTCAAAGGGATCTCTCTGCTGTCGGCAACACAAAATTATTTTATTTTTGCCTGCTTCAGTCCAAAGAACCTTTAGAGAAGAGGAAGTTTACTTAACCAAATAAGAGTTCAGGAACTAAACAGAATCATCAGTTCGCAGTGTAAATATGTATTGAGATAGTTTCCTCAGTGTGCAGTTGGTAGTAAAAATCTTTATGAAAATCATGTGTGTGTATATGGAAGTTACAATACACAAGCAATAGCCACCTTTAAAACACAGAGCATTACAATTTTCTTTTGAAACAAAATTTTAGGCCCCCATTGTGGCCTGACTCACTTACATTTCTTTTTGTCAAAAGGAGATTCAAATTCTATTTTCTTTTTGTTGTTGTTTGTTTTTCGAGTGACCCGATACAAACACAACAATGTATCTGCAGAGCCTAAAAATAGCCACAACAATTAAAAAAAAAAATTGAACTTGAGTGGCTGCATAATATACACACTCACACTTGTACTGCATAAATCAAAGGGAAATTGACTCACAGAAGTGGTTGATATGAACTCCTCTGAACTTTGGGAAAATCCAGATATAAACTTTGCAGCATGAGTCCGTTTCTAAGCCCCCGATGGAATTCAGTGGGAGTCTGACTTCAATGAGAGGTGGATTGAGTTGTCACAGTTACTGGGCTAACTGCACCTCTGACCTCCTCTTCAAGTGTACCCTCTCAGGCCTCAAGCTGTCACCTCTCTCTTGGGGTGGAATCACACAATTCTCCCAGTTTCAGAGTGGGCCCTGTGGTCAACTGTGATTACCTCAGGAGGTTTAATCTATCTTCAGTGCCTGGGAATAATGACAGAGGTAACCAGTGACAAGGCAATCTTCTTAAAGTAGAACATCAAGTATTTAAAACCAAAGCATTTAAGAAAAAACAGATCTTTAAAACAATAAACCAGTCTACATGCATACCTGCTTCTCCCTTAAGTCACTGTTCCATGGCTCTGGGGAAGACCCAACTCTTTCATACTCCCTCCTCAGGGCATCTCTCTATGTCAGCCTGTCCCCCTGTGCAGCCCCAGACACCTCTTCCACCTCCTATCCCCTCCTAAGTGGGGTTTTTTAACTGTTTATAGCCCTTTGATGTGTTACTTCCCAGCATTGGCAGAACAGCTGTGTCACTTTGACCTATGGCCTGGCAGTATGCCGTTGTCCTGGAATTGCTCCCAGCATTTGCTGGGAGGTTGCTTACCTATTCCTATTGTGTTGTTTTACTGCTTGTTTTTTTCAGAGCCCCCTATCATGCTAGGTCAGTGCATTCATTCAGGAAAATCTTATAACCCGATGTACAATAATTTCACCTCACTGGCTAGGTCACTTATTGTATTCCTAAAATTATTACTTCTCAGTTCTCTTTAGAGTATTACATAGTAGGGACCAAATCCATCACTCAAGCCACTAGTCAGTTCTTGGAAGAAGGCTGAATAAGTCTTTGATGAGATCAGAACAGTGAGAAATGTTTCCGCAAAGGTATGTCAGTCCAGCCTCAGCCTTCCCTAGTGCCTGTAACCCTTGCTGCTCAGGGGCCTGTGACCAACACACGGTGGGCGCCCAGATTCAGAGCATCTCTTGGGTAGTCTTTGCAGCTCCCTGGTAGCAAATTAAGGCTGCTTTTCCCTGGTCCTTTCTCCCCCAGGAAAGGGCATATGGTTTTAAATAAGTGTGTAAATTGTGACCCCTCTCTGCCGGTAGAAGTATAGAGAGTCTGACCTATAAACTGGAGTTGAGGAAAACTATTAATGACTGTCAAAGGGTGGTAACTTCTCCAACATAAGAGAGAGTGGTTATTATCTGTAGGAATGTAAACATTCCAGGGTATGGGTCAAGTTTTGTTCTTGTGGTGGGCACATGCAGCTTCTACTTAAAGCCACGAGAGAGGGCTGTGTGTATGTGCACACGTGTGTACGTGCAGCACAGGCACAATACGGTCCTGTATTTTTTTTTAAGGTAAACCTTTCTAAAAATGTCTTGACTTCAAGATGTGCTGCAGCTTAAGTTTCCTTTTACTGAGGCCTCTAGCCAGCATTTTCAAAAGTGACATTTTGAAAATCCGGCCCCCTTCATGCGTCTCAAGTCAAGAGTGCCAAATCACTAGTCACTTTTGAAAATGTTGGCCTCTGTTTTTATCTCAGTGGGTCTGATCTTGTATCTAATCTTACAGCAGCTGGAATCACCCTTCACAGAAGGTACAGAGATCATTACCATCTTCTCGCAGTATCCACAGCATTACACCTAGGTAATTTCCTGTAGATCTCTTCTCCAGGACAGGTTGCTTCACACAGTCCTGCCTACCCACAGCTGCCACCACCTGCAGGGGAATTTCACCGAGTGCGGGTTGAAATGGTAATGTGATGTTTGCTGCTCATGTCCCACCATTACATGATGTGCAGTATGAGCTTCTTTGTGGCGAATGAGACCTTTGAAAGGAGAGCAACTTGAGTCTTCTAGGGTATCTCAGTCTTTCCTCCTTACCATGGGCCCAGCTGGATCACATCATAAATTCCCCCTTCTCCTGTTTTAAAACAAAATTTTCATCTGCTTTTCCCCTATTCCGTCTGTAACTACACACATACACACCAGCTCTGGACGAATTCTTGTTCCTCACTGCCCCGACCCCCAGACTGACATGGTAGAGCAGTTCTGGGGACAGTTGTGATGGTACGAGAAAGTTAGACACTTAAGCTTGGGCCTTGCAGCTGTAGGGCTCGAAGGAGTGGCTGAATTCATGATTTTTTTGAACTTGTCGTTCTTGAGGAGCTGCGGATGGGGTGTGAACAATGTATTTACTTTCATTACTCTGATCTAAGATGCTAGGTTTTTGTCCACTGTCTGAAAAGTGCCTGCCACCATCCCCATCTGCTTTACTGTTGTGCCAGCTGTCCTCTCGGCCAGCTTATCAGTCATGGTTTCCGCTTTCCTCATGTTTTGTATCCATTGCACTCAGCACTCCTTTAGCTCTTATCGAATATTTCACACAAAGCCTTGGTATGTTTTCTCAGTGCTGCTAGATGATTCTGGCGTTGGCTGCCGAGGTTGGTCTGAGGGGAAATGGCATTCCTAACTGGGATGACTCACTCCCAAAGCCCTGCCTCGCAGAAGTCACTGGAGTTTGGTTTTGTCTTCTATCTAGGGCATCACTCCCTATCACTTTGCCTCTGTCATCCTCAGCATGTCCTGCCAGTGATTCAGTCAGCGATGCAATCTGTCATAACTTACATGAGGAAAAACAGCCTAAAGAGCTAGAGGGAAGCTGGAAATCTGTGCTGAGCCTTTCTGTTCACTTCAGCAGTTGGCCTTGCCTCTCTCCCTTATCCCCATACTAAAGCTAATACAATTTTTCAAACGTTTTAATCTACTTATTTGCACACCCTTCTTGCTACCCCTTTCATCCATTATTTTTACTTTGTGCATGATGGGTGACCAGTAGAGCTGGTGGGAAAATATTTGAGGGAACTGTTTTCTATCAGAGAAGGCAGTGCCCTCAAAAATTGAAATGAGTTGTAAAATTATGTCCGTTTCACCAAAATTTGGTTTTGGAGGAAAAACTGGTGGGGAAAAGTTCCAAAAACGTTGAAACATCCCTGTCAATCCATTTTAAATAGTTTGTTTTAAGAGAGTTGAAATATTTCAATTGACCTGAAACAGTTTTTTCAAAATTTTCTTTTATGGAGAATTTTGTTCCAGTTCAGAGCGAAGCCAAATTTCAAAAACTTGAAATAATTTATGACTGAAAGATCAGAATGCAGTTGTAATAGGATAGTGTCTAGGGTTATAATTTCTACAGCTGCCGGGGCATAGATGCTGTTTATGAGAATTACAAGGGTTTTGCTCATGTAGCTTTCTGCTAGCAATATAATATAGGTGGTAGGGGTGTAAACATCCTGTACTGAATTAGATAGAATAGGCTTCAGTATAAACCAGGGTTTCAGTACAAACAGTGACATTCTATTCCTGCTGTCATCTTCTACCCTTTGGGGTGTCCTTAGCTACTTTCGTCATAGTTTCATCGCCAGTTGTAGCTATGGTGCTATCACCTGGTCTGTGGAGCATAGTGGGGAGATGCCATATGGCACTACTGAGGGCCTGTTGTCACAGTGTCTGGCTGGACACTATAGAGAAACTAAAGGGCACTGCTTGATTAACTCTCCACACGTTTCTGTTTGACATGTAACGTTAATAGGGTGACCAGACAGCAAATGTGAAAAATCGGGACAGGGGGTGGGGGGTAACAGGAGGCTATATAAGAAAAAGACCCAAAAATCGGGACTGTCCCTAGAAAATTGGGACATCTGGTCACACTAAACGTTAAGGAGTTGGCTTAAGGGGTGATTTATCCACTTGTTATGGTGGATGCGGAGCATATACAAAGCTGCATGAGACTTAGTTTTGCACTGCTGTTAGAGCCTGTAGTGTACAGTATGCTCCTATAAGAATATAATACTTAATACTCCTATTGCACCTTCCTGCAACATGAACTCGCTTTGAGTTTAATAGTTTTGAAATTCTTTTGGAGAACTTTGATTTTTTTGTGTTTGAAATGCAAAAACAAACCTTCTCATCCCCACAAAGGAACTGAGGGATGAGAACTATGTTTCTCAGATTCGGTTATATTGGAGCGTACAATCTGACCAAAATAAGGTTAAGAATCCAGAGAATGCAATTAGCTCCTGAGTCCAGAACAAGTCAAACTCGGGCTATGATTATTTGCATTTGCACAGTGATCTTCTGTGTGCCAGGCAATGTACTAGTGAACTCCTTATGCTTTAATGTCCATTCTTATACCCAGACATCTCTGAGTCTGGCACACAGGGGTACTTTTAGACCTGAGAGCTATTCATATGGCTGGCTGTTTTAAAGTTTAAGCTACAGTGATTTCAGTTCACTGAGGCATTGTTTTCTCTCCCTCCCCCCCCCCCCCCATGCCCCCAGCAATGAATATGACTTTTAGGGAAAATAACACATTTTATTTTTGTTTTGTGTAGAAATGAAAGCAGCAGTTCGTGGGAATAGTGTAATACAGTGAATTAGCTAACCAACAGACAGAACTTTCCATCATCACCTTTATCAAATTGCTTCCTCCCCACACATCGAAATACAACCAATAATTTTGGGAGAGCATGAGCTGAGCTGCTGGAAGTTGTCAGCTAATATACTCTATAACCACTATGACTATTAACTATCAGTTACACCCACTGTCAGCCTTCAGCAATATAAGACCCACCAAGCGGCTCTGGTAAACGTTACACTGACCCCCTACTTAGTAAGGCAACTCCCATCTTTTCACGTGCTGTAATATATATACTGCTTACTGTATTTTTCACTCCATGCATCTGATGAAGTGGGCTTTAGCCCACGAAAGCTTATGCCCAAATAAATTTGTTAGTGTCTAAGGTGCCACAAGGACTCCTTGTAGTTTTTGCAGATACAGGACAGATAGGCATCCAAACTTCTGAGTTGCATGTGTGACCCAAAATCACTACTGTCGGCCTTCAGCAATATAAGACCCACCAAGCTGCTCTAGGAAAGAGAAAACCTTATTCTTCCTTCAAACAGATGCTTATTTAGGGCCCCAGAATTATATTAGATCTTACACCTCTTTTCTGGATTCTGGCAGAGGGCCCAGTCCAACTTCCACTGAAGTCAGTGGAAGCCTTTCTGTAAGCGGGCGATTTGTCCCACTGTAGAAGGGGAATATCTCCTTATACACAGCATCACAGTTGAACTGAGTGACGAAAGGATCTGAGTCCCCACCCCGATTCACGTCACCCTCGTACCTGCCCACCTTCACTTTCCTTCCAGACCCGTGTGAACAGAACTCCCATCATACAGGGAGGACTCTTTTAACCTCTGATCACTGCAATTCACTTAAACACATATACCAAAACCAGTTTCTCTGGGGATCAAACAACACTTCATAGCATAAGCACTGGCAGGAAATGGCTTGGGTGAGGTTTGGTGCAGCAGTCTCCACGGTGCAATAAACTGTTACCGGACTCATACATTTGTTGTAACTGTATCTTCTCCCTGGACCTGGATGTGCTGCTGTGAGGCTGCTGGTCTGGCACTACCCCAGGATGGGTTTGGACTCGAAGTCACAGAACCCATTCTCTTTGGGCTGGCACTTAATACCCTCTTGACTAGCAATGTCCCTCTCTGGGGCTGGTGTCATATTCTGGGGTGCAATCCGGACCAGTGAGAGGTTGTGTCACTATCTGCCCCGTAACCGTGGGTGCATCATAATGTTTTGCTGTTGTAGCGTCCAACCTGGGCTGCTCACAAACAGCCTGCCAGCACGCAGGTCACACCCTGAGTGTTTGAGTATAGCTGAAGCCCTGGTCCAGCAGCTCTGAGCCCAGTAGCCTGTCAACAACACTCCAGTCACACTCTAGGTTCCACCAGCCTTGGTTACTGCTTGCAGGGTGTCCCCAACATACTCCCAATCCTGAATTTTCCCCAAAACATGTGTTCTGCACTGTCCAGCCCTCTCCTGGGCAGTTGAGATATTAAGATCCTTTGCACCCATAAGAAGTTGATATTCAACAGTTTGCTACTCTCACTGAAGTTACCGAAACAGTTCAGTTTAAACACAGCGCTAGATAGATTAGTTTTGATTAAAAAAATAAAACAAGTTTATTTAACTACAAAGAGAGAGATTTTAAGTGAGTACAGGCATCAGTATTAAACTCAGAAATGGCTACAAGAGAAATAAAGATAAAACGCTTTCCAGTAGCTTAAAATGTTATCAAAGCTAGAGTTGGTTTGAGGTAAAATCCTTACCATATGTTCCCAGCAACATTGCTTATTAAATTCTCAGGTCAGGATTCCCCCACAAAATCAAAAGGCTGGTTCCTTTGTCTTCTTAGGTGAAAAAGAGAAAGTGTTGGGCAAAACCACCCCAAGGGATCTCTCCCTAACACTTTTATAGTCCAGTCACCCTTTGAAGTAGATCCTTCTGAGGATTACCCCTCAACGCAAAGTTTATTCAAACATTAAAGAAGGCGACAAGGAGTTTGGTGGGGAAGGTGGCTCCATGCTGTTTCTTCTCCCCTGTGTATGCTGAAATGCAGATCCGCCTTGTCTCCTGCCATTTTCCCTTCTTGCTGTCTCAAGGATCCTATTTACTGCTTATATGCAAATTGAGGTCAACACACATTCCTTTGTTTAGGATAGACCTACTTATCAACTTTTGCCTAGGCATGGCTGTGTGGTTTTGAACATGTGCTAACAACATCAGACAGGGAGAATTCACAACTTTACATAGAATGTTGCTACTTGCATTTCACCATGATATTATTGACCAGCAAGTTATTAGTTTCCAGATGATACCTCACAAGGCATATTTGGTACAAAGATTATTACAATGGTATGTAGGGTGTGAATATAGGGGTTTTTGGTCACAGCCGTTACTTAATGCTCTCTCAACAGACTTTGGGAAAGGGGCCTGTCTCTTCCTCTCTCCCTAGACCAGCGCATACGAGTCAGCTGCGAGAATGGGAGACTTCACCCCACCACTATCGCTTCAACACACCTCTGCTCTGAGCTGCTCTGGGGTGCTGCACTCTCCCCAGTTCTGCTCTGGCAGCCACAGCTCACATGAAGTTTGAGCCCTGGACTCCCTTGTTGCCCTACCCGCCCTGTCGATCTGGCTGATTTGGAGCACTGGCCTCTCCCCGGTGGCCCTGGGGACCTGTCAGTCCCAGGATCCTGATTCCTCCTTGGCCCTTCCCCTTTCTTCTGGTATTCGGAGAGGGCCAACCCAAAAAACCATTAAGTTTCAGTAAGGGACCAACAGCCCCTTTTCATTTCCATTTACTCTAATGGCTCCGGAGCCACATGCGGCTCTTCAGAAGTTAATATGCGGCTCCTTGTATAGGCACCGACTCCGGGGCTGGAGCTACAGGCACCAACTTCCCAGTGTGCCGGAGGATGCTCACTGCTTAACCGCTGGCTCTGCCACAGGGCCTGCTCCCACTCCACCCCTTCCCACGCCCTCCCCGACCCTGCTGTGCCCTCGCTTCTTCCCCTCCCCCCGGAGCCTCCTGCATGCCACAAAACAACGGATCGGGAGGTGCGGGCAGGGAGGAGGAGGAGCTGATTGGAGGGGCTGCTGGTGGGTGGGAAGTCCTAGGAGCTGGAAGGACACAATATGATGGGGGGCTGCTGACGTATTACTGTGGCTCTTTGGCAATGTACATTGGTAAATGCTGGCTCCTTCTCAGCCTCAGGTTGGCCACGCCTGCTCTAATGGGCTTTGGGAGGACACTGATATATCCTCAAGGGTGTTCAGTAAATTATGGCATCAAGTTGACCCACCTCCCTTTCCCTGTTTGTGTTTTATAGACAATCTGGGCATTTCCCTTCCTGAAGGAGCAGCTCAGAAGGTGTTTTTTTCTGGAAAAAAAATCTAGCTTTTCTGTCTAGGGACCATATGACTTGAATGCCATGTGAGAGATTTCATCAAGGCAGAGATGTCAGTCTTTGTGTCATCCTTGCTGCCTAAATCTTTGCATCAGCATTTCCTGTGGTGATTCAGGCTGAGGTTTTGACACCAGCGAAGTGTGTGTTTACCCGCCACTGTTACCATGGCCAGGTTTGCAAACCACATTGTGTGCACACGCACAGACTTATGATCCCCCACTTACTCATAGTAAGAAACGGCCCCTAACACCAGGTTTCCATCTCCTTTACATAACAATATAAAGGTAGCTATCTAAATGTTCTATGAGTGAAACTTCCTTCAGCAGTGTGTATCCCTGGTTAATGGCTTCTTAAAAGGATGACATTTTTTCTTTTTTTGTATAAATAGGAAAAATCAATGTCTCTTACATCAAATAACTTGGCTCTTCTCTCTGTGTAGTCAGAGTTCAGAGATACCTGTGTAATGGAGAAATGATTTTTCTGTGTGTCTTCTTTCTTCCGTGAACTCTGCAAGCGGTTAACTGATGGAAGGGCGGATGTTTTTGTAGCAATTCATTGTTTGAGAGTGTGCAGCATGAGAGGGACTTGCTATCTAGCACTTGGAGGCAGCATCTGCACTGACTGCACATCTTACTTCTCCAAAGTACTATGCATCATTGTACCTGTCCTTCATGGCTGGTAACATTTCATCCTCACCGCTGACAAGTAAAGACTAATCTGTCATCTTTTTCCGGCTGTATCACATTAACTTCTTGCTGCTTTTTCCACTGCTTGAAATAATAGATCAGAAAATTTCATAAGGCCCTACCAAGGATTTTCATCTTTCTCTTTCAGGCAGGGCTGTCCTTAGCATTTTTTGTTGTTAAGGCCTGTAAAATACGTTGCCACTGATCCTGCCCCTCTTGTCCTAAAAAATAAAAATTGACTCTGGTCCCAGTCCTCCTTACACAGCCCCCCAAATGTTCTGCTATGTTCACGCCTCCCTATGCATCATTCATGTGAATAGACAACACAGTATCAAGGCAATACTATGACTTGCTTATGTTCCACGAGCATGGAACATAAAGTTACCTGTGCAACTTAGCTTCATCACTTCCCTCTGCACTGTGAGCAGAAGGGAGGGGAATAGGCAGAGACTTGGCTCTGTCCCCGCTGGGTTAGCCAGTAGCATATTGCATCCTTCTACCCTTTAGAAGAGAGTCACAGTTCCTGCCCTGGGCTGCTCCTAGAATAGTGAAGCTAAACATGGACCTTACTCAGAATGTGATGTAAAGTCACAATCTTACCCTCAGTTTTACATAAGTAGATAATGTAACCACATGTTCTGAGACACTGGGAATGTCCCTGTTTTCAGGCTCTGGGGCTGTTGGTTTTACAGTTGGTTCTGGTTTTTATAAACCCCAGCAGAAAATCTGCCTAAATAAAGTGATGGTCACCTGAGCTGGTGAAGCTGACAGCAGGCCGAGTTAGCACGACAGAGGCCAGCCCCTGGTCTGTTGTAGATTAATGTTACCACCATATTCTTCATGAAGCATCCCAGCCAGTGTTCCCCCACACAGAGCCAGATCCATGTAGAATGTCTGAGACTCGGGGCACTGCTCCAAGTAATGAGCCCATGGGCAGCTCTGCTATATTGTCATCGTATGCAGGCAGCCACTGACCCAGACTGGGGGCAGGCACCCTTTAAAACCAGACCCCATAACTCTCTTCCCTCAGGATGTGTTTTTTCACCTGGAAAATCTGGTTGTCCCATAAATCAACTACTTTTGTTTTTAAACATAAACACTGTCCCTAGTGTAGACAAGACTGTGCCAGCCCCAAGCATTTTACTCTCCTTGTGCCATACTGCCACATGTGGTCATCGGGGTGCCCGAGCTGGACCCCCCTCATTGTAAAAGAGAGGCAGGACAGCGGGCAGGGTTCTCTTTGTGTGGGTCCTCAGACTCTGGAACGTGCTCTCCATCTTGGTCTGAAATAGCCCAGACTTGGTGATCTGTTGGACACACTGCAAAAGACCATCTGTTCCACAGGGTTAATGGAAAGGACTGTGTGTGCGCTTCCCACAATGATGAAAGGGTTGAAAGATGTTTCTGTAGGTGGATTGCTGGCTGGGTTCCTGTTGGATTGATTATTTTAGTGCTTTTGGGATTTTGTTGTATTGTATAATTCAAGGGTTAGCATGTCTAGAGTCTAGGGTTAGCATGTCTTGGATAGGCATCTTTATCCTGTTAAATGTAAATAAATAAAATAAATACTGCTGTCAATTGAACCTGATGGAAAAGCAGTTTTTTAAATGACACACCTGTAAAAACAGGCCTGGAGGTGAGAGCCTTGCTACTTTAGGGCTCCTACCGCTGACACCAGGTCAGCTGACTCGGTGTTAGCACTGAATTATTTTTGAAAATTCTTTTTGCCTGACCCAAGGAGATTAGGAAACTCCCCTAATAAATCCTGTAGCAATGCAATCCTAACCACATAATATCTGCAAACTTCTTCCAAAAATGTCAAGAGACATCTGCCCTCAGCAATTTTTGTTTTGGTTAGATAGAAACCATGTTCCTCTTCCTTAAACTTGAATCCTAGTAACCCCTAAGATGTCTGCTTGGATCTTTGCCTTTATAGGGTTACTTGAGTTCAACAAGTTCACTGTGCACAGAGTTCGTGGCGGACTGAATCCACTCCAAAGTCAAAGCAGCTTAGAGACTCATAAAATACAGAGAGCAGGGCAAAGGGGGAAGAAGATTGCATAGTTGACTAAAGTCTCGCATTCTGGGAATTTGGTAAAATCCCATCATTTTTCTCATGGCTCTTTTGGGGGATTTTAATCTGATTATTTGTTTTGAGCAACTTTAAAAATATGAACCTACCTAAAGCATGCACTACTGGAACAGTTTTGACTAAAAGGAAAAGATTGGCGTACTTGCTGTTTTCTGCATTTCTAAAGTAGTTCTATTTATGCCTATGCCATATCTCCAGCAAATGAACCAATAAAACGAAATAAATCAATTGCCCTGGCTTTACTAGAATTCTTTTCCAAGGTGGTACACATCGGTGGCTTGATTTTTAAAGGAGCCTTAACCTAGCTCCTTTTTAAATCGTTTTTTGTTTGCAGTTTTGCACCTTTGAAGAATTATGCCCATTTGTGGGCACAGATGACAGTAGACTTCTGACTATCTGATTTTTCAGTAGTGAGTCATCTGCATGCCCTCATTTGTATATCCAAAGTTATTTTTAAGAACAAATTAGAAGTGCTAAGAAAGAGGCAGTTTTAGAAATCAGGGTCTTAAAATCCAAACAGTGAAGAGTAACCGATAAACAAAGTAATAAATAAGACTCTAAGGTTTTTCTTAAGGCTGAATCAAGGTTCAATAATGGTAAACTAATTAGCACTTATAGAATGTTTATACTTTCATAGTGCTTTAAAAATGTGTAAAAGAGACATTAAAAGGCAGTGGGGCCCAGGGCTCTGGACTGATAATCAAGAGACCGGGGTTCTATTCCTAGCTCTGCCAGTGATGTGATCTTGGACAAGAAACTTCACATTTCTTTGTCCTAGTTTCCCTATGTGTAAAATGTGGACAATACTTGCCTCCTTTTAAAGCACTTGGAGATCTACAGATGAAGACCTAGGGGTGATACTAGACTGCACAAAACAGTAGGGAATGTATTGAAAGGAACTGTCCTGCAATGGCAGGAAAATGGTTTAGGAAAAGACCTGTTACATCATCTTCTCTAATATCTGATTCAAACATTGCCTAATTAATTCTCACAACCCTTTTGTGAGGGTGTTCTGTAAGTGTGGTTATGCCACAAGTGTGGGAACTGTGAAACAGTGAGGTTAAGATCTGGACTTTCAAAATTAGACATGCAATATCATTCAATGTTACCTCGTTATCTCTAGCCTGAATCTTCCCTGCACATTTATATCTCCCCCTGGACATTTCCACTGCTTGCATCTGAAGAAGTGGGTATTCACCCACGAAAGCTTATGCTTCAATACCTCTGTTAGTCTATAAGGTGCCACAGGACCCTTTGTCGCTTCTACAGATCCAGACTAACACGGCTACCCCTCTGATACTTAATATCATTCAACTAATTTGCGCACACAATTATCACAATGTGTATTTAAACAAGCAAATTGAATTTAAAATGGCCAGTTAGCTGCATAACTGGTCATTTGCAGGGCAGTTACTTGATTCGTGTGCAGTCATGGTAGTATATGCATGTTAGGAACACGTTTTTTGTAATTGGTGCACTTAATTCTGATAATCAGGCACTACGGGGGCTGGGCACCTACAAATCCATTGAAGTAAACAAGTGCTCAGCTCCTCTGAAAACCAGGCCCTTAATTTCAAGGCTACTCACCGTGTCAGTGACTGAACTAGGATTAGAGCTGAGGTGTTCCTAACTTCTAGT
The DNA here is from genome assembly GCA_037349315.1 of Chelydra serpentina. NCBI lineage: Eukaryota > Metazoa > Chordata > Testudines > Chelydridae > Chelydra > Chelydra serpentina. The sequence goes on from JBAIAC010000032.1 coordinate 6,022,527, forward strand.
GTTGTGCTTAGTCCACTAGACCACACTGCCTCTTGCCTTATATGTTGCTTCCTGCTCTGGACAATGTTGTGTTGTGTTCGATATATGGTACGATTCTGATATCTTATCAGATCAGAGAGTTTGGAGACTGTCACCATGAAGCATTTTTTTTATTACTGTGACAAATGCAGCCCTTGTTTTTTTAATATATAAAAAGAGTGAGTCATGACACCCTGGGAGCAGGGCACTTAGATTAATTCTCAAACAAGGTTCAATGCCAGATTCTGCTCTAATCTGCTCCTCAGTAACCAGTCCTGGGAGGCTTCACTATGATGATAGGTTATTTAAACATCTGTGTAGAGTCACTTCAGTTTTGATCCACAAATATTAATCATTCAAAATGTCACTGATCTGTAATGTACTCAGCTTCAAGCAGCCAGGTGGCTTTTTCCTTACAAAAACCACACCCTGCTTTTCTGCAATAATTGACCAAAAGCTTCAGTATCATTATTATTGGGCTTTTCATCGGTAAATCTCAAAGCACTTTACAAAGGAGGTGGTGGGCACAATTTGTGGATGGGATCAATAAGGCCAGGGAGGTACAGTGATTTGCATAAGGTCAGCCAGCAGGCTAGTGGCCAAGGTGGGAATAGAACCCAGATTTCTGGAGTGCCAGTCCACTAGGCCATACTGCCTCCCGCAGAGGAACACAAGACGAATGTAATAAGCCATTGTGAAATAACGGGGCTATTATATTTTCTAAGTAAAACTTAGAAAAAGCAAAACAACAGCTCGGTTATGCCTGTCTAGAGAGAAACTTTTTGACGTGATGCATAATTAACGTGTTCCAAGGTACCCCGGAGGCTTAAGAGCTCAGTGGAATTCAAATGAAGGATTAGATGTTTCTGTAGGTAGTGGTAACATCCACAGTTCTATTAAAGAAGGAGCAAACCATATGTAAGGGGGCTGTTGGCTCCTTATTGAAACTTAGTGTTGGGGGCGGGGGGTTCACTTGGCCCTCTCCCAATACCAGAAGAAAGGGGAAGGGCTGAAGAGGAGTCAGGATCCTGGGACTGACCGGTCCCGAGGGCCACTGGGGAGAGGACAGCTCTTCAGGTGAGACAGATTGACAGGGTGGGCAGGCCAATGAGGGCACTGAACATCCAGAGCCCAGGACCTATCCTCTGTGTGAGCTAGGGCTGCCAGGGCAGAGCTGGGGAGAGTGCAGCAGCCCAGAGCAGAGCTGTGGAACCAGAGCTGCATGCAGCCCAAGGAAGACTGCAGCAGCCCAAGCAGTTGCCCGGAGCCAGAGTAGCATGAGGGCAATAGATGTGGGGAGGAGTTTCCAACTCTCCCAGTAGGGTTGTGTGCGCTGGTCTAGGGAGAAAGAAAGAAACAAGCCCCTTTCCCATGGTCTGTCGAGAGAACGTTGTGCCAGCCTCAGAAGGGGATGTGGCATGAAAGGTGTGCCAGAACTGAAGGTGGAGAATGAGACCCCAAGACCCATCCTGGGGCAGTGCCACACCAGCAGCCTCACAGCAGCACATCCAGGTCCAGGAAAAAGACGCCGGACTCATACATTTGTTGTAACTGTAAAGTTTATTGCACTGTGGAGACTGCTTCATCGAAACTAACCCAAACCATTTCATCCCAGTTCTTGCGCTGTGAAGTGTTGTTTAATCCCACGCAAAATGGTTTTAGTTGTAAATAAATGTGAATTGCAGTGATCACAGGTTAAAAGGGTAACAAGCAAGTTAGAGTATTCTGGAGTAGGGGCATCCCCACCATTGTGCACGGAGAGATTGAGGTAAACACCCAAGAACCTTGGGGCTCAATCCTCCCTGTGTGATGCGAGCCCTGTTCACACAGGGAAGGAAAGTCAAGGTGGGCAGATAACAGGGTGAAGTAAATCATATTCTTTCATCTCTTGGCTCAGCCAGGGTAATGTGCACACAGAGAAATTCCCCTGCTACCATGGGACAAATCCCCCACTTACACATAGAAGCTTCAGGTATTTTCCACAGTGAGGCCTTGCACCATCCTCTGAAGGATCTAGAACAAGCCACTGTCAGACAGGGTAACGGTCTGCTCAGGTATGACTATTCCTATGTTCCATAGAATCCATCATTGTAGTATCGACGTGTTGCACAGGTTAATGGGCCTACATGTTAATGTCCATAGTGTATTTCATAGAGGCTTCAGTGAAGAACAGAATCGCCACCATCTGTTTTGTTTTTACATCAGTTAGGGTGGGAAGCGTTAGCAAATTGTTGATTCTTGCACCATGCATTAAAATCAGCCAGAGCCTGCTTTAGTATATATTTATATTGCTTGCAGACTCTTTATTTTCTAGTTGCTCCTATCTCCCACTCAGTACAGCGTTGCTAGAAAATTCTGTCATCGTACTGAGCAGAGCCTGCCTCCGGGATAGCACTTGGCTCAGATAGTGCAGATTCAGCCAGTTTGCTCACAGAATTGGGGAAGGATTAAATTCTCCCCCGGATTAGAATTACAGATACATGATGCATCCCCAGAAGGTTTAAATCAAACCCCTTTGACATTATTCTGGTACAGTGAGCTATGTCTGTATGAGGTTGTGGCTTCTGGCTAACCCGAGGTTCCAGTTTCATGGAGCCTCATTACACTTTAAAGTCATCATTACAGTAAAAGCAGCTGGATCCTGATTGAAAAACTCTCTGATTTGCATTGTAGTCTTGACGCTGTACATGGCATTGAGAATGCCCAACAAGCTAAATACCCCATTGTGACTCATGTAACTTCACATGTGACGCTAATATGGGACTTTTGAAATTAACTGTTGGAAAAAAGTCCCTAAACTTCCCATACCCACATGGCAGTTGGCAGTTTACTCCTGTTGCTTCTCAGAAATTCCTGTAAATGGACTCTCAGTAGCAGTAGCCAGCGTGTCCTGAGGGGTGAATTGGTTGATGTTGGTGTTAACTTTTTGACTGCAGTGTTCTAATTTTTAATGGACCTAATACTGCAGTCAAAAGACACAGGCAAAGCTCCCATTGACTTTAATGTCAACTCTAGTTGTGGGTCCATTTGTCTAGTTATTTACAGTGTACTTTCTCATATGGTACAGCCGTAAAAAGAGTTCAGCCCAACATCTGATGATTTATATTTGGCAATTAACCCTGTTAACATTCTTGTCCATTATGTGATATGTACTGATTAATATACAAAACTGACTATTTTGTAATTGTGGAACATCTGTATTCTTAGGCTAGGTCTACACTACAGACATTTGTCAGTATAGTAATATTGGTTAGAAGTGGGTTTTGGTTTTTTTTAAATGACATTTCTGTAGTGGCTCTAGTATAGGTGCAGTTATACTGGCAAAAAAGTGCTTTTGCTGTTAGAGTTTATTTCATTGAGAAAGTCGGTATAAGCTATACCAGCTATACCAGTGCTTTTACTGATACAAGCTGCACTTGCACTAGGAGGGTTTGCTAATATATTTATTCTAGCAGACCCTTTTCTGGTGAGGACTAGGCTTCAGCCAGGCTGGCAAAGTCTCATCTTTATATTTTTATACGTGTATGGCAGGTCCTCACAGTTGATCAAGGTGGATGAGTCTCAAGATGGTTTATGCAGTCCAAGGTGTGTGTGTGTGTTGTATTCTGCACACCTTCCTTCATTTAACTGAAGCTGCTCTGCTCTGTGTGTGAGATGGTTTTAAGCTGCATAAACCTGATCAACATTTATGTGCCTTGATCAACTCACATGATCTGTGACGTGTAAAATCATAAAAGACGGAACCTGGCTAGCGTGACTCAGACTGTTTGTGTTTGGTGATTATTCTGAAAACGGGGGCAATCTAGCTAATGAGGAATGAGAAGTATTTTGATCTCTGCTTCTATTCTTTTTTGCTCTAAGTACCTGCTGGACAAATCATTAGTAAGCTGAAACAATTATCTTACATACATTAGAGGCAGTGAGTCATGCAGTCAATTTCCCACATGCTGCAATGAACGCTAACTCTGATGTCTTATTGGTCTTTCATTACAGGTGACTAAAGTGGTTCAAAAATGACTCTGCGGAATTAACCTTAAATGTAATAATTCAGTAAAATGCTTTTGATTTTTGTAAGGAGGGGGAGAAAAGTCCTTAAAATGTACATACTGTAAACTTACAGATTGCATTTTTTTAGTCTGTAAGGCCCGGATCCTCAAAGGTATTTAGGCACCTAATGCCCAATTGGTGATTTCAGTGGGACTTAACCACCCAATTATCTTTCAGGATCTTGGCCCAACTACTCTTACAATGCACTTTTTGTTAATCCTTTTAGCTAAATGTCTTTATTGAAGTTTAAAAACAATAATACAAACTATATTAAAAATAAAAAAATACTCTCTAGAAACATTCTCTTTACCAAAACACAGTCCTGGATTTTTCCACCATTCCCCCACCCCCATCCCTGCTCTCCCAACAATGCCTCTGTTGTAATTTTGCAGCACCTCTCATTTGCATGCTATCTATAAAATATGGAGATATGCCAATCTCCTAGAACTGGAAGGACCTTGAAAGGTCATTGAGTCCAGTCCCCTGCCTTCACTAGCAGGACCAAGTACTGTCCCCTGACAGATTTTTGCCCCAGATCCCTAAATGGCCCCCTCAAGGATTGAACTCACAACCCTGGGTTTAGCAGGCCAATGCTCAAACCACTGAGCTCTCATTTGTGTTTTCCTTTTATATACAATAGAGAGTCACTTCCCTCCATTTCAGTGCTTCAGTTTTGCTACTTAGGCTAGGTCTACACTACAGCAGCACAGCTATGGCGCTGCAGTTGTGCCATTGTAGCACCGTAGTGTGGGTTTTTCTTTCGATGTAGTAAATCCATCTTTCTGAGAAAGCAGTAGCTAGGTCAGTGGAAGAATTCTTCCATCGACTTAGCTGCGTCTACACTGGGGTTAGGTTGACTAACTGGTGCTCAGGGCACTACATTTTTCACAGCCTAGAGCGACATAGCTAGGTCCATCTAATTTTTAAGTGTAGACCAGTCCTAAGTCTTGTGGATAAAATTCCTCTGTGAAACACAACTGCCACATCAAACTATTAGTCTCTTAAAACTAGGACCCACCGTCTGAGGGTCAGTCTTTTTCTCACAACCAAAGAGGAGAATGTTCAATTATATAAAAGACTTCGAAGTCCTGTATGCTGATTCAGCCAGTAACCCGACTCTATCCTATTTCTATAACACTGGACCAATATTTACTAGTACTGTATTCAGACATTGCCAAATAATGTGTCACACCACCAGAACACATGATTGCTCTGTGGAGCTGTTTGAACAAGTGTGCTGAAGTCCAGTGTATCCTCTGTAGGATTTGAAACTGATATGCTTATCTCTCTTTGAGAAATTAAAATGAGCAAATAGGACAATGGAGTCCAAGTAATATTGCCTTAAAAATTGGAGAGTAGGTGAGACAAGGCTGCACTTTTTAACATTGAAGGAGGTATTTGCATATGGCTCAGGCATTCTTGGGAGTCAGGTAGGCAAATAACCTGAAATTACATTTGATTATTTCCCAAGTTTAAAGCCATTTTGCAAGAGCACAGAACTAATTCTCCAGTTAATTCCCAACACTGCCTTAATATTAATTGTATTAAAAATAATCATTACAAATGGGGTGGAAGGTGGCAAAACACTGATCACATTTATGTGCCCTTTCCAAAACATCCTTAGTATCATTTAATTAAGGGTTTAGTCAGTCTTCCATTGGTGCAGGGAGGCAGGATTGGATTGAAAAAGGTGCAGTTTCTGGAGCTTCTAAATATAATCCAGGCGGGAAGTGATTCAGAAGATCCAAGAAAGGGAGCCAAATGTGAAAGGCCAACCTGCGGTATAATATGGTTCTATGTTTGGAAACACTCAGTCACCTTTGATTTTATGAGCTTCTAATCTTTGTTTTAAATCTTGGCCTTTTCTCTTCCCATGATCAGATTTTGATCACTCACTGTCAGTTAAATGATTTGCCCAAACCCAATGTAAATGACTCAATAAAAATCAAATGCGCGCACACACACAACACCCTTCCTAGTCCATGCTATCTGACAAAAGCCTGAGAAAATTGATGTGGCCTGAAGGTTAAAAATATTAATACCACAAATAATACACAGCATGTTCTCCCTAATTACAGAACTGTTCTAAATACTGTAAGCTAGTTTTTAGTAGGGGTTAATGTCGCTAGTTAAATGTAATAGGAAGCCAATATGTACTATAGTAGGGACAAATAAGACACCTTTTTGTTATTATAAGGGTGTAATATTACTCCTGGGGGAATTCTGCACCAAAAAACCCAACAACTCTGCCCCCCAAATTAAAAATTTTGCGCACAATATTTTAAAATTCTGCATATTTTATTTGTCAAAATAACGCAATATAATCACTCCAGTTTCAATTATTTTAGTAATTTATTTCAAAATACGTGTCAATAAGTAAGTCAACAATACAAACAATAGCAAAAAAGATTCCCCCTGGAGTAGAGAGTTAAAGAAACCTCTACAACAACCCAGTTCCAGTTGTGGGGTGCTGGAGGGGACTGTGTGGGGCCCCGAGAGCCCGAACCCCTGCACTCCCATCCCACCAGAGCCCCACTGTGGGGCAGCCCTCAGACTCCAGCCCCTACTCCCCACAGAGCTGAGCCACAGGGCAGCCCCTGACCCAGACACCAGCCCCCCCCACCCCAGAGCCTTTACTTCCCCAAACTTCTTTACTGTTCCATCCTTTGCCAGAGCTGGGTCTCCCAGTCCCTCTCCCATCCCTGGGAGAATGAGGATCAAAGAGTGTGCAGCCTCCAGCCCCGCCAGGCTGGGCGCTCCACTCACTGCGAAATGGGCTCTGCAGAGTCTAGCAGCCCCTAGTGGCGGCCAGAAATTCTGTGGGGGAAACACAGAATTCTGCAAAATTCTGTATTGCGCAGTGGCGCAAAATTCTTCCAGGAGTAATTTAATATGAATAGACTTAGTGGCATTTTTTTTGGATTGGTATTTGTCAACTGTGAACTGAAAACAAAGACATTAAAGGTGACTTTTTATGTATGTTGGTTAGAGAAGGGAATAGGTATCAGCATTTCCATTTGCTGATCTGCAATATTATACTTTTATGCCACCTGCATCAAAGGGGAACAAAGGTTTGCTCCTACACAGCAAAAATCCCTTATACCTGCAAATTTGCTGATGGTCTTGGGAGACCTTCTGTAATGATTAAAGTAGAGTTAGATCAGAGAAGAGGCTAATCAGTTTTGGTAAGTATCATCACAGGTGTCCAGGGGTGGCGGGTTTGTAGAAATTTTGGTGGTACCCAGAACCTGCCCCCCCAAAAAAACTCTGCCCCCCCCAAACTCCACCCCCCACCTGCCTAAGGCCCTGGGAGGGAGTTTGGGTCAGGGGAGGAGGTCTGGGGTGCAGGCCCTGGGCTGGGGTAGGGGATTGGGTGCAGAACAAGTGATAGGTTAGGCTCTGAGAGGGAGTTTGGGTGTGGGAGGGAGTCTGGGGTGCAGGCTCTGGGACTTCAGGAGGGGATGAGGGATGCAGGCTCTGGGATGGAGTTTGGGTGCAGGCTGGGGGTGGGTGTGCAGGCTCTGGGAAGGGGTTTGGGGGGCAGAGGGAGGGGGTGCAGGCTCTTGGAGGGGGTGGGAGTGCGGTGCTTACCTGGGGTTCCTAGGCAGGGCAGGCCGGGAGTCTCCATGTGCTGCTACACCCAGGCACCGCCCCCGCAGCTTCCCATTGACTGCAGGGGCACTGGGGATGGGACAGCCCCACCCCGCCCAGAGGCCGCAGGGAGGGGCTGGCAGCCACATGTAGCAAGCAGGGAGTAAGCCGCTCAGCTCCGCTGCGCTGCCAGTGGTGAGTGGGGGCCCTGGGCTGTTTTAAATGGCCCGGTGGTGGCGGAAGATGGGGCTGAGGGAGAGACCCGGCCCCAAACATTGCTGGAGCTGGGTCCTGGGCCAGGAATATTCCTGGTGCCCAGGCACCATGGGCCCATAGGACTCGGCACCCATGCAGGTGTCAGTACCATGGCTTTGCATCAGTGTGTAGTGAACAGACTTGGGAAGGAGAAAGAGAATGAGGACATGAGAAGAAATGTCCCCAAGAAGGCCTGGAGCTTAGGAAACAAAAATGTCGGCAGCATGTGCAGCTGGCTCTGACTGCACATCCCTAGAGCTCCCTGCCCCAATTTTGACCAGGATGGAGAATCTGTATTGTTTTCATTCATTTTTACATCAGAGTTTTCCATAGAAATACTAGAAATTCGCAATGCAACTTCCTATATTTTAGAAGATATAAAAGACCTTTTGGAAAGGGAGATATTATGTAAAGGGAAATTGAGTTAGGTGATGTCTGATCTTCTTCCTCTGGAGGGATGGGAGAGCTGGCCGACGGACAGCCCTGCCTTAAAGGAAAAGAATATAAGGTGCTTTCCTCTCAAGTGCTGCTGTTGCTCCAGTCCCTGGCAGAAAAGACCAGAACCTGTAGAAACTCCCCAACCAGGCATCTGCTTCTCCCACTTCACTCTCCCCTGCCTGGTGAGTCTTCCTTTGGGCAGAGAGGAGAGACCCCTATAGGGGGCAGTGCTCTCCCAAGTCATGGAGAGGAGGGGGAGCTCACCTGCTTTAAGCAGAGAAAGGGGAGCTGTGTCCTTTCTTATTTTAACCCCTGGTCCTCTGATTCCTCACTGGCCCGCCCCTCACCTCTCTGTTCTTCCTCCGACTCCATAGCAGCTTGGCTTATGAAGCACCCATACTGATGAGCATTCCCTTACCAGTTGCTGGATTTGGAGTCCTCCATTATTTGCTTTATGAGCATGTATATTGCCTGCCTTGGAAAGTACTCGGGAATGTGAAGTCTCAAATGGGCTTAACGGGAGATTCCCTATTCCCAAAGTCTCTTGAAGCGTTCCAGCTCATTAGTGGCTAGCTTTAGATTCCCAGTAATGTTTTGAGACATTTTTGTGAGCATTTATCACTCACTTTTGGAATGTCTGGAAGAAGTTTGCTCTTCTTAGTCTTGATATCTCCCTCTTTATGTTCATGCATGCACATGTGTATCTTCTACACGATTCATCCCTGTGTTATTCCAGTTAATGGCGCTGCAGCTCCATTGAAATCAGTGAAGTTAATCCAATGTGAATCAGGCACACAATATGTCGTCTCCTGAGCCCTACAAAATTTAATCTCTTTGTTTGTTGTAGCATAAGAGTCGTGGAGGGAGCAGGAGAGAGAGAGAGATAGAGTCGGCAACTCTGTTGGCTGTAGTCCAGAAGTAAAGGGTTGGGAAGGTAGGGAACTGGGAGGGCAGCATAGGATACCAAAGAGCCATGTAATGATTGAAATGGAAAAAGAGAAAAGAAAAAATGTTTCAGTTGCTTCCTCTGTGCTTGTAGAACCCACTGAGGAGTGTGCATTCCAGATCCCCTGCTGTGCTATGGTCCATATGAGTTGATACAGCTACAGAGCCGTAGCTCTTTAACTCAAGTTGTAGGACTTTTTATCTCTGGTTCAGTCCTTGGTGTGTCATGTCAGTGTGTGCAGTTGCTGCTCTCACTCCCCTAACATCCCATAACAGACCCTGGGCTGAAACATCATTACAGGGCCTTACCTCAAGAGTAGTTTGTCGGGGTTTTTGTGTGTGAGGGGGAGAAGTTTGTGGGTTCAAGGTGGACCCTTTACTACTACTTAATGTAGCTTATTTGTGGATGAATGGCTTTATATTATGTCCATGATGTTTAGGTGAGGGTGACTGAGTACAGCTATATACTGCAAAATGAGCCAGAGAGAAGAGAAATCAAGTGGCATTTCTATCTGTTAACTTTAGTCAGGCTTGTGTGCTGACTAGTGGAAAGTATGAGGCTTCTAGAGAAGCTTAATCACTGAACCAGGATTTATAGCACTGCAGAGTGAATTGAGATCAATTTATCTAGCTGCTGGATAGCAAACTGGGACCAATAAATAGCCTGGTGTAGAAAGCAGAAATTATTGGACATCATCATTGCTCTTTACCAGACTTGCACTGCAATCAGTGCAGTAGTAAGAGGTAGTCATTATAAGCTGTCCAATAAGTTACACTGTTCCAAGGTTACACTGAGGTTGGCTGCTTTAGAGAAAAAAAGTATGTTGTGTCTAATGATGGCTGGATTGACATCCCTGGGGACTGATCATGCTCTGTGTATTCACAGAACAAGTGTGGCGCAGATAGCTATGGCACAGGTAGCAGAAACACAAGCTTCTTCATGCTGCCTTGACAGTGTGCCTCAAACCTGATCTCCCAGAACCAGGTATCTACAGTTATACCTCCCAGCTCTACCCCTACTTATCAAGGAGTTATGTTCCCTTTCCTGAACTAGGCCCCAGTCCTGCAAATACATAACCCGTGAATAACTTTACATGAGTAGAGTTGTGAAGGCACCTAAGTGTTTGCAGGATTGGTGCTTTAGGCCAAGAATTTTTAAATTAAGTGTCTAAATTTGGGCTAGTAAGTCCATATGTAGGTGCCTAAATAAGTGACCTGATTTTCAAAAGCACTGAGCTTCCAGTAAAGACACCACATTTCCAAGCTGATGGTGCACAAGGAGCCACATGTAAATGTTGTTTGGAATTCTTTTTTTTAACTTGGAAGGAGTAGAAGGAAATGGCCTATTAAAGAACTTCCCAGCGAGTGGATTGTAGCCCACCCAGCGAGATACACTGCACAGTGTGAAGGAGCAAAGGCAGTATTTGTGACATCTTCTCCAAGAAATGAACCTTGATATGGTGAGGATTCAAGTTTGGATTCACCAACACTCACTGCCCTGGAAAAATCCCCAGTGCAATATTAGGGTACACCTACACTGCAATAAAAACCCTCAGCACAGAGTCTCAGAGCCTAGGTCAGTTGATTCTGGCTTGGGCTGCTGGGCCAAAAATTGCAATGTAGATGTTCAAGCGTGGGTTGGAGCCTGGGTTCTGAGACCCACCCCACCTTGGGGGTCTCAGAGCTTACGTCTACACTTCAATTTTTAGCCCTGCAGTCCGAGCTCAAGTCAGCTGACCTGGGTGAGCCGCAGCCATAGCATGGGTCTTTTATTGCAGTGTAGACATAGCCTTAGTGGAAAACAGTGAGGTGCTGTGGCAAAACCTAGAAAACTGTGGTCTGTTTTAATTCTATAATGGGTCTCAAACTCATTTTACCTTAGGGCCAGGGCCAGTTCTCAAATCCTCCCAGCGGGCCAATAATGTCACTGAAGATGGTGTTCAGAAAAGAAAATGTTTATATTGTATTTTTTATTTCGAATTTCTTAGAAATAATAAAACTGTCATACAACTTTATACAATTCTTCGCCTGTCAGAGAGTTTTTAGTGTTTGCCAGACACCTGGCAATGCTTCAGTTCTGTCACTTTGTTGATGTTTGGCCTGAGTTACTGAGCAGTTGAAACCTTCAGGATGGCAGCAAGGTGTGCATCAGATAGTTGTTTTCAGTATTTTGACTTGTTTATATTCATTGTGGAAAAAAGTGGCACGGCCTCCATGGCTGACTCTGCCCGGCGACTAGTGATGATATCTCTGTCCCTCTCCCCCAGCCAATGGGAGCTGCGGCGGGCAGCACCTGCAGCAGACATTGCCGGCGGCATGGCTGCATGCGTCTCTCCTCTGCGGGCCACAGTGGCAGGGGCGGCGACTTCGTGGGTGCTCCGGTGCTGGAGCACCCACGGAGAAAAATTGGTGGGTGCTCTGCACCCACCGGCAACTCCCCGCCCGCCCCGGACCCGCGGCAAACTTACCGGGCACCGGGAGATGTTGCGGGGCCCTGCCCCCGACGCTGGGCAACGTCGCGTCGGCGTCGGGGGCGGGGCCCCGCAACGTCGCGTCGGCGTCGGGGGCGGGGCCCCGCAACGTGGCGTCGGGGGCGGGGCCCCGCAACGTGGCGTCGGGGGCGGGGCCCCGCAACGTGGCGTCGGGGGCGGGGCCCCGCAACGTGGCGTCGGGGGCGGGGCCCCGCAACGTCGCGTCGGCGTCGGGTGACAGCACCCACGGGCGGGGCCGGAAGTCAGCCCCTGTGCACAGTGGGGTGGTTCTCGGGCCGCAGATGGCCCACAGGCCGGGACTTTGAGACCCCTGTTCTATAATAAAGAAGCTTCATGTTGGTCCTGGGCTGCTGAATAGGACTATTGCAGCCCTGTAAATCAATTGGATGAAGGAAACTGATCCCTCTCTTCATGTAAACACCTTTTTGGTCTAACTGAGTACATTCAGTTTTAAATAAGACACATGGCAGGTCGGAGGTATTCTGATGGGCTTTAAGTGTAGCAAGGAACCAGAATAGCGCTGTTGGGGAGAGTCTGCAATAACAGAGGAACCAGTAATGAAAGTGTCAATTGTAATGACAGCTTGGCTCATCATCTCTCACTTTCAGCCCTGGAAGGTCAAATTATCTACTGAACTCTACAAATAGTGTTTTTACAAATGAACCAGTAAATAGGTAGAATCAGCAGCCACCTTAAGTATTCGTGTTGCCTCTGATCAGAAATTAAATGCTTTATGAAGGTTACAAGCAGCTAGAGAAATAATGAAAGTAATTTGCATATTAAGTATCTTGTGCTGCAATATATGCCAGGGAAAGGCAAAATCCCATTTTGCATTATCTGCAGCATGGATCTGAGTCTGATCTTTTTACTGAACCGCTTTGTTTGTCTGCCTGATCGTACTGAACTTCTAATGAACTTGTGTACAGGAATTCCTCCATATGAACTGTCTCATGTTCGTCCTGTGCAACCTTAGACTGTTAGGGCTTGGTCACTCAGTGGTGCAGGGGGTCGGGGGGGTGGGGGGGGTGGGGAGGGGTAACTTGATAGGGGAACCTTTACCTAGCCACTAAGCATGGAGTTCAAATCCAGCCCAGCTGTATCGTGACACAGTTACTACTGTACTATGACAACTGCCTAGTGGCCTAGATGCAAGTTGATGGGTCTCAATCCATCACCCGGTGATGAATGTGCACATCAATGGAAAAAAATCACTATCTAATTATTGCCCTGGATGACAGTCACCTCCGAGAGGCCAAGAGTTCAGTGGATACGGAGTTCACATTGCCTGTCCAGAGATGTGGCATCTCCAATATTAAGATGTATTCATGGTGCAGGGTGGGGAGGGTTATATTGCCATTACCAGTGCTGTACTTATTCTGTGAATAAATAAAGAACCAGGGTGTCAGTACCAACTTCTTTCACAACCTTGGAATTCACAAGCACAATTTAAAAAATAAATAAATAGAATTAGGGACAGAAAATAAGAAAAACGAGGCAGTGGGTCTGCACTGCTTTAAAAGCATTTTTTATTGAAACGCATTCTTTGCTCAATGCTTATTTGCTCAACTATGAGCTTTCTGATAAGTAGATTGAAAGGTTCTCTAATTTCAGTATTGTATTTTCCTTAAGTACCTCTGTCTGCTCTACTAGAATATTATTGTACAGAATACTCAATAAATCATAGTAGATATCCAGATTCCTCCTACTCTTACAGCAGCAGTGCATTAGAGCTATACATTTTCTCTCATGTACTCCTTTGGTGGAAGCATGTTAATGTCTGAACTGTCTTTATCAGGATGCTAGCCCTCTCTGTACTGATAGTAATAGACCTGGCAGACCTAAAAAGCATTGCCTGGAACTAGGGTGACCAGACGTCCTGATAAAATCGGGACTGTCCCGATTTTGAGCCATTTGTCCCATGTCCCGAACGAAGTACGGTTAGGATGCCATTTGTCCCGATATTTTGGTCCCCCCCCCCCCCCCCCACTTTTTTTTATTTTATTTTTCCTCTTTGGTCGGAAACTCACTCAGGACTTACCCAGGATGTCCGGGTCTTTGGCGGCATTTCAGCAGCGGGTCCTTCACTCGCAGACAGGCTTAGGCAGCACTTCGGCAGCGGGTACTTCGTTCTTCGGCGGCAAGACGTATTACCTGCCGCCGCCGTGCCGCCGACAACCGTCAGCGACTGAAGGACCTCCCACTGAAGTGCCGCCGAAGACCCTGGGACGTGCCCGGTGAGTGTCCTGATATTTTTTATCTAGCATCTGGTCACCCTACCTGGAACTGTTTTATACGTCAATGCACCCGGTCATTATGAAATTTGGAGAGGTATGAAAGCTTGAAATACATGAAAGTGAAGGCACAGTTATATTTAGGGTTTAGAACATGACACTTAGTGGAAGGCATGGAAATGTAGTAAAAAGGGCTTGATTTAACCTTGTGTCATGCCAGCTTCTATTACAGGAGTGCTTTATATCTGGATATATATATATATAGACACACATAGTTAATAAATAAGATGCCAGTCAAGAATATACAGCATAGTTCCAGGGGTTTGTAGAACAATAAAACTTCTTGTTGTACACTGCAAATGGCTTCCTCTAGCAGCCTTATGCATCACTTACTTCTGAGACCATGCTAGTTAGTCATTTTTTTCACTTTAAATACACTGTTGTGGATGTCCAGAATCACGGAGTCATTTCAGCAGTGGTTGTGAGCAACATTCCCTGCTGCCATGCAAATACATGGGTATACCGGTGAAAAGTGGAGCTTCCTCATGGTCACATGGACAATCTGTTAAGTGGCTGGCTGTAAGACTGGAACGAAAGCATGGTAATCCGAGTGGCAGGCAAGATCAGCATAATGCAGAATGCTGGTGGTGGAGAATGTTCTTGTTCTGCCAGGAGACCTGCAGTCAATTATTGCAATCCCTAAGTAGACAAGCATTTCTGCTAAGTGGCATGGCTGAGGCTACTGATTTATAGCATACTCTGACTAGCCTTCTGTCCATGGAGCCTTGACTGTACGTTATAACTGATGTCTACTGGTGAAGCCCCACGAGCAGGAAAAAGTGCACACAGTGCTTTTGACTTCTCCAATGACCCTGCTGGTACAGTGGGGGCAAAGTTTGCACCTGCTACCCAAACAGGTTTGAATCAAGTCCAAAATGTGAAATGACCAACACTCTATAAAACAGTACTTAGGGCTCCTTAGGAGGTAGGGTGACCAGGTAGCAAGTATGAAAAATTGGGACGGAGGTGGGGGGTAATAGGTGCCTATATAAGAAAAAGCTCCAAAAATCAGGACTGTCCCTATAAAATCAGGACATATGGTCACCCTGTTCGGAGGTGAGTTTGGTATAAAATGGGTTTTTGGACTGGAAGTTTGCAAAAAAAAAGATTTTTTCCCTAAAATTCTCTAGTATAAACAGGGCCCTGGAGTGGCCAAGATTTCTACTTCGCTACAGGTAGGATAATGCCCCAACGTTAGGGTTGCCAACTTTCTAATTGCACAAAACTGAGCACCCTTGCTCTGCCCCTTCCCTGAGGCCCTGCCCCTGCTCTGCCCCTTCTCCGAGGCCCCGCCCTCACTCTCTCCATTCCCTCTCCCTCCGTCGCTCATTCTTCCACACCCTCACTCAATTGCTTATTTTCACCAGGCTGGGGCAGGGGGTTGGGGTGTGGGAGGAGGTGAGGGCTCTGGCTGGGGGTGCAGGCTCTGGGGTGGGGCCAAAAATGAGGGGTTCAGCGTGCAGGAGGGGGCTCCGGGCTGGAGCAGAGGGTTGGAGTGCAGGAGGGTGTGCAGGCTGGGGCTGAGGGGTTCAGAGTGCAGCAGGGGGTTGGGGTGTTGGAGGGGGTGAGGGCTCTGGCTGGGGGTATAGGCTCTGGGATGTGGCCAGAAATGAGGGTTTCAGGGTGCAGCAGGGGGCTCCAGGCTCAGGTAGGGGTGCTGGAGGAGGTGTGGACTCTGGCTGGGGGTGTGGGCTTAGGTGGGGCCGGGAATGAAGGGGTTGGGGTGCAGGAGGGATGCAGGACTGGGTCAGAGGGTTGGGGTGATAGAGAGGGTACAGGCTGGGGCCGAGGGGTTTGGAGTGCAGGAGTGGGCTTTGGGGTGGGGCCGAGGGTTGGGGTGTGGGAGGGGGTTCCAACCTAGGGGAGGAAGTTGGGGTGGGGAAATACAGAAAGACCTGGATTTTAACACACTTTTCCAGCCCCATTTCCTGCTAGACTGATGTTGAGCGAAGTTGACTGGTCATTGTGGATGAGTCCAAATTGTGCTAAATTATTTTCAAAACAACAGTTAAGACTACAGAACTGAAGTACACACAGACTAAGGGCTCCCTGCTCCCACTGGATTTGAGGATGATCACTCAGTACCACATGGGATCTGACCCTAAACTAGCTTCCTCCTAGCATCAAGTATAGTGGGTTTTTAATGTTGTTTAACATGGCTTTATCTTCCACTGACAAGCCAACTGTATTCAGAACCAGTTTAAGGGGAATTGTGATAAACTAACCTAAAAACCGCTTGTTTAGTTTATAATCTCTTCTCTCATTAAAGATCAAACAGGGCCAAATCCTCTTGTGGTGTAAATCAGCATAGCTCCTTTGAAGTCAATGCCCATTTATTTTAGAGCTTAACCATAGCCTTTGCTTAATTGTCTGGATGAAAAATGAGAGTGTGTTGCCTGTGAACCATGAGTTAATCCCATGGATTTTGTGCATATCAGGCTCAGAGTGAAAAAAAGTCAGTAAACATACAATAGGAGTTGGAATGGGATAGGAATTTGGCCTAAAAAGGCATGTGTACGAAGAACTGGGGCAATGGTTTGACCACTGAATGCAGCATACGTATAGTGGGGTAATTTCCATATAATGTATTCCATCCTGATTAAGATGATGATGCCAGTATAGATATGGGACCTCAGTGCATGCCTTCACCTAGTGATGACTTCACATCTTTTATTTGTCTTAGGACAAATACTGCTTGTCTTACATACAGTCCCACTGAAGTCATTGGCACAGGGTGAGCAAGATATAGCCCTTTGTGGGCCATATAGGTTAAATAAAGCAGAGATTTGTGTATTGGTGAGGGAATAAAGCTTTGAATAGAAAAGGGGTAAATCATATACTTCTTTCTGGGCAATTTTCTTTAGGCTTATGTGTGTAACTTGACCCCTCCCCCCCCCCCCCCCCCGCCCCACCTTAATGTCTTGAGCCCAGTTCTGTTTTAAATTTGTAACTTTTGTATAGTGTCCGAAATATCCAATGATGGATAGATACCATGGAAATTGGCAAATTGTTGATATCTAAGAACAAAACTGGTTAAAGAGCAACTGCAGAGCTGTAAACATGTGTATAGAAAAATGACCCTTCTGTTAAATATTTCTTCAGTATTTGTTTTCAAAAGATCTTTCAGTGTTGTTTTAAAATGTGCAAATGGGATGATCAGTGTGACTACTCTTATATGGCGAATTTGAATATGCTTACTAATTTAGGAACCAAAAAGTCAATGTAGGACAGCTGTATCAGCAAAGCACATAACAGTGCCTGTTCCATGATTTATTCTAGACTCTTGCATGCTGCATCACGCAACAGGCATTTTAAACCTTCTGAAAGCAAAAAAAATAAGGGCAAGATTTCAATCTTAGTATAACTGGTGCTTTGGAAATGTTTGCCATTAAATGATTCATTTTTTGTGTTTCTCTCTTACAGCATCAAGCTCTTGGCAGTGCAGGAGCTGGTCGATGGAGATGCTTTGGAAAAGGTATTTTTTTAACCTTTTATACAAGAACAATAAAATGTATTCAAGCTCAAATCTTTTAGTGTCAGCAGGGTTTCCAAACTTCATGTGAAATCAAACAGCATAAAACATAAACAAGTAGGACTTCTTTTCAGCTTCACAATACATAGAGTCAGAGGGACAACATTTGTTCCGGACTGATTGTATTCTTTGGAGGCTTTTGTACTTTATAGCAGGATTTGAAAAGAAATCTCTCTCTAATCTGTTTGTAGGACCATTTCCAAAACAACTTTCCTAGTAGCTAGGTGAAGCACATGGTTTGCAAAAAGAGTGAGGAATGTCCAAAGAGGTCAGGAAGGCCCTAATTCTGTGTTGCATCCCTTTGGAGCCTGAGGGGTGTGGCCAGGGCAAAAGTGGCTTTATGCAGTGGTAGGTAGGAGCACTGATGTAGAGAGGCTCCAACAATTTGGCTACTCAGAACAAGTCTACACAACATAGTGTTTAAGACAATGGCAGTTCCTGGCATCCAGTCTACACCAGTGATCCCAACAGTGAAGCTGTACTGGTTGCAATGAAGGAAAATTTTTAGCATACATTTCCTATTGAGACAAGGCCAAGAATGTATCACAAACAGGCCATTTGAGATCTGAGTAAGCAGATTTAAGGAGCCATACACACCAGAGCCAGGCTTTTCGTGTAAATCATAACAATCACGTATTTATATAATCACTCCAGCTTCAGATCTTTCAAAAATACTTATCTCTTCCATGGAGAACCAAACATCCTATTTGTTGTCCGCTCCATTTGCAGCTGCTATAGCCTGCCCTGCATTCATTTTGTATGATTAATATTCTAGAAATACTAGGAGATATAGAATAAACATGTGTACAGAACTACCTCAGTCCTGAACAACAGGAGCAACCCTTGGCAGAGGGCCAGCACTAGTTGTGTCTGTGTCTTGAGCTTTGTTTTTGCACAGGGTGAGTTTCACAAAGGGCCTTATCCACATCTCTTTAAGTCAATGGGAGTCATTTCATTGGCTTCAGTAGACTAAGAGCAAGGTTTTTGGTTAAGGTCATCAAATATCTGAACCTTCTTTCTTTTTATACACCCACCCACCCACATATATAACAAACAAGCATATGTTGTTGTTTCTGGTGGTGAATCTAGTAGGGTCCCTCTTTGAGGGTCAGTGGACTTTTAATTCCACATGTCTTTGGCAGACCTCCGGTTACCTTCTGGCAAAATGCCTCCTTAAACAAGGCCTTGCACGATTGGGTGACCTCAGTGTGGTGCGGCTGCCGGACAGACCATTGTTTGTAGCTTTGCAGGAAGCTCTTCATAAAAGCTCAACATAAGAAAAATGATGTTTCTAAATTGAGCTCTGTGACTATTTTATATCAGCTTTGATACTATGCCAGGCTTAAAGAATTAAAAAGCCCAATTTATCCCCCTGGAAAATAACAGTGTAGTGTGATATACGTACAGGAATATTTTGCACTCCCCGTCCTTCTCTTTTAAAAAAAATTTTTTTTGAGCACATGGGACTAGAACAGTGATCTCCGTGCTATCTACTTAGAGTTCATCTGTGGCATATGCAACTCATGTTGTCTTTTAAATCGCTATTTAATCCTATAGTGTTGTAGAAATAAAACAAAATACTAAATATCTTTTACTAATCCGTATGCCTTAGAGTTCTTGTATCTAGATTTCTTGGGTGGGTTTTTTTAAGCTAACTGGGTTTTTAAGAACAACGGTGTTTTCCCTTTCATATGTTTTCTGGACTTTGTCACATCATCTTACTGGGTATTAATTAATATTATATTTTCTTTAACTTCAGTAGCCTAATTTTTCATTTCTTGACACAGAATCCTGTGTTGATGTTTAAAAGTGTCCTTAGAAGGGTGAGATATAATATACTTACAAAGGTTTTATGTGAACATCTGCGGAGGAGGAGGAGGAGAAAGAGCTCCCCTCAATCCTACAGAGATCTGTGCACATGCTTAAGTGTGCACACTTGTGGAGTAGTCCCATTGAAGGCAAAGTCCCATGGAAGTGTGTAAAGTTAAACATGTGCTAAGGTCTTTGTAGAATCAGGGCCTAGATATGGGGGGAAAAACTGATCAGGCAATAACTATTAACAGGTTTTTGTGTCTTTTTTAAAAGTTTATCTGGATTTTGGGTAGATGCTCATGAAAGTGAGGGACTGACAGCACTGCCTTGACTCTCAGAGCGGGGTAGGAGTTAACCGTTTTTCAGGCTATGAACATAGCACCGCCTTGATGGTGGTAGAATCAAAACAGCCTGTGATAGCCTTATTCAGTGTGTCAGTTTTTGACACACACTCCTTAAACACAAGAAAAAGAGCAAGATAAAGATCTAACTGTATATTTAAATCATTTACCTTTATACTTTGATTTTTTGAAAGCAAAAGTTGTTTGTTTGTTTGTTTTTTTAAATCTAATCTTTAACTACTTATGTTTGTTTACTTTTTGCATTTTCCCCAGCTTGCACAATAAATAGATTGATCAGTTTTACTTTCAGGTACTCGTAGACTAGAACAATGCTGCAACATATGGGGCTTCATACAGTGTAAACAAATTAAAAAAAAAACCTGTTATCATTAGAATTAAATAATAACAATGGAAACATTTACATTGTTCTGAGGTTTTGTAGAAGTTTAATTTTAGAAAAATCTAACCTGGCCAAATTTCACTTGATAATCCCCTTTTAAGCCAAAAAAATCTGCCACAAGGGTCTGCCTGAATTTTAAGGATTACTTGGGAACCTGGCCAGGAGGTGAAATTGTCTGGATTTAGCTAGAGCAAATTGCTCTGGGCTAAGTATTGCAACCCTTACTCACGATAGGTAGCAGTTATTTCACGTGACTTCAGTGGGACTGTGTGACGTTCCCCTCTGGTGTTATCTGGACCGGTGATCTGCTAGGTCACTCCAATCCTTGACTCTGGGAGCCAGCTTTATCCTGCTCTGCTGTGAGAACCCCCGCTCCTGTGCTGTTACACATAGCCTCTTGCATGTAAGCTGCTCCTTGGATTGTGCAACCGAATGACACTAGCCAATATCTCCGGTCCCAGACACAACCCTAGGAACCTCCGTCTTGGTGTCCAGTTATGCCCGCTGGATGCTGCAAGCTTATATTAGTTCATCAATTTAACAAAGAAATTGATATGTACCAGGCTTGTTATCCCAAGGGGAGCCTCTGACACGCTTCAAACCAAACACACTGCTTCAGGTAGAATAAACAAACAGATTTATTAACTACAAAGATAGATTTTAAATGATTATAAGTCAGAGCATAAAAGTTGGATTTCATCAAATGAAATAAAGCAAAACGCATTCTAAGGTGATCTTAACATTTTCAATGGCCGTACAAACTTGGATGCTTCTCACCACAGGCTGGTTGCTCTTCAGCCAGGCTCTCCCCTTTGATCAGCACTTCAGTCGCTTGGTGGTGATGTCTGTAGATGAAGGTGGAAGAGCGAGAGAGAGAGCATGGCAAACGTCTCTTCCTTTGATCATGTCCTTTCTTCCCTCTTGGCTTTGCTCCCCACTTTCAGAGTCAGGTGAGCATAACCGCATCGCAGTCCCAAACTGACCAAAGGAAGGGGGGTGTCTCACTCAAGAGTCTAACAGACCCTTTGTTGTTGCCTAGGCCAGTGTCCTTTGTTCCTGTGAGGCTCAGCTGGGTTTGTCCCATATAGGCCCTGAGGAGATGTGAACTGCCCCTCTGCTTCTGGAGAGTTTTGCCTGGGCTTGCTTAAAGCCACGAGGACACATTTTCAGCCTCATAACTATATACATGAAATTACAACCTATAACATTACTATAACAATAATGCCCAGTACATCATGAGCCTTCCAAAGATGCCCGACATGACAAACTTTGCATGGATACCACACAATGATATTATAAGGATGAACATGGGGGTGCAGGGGGTTCCCTCGAGGCACAGAGTGTATCAGACTGTTGACACAAGTAAGTGCTACTGAATGTGAGTGAGAGTTGTAAAATTGGACTCTAGAAGGAATATGGGCCGTAGCCTGTTCCCATTGAAGTCAATACAAGAATTCTTGTTGTTTTCAGTGGAACAGGATTGGGTCATATAAGAACAGTGAGTCCTTAACCAAGAATTTCCCCCAGTGAGCCCCGCTACAACTCAAATCCAGACAGTGAAAGACTCTTAAGGCAAGCCCATTTGTTTTCCTTTTGGCTGCAGTTCATCAACACTTCAGATCATTCTAACTTTAAGCATGTAAGTAGTCTCATTGACTTAAGTAGAATTCACATGCTTAAAGTTAAGCATGTGCTTAAGTGCTTTACTGGATCCTTAATAAGTTCTATCTACAAGAAGCATTTTGTCATATCTTAAACCTTCAAATCTGTCTGTTTCTCCACAGCTTACTTCATCCGTCACAACAGTGCTGCTTATTTGGCAGTTTAAACTGTAGAACTCACAGTCCTTTGTTTGAAAAGTGCTGCTATCTTTTGTCCTAGGCAGTAACATATAAGGAAATCATGAGATGATTGGGTGTGGTAGAAAGGATTTAACAGCATGAATTTGTGATGGCTGCGTTGCTGGTGATTGGCAAAAATTCTCAGAGGATTTGAACTTTGGATGCAACCCTAGAGGAGATTGGTTAGCTGGCAGAGCTGTTTAAAGGTATGTTATAAATCCAATGTATCACATAGCTCTGCAATGTATCCCATGGATATCACCACCACATAGGCGTGGTGTGTGTGTGGGGGTGTACTATTTATCTTATCTAAATTTTAAATATTACAAAATTAATTGTATAGTGTCCCTAATTAAAGATGAGAAACTCTTGGCCAGTTCACATTAAATAAATATAGGGAGAAGAAATATTCCCTCAAGGGAAATCTACTCCTTATAGTTTAAGAGGAAATCTGTTTAGGTCGTCAGAAAATTGAACTGCCCAGCCAGCCAGGTGACATTCCAGCCCAGCTCCTGTTTTTATGTTCAAACCCATGAGTGTTTTGCTACGCACAGCAAATACGCCAAAATTATTGTGCTCTGCTTATTGGTGCTTTGAAGCCAACAGAACATGCAGGAAGAAACCTCCGTGGAACTTTTCTACCTCTGTTTATAAAGCAAACAAACTTAACAGACACATTCTCATGATGGTGAAAACACTAACCTACCCCTCCCAAAATAAAGATGCCACTGGTAAAAAAAATAAAATAAAAAAATCTGGGCCAGATCCTCAGTTGGTGTAAATTAGCTCAGCTCTGCACACCGGCTGACACTCTGGCCCTCTGTGTGTTAACAATGAAATGCTGGTGTACTCTGTTTGTTAAAGATGCTTCAGAACTCCATTTTCCCAGTAAGACATGTTTTTCCACACTCACTGCAATGCACATCCACTTTATGTGGTTGACTGGAATATTCAAATCCTGCAGCAGACACAGTTATGTGGATTGTATGGTAGTTCCAAGGCCATACAGAGGCCCTTGCATAGTTTTTAAATTTATTTCCCCCCAATAAGAACATAATTTAGGGCATGTGTACGTTATGGGACTGATCTAAAGCCAACTGAAGTCAATGAAACTCCCATTAATTTCAGTGGACTTCAGATCAGGATTTAAATTAGATGACATTGGCATGTGGTTGTCATCATCACTGGTAATTGCTATATGTTCTGTTTAAAAAAAAAACACAACTTAAACGGCCTCTTTGGAATCCAGTAATATCAATTTTGATCCTTTTATTTTGGTAAAATCATAAGATTATTTCGAGTTCCTTATTCTTGATATTTCGCCAAATGTTTTCCCAGTTGGGTCTGAGATGTTAATGATGTTGGGGGCCTTGATCCCATTTTTCATTGAGATTTCATAATCCCGTACAGTACTGTAGAATACCATACTTACTGTAGCCCATTACTTCCCTGTTTGTGTATTAGTAAACTTGCCTATTTGCTGATACGCTGCAGATACGTCACGGTTGGCAGTTTCTTGTCAACTATTAGGAGTTTTACTTCTTAAGATAGTGTTGTCTGTTCAGTGGTCTTTTGAAAGTGTTACGGTCAACTGGAATGTATGGATGAGTTAGAAATGAATTGTCTGGCCTGGAATGAATGATGTTCTTGAGGGACTGACACAGGCTGTGGTGAGAACTGGGTTAATGTACAGTGGAGTTCTTACTAGAGTTAATATCCAATGGACATGATAGCTGGGTTAAGTAGATATGTGCCTGTTGTTCTCTAAGTATTAGCATCCTTTTTACTCTGACATTTTGTGCGAGGATGTGCATGGAAAGCTAAATGATAGAGATATTAATATGGTAGGTCTCTCCTCTCCTCCCCACTCCCCCAACAAATCATATGAAGGAGATAGAGCTGTTTCTTTTCCCATAAAAAGAACATAATTATCGTGTTTTAAAACATGTAGCATTTATCTGCATTGATGACAATCCCAAAATGCAAGTAATTCATAGGATATATATTCATTTTTAGCTATTTTTACCCTACTCTGCAGTGAGAAGAGTAGTTCGGGTTACCTTTGTGCACCTCTGTTTGTATTGTGATGTGATCCAAATTTAAGGGGAACCAGGCTGAAAAGTGGGACACACATCTTTTATGCCCACTTCTTTGCCAGTGTGAAACAGTAGATTTTGGGATCAATATTTTGGACCTGCCCAGTAGGTGTGACCATTCCTGCTGATGCAGAAACCTGATATAGACCCACAAAGGCATCAGTGAAATACAGTGGGTGTGGTGTTGAGCAGGCTGGTTTATTTACTATAAGACAAATGTCAACTGCATAGCAACTGATATTAAATTCTGTTTGCTTGATAGAGATGCCTTTGAGTATTGGCTGCATTATTAGCATTGTGAGGTGTTCCAGAGAAAGATCCAGAGGATGGGAGAAAAGAGGCAACTCTGTTGCATTCCCCTTTCTAGCTGTACAATTATTATTGGAGTTTGCAGGGGATTTCAGGCACTTCAAATATATTTTAAAAATGCTGAGTTGTGCAGTGCTGTCTCTGCAGTAGTGTTCTGTGGTCTGCAAAGTGTATTGATAGGTTCTTGTTAAACATCTCTGCCTATTTTCAGCATTTACAGTATTTTCTCCTGACATTATCTGCATTTACTTTGACAACCTCTGTTGAGTTATTAGAATGTCAGCTGCGGGGGGGAGGGAGTTGGTCTACTTTTGAGTAGATTGAGACAGATCAGTGTTTAATCATGATTAAACACATTGTAATCACTGTGCTTTTTAAATCCCTTTCAGAGCAAAGCAGATGGGTGTGTGTGTGTGTGTGTGTGTGTGTGTGTGTGTGTGTGAGAGAGAGAGAGAGAGGACTGTTAAGCAGAAAAGAGTTGTTCAGTGTTTGAAATACAGCCCATGTTTCCTGTTTGCATGTTTAAGTACAGGCACGTCAGTTCTTGTGTACATGAATATTCCAGAGTGTACGAGTCTCTGTATGCATATTTATGTACATGCGTGCATATATATGCTGGGACAAACAGAACCTGGTATAATCTATTTACTACCCTCATCACAATAGTATCTGCCCACCTCACAATTATTAATGAATGTATCCTTACAGCATCCCAAAGGGGTAGGGAAGAATTATTATCCTAATTTTATAGATGAGGAATGGAGATGCAGAGAGAATAAATGACTTGAAAAAGGTCACCGTAGAAGTCTGGCTGGGTCAGGAATTGAATCCAGGTCTCCTGAGACAAGTCCTGTGTTTTAACAACTTTTTTCCCCCTCATGGACGTAAGTTTTATTGACTCCAGCAGGAGGCGCCCCTGATTAGACTAGGACTGAATTTAGTCCAGTACGGCTTCTTCCTGTGCATATTTTTGTGAACTGTTAATGGGAATCCTGACTAATAAGGGCCACAGGACTGATGCATTTGTCCCCCAACTCTGTAACTGATAAATAATAGTATTTCAATTAACATAAATCAAGGGTTGAGCCCTGGGTTAGTTAAGAAGTTGTAAATATTGACTGTGCTTAAAACTTGGCTTTTTTGTTGATCTGTTTTAACATTTGAGTATATATTTATGCTCTCTATAATGATACAGGGAGGCAGCATGGTCTAGTGGTTTGAAAACAGGAGGAGGTTCTAAAAGACCTGGGAGCTTAATTCTGACTCTGACACTGACTTACAATATAACCTTTAACAGATCATTTTACCTCTCTGTCTGCTTCCCATTCTGTAATGTAGGGAGAATAATATTTAATGACCCTATTTCACCAGGGTATTGAGACATAATCACTTAGTGTTGCTTAAATGCTTTTAGATCATTAGCTGGAGGGCACTATATAATTGAGATGTATTATTTATTTATACTAGCACATTCATACCCATTGCCCTTTATACCACAGTTAAAAAGTATTGAAGAAATGTTTGCTAGCTAAAGTGTGCTGCTATTTTGTGTCGAGGACCTGAGGTGGGATTTTTTCTCCCATAGGAGTTAAGGTGGCCTTGGAGAGTGCATTTCCCACACATCATGGGGAGAATGTCTTTTAGAATACTACTAAAATTTAGCAAAAATTCTTACACATATGTAACTTTAAAAAGTTTAAGTAACAATTCCAGATGAGACTATGTAACAGTGTGCTATAAAAGACCCAAAGCCTCTACACACATATTGAATTTATACTTGAATCATTTTCTCTCATGGAGTAAGATGATATTAAGTGTGAGTAAAGAAATCATAATCTGACCCTTAAGCATCTGTATTTTCACATCTTACTTTCTCATTGTCAGTTTAGGCCGGGGGACAAGAACATAAGACATTATGATCTACATTATCAAAGTGGCCTGTGACAAGGTTGCAGACAATTTCCTGAGTTTCATACTTAAACACTTCTTATATAAGTAAAATGTAACAGCAGTGAGCCAGTGCAGGAGAGAAGTGTAAATCCAAAGTGCTGGAGAGTGCGGAAGGCATTTCTGAATGGTGCCATACATTGATGGTCCTGCCAGCGTTTGCATGGAGAGAGAGTTTGCTTTGGATAAAACTTGTTGCCAGAGCAGAAAACAGTTCTGTTTGCCAGAAGCAGTTGTCAAAGGCTCACCCTGCCCAAATTCGACTTATCCATAGGTTTGTTTTGTTCTTGCTGAAGGAGAAGGAACGGGCAAGGAATAGGCAGCTCCTCAGTATTACCCCTACATAAGGTCATAGGGCAGAAGATGCACAAAGAGATGTTAAGGAATGGAAATGCAAAACTAACATGCTTCTTGCTTAAGATCAGACTGGGCAGAGAGAAAGAAGAAGTGGGTTGTTTTATCCTGTCTGACTTGTTGCAGTGCTTAAACTTCCTGATTTTTAAAACAAAAATTGAGTGAATTTGATGCTCCTTTTAGCACTGTGTGGAAGCTGGCAGATGCCTTACAAGCATCCCCACAAAGCTCTTCTCAGCTCACTTACTCGTATTTGGATTCACAAGAGCAGAGAGTAGCTCCCGTTCAGAATGGTGTCGTGTTTTTGTGAGGCATGTAGGATTACAACCTGTCAGAGTGGGTGGTGATGGTGGGTTGTTTACTGCAATGTTTTGGCAGAGTGGAGGGGAACTGGGTCCAGTCCTTTCCACTTCCCAGCATATTGTTGCTTTCTAAATTCATCCTTAAAGCAGGTGGCAATCTAACTCCTTACCTGCTAATATGTAATTTAGGGTCTGTTTACCAGCACCATGGAGACTACAGCTGACTGCCCATAGCAGAAATGAAGAGCATGCACCGCAGGACTAGAGTAGTGCTCTGGTCCTACTGGAATTATGGTAGTTGCTTTCTTGTTCTCACCTTGTTCTCCTCTTCCTGCCCTTATACCATGCTCATCACCATAATATCTGAGCGCCTTCCAGTAGTACGTTAAGCAACGTGACTGTACATCTGTCATGTGTTGTTTTTTCCTCTCATCCTCTCGCCAGAGGGTGAAGCATGTGCAGTGGATTAAGTAATTTGGTAGAGTGGAGTGTTTTGATTGTGTTGGTGGATTTAGTTCTGGGGAGGGCAAACTATGGCCTGCATGCCAGATACAGCCTGTCAGGGCTTTCAGTCTGGCCTGCGGGATTGCCAGCCCCGTGGTGCAGCGGAGCTAAAGCAGGCTTCCTGCCTGCCCTGGCCCCGCGCCGCTCCCGGAAGTGGCTGGCACCACGTCCCTGCGGTCTCTGGGGGAGGGGGGCGCAGAGGGTTCCGTGTGCTGCCCTTACTTGCAGGCACCGCTCCCTGCAACTCCCATTGGTCGGGAACAGGGAACTGCGGCCAATGGGAGCTTCGGGGATGGTACCCACAGGGGAGGGGAGCGCGCGCTGGAGTCGCCTGCCCCATCCCACCCCCAGGAGCCACTGCTGGACATGCTGTCTACTTCCGGGTGCAGTATAGGGCCAGGGCAGGCAGGGAGCCTGCCTTAGCCCCGCTGCACGCTGCTGCCACCCCAAAGCTGCTTGAGGTAAGCGACGCCAGGCTGGAGCCCATGCCCCAAATGCCTCCTGCACCCCAAGCCCCTGCCCTGAGTCCCCTAACCCCCTGCCGTGAGCCCCTGCCACACCCCACACTCCTCCTGCACCCCAACCACTTGCCCTGAGCCCCTTCCTGCACACCGCACCTCCTCCCACACCCCGCACTCTCTCAACCCCCTGCCGCAGCCCTACATTCATGGCCCTGCATACAATTTCCCCACCCAGATATGGCCTTCGGGCCAAAAAATTTGCCTACCCCTGGTTTAGTTTGTGGCTTGTCTTATTTTTATATAAATATACTTATTGCTATGTATATTAGAGAAGAAATATGCCTTGCACTTGGAGCAGAAAATGGTGAGGTTTATGATGGTCCTCAGTTCTTCGGAGAATATTCCACAGTCTTGGACCAGCCCCAGAGAAAGTTCTGTCTCATGCACAGACAAGTTTTACTCTTATTGTTGAGAGTTCCATTGTGCCAGAGGACCGTAGTTGTCAACTACGATTTTCATCTCAGAGCTTTAGATAATATTTTAGATATCCCGGGCCCAGGTCATGAAATGCTTTGAAGATAATCAATTTCCATTTCCACTATTTTATCTTTTCATCTTGTGGGATCAAAGTGTTTTACATACTTAAATTAAGAGGCAAACTTTTTATTAGACTTCACCTACCATAGTAATGCAACCACCCCAGGGGTGAAACATCGCATCTGTCAGACAGCGTGAAGCAACACTACATGCACACTGGGACAGGAAGGCCCAGATCCTCAAAGGTGTTTAATAGAATGTCAGGGGACTGTCAGTCCCTTTACCTGAACTGCCCACACCAGCTTATCTGCCTACTTCCCTTCAGTGGAGCACAGAGATGCCTACACATGATGCACAGCATTGCTTCCCCATGTTGCTAACTACATAGCAGCTGTTCTCAGTGGGGGTGAAAGAGAGAACCACTCCCACTGAGAAGCCCTGAAAGACACAAGGCAGCATAAGGACCTCTACCAGGAGCAGCAGCTCTGAACTCTGGGCTGGCCAGGCCCCATAAAGTCTCCTGGTAGAAGCAGGCTCCCTATGGTTCCCAGGTAGCTTTAAATCACCCTGCACCCTGAAGAGTGCCAGAGAGGGAAAAGATATGGCAGTGGGAGAAATGGTGGAGGAAGGAGAGAAGAGTGAGAGGCTGCACTGTGATCCTGTCAGCATTCCAAAGTGGTGCTGGTGATTCAAAAGCAAGCATTCTCACTTCTGTATGAGTACTGGACCAATGATTCATGGAACTAACGGCCCGCACGGGTGCCAAATCTGAATGCAAGAGTAAGATTGCTGTGAATCTGTGCCTTGATTAAATTACCAAGAACATACTGGGTCCATCTAGCCCAGTGGCCAATGCCAGGTACCCCAGAGGAAATGAACAGAACAGGTAATCATCAAGTGATTCATCCTGTCTCCCGTTCCAACTTCTGGCAAACAGAGGCTAGGGACACCATCCTTGTCCATCCTGGCTAATACCCATGCTCCCTTTAAAAAGATGTTGCAAATTTACCCTCTCCCACAGCACAGATGGGATGGTCTAAGAGGCACTGTGCGTATGGGTGCTCCCCATCGGGTGGTGCAGCTCCATGCCATACCTTTCTCTGGCATTTCTGCTAAGTGCATAACCAAGCCTATTGTGATTGTAGTCTGGATTTGAACCAAGTGTGCCACAGGTAAAATAAGCCCACAAAATTCCAGGTCAAGGAAGAACAAGAAACAGTGGAGACACACTTGCATATATATAGTTTTTCTTCAGAGGTGGTAGAAATAGTATATGGAGCCCTTATTCTGTCCTTTTTGGCTGACCTTATTGGACAAGATAGTGGGAAAAGAGGTGAAGGCCAACAGTTCTAAGCCTAGTTTTAGATAGTCAGTTGTTGGTTTTTTTTAATTTACATAGCAGCAGGATCAGCAACGTAATATCAAGCTAAATCAGCTTTTAGCTGTCTAAATGGATTAGTAATGCGTTCACTTTGTATGGGGTGCCAGTGACCATTAGGACTGTTCAAACAGCATTTTGTGCGATTAAAGTACAGAAGGTCGGTTCTTAAATGTAATCAGTAGGGGGGAGGGCAACAGAGGGAGAAGACCAAAAACCCTGCCCTTTTCTTTTCCGCCTCATAAAAATGTACTAGCAACTATCTTCTGTGCCAGCAAAGAATCATTGTCACATCAGCAGGGCCGGCTTCAGGCTGGTGCTTGGAGCGGCATCGAGAATGGGGCGGCAGTCCGAGTCCTGCGGCGGCAATTTGGCGGCAGATCCGCTCTTCCCGCCGCCGAATTGCTGCCGCGGGACTCAGACTGCTGCCCCATTCTCGCCTGCCGCGGCGGCAATGGGGCGGCACGTCTGCCGCCCTTCCTTTGTCGCCACGGACTGGGACTGTCTGCGTCGGGGGCGGGACTGTAAGAGCTGCCCCTGCACATCAGGACTCTCTGCCTGAGGATTAAAGATGTGAAAAATATATATAATCAGAAAGGAGGGGATAATAATATGAAATTTGCAAGGAAATTGGTTTTCTTCATGTGTAGTGAAGTCTTTTGAAGCTGGTAGATTAGAATATATTCTCCTGATAATAAGCACCCCAAAAGAAATAATGAAATATGATGAAATCTGTTTCCATGACATTATGAAGTATAACACAATGTATTGTAAAATGAGAAATCTATGGAGGAATGCAGAAAAGGGTAAACATTTGTGATGTGGAAGAAAACTGTTGATTTGTATATTTTTCCTTTTTAGAGCAACTTTCCTGAAATTGCTAAAATCAGATCAAAATGGTTTCCCTCTTCCCTTTAAGCTTTTTTCTTCTGTCTTGGTTACTGTCACATTTTATGTGGCAGTATAATTTTATCCCAGCCCTGGAAACATGTCAGTACAATTTAAAAAAATCCTTCTTCAGATATGTTTCTTTTTACAGCTCCTCTTTCCTTTCAGCTTGCTCAGTGCAGTGCTCATGGCAGTGGGAAGGTAAATAGATTCAGGGGAGACCAGATCATGGCAAATCGATATAGCTTTATTATTTCCCCCTCACCATTGAACAGGAAACTAGTTCTTCTCTTTTTATCTTAGCGACAAAGGGTCTTGGGGCACCTTATAGATTAACAGAGGTATTAGAGCATAAGCTTTCGTGGGTGAATACCCACTTCTTCGGATGCAAGCAGTGGAAATGTCCAGGGGCAGACATTTCCACTGCTTGCATCCAAAGAAGTGGGTATTCACCCACGAAAGCTTATGCTCCAATACCTCTGTTAGTCTATAAGGTGCCACAAGACCCTTTGTCGCTTCTACAAATCCAGACTAACACGGCTACCCCTCTGATTCTTTTTATCTTGTACTTCAGAGGGAATTTCTCCATTTGGTTTGCAAATTAGGGGCCAGATTCTGATAATCTGGTTGACCTTGAGTAGTCCTATTGATTCCTCGATGATTAAAGTACTACTGGAGGTGAGTAAGGGTATCAGAATCTAGCATTTAGGTCTTGATCCCGCTCCATTGAAGTCAATGGGAGTTTTGCAATTCATTTCAGTGGCAGCAGGAACAAGCCCATAAGTGCACAACCTTGAGAGGTTAAGTGTCTTCCACGCCCATTGACTTCAGTTGCTCATCACATTGTAGGAACAAGACTCAAAGGAATATCCCATAACATTAAGTTCCCTTTAACATCTATTGCATACCACATGGTTTCATTGAGCGGTTTCAGAATAATAGTGGAAAATGGAGAGTATATATACCTTTGCTAAACATATAGTAGTTTGCTTTGTAGCAGGTTTGAATTTTTTCTTCATATTTGAAGCTATGTCCAGGTTGGCACATTTGTAATAAGTTTTCTGAATATTCTGATGTGCTTTTATTGCTCTAACAATATTGCTAATAGGATCCCCCAAGCATTCATGTATTCTCTGAAAGAATGTGTACAAAGAAATACAAAGAGATATTGTACCAGAGTTTCTCTGAAGGCTAAAATGGTAGCAGATTAAAACTTTCCCTCCCTTTCCAGAAACTACAAACTATTTAATTTTGAGGTCATCAGCCAACTAAATGAGTGGACTGTTTTATATGAGTGGACAGTTTTAACTATGTGGAAAAGTTGACTGAGTTCAAGGATTCATTTCTTATAAGAACTCTTTGATGAAAAGATCCCATCATGATCATGAGGACTTTCCCTTTTTTCTGCTGAATCTATATATTTAAGTAATGTTGTTATTTATTATTATACTGATACTTTTATGCATAAATTAGATCAAAACATTGATTTATGTGAAATACTTCAAAAATGACTTGCAATATTTAGTAACTAACGTTCAAAGCCTCTGTGAGCCAACAAAACTGTCTGCATTTATTGGAAACCTATGAAATTATGAACAGTGAAGCCATTTTTATCATGAGTTTTATTAGGTGTTTTTTCTTATAGTTCCAGCTTCTGGAGTCATGTGATTACATGAGTGTCTCAGCTTTCATTTAAAAAAAAGAAAAGAAAAGTAAGCTTCTAGCCCTCATGGTTGTGGAAGAAAGCTTGAAAAAGTGAGCCTTAAAGGCCCCCAAAGCAGAAGGCAGCACATAAAACAACACATTTTGCTCATGATTTGGGGGGGAAAGAGGGGCGTGATTCATGTTTTTTGAATGCTTGGGGTTGGCAATAGTATAAATAAGAGCATATAAATATGTACGAGAACCATGCCTTTCCTTTTCTCCCACACCTCCTATTAAAACTCCAGAATTCTCTGTGATGTTCTGCTGGGGAGAGGAAGGTCTCACGTCGGCTCCCCCACTGGCCCACAGCCATGATAGATGGATGGCTTCACTCTGGCAGTAATCTTACACTGTTGTCCTTTTGCATCTGATTACTGCCCAACCCTTGAATTCTAAAGGAATTTGTTCAGACTTCTTTCCTCATCATGCAGCAGGGTCTGCTCCCCATATATATAGCTATAGATATAGATAGATATCTCCCATTAGGGAGCAGAACAGCAGTGTAGAGCTCCAGCATGCACACAGAAGAGAGAATTTTTCACCAAATCACAAACTGGTGGAGAAATACTATCCAGTCCATTTTAACAGCAGATAGTTGATAGTTCTGTAGTTCCTTTGGTACTGGCACATAATGCTTACAGGGCATGATTGTATTATTATGTTTTCTCTTCATTGCTGCATATCACTGCCCTGCACCAAAGACATTACTCTGCTCTGTCTTTTTTTTTTTTTTTTGATCTATAAGAAGATCGTTACATAAATAATAATTTTGTTTACAATGAAGCTAGGAAATCACAAATGAAAGGTCTGAACTGTTATCCCAAGACTCCCATGTTTAAAGGACGGACACCAGACTATTTTTGTAGACTGTAATCTCTTTTTAATCAAATCTTCAAAGATAAAATGTGTAATTTCCTGTCAGATATTACAAAGGAGGCTCTGTGAAGTCATTGTGGTGAGTTTTTGCTCTGTGTTCCCATACCAATTAAAACTCACTATTCAGTTTTCCAAAACATCAACTGAAGGAAGAAAAGCAAATAATTTGAGATTTAAAAAGACCCAGATCTTTACAAAAGATGATCAGAGTCAAGAACTTTCAGTTCATAAGTGGAAATAGGCTACTGTACAGTAAATAAGGATTGTACAGTAAAATAAAGGTGTACTATATATTGCTTCCGCAGTGTACACAGTGATTTTAGAATTCATGCAAGTACCCTAAATGAGTATCGCAGGAGCTGCAAGAGTGCTTCACATTCTAATCTGGTTCGTTTTAACCAGTGCTCAGCACCTAGAAAATCTCTGGAACAACACTGTGATCCACAGAGCCTGAGTTAGTTGCTTAGACTCCAAATACAAGGAATGGGGGGAGAGAGATGCCTAAGAATGTGATCCACAAAAGCTGTCACACTAGGTGGGGAGCTGCCTAAGATAGGCAGGGGGAGATGCCAATGAGAGGGTTGGGTCTTAAGCCGCACCCTTCTCACAGAGATAATCGCCTATCTCTGTTAGCGATCCACAGATGGGAACCCCGCACCTGGAGTCTGGTGGATGAGGGGCGTAAGTCATTTTTTGTGAGAATGAGTTTGGCATCTGCCTCACGCCACACCAAATGGCCAGCGGAGGAGGAGGTGATGACCTTATAACATTTAACCTGGAGGTTAGAGCACTCACTTGGGATGGGAGAGAGCCATGTTCGATTTTTCCCTGCTCTGGCGGGCAGGGAGAAAAGATTTGAATGGGGTTTCTCATCTCTCAGCAGAGCGCTCAAGCCACCAAACTATGGGACGTTCTGATGGGGGCTCCCTCAATCTCTGCTGTTGAAGCTGTTCCACTCTGGGTTGATGATGAGAGTCATTGGGCCAGAGAGAGAGAGAGTAAGACTGACGCTGCAGTCCAGCGGGGAAGGCACCCACCTGGAAGATGGAAGTCCCAGGGTCCAGTCCCCCAACTCCAGTGATTCTCTCATTATTTATCCACAGTGGAGGAACTTCAGCAAGGAGAGACTGAGAGAGTCCTGTGTAAGACTATCTCATAGTTCAGTGGGTGGGGCGCTCTCCTGAGAGGTGGGAGACCCCTATTCTAATCCTTGCTTCCCACTAGGAAGAGTGCAGAATTGAACCTGGGTCTCCCACATCCCACATGAGCACTCTAGCCCCTGGACTAAAAGTTTTAAGGTGGGTGCCATCTCCTTCTCCTCCTGCCAGATTTTGAATGAGACCCAATCTGGTAGGCTGCCTCTGAGCTCACCTACTGGATTGGGTCCTGCGGGCAAGAAAGGCAGCCAAACACCTGTTTTCCCCTGGTTCATGGATCACGTTGGGGCTTAGGCAGGAGATATGCTTCTGGACACCTAGAGAAAGGTAGCAGTACACATGCCCAGAGCCGGAAACGTAGGCACCTGGAGAACTGTTACTGTAAAAACCTAGGTCCCAAGTGAGTTTAGAGACCTACAGGGTTAGGCAACATCCAAGTGGGAATTGTGTGACTCATAGTGCGTCTAGGTCTGGGGGTAAGGTGCTTATGTACCTTTTCAGAGCTGCACCTCAGGACCTAACTTTAGGCCCTGGCTTCCCCTTCTTCCCCAAACACATACATGCTCACTTGAACAATTCAAATAGCTGTGTACATGCTAATATTACAATTTGCATCCAGGACAAGTGGGTTTTGCAGATGCAAATTCTTAACACTTCTGTGGTCACAGTTGTTACAGTTTTTAAAGTGCGCTCGCAGGTATTACAGGTGCAAAATGAGGGTGGGTGTGTGGAGTGGGTGAAGTCTGGAAATTCATAAGACAAGACTGGTTAGAGGCCCAGCTGACTGTCTAGTGATGAACTGCTCTGTCTCAGTTCCACAGTCTGTGAAAGGGTTCTTTGGTGCATGAACTAGTTAATGTTTATGAAGTACTTTGAAGATTAAAAGAGCTATTTAAGGGTTAAGTATTATTAATTATTTAGTACCAGTATTAGGAGAAACAAATAAAGAAGCAGACATAGAAAGCTTATCCAAAGCTACAGACCCAAGTCAAACTGAAGAGCAGAGAATAGAAGGGTCAAACTGACACGGCAAAGCAGGTTGAAAGGCAAAATGAGGCAGAGTCAAAGTTCACATAAAGTTTTGTTTTGTTTTTGGTGGTGATCTTGCTTCATCATATTTGTTTTTTAAACTTTCTTTCATTCTTGCATTTTTCTTTGGACTTGTGGGTTATAGGAGCTGAGTTATACAAGGCTGTTGGTATTTCGCTTTAATCTCGTTAAACAACTAAATCAAGAATGAAAGGCAGAAAGCTTTTTTCCCAAAACATACCTATTCATGTGTCTGTGATTGGAAACTGATTTCATGTGGTTTTCTGCTCTCTTTTGTAAATAACTAATAATTAGTTGTTCGTCAGGCCCAAAGAATGTCTCCAAGTTTTATCTTCCTTTATGCAATATCAATATTTAAATATTAGTGAAAAACCATTAAATGACCATTGTTAAAGTCTCCCTGAAAAGGACTAATTGAGTAGCCATCAAAACACAATACTTCAGCCAATGATTCCTAATTATATGCATGTTTATATGATTCCCATTAATGCAGTATGTGAGTACCTCCCAAACACTCATGTATTTATCCACCCAAACACTGTGGTATTAATCCCCTTTTACAGAGGGGAAATTGATATGCATCGGGAGAAAGTAACTTGCTCAGGTTCCACTATGTCAGAGAGAAATTTAATCTACATGTGTTGAGTCCCCCTCAGTGGTTTAACCATGAGGCCCATTCCTTTCATCCAGCAGGTGTACGGTTTGGTTGTAGAATAAGCAAGATGACATTAAAAGGCGTGATGCTCCTGTGCCTGCATCTTATACATGTCTTGTGCCTAGGCAAAATGGATGTAAAATGCCATCAGTCTGCATAAGGGAATAGACAATTCTGATTTGGTTGCATTTTACATCCACGTTATACTTACTTTGCACTAGTGTAAATGACTGCACAAGGTGCAGGACAATGGAGAATCACTGATGATGTTTGGCCATTTATCTAGCCGACCAGTTGGACAGAAAAGCAAAAGAAAACCCTACCTCTTTTCTCCTTATCACAAAAGTTTTCCAGCAGCCTCATGTTCTATTCCCCTGGAGAATCAATGTCAAATCAGGACACTCGTAACTGAAAGAGTGAAAAAATATATTTAAGAAAGGGAGAACCTTAAACCACCTTCTCTCCTCCCAGTTGTCTAGGTCACAGACTCAGTTGTGGCACACTAGCCCTAGCTGTATCCTTCACATCATTCTTTTTTCTTGGACTCCAAGGTAGCTCGGATGAAAACTACAGGTGTCTTGCTCTGACTAGGTATTCTTGTTGGGAGCAGATTTGAACTCCACTCCTGAATGAGAACAGTTGAGAACCGAATAGGACTTGAACACAAAGTTTAAGCTGGAGCCACTATCAAGTTTAGCTTGATAGTGGCTTCAGGGGCAACAGGAAATGTAGCAACAGAAGGAGAGGCAGGGAAGGGGAAATGGAGGAAGAAACCTGGGGAAGGAAAATTAGAGACTGGATTAGGAGAGAGTTATCTCTGGGTGGCCTTTTGAAACTATGTTCATCCTTCCTTTTTGTTGTATCTTCTAAATCTTTAAGCCTATCTGAAATAAAAATCTCATGTTTCAGAGTGGAAGCTGATTACCAGAAGCATCAGGAAGATAATCATTTTCTGTAGACAGAATCACACAATTAACAAAGCATATTTTAGGTCTCTCTCGTTTACCTTGCTCTGAAGCACACACCACAGTACTGGCTGCTGCAGGAGACAGGATATTGAATTTGATGGTTTGTTTGTGCATAGCACATCCTATGTCCTTGCCTAACGTGGTAAAACATTTCATTGATTGGTCAAGCTCTCCTTTTCAGATACAACAAGCCTTCAAGGGGGGAGGGATAGCTCAGTGGTTTGAGCTTTGGCCTGCTAAACCCAGGGTTGTGAGTTCAATCCTTGAGGGGGCCATTTAGAGATCGGGGGCAAAAATTGGGGATTGGTCCTGCTTTGAGCAGGGGGTTGGACTAGATGACCTTCTAAGGTCCCTTCCAACCCTGATATTCTAGGATTCTATGATTCACAGCCCATGGACTTCAAGGGTCTCTCCCCACATCTCTCAACCCCCCAGAAATAAAATAAAAAAGAAAAGAAAAGTTGTTCTTAAAATATCTGAAATCACTGGCAATTGATGATATAGGTTTAATATGCATTTCCTGTGCCCCTCCTTTTTTATCTCTTTTTATCCCAATTATCTCTACACTTAAAACAAAACATATCTCTAGCGATTAGCCACCTATTTGCCCCTCACTGCCCTGCTTTCCTCCAAAAAAATAAATAAATAAAACTATTAAAACTATTATCCGTCAAGCAACTTTAAAAAAAAATCTATATTCCCTATGATTTTCTCTTTTTTTTTTTTTTTTTTTTTTTTTTTTTTAAAGTGGAAGCAAGGTCAGCATTGCTTTAGTAAAGTATGTTGCGGTTTACATTTACTGTAGTGCCCTTTTGGTTCCAAAGCCTCTATGGGAATTTAACAAACTGGACAGCTAATTGCTTCGAGCACGTTTTTAAAGTTCAAACTGATTACTACATGGAAGTGTGTTGTGTTGTGTTAATGGGCATGCAGCAGAAGTCTCTTGAAATATTTTTTTTCCCCTTTTCAGCCTGTGTTATGCTTTTGTGTCTGAAATTTAAGGATCCTTCCAAAGTGGAAGCACATGCTAACAACAAATAACATATCCGCACACTACTTTCCAAAAACCCCAAGCTTTGTTTTCTTGGGTCATTTGTGGTTTCCATATGGCTTGGTTTATCTTGGGTAGCACACCCTTTTCTGAGACACAAGGTCTCTCTTTGTTTCAAATAAGCCCTGGGCTCAGCCTCGTTCCCAGTGCTGATACCGCAGAGCAGTTTTAGGCAGGTTGTATGGCATTAGAGATGCGGCCCTTTGGAGAAGGTAAACCAAAGTCCCTCGGTCTGTTTCTGGTAAGAATGGAAGTTAACCCTGGCATCCTGTGAGACAGGTTCTGATGTCTGTGTAGGAATCACCAAAGTGTGCATAATGGTGCTGTATTAATAAACATAATTACCGCATTGTCACTTTTAGCACTTTACACGGATAGGTTATTCTTGTTGGTCAACAGAAACAAAAATTGATAATTTGCATCTGCAGTAATGACAACTTAAGTTAAATATTAGGAAAACTTGCAAAGGAGAACTGCCAAGGGTAGTTGTACAATCACTATTACTGGGTACATTCAAGGTTATGCTCAATATGCATCCGTGGGCTCAGAAAATAAAACACATCCTAGTATAGTATGGTGGATGGAGTATACCATTGCTGAACCCCTTGACTTCCCTTCCAAATTTAATAATCCTGGTTTGCTACAAGCTTGGGAAATCTGGATTCTGAAAGGTGCTATAGAAAAAAAACAAATCCTGTTCTATTGCTCTCTTTAGAAGGAATTTATTTTTGAGGGTTTTGCAAAGCCCAAGGCATCCTTTTGATTAATACAAAATTCTTGATGTTTCTTGGCCATCTAAAGAACTCTCTAAAAATGGATTTATCATAGATCTAATTTAAATTAGAGAATGAATAAGGGATGAAGGGTTTTTTCATGTAGACCAAGCACTTACCGTATATTCATATTGTAAAAAGGGAAGCCTAATGTACTTTGATATTGGATTTTGTGGGCAGGACAGCATGAATTGAGACATGCCCTTCTCACTTGAGCACAAAGATGACCTAAAGCAAGCAAGCTGAGAGAATTTCAAAGTTTGTGTGCCCCCTCCACTGGAAAAGGGGCACAAGTCAAGATCAGATGATTCAGAGCAAGTTCTTAAATCCCTCTGATTACATCCCAAATGTACTGGTCCTTTTGAGGAAGAACTGTGTGATCTTTTGCTCCAGCCACTTTGTTTGAGCACACTTAAATCGTAGCCTTGTCAGATCAATTTGCTGGAACCAAAATCTTCATACTAGTTGAATGCAGGTGCTCTTTTGAATAATGGATATTTTATTTAATACTGTCAGATTCTGACCTGCTGTTCCAGACCCTTGCAGCATAAAGATAGGTGAATTCCTTGTTTAGATTTATAATAAAACTCTTCTCCCCAACAGTGTTTTTGTTTTATGATTTAAATTATTAAATTACTGGAAAAACTCATTTAGACAAATTCATCCTTGGTGCAAACCCAATGGAGTTACACCACTAATTATTAATTATTATATTTAATTGTGTTTATTATGGTAGTTCTTAGGGACCAACCAAGAATGGGGCCCCGTTTTGTTGGGCACTGCATATACCATATTGTTTCATTGATTAGAGCAAGCGTGTAGTATAGTGTTTAGCACAGGGAGCGGCAGCCTTTGGCACGCAGCCCGTCAGGGAAATCCGCTGGCGGGCTGGGATGGTTTGTTTACCTGCAGCGTCCTCAGGTTCAGCTGATCGCGGCTCCCACTGGCCGTGGTTCGCCATTCCAGGCCAATAGGAGCTGTGGGAAGCGGAGCGGGCCAAGGGATGTGCTGGCTGCCCTTCCCGCAGCCCCCATTGGCCTGGGACGGCGAACTGCAGTCAGTGAGAGCTGCGATCAGCCGAACCTGCAGACGCTGCAGGTAAACAAACCGGCCCGGCCTGGCAGCGTCTTTGGCGTGCCACGTGCCAAAGGTTGCCGATCACTGGTGTAGCACAAGCGTGATTAGGATAGTGCTGCTTCGAGTTATAATAAAGTAACGCTAATAACAGAATACATTTATACAGCACTGTAGCGAAGCGAGACACACCAGCACGGCGCCTCCTGCTGGTCGTCTTGGGAATTAGCTCTTCAGCCTCCGGAGTGCCCTCTGCTGGCCAATGGCTCGCTTGCCTCAGGCCCCCTTGTCCCTTCCGGACCCAGGTGCCCCTTTACCTTGTGGTGCTGCCCACTAGCAGTGCCCCTACAATCTGGGTCTCCTCTCCCAGGGGAACCTCCAACCCTCTAACCCCACCTTGCCTCAGTGGCTACTTCCAGTCATCATCTAGTCCCCTCTCACTGGGGCAAACTGCAGCCTGTAATGGCCACTCATCATCGGCAAGGGGGTAGGACCTGCTGCCTTTGCCGATTCCCAGGCTACACCTCTGTTGCCCCATTATTTTTTGGCCTTAAACAAGGCCTGCAGCCTGGGGAGTTGCCAGGCTGGAGCTCCCCAGCCCCTTTTGCCTTTCCCCAGCCCTGCTCCACTTCAGGTACCCTTTTCTCCCAGGCAGCCAGGTCCTTCTCTCTCCACAGCTGGAGAGAGACTCACTCAGCTCCTGGCTCACAGCCTTTTTAAAGGGCCAGCTATGGCCTGATTGGGGCGTGGCCCCAGCTGTGGCTGCTTCCGAAATCCGCCTAACCTTTTTTCTAGGAACAAGGTAACTGCCCCGCTACAAGAACCTTTTCATGAAAAGCCCCAGAGCCCTTTACATTTCAGCACAATTAAAAAGACATATCAAACACTTCAGCTCTTGATTTAGAAACTAAAACTGACTCAGCCTTCTGCATATAAAAAGGTTGTTGGATTGCATAGTCCTGGGGCATAGACACTAAAAGCTTGAGCGTCAAATGTGCCTAAATGTATATACAAGGCAATCCATCAAGTCTGCAGGTTCTGACCTTATTTAAAATAAATAAATAAATAGATGTGAGAACATCCGAAAATAGTAAGTTGGGAAAATATTCAGCCCCAGTGTTATTCCAAACCACAGCCCCCAACCCAGCCCTGAGTTCTATGCAAGAGACCTGTACTCCCCCACAGAAGCCCATTGAAACTGGTAAAACTCTGCATGGCCAGCATTGTCTGTTTGCACTGCTCAGTTTGCAGGATTGGAGCTCTTTGTTGCTGTTAATTTAGCTCTTTGTTTTGGTGTGACATTCAGGATGCAAGATTTCACCCAGAGAGAACTCTTTTCTCAAGGAAAACATTTGTGTTTTTGCAGAACAATACACCAGAAGAGTGTAGAGGGGCTGGAACAGGACATGGGTCTGGCCCTCTGATTATGGCCTACATAGAGTTATAATCACATTGGAAGCAGAAACAAAAGGATTTCTTTTCAAATAGAACAAGCTTGGCTATTACATTTTACTGAGAATTATGATTAGAGACTTTCAAATACTCTAACTCCTTATAGTTACACTAAAAGGACTTGTGCTTTGAATACGTTAACTTGGGGGTCAGATGTTTTAAATTAGAGGTTATAGCATCTGCAAAGTTCTGAAAATGTCAAAGTGAGTGCAAGTTAGTGCAGAATTTGGCTCGATGTTCCTTTTATGCAAACTGTCGCAGAGGTTAACACAGAGCTTTCCAAACTGTGTGTCGGCGGCAGTGTGTAGGTGTGTCGCGGGGCGGCAGGCGTGCTCCGCTCCCCGGCCGGGGCGGCGGGCGTGCTCCGCTCCCCGGCCGGGGCGGCGGGCGTGCTCCGCCACCCCGGCCGGGGCAGCGGGGCGGCAGGCATGCCGCCCTCCCCCCTGGCGTTTTGGCGGGGGCGGCGTTGTTGGGTGGGGGGGTGTTTCGGCCGGCGTTGGGGGGGGGGGCGGCACTTGGGTTTTTTTGTTTGTTTGTTTTTTGTTTTTTGCTTGGGCGGCCAGCCCTGGGTACTGCGCATGCGCAGTATGTGTAATCCGGGCGGAATTGATTCCGCGTCACTTCCGGTGTGTCACGAAATGATGCATGTCTAAAAAGTGTGTCACCAACATGAAAAGTTTGGAAAGCTCTGGGTTAACATTTCAGAGTTTCTGTTATGTGCTAGTGACGTGCCCTTGTTCTCTCTGTGTTAACAAGCCTTCCTTCCCACGGCTTGTTCAAGCTGTTGCTGTATCAAAACCCTGGGGCCAGATCCAGAGCTGGACTAAATTGACATCCCTCCATTTAAGTC
Source organism: Chelydra serpentina (assembly GCA_037349315.1). Taxonomy (NCBI): domain Eukaryota; kingdom Metazoa; phylum Chordata; order Testudines; family Chelydridae; genus Chelydra; species Chelydra serpentina. The sequence continues at coordinate 6,064,916 of JBAIAC010000032.1, forward strand.
AAGGGAGATGTGTCCTTTTACACCAGCTGAGGAGCTGGCCTCACATCTGTAGGTGGTGTGTGTTTAATATTTCAGTAGAGGTTATAATCTGTCATCTCCACTATGTCTATTATTAATACTGCTTTACAAGGCTGCTTTACCCTTGTTTGAGGAAAAAAACAACCTCTCTACAAAGCTTTTTCTTTTCCTTTGCAGTTTTGTATGGAGTTGAACCAGCCGACTCTGCCAAACATCCGCAAATGGAAGGGCCCTAGAGGATGCTGGAAGGGTGTTATTTCCGAGAAACCTTCAGGCGAGCTACATAAGGTACATTAATCCCCAAAGCTTGACCTTTTACTTCATTTTGTTTTGCTCAAGCCAAGAACATATTTTTAATTTGGGCCAAAACATTCTGCAGTTTTTTTGCAGCGGGGGTGTGGAGGCCAAGGTTTGCAATCTCTTCTATTTTGAGTTGACTCTTCTTGTGGTATTTGATTTTACTTTTGTTATTGATTTTCCAGAGAATGATTTTTCTTTCTGTGTGGCCAGGAAGCAAGGAAAAAGTATATATTTAAAAAAGAAGAGTGTGTGGAAAAGGCCACACAATAGGATAAGAAGATAGTCCTGCATTCTGCATGCTGACATACTGAAGTACTTCCTGAGTACTAGTCTGCTAGTCAGTTAACCTTGTTCCATGATAAAATATTGGCTGGAAATTGGTAATGTTTTCAGTTTGCAAATTAAGACCTCACAGAGAATCTGTTCAGTGCTCTTTTGTCATCTGGAAAAGTAGCTTACGTTCTATGTTCCATAAACACTATCTTGCATATATTTAAAGTACACCGTGGGCACTATTAAAAAATAAACACAGTACTGCAGTGTTACTTTTACTGCAGCACTTCCTATATTTAGAGTGTATATTGCAGTAAAGTATTTATCCTGTAATGTAATAACAATTATTTATTGGCACCCACCGCTGTTGACAATATACAAAATATATTTACACTGAGCTAGATTCTGCTAGCCTTCCTGAGACTAAGTAGTGCCTTACTCTTTGAGTAACTGTCTCATTTATTCCAGTGAGACTACCTGAGGAGTAAAGTACTCTTCAGCATGCCAGGATCTGGTCTGTTGTTATTAAATATGGTAATTTGCATGACACTTATAATTGTATAGTTGGGTATTCTGCACACATCATGTCATGAAGATGAGACATGTCCCCATGGAAAGAAATGAATTGTTTGTGGTTGTACAAGGGGATTATTTTCAGTCTATTCTCGGTATTGTTTTTATGAAACAGATGGCAATGGTTGTGTCCCATTAAATACCTCATCACAGTACTGAAAAAAGAACCCACAGCTTCATTTTTCTCCTCCACATATGAATCATGTTACTATTCAAGTTTGTTCATGGCTTGTTGTGACAGTTGTTGGGTGCTGTCATGATTTTGAAGTGGAAGCTAAAGGAAAAAAGAAGCATTTCCTTTACAAATTAGACACAGCTACTGGGACTATTAGAAAAGCCACACAAGCATCATAAGAAATGTATTCTAGCAATCACTGGAAACACATTGATGATTTGAATGCTTTTTAATAGGGCTGTCAAGCAATTAAAAAATTAATCATGATTAATCGCGCTGTTAAGCAATAGAATACGATTTCAATTACAACACAGAATACAAAGTGTAAAGTGCTCACTTTACATTTATTTTTATTACAAATATTTGCACTGTAAAAAACAAGAAATGGTATTTTTCAAATCACCTCATACTCATAGACTCATAGACTTTAAGGTCAGAAGGGACCATTATGATCATCTAGTCTGTAGTGCAATCACTATGATGAAAGCTAAATTTACTAATGCAGAATGATGTACAAAAAAAAAACTGCATTCAAAAATAAAACAATGTAAAACTTTAGAGCCTGCAAGTCCACTCTGTCCTACTTCTTGTTCAGCCAATTGCTCAGACAAGCAAATTTGTTTACATTTACAGGAGATAATGCTGCCGCTTCTTATTTACAATGTCACCTGAAAGTGAGAACAGGCGTTTGCATGGCGCTGTTGTAGCCGATGTCGCAAGATATTTATGTGCCAAATGCGGTAAAAATTCATATGTCCCCTCATGCTTCAACCACCATTCCAGAGAACATTTCCATGCTGATGACGGGTTCTGCTCGATAAGGATCCAAAGCAGAGTGGACCGACACCTGTTCATTTTCATCATCTGAGTCAGATGCCACCTGCAGTTGATTTTCTTTTTTTGGTGGTTCGGGGTCTCTAGTTTCTGTGTCGTAATGTTGCTCTTCTAAGACTTCTGAAAGCATGATCCACACCTCGTCCCTCTCAGCTTTTGGACGGCACTTCAGATTCTTAAACCTTGGGTCGAGTGCTGTAGCTATCCTTAGAAATCTCACATTGGGACCTCCTTTGTGCTTTGTCAAATCTGCAGTGAAAGTGTTCTTAAAACGAACATGTGCTGGGTCATCATCCGAGACTGCTATAACATGAAATCTATGGCAGAATGCAGGTAAAACAGAGCAGGAGACATACAATTCTCCCCGAAAGAGTTCAGTCACAAATTTAATTATCGCATAATTTTTTTTAATGAGTATCATCAGTATAGAAGCATGTCCTCTGGAATGGTGGCTAAAGCATGAAGGGGCATATGACTGTTAAGCATATCTGGCACGTAAATACCTTGCAATGCCAGCTATAAAAGTGCCATGTGAATGCCTATTCTCACTTTCAGTTGACATAAATAAGAGACGGGCAGCAGTATCTCCTGTAAATGTAAACAAACTTGTTTGTCTTAGCAATTTGGCTGAACAAGAAGTAGGACTGAGTGGACTTGTAGGCTCTAAAGCAGTGGTCCCCAACGCGGTGCCCGCGGGCGCCATGGCGCCCGCCGGGGCATTTATGGGCACCCGCGCCGGTGATCTCTGTCCCCGGCAGGCTCGGGGCTGCGGCTTCTCTCCATGCTGCCCCGGCCTGCCGGGGACAGAGAACTCCGGGGCTGTGGGCGCCGGTGTTCTCTGTCCCCGGCAGGCCGGGGCAGCACGGAGAGAAGCCGCAGCCCCGCGCCTGCCGGGGACAGAGAACACCGGCGCCCGCAGCCCCGGAGTTCTCTGTCCCCGGCAGGCCGGGCTCCGGGCGCTGGTGATCTCTGTCCCCGGCAGGCGCGGGGCTGCGGCTTCTCTCCATGCTGCCCCGGCCTTCCAGGGACAGAGAACACCGGCGCCCGCAGCCCCGGCAAGCCGCCCCTTGTCTCCCCGCTGAGCTGCTGAGCGGAGAGACAAGGAGCAGCCAGCCAGGGCAAGCCGCCCCTTGTCTCTCCGCTCAGCAGCTCAGCCAATGAGCGGGGAGTCAGCGGGCAGCTGCCTGCCACCCCCCAAATCTTGGCGCCCTAGGCGACCGCCTAGGGTCGCCTAGTGGGCGCACCGGCCCTGCCAGCTGCTCGTGCCGCTGGGGAGCGGCGGGCCTTTTAAAGCGCCGCCGGAGCCCCGCTGCCGGAGCTCCGGCGGCGGCACTTTAAAGGTCCCGGGGCTCTGCAGCGGCTGGAGCCCCGGGCCCTTTAAAGCGTCCCAGGGTGAGTACGGGGAAGGGGGAAAGAGAGGGGGAGGGGGAGGCGCCTTTTTATAGCACCGCTCCCGCTGTGCTCAAGACCTGGCTACACTACTGCAGAGAACTCCGGGGCTGCAGGCGCCGGTGTTCTCTGTCCCCGGCAGGCGGGGGGCTGCGGCTTCCCTCTCCACTGCCCAGAACTACTCCCCCCCCCAAAAAAGGTAAATACAAAAAGAGCACATTCACATGGTAAGGTGAAAGAATAATTGTCGAATAATTTAATTAATACCTTTTACATGTAAAATTACCTTTTGTATCTTATGGATTCATATATTATGTAATATTAAATAGGATGGTTTTCATATTATTTAATGTACAAATACAAAATAAGTATTGAAAAATTTTTGGCACCCGCCACACTCTTCTGAAAACATGAATGTGCTCTTGGCCACAAAAAGGTTGGGGACCACTGCTCTAAAGTTTTACACTGTTTTGTTTTTGAGTGCAGTTATGTAACCAAAAAAAAAATCTGTATTTGTAAGTTGCACTTTCACAATAAAGATATTGCACTACAGTACTTGTATGAGGTGAATTGAAAAATACTATTTCTTTTGTTTATCATTTTTACAGTGAAATATTTGTAATCAAAATAATATAAAGTGAGCACTGTATTTTGTGTTGTAACTGAAATAAATATATTTGAAAATGTAGAAGAACATCCAAAAATATTTAATAAATTTCAATAGGTATTCTATTGTTTAACAGTGCGATTAAAACTGCAATTAATCGCGATTAAATTTTTTTGAGTTAATCACGTGAGTTAACTGCTATAAATTGACAGCTTTACTGTTTAAGTTTTAATGTGAATGCGTGACAGTACCTCATTGGGTGCACAATGAGCTAATGCATTTCAAGGCATTTTTATTCCTTGGTTGGAAAATGCCATTTCTACTCTCTGTTACTAGATTCACCACAGCGTTTGATGGGTGGGGTATAGGAAACCAAAGAGGTATGCGAGTGATTGAGTCAAGGAGGTCTCTGTCTTTTACTGGTGGTGTGAACCATTAAAATCTAGCTCAGAGTGGATTAGTTAAGTCAATTTAAAATTTCTAAGAATTATATTCTAGAGTCTCCATCCTGCTAAGGGACCTACAAGCAGAGTCCTTGCTCCTGCACAGAGTCCCATTGGCTTTGATGGGACTCCCATCCCTGTGATGGGATGCCGACCCCCTTTGCTGCATTGGGATCTATTGTAACATCTTAAAAATTAGATCAATCGAATACAAAATATAGAAGTGGTGTAAAGTTCCCCCGTTATCCTTCCAAAAAATTACATATTCACTGTCTTTCTGTATTCCTGGGCCAAATCCAGAAGTCTTTTCTCTGCTTTTACTTGGGCCAAACTCCTACTGAAGTCAATGGGAGTTTTAACTGAGTGAGGACTGATTGATTAATAACCATTACAGAGAAGTTAAACGACCTGCACAAATCACAGAGGAAGTCTGTGGCCAAACTAGGTATAAAAATTGTATCTGCTGACTTCTGCTGTGATGTGCTTTATCAAGAAGCAAATCTGTCTATGCTACCGCGCCACTAGCTATGCCAAGACATACATCCTGTCTCTTAGCTTATTTAGTGGCTCAGGAGCATAGTCAGATTTGAGCATTCCGCGCACACAATACTATAACATAGTCTAGCCATATGTTGTGTGGTACCTTTAGCGCAAACTGCATCCGAAGACGTTTTATAGTGTTTAATAATGCAAGATAGTGGATGCGGAGATCCATGCTCCCACACAACTCTTTCATTTGACAGAGGCACCTTCGATTGCGTTTGGTTTCTTAGCCCCTCCAATTATTGATTTCTGGCGGTGAGTGTAATGAGGTAGTCTGGAGCCAGGGAATGGAGAGAACAGGGGAGAGCTGTTTTTTCTCTCCTCATATTACTTATAGGTATTGAACAATAGTCTTGTACCAGATGAAATAGTTGTAGTACTGTTTTAAAGCTTTAAGCAGTCTTTAACTGAGCTAGCAAAGAATGTGCACTAATCCTAATGTCTTCTTACAAAGCCTGTGGAAATATACAGCACAGTGGATGCTGCTTTTTTATTGCAGCAGGGAATGGAAAGCCATTTCTACGGCTGGCTTTAGCTATGATTAATTTGGAGGGAGGTGTTTAAAAAAAGGTCAGGTAGAGACAGAGGGGTGTGTGTGTGTGTGAGAGAGTGTGTGAGTGAGTGAAAGAGAGACAGACATTAGTGACCCCAGCAAGAGCTCCTGGAGATATTATGTCAAAATCAGAGTAATTTCCTAGAATACCCTTTGAAAGGATGCATCTTACACTGCACCAGCCCATACCGCATGCAGCCATTTTGCCAGTGGAATAGTTGAGGTTTATTACATTCAGAGTCTGTTGACTAAATTTAGCAGTGCTGTAAGTTACATGGACCTCAGTTGACCAGAAGACAAGTATAAGTGGCTGTAAGTAGTGCAAAGCTGTGTAAATTGAGCCCTTGGTGTAAGCAGTTTTCATTGAGGTCAGTGGAAGTTGTGGCTGAAGTGCCTTGGCACATCTGGGCTGAATTTGGCCATGGAGCATTCTTTTTAGGGTGTTGTGGGCATAAATTCAAATGAATGGGTAGAGGAGCTGTTTTACTCTCACTGTCTACTGTTTGTAGCTTTGCTCTTCCTCCTCGCCTGGCATGTGTGGTAAGTTAAACTCATTCTGCACCTCCACTGAATGCTAGTCAGCACAAGTTGCCCCGCATTGCCATGTGTCTCATGTTTTCTGAACAGCTTACTCCACCGTTGATACTACTGAACTTAGACCACAGACGCTGGTGGGAGTGACACGCTCCAGGCTGCATTGGGCTGAGTGTAGCCCTGTGTGCGAGTCGTGGAAGGATGAAGGGAACGGTGTCACAGTGTTTTAGCTCTTGTTACCAGCTTTTTCCCTTTTTAATTGTAGGGTGTCGAATATTCTGGCTTCCTCTGGGACACGATGGCTGGCATCGAGCTGAAGGATGCCTCCTCCCAGGAGAGCTCACACACTAATGGCAATGGGAAACATGCCTACCCTCACCCTTATCTTGCACATTTCAAGGTAGCAGCATCGTGTTGAATTTGCCTTTTTGATTATGCTTCTGTAAAACGTTTTACATAGAAAATCTAAAGGAGCAACATTTCCTTTCTAGTGACTAAAAGTTGCCTGGCCTTTAATGGAGGCCAATACATTGACCTGTTGTATCATAAGCAAAGCAGCTTGGCTATACTCTGACTGCAATAAGGCATTAGCAGGCCTTATGCCTCTGTACTGAAGAGGTGAGAGTGAAGGCCCTTCTGTTCCCATGGACAGCGGGTAACAACCATCAGCAGATCTCAGCAGCATGGACGATGGTGTGGAATAGGGCATGCTGACTCTCTGCTATACTCCACTTCTTTATCAACCCAGGGGGAGCACCTCCACTCCCACTCCACAGGCTAGGCATGGTAGGAAGGGAAGGTATGGGGGGTGCTCTGTATGTGGCAGTGTTCCTGTTAAACTCCATGGGAAATGTTGATATAAATCCACGCTAATCTTGTTCCACCTTCACCAAATGAACCCCTTTGAGGGTGGGGCAATAGAAACGACCACAGGACCAGTGCAATTATGCCATAAATTCTGGGAGGAGGATGAGAAGCAATGCGGAAGCACAGGGGCTCCAGTAGCCCTGAGATCTGAAGGCTGAGCTCCTCGATGCCTGCAGGGGGCGAGTTAGGTTCAAATCTTTCCCTTGGTGGAAAAATGCAAAGTCAGTTCCACCAGTGAGACCTCACAAAGTTCCTAAGCTCTTTCACTGGGACAGCCCCTTTAGGAGTGTCAACAAACTCTAGAAGCATTGTCAGTCGGAAATGGGGTTCTTGCCTGTGTGCCTGTATGTGTGTGAACACAGGAGACCAAGTGTCAACATGATGCACCTGCCTTCACATAAAATAAACGGGGGTACAGAGGGATCATGGTTTGTGACTATGAAGCCTTTGATAATATTTGAAATGATTTCTAATATGTACAAAAAAGGTCAAAATTAGGGAAAATTAGGGATATTACTGATTGCTTTTTACACACACCAGCTGGTGATCCTGAGTACCATCTGCTAAGTACGTGTGCGCTGGGCAGAGAGACCAATGGACAGTTTTCATCAAGGAGTTGTGTTCCCTGTTGTGTCCCAACTCTGTGACATTTTAGTACTGGTCACAATATGGGTAATAACTGAACAAAGTTGGCATTATGTGTATTTTCAGTAGTAACGTGTTGTGTTGGTACACAAAGTAAAGAAGCTTATTGCTTATGAAAAGCCGCTTGCTTCCCTGGACCTGAAAGGATAGAACTATATTGCAACCAGAGCTGCAGAATGTCTGCCCTTTACTTTTTAAAAGAAAAGAAAAAAAATAAATAATACCCTCATCCAGGTGACCAATCCCAAATATTAAATACAGGTGTGAGTGACAGCATGAAAAGCTGATGCCTTTGTGAACCATCCTGATCCTTTCTTTGTTACATTGTTTGCTCCTTTTTAGGTTGGAATAAATGATCTAACGCTGGTTAACCTTCATCTGGCCCTGTCACCCTCAGCAGGAGAGAATACAGAGAAGAATCATGATAGCCACAAATTAGCAACCTTTGCACAGACTCTGCAAGAAACACTGAAAGGTATGACTATGACATTATTTTTATCCAAGGATATGCGCACAGGTCAGCTTACCTAATACAACTAATCTAAAACTAAGGTCCACAAACACCCACAACAACTTTTTCTCACCATCCCTATTTCAGTATAAAAGTTCTAAGCTATTTCCATCCCATGAGTTTCTCAGTGTGTTTTTCTCTGTTTTTTGTCTGACTTTTAAGGCATAAGCTCCTTGGTACCAGGACTATCTTATTGTGCTGGGCACATTGTTGATCCTTAACAATTAACAGTAATTAACATGGGGCCTGATTCACTTTGCACTGGTTTGCCATTGATTTATATAGAATTATTCCTGATTGTACACCACTGTAAAACCCCACTTCAGCAAAGCACTATTGATGTCAATGGAATACTCTCATGCTTAAAGTTAAACACATGCTAAAGTGCTTTGCTGAAATGGGGCTTATGTGAGATCAGAATCAGGACTGGTGATTTTTCATGCAGAAATTGATTGTATACATATACTTCAGAGTATTTTTGTAACTACTTTGGAAAAAAACAGTGCATCTCTCAAATCATTTGATGCACATTTAAAAAGAAGAAAGCCAAATCCTACTTTGTTATAAATTGTTGTAAATTCAGAGTAATTCCACTGACAGCATGTAAATCAGAGTAGATTTTGGCACTGAATATGTAATTTAATAAAGAGAAGCTTGACTCTGTCCCACTTCTGACAACCTGCCTGCTTCCTGTCTGGGTACTTGTAGGTTGGGCTCAAACAGTTTCTTATGAGGCTAAGCAGTGATTTTCCAGTACTTATTGCTTTTGATATTTGAGCTCTTCATAGGGATAGGAAAAGTGAGCATGTTGCATCCGATGAAGTGGGTTCTTAACCCACGAAAGCTTATGCTGAAATAAATTTGTTAGTCTCTAAGGTGCCACAGGCATTTTTCTTGTTTTCTTTATGTTGTTTACTGTTTAACAAGGACCAAATAGTTACAAGGTTACGTATGTGATGATTTTCAGTTTGGCCCAGTTTTCCAAGGTCAGTCACTGGAAAAGTTCAGAATCAATACCAATCTCCTATTCCAGGAGAGGTGTGGGCAGTTTTTAAGTATTTGTTCACATAACTTGAAATTTGAAAGGATTATTTTTTAAAATGGATCATTTATCTAACCCATATGGGCCAAATTCAGACCTGGCATAATGAGATGCAGGTTTATAGAAGCCAATAGATTTGCAACCACTTACTCTGGGTCTGAATATAGGTTACTTCTTCAGAGTTTCATTTTAGTTCTGTTTTCACTTATTTTAACCAGGGTTTAATATAAGAATGGCCATGCTGTATCAGACCAATGGTCCTTGTGGTTTGGAGCATTAGAGGCATGGTACTGTTGTGTTGTGTTCAGTTTTTCACCTAAAGCAGGAATTCAGACTCTTTGTCTTGTGTGAAGACTGCCATGTATCTTCTCCAAATGTACAGCACACAGGTCCTCATTCAAGAAGAAATTTAAGCACAGGCATAACTTTGAGCCTAAACCGGGCTGAATTCAATCCCACTGAAGTCAATGAGATGATTCATGTACTTAAAGTTATGCATGTGCTCAATTTCCTTCCTTAATCAAGCCATAATATGTGGATAGTAAAGACAGAATTTCACCAGAATTTCAAGTCTGTCACTTAGTTTATGAGTTAAAATGAAGTAAAGTGGAACTTTAAGAAAAACTTTTCTGCTTTCAGATTCCTTCTGTGAACAAATGGCAGGTTTGTTGTCTTGCACACGTGTGGAGTGGAGGAAACTAGTTATTAAGCATAACACCCTGGGTCCTCAAGAGCAATAGAGTCTCCTTGTTCCTCCCTCATCAGTGGCCCTATGGTCTTAGGCCAGTGAGCCCTGGATTCTTTGTGCTCTTCCCTCCGGAAGTGATTGAGAGGCAGCCTCTCCTACAGCCGCTAGGAGCTGACCCCATGCAGCCAACTCCTTTTTTTTCCTGTCAAACACTCTGCCTGTCTGGGTTCAATGCACAAGTCTGCGTGGTCCCACCCATATACAAGCCATCCTGGGCCAGCAGCTGGTTGTCCTAATATGTCAGTCAGGCTCCAGGCCCAGTAACTCCCCCCTCCCCCTGGCTGGCCAAGCCCCCCACAGGCTGTCCATGTATTGGGCGCCCAGTTTAGACAGATCTTTGAGGTTCTGGGAGGGTCCTTCTTTCTGGAGCCTCCTCATAGGTTCCCTGCTCTGTGTCATGCCCTTCTCATGATCAGGCCATCACTTCCTTCAAGATGAGGTCAGGTCTTACCCTAGCACATGATGGAAATTCTATTTCATTGCTATGGGACTGATCTAAAGCCCATTGAAGTCAACGGAAAGATTACCATTGAGTTAGGTGGACTTTGGATCAAGCCCTGTGAGACTGCTGGAAGGAAATGAGGGCTTCGCAACTGTCTGAGAGAAAACAGCGTTCAACGCTGTTCATTACCTAGTAGGAGATGGTGATTTATCTTTCTTTGACTATCATTCCAAGGGATCTAGACATGCCTTCACTAATCACTTTGGTATATAGATGATCAAATAAAGAGATTGGGGAGGGGAGTAGAGCATTGATAAGGGTGCAACATACAGAGTTTTTTTGTGTTTCAATACTGTGGCTGTCAGGTAGGCTAAGAAAGTGGTGTTCTCCACTGCCATAAAGTCAACCAAGTATAGATCAGCTAAACTGTTCCGAGTAGTGTACAATTTAGTGGATCTGCTTTGTCTCTGTTTGGAAACAGAACATAGTGGAATCTTTCTCACTATGAAGATTTTTCCATCTATTTAATTAAGATCACTTTGATGGGCATGATTCTGGCTATGGTAACATGAGAATCCACAAGACTGGACAAGCATGCCATCATCTCAAAGCTGAGTGCCACCTGATTTTTCCAGCTGAGATTCTGGAAGCGCAAGGCTCTGACTTGTGAGAGGGACCTTTGTTACTCACAAATGGTGAAAACTGGGCCAGTGAGGGGCTGTTTGGAGTCAATTTTTTATGAAGATTACAAATACCTCCTTTTGGGGAGAAAAAAATTTACTAGGCTCTCTCAACTGAGCTGTTAGCCTTTTGCTCAGGAAGCCATCTCTTGACATTAGCAATCTTGCCAATTACGGCTCAGTCTCAAAACTTCTTTTCTTGAAGAGAGTGATTAGGAAAGTTGCAGCCAGATGCCTCTGGGATCCTTGTGCTCCTTTTCAGTCTAGTTTCCAGCCAAGGATGTTGTGATTGCATTAGTTTTCTTGGCCAGTGACTTTTGCCAAAGGCTGCGTCTCCATGTGGATTCTTTTAGCTATTTCAGCAGTTTTTGACCTGCTTGTCCAAGAGCAATTGTAGACCTAACATGAGGCTGGAGAGAGAAGCTTTTGGTGGCTCGTTCTTCCTCTCTAAAAGGGGAAGGATGGTCCAGTGATTAGAGGTAATTAGCGTGCTCTGCCACCTACTTCACTGCAACATTGTAACATCATGACCCAATGTGATCTGATTCATTTCCCTGCTCTTACCAAGACTGGGATCTTAGTTGGTTGTGGGATAAACATGCAAAACTCAGGACTGATGGATACCATCCTGTGCATCTTAGTGCATGAAAAGTGGTACCCGACCAGATTGGATATAGGCTGCAACGTGGGAATAATACCTTTTAAAAAGACGCCTTCAAGCATTTGTTTATAAGCTGTTAAAATGGTGTTTTCTATTTGTAATAATGAGTTAGAAGCACGAAAGTAAACCGATTACTTCCAGAGTGATTCTGACCTTATCCATCAGGCAGGCATTGATTTTCCTCGTAATTCTAATGGAGCTGAAAATAGCATGATTTTTTCTTTTAAAAGGGGGAGCCACTGTCACAAACACTCTGCAGAGTAATTACTAAATCTCATGTGGTTTGTGATACTCTTAGAAGATTGAAACTAATGGTGGTTTCTCTGTTTCATTGAGAGAACAATGGGTATTACAGTAGTCCCATTGCTTAATGCATGACTGAAAGGGGGGTGGGGTGAAAGAACCTGCATAAAATTGATTTAGCAATAATCCTCCCTGCCCCTAAAGGGCACTGGTGCTTGCTGGGGCAAGGCCTTCCCGGATTGACAGCGCTGGGAGGGCTTCAGTAAAGCTGCCTATTTTTCATATGGGAACCGGGGGGAGGGATAGCTCAGTGGTTTGAGCATTGGCCTGCTAAACCCAGCGTTGTGAGTTTAATCCTTGAGGGGGCCATTTGGGGATCTGGGGCAAAAATTGGGGATTGGTCCTGCTTTGAGCAGGGGGTTGGACTAGATGACCTCCTAAGGTCCCTCCCAACCCTGATATTCTATGATTCTATTCTATGATTATTTTTAATCAGGTAAAGGTTGATCCTGCCACGCTCTGTTTCTTATGGGGCAGCTTGGTTTTGCAGTGAGGTCTTTTCCCCTTCTAAAGCATAAGCAAAAAGATGAATGCAGTGTAGTTGTAGCTGTGTCAGGATATTAGAGAGACAAGGTGGGGGAGGCAGTATCTTATACTGGACCAACATCTGTTGGTGAGAGAGCTTGTCAAATGCTTGTCTCTCTCACCAACAGAAGTTGGTCCAATAAGCAAAAAGATAGCAGGGAAGAGCGAACAGGGTTTGTTGTTTAACTTAAGCTCCCTCTGCTGCCTGACTGCCCCTACTGCGACAGAACATAATTGTAACCAATTAGGGGAGAGTTCAGCCTAGGGGAGAGTTCAGCCTACTGGTTAGAGCTGGATCTAGGGTGGGCACAGTCCAGGAAACAAGCCGAGGGACAGAAGCCAATTGCCAGAGCCTGAGGGTAAACCAGAGTTTGCAAGCCAGAGGCAGAGCCAAGGACCATTACCAGAGAGACTGAAGCCGAATCCAGAAGCAAAGGATCAGTCAGAGCAGCAAGCCAGAGGGGAGCAGGAGCTGGAACAAGGGCAGGCACACCTGCAGACATGGTGCACATTGAGCAGCCCCTGATCTGCTGTGGGAGCCAGGCTTATAAGCAGGGTTGCTAAGCCAGCAGCCAGTCGGGGATGCGGCCACTCCGTCAATCCCAAGGCAGTGCAATGGGCTCACTGGTTGCCTAGCAGTGAAGTTAGTCTGGGAGCAGGCCAGTATCTGGACCTAGCAGATCTGGTCTGTTACAATAATTGCAGGATGGTACATCAACAGCAGATATCTGAAATAAACTCATTCTCAAAGAGTGGTAAATTTTAACAAACACCCAGATATTTATAATCCATACGATATTCTCCATCAGATTTTCTGAGGTCAAATTTTAGGCTCGTTTAGCGCACCTGTGTCCTTTTATAGCAGTTTACTCATAGTCATTTATCAGGTCATAATGCAATGACTTCTTTGGTTGGATACCAGCATCATTGAGGTCATCACCACAACCCTGGGAGTGGTCTGAGTTAGGTACCAGAAGAGTCTTTTATCAAGGGATAGAAGAGACTGATTCTCTTCTTACATTAGCATACATCACATCTTCATTGATAGCCTTTGAGCAACACTGGTGTCAAAGCAGCAGGATATTTCAGGAATGAGGATGAGGTTTAAAAATAAAATATTTGGAATCTAGACAATTTTCCACATATATTTAAGGTGAGATTTTCAAAGGAGCCTAAAGAAGTTGAGCACGTAACATCCTTAGTTCCTTTCCAAATCTCAACCTTAGACAAACTCTGAGGCATCTCAAAGTTCCACAAAATCCATTTAATCACATAGGCAAATAAATACAAGTTTCAGCATCGCTACTCAGTGGTTGTATTTTTTTCCCCATATCCCGTATTTAATCTCTGATTTTTTTTTCTCCATTCTTTTCTTGTCCTTTTTAATTTTTCCAGGAGAAAAAGATGTGGTCATCTTAGGAGATTTTAACCAAGCCCCAGACAGCAGTGACCTCGATCTTTTGAGAAAAGAAAAGTTCCATCACCTAGTCCCTGCAAATACATTTACAAATATCAGCACAAAGAATCCTCAGGGATCTAAGTCGCTGGATAACATCTGGATCAGTCGAAGCTTGAAAAAGGTCTTCACAGGTAAAATGTCTCTACCAGTGGAAAGTATGCTTGAAAACACATTCTTTATATGATCCCTTCTAGACTGGCATTTTGACTCACCAATGGATAGTGTTACCTCATCAGCAGTCCCATTGATATCAGTCGGAGTGAGATTCCTCATGTGCATAAGTGTTTGCAGAATTGGGCCCTTGGTCTTCTATGGATTAAGCCTCTTTCCTCTGGCCCCTTTCCATACTAATCTTTGTCTCTTCAATTGTTCTTCACACAGGTCACTGGGCTGTTGTGAGAGAAGGCCTTACAAATATATGGATCCCTGATAACTGGTCCTGGGGAGGAGTGGCTTCAGAGCACTGCCCTGTATTAGCTGAATTTTACATGGAAAAGGACTGGAACAGAAAAGAGGTGACCCGCAATGGAAACGGGGTGACCGTGGAACGCAGTGACTCAAACATTAAACACGAACGATGATGAACTAGGGCGTGGCAGGGCCCAGTCAGAAGATCCCATTGCTTGAGGCTCAACTGTGAAGCAGAACTGCCTCTTTCCCCCCCTCATTTAGAAAGCATCAGCCTCTGCTTCTGATGATGTCTCTCCCCTACCCCCCCCCCCTCCTGTGCCCTTCGTGGGTGTTTTAGGGTATCTCACTGCAGCAGAGAGATTTGTAACTTTTTACGGACGCAATGGACGCTTCCACACCTGGAGACTTGGAGGAGAATCATACAGAAAATAAAATGCACTTTTACTATGGCACATTATCTCTGTTAAAACCCAGCAGAACAGGGCTGCTGTTGTTGTTGATGTTTTTAATTGATTCCTTGTAAAGTGAAGCAATAATGGAGACCATAAAAAAAAAAAAAGACACATACCTTGGAAACTGTCAGTGATTTGTTGAGTATAGTTTAACACTTGCAAAAACTGCTATGATGTAACATTTCTTTCTGACCAATACATGATCTGAACTGAGGATTATATAGGGCTAGTTTGAGCCCTTTGATCTCAGAGAGACAAACATATTCCCCAGTTCTCCCATTGCTCTTGAAGGTGGAGAATAATTTACTTCATCCTTTTTAAGAATCCAGCTTACTCCCCCCCGCTCCTCGTGCACCCAGCCAGCTACTCAAACTGGCAGTGAGTGAACGGTGCCACGGCTGCTACTCCTGTCTGCCTCCTTGCTCACAGGGTGAAATATTGGAGGAGCAGCCCCTGCTTCCTACCCTGCAGATGGAGCTGTAATCTGAGTAACCCTGGTACAGCTGAGCAGAGAATTTGCAGTGGTCTTTAAGACAATCTAGCCCATAGTATTTATCCATGAGTTAGCATTTTTAAGATATAGCTGTCTACACAGTGCAGGGGGGCACATCAGTGGGGTGTGAATTCTAATGCTAACCAACATCATCAACCAGGAGTAAGTTAATGTGCACGAGGGAACTTTTAGTGCACAAAAGCAGGGTCTACACAGGCCATTAGTATGCGACACTTTGGTGCACATTAGAATTCACACCCCACTGATATGCACTACCACACCAGGTAGGCAAGCCCTAAGTTTTTCTTTCCTGAAAGCAGAGGGAATATAGTCCTAGAGTCATGAAGTTTACGGCCAGAAGAGATCACAAGCTCATCCAGTCTGACCTCCTGTATATCAGCACCCACACACTAAACCCAACAACTGAAATTAGACCAAAGTATTACAGCCCATTGGAGACTGGACTGTTACGGGCCACAGGCGCAGAACAGGAGGGACTGAGGTGCACCAATGCCCAAGGCCACCACCCTGGTAGGAAAATGATTACATGAGATATATCTGGACAATCCTTTTTTGAACATAGATGCCTGTGTGAAGTGTGGGGCAGCGTTGGGGGGAATTTGTTTCCCTTGCCTGTCCTGTGGCGAGAGGACTTCAGTCAACAGGCTGTCAATCCAGTGGCTGGAGCCAAGCACTACATTTGCACATATGCACAATTCTCAAAGTAACTATTGAAAAGCAAGAGACATAAAGCCAACCAGGATATGAAAGAGCAAATCAGCATTTACCAAAGGCATGTGTTGAGTTTGAAAGGAGCCGTAGCCCTGCCAAATGGCTTGCTAAGGTGCATTCTGTTCTAGGTTCTAATAGATGATCCAGCACATTTTTGTGATGAATGAAAAGAAAAGGTTTATAACATTGTGCTATGGAGAAAAAATAAATCACAGCTTTATATCTGAGTGGGTTATTATAAGCGAGTGCTTAAAAGCAAAATACATTAATCCCCCAACACCACTTCCATTGTATTGGCTTTTGGAAATAATGTCTGAATACGTAGTCAGGAGTAACTAAGTGATATCACTCGCACATACACATTGTTATTTTGAAGAAACAATTATTTTGAACAGATTTTCTTAAATTTTTAAAAAAAGGAAACTGAAATAAAATAAACCTGTTTATAGTGCTATAAATCCTGGGCTAGCTCCACTGAAGACCATGAGAGGTATGTCAGGGTAAGTGGAGTCAGAACCAAGCTCTTTGTCTAAAGAGAATTTGCAACAGGCTGGCCAGGTTCTTAGAATAAATTTGTTGTTCACTCTCCCTTTACAGTTTTAGCTAGTGGATACAGCTCAAACACACCCAATTCAACTTCACTGTTGGTTTAAGGGTGGGGGCAAAATAAACCCTACTCAGAAAAATGAACTTTGAATAGCAAATAGAAGATTACTTCATGAAGCATTCTTAATATTTGTTACAGACTCTTCTTCTATTAGCTTTCAATTTAAGGGGGACATATATTGTTAAACATGAAACATACTGTAGTGTAACCCTTTCCTAAATGTTTCACAGAGCAAAAGATTGAATACATAGTTTGCAGTTATATTGCACCTTCCATTCATAGACACCCTGGTTCTGGAAACCCTGTGCACATACTAAACTTTCAGCACAGGGGTAATCCCATTGACTTCTCATGTGCTTAAGCACATGCATGAACGTTTGCAGGATTGGGGCCATAGATCTCAAAGGATTTTACAAAGATATGTCATTTAAGTTCCATTTTCACACATACAGAGAAACTGAGGCACAGTGACTTGCCCAAAGTCAAAAAGTGAGTGACCAGCAGAGCTTGGAATAGCATCCAAGGGGTTTGCTAATGCCTAGTGCTGCATGGACCTGATTCTGGCATCTTTACTCATAGTGAGTGGCACCTAATTCCTCAAGTAATCCCACTAAAATCAACTGATCACTTGCAGAGGCAGGTATTACTCAGCATGAGTAAGGGCGGTAGAATCCAGACCTATATGAACAACCTATCAGCTGGAAAAGATTCATAGAGTTTTTCCTGCTTTTTTTTAGTTCTTAATATTTTCCTCCTGTAAAAATGGCTGGAGACTGAATTTACCTTTTAGCTAATGGAATAAAAGTGAAATGAGCCAGCTCCTCAGCTGCTGCGAATCAGTGGAGTGGCCCTGAAGTCAATGGCGCTATGTTGATTTATACCAGCTGAGGATCTGGCCCAGCATGTTGATGGCAGCCTTTCAACTGTGGTGGGTACAATCAGGAAAGTGGCTATAAAATGGCCTGTGGGGAATCTCTAGGGTTGCAAGGTGCAGAAGTTGCTGGCAGAGCAGGTTAACTTTAGCTGGATGTTAGCCTTCCTGCTGTACAGGTGCTCTGGGGAAGGTTGGTGAGGCAGGGCTGAAGGCTGCAGGTCAGTGAGGTTCCCCAGGAGAAAGGCAGGAAACTGCATGCAGAGTAGCTGTTTGGTAAGCAGAAAGAGGAGCTGTCTTGGAGCAAGGAGAGGTCTACAGCGTGGAACAGCCCAGATGCTTTTGATTCCTGGCTATGTACGGTAAGTGAATTTCACCTCTGTGTGAGCGGGAGTGTAAGACATAGGCCCCTATTCAGTGCCATTGGGACTTACGGCGCTATAAATGGTGCATAGGCCTCTTGCTTGCCCTCTGCGCAAAGGACTGTAGCAGCCATTAAGGAGAGTTTGCTTGGTTTGTTGTATATGGTGCTCTCTGAAGAGGATGGGGGGTGGCAGTAATAGCGTTTGTTTGGAGTGGGGGCCTTGAGATGTTTTGCTTTCCAACACTCTCACAGCCTGCTCTCATGTAGTTATCCCCTCGATAGCGTCTCCATCATGTTTTACTCTACTTCCAAGCCAAATCAAACCCTGCAAATGCTGCCGGCTGTCTCCAGCTCAAACTGTGCTCCTTCCCAGTGCAGTCATCTCCACCAGCAACTCAGAGGAGAGAAGCAAAACTTTGCAGGCAATTTTTGTGTGTGCCCCTAAGGGCAGAAGCAAAAGTAGTTCTTTTCTATAGCCATGTTGGCTCTGCTGCAGTGCTGACAGTAACACAAACTTGGGCTTGTCAGCAAACTAAGCAGATAGGATTCAGTCAGTGCAGAGTGGGGCTGGAACATGGTGCCATCTTTACAAGCCACTTTATATTACAGATAGGTCCAAGCTACAAACTTGAATCAAGATCTGGGTTTTGAACCCACACACCCCAACACCTATTTAGGGTGTTTAGATGCGGTGGGCGGAGGGGAGTGTTTGAGCTCTTAGGGACACACAGGTCAGGTAAGACATTCCGATCTGGAGCCAGTTGTAGATTCTGAACCCATCCAGCCTTAGGGGGGTGTCTTGTGGATCTGGGTTTGGTTGGAGCCTATCACTATTTGTTAATAATTATAACCACCCACTTTAATTCAGTTAGTGTCTGAGATGCTGTACTTTCCAAGTGACCAGCTCATATGGCACTCTGTTTTACCCTTTCAAAGGAGGCACTATTCTCAGAGCAAGTTGTGAAAACCGACAAGGCTGCTTACTATATATGTAAATCTAGAGTAACTCCGTTGGAGCCACTCTGCATTTACACCAGCAAGTGAGATCACAAGTGACTCCACTGAAAGTGAATGGAATTAGTCATGCCAGTGTAAATACAGAGTAAGAGCTAATGTTGGTCTACAGTTTTCTTCCATCCTCAAGAAATACAATCCATGTATTGCTGAGACCAAGATTCTCAAAGTCTCTGTTCACTTTTAATTGAACAAATGAAAGCAAGAGTTATTTTTTTTTTTTTAGGTCGCTATGAAAATAACCCACCTAGAGTAAAGGTATGTGGATAGCTATAGCTCAGAATTAACTGAGGTGAATAGCTCTATCTGCCACCAACCATTAGACAGGGGCCTAGTAAAGTTGTCTGACTATCTTTTATAGGCAAGTTTGCTTTGTGTTAGACACTACTATTTTCCTTTTGGTTCCACTTTAGGGTGTGTCTATTGTTTTGTGAACCTAGTTTATACCCAGCTTCACATCACAGTTAAGAAAAATTTCACTAGATAAGACTGAATTAGTGAGATTTTAGTTCTCTATAGTATCATTTCTCTCCATCTCCTTCCTCCCTACCACGTACCCTAATTGACAGAACACATAGGACTAAATCCTCCTTGATTTCTTCAGCTGCCTTGTCCTGTTGACTTCAGGATCTGGCCTATGCTGTGTACCAACTACCTGGTTACCAGCTTGTACAATTAGGAGTGTGTGTATAATACATGTCAATGGGTCAGATGACTTCAGTGACTTACTTAACAACACAGTGTTCTAAATGGTCTGCAGAAATAGTCCGGCTCTGGGCAAAAGGTTTGCTGAAAGGTCTCTGAGGCCAATATAGCCTAAAAGAGTGAATGTCAAAAAATGATTAAATGGGTAATTATGCCCTAGAGATGGATTTTATGAAGCTGGCTGAGTGATCAATGGCTAGGATGAATCACACCTAGATAACTATCTAATGTCAATCAATCAAGCATATCATCACTCTCAAACATAACATCAGATTCAGTGTCCTTTCACGAGGCTTGACCATGGAATTGGCCTACTGATTATACTATGTATTGCTATGTGGCAGATTCAGGTTTGATACCGACCATCACCTGCGCAGGGGATATGGGAGGGCTGCAAACATTTACTAAATAAATCATAACTAGCCCGATGGATTTTAAGGCTCTTTTGGGCAATGTATATATTTCCCCCTTGAGAGAAATGAAATATTTTGGATCTATGTATCTCGTAGGACTTGA
This sequence comes from Chelydra serpentina, assembly GCA_037349315.1. Classification (NCBI taxonomy): domain Eukaryota; kingdom Metazoa; phylum Chordata; order Testudines; family Chelydridae; genus Chelydra; species Chelydra serpentina. Next base: position 6,085,206 of record JBAIAC010000032.1, read on the forward strand.
ATGACAGTGCAAGAGAGTGAAATTTTCTATGCAGAGAATAGGTAAAGCATGGCTAGTGCAAACTCCCCCGCAGTACTGAAACTTCAAAACTAATGGTTTTTGGTCACTGTCAACCTTATCAAAAACTAGCCTGTGTTAAAAGACCATTAAAGTTGCAAAGTTAAGCACTCAAAAATAGTAAGTGATCATGTTAATTAAGACTGATCATAATGCATAGGCACAAGGGGGACAAATTGATGTTGCATGGGCAACCTTCATGCTGGTATTTCCTGACTTTGGAATACTTGACTTTGGGTCATCAGCACTAACCTCTACCACTAGTAGCTGGCAGCAGTAGCAAGTATTCATCCTAAATGAGGACCTGTCACTACAGGGGCATGAGACATACACGTTACCAATGGGTTTCCCAGCTACGTGGGGCGGATGTGAGGATATGTATGCTATGTCTTTAAATCTGTAGCACGAAGGCAGGCCAGAGGGGCCTAAGGAAGGTTCTAGGCAGAAGCTCGGCTCTGCAGTGACACTGAGTAAGTGCAGCTTTAGGGACAATGCTATTTCCTGTCTTCTAACAAAGTTCCTTGTTCAGTATTAGAAGAAAGTGACACACTGATTCTCGTTCTCATGACAGCTGGCAGCAGAGATGGAGACTATGCAAGGGGAGGTGGGGGAAGGAGACAGATGGGGGACAGGGAGAAAAGGGTGTAGTGAGGGGTTGGGTAGGGTCAGGGCCAGCTCTGGCTTTTTTGCCGCCCCAGGCAAAAAAGCTGCCCACCGCCCGCTCCCCTGGCCGGCCCCGGCTGCCCCGTGGCCCCGCCCAGGGCTCCGGCAGGGAGCACAGCAGGCCCCGCTGTCCCAACGGGGAGCGCGGTATGGCCGCCACCCCACTCCCCCGGCTGTGAGCGGGGGCCGGGAAGAGTGTTTTGGGGTTTTTTTAAATAAAAAAACAAAACAAAAAACCTTGAGCGCTCCCCCCCCCCCCTCAGGTGCCACCCCAAGTGCCGCCCCAAGCATGTGCTTGGTAGGCTGGTGCCTGGAGCCGGCCCTGGGTAGGGTGACCAGATGTCCTGATTTTATAGGGACAGTCCCGATATTTGGGGCTTTTTCTTATATAGGCTCCTATTACTCCCCACCCCTTGTCCTGATTTTTCACATTTGCTGTCTGGTCACCCTAGGGTTGGGGGATGTGGAGGTGGAACTGAGGGCAAGAAATGAGGATTGGGGGTAGGATATAGGCTCAAATGTAGTATGGAGTGTAGAGTGGGAGGACGGAAAGAGATGAGATTGCAAAGGAGCGGGGGGAGGGATAGATGAATCTGAGAAACCACGGCAGGAGGGAAGAATGAGACTAGCAAAGAACAGCTGGGGCAGGACCAGAGACTAGGAGGGGAGGAAATGAGAGATGGGGGAAGTGGGGTGGAGAATGGAAGCTGAGTTGGATGGACTGGGGCAGAATGACAGCTTCCCCCGCTCCCATGGGCTAGGGCAGAGAACATGGTGTGTCTCTCATTGCACTCATGGTAGGACACCCACAGCGTGTCCATTGAAGAATCAGAGACATAATGCGGTTGGAACAGCTTCCTTCCTAAAAGCTCCAGAATCAGAAGGCAGGTGATTTAAAGACACACAAACCCCAATGTGGTTTTAAGCCAGTCTTGTGTGTTTTGGATCTGGCTCATAATTTTGGAATACTGGGGTTTAGCAATCCTGCAGAGGCATGGAAGTGAGCACGTTTCTGGGGGCAGAGGTGACAAAAGATTGGGAATGAACCAGTGCAGCACATGGTGTGATGGGCAGGTAGCAGGGAGAAAGGAAGGGAGGGAAGAGAAAAGAGTGAGCAGATTGAAGCACAGGGAGTGAGAAGAAACAGGTGTCCTGATTATACACTTCTAAAATCAAATTGTCCTAACTGTAGTGGAAATTTGGCTACAGCAGGCAGCATGAAATTACCTGAATTGGAATCAGGCCAGGACACTGGGGCAGTATTCCTAATCTTGTGACCAGGATCTCAAATGACCACAAGTGACAGACTTCAGTTATACGTCTCAGAGAGATGGCACTTCGCTCCAACACCACAGTGCCCCCAATATCATGCTGGGGAATTGATACAGTACTGACTTGGAGAAGAGCGCCATCTGCTGAATTGCTAGAATTGTTCACTAGTCTTGTTCTTGGTGTCCTCCTATTCGGACAGATCCTTGTGCAACATGATCCTGCATGCATCATTCCTATGATGGCTTGTTCTCTCATTGTAACATCACAATGGTGCCAGGGACCTCTGTATTTTGATCCCAAATGCTTTGAAGAGCCTGCCAATCCCCTGGGCATTTGGGACAAATGATGTAAGAGGGAGAGAATCCCCTAGACACTGTGCAGTTGTTAAAATGTTGTCATTATGTTGTCTGCTATTTTCATTCCCCATTGTTTTTAGGTCTGTGTGATTAAAAATGGGGAACATTGTTAAAATAACTGTCAATAAGGAATTAATTTAGATAGTCATGTACTTTCCAGTTTAAAGATAGGATTAAAGCTGGAAGCATATCTCTTCTGATTTAAATTATATATTAAATACAAATATGCCATTAAAATTCAATAATCAGTCACATGCAGGCCTTAATTTAATATGGACTGTTCTGAGATACAGTCTATAATTATATTAGCATAGATAGTACAAAGAATTGCCTAGTGACCCCAAAATACTAATAGATATTTTTCTACTTGTATTTGTCCTTCATATTTTATTTTAAAGCTACACCATCTAGTTATAAATAATAGATTAAAAAGAATCGTTTAATTTGGTATTACCATATTATGAAAAGTGACCATTTTTAAACTCCAACTTACTTTTCAACTCTTTATGCTATTCATGTACTCTTTTTGCATTTCTCTAGAGTTAAGGCAATGAATATGTCTGTTTCACTTCTGTTTAGATTTGTTTCTAGTCAGTCTTCCATTATGGTGGCTGGGGGGGTGTTTCAATGCCACAATGCACCATCTGGGAGTATTTAAATCTGAACCAAACTTGGTCCAATTAACTCGTTTTATATTCATTTCTTTAAAATATTCCCCTTTGTCTTTCTTTCTCTTCTCCCTGCCCTGCATCCTAAACGTGGTAACGATGACCCTTCAAATATCTTTTGCAAGCGATGAACTGACTTAGTCTTGTGATGTGATCCACTTCAATCAAGTATCATGCCAAATATGTGGCAATGAATATTTACTGTGTTTACATTATAATATAAGGTGTCCACTTATTTAGCAATTTTTTTTTTGTATTCTGTGATTTTGATGTTTCAAGTCTCATAGTGATTCTTGGATGCCTTGGTATTGACGTGTTCGGACTGAGACATCTTACAGCAGGCCTGCACAACATGTGGCCCAGGGGCCGCATGCAGCCCATGTGGGCTCACTGTGCGGCCTGCGGTGGGTGGGGGTGAGTAGGCAAGCAGTGGGGTGGGGCAAGCCAATGGCCGGCTGGCCGGCCGGCGGGTGGGCGGACTGGTGAAGAGGCCAGTGGCAGGCTGGGGAGTGAGGGTGAGCCAGCAGCAGGGGTCGGGGGCAGCGGCAGAAGATAAGAGGCCAGCAGCAGGCAGGCAGGTGAGCTGGCAGCGGGGGGAGCCGGCGAGTCCTATTTTACTGCTGTGATCTGGTCACCCTATGCGCGCTGTTTCTTTCCCCGTCTACAGGCTTCCACACCCCAGTGCTGGGGAAGGAGGGGTTGTTTCTGCGGGGCTGGCGGCACTGGGGGGGGGGTGTTTCCGCGGGACCAGGGGGTTTCAGCCCTCAGCTGTTTTCTTTGGAGTAATATGGCCCTCGCCGCTTTACGAGTTGTGCAGGCCTGTCTTACAGGGACCTTTGTTTTTGCTAGAGCCACTTTTGTACTTTTATTTACTTTATATCTTCCAGGCATTTTTCTTACTCTTTGCGCCTCCCAGATTCGTGCTTCTTGAGGAGCCAGCATAACCCTGGGCATGAGCAATCCCTTTGATTTACTTGGGCTGCCTATAGCGTGCTCCACTGCCCATAACATTTGGAGCATGGTGTGGTCCAGTCACTCCCTTAGCATGCACTTTTGCTGCCTGTGCACCTTCCCCCCCTTTTCCACTGGTGGTACTGTCTTAAGAGCCATTTCCACAATCTCTAAGGCCCTCTAAGGCATCCAGTGTGGTGTAAATGCTCCTTAGTGGGGGTTTGCCCCCTTACGCCTTTCCTCCTTCATGTCACTTTGGACCTTGTTCTCCTCTCACATACATACCTGATTCACACGGACTTCATTTGAGTTACTCCTGAGTTACACAATTTTATGTGAGTGGAGGATCAGGCTCTTTTGTTTTTAGTTTTAAACTTGCTATCTGTCCCCCTGTACCACTTGGTCTGTGATTGCTAGCCCCTCTCACAAGCTAAACAGGATTGGGCCAGCTCACTACTTGGCTTGGCGATCTCCCCAAGCAAACCCTACGTGTTCCAGAACGTGGTGGTGGTGGTGATTCAGTAGGGGGCACACTATTCTTAGAGTTCCTACTCAGGGCCGTCCTTAGCCATAGGCAGAATAGGCAGGCGCCTAGGGCTCCACGAGGGCTGGGGGCACCAGACACTCTGCCGGGAGGGACGGGAAGCAGTGGAGCCTGTAAGAGCAGCGCTGGGTCCTAGAGAGAGCCGAATGCCTGCAGCACTGAGGGAGGGAATTGGCTGCTGGGGTCTCTGGGAAGGGGAGGGGATAGGGGTGAGGGAAGGAACTCACCTGTGAGTGTGACTCCTTCCCCCAGCGTGAGGTGAGGCAGGCTTGGCGTCTCTGGCAGTATCCTTTGTTGCTCCCCATAATGTCCATTCTTCTCCCCCCACACGGAGCACCCCTCTCTCCCCCCTCCCCTCTGGCAGGGCTGGGTTGGGTGAGGTGCTAGGGGAAGGGGGAGCTGGCTGGCTGGTGCTGAGGAATGAAAGTGAAAGTAACTCACTTCCTCTGCTGCCAGCCAGGATTGGAATGGTCACACACAGCTGGCTGGGCTGGGGATAGGGTGGTGACCAGATAGCATGTGTGGAAAAATAAGGACAGGGGGTTGGGGTAGGGTGACCAGATGTCCCACTTTTATAGGGCCAGTCCCAATTTTGGGGTCTTTTTCTTATATAGGCTCCTATTACCTCCCCACCCCCTGTCCTGATTTTTCACCCTTACCCCCCCACCTAGGGTGACCAGACAGTAATTGGTGCCTATATAAGACAAAGCCCCAAATATTGGGACTGGCCCTATAAAATCAGGACATCTGGTCACCCTAGCTGGGGAGCGCGTCTCTCCCCTGGGCTGGCAGCGATCCATCTCATCCGGGGGGAGCTGCGCAGGGCAAGATGAGGCTGTGGCTCCATGGGTGCCCCGTCCCTGAGATCAGATGCTGCGCTAACTTCCCCATGGTCCGTGGGGCTGGCGGTGGTGCCCAGTGGCCTGTGATTGGACCTGAGGGTTTGCTGCTGCTGTTGCCACTCTGCACCACAAGAGGTGGATTTTTGGGGTCCTGCAACTTTCCACCTATCTCCTCCTCTACTGCAGCTGTTGGACCAGCAAGCTGGGGGGTGAGCCAAGCATGGAAGCAGTACTGTGTTACCATTTAGATTGTCATTTAACAACTTTGTTTGCCAAAAATGCTTGCTAACAATCCTGAATCCAATTTCAATATTTTTATTTACATCAACATCTTAGCCAAAAACAGAAGATTAAGTTGTTGACAGTTATTTGTGACAAGTTTGGTTTGGGGCAGGGAGTGGGCCAGTTTTTATCAGAGAAACAAAAAATGTTGACTGGCTTTCCTATAGCCCTGTTACTGCTAACTACAGCCCTCCAACAACTGTAATATGCTCATCTCCTGACTAGTGTATAGAGTGACCATATGTTGTACTAAGATGCTCTTGCTTTTTTTCCCAGTGAGTCAGTATAGCTTTTGCCAGCCCAGAGGCTGGGAAGTCAACGTCTTACATTTTCACAATGTTTTGTCCAACTTTCATAAAGTGAATATACGGTTAATATGAGTTAAAAAGGCCAGGGACACTTCCTTGTGACGAATCTGTGCAGCAAATCATGCTAGAGCTATGAAAATATCAGGTTTTGATGGAACTTTAGAGGCAGTGATTTATCATGTATATCTGGCAGTGCCCAAAATGTGATGTTATTGCTACCGTCTTTCCAAACAAAAATAAGGCACAATAGCACTTCTGTAACATTTCTGTGCTACCTTAATCTAGATGAGCAGTTTGAATTTTTGTATGACATAACTAAATTCAACGAAAAAGGAAAACAAGAGCAGCTAATGACAAAGAGCAAGAACCTAGAGAGCCTCCTGAAGCATGGTGATAGTTTTGATTTAAATGGACTTGAACTGTACGAAGAATTGAGTACATTGTCATCAATGGTGCCACGTGCAAAATCGGTGATGGACATTGTACAGTTTATTCATTTGAGCAAACTTGTTAACATATATCCTAATGTGTATATTACCACTCGTATTCTACCGACAATTCCTGTAACAGTAGCATCAGGAGAACAGAGTTTCTCAAAACTAAAGCTCATTTAAAAACTATCTCCATTCTACAATGAGTCAGGAACGCTTGACTGGTCTTGTCATTCTGTCAATCAATCAGAATTTTTCTATAGTGCGTCTTCTTTAGTGCTAGTCCATCAGCATTACAGTGTGCTTAATTAAGTTAAACTGTTTTTAATAATGTGCATGTGGCAAGTTTTCCAATACTGTAAGCTTATGTTTGTGTTGCTAAGAGCAAATCAGGGATAGGGGCACCAGTTTAATAATCCCACCTAGGGCACCATAATTCCTAAAGACGACCCTGTTCCTACTGAACCAAAACCCCAGCCAGCTAAAAGCTATTTCCTGTATGAGGCATTTTCCATACAAGCTGTTTGCGTAGCCAGAGAAGCTGTTTCTGTCATTGACAAAGGGGGTGGGAGGGACTGCAGTGCTGCCTGCAAAAATAATTAGTTTAATATTAGGGCTGGTCAAAAATGTTTGGCAACAAGTCAGAATTTTCCATGGAAATTTTTTTTTTTTACTCATTTTTAGCAAAATTGTCTACAGATTAAAAAAAAAATCTGACTTGCTCTAGAGCTAACAGGGCAGTGAGACCACAACTCTTTCATGTCCTAACTTGTGTGTTACATTTGCAACTTTTTTTGCATCTAAAGGTGATTTTAAGTTAAAGAGGTGTGACTTTTCTGATGGAGATCAGGCTCTGAGTGTGATGGGGGTGGTGAGAGAGAGATGGAAGGGCATGTGGGACACTTTGTGATATTCTTCACTTTTCAACTTAAACAATTATTAAAGATCAGAAGTCTGTTTTCACATTAGAGACATTGTGAGACTTTCTGATGATTGAGTTTCTATGCAGTATCATCCACATACTTTATTACAGAACTTCAATACTATGACAATAACAAGGTCAATCACAATAAAATTTCAAAAAGTTTACAAAACTACCATTACAAATCTGCAACACTGTTACAAAGGAGGCAGGACAAGCTTGGTGCTGAGAAATAGAGGTTGACATTTGTGCCTGCTACAGTATTATTGTTATGCTGACACATCCATGTTGACAATTCCAGAATCTAAGCTTGTACTGGAGTACACCTATTTGTATAAAGGAGAATGGTAGAAGTGGAATGGGAGCAACTTCTGTGGGGAAAATAAAGCCCAGGTCTTTTAAAGAAGAAAAATAAGCCCCTGGAGTTTACTGCTCTGTGGGTTTGCTGATGTAATGGAGTATCAACAGGCAATTGAGAAGGGGCTGTAACCATCATCTTCTGTAACAATAATTACACATAAATGTAATGTTTTCAGTGACACCATTATTGTAAATATAATATTCAAGACTATTCTCATGACTGCTACTGGGTTGCTTAAGCATATGTTTGTATTTACTACAGAAGCGATTGGAGAAATGCAGGGGTTATTTCAGTTAAGAAAAGTTCACCTCTTTCACAAAGAATGACAATATGTACCTCTGCTTCAACACAGTGGGCCAAATTCATCCCTGGTATAATTCCACAGACCTCAATCCAATTACCCCCAAGGATGGATTTTACCTGGAATCTTCATATTCAATCTTTGACATGTGAAAAGTCTGATCTGCACTTCTGCTGTTCACAGCAGAATAGCTGAGCTGACATTCTGAATGTCTGGGTGCATTACCGGGTACTGACGTGCAAATATTTCCACCAGCTTGATGCAATCGTACGGCACTTCCCCAGGTCACCTGAAGGGCTTTGAAACAAAGCTAGGCAGGCAAGGCTAAGACTGATATTTGGGGGGCAGAGGGGAAGATTCACCCACTAGAATGCAGAGATGAAAAGCGTTTTGAAGCTGTTAAATAATACAAAATTAAGGCTACTGTGAGGTGTTCTTGGTCCATGTTTTGTAAAACACTCAGATCAGCAAATTTGTTTATTGAATCCCTGGAGCAGCTCAAATGTTTTTCTTTTCTTTGTTTCAAGCAGGCAGCCACCACAGCGCACACGTGTAATAGTACTTTAAAGGCAGCTGGTTTTATGGGTTATTCAAAAACTACAAAACCTCTAGGCTAGGTGAGATTTCTTTTCCTCTCACTAAACACATTTTGTGACCAAACTTTTAAATCTGGAATGGACACCATCGTACTTGGTGTAAAGTGAGAGGCTTTGGGCGTTATTCCTTCCCTTAATCAAAAGCCACTAAGTTCCACACAACTCGATGCTAGGGGCTGGATTGCCATTCAGCCAGATGCAGCCATGCCGGGGAGTCAGACCTCTCTACCCCCAAGGTGAGTCTGCATTAATGCTCCACATATTGCAGGCAGCTCCTGCTGGACAGGAGGAGGGGAAGATTGTGGCCAGTATTCCCTCTGCAAAGCAGGCATGTGGAACTTTGGCTCCAATTCTCTTCCCCCATCTGACGACACGCTGACCAGCAGAGCTGAGCCAATGTGGGGGTGGGGAAGCAAGCTGAACCCTTTTCATGGCTGCAGTACGCTGCTCCTGTCCCCACTCCGCATAGGCGCGAGGGAAGGAATTGTGAGTCTGGGACTCTTCCAGAGACACAAGGGACTAACGGCGGCATTTAGCCTTGGTCAAATGATCTGAATTAAAAGTAAGCCCAATATTTAGGTGCAAAGCTCAATTCAGCATGTGCTATGGAGCCACTATTAGTGCTTTCCTAATACTCTGGACTCAGAAAATGTGGTCTCTGTAGTGAACAACCCTCTTGCCTTGCCTAAGTTATTAGTTTGAACAGATGACCCTACAATGCTGTGCTTTCGCTACTTGTGTTGTATGGCACCCACATTTAAAACAGAGCTCAGAATGCTTCAGATGGGCCAGAGCTCTTCAGTTGCTTTGAATAGTGGAATAGGGCACTTGTGAATTTTGTCCCCCGCCCATTAAAGTTCCCAATCCGGCAGTGAGCTCCACGAGGGCAGAGCTCCTTGCAGCATTAGGGGGGGAAACCCCTCCAAGTAACCAAACCCACAAAGGGTTCAGGTGCTAGAGCAAAGGGGTGCGTTTGCTTTTTGAAATGAAATATGGCCCCGTATCTGGATTCATTGCATACTTTGTCAGAAAACTCAGTTCAGCCCAGTCCTTCTTCCAAACCACTAGCACGTTCAATTTGCTAAACATGCTAAATGGGTCCTCAAGGGCAAAAAAAAGGCCCTTTCCTGCAACTCATCCTCTTGAAACCTGTACTGTACAAGCCAGAGAAGGACAGTCACTTCAGTGAAAGGCATATATACAATGCTGCAACAGCACAACCCCTCTTGGGATGAAGAGGGCAACTTTCTAGCCTGTTGATGGCCATTTAAACAGCAACATCAACTGCTGCTATTTGAAACGTGAAGAGTGGCAATCACCTCTCTATAGCATGTCCAAACTACAATACTGTTGTGCAAGGGAGCGTGTCTGCTCGTCGTGATCTTACAGTGAAGGAAGCAGTATACAATGGGATAGAGTTAAGATGGTGGCATAGTCTGTAGCAGTTCCACAATTTTGCTGCTGTGGGGGGTTGTGAAGGCCATGACCAGAAATGAGGCCAATGCGAGTGAGCCAAGGGGAAAAATGACAAAACACAGACTTTGGAAAGAATAAAAAGCAGTACATCATAAAAGCAAGACATTTCAAATGATCCTGCTCAGTGTACAGAACTTTTAAGGGACAATGGGACTGCCCAGTTACAAGGGAACTCCTAAATGATGTGCCTATGTTCAATCCATAATTTAATTTGGAAGAGGCACAAAACCTTTAAAAACCCCCCACCAATATACATTATGGGAGTGAGGAAAGAATCTCAAAGAACTTTTTTTTTCTTCTTCAAAGAAACATTTCTGAATCGATAGTTCGGAGGTTTGTATTTTTTTCTTTAAAAAAAAAATTAACAAATCTAAATAGTTTAGATTGTTGCCACAAAACAAAAGTTGATTCATTCTAGTTTTGCAAGCTGTGGTGAAGTCCAGTTCTGTATAACCAGCTGCATACAGAACAGATTTCAGGTAAAAGAGACTGACTGACTGTTACACTATGAGATCCTGGAGCTCTTGGTCAGTCAGCTCATTGACCTCCATGATCTTTTCCAAGTGTTCCATGTATCTGACATGGTCCTGCAAGAAGTGTGGTGCTCTCATGTTCTCGATCACCGCAAATTCCTTCAAGCGATCCACATCCTCGTAAGAGACCTAGAGGAGAGGACAAGGAGTAAGTCAAAGCTGTACGCATTTTGCAAATGGGTCTAAAACGCATGATTTCATTCCCCTCCCATAGGTGACAAAAGGATTCCAGGGCACAGGTGTTTTAAAGCTGCTTGTCAGAATCCTTCTCTCGAGGTGATGACAGAGTCTGGCTTTATGCATGGTCCAGTAAGGTGTGCATTAGAACATGATCCCAGGGAATTACTACATCCTTTCAAAGGAGGCCTGGTTCTGTTTCCACTGAAGTCAATGAACAGACTTTCAGGGCATGTCTACACAACAAAATTAAGTCGACTTTAGTTAGGTCGACCTACAGCCATCACAGTAATTAAATCAACCATTTGTGTCCACATTATGCTCTTTCTGTCGGCGGTGCATGTCCTCACCACAAATGCTTGCACTGACTTAAGTGGGCCATTTGGGGGCACTGACAGCCGGAGCCCCCCGCCCCAGGGCTGACAGCTGTCAAAGGTAGCAGCAGACGATGTAAGTAAGCAGGCTCTACCCGGACACTACGTCAACTTAACTATATTGACCTAAGTGCTACGCCTCTAGTGGAGGCGGAGTTGTTAGGTCGGCATAGCGGGCGAGTTAAATCAGCAAGAGTAACATTGTAGTGTAGATGCTTACACAGTCTACTTACTCTGTAGTGTAGACCAGGTCTTAGTGGGAGCAAGATTGGTGGCTATTAAGGATGAATGAACTAGTCCAGAAAAACTGATTTCCTTCCCATCCACAAGGATGGCCTTTCTTCTTCTTTTTTGATGTTCCTGTTATACGTGCCAACAGACATCCAGTTTCTTATACTGGGGCTGATTTCTCCTTGCAAACCTTATGTGCTCTGGAGCTTTCCTGACAGAGATGCACAGTGTAATTGGGGTAGGGGCGCTCTTACAAAGAAGTCACCATGTGAGCAAGATGTGAAAGAATGAGCTTGCGCACGTGAGGGATCAGGGCTGTTGCAGGCCTCTTAGGTGAGGGGGAAGGGATGGGAAATCTGCTCTTACACATGTTCACATGCAAGGGGAGGGGCAGGCCCAACGGGAGATCTGAGGAGGGAAGGGGGGCTGTGGTGGCCAAGGTTTGGGAAACTAGAAAGGGAAGTGAAAAGGCTCTGTGGATGTATGGAGACTGCAGGGATGGGAGGAGTCCTCGTATGGTTCATAGGAGTTTTGGAGAAGCAGCCAAACTGTCAGTGCTAACATGACCCAAGCTTCCAAAGCTTTAGCTTCACTGCCACTAATTCATTTGTGCTTGTGCAGAGTGAAATAAAAATGTGTCATTGCAGTATGAGGGTTGCCACCTTTGAGTTACAAAAAGTCTGGGACATACAGGATGATTTGGGGCCCATAAAACTGGCCAGCTGGCAGTGTGTACTTAGCTGTCCTAGGAAATCAGTACCTCCAAAAAGGAATGATACTGGGAAAACTTGCATAGGTGGCAACCTAATTAGTAAGTAACTTGTTACAAATTATGATGCAGTATTGGCAATCTAAGCATTCCAAAACAATGAGTAAGGTCTCAACAACCATGGGATTGTTACAAAAATAATAAATTATGGGTTTATCTTCTTAGCCTTCTGAGTGCAGGTAGATCATTTTCAAGCATTTCTCCGCTATCATATAGACTATATAGTTACTTTTTTAATGACAGCTGAGATTCTCACATAACTACTACACCCCAGGAGCTGGGGCTTTAAGAAAAACCCCAAATATCCCAAGACTTATGATAAAATTGTGAGAGTTGGCAGCACGGTGATTGAATCGTGGCAGGAGGAAGAGTGGAGGGGTGCTGGCTCGGGTGTTAGCTACAAGAGCCATTCCACCGGCATTTGGGACAATGCCCAGCATGACTGGACCTGCGTTGCTGTGCCACAGGCAGGCCTGAGGCATGGATGTTTCTACTAAGTGGCCCGCCACAGAGAAATGAGGCTGCGTTGTGCCAGATCCTCTTCCCTTGAAGTCTCTTAAGTACAAGGCGGTAATCCTGCTCTGCTCCTGCATGGGGCTGAGGAATGCTCCCATGAGCACTTTTGCAAGATCTCACCCTACACAACTCCCTACTTCTCTTTGCTAATTGGTAGGGCCCTACCAAATTCACGCTCCATTTTGGTCAATTTCATGATCATATGATTTTTAAAATCTTAAATTTCATGATTTCAGCTATTTAAATCTGAAATGTCACGGTGTTGTAATTGTAGGGGTCCTGTCCCAAAAAGGAGTTGTGGGGTGGTTGCAAGGTTATTGTAGGGGGGGGGTTTGTGGTACTGCTACCCTTGCTTTTGCCCTGCTGCTGGGAGTGGCGCTGCCTTCAGAGCTCGGCAGCTGGAGAGCGGTGGCTGCTGGCCAGGAGCCCGGCTCTAAAGGCAGAGCCACCGTCAGCAGCAGCGCAGAAGTAAGGATGGCATGGTATGGTATTGCCACCCTTACTTCTGTGCTGCTGCCTGCAGAGCTGGGCCCTCAGTCAGCAGCTGCCACTTTCTGGCCACCCAGCTCTGAAGGCAGCAGCGCAGAAGTAAGGGTGGCATGGTATGGTATTGCCACCCTTACTTCTGTGCTGCTGCTGGCGCGGCGCTGCCTTCAGAGCTGAGCGATTGGCCAACAGCTGCCGCTTTCCAGCCACCCAGCTCTGAAGGCAGCGGAGAAGTAAGGGTGGCAATACCGGGATCCCCCTAAAATAATCTTGCGAACCCCTCCCCCACAACTTCCTTTTGAGTCAGGCCTCTCAATTGGAGAAACGCTGGTCTCCCCCATGAAATCTGTATAGTATAGGTTAAAAGGACACAAAAGACCAGATTTCACAGTCTGTGACGTGTTTCTCATGGCTGTGAATTTGGTAGGGCCCTACTAATCGAGCATGTGCAGTTACTAAGGGCTTGTCTTCACTACCCGCCGGATCGGCGGGTAGCAATCGATCTATCAGGGATCGATTTTTCGCGTCTCATTAAGACGCGCTTAATCGATCCCCGATCGCGCTCCCCGTCGGCGCCGGAAAACCACGTCATCGACCGGCGCAAGCGGAGTCGACGGGGGAGCTGCAGCGATCGACGCGCCGCCGTCTTCATGGTCAGGTAAGCCGATTACGATATGCCGATTTCAGCTACGTTATTCACGTAGCTGAATCTGCGTATCGTAGATCGACCCCTCTCCCCTAGTGTAGCCCTGGGCCTAGTTAAAAAAACCTGTCTTTATAAAATGAAAACCACCTTAGAACTGAAAATGTTTCTGCAACAAGGGATTTCAGCTAGCGCTTTTTTGTTTCATTTTTAAATAAGGAACAAATACAGTACGTGCCATTTGCTTTTACAAAAAGTGGTAGGGTGGCCAGAGAGCTTTGTAATATTGCATAGGTTTCTCCCACCCCCACAATTCTCCCATATGCTATTGCAGGGATGGAAAGAAATGTAGCTTCTCTAGGATATAGCTTTAATCACTGTGTAACAGGCTGGCAGTGATATAGCAGATTGGGAAAGAGTTCAAGAAAGTTCTGCTGACTCCCTGAGGCAGGTGGCTTGTTAATCCATCTATACATAAGGAGGTGGGGTGGAAAGAGAGGATGCAGGGTTTAGACTGAGCTGTTTAGAGGAAGACTAGGAGCAGCCAAATCTGGGGAGCTGCTCTTATGTTATCTTGTTACTTAACAACTCCACACTCCAGGAAAGGGGTGAGATAGAACTTCATATAGTGTGCAGACTGTGTTCGTAGAGCAGGTTGGGAAAGGCACCTGTTTGTGCACAGATATGTCTTCTGAGCTACAGTGGAAAAATAAATCCTGATAAAAAGAGAACAAGCACAGGTTAATCCAGGTCAAATGGGAGACTTACAGTTTAAAAGGACCACAAAAAGGGAAGATCTTCATTGCAGCCTGACTAGTGTAAATATAGAAATGTCTAAAAGCCAAAGCCTAGCTCAACTTAACTGGCTGCGTGCAGGGAAGCTATGTGGGAAGTTGCAGGGAATGGAATCTTTCCCCTCACGCTGGGGACAAGGCTCTGAGCACTGCTATGTACAAGGTAGGATGGCTGAGGTTAGATGCCTACAAGATGTCACAAGTTGACTGGCCCCTTTTAAGAGGAAGTGGTGTCCAGTGCACCTGTGATTCACCAGCTACCTCCTACATGAGTTTAAGTGAAGGCCTTGGGCCTGAGAGGGTTCCAGTCAGGAAAGAAGCAGGTGAGAGGTGCCCGACAGCGCCGAGTCTCACAGCCTGGGTCAACTGGCTCAAGCTCGCAGAGCTTGGGCTGTGGGGCTAAAAACCACAGTGTAGACGTTCAGGCTCAGACAGGGGCCTGGGTTCTGAGATCTAGCCCCCTTGTGGGGTTTCAGAGCTGGGATCCAGCAATTTTTAGTCCCGCAAGCCCAAGTCAGCTGAGCCAGCCCAGCCACGGCCGTGCTGCAGTTCTATTACTGCCATGTAGACATATCCTGAGAGAGCCAGGCAATGAGTAGGTGAGAGCTGCCAGAGACCAGGAGACTGAGAGGTCGCTGAAGGAAGCTTTAGGTTGTTCCTGGGGGAAGGCTAAAGACAGGGGAGCAAGAAGGGTTTGCTGGCTGGTCTTCCCAAGCCAGAGGGCTGAGGGCCAAGGGGGTATTAGGAATGTTCCCTATGTGAGGATGAACTCCCAGCAGAGAGGCTGTGGGGGATCCAGAAAGAGCCTGGGTGTGGTGAAGATGCTGGAGCGTGGTATGTGCTGTGTCGATGGACCCAAGGATGTGGGATTTTACAGACTACACACACTGGCTGTGAGAAATGGACCATGCTTGGTTGGGACTTTGGTTGTGGATTTGAAACTATGTTTTGGCAATATCCTGCCTCCCAGGAGGGTATCAGTGAGTCAAGAAAGCTTGTGTGGAGTTACTGGGGACTCTGAAGGAGGGAGACTGAAGCAGGCGCACCTGTTATGCAGTGGCCTCCCACTGGAGAGCGCTCGAGGCAGGGCCGCTCTGAGGCCGCCCTTTCAACACCCTGCCTTCAAATTTCAACCTCCTCCCTCCACAGGACAATGAAGTCTTTATTTTTGTTTCTTACAAACGGTCAGATTCCTATTTGACCTGAATCTACATGGGTGCTCAATAGCTGTGATCAAACTATGCCTCAGTCGAGCTGTATTTCCCCCAGCCACTGCCATCACTAAACGTGGTATTTGACAACATTTTAGGAGGGAAAGATCTGACTCACCACATAGCTCTCTCTTAATAGGCTACTCTCACCGCGGTGTGCAAGCAAACCTATTGGACTCAGCAAAAAAAGGGATTTTTGTTTTTGAGCTGATTTTGAAGCGGATTTTTCTGTCACGCTCGCCAGACTGCTTTCCAAAAATGTGTATTAGTGACATTTTACATTCTGACTTTAAAAATTATTGAATTTGATGCATTTAGGAATTATGTGCAATGTCTGAGCTCTGTTTCTATTGTCTAGCTTTATTTGTATTATCATCATGTTCTGAGCTATAAGGATTCCAAGATTTAATTCCTGGCTAAACCACTACAAATCTCTAAAATGGCTACTTCTCAATATTATTTCTCTCCAGGCGTCAGCCTCTTTCATCTGTTTCTCCCCTCTGGGCAGGCCAAGCAGCTTGCACCGGTACATTAGTCTTACTCTATGCATTCCTACACACTGCTGTCTTCAAAATATCAAGTACAACGAGAAGTATCAAAAGACAGGACTTTTCCTGGGATTGACAAGGCTTTCACCACTGGGGTAAGGGAAGAAGACATAGACACTCCTTAATGAGCACTATACTAAACACATTCCCATGATAAATCAGAGATTGATTTTACAGACACATTAATTTAACTATCAATAAAATGTACAAAGTAGTTATTCTGTTTTGGACCCACACAGAAGTTGTATTCATGGTAGAAAAATGCCAGAGGAAAATGCACATCTTGTGATCTATCATCTGCCCAGAATAATCAGTACATTTGCTGAAATAAGCCATGAGAACATTTTCTGATTTGTAGTGAGAATTTCCCAAGTGGATGGCAACCTTCACTATGATTGGATCCTTTACTTTTTCAAGTTCTTTCAGCAAAGCTTAATATCCTTTTTGGAACATAAAAAAAAAAAAGAGGATTTTGAAGTTGGTTTGATCATAACACTTCTTTACCATACATCAAATTCTAGTGGGAGCTTTCTGTTCATATCTGATGGCAGAATTTGACGTTTTAAGAATAGTCACTGCTCTTACATGCCTCAGACTTAGTTTTCTTGCAAAAGATACATATAACAAATGTATTAAAATTACATTAAAAACCCATATTAAAAGAACACTAAAGTTGCAAATGCCAGAATGCAGGGTGTCTGTGTAACTGTACTTTGGCCCTTTTGTGTGCATACATTATGATACAGTCTAATTGCATGATCCCATGCTGTTTTCCACAGGACCTCTGCCTCTTTCAGTGCACAGGATGGACAGTGCTTATTGATTCAAGATTTATTTTAATCCTCCTCCTCATTCAATGTGTAGTAGCCGCAGGCTGTTTTTATTGCATACCATTTAAACCCTGCACCAACACAAAATTATTAATTTCCTCAAGGACTTTTCTATTACATTTAATCAATGTCATATCTCAGTGTTTCACAAATAATAATGAATTTATCTTCACAATATCCCTGTGATGTAAGGTGGTATTATTGCCATTTTACAGATTAAGAAAAGGCACAGAGATTAAAACCAAAATTGTCAAATGCGTTGATTAATTATTGGTGTCCAATTTGAGGAATCTAGTGCTTGATTTTTTTTCCCAAGAGTACTTAGCATTTTTATAGAAGTTTATATGTTCAAAGCACAGCGTCCACTGACTTCATTTGCAGCTGGAAGTGCTCAGGCCTTCTGCAAATCAGACCTCAGGACCTTAGGATCTCTAGTTGGGCACCCAGAAAATGAGGAACACACAGTTAGTGATCGTGTGTGAAAAGTTTGGCTTAAAAGACTTGCCTAGCATCACATATGATTTCTATGGCAGAGACAGGGATAGAATCCAGTTCTCCAGGGTAGCATTCAACTGCCTTAACCATGAGACTCTCCTTTCTTTTCCTGCAACCCCCTGCCTCATTCATTATACACCTTCCAACTTCTGCAGCAAATGATGGAGGGGTCCTCCAGGCACACTACAGCTTCACACATACACCGACTATTTTCATTCCCTGAGCCTAACCCATCCTGTGCACTGAATGAGCCTGGGTCCTGTGGGAAAAATAGTATGTGATTATGTAATTGTATCCGAATGCATGCACGCAAGGGGGCAGAATTAAGGTTGCACAGGAAACCTTAATTCTGGCAGCTCCTAACTTTTTTGAGCACTTGATTTTGAAACCTTATTTTTCTTTTAAAGTAGTTTTTATTCTATGTAATTTCCTAAAGTTTGAAGAAAACCAAACTGCAAAATCAGAATGTAGATCATATAAAATTACATGGGTCATTGGCATGGGACCTTTGTATTCACAGCCCAGATTTTCATCACTTTAATGGAGTATGTGGTAGAAGTAGTCGGCTATTATCCTCTATGTGGATCAGTCACTAGACACATAGGAGCCTAAATAATTTTGAGAATCTGGGCCTAACTTCCACTAAAATCAGTGAAATGTGGGAGCCTAAATATCTCTAAGGGTCTGGGCCACAGTCTGCTAGGGATGGCTATTTGCTGACAGCAGAGGAATGCTGAACTCAGGACTCCTGGGTTCAGGTCTAGGTTCTGAAGGGGAGTGTGTTCAAAATGGTTATAGACCTTGCTGCCCCTGTCCACCCCAATGCCCCATTCCTACCCTCCTCTGCTTATCTTCCCAATCTTCCCTCACCCCTTTCCATTCAAGCTAGTCTACTTCTTCCAACTCTTCCTTGTTGCCTGGGCGCCAGTAAGTGGAACACTGAGCGTGCAAAGGGAAAATAGTCCCTCTGCTTTCAGTTCCAGTGCCTGATGTCACAGTGGCCCCTGGCAACCAGAAGTGAGTGCAGGAAAAAGTCCTGCTCAGCCCCAGCAGTGCTATGACAGAGCATGCTCAGCTGCAGCCTTGCCAATACCCACAATTTGATTATTTTAAAGACCCAGCTACTGGAGTCAACTTATTACCTGAAAAATCTCAGATTTCCATTAAAATAAAAAAGTAAGTTTCTAGCCCTCATCATTCCAAAGAAAACCATGAAACTATGAACCTTTAATAATCCAACACCAGAAGACAAAAGGAACAAAACTTATTACTTTAAAAATCTCATAATTTTTAAGCCAATGTCATGATTTTTGAGGGGCTTGACTTGTGATTTTTTTTTTTAACACTGAGGGTTGGCAATACTGCAGTCACGCTGCAGGGATGGCACATGCTCAGTTCGGCTGGCACACAGGAACTCTGGGGATTGAAGAAGTCCAGCACAGAAGGAACCTTTAGCAAACACTGCCAGCCTCTAAAACACATCTACTGAGTATCTGTGAACTGTGATTTTTTTTTTTTTTTCCCCCAGAGGCTTATAACTTAACAGGGAAATCACAAGGACACCTAAAGGCCTTGATACCAGAGTGACTTCCTGTCAAATTTTACATCTCTGCTCCAAAGCTTAGAAGCACGGCAGCTGTAAGAATTTTTTAATATGGGCATAACAACATATTTCCCCCAACCTAACAGCTGACCTGTTTTGATGGAAACTTTCCCAAAAAAGTCAGCCTAAGGCGGACACTTTTAGCCCAAATGGTAAGGTTCAGCAGTTAGAAACAACTGAAAATAGATTCTTATCATGGAAAATGTTAGACAACCTTAACTAGAGATATCGCTACCACTGTCACCTATAAATAAAGTACATTTGTCACATGTCCACCCAATGTGACACATTATTATACAGCTTAATATTATATGGACCAAATGTAACTCCATTGGATTTCGTCCATTGTGCATTTCTGAAATGGTTTTCAAACAAGAAAGCCAAACTGCTTGGTGACATCTATATGTCAATGACGTCTCTGTTATAGTTTCCTTGTTTGTTGTATACTATGAACCGCATCTGCTTTCTCTCCATATAAATAAAGTACTTCCCTATAATTTTCTCTAGAGGGCAGGAAGCAATTTATGTCCTGAGTCATATGTTCCTGACCAGGCTTCTGAAATGGAGCAAAGGCCTTAGGGTAGACCAAGGTCTTTCACTGGCTCTCCTAGATGTCAGCCCCTGACATTTCTAGCCCCTTCAAATATGAGGAACTCGTATTAGCCTTCCTGAAGCTATGTAGAGAATGAGGTAACATCAAATTAAGTTTTCAAGTGCACAGCAAGAAGCCTGCCAGCGGTTATCACTGAAGCCGTGGTGAAACTACTACATGGAAATATTACCAGTGTGCCCCACTACTGCAGGGTCCAGACAATGGACCAGATGGCTAGCGGCAGCTAAGAGAGGGGAACCTTATTTGCAGAGGACTCCACTTAAAGTAGAATTCAGTAGATTTTGTGGGAAAGTCTATTTTAGCGGTTTCTACAAAACTTGTACATTGAGGCAATTTCTACATTTTTTTCATGTAATTACCCCCCAGCTGACACCCAAAGGGCCAATGCATTGGGCTGTATGTCTACACTGCAGCTGGGAGCAAACCTCCCAGACCAGGTAGACAGATTCACGTTAGCACGCTGAACATAGCAGTGTGGATGTTGCTGCATGGCCAGACACTTGGGCTAGTGACCTGAGCTCTGACCAGGGGGACAGGTTGGGGGAGGGGTCCTCAAAGTGGCTGGGGCTCTAAGTGCTATTATAATACCAGTAATAATAGCACTCATTTATAGATGAGCATACTGAGACTCAGAGGTTATGTCTACACTGCAGCTGGAAGTGAGCCTTCTAGCCCAGGTAGACTGACCTACGCTAGCTTTACTTGAGCTAATGAACTAAAAATAGCTGTGTGGATGCTGTGGCACCAGTAGAGGCTCAGGCTAGCCCCCACAGCTCAGAGCCAGGCAGATGGGTGGGCTTAAGAGCCCAAGTTTCCACTGGTGCTGCAACAGTCACACTGCTCTTTTTAGCATGGTAGCTTGAACCCCACTAGTGCAAGTCTGTCTAAACAGGATGGGAGGCTCGCTCCCAGCTGGAGTGTAGATATACCCAGAGATGTTAAGTGACTTGCCAAGTTGGGAGCAGAGCCCAGGATTCCTGACCCTGTGTCCTTCTTCAACTACCAGATCACACTTCCTACTCTCATCTGAAAGTCAAATCCCACATTGGGGTTATGAACTGGTGGCTACTTCCCTGTATGTGCAGTTAATGCTGCAACTGGGCTAAAGGAAACCCATTGACATAAAATCACACTTCTGTCTGCAAATACATTACCTGCCATTGTTACAAACACCTAAGATAAAAATGATTTCAAGAGAGAGAGCAACATTATTTCTTTTTTATTTCATTTATGTACTTTGTAGATTTGACAGCACTTTGTGTAAAGTCTGCCCATTGCTCCAGTTGTTGCAGTGCAAAAGGCCCATGCAAACAGGGAGGAGAAAAACATTTTAAAAAAAAAATAGAAATGTGACTGTAAAACCACAAACTGGCAGGTATAAGGTGGTAAGAACCTGACAGGAAAGTGTAGGTCCTGAAAGTACTTTTAACTTACTCTTTGAAATTGACTATATTTCAAGTTGGTGTCTCTTTACTATAATGTACAGTGATGTCTGATTTTACAGATAGTGGAGATTCAAGACCAAGGTGATGCAAAGGGCACCAGCACATTTTAAGACAACACCTACAGGAAATGATCCTGTAATGTTCATGCAATTTAACAACTATTTAGAAAAGCACTTATTAAAATGATATCACTATTGCTTCTGTTCAGAGATTGATTCCACTCACCTTTCCCAGAGCCATCAGCAAGTGAAAATCGATAGACTCCCTGTATCTTAGGATTTGGAGGATGCCGTCCAAGTATACCTGATCCTTACTGAAGCAGCCTAAAGGAATCAGAGTCATGGTATTGTTTTCAGGCTTTTTCAAAGCAATGCATTTGCCAAAAGTAATTGTACACAAAATTATTTTATTTACTGCCATTAGATATTTTTGTCCCAGGACTTGCAAAATTTACCTGATATCTATTGGCTAGACTAGACGATTAAGCCTACTTGAAAGAAACTAAAGGCACTGGCCGTTAGGCAGAGTGGCTTGCTGGGAATCTCACAGTGTAAGACAGGGAGTTAAGCAGCTTTAAAACCCCTGGTCACAGAAATTTGCAGCACTCTGGTAACAAGCCTCACCCAGGGCGTAAAAAACAAGGGAGGGAAAATTATGAACCTAAAGGTCTT
Organism: Chelydra serpentina; assembly: GCA_037349315.1. Classification (NCBI taxonomy): domain Eukaryota; kingdom Metazoa; phylum Chordata; order Testudines; family Chelydridae; genus Chelydra; species Chelydra serpentina. The sequence goes on from JBAIAC010000032.1 coordinate 6,107,175, forward strand.
GACAGTGTCTCCTTTAACATCCATCAAAAATTCCTTTACCAAATCACTTTGAAGGTCCTGGAAAAAAATACTGTTTTTCATCTCAATCATTGTTTTAAATAAAGGATCCTTGCCACTTCATAGTATCCATTTTGGAAAACAAAGAGTTTAATTTTTTCACAATTCTTTGCACAAATCCTATCACCTGCCAACAGAGCTGCACAGGCCCCTTATTTTGAGCAAAGCTTCTGGAGAATGAAGATGGATTATGCTCAAGCTACACAGGAAACCAACCTGGCTGGGAAGTATCAGTCCACCCCCTCTTGGCTCGTACACAGTAATCCCACCTAGTGTTGGGGTCCTTGACAAATCTCCCCACATCCTGGAAGAGTTGACTGAAGGACATTTGGCTAGCTTGATAGACAGTGTAGTAAAGAAGGGCAGCCCTCCACAGAAAGGGGTCTTTTCGGAACAGGACACTGTGAATACTCGCCAGGCCTTCCTCGGTAGGGTTGATTGGCTTTAACCCATGCTTTTTACGTCCATTCCAATTGCACCAAGGCTGGCTGTTGTTGTTAATACCTCGAAAATAATGAGTTCCTAAAAGGAAAAAAGCAGGGAGCTTAGAACAGTAACAACCAGTGTCTCAAATAATAGTACAATTAGCTACCACAGGAGCTAACTAAGTTTAGGACCCAACTTCAGGATTCTCACCTATTGGGACAATGGGGGACTGGGAAAGGAGGTAACTTTCCACTTGATGACAGTGGAGAATGTAATCAATGGTAATTAAACAAGTGGAATAGCACTCATATAAGTGTCAACGGTGCAGGATGTACACAGGGTGATTCCAGCAGAAATTTTCAAAAGGACCTATGGGATTTAGGAGCACAAGTCCCATTGAACATCGGTGGAACTTTGTGCTCCCAAATCCCTACACGGAGATTTTTCAGAAGTGCATAACCCACCAACATTTCTCTTGTCTAGACAAGGCCTTGCTGTGGATGCGAAGTGGGGAGAACAGAGGAGGGAAAATTCAACATGCACTAGTATTTCTTTCTCCATGAGGCTGATCATAGAGCACTACAGCAGTTTTAGAGGAGGCTGCTGCCCTGGAACAAGAGGGTAGTTATAACAGTGGTGCAGGGCATTCACAGGCATAAAACCTGAAAGAGTAACTTGGTCAAAGCCATTGGATTTCATCTGGGTTTGGTCTGCTAAACTGGGGCAAGTTCACCCAAACCTAGAAAAAGTTTGAGAAACTTTCTACTATCCTGGGCTAAATGTTTGTAACTATTCTGTGTTATAGAGGTTTTTATACCATGTTCATCACTGTAGTGTCTGAGTACCTTCTAGCAGTGAATTTAGCAATATGACTACTACACATGTTATGTTTGTTCTCTCATCCTCTCCCCAGATAACTCAAAACTGGGGGGGACTTGCACAGATTTGGGGTTCACTGGCAACATTTCTCACATCTACAGCTCTCCATGTACTAGCTGGGTGTTTTAGTTCTACTGTATACTACAATTATAAATAGTCCTTTCTTATTCTTGACCACATCTACAGTAGCAGGGGCCAGAACTCCTTTTGGGTTTGTACAACACCTAGCAATTGTCAGTGTTACTGAAAACAAATAATAAATAGGAATGCACATATTCGCTCCGGCATGAAGAATTCAAAACGTGTCCATACCTATTTCATGCCTCAGCATCCCTTCTAGCCAGTGCTCACGTGCAGTGGAAACATTGATAGTCAGAGTTGGGCGGCCATTCACCACCATCATTGAGGCACGAGAAAGCAGGTCCTCAGTGAGATGAACTACAATCTAAGGAGAAAGTAAAGGTTGAGGCATAAAAGAGTTCTTTTCCTTTCCTGCTTTTTGCCACTTCTATTCTCCCTCTCACTTCCCCCAGCGTTTTATCTGGACTCGGTCACTTGCCTCTCAAGGCTCTTCCCAACAAGAGGCAAATTACCCCTGTGCTCAGTTTTTGTCTCTCTAGAAAGGTTCTATTTCCCTGTGCCTGTGTGAAGCCTCATTGACTTCAGTAGGACTTCGCATGAACATAAGGGTTCAGACATGCAAATTAGAAGGCAGAATTGGAACCTAACTGTCCTAGAGGGGAAACAGTGAAACTCGCTGAACAAAAAGTGCAGTCAAATGCACTAAGTTAACAAACTGAGAAAAGAGAAAATAATTCTTTAAGTAATTTATTGGAACCTTGCATACTACTAGTAGCAAGGGAAGGTAAATTAAAAACAATCAAACCCTGACAAATAGGTACTTAAATTGACTGAATATGTATATTCATGTATATGTATACTGAATATGTATATTCAGTCAATTTAAGTACCTATTTGTCAGGATTTTTTTAAAATTATATATATATATAATTACACACACACACTAAAAACATTGAAATTAAGATTTCTTTAAAAAAATTAAATTTCAAATCTTTAAAGGTCACCTACAGAAGTCAGAAGGCTTAGTGTGCGATCTTGCTGCACTATGATGCTCAATGGGCCATATAATACTCACTTAAATCCTATTCTGGTGGATTAAGTGGTGCACAGTCCGTGTGTGGATTCTTTCCACAGGAGTAAATTTCACCGTGTGTGTAATATTCATTCCTGACATGCAGGTAGGACTAGACAAACCAATGATGTCTAGCCAGTAAAATTCAAAATCCAGCATAGCTCTCCTGTTTAAACCTAATTCAGCATAAATGTATACAACAGAAATAAGAAATATAGGAAGCAGCAAAAAAAAGCTTTGCAATATAAGATGACTGCAAATTAGAGAAGTTTGTGGTGTGATACGGCATTAGAAAAACCCAGCGCACGTTGGGGCAGACATACGTAGTAGTGACTAAGTGGGGACGTGCTATTCTACAAGTAACTGAAGGGATAAGGAAGGAGAGTTGTTATTTCAGGTACACCTCCAAGTAATAGAATGAAATTAAGAATGGGAACACATAATTCAAGTAGCAGGAAAGCTTCCTGATGAGATCTATTACACTGTGGAATAATCTCCCAAGAGAAGTAGTTGGAAGCCACATTCTTTAGATCATTTAAAACTAGAATGGACAAACCCATTAGGAAATATAATGTATGGACCAAGTCTATATTGATAAGGGATGCACTACTAGATAACCTTATAGGTCTTTTCTATCTCTAATTTCTGATTCTGTGATTAAAGGGGAAGCTTTTTCATTGATCCTGTGCACAGGCGCCGACTTCCTGTGGCGCCGCTGGGAGCTCACGCCCAGTGTCGGGGGCGGGGCCCCACTCCCGATGCCGGGCCCTGCCCCCGACGCCGGGTGACGTTGCGGGGCCCCGCCCCCGACGTCGACGCAACGTCGCCCAGCATCGGGGGCGGGGCCCAGCAACGTCTCCCGGTGCTAAGGTAAGATGGCGGCGGGCCCCGGGGTTGGCGGGGAGCTGGCCGCGGGTCCCGGGGCGGGTGGGGAGCTGCCGGTGGGTGCAGAGCACCCACCAATTTTTCCCCGTGGGTGCTCTAGCCCCGGAGCACCCACGAAGTCGGCGCCTATGATCCTGTGTGCATCCTACCTCACCAAGGCAGCCTTCTTTCACCATGTATTTCCTGACATGATTCCAAATGCGACTTTTTGGTAGCAGGCTGCCTCCAGTAGCCTGCTCAAACTTTTCATAGCTTCCATATTTCTGCAATGTCCGTTCCATAATATTGACAGACTGTAAAAGACAAAAGCATAGCAGATTTAAGTGCAATAAGATTCAAGATGCAGACTAGGAATTGTATTACCTCTGCCCCAGAAACACCCCAGGGCCCTGCCCCTCCATGCTGGATTCACCAGGTGTGGGCAGGCAAGCTCAGCAAGGGAGGATCCAAGTGTGGAGGGGCTTAGTGTGGGGGGATCCACACTAAGGGAGGTGGTTTGAGAGGTTCTGTGTGGGGCAATCTGGGTGTGGACAGCTCAGTGGGGGATCCAGGTGCGGGGGGATCTGGATACACAGGGGCTTGGGGGGGGGGGGGGTTGGGTGCAACAATAATGGGACTCTGCAGGAGGGTCCAGGTGAAGATGGTTGGGCTCGGTGGGGGGGAATCTGGGTGCGGGTGGCTCATTGGGGTGGTCCAGGTGCAGGGGCGGGGAGGCTCGGCAGGAGGGTTTGGGTATGAGGTGTCTGGATGTACAGGGGATGGATGGATGGGGGAGTAGCTTCCTGTACAGTGATCCCTCCCCTTGCAACTGAGGTGCGATGGGTGCAGGAAGCACAGGAGCGGGGGAGTTTGCAGAGTTTCCTACAGAAATCTGGGGGTGGGTCTGACACAGCCCCGGATGCCGTGCAGGGGAAGAGGAAGTCCCATCCTCCCCAGCACAGCGGGACTAGCAGCTGAGCCTGGCGCAGGGTAGGAGCCGCCAGCCAAGTCTTCCCCAGTCCCGCCCCCTACACCACAGTGATTTCTCTCTCTGCTGGCTGCCCCAGGCACTCAAAACATACTGGGGAGGGTCATGTGACCACTCTTGTGGTTTCCCTTTGCTTCCCCGTCAGAAAGTCATTTTTCTGCAGGGAAGCAAAGAAATATGCAGGGGACGTAGATTCTGCGCATGCGCAGTGGCGTAGAATTCCCCCAGGAGTAATCTAAGCAACATTTAGTTCTTAGTTAATAGCCCAGTTTGTTTATTAGTCCGAGAACCTGTGTGCTTTTTCCAAGTTTTTTTTAAAGGCTGAATTATCAACTTGTTCTAGGCATCTTCTGATATTCATTTTAAATGGATGTTTTCCTGTCACTGTGCAGATTCTGATGTGCTCTCATGCTTGTATACATCACTTATAAGAAAAATAAGTTCCCTACTTAGTTACAGGAGTGCAGTTTACTTTCACTGAATAACCCAAATAATTCAGTACAACAGTTCTTCAGTTTCTCTTATAGCGTACCAGATCTTTTAAGATATTCATGTTACCTATTAGTTGCAATATAGATCTGGTTTCACTGAACAATCAATTTAATTTCACTCTTTCATTTAAACAGAATGTCTCCTTTAGTATTTTATCTTTTGGCATTGACTTTTCTTCACTGCTTTTGAAATACGGAAATTCAAGGAAGTCTGTAGGGTAAGCACCTGAAATGCTAAGAACTGGGCACCTATTTATAGTCTCTGAGGCTCAAATCCCTTTGACCATGCAACAGAGATCTGCATTCACAATGAAACTTAATTGACCAATAGTCTCTTATTCTGAGTCCCAGCCCTCTTTTCATCTCTCTTTCTTGCCCCCACATCTATTCAATTCCACCTCTTAAAAATGAATAGTGGATAGATTTTACTAAAATGTATTAAGATGTTGAAAATAAGAATTTAAATAAAATTTAACAGACAGTTCTGGTAGGTGAAATTACGGCACTAATTGATCAGTAAAGGCCCAACTCTGCCACCCTTACTCAAACTGAATGAACTCCTTGCAGATTATAGTACTACTCAGCATAAAGGTAGCAGAATCTGTCCCTGTGGGTACAATCCAGTTCTCATAAATGCCAATGAGAGTGTCTCAACTGAGAGCTAGATCAGGCCCTAAAACTTTTTGTCACAACTATGTTAAATTTCATAATTTACCCACAACAATAATACATTAATTATATAATAATCACAGTAATATGTTTAAGCGAGAATGAACAATAGGGAGTGTTCCAGGCTAGGATCCTGCCACACCTTGAGTGGGTTGTTAGTCATGAGGCCAAAGGTAGAGCAATGCAACTCCCCAAGAAGCCGTAATATGCTGTATCATCAAGATCCATGTACCCTTTTATCCTTGTAAGTCTAAAGTTACCCTTTGCAATTATTTATTAAGACATTGCCTTTAAAAAGCTCTTAAATAATTTGATCAACATTGTAATAAATCCTTGTGAAAAAAGTTTCATATTTTCAATTCTGTAAATAGAAAAAAACGTTAAAATCATTACTTTAATAGTCAAGTCAAATGCTTCACACACATTGCTAAAATTGGCCTCTCTACACTCTTGGGGGAACTCAGAGGTAATAACTGTCCCTATTACTAGCTGGGAAACTGACGCATAGATAGGTTAAGGCCAACATTTTCAGAAGTGGCCGCTGGTTTTGGGAGCCTCAGGTTTTGGAAGCCCAACTTAAGATACCTCAGACTTGATTCTCAGAAAGTACTGAACGCCCAGAACTCCCACTGGCTTCACTTGTAGTTATGGGTGCCCTGAACTTTCAAGCCCTAGAAGTCTCAAGACGAGCACACCAAGAATGGAGGCAGACAAATTAGTAGCCACTTTGGAAAATTTGGTGGTAAGTGACTAGCTCAAAGTCACACAGCAAGTCAGTAAGAGTCAGGAATGAAATTCAAAAACCCTGACTCCTGTCCCTTACTTCGATCACTCAACTTATTTTAAATAAAAATAAAAACTTTACAAAAATCTTTATTTTACGTGTTTTAAGTGGCTTCCTACTCCGAAGACTTTCCTTTTTTTCTCTTCTTTTTCCACCCTAGCCACCTCTCGAGGACTTTCTTTTTCATTTAATTTTTACTAGATGCTGAGTCAGAAGCAGCACGTGGCATCAGAATCATCTCTGTTGTTGGGGTGTGGAAGTGGGAGTAGAAGGAAGGCCTACCCTCATGCTAAGGGCTGCTGAGAGATGTGTCCCAGCAGTGGTTTCAACGTACTGTTTCTGTCAGAACCAAGTATCTTATCTGGGCTTCAGAGAGATGCTTTAAACACGAAGGGCAGCCCCCACTAGTCACATACTAGTCCCGGTTCAACTTTAAAAAAAAATTAAATAAAAAAACAGCTCTCACTGGTGGGGACTAAGCCTTGTTAAGAAACAGAAATGAATAAGGAGGAGGGAGAGCTGGAAGAAATCTTGAGAGCAAAGTTGGGCAAGAGGAGTGGCAAAGATGACGAGAATAAGAACTAATCTCTAAAGCTAGGGAAGGGATGATATATGAAAAGAGCACGATAAATTAGAGTGATGACAAAGGACAAAGGGATTGAGAAGAGATTTGAGGATGAAAATATATGTAATGCCTGGCACTGAGTAAGTTTGTTCACAACATGAAAGCTCATAGATAAAGGAAAATGAAGAGGTTTACTAAATGCAATTACAGGTAATCTTTAGTAGATAATCCTGCATTTCAACATTGTTTATAGAGGAATGTTGATATTACCTGTGATGCAGTTTAGCAAATAGAAGCAGCTCTGACATATGGTACTTTCCCAGATGAATGCTCTGCCATTTAACTAACCAGAATGCAATATTTTCTAATACTACTTCATTATAAATAGCAGTGAGGAAATTTCTTTAGAACACTGAACACAAATGAAGCTCTCAGTGACAGGAAACTCTGATGACTAATGCTAGGCACGGGAGCCTCTGTAAACCAGTGGATGGAGCACTGGCCTCAGAGTCAGGAGACCTGGGTCCTATTGCTTGTTGTGTGACCTTGGGCAAGTCACTGAATCCCTCTGTACCTCTATCCCCTATCTGAAAATGGGGCTTGTGACACTTACTATCTGTTGTAAAGTGCTTTGAGACGTATGGATCAAAAGCGCTATGTAAATACTAGGTCCTCATTCCTGTGAAGAGGTGGACAGAATCCTTTGAGGATCATGAGATGAACCCTTCTTAGCTAGATGAATTTGACTCCAATGGAAAATAACCTATCCAAATATGTAAAAGTGTTGAGATAGATTGAGGACACTAACAGCAGCCTAACCCATCCACACTGCAAATACAACCATTTTTATGCTCTCACCTGATCCAATTATAATAAACATGGTTGAGCTGTGTTCATGACACAGCCATGTGTCAACTGAGTTTGTGTGTCCACAACTACTACACTATCTATGCAGTCTGAGGAAAACCTGGGCAGTTATCCCAGTGCCAAAGTAAGGTACAGAGAACGCAGAGCACAGCAGGGGCGGGCAAACTTTTTGGCCTGAGAGCCGCATTGGGTTTCCGAAATTATATGGAGGGCTGGTTAGGGGAGGCTGTGCCTCCCCAAACAGCCAGGCATGGCCCGGCCCCCACCCCCATTCTACCCCCCTGCTTCTTGCCGCCTGACGGCCCCGCCAGGACTCCTGCCCAATCCACACACCACGCCCGCTCCCTGTCCCCTGACCGTCCCTGGATCCCCTGCCCCTGACTGCCCCATCCAACCCCTCCTCTCATTCCTGACGGCCCCCCCCGGGACCCCTACCCCCTCCAACCACCCCTTCTCCCTGTCCCCTGACCACCCCCAGAACCCCTGCCCCTGACTGCCCCCCGCCGCCCCATCCAACACCCCCTCTCCTTCCTGACTGACCCCCAGGACCACTGCCCCCATTCAAGCCCCCTGTTCCCCATCCTCTGATCGCCCGACCTTATCCACACCCCCGCCCCCTGACCACCACCCCGAACTCCCCTGCCTTCTATCCAAACCCTCCTTCTCCCTACCGCCTTACTGCGCTGCCTGGAGCACCGGTGGCTGGCGGCACTACAGCCATGCTGCCCAGAGCACCAGGACAGGCAGCCGTGCCGCCCGGCTGGAGCCAGCCATGCCACCGTGCAGCACAGAGCACCAGGTCAGGCCGTGGCTCTGCAGCTGTGCTGCCCAGCAAGAACTCGCAGCCCAGTGGCGCAGTGAGCTTAGGCTGTGCGGGAGGGGGAAAAGCAGAGGAGGGACCGGGGGCTAGCCTCCTGGGCCAGGAGCTCAGGAGCTGGGCAGGAGGGTCCTGCGGGCCGGATGTGGCCCATGGGCCCTAGTTTGCCCACCTCTGACCTAGAGCATAGGCACACAGCAGTACCTGCAAAGATGGGACAATGCACTGTTCTCCTGCACAGAGCTGAAAGAAAGGAAAACTAGCCAAACCAGTTACAAAGACAGTCAGGGGTGTTACATTCCAGGAAGTCAACCATATGTAAGTTGTTAGAATTTATTTGGTTTCTCTTGTGGAAAGAAAGCCCTTCCAGAATAATTATGGTAACCAATCAAAACCTGAGAAAGGCCCCAATGTTTTTGCAACAATGTCCTGTTATAGGGAAAATGCTTTATGTACTGTATATAGATAGCAGTGTTTGACTACAAACTACTTGACATACTGGGTACTGTTTGTTAACTAGTTCCAAGAGATGAAATGTCTCTTCAGAATGTATCAGTCACTATAAAAGGCTAAACAGTGTTCCCTTCTCTTCCCAAATTCATTTTTCAGTTCAGAGTTTCAGTTCACACTGAAGTGAGGCAACAACTTGTATGGTCTACATCTTAGCAAGAATATATACGTTACTGGTTGTCATTTTGGATAATATGTTGGTTCATCTGGACAAAATCTGTAAGAGTCTAAATTCAAATCTGCATGAAGATGAGGTTTCCTACAGCTAATGAAAAGAAATAGTGCCATCTGCTGGGATTGGTATTATTTGAGTTATGACTGCTGATATTTTGTTTATTTAAAGTCCAGAATCTGTTTATTCAATTTCTTAACAAGTCAGACTTTGAGATGTTGTTATTCCTTACAATTTCAATCACTTAAAATAATTCATTTGATCAAGCCATTTGCAGCTCTATCTGGGAAGAGAAGTTTTCCCTTGCTATGTGTCTGACTAAAGAGAAACCATCAGAAATATCACGGTTCACTGGACAAAAGACAAACATACTGCCTTACTTTTGTATTATGATATTAAAAATTGTGAGTCTCCGCATTTAATTATAAAGTAGAAAAGCTTAAAGTGACATGTTAGTCCCTAAAACCAGACAGCATATTGCTGAGGAACCATTCACTATTAGAAAAGGCATGCATTCATTATTACAGTGTTTTGCTTTACTGAAATAGGCTGAAAGAAATCAAACCTTTAAACAGATATTTCACAGGTTTCTGTATATGCGATCTTCACATAAAATCTTTGTAAGGTCTCATTTTTAAAAAAAATTCCAACATACCAGGCTGAATTGGTTTTTTTTCATAATATCATAGCTCTTTTTTAATTTAAGTGCAATCTGCAAAATTTAGTTTAACAATAAAACTATTTTATTAGTTATAGAAGGAAAAGAGGACCTGAATTTGCAATCATCTATTTTTAATGCTTCTAAAATTATCCAAAGAGCAAAAGGACGTTAAAAAAAAAAGACCGAAAGAGAGAGAAAAAACCAAATACATGCTCCTCAATAGAGGATTTTTTGCCACTTTTTAGGACAGAGTAGATAAATTATAAGTTCTGTTTTTCATCATGGTAATAGTAATAAAACCAAGCTAGTGGGTTACATTAATATATATATTTTAATATAAATCTGCAAACTACACCTTTAAATATCATAAGATAGGTATGTAAATCAATAAAAATGGATCTCTGAACACATCAGTGGCCATAAAATTCTCCCTAAATCAGATGTTAGAATCACGGGTGCTTGGTTTTTTGTTTTAAATTTTTGCACTGAGCTTCTTTGTTGTTTGGAAGTGAAATAATTTGCCTACTCATCCTCACAAAACCAGAGCCTACTACACAATGACAGGGCTTGTAACCAGGGCATCACTTACAATATTGGATTCTCTGCTAAACATTTTCCAAACACCCTTTATTTCCTAGGCTAGTCAAGGACCTTACCAAAAAAGCACTAATGGAAAGAGGGTCACTTCTGAAACTGGGTAGATAAGCACTGACTGTGTCTTATTTTGTTTACAGTTAAAATAGTTTAAAGTTAAAATAAAAACATGTTGAGCCTGAGAATACATAGGTAGGAAGCCACATTACTAAAACGAATGGAAAACTCTGCAGATTAGTGATCAGACAAACAACATCATCCTAATACCCCACAATAATCCACACTGAAATTAGGCCATGTATCATAGGAAAACTGATTTATGCAGCTTTACCTATCCCTGGAACAGAATTTCAGTCTCAGTCAAGGGCACGGGCACTGATTTGCTGCCTGATTGAGCCTGATGCAATGTGAAAATTCTTCCAAAGCTAATTAAACCAAATGAAATCAACACATGCTTATTCAATAATCGTGACCTTAAGGCAAGCAATAATGAATGTATGATTGCCCCCTAAATCCCTGTGTCATCAAGAGGACTGGCAGGTTTTCTAGGCTCTTTCCCTCCAGCACCTGCTTGAAACATATACAAAAAAAGTCTACTTTATTCACTGTATTTTTCCTAGATTAGATCCCGTGTAATTACTATGTGGCACCTTTCATGCTTTAAATCCGGTTAGAGCCACAAAATGTTATAGTAAAATCGTTATCCATAGAGCAGGCTAGTCAAAGAAAACATTACATCTAGTAATTAACATTTTGTGGATTATGATGGTATGTTTTAGGTGCTTTAATCCTGAAAAACATTTTTAAAATCAAAACACGTTCAAAGTGAAAAGGCTGCTATAATATAGATGTTCATTCAGTACTTCTAATGTGGCATATAATTTGTATTCTGTCAGATGCCATACTTTCATACTCTATTTTAATGTAGCCTGTTATGAGATGAAGAATGTTCTCACCTCAGCAAACAAAGTAAAATGCTGCTTTTATAAGTGGAAAAAGGTACTAAAAGAGGAGTGAACAAGGAAGATGTGCAACAATAACTATACCTGTTTAAGAAACTTGTTGGATGCTTGGCTGTGCTTAGCTAACACATTCGGCAATGCAGGATTTGCATATTCAAATTGAGGATTATAGGTAAAATCGGACTTGAAGAATTTAATCTTCTCTTTTTCCACATTGGAAGGCTTGATGGCAGTTAGTATACAGAGTTTTCGGCCAGAGACATCTACCTCTTTACCATGGCTTTTTGACAATTGAGGCTGCTTTGGCTTTGTTAGACTAGAAAAATAATGTCTCTTAGCCTTGCTTTTGGGTCGAGGTGGCAGTCCTATGCTGGTCCCTGCAACAGAAATACTGTGTGTAAACTTTACACTGCTAGACACTGGGCTAGCGAGAAAGATGGATGGCTGCCTGTTCGTGCAATACCAGCCACTGCTGAGCAAAGGCAGTGGGAGTTTGATCTTGCGGTGCTCGTTGCTTCGCGAGGTAGTAGAAGACTTGGTGGACTTTCTGTGCCTCTTCTGGTGGGCAGATGACAGCTTTTGCGAGTGGTGTTTTTTCTCCTCTTTGCTTTGCAGAAGGACATTGTAGCTACTGGTTCCTGTTGTGAAAATATCCTTAAGGATTCCAGAGGACAGGTGCTGAAGACTGCTTTCATTCTTAATGATCAGCTTATGTTCTTCTGGATTTAAGACTGACTTTTTAGAGAGCTCTTGCTCAGGCCAGTGAAGTTTTTCTGCATTTAAAAAAAAAGAAAATAGAAAGCTAGAACAAACCTGACTGTTCTGTGATGACACAATAAACAATATACAGTTCTTAAGACCCAACAGAATAACAAGTATGAAACATAGAATCTGAATACAAAGTAACTTTACATGACTACAACTACCTTAAGACAATCTTGATTTTAAGATATAAGGAAACAGGCAGTGCTCTGTGTGTGTGTGTGTGTACGCATGCGTTTTGTGTGTGTGTGTGTGTGTGTGTGTGTGTGTGTGTGTGTGTGTGCACGCACGTATTGTTTAACAAGCTAGATGTGGAATTTCAGGCCTAATTTGCCCAAGCAACTATGCCCATGTGCATCTGCAGTTGCCTAATATGGGTGTACAAACTCAGTGCCCACCTCAGTAACTCCCTTGTTTAAATTGAGACGCTGTACCTGTGTACACACGTTTAAATAGTTCAGTTATGTAATTAGCTTTTCTACTTGTGTTTATTTTGAAGCAAATTATGATTATCTTTAAAGATTCTTTCAAAGTAATTGCTGTTTAAAAATATTGTGATCCTTGAATTATACAAGCAGTAAGGGGCAGGGTGTAGGTGCACCTCACCAAAAGGGAGACATGCCTCAGAAACTCTCCTCTTAGGCTATACCTTTTCTGTCTACACTGCTATTGTTAGGTAATTCTTCTAGCCTGACACAGCTCTTTGGGGTCATGGGGCTGTTAGATAAGAGGGGCTCTTGCAGTGAATTTCTTCTGTCATAAATTCCTCCTGACCTTGCTTGCTTAAATCTCTTTATCTTGTACAAATATTCTTGCGGTGTTCCCTCTCCTGCTCTACCTAAATTGAGTAACTATAGAAACCAGTTTGAACAAGGTCAGCCTGAGATGATGCAGAGGTAAACACGTGCTGCCCAATACCCCTCCTTCTGTCTTAAAACTAACTATAAATACTGATGCTTGTCACTAATAAAGTTGCCACATGCCTCCGAAGCTGTTAGCTGTGGGGGGGTTGTGTGCCCTTTGATCAAAGCTACTCGGCCTCAGTGTCTTTCTTACATGGCCTCTGACAGTTTGTGAGCTGTAAGTCCGACTCCGCATTGCCCGGGTGTTGGAACGGTGAGTAGGACAAGCTGATTTTTACCTAACACTATCGTTAGCCATGTAGTGTCCCAGTGACTCCCCACTGCTGGAGCCTTTCCCCACCATAGGGAGCTGCCGGAGCCTTTTCCTGCTGCAGTGAAAGACTCGAGCAGTGGGCAGACGCTCTGGCAGGCAACAGGCAGAGGGGAAAGGCCCCTGCCAGAACTTTTCACTGTCGCCATATGGCTGCTGTCTGCTTTTCACTTTGGCATGTAGCTACATGTACACTACATGTCACTGCCAGTGTAGACAAAACCTTAGACACAGTTCCTCAGGGACTCCTCTGTTGTGCTGGAGAGGAAAATAATGTGTAAAGTCCTTTAAGAGTGTGATTTATTCTGCCACATGCATCTAGCCTGCTCTGCGAGACATTGAATAGTAGGGGCAGAACCACAGATCTCATCTACCCACTACTCTCAGCCCAGTTGCTCCTGGTGTGAGACAGCCACAAGTGCCAGGGCTGCAATGCAAGCAGCCCTAATGTTACCACACAATGGAGTGAGGGATGCCTTAGTACTCCTCCTCTGAGCACCTGTGTTAGGCCTGCTAGCAATCTAGCCTATAAAATAAGCCCCTTTGTTTTCAGTTTAAACCAATTATGACTGAAAAAATCCTACGTTTTACAAAAAGTATTATTTGTTTTTTTCTGATTTCCACCCTACTTTTTTATCATTCGAATATATAAAAAATAACTTGTTTTATTAGGAAAATACAATACATTGTATGAGATATATGTATTCCGATAATACATTAGTCTGTGTGTATATGTAAAGCTTCCTGTTGACGTAAGGCTACATGTATTAGTCTAAAGTATCAGAGGGGTAGCCGTGTTAGTCTGGATCTGCAGAAGTGACAAAGGGTCCTGTGGCACCTTATAGACTAACAGAGGTATTGAAGCATAAGCTTTCATGGGTCAATACCCACTTCTTCGATGTTTGCATCCGAAGAAGTGGGTATTGACCCACGAAAGCTTATGCTTCAATACCTCTGTTAGTCTATAAGGTGCCACAGGACCCTTTGTCACTTCTGCATGTATTAGTCTAGAAGATACATACAATAAACAAGCAGCCACGCACACAAGCTCTGAAGTGCATGCATATCTGAACGTACTGATGAATCTAACACCAATTATGTACACATTTATAGCTGTTAACATAACGATTTAAAGATCTGACACACTAAAATAAGAAAATGAAAATCTGTATCAATACCTTCGAAATTAATATTAAAAAAAAAGAAGAAAGGGATGAAGTTGAGTGTATGCATTGCAAATGGTGTGGCCCAATTATTAAATGCAAACACTTATAGGCTGATAGTTCTAAGTCTACAACAGTAAACTGTTTATTCAAATGAAAAGTTTTATTTGGGGATTAGAGATGCATTGTTTTTTAAACTCAGAGGTGGCACTGTGTTTTGAGTTCTGTTTTAGTTCTGCAGCAAACCACATTGAATTCCATTAATCAAAGCATTAATCTACTGAATACTTTTCCCCCCTGTTTTTCTGTCTACCAAAATTAACCCCAATATTTACCCAGAAAAATTATTAATAGTTTTTTCCACTGATTTTCACCTGTTTTTATTGTTGTAGTAATAAACACCAATAAATTCCTGGCAAAAATTAAAATAAAAACCAAAAACGAAGGGCCCTACCTATAAGAAACTGTCCCCCTCCAGAAAACTCCCCAGAATAAGCTCCCAGAGAGGTAAGGGAGATCTAGGATGTGCCAGCCCCTGCAAACAAATTTCAACATGACGAAAATGGTAGGGTATGTTCAGGTATTTTGTATGTTTTCCAAACTCACATTTTTAGTTGCCAGGGGATTTATCAGCTATCACTTAAAACCCTTCATTAATTAAGACTATTAAGAAAAGAGAGCAATTAGTACCAAAGTAATTTCTAAAGAAAACCCCATATTGACAAAACATCTACTCAAAGCTGTACAATATCAACACTCAGCTGGGTTTAAAAAAATGTGAATTAAAGTATAAACATGAAAAACTAAACTAAATTCAACAGGCAAATAAAGTTCCTTAAGGACTGTGTAGCAAAGAAGTGTGACCTGCCTCAGAGATTGACAGCGAGGGAGGGCCACTACTTCCCTGCCCCAGAGGGTGGAACCAGGAAGTTCATGCTGGAAACAGAGAGGCGGGACAAGAACAGGAAGCATAAAAGGCGAGCCCTGTAGCTCAGTTGAGTGGGAACTGCTGAGGGAGACAGATGTCCTACTTGTTGCTGGAGTCTGAGCCTGCAGGAGACGTCAGCACAGGAGGCCCCTGACCTACCCGAACAGCCAGACATGCCTGATGCCGAGGAGTTGCTGGGACTGCCGCTCGCAGTGTACCCTGGGGAGACGGAGGACGATGCTTGGATGCAGGTACGCCCTACGGGGAGTATAGGAAGCAGCCCAGGGGAACCAGACTGCCATCTGGCTATGCTGCTGCTGGAAACACAGGCAGTGTTTTGCGGGTAGATTCCCTGCTGACCCAGTGACAGACCACTCTGCCCTGGACTGGGATGTGGTGGAGTTGGGTGGACCTGTGTCCCCCCCTACAACCCCACCCCTGGTGGGGGGGCAGTACTCTCCCTCCTTAGGCCGGGAGGCCTGCACTTCTCAGACACCCCTGCCTAAGCCCCATAGACTGCTTGGTGCGCCTCCCTTGCCCATAGACTGTGGTTGGTGCTTTCCCCTTGTGTGGGCCCCTCGACTGCTTGGTGCTCGCCCCTGCCTGAGGGCTAGAGTACTAGACTGCAAGGTGCCTTGCCCTGCCCAAGGGCCTGGACCCCTGAACTGTCCCTAACTACTTTACCCTGCTTGAGGGTGGGAACTCTAAACTGTTTGGGGCCACGCCTCACCTAAGCGCTTGGGCCCTGGAATCATTCACTGCTCTCCCTTGCCCAAGGGTTGATCCCAAGAGACTGCTAATTTCCCCCCTTTGATAGACTGCTACTCCAGGAGCATGACAGTAAAGAGGTGTGGCCTCCCTCAGAGATTGGCAGCGAGGGATGGCCACACACCCCTACACGCCTACAGACTGTTAAATCCACTTTCGCGAAGCCAGTCCCTTGTCTCCTTGCTAGGCTGTGTGGCAGGGCAGCTCTAATGGCTTGGAGCCCTGCTGGCTTCAACTCTGCAGATGGCTCCTTCCCCTGCGACATCCCTCAGGGAGGAGGGAATCTCTACAATGCCAAACAGCTGCACATAAAAGTTAATACAGTCTCCATCCATATGCAGCATCTGTGTTGATTCCTCATGGAGTTAGTGAAGGAATGATGTGCATTTCACCGCCCCTATCTAATCCTCCCAAGTAGATCTTCAGCACTACAGGTGAGCTTCTGCAGGGACTAAGAGGGTAGGGTTGCCAATTTTGGTTGGACATATTTCTGGAGGTTTCATTACATGACAGACAATCCTGGAGGGTTGACTACCCTATATGAGGGGAATGATGCCCTAGATACACACTTCCCATTTCTGTGCCCAAATTATAAGGGTCCATGGAATGGAGGATATGGCCCTGAGTATGCACAGAGTTAAACTTAGTAAAAACCTCGGGACTTGGTCCAGCGTTAGAGCTGTAATTAACTGTATATACAATAATTATGCTCTAAATAGAACATTAACAAGGGATCGTTAAATCCCTCAGAGGTAACTGAATCAATAATTTAATTCCAGCTTCATTTTCCTAGTAAAATTAGACTTGGCTCTCAGAACAAATGAGACAAAAAACATCGTACCACTAAGTTTTCATGCTTTATGAATTCATTTTTCTTTCACACCGTACGAACTCATGTTCTTCAGTGCTACTGGGGATACTGGTGCAAGCAGTAAACAGATCAAGGTACTGTGGTCATGCTTTGCATGAATGTACAATGCACACAAATCTAGAAATGGGGAAAAAATACCACACAGTCTTGGAGTGCCCTTCCAACACTGAAAGGATGAAGTTAGAAGTACAATAGAACTTCAGAGTTGAACACCAGAGTTATGAACTGACTGGTCAACCACGCACCTCATTTGGAATCAGAAGTACACAAGCAGGCAGCAGCAGAGTCAAAAATAATTAAAAAAAGCAAATACAGTACTGTACTAAACTACTAAAAAAGAAAGGGAAAGTTAAAAAATTGACAAGGTAAGGAAACTGTTTCTGTTCTTGTTTCAATTAAATTAAGATGGCTAAAAGCAGCATTTTTCTGCATAGTAAAGTTTCAAAGCTGTATTAAGTCAATGTTCACTTGTAAACTTTTGAAAGAACAACCATGTTTTGTTCTGAGTTACGAACATTTCAGAGTTATGAACAACCTCCATTCCTGAGGTGTTCGTAACTGAGGTTCTACTGTATTAGGTTATTTTCCCTGTTCTGACAAGCAGATAGGATGTAAAATTAGGTTTGCTTTATGTTCAATTTGAGAGGCTCTTTACACTTGTCACAGAGATGGCTTTAGGGCATTACAAAAAGTTCAAGTTTAATAAGATCAGTTTAATCATTGCAGGACAGACTGCTTATCTAGCTTATTTTGCTTTGGCGTATACTGTAGTGGTGTGCAAAATCACAACTCCCAGCACAAAGAAAACAATATCAAGTATCGGTCCCACAGAGTATGGTGCAGTCAGGCTACTCTCCAGTGGGCTAAAGTTCACAAGCCACATTAGTATACATACATTTTTGCTACACAATGAAAGGTACTTTTGGCAACAACAAGAACAGGATTGCTCATCTCTCTTAGGGAGAGGGTGGAAGGAGCAAAGCAGGAAAACCTACCTTCAGGCATATATTAAATCTAACAGTGTGAGGCTGTTTGCCTTTAAGAAAGGTGGATGCTGTTTAAGGGCAAGTTTTCAAAGTGACCTCAACCTAGTCTCTAAATGTGGGAGTACCAATCTGAGCACTGGATCATGTGAAATCTTACCCAAAATTTTGGGCACACAGTTTTGGTTGTGCATGCAAAACTGAAAGTGTATATTTACTGACCACCTTTGAAAATTTAGCCACAGTATTTACAGAACAATTAAATTCCAGCTATCTAACAGTGGAAATTTGTCACCTTCACTATGAACCTAACCAAAACAGTGTTGGGGTAGAGAAGGGTTTTCTATTGCTACAATGTAAGCGATTCCTTGGAACTGAAGTAGCGTGTCACAAGCATGTCTAAGGGTACGTCTATACTTATCTCCGGGTTAGGCAGTAAGCAATCAATCTTCTGGGATCGATTTATCACGTCTTCTCTAGACGCGATAAATCAATCCCGGAAGTGCTCGTCGTTGACACCGGTACTCCTGCTCCGCGAGAGGAGTACGCAGAGTCGACGGGGGAGCCTGCCTGCCGCGTGTGGACCCGCAGTAAGTACCTTGTAGTTCGAACTAAGATACTTCGACTTCAGCTACGTTATTCACGTAGCTGAAGTTGCGTATCTTAGTTTGAACCGGGGGGTTAGTGTGGACCAGCCCTAAGAAATGATAAAAGTGAAAGAAGTAAAATGCAGAAAACAGCCCAAAATAAAATACAACCCCAGAGATTCTTGCATAGGGTGACCACATAGCAAGTGTGAAAAATTGGGACACTTATTTTCGGGGGCATAGTTGCCTATAGGGGAGGGATAGCTCAGTGGTTTGACCATTGGCCTGCTAAACCCAGCGTTGTGAGCTCAATCCTTGAGGGGGCCATTTAGGGATCTGGAGCAAAAATTGTGGATTGGTCCTGCTTTAAGCAGGGGGTTGGACTAGATGACCTCCTAAGGTCCCTTCCAACCCTGATCTTCTAGGATAGAAGAAAAAGCCCCTAATACTGGGACAGTCCTGATAATATCAGGATGTCTGGACACCCTACACAGTATGAGCTCTTTAAATGTTCTCCAACCTAAATTTATACAGAATATAACCAGGATTAATATTGTGTGAGACACAATTGTGTTGGAAGATAGGGGTCAATGGATGAGCCAAAAGATTTGAATTATTATAACATACTATTTTCCATAGATTATACAAAGGTCAAAAATCATGTAATTGTTGTGCTGAATCCTCAGATACTGTAATCTTCACTAAATTATTTTCCAAAATAAAGTGGAAGAGTGAGATTGAGACATACTTTTTCAAAGATGCTTTGCCATGATCATGAAAATTCAATTGTTTTAGCATATAATCAATTCAACTGGTGACTGATAATGATTAAAACATTTGATATTTTACTTGCCCTGGGCCAGTGACAGGTATATTGCACCTGATTTTTATCAGTGACCTATTACCTCAGTTGTGCCATGTCACTGCCAATCTATGGCATGGTATATTTTTGGTGTCATGACACAACTGAATAGTAGGCATGAGACCAGCCTGTCAGTTCACTGCTATACATGCAAACAGGCCTCAAAATGGTACAGTCCTTCTTTCAAAATAAATGCTCAATTTGCTGTTTCTGTTTTTCACATTGTTTTCAACAATGATATAAAGAAAAACATGCCCATTTTACTTTAGAAGTCTGAAATGTCAAAAGATGATGCTAAATAATGCTCTCATATACCTGAATTTATTCAGATAGAAACACATTCATGTTTTGAAATGTCATTGTTTAAGACATGGCTACAATGTCCCTTGAAGACCATGTGGAAGCAGGATCATATCTGCCCCAAACTGTCAAACAAAATTCTTAATGGCACTAAAAGCCTCTAGAGGATTGTTCCCAAATCCACGTGATAGTCTTAAGTGCTAATGTTAGTGCCTTCACCAGATGTGCGGCTATATATGCAGTAGGCCTGATCGCCCTCTCACTTAAACCACTGTGTATTAGAGTAGCTCAACTGAAATCTCTGAAGTAGATGAGAGGAGTCTCAGGTGCAATAATCTTATATTCTGCCTAATGCCTCTACATCGGCAGAGGCTGACACTTCAGTTGCTCCATCTAAGAGGTAAAATATCATTTGGGCCGGAAATGTCCTTGACTGCAGCAAATATCAGAAAAGTCAGTTTTGCAGATCTGTTAGACTGACTGAGGACATGGTGCACAGCCATATTTGCTCTCTATTTTGTGTGAGCAGTACCATTAGGCATGCAAGCAAAAATGTACAAGCTATGCACAAAACACTGTCCTTGACCCATATGCTCCCAACTCCAGTACATAGCAATGGAAGTTTTTTCCATACAGGGCAGTATCAGATCTTAAAGGAAAACTGTCCACTTGAAATCTAGTATACTTTTAAATGTTAGATACAAGTAGTTGCAGGCCCTATACCACTCCCCAAATCCTTCTGCCAATTGTTACAACCACATTTAAAAAAAAATAAAAATCCCTCCCCTATTACTGCATGAGACCCACACAATTAACAGGGAAAACTGACTGACTGCCAGGAAAACAACGAAAGTGATTCGAAACATTGCTGTCAAATGCACACAGTGAGTAAATTAAATGTTATTTTCCTCTAATTTTTTTCATTTTTAGTAATCCTAAAAGCTACAAGTAGAAAAATAGGCCAAATGTAGACAATGATTTTTTCCTTAGTTTGATGGTGTCCCTTTCAAATGCACAGTTTATATGTACACCGTTAAAAACATCCCTCTTCCTTTTCCTGACTGCTAAGAGGGAACCTTCCATTAGGGCTGCCACCCATCCAGGTCTTACCCAGAACAGTCTTGTTTTTGGCTTCTGTATTTGGGTGCCATTTAGGGTTGCCAGGTGCCCAAGTTTTGACAGGACAGTCTGGTCGAAAGGGGACCTGGCAACCCTAAATGGTAGCTGAACTAAAAGTCCGGTTACCACGGGGAGGGGGAAAGCCACAAGGTCATTAACCCACACTAGCCCCTGCTCAGCCGGAGCTGCCGCCTACCTGCAGGCAGGCTCTTTCAGATGATCCAGCAAGTGATGGGAAGAGGAGCGAGTGATGGGGGCGGGGCTTTGGGGGAAGATACTGAGCATGGGTGGTGCCTTGAGGGACGAGGCAGAGCAGTGGTAGGGCCTTGCAAGGAAGAGGCGGATCAGGGGCATGGCCTTGGGGGAAGATGTGGAGCTGGACCTTGGGGCTCCAGTTACCAATGATTGGAAAGGTGGCAACCCTACCTTCCACCTTCTTGAAGGATTGGGAGTCTCCTCCCCTATTTGATTCTGAGATCTTGTCTACACTTACAGTGCTGCTGTAACGTTTAGTGAAGATGCTAACTACGATGAAGGGAGTGCTTCCCCCATCAGTGTAGGTACTCCACCTCCCTGAGAGGTGGTAGTTATGTTGACGAGAGAAGCCCTCCTGTCGACATAGCGCAGTCTACACCGGGAGTTCATTTGATATGACAGTGGAATTACTATTGAGATCAGTGTGAGTTTTGGGTTTAAAAAATTATATGTAGCATATGGCTGTGATACTTTGGGGTTCAATCCAGACCAGTAGGGAGTTGTGTTCCTGCCTGCCCTGTAGCCCTGGGTGCCTCTTTGTTGTGCAGCTTTGGCTCAGAGCCCTGATAGCAGCAACCCGTTTACAGCACAATAGCTTCATACAGCACAGGTGGTGACACAACCTCTTACGGGTCTGGGTTGAACCCCAAAGCATGACATTGTCAGAACAGAACATACACACAGCTTGCTATCTGACTGAGGTTTATACTTCAAGTGCTGGTAAAACAGTTTTAAGTGATTCTCAAGTAAAAAGGCTAGGAGCCCCCGGGTGACGTGGCGGGGCCCCGCCCCCGGGTGACGTGGCGGGGCCCCGCCCCCGGGTGACGTGGCGGGGCCCCGCCCCCGGGTGACGTGGCGGGGCCCCGCCCCCGGGTGACGTGGCGGGGCCCCGCCCCCGGGTGACGTGGCGGGGCCCCGCCCCCGGGTGACGTGGCGGGGCCCCGCCCCCGGGTGACGTGGCGGGGAGTTGCCGGTGGGTGCAGAGCACCCACCAATTTTTCTCCGTGGGTGCTCCAGCACCGGAGCACCCACGGAGTTGGCGCCTATGCTAGGAGCAGTCAAAGAAAGCTTACGGTTTTATTTGTATCTGTTTATTTCAGGTGAGGAACTAGAATAAAGGAAGTTTAAAATGAACAACAGTGAAGCAACCACATTTAGAGTAATCTAGATTGGAAAGAGCAAAAAGCCCTAAAATAGGAGGCTGAGGACGCAGCATGGGAACACCAGAGATGGGAAGCCAAAAAGCGAGAGAGAATGTGAACACCAAAAATGGGAAGCATACCAATGGGCCAAGGAGAGGGAGGCAGAAAAGCAGCAACGAGAAGAAGCACACAGTGGGCCCTGGAAGCCGAGAAACAGAAAGAGGAGAACAAGCCATGGAGCTGCAGGAAAAGGAAGCCCAGGAGAAAGAGGCTGTACAACCTGGACATGATGGAAAAGCATGGATGGATCCCATACCCCATGGGTTCTCTCTCCCCAAGGAGCACCTTGCTGGAATAGGCTGTTCCCTGCATACAAAGAAGTAGACTGGATTGAAGAATACCATACCCCTTTGAAAGTCTGAAATATACATAAAGTTCCAAGGAGAATAAAGTCCCAAAGCTGATTACTATGCTTTCAGGTAATGCATTAAATGTATTTAATTAAATGCCAATTGAACAAGCTTTGAAACATGAGTTTTAAAAGGCTGTATTGCAAAGATTTCAAATTACTCTTGAGATGTATAAAGTAACATGTAGAGGTCTCAGAGTGAATGACAAGATGAGTCAGAGAATCTGTATAAATTGTGTCATTTGATCAAACAATTGGTCAAGGGTAAGGGGAGAGAGACTTATGACGAGTTTTGATTTTTTTCACACAGGAACAGTTCCTGAGTTTGTTCTGAAGAGATCAGACAAGCTATTTAGGATTAACCCTTCGATTCTACCCAAAAAGCAGCAGATCTCACTATTGCCTATGGTAAAGCTAGAGCATTCAGTGAGCGTGACACCCAAAGGGAGGGGCAGACGTTCGATCAGTGTAAAGGGAGGATCTTGTTTTACCACTGGGCGAAAGGAAGGTGGTTGGGAGCCCAAGCACTCACCTCCCTAAAATAGATCCCCTCCTGGGAATCTCACTTGCAGACTCATGTACAAGGGAACAGTCCAAGAAGGTGTTATGTGTGACTCAACTGAGCCCCTAATTAATTCTGTGAGGTTTGACCCATTGGAAGTGGACACAAAATTTAATAAAGTTGCCAAGGTGAATGGCAAAGAATACTTAAGTTAGAGAGACACTGTGTAAGGGGCTCAGACTCACCCGGCGGCGCCTCCTGCTGGTTGTCCTGGGAATTAGCTCGTCCAGCCCTGAAGCACCCTCTGGAGGCCGGGGATCCGGTTTGTCCACTTTCCTCCCAGGACCCGGTGCCCCTTTAACTAGGGTGTTGCCCCTCCCGGCAGTACCCCACAGATCTGGGTCTCCCCTCCCCAGGGGAACCCCCAACCCACTATCCCCACCTCACCTCAGTCTTAGGCTACTGCCAGTCACCAGCTAGCCCCCACGCCCTCGGGCAGACTGCAGTATAAGCCACTCATCACAGGCAAGGTTGGGTTGGACCTGCTGCCTCGGCCTACCCGTGGGTTACCCCCTGTAACCCATGTACCTATTGGGCCTTAACCAGGCGTGGAGCCTGGGGTTTCCTATGCTGGAGCTCCCCAGCTCCTCTAGCCTCCCCCCAAGCCCTGCTCCACTCTAGGTCCTTGCAGCCAGGCCCTCCTTCCTCTAAGGCAGAGGAAGGCACGCTCTCTCTCTCTCCTGGCTGCCCTGGCCTTTATAAGGCCAGGCTTGTCTGTTTGGGGCGTGGCCCCCAGCTGAGCCTGCCTTCACACTCAGCCCAGCTTTTAGCGATGCCCTTGCTTAGGGCTGTTTCAAGCCCCTCAGGGCATGAGCGGGGTTCTGTCCCACTACACACCCCCCTCCTCAAAACCCCCACTCCTGGGGGTCACCGGGCCTCCTGGCCTGTGCACCCCAGAGGTAGCCCTCCAGGGACGCCCCTCCAGGCCTGCGCACTTTCGCTCCGCGGCCTCCCAGCCTCAGGCCATCTCCCGGGCATGGGCCTCGGCCTTCCTGCGAGCCAGCTCTGCGGCCTCCAGCCGGGCCCACAGGCTCGGGTCCCCCAGGCCCTCTTCCCTCAGGGTCTGGGTCCCCACCACTATACATTCGACCCCCACCTGGGTCCCGGCCTCCTGCTGGGCCCAGTCTGTCTGGGTCTCCCAGGACCAGACCGGCCCGGCGACAGTCTGGGTCCCGACTCCCTTCGGGCTCCCCTCCGTCCCGGCGACCGACTCGGTCCCTTCTAGGTTTGGCCCCCCTGGGCCTACAGGCACCTCCTGCCGCTGCCCCTCAGTCCCTCTGAGGGAACAGTGTCTCTCTTTAAATGGCCCGGTTCCCGGCAGCCCCAGCAGGCTTCCCGCCTCTGGGCAGCCCGGGACTTCTGGTGCTCCTTCTGGGGCTCCGTCCCTTCAACGGGACTGATGTGAAGCCTCCACGTCAAGCCTGGGCATCGCCACCTTGTGTGGCCTGGTTGCCCACAGGCCCAACAAGTCCGCAGCCGCCTGGGTTCCCTCACCCGGCGGACCATCTTCGGGACCTGTCCTGGTCCCTGCTTGGGTGGCAGCCCCCTGCCCCCACCCCAGTAGGGACAGTCCTGCTGTAAATGCCCCCGCCTACGACAGGCGTAACACGTCCTTCGTTCGGTGCCAGGCCACCTGGCCCTGGCGCCAAGCTCCTCTCTCCGCCTTCGGCGGTTCCTCCTGAACCCACACTGGAGGAGCTCCCGCAAGGTCCGCTGTTCCTCCACCAGCCGGGCCATCTGTCCTTGGAGGGCCCCCTGCACCTCCCATAGGCCATCCTGGGTGTCCTGATACCCCTTCAGGCTGTCAGCCCCCTTCCTTGGTGCCGCTGACGCCGGGCCCCACCCAGGGATGGTACCTGGGGCCTCTGCGTAATACACCCCTGTGTATACAGGCTCCATTGTCCCTTGTCTCCACCTTCTGTCACTCCAGTCTGGGCAATAGTCCACAGTCCCTTGCCCTGCCCCTTGTATCAAGGGCGGACTGCACGTGCCCGCATTCTCCACCACTTGTAAGGGGCTCAGACTCACCCGGCGGTGCCTCCTGCTGGTTGTCCTGGGAATTAGCTCGTCCAGCCCTGAAGCGCCCTCCGGAGGCCGGGGATCCGGTTTGTCCACTTTCCTCTAAGGCCTATGAGTCCCTCCCAGGACCCGGTGCCCCTTTAACTAGGGTGCTGCCCCTTTAACTAGGGTGCTGCCCCTCCCAGCAGTACCCCACAGGTCTGGGTCTCCCCTCCCCAGGGGAACCCCCAACCCACTATCCCCACCTCGCCTCAGTCTTAGGCTACTGCCAGTCACCAGCTAGCCCCCACGCCCTCGGGCAGACTGCAGTATAAGCCACTCATCACAGGCAAGGTTGGGTTGGACCTGCTGCCTCGGCCTACCCGTGGGTTACCCCCTGTAACCCATGTACCTATTGGGCCTTAACCAGGCGTGGAGCCTGGGGTTTTCCTATGCTGGAGCTCCCCAGCTCCTTTAGCCTTCCCCCAGCCCTGCTCCACTCTAGGTCCTTGCAGCCAGGCCCTCCTTCCTCTAAGGCAGAGGAAGGCTCTCTCTCTCTCTCTCTCCTGGCTGCCCTGGCCTTTATAAGGCCAGGCTTGTCTGTTTGGGACGTGGCTCCCAGCTGAGTCTGCCTTCCCACTCAGCCCAGCTTTTAGCGATGCCCTTGCTTAGGGCTGTTTCAGGCCCCTCAGGGCATGAGCGGGGTTCTGTCCCCCTACACACTGGTGCCCAGATTTCTCTGGTCAAAGAAAGTATGGTCTGGGAGTTGGACATTCTACAGAGAGAGAGTAGAACTCCTGCCATGGGAAAATATAAAACTACTACTACAAAGCCAAAGGTGCTATGATATCTTGTTTTCTCAAAATATCCAGCACACCATCAACTCTGGGCATTGGGTAAGCACTGGGAACAGTGACGGCATTGAGTTTTCTATAATCAACACAAAATTGCACAATGTTATCTTTGTTAGGGACTAAGACAACAGTTGATACCCAGGAATTGTCAGACTCTTTAACCACCTCCCTGTCTGGCATGCTCTGTATTTCTGCACTAATTTGCTCTTGCATCTTGCCAGTGATATGGTAGGCCTGGCTCGATGCAGGCTGGGGTCCCACAATGATGATTTTATGGGCCATCAGGTGAGCCCTGCCTAGCTTGTTGGAGAACACTTGCTTGCAGTACAGACAACACCTCTGCTTTCTCTGCTTGTGTTAACGCACTGCATACCTCACTGCTTTCAACGGATAAATCATTCTGGCATTCAGCCATCAAATCAATGCAGTGAGGTTTCTCCTTCAACACAACAGATCATGTTTACCATTGCTTCCCTGCCGTGATAGGCCTTAAGCCTATTTACATGTACTGTCTGTGTGGCAGCTGTACTGTGAGGTCTTTTAACATGATAGGTGCATTCATTCACCCATTCTACCACTTCAGAAGGTTCCTCACAAAATGGAAAACTCGTTGATCTTTTCACAGGGATTAGCACCAACTCTAAGTTTTCATCTTTTCATGTGCTGTAATATTTATACTACTTACTGTATTTTTCACTCCATGCATCTGATGAAGTGGGTTTGAGCTCACGAAAGCTTATGCCCAAATAAATCTGTTGGTTTCTAAGGTGCCACAAGGACTCCTCATTGTTTTTATCTTCAAAAGAGCATTCACAAGCATGTTTATCATACTACACCGTTTGTTTGGTCTGGCTGTTAGTGAGGTTAGTTTGAATCACCTCCATCATGTGTCTCAACTCTTTTGTGGGCCTTTGTACATACTCAGTCACTTGTTCCCCCTCTCAGTGTCCCCTTTCCCAGGATTACAGGACTTTGCGAGAGTATATATTGATGATATTGCAATCTGTAGCAACTCTTAGTCAGATCACATGACACACTTGGGGACTATGCTGGCAAAACTCAGACGCAGATCTGACTGGTAAGGCATCTAATGTAAAGTAGGAGCCAGCAAGGTTCGTAATTTGGGACATTGGGTAGAAGGCAGTGAAATCTCTCCATATCCCTTAAAGGTAGAAGCTATTGTTAACTGGCCTGTTAACTTTTTGGTCCCAGACCAAAAAGCAGATGCAATCTTTCATAGGCTTGGTTAACTGACTGCTGATTTGTGCTTGGAGTCGGTGATATTTTGACAGCAATCACAGACCTGTGCAAAAAGACAGACTAGTTATATGGTCCAACACCTGTCAAGAGGGTTTTGATAAGATAAAGAAAATCTTGTCAGAAAAACCTGTTCTGGCCAGTCCAGATTTTGAAGAGATGTTTGAACTCTGTACAAACGCATCAGATACTGGTTTAAGTGCTGTACTGATGCAGTAGGGGAAAGTAACAAAAAACACCTCTTAGCAAAATTACTCTGTCACAGAGAGAGAATGTTATGCCATAGTGTGGGCAATCAGGCAGCTCAAGTCCCATCTCTTTAACAAGAAATTCAGGGTCCTGACTAACCACTCTCAGTTGGTTTGGTTGCATTGCATCAAAGGCTCTGATTCCAGGCTGTTATGATGGAGCATGACACACCAAGAATATGACATGGAAATTGTACATATAAATGGGAAAAATTATGGTGGTAGCTGCCCTATTCAGGAAAGAGGGTTCTGACCTACTGCCAGTGGCTAATCCTCCTGCAGTTTTGTGTCACCCTAAGAGCACCCCAATGCAAAAGGGCCAGGGGCTTCTGAGTATGTACCAGTGAGTCTCAGCTGGCCTGACCAGCTCAGTGTACCCCAACTCACTGCTGTCATAATCAGTATTTAAAAGCCGTCATGTAAGGCATCACAACTGAACAACATGCCAGTCATTAATATCGAGTCGTGTGCATATGTATCATTTTTCATATATCACCCATATGTGCTAGAGATGTTCTTAAAATGTGTTTCGCAGGTAGGGGCTTAAGTCACCCCGTCCTAAACAAACGAATGTGGTTCTGCCTGGTTGAATGCCTCTCCAGTGTAAATGGAGCAAGAAGAGACAATGGAAGTACACTTACTTGTAAGGTAGACAAAGCAATCAGGCAAACCAATGTGGGGAGTGGCCATTTAATCTTGATGGGGAATGGAAGTTACAGCTGCAGGAAAGTTCCCTGCCTCCTGAAGTAAAGTCATTGAACTTTGGAAGATACAAGAAGAGAGCAAGCCATTTTGGCATCCCTCACCTGAAGAGTTAAAGAAACCAAGCACTTGCGGCTCTGTGATTGGATCCTGGATAAGGACCGGCCAGCCATGCCTGAAGAACAATGGTGGTGAGAAAAACTACTGTGAACTAAAACAACGAGGAGTCCTTGTGGCACCATAGAGACTAACAAATTTATTTGGGCATAAGCTTTCGTGGGCTAGAACTCACTTCATCAGATGCATGGAATGGAAAATACAGTAGCAGGTATAAATACACAGCACATGAAAAGATGGGAGTTGCCTTACCAAGTGGGAGGTGAATGAAAGGCTCTAGTTTGTTAAGACGGTTTTAGTCTTAGAAGTGTGTATTTACTTTTGTTTGTAACCATTTCTATCCAAATTCCTTCTACTTGGTAAAACTTAAATGTCTGTTCTTTGTTAATAAACTTAATCTTGTTTTACAATACAACCATCTCAGTGCAATGTTTCAAACTGAAGGATAAAATCCTCTGAGAAACTAACAGGCTGGTGCTGTGCACTGTCTCTTTAAAAGAGCAGCGAACTTGATAAAGGTTTGTAAGTGCTACAGTGAGAGGGGCTGAGCACGAGAGAGGAGATGGTATTGGGGAAACTCGGGGCTGGAAAGGCTGTTGGTGTCATCCTGCCAGGAGCAACCAGGCTGGTGGGAGCCAGGGTGAGGTGACTGTGCTGTAATCAGGCTGTTGCTATCAGGGCTCTGAACGAAAGTTGCACAGCACCTGGGCTAAATGGCAGGTGGTGGGTGACACGTGGTGGGTGACAAAACCCCTGACTGATCTGGGCTGAACCCCAAAATGGCCAACTTCTATTTGATTTCAATTTGTTTCCACTTTGTTAACCAAGGTAAGCCTTACAGATCTATTTTCCCAATAGCAGTGGGGCCATGAGCTGGCAAATCAAGTTTACCAGAAGCAATGTCTTAGCGCTACAACTGCACCAAAGCAGCTCAAGGAATCAACCTCTTTGGTCTGCTTGACCTTTATCAGATGAGATTGCTAAAACTAGTTGGTTTTTTCACTGCAATGTTCTGAAATAATTGAAAATACTTTTTAATAGTGTGCCATACAGGCAAGTTTTCATCCAGCATCAAAGTGGCCTGTAACTTGACATATGCAAAATCACTCACTTGTTATGCACATATTGTAATTAGCTGCTTAATTACTGCATATGCACACACAAATGCCTTCATGCATTAAAGCCTGTACTTGTGAGTGAAATTCACCCCAGTGCAGAGACCAGCACCAGGGGCAGAATATTTCAAAGCAGCTCCATTCCCGTTCAGACACCAACACGAAGTGGCCAGACTTTCAAAACCCAGCATTTTTCTCATTGCTCTAAATACCTCAAAACCTGGTGCTGAGCACTTTTGAAATCTGACCATTTCAGTTAGGTGTTTGAAAACCTAGACCCTAATGGGGGTGCTGAGCACTCATGGAAATCTGTTTCTAGGCCTTCTGTTTCTAGGCACCATTTAAGTTCCATGTAAGTACTCAAAATAAGATTCAAGGGGGCCATAAGTGGTGCATAGGCCATAAGCTGATACAAGGTGAAATTCATCCCTGTGCAGAGTATGTGATAGATGGGCACACAGAGGTTGCCTTTAGGGACCACAAAGCCTAAGGCAGGAAGCCCCAGTAAAAACAAAGCTAATCTTGGCTTTCATGTGAAAGTAAAATGCTTCTCTGGCGCTTTGTGTTGCAGAGAGCCTTGAAAATGTAAAACAATTCCAGTCAATTGTTGGGGTTGTCGTGTTTTTTTAAATTTTGAAATATTTAGTAAAGAGAGTAATTTAGAAAAGCAAAACATGGTAACGCTCTCCTATGAATTGCTACTAGCTTGATGACAAAATGATGTATGACAAGCCATTTCATTGGTAGGTGTTATCTAATCTACAATTACAGGAACTTCTCTGCTTCTCTTTGAAACCATATAAAAACAAATCAGTATTTGCAATATAAAAGAAAGATGGTTGCTAAAGTATATTCACATGTTGTAGGGATTTGTGTGGTGAAGGGTTATACTACATTGTTTTAAATCCAACTGCAGCCTACCAACAAATAGCTTTATCCAATCGAAAAGTGTGCTGGCTTCTAAGAAACCCAGTACTATTAAACAGAATCCACAGGAGGTTGCCCATTTTAAATAAAAAACTGTTAATACTAAGATTAAAATTCCAAGGACTCCCATAAATTGGCCCCCTCACACATAGGTGAAGAGTTGACACCATACTGTATATCCCATTACTGTACATGAGACAAAGGGTCCTGTGGCACCTTATAGACTAACAGAGGTATTGGAGCATAAGCTTTCGTGGATGAATACCCACTTCATCGGCTTGCATCCGACAAGCATTCGTGCATTCACCCACGAAAGCTTATGCTCCAATACCTCTGTTAGTCTATAAGGTGCCACAGGACCCTTTGTGGCTTCTACAGATCCAGACTAACCCGGCTACCCCTCTGATTACTGTACATGGCGCCAACTATTATCCCCTACCATCTATGTGCAAGGGGACCAAGTTACAACTGTTCTCAGAAGTATAATTATGAATTTCCTGACTTTATTTTATTTATTTCAATTTATACAACAGAAAATAAAATTAAAAAGAGCATCTGTTCCAGACTCTGGGCAGCTCTGATGACCTCTATATACGCACAGGTTCTCTCCGTTGATCCCACTGCACTATACCCAGTAACTGCAACTGTATCACAAAAACATAACACCTCTGACAAAAAAACATTAGAGTCCCTTAAAACCACATTATCCCAGTTTGGCTTTCTCCGTGTTTTTTGCTCCCCTCTGCAACACACAGCAGCTGCGAACATTGAGGCTCTACCCCAATTGTGCAGTCCCTTCCTAACACCTGTGGATCAACTTGTACACTGACTGGGTAGTTTTCTCCTTATTCCCCTTTTCCTGCTTTTATAACTAACCTGCAATTAAATATGAAATACTTTCTGCAATATTATGGCTGAGTTCTTAACACACAAAAGTTAGGAAATTGTCAGGATTCCTACAGCAGCTACAGCTCAGGCACACTGAAGGTTCATAGAACAGCATGAAAACCAACATCATACACTGTACAGCAATAGAAAATATACTGGACTTGATTCTGATTTCTCTTACAATGGTTTTATACTAATATAACTCAATTTACTTAAGTGGAGTTGCATGTGATTTATCCTAATGCAAAAGACGACTCAGGCCCAAGACTGGGGATGAGTTATGGTTGTTGTGGGAGCCATAATTCTGCCATTCGTTATTTGTGTGTGTTTGTGGAACCTTAGCAAAATGTTGCATTAACATATATTTTGCATTTATAACCTGCATTTATTTTAGCCTATGCCTAGCTTCAGATCATGTAGAAACACAGTGGCAGCAAATATTTGTTGTAGGTTATTAGAAATTATTAATATAGATTTAAATTTCATATCATTTCTTACTGATATGAAATTTAACATCTAGAAACTGGCATGTTAATAGCATCATTTATTACATTGTAACTAAGCGCCTGATCCAAAGTTCATTGAAGTAAATGAAGGGGTTTTTTTTCATTGACTTCAGTGGGCTTTTGATCAGCACTTTGGGCCAAATCCTGGCCCAGTGTACATCTTAAAGATTGAACATCATACCAGGGATCTCTAAAAAGGCTCGGTGGAAGAAAACTTCTCCCACCTAGGCCACTTGTGGTCATTCTTGCACCCTCAAGGACTGGGTAATTCCCAAGGCTCTTAAATCTTGCTCTGCAGGTGGAGACAATAGTAGAGTGAATAGTTTGGTGGCTCTTTGTAGTCGCAAATCTCCCTGGCCATTCCATTCCCTGCTCTCAGCACACAGGGAGACCCTGTGGAGTTAGGCTGCATGGCACACAGGGAGAGTGGCCTTTGCTGCAGAAGGGGCAAATCGTGTCCCACTCACTGTACTGATTTTGGGGGGAATCTTTGCATGGAGGTCCTCGGAAAGATTTCTTCTCTGGCCCACCCTCCCATGTGTTTAATTGTGGGCAGGTAAAGATCTGGTCGTGACTTTTTAGTTTTGTGACTGATTTTAGAGCATGACCCTCAATAAGTTACCCTAATATGATGTTTTTGTCTATGCAATATCAGTGACCAGACATCATGTGTTTGGCTTTCTATTTTGCAGAAAGGCTAGGTAGTTTACAGCAATTCATGTACAAAATAATAAAGTAGCAAAAGTCTAAAATGGAAAGTTGTAGGGAAGATAGCTCACTAACTTCTTTAGAACTGATGTCCTCCCTCTGACTCATCCCACAAATTTGCAATTATGTTTTTGGGGGTATTTTTAAACTTGTAAACAATTCAGTATTTGTCATGAACATTTAGTAGATGGTATATGCTCTGACTGTATTGAAGACTCAAGCTAATGTGCATTGTTTGTGCAGAGGGCTGCAGAATCAAAATTCTGATGGCTATGCAATATCATAAATGTGTATGTGCACCATATTGTTATTTAGCTCAAATGATAGAGGCTAGTGCTTTTGAAGTAGCAGCTTCTGACTCCTAAATCCTCTTTCACTGTGGCGCTCAGTGACCATGGTTTGCAGCACAGTGACAACAAAAAAATCCTGTCTGGCCATCCTTTTCTTATAATGATAAACATATTCCAGCTGACTCCTTATTTATAAATTATATTGCAGTAGCAACCAATCTCTGAAGTAAGCAAAGGGGCGACTGATGCAAGGATGGGTGCAATAAACAAACAGTGTTTGGCTCTGTAAAAGCACATATGAAGACACAGGATGTGAGTCACTGCCCTAGGGCAAGTATAAGGCCTCTCTGGGAAATAGCCCCAGTACTTGGGATGACCAGGTTGCAAAGTAAAGAACTCAAAAAGTTCTTTTTTTAAAAAAGTTGCCTGTGAAATCTTAATTCAGCCTCCGTGTGCTTCTGCATTATGATAGTCTTTAATAGTGTGAATTATGTGTATAATTATGGGTATTTATTCAATTTTTTTTTACACTCCCCATTCAGTAAGCCTCAAGAATTATTTAATGCACACCATCCTAACCCTGCACTCAATACCAAATTATCAATTTCCTCCTAGGCATTTCTATAGTGCTCTCACAATGGTAGTATCCGGGTGCTTACAGACATTAATGAATTTCTCTTCACAATACTACTGTGAGATTAGATGGTGGTATTATCCCCATTTTACAGCTGGGGAACTGTGGCAAAGAGAAATTAAAGCCAAAATTGTCAAGTGTCCGCTAATTTTGGGTGCACAACTTGAGACATCTAGGACCAAATTTTTTTAGATACTTAGCCTTTTTAGACAACTTGGTTTTTAATTATACAACTTGTCAGTGAGCTCAATAAAAAGAATAAGTCTACTGAGCATGCATAATAGCTAATTTTCATACCATCACAATAGCTCATACATTAAAACAGAGAATTGCCTATCTACAAAGTCTACTCTGTGTTAAGAAATGCCTGCAAAATTAAATTTTAGAAGTCAAAGCTGGTTGTAAGATTCTTTAAAAATCCCACTTACATTTGTACATCTTGCAACCTAATATGTGCTATTCAAAGGGTATTTTTGATATTAAAACTATAAATTTAGCTACAAGGGTAAGTTTCAGCCCACTGGCGTCAACTGGGCTCCATTGAGACACAGAGTTTAACGTAAAAATGACAACTCTGGGTAAGACCAATGGTCCATCTGGTCCAGCATTAGTGGCCAGTGCCAGATGCTTCAGAGGAAATGAAGAGAACAGGGCAATTTATCGAGTGTTGTTCAGACCCACCTTCTGACAGTCATAGGTTTAGTGACACCCAGAGCATTAAATTGCATCCCTCAAATCTTGGCTAATAGCCATTGATGGACCTATCCTCCATGAACTTATCTAGTTCTTTTTTGAACTTATTTATACTTTTGGCCTTAACATCCCCTGGCAATGAGTTCCACAGGTTGACTGTGCATTGTATGAAGTACTTTCTTTTGTTTGTTTTAAGCCTACTGGCCTATTAACTTCATTGGGAGACCCCTGATACTTGTTATGTGTGAAAGAGTAAATAACACTTCCTTATTCACTTTTGCCACATGATTCATGAGTTTATAGACCTCTATGTAGCCCCCCTTATTGATCTCTTTTCTAAGATGAACAGTCCCAAACTTTTAAATCTCTCCTCATATGGAGACTGTTCCACTCCCGTAATCATTTTTGTTTCCCTTCTCTGTACTTTTTCCTATTCTAATATATCTTTTTGGAGATGGGTGACCAGAACTGCACACACTATTATTATTCAAGGTGTGAGCGTACCATGGATTTACTGTATATAGTGGCATTATTATATATTCTGTTTTATTATTTATCCCTTTCCTAATGGTTCTTAACATTCTGTTAGCTGTTGTGACTGCTGCTGCACATTATGCAGACATTTTCAGAGAACAACCCACAATGACTCCAAGCTCTCTTTCCTGAGTGGTGACAGCTAATTTAGACCCCATCATTTTGATTGTTTTCCAATGTGCATTGCTTTGCATTTATCAACACTGAATTTCATCTGCCATTTTCTTGCCCAGTCACCCACTTTTGTGAGATTCCTTTGTAACTCTTCACAGTCAGCTTTGAATTTAACTATCTTGAGTAATTTTATATCATCTGCAAATTTTGTCACCTCACTGTTTACCCATTTTTCCAGATCATTTATGATATTATGCCGATTCAGTAGCAGAATCAGGACCCAGAATTAATACCTTCATGGTTAACTACAATTTAAGATTATTATTATTACTGTACATTTCTAGGGGAGACTTCATTCTCCCCTTCTAATCCTCATTTCTAGCCCCAAGTACTGACATTTTCACCATCACTCAACTGACAGTGCCACTACCAATATGAAGCCATACACATTTAAAAAGCCTATAAAGCTACTCGGGTTAATGCTAATTAAAAGCAATCCTAATAATGAGCATAACACTGTCTTGTGACAGTGCACTTACCTAAATCAACTCCATCATGCCCCCTCATTGCTGGGCAGGTTTCCCAGTGGTGGGCTGTATTGGCCAGAAGCACTTTAAGAAATGATGTACAAAATGACTATCTTTTAACAAAGAAATTGTATGGAGAAAAACAGAACAAAACTAGTTTCAAACTACAGGAACTTAATGGGATATCCCTGTAGTTTAAAAGTAATTATATACAGTACTGTACATATATTTATTCCTATATAATGCATTTATTATGTAGTAGTCGTTTAATTGGTATTTATAGTCTATGCTGCTTTCTCTGTTATTGTTATTATATGGTAACTGTTTGCACAGTTCTCTAAGCATATTAGTGGCAAAGGGGTGGGAAAGATACTGAAGAAATAATTGTCAATACTTTTCACTATTATTATTTTATTCTTTATTTGCTTCTTTTGTTACCCCTCTTTTGTGTTTTCATTAAAATGCTGTAGTTACGTTTAAATTTTACAACTTCTTAGGATCGAAGGGTGCCTCATAAAAAAAAATGATTAGCATTCTTGTTTACTGTTTTATTTGATTTTTACATTGCCTCTTTTGTTCTCTCCTTTTTCTTGTTCAATTTAAGCTGTTTACGTGTGCAGCACCCCAAGTCACCTTGTCAATGAACACCTGGGAAGCGAGGGGTTTATAAACTGAGATCATTTAGTATTTTATTTGGTTACCATTTTACCATTTTTTTCTGTTTTGATATCATTTTTATTGATGTTGCTAGGAAATGTTTATATTTTTTTCAAGGCTGTGCCCTAGAACATATATCAGCAGGTGGGAGATGGCCTCTTTATTAACAAAATTACGAGTAATTTAGTATTTAATTCGTGGTTTGGCTTTTTTACTATTGCTTTATTCCAATGTGATCGTTATTCATTATAATCATTATAACAGTGCAGCATCTCAACTTCATCAGGGGATGGAAGGCACATCAGAAACTAAATATTATCATTTATTTAATAATTTAATGGGGAGAGGTCCATTTAAAGTCCATTTTATGCCATTTTTATCACTTTACCTGCTTAAACTGTTGCTTTCTCGTTGTAGTGGGCAACTGCAGGAATAGGATGGGAAGGGAAGGATTGAAAGTTAATGGTAATAGTGATGATGATGATGATGATAATGAACAGTAATACTCACCAGTGACACGGATGGATTCAAGCATCATTCCTCTTGCAGTCTGTGTGTGTGTGTGTGTCTGTCTGTCTGTCTACCTCTCCTGCCCTAACACCCTAAATATGCCCCCTCTGCATGGAGAGCTGTGAGACACAGGCAAGGAGCAGCGTGGAGATAGTATCTTCCTTTTGTTTATCCACAGGCTGGTGAAAGGGGGAGGCAGGGGAGGAGAGGGCTGAGGTGGCTGCAGCAGTGGGGAGGGTGCAGGGCTTTGTGCAGCCTGTCCCCCACCCACACCTAGCAGCAGCTGCTACCTCCCCTACTCCCAGCTTCAGGGACAGCAGGAAAAGGGCTGGCCAGGCTCTGTTGCCAGGACACCCGCCAGGCTTCCATGGCACGGAACAGCCCTAGGGCGAGAAGGACGGAACAACAAGACACAGCACCCGCGCAAAGAGAGAGGCAATGCGGTTTTCCGGATGGAGACTACACGTCCCAGCATGCAATGCGCCACAACGATTCCCAGCAGTCTTCTGCACAGCCGGGAGTAAGGTGGAGCATTGCATCCTGGGATTTGTAGTCTGGGAGGGAGGTTAAGCTGCGTTGCCAACCCCAGACGTGCGAAACGGCAGTGCTATGTATGCCACAGCCGGCCTGGAGATGTGAGCTGTGGCTAACACCTCCCCATGCCATTTCAAGTGGGCAGCGTTGGGCCAATAGCCCTACTTTTATTTTTCCAGTTTGATCTCTTGTGATTTTACTCTAGTTGATGAAAATGCAAATACTGGACCAAATTCAGCAATGAAATAAATTATAGTGTAAGTTACACCTTGGGTATAACCTGGTTAGAAAAATGGATATAAGTGCTCCAGTAATGTGACTTGTGCCAATGTAACATTCAGTGCATGTGCAAACTGAATGTGGCTTATATCACTATGAAATCTTGGGGGCTAGGCAGTGTCAACTCTCACTAAAGTTATTGCAAGTTGTATCCACTTACACTAGGGCTGCATTTGGCATCTGAGTTTGGAGGATGCTGTAGATGCCATTCAAAGCAGGGAGGCTGTTGTATGTTAGAGCGTTTTGCATTTCTTTTTATGACACCCATCCACAGGGGTGCAAGTAACTTAAGGGACTTACCGGTACGCAGGGCCAGGGTCCTGAGCAAGGGGGCGGGACCTCAGGTGGAAGGGGCAGGGTGTTTAAATCCCTGGGCCCTTTAACTCACCGCCGCTACCCTGGGGCTCCAGTGGTGATTTAAATGGCCTGGGGCTCTTGCTGCGGTAACGGCAGCTGGGAACCTCGGGCCCTTTAATCACCACCGGAGCCCCATGGTAGCTGCAGCTGCGGCGGCGGCCGGGAGCCCCGGGGTTCTGATGGTGATTTAAAGGTCCCGGGGCTCCTGGCAGTGGGACCCAGGCGGCGATTTAAAAGGCTAGGGGCTCTGGCCGCTGCCGGGAGCCCAGGGCCCTTTTAAATTGCCAGCCTGGGGAAGCTGTCCCCTGAGGGTACGGTCGTCTGTGTACCAGTTTTTACTGGTACACAGTACCGGACCATACCAGCTTACTTTCATCTCTGCCCATCCATCCCTTGACATGTAAGTTACACAAATTTTAAATACCCACTAAATGTCAAATAGCAGCAAGTTACACTGCCTTGACACATACGTTTGTTTGACCAACTAACATACATTTGTTCTAGGAGGTTTTTGTTTTCTTTCAGACTTCAGAATATTACCGAGATAAATATTTTTGAATCAGACTCTGTTGGAATACACTTGGGGCAGTAATACATTTTGATTTTCTAAATGGTCAGCACTTTGTTGACACTTTCAGTCACTGTTTTTCAATTGTGTACAATGTTCAGTATTTGAATTAACCATTTAACAAAAATATACAATATACCGTATATGGACTTTTTAAATAAATTGTAATAATACAAAATCATGACATCTGATTGTATTAGGATGTAACAGAAAATGAATGTCCATAAGCCCCAATTCTACAGAAATTAAAAATCTAATTCTGAGTCCTACCTGAAAATGTTTTATGGAGCTCCATGAATCCTCCTACTGGATATCTTTAAATATAGAATACAATGGCTGAGTAACTGGGCTCTCCCCACATAATGCTGATCATATAGATTTTTATCTTCTTTTTATCCCTGTTTATACGCCATGAATCTAGGTAGCACTATCTCACCCATCCATTTTTGGTAGTTTTCTAAATGCTTGAAGCTCCCAGGCTATGTACAAGGAACCTAAGGAGAAGAATAGGACACAAAATGTTTAAAAACTAGACTTGAGATTGTACCACAATACAAACAGTCACCGTTTAAAGAAAGATGGCCTTTTGCTTTACATTATCATCACCACAGCTTCATATGTACTCAAAAGCAGAGGTATTAAACTCATTCTGTAAAGAGGGTTAAATGACATTTTCAGAATCTATACTAACGTGAGAGTTAGTACTGAAATACCATTACACATAGTTGAAGGCTGCCAGACTTTAGGTTCTTTTTAACTTGAATGCTTCTAGAAGTAGAAAGGATTTGCACTCTGTTAAAAGCACATCTAAGTTTAACCTATAAAGAAATGGATCTAATCTATATATTTATAATAAATATTAATAGCACTGGCGTATCTGAACCCACAGGCTTCTCTACAAACCAAAATCATAGGAAATTAATAAATATGTTTTTTAAATATAGATAGACCAAGCTATCTGTGGTAGATTAGAGTCTGCTCACAAGCTAGTTATCACTTCACATGATACCTCGCAGTTATAATAAAAACAGCAAATCAGTTCAAGCAATGCAAATAATCAGAATAAGAGACTAACAAATTAATTGGTGTTCACCAGTGCACTCGGGTAACATGCTAATTTAGCACATCTCTCATGTGGCGTTTGCTGGTGGAGATCCTACACAACCGGGTCAGAAGTTTAGAGCTGTCCTCCCCCTGCAGAACCCTGAGGGCAAGAGGGAGCAGAGAAGCAGACATTGCCTTCTCTTCATCAAGGGTGAGTGAACTTCCTTGGGTGCAGCAGCCCCCACTGGCATGGGTTCAGTTTTCAGCAAATACCAGTGCAATGTGTACCCACTAAGGAATCTAGCCCACTCTCAGGAGATATGAATGAGTTCTGGCTGTAGTCAGCTAAGTGCTAAGCTCGCTAAGCTTGAGTCAGGTCCAGTTTGGAGAAGTACACTGATCCTGCAAGCGATAAGATGAAGTTCTCAGTGGTAGGTAGTGGATAACTGTCTGGTAAAGTAACTTCATTAACTGTCTGCAGACTGATGTTCCCTGACTTTTCTCTGTTTTACTGTGAAGTTGCAGGGAGAGTCCTGAATTGGTTCAGTGATCTATAGATCCTGGAGGTAGCTTAATTCAGTGGAGTCTTGGGGCCACAGCCCAAAGTCACTGGAAGCCAAAGCATTTGAAAAAATTAAATAGTTGCAGTTCACCTTCCTCCCCGCTCCTCCCACCAGACGTCTTCCCATCCCATCCTTTTTTGCCTACCTGCCAGCCACTTTTCCATGGTGGTTACCTCTCCCCTCATGTCTCATTTCTGTCACATTCAGACTCACACTTGCATTCAGTCATCTCAGTGTAAGCAGAATGAAAGACTACATAGGGTCCCAGTGGTTTCCGGAGGTGGGGAGCCCCTGAGAATTCAGTGCCAATTTTCCTGCTGGTAACAGGAGGTGGGAAGTGGTGAAGGCTGCTCAAGGTTTGGCATTTTCCCTGACAGCAATAGCAAGCAGCAGTGAGGAAGCAGGGTGCTCGATAAAGTGCCTGGATCGCCTTTGGAGTGGCACAGATTGCGTTGTGGGCAGTATCTCTTAAGCAGGGGTCATTGCTGCACATGAGTTCACCAGAGAAGTCTGGCTCACGTAATCATAACAAGAATCTAGTACATTTAAAAATGTACCCGAAACCCGGTACAGCACCGCAAAAAGACTGTGCCCTCCCTGGAAAGTCAGTACAGTTGGAGAATGGGTAAAACACTGCTGGGCTCCCCCACTTCCACAGAAAAGACATGTCTAGATAAATTGGGGGTGCAGCTAGCACCTGTTTGGGAGGATGGATGTTATTGTGAGGAGGGGTGCGGAAGTCTTGTACTCTGGGGGCTGATATTTGAGATCAGATGATATTCATACTCTAGGAAACTATCTTAAATAGTAGGATTCCTGAAAACAAACAAATCTAAATCCCAATTTCAACCTATTCACCCATCGTTAGGAGATAGAATGAAAGCTAACATGGGAACAGAATCTGGGATTTAAAATCTCCATTTCAACATTGCATTCATTCAAGAGATACTTTTACCTTGTTTGATCAGAAATATTATTATTTGACCTACTTGCATATGGAAAAATATCCTTACAGGAGCATTATTGTCTGTACATGTATGAGCCAGAAGAGCAGAAAGATATTATGTAGTGCCCTACTCTGTATCAATTTAAGTAATGCTGCCAAATCACAAGCTGTTTTATTTTGATTTTTAAATAATCTCTGCTTTATTTTGTTCCTCTCGCTGTGTTGGTCCCTGTGTTCGGGCTAATTTCTGCCATCCATCAGATCCTACTCTGTTCATAAAGATTAGTACAGACCCAGGAGAGTTGAAATAAAAAGTTCACATTATTTGGCACAGACTCAGAGCAGCTGCAGTGGAAGGGTCATCCCCCATTATCTGGTTTAGTGGTTCTGCTAACTGCTTGACTAGTTTCTGACCAAACAGCTTCACTAACAATTTGCCTCTAATTGATTCTCTTTTCTGTTGCACCTTTTCTAGAATCTTCTCCTAAAGTCTCTATGACATCGCTGTCTGACTCCGATTGGATTCTAAAGTTCTCCTTGTAAACAGTGACTATGTGTAAGCGGGGGAATAGTCCCGCTATTGTGGGGAACTTTCCTCGTCTCTGCACTACCCCGGTGAAATGGGCTAGCGGAAGGATCTCAGTCCTCGCTCCCACCTCCTTTACCCCAGAGGCCTCCCTGCCCTCGAGGACTCCCCTTGTACTCTCCTGTCTGGCAGAGTCCTCGTAACCCCAACAAGGCTGGGCCCAGGATTCCTGGGGGGCTCGACCCCCAACCTTGCTGTGGTCACCTAGGTCAGGGGCTAGGGTGTCCCCACTCCGGGGTACTCTCTCTGTACAGGATGCTTCCCTGACCCACTGATCACTGCATACAATTCAAAGCAAATGCAAATTATTTAATTAACAATTAATTTGTAACAGGAATAAGGAAAAATGGGAAAGGCTAATGGAAACACTTCACCCCGCTCTGTGGCAGGGAACATCACAACAGTGTCTCTGAAATGTCAGGGCAGTTCAGTCTGTTCCTGTGCAAGTCCCAGGCTCCTTCTCAGGTCCTGGCTGTGCTGCAGGGACGCTGCTTGGACACTTCTTCTGGCGGTGGCCACACGCTCGCAGGCTCTGGGTGGCAGGACCCTTCTTCCCAGCGTTGCCCCCGCCCTGTCAGGGTTTAGATCCCCCTGCACGTCTGGCCTGCAGGGCCCCTTGGCTGAGGCCTCTCCCTGTGCTGGGCCCACTGCCCAGGGTTCCCCTCGCTCTCCTCAGCTGCTCACCGCACCCGGCTCCGGACTGCTCCAGCCCCAGCTCCACCGCTCTGCCTCAGCTCCAGCTCCTCTGCCTCTGCACGGCTGCTGCTGCTCTGCCTCCAGCTCCCTGGGCTGCTGCTCTGGCCCCTCTGGCTGCTGCAGCTTCTCCCCCCAGGGCAGGTCTGTGTCTCTGGGCTGCACCTCTGCTCCCAGGGCAGGTCTGTCTCCCTGGGCTGCACCTCTGCTCCCAGGGCAGGTCTGTGTCTCTGGGCTGCACCTCTGCTCCCAGGGCAGGTCTGTCTCTCTGGGCTGCTTTTCTGGCCCCTCCAGATCTGGCCCAGCTCAGCTCAGCTCTGGCCTCTGGCTTCTGCCCTCTCCTCAGCTCGGCCCCACTCACTCTGACTCAGGCAACTTCAGCTCACACGGAGGACGGGATTCACCCTGACCTCCTGACTCCCTGATTCGCCTGCCCGCCCTGTCAATCAGAGCTGACCTGGAGCATTGGCCTCTCCCCATTGCCCCTGGGGACTGTCAGTCCCATCGACCCTTCCCCTTCTGGTACTGGGAGCTCTGAATGTTAGTAAGGGGATAACAGTCCCCTTACATATGCTACGTGTTTAGAGAGGGCCAAATCGCCTTACTTGCGTGAACTGTCCTATTCAATGGGACTACACCTTTAAGGCAAGCAGGTACTGTGCAGATCTTTTTGAAAGAGTAAGACCTGATGCAGGGCCTAAATTAGCCTGAATACTGGGGGCTAAATTCAGGGCTGGAGTATGCCAAGGAACTGCATGCAGCCATCACAGCCTGGAGTGAGTGGTACTGGGAGCGATCTGGTAACTAAAGCTGTTTTCTGATGGCCCCATGAGGGATGGTGGTGGCACTGCAAATACTTCCTGCCCCACTTGACTGTGAATCCCTGGAATGTGGCAGCCATTGCTAGTACAAAATTCCA
Organism: Chelydra serpentina; assembly: GCA_037349315.1. Taxonomy (NCBI): domain Eukaryota; kingdom Metazoa; phylum Chordata; order Testudines; family Chelydridae; genus Chelydra; species Chelydra serpentina. The sequence goes on from JBAIAC010000032.1 coordinate 6,150,286, forward strand.
CCTTCCTACATCTGCAGGAGTGGATCTCATCCAGGGACTTCAATCGGTTTGCACAGGTTTAATTGATGGAAGAATTTGGCTTTATGTTCTTTTCCTTCCCATTGAACTTAGATCACTAAGTTTTACCAGTTCTGGACTAAATCCTGTAGTCCTTCCTTGGTTTTTGTTCAGTCTTTACTCAGGAAAAACTCTCACAGAAGGTGGTGGTAGTTTTGATTAAGAAAAAACAGAGTTAAGACTTCAGGATTTGGGCCTAAAAAAACTCTATCCTTTTCATTTATCATACGGATTTCCCAGGTGCTCTTGAATCTTGTTGGAGAGCAATAGTTCAAATCCCATTTTGGCTGCTTTTAACAAATCAGATTTTTAAAAGAGGTAGGGATTTAGTAATAGATGATGACGAAGAGCCCCATAAGCTTTCTTTGCCTGTAGATCTCAATGCTCCCCTAGAGCTTGGTCCTGCGCCATGGAAGCTTTGCCATTGCCTTCAGCGGCCACTGCCTCAAGCACCTATGGCAGGATGGGTCAGCTGCCTCTGCAGCAATGTCTCATTTACGGAGAGCCAGTCACCAGGGTCAGGATCTGCATGAGTGGAGTGACCTTTGTCTAGCCTGGCTAGGGTTGTCTCCTCACCAGTCCTGTGGAGCTCCTCAAGGGCAGGCAGTACAGCCTGGGAGCTCTGACCTTTTCAATGAGAGCCGGCCCCTCCATGTCAGCGTATCCCCCTTTCACAGGGTCTCAGAGGCAGGTTCAGCAAGGGGAAGTGTTCAGCATTCAAGCATAAGGTCAGATGGAGAGAGAGAACCAAGCCAGTGCAACATTCAAGCTTTGTTTCCTGCTCCACATATATACTCCTCTCTAATCTAGCACTTTTTGAAAGCAGACTTCCTTAAGTGCCTGGATATTACCCTATACATAAGCCTACAGCACTATCATACTATACCATCCCTCTATTGGGAACAGTAGCGTAGCCAGATTTAAAGCACAGGGGGAGCGACGCTATAAAAAGGTGCCTCCCCGCTCCCCCTGTACTCACCCCGGCGGTGCTTTAAAGGGCCCGGGGCTCCAGCCGCTGCGGAGCCCCCGGCCCCTTTAAAGTGCCGCCGCCGGAGCTCCGGCAGCGGGGCTCCGGCGGCGCTTTAAAAGGCCCGTGGCTCCCCGCAGTGTCAGGAGCCTCAGGCCTTTTAAAGCGCCGCCCCAGCGAGGCTCGGGCGGCGCCTTAGCGCTGCTTTTCCTCACAGTGGGAGCAGCCACTTGTAGAAGGACAAGCAGCCCCTCTCCTCCCCTCACCCAAAACAGCACTACCAAAATGATGTGGTGGAAATTCTCTAAGGGAATCCTTTTGGTGTTTTTTTCCTTTGGGTTTTCTGCAGGAGGAGGTGATCCTGCCCATAGTCCATGGATCATCTATGACTGCATTTGTATTACACCCATGCATTATATAACACTGTATTTGTATTAGACCCATACAATATATAACACTGCATTAGTATTTTATGTATTATTTTCAGAGGTTTTTGCTTATGCGCCTCATTGATGTGCATGCCAAAATCTCCATTCCATGTCCCTTTAGTTACAGTTAATCTATTTTCCACTGACTCAGTAATATTTATAAAAGCAGGATTGAAATGTTTGGGCTATTTAGTCATCTCTGGCAACGCCTTCTTGTGTTTATCTGAGTAGCTTAATACTGCAGCAGAGATGGCTACGTTAATAAAGTCTTTTCAGTGTAGATATGTGAAAAATATTTTCTACATTATATTTAGATTAGATTTACTCACAGCATGGTAGAAGTTTACCCTCTTACACAGCCTCTTGTTAATTTCAGCAGTGCTTATATATTTTAATGTAAAAAATAGATTTCCAGTTGCAAAACGTTTTAAACAGTCTTAAAAGCCATTAGTTGTTTAAGTCACGCCCTCTAGTGTAAACTTGTTGTTATTGCATAAAAGATTTCAGGGCTCACTGCACCAAAACTTGTTAAAGTACAAAATGCAAAATAAATGGTAGAGAAAGCAAGGTCATAAGCCAACATTATATTGATAAGATGCAGATCTTAGGCCCTGATTCAGCAAAGCTTTTAAGCTCATATTTGTGTGCTTGGTATTCAGCAAAGCACTTAAGCACATGCTAACTGTGATACTGTCAAACAGTAATTCAACATGACAAGAATCAGTCCTTGGCAGCAATAGAGTACTGGGAATTATTAGCTTTTGAATTTACTGCATGTTGTGTCACCAGATTGTAATTGGTTTAAATGTTTTCATCAAAACAAATTTTCAATTAAAAATAGCTTTTCAAATAAAATCTTCCAGTTTTTTTTTAAGTTATTTTCTCAGTTTTTCAAAAACTCATTCGAAAATACAAAATATGATACTATGTTATGTGGGATATAGTTAATGATGTTATTTTGTGTCATTATTGAGTCATTTCACATAACCAGCAACCACCGTTTTGTGCAGATTTGAAGTCAGATCCTCAGTTAGCATAAATAAGCACAATTCCATTGAAATATTTCCATTTTTGCCATCTGGCCGTTGGTCTTTGTCAGGAGTTTTGTCAGCAAAATGTCACAGCTGTATTGAATGGCAAGGGATAGAAGAGAAGGTATTTAATAAATTAGACACAAATGAAAGCAGTCTTTGTTTTCTCCCACGCCTCTGCCTTTCTACATCAATGATGAAGTCAGAAGACTCAATTCAGAGAGGTCCTGGGAAACCGTCTATGATTTTGTGATACAATATTACACTGAAAAGATTAAGAATGGAGCAAAGTTTTTCAAATTCCAGGGAAATGTTTCTTAACCCACGTGGCCTTGGAAAGATGCAAAGTTGGATTGCTCAGACAATGTTTTTCTTCAGCAGATTTCAGTTTTGAAAGCCTGCTGTTGAGTTGCATGTAGAGTTTATTTCAGAAATTTGGGGTGGTGCTCCAGCAATGACAGAGAATTTGAAAAGTATCTATCTTTTGGTTTCCTTACCACTCTCCTGTACTCTGCTGAACAGCTGATCGCGGCGAGTGGAAGGTGCAGGGAGGGAAGGGAGGAGCTGATCAGTGGGGCCCGCTCGCAGGCAGGAGGCACTGGGGAGGAGAGGGAGGAGCTGATCTTCCGGGCTGCGGGTAGGTGCTGAGCACCACACCCATGGAGTTGGTGACTGTGTTTTAGAGTCATTGCGGATAGTTCTGTGAAAACATCTGCTCAATGCACAACGGCAGTCAAAAAAGCTAACAGAATGTTAAGAAACATTAGGAAAGGGATAGATAATAAGACAGAAAATATCATAATGCCACTATATAAATTCATGGTATGCCCACATCTTGAATGCTATGTGCAATTCTCACCCCATCTCAAAAAAGATATTTTAGAAATTGAAAAGATACAAAAATGATTAAGGGTCTGGAACAGCTTCCATATGAAGAGAGATTAAAAAGACTGGGACTTGGAAAAGAGATAACTAAGAGGCGATATGACAGAGATCTGTAAAATTGTGACTGGTGTGGAGAAAGTGAATAGGAAGTGTTATTTACTTCTTCTCATAACAGAAGAACTAGAGGTCACCAAATGAAATTAAGTATTTCACCAAAGGCAGTATTTCTTCACACAACACACAGTCAACCTGTGGAACTCTTTGCCAGAGGATGTTGGGAAGGCCAAGACTATAACAGGGTTCAAAAAAGAAATAGCTAAGTCCATGGCAGATAGGTCCATCAATGACTATTAGCAGGGGTGAAAGTAACTTAAAGGACTTAATGGTACGCAGGGCAGCCAGGCTCCTGGGCAAGGTGGGCGGGGGGAGGCGGCTCTCAGCCCCTGGAAGTGGCGGGGTCTTGGGAGGAAGGGGCGGGGTGGGGCCAGACTCCCCAAGCCAGCCCTTCAGTGCTGCCCGGCCTGCACTACCCAGGGCTCCGGCGGCGATTTAAAGGGCCCCGGGCTCTGGCTGCTGCCAGGAGCCCCGGGCCCTTTTAAATCTCCAGGCCCCTGGGAAGCTGCCCCTTTTGCGCCCCCCCCCCCCGCATCAGCGGCCCTGCTGGTATGGTCCTTAAAGCGCTGCTATAGCAGCGCTTTAACGTCGGCTGTGTACCGGCCCGTACCAGCAGCCACTTTCTTACCGGTACGCAGTGCTCATTTATCTAGATGCTTATATGGCCCCCATCAACGTAGACTGTGAGCATTTATGTGGTGCTTCTAATGTGTAATATGAGTGGTGCTACCTGTGATACTTGATGAGATAGCTTTGCCAGAGGCCAGGAGCTTGGGGATGGGGGATGCGGGTGTAAACCCTAGATGGTCCCCGAGGTGCAGTCCCAAAGTCTGAAATGAACCCTGTGCAGTTTACCAATTTTGAAAATGGAATATGTTTTTCCTTTTTTGCAAAGATCAGATTGAAAGAGTATGTTGTTCTTTTGATACTCATGAGGCTGGACTAATAAATGGATACTGTCTTTTCAAATCATAAAACAAAGTCTCAACAATACTGAACATTATATTGCAAGAGTTAGGACCTCATGTTCTCTTACCGTGGTTGTGCTGATCACATATCTCCCGCTAAGATTAATGAGAATTACTTCCGTGCTCCGAGCATAGATAGTTTAAAGCCATGCAACATGTGAACTTGCACAGGTTACTTATTCACATTCCCTCACTGTTGTCATAAATAAATGTCCTTTCTGCCAAATTTGTCAATATATAATGCCAAGATGATTTTCACATGTATTCAGAAAAGTTGTATGATCAGCTCTCCTAAACCGCAGTGAAAAAAGCAGATTGCATCCAAACCGCAATATGTAGCTACATGCAGCAGTTGAAGGCTCTGGCAGGCTGTAAGGAAAGGCTCTAGCAGCAGGGATGAGAATTTGCTAACTCATATCCTGCCTATCTGATCTAGTTAAGATCAGTTTGCGGTTTTGTTTATTTACTACTTAATCTGCTTTGATCTGTTTACTATCACTTATAATCACTTAAAATCTATCCTTTTGTAGTTAATAAACTTATTTTATGTTTTAATCTACACCAATGAGCTTTGACTTGTGTGCTCGGGGGAAATCTCGACTTGGTTACCACAAGTGTGCATTGTTCTCTTCACATTGAAGGAGAGGTGGACCGGGTGGTAAACCTGTAAACTGGTCAGATTTGACCAGGGCAGGACAGTACTGCTCTGGGTTCCTAACCTAGGGTGACCAGACAGCAACTGTGAAAAATCGAGACAGGGGGTGGGGGGTAATCGGAGCCTATATAAGAAAAAGACCCAAAAATCGGGACTGTCCCTATAAAATCGGGACATCTGGTTATCCTATCCTAACCTGAGAAGCGGGCTGTGTCCCTACCTGTGTGAATGCTGGTGAAAGTGCAAGCTTGGAGGACTTTGCAACTTGTCACAGCAGCACAATGTGAGAGGGAGCCCATGCTGGTTGGTCAGAGGGCTCAGTGGCACCCCAGTTCCAGGTAGCACCCTGGCAGGAACCTATCACAATGCCCCTAGGTGCAGCACAGTGCAATATTGTATGTACATTTGAAGGAGTGCAGTGACAGGATGGAGTGCTTGCATGGAGGTGCAGAAATACAGGCTAGAGCAGCACTGCGTGATCCCACTGGGTCTGCATATGTAACAGAAGGTGTAGTAAGTCAAACTGGAGCAGTTCTAAAATGCACTCCGGAGAGCTGAAGACCCCTCACGCATGCACCATGTGTTTCATGGGGATGTCTGATGATACAGCCTGCTAGTTCTTGATCCATCTTCCCTTTGGATTGCTGTGGACCACATGTTGGATGTCCTGCTTTCTATTCTTCTATCGTTTATGGAGTCTTCTAATACTCCAACTAAAGAAATTGATCTTTTACTCCCACAAATAGTGGCTTGTTCTTTGGGAGAAGGAAATGAAGTCTCACCCTTCTTACAGTTGTGAATGCCTGTGTGGTCACAGAGCATAGTATAAGTGATATGTCTCTATGGTGGACCCCAATGATGCCCACCCCATCTCCCATGAGCACGTTCTAACTTCTGGACTGAGAGCTGCTGCAACCCCCATTACATGAGAGCAGCCCATGTACGACAGGTATCCAAATGAATGGCAATCTTACATTCTTGTGCACTTTCCAGAAAAGCCTGGGATTTACTTGGTATACTAAATTTTAATTTCTGCTCCATGTTGTGTTGCACTGGTTCTGAGCCAACACTAGTATAGCTTGGCATGGCAGTATTTGAATTTGAAAAGAAGGGAGAGGAGGGATAGCAAGAGGGCAGGGTGAAAGAGAAGAAATTGTGGATTGGAAGTGAGAGACAGGACTGGAAGAATAAGGAAGGGATGGGGTGGAGGAATGAAAGTAGGAAAGAGTGATAGAAGTGGGGAAACAGAAATGTATATTATTCATTAGGGAAAAGAAATCAAAAACAAGAAGCAAAACTCTTACAGATCTCAGCACCAAGCTAACGGCTAATTGAGTATCTCAGCACAGTGAAGTGTGCCAGACTAAGGTAGATTCTCATCAAATACAAAATCAGTGACCATAACCTAGAGAAGGAGGCTGGGAGAAACATAGCATGGGATGGGGGTACAAAGAGAGGAGATGGGGACAGAGAGCCACTTTCTACTCCAACTATAGCACAGTACAAAAGACATCTCCATACATGCCATCTAACGTGACAAAGGACTTCCCATTTCAGTGATACAAGGAAATGCTGTGTGTGACCTTGGGGAAAGATGGCAGCAGAGCTGGAATAAAGCCTGGGCATTATTGTCTGCGATTTCAAAATCTCAGCTTTTGTAGTGTTGTAATAGCTCTTGTGGGTGAGAAGAAAAGTTTGCAAACAGGAAGTGTGTGTAAGCGCAGCAGCACTACTGGCCTGAGTCTGCAGAGAGCCTGAAACAATTGCTCTGAGAGGAAAGAGTCCATGCAACCTATCAGGGTGGTGATGCCAAGCTGCTGTGCTTTGTTCAGCAGAACACTGCTGTGAGCCGAACCACTAGATGGGGCGGGTGGAGGGCATGGATCAGGGCTAGGGTTGCCAACCCTCCCGGTTTCGCCAGGAGTCCCCCGGAATCAGGCTCTATCTCCCAGAGCCTGCACCCCTGCTACACCTCTACCCCTGTCAGGTGAAAGACAATAACTGAGGGTGGTGGAGAGCGAGCCACAGAGGGAGGGGTCATGGAATGAGTGGGGCGTGGCCTCGGAGAAGGGGCGGGCCAAGGGTGTTTGACAGTTGGCAACCCTGTCCTTTGCACACTCTTCGGCTCCCCTTTGCCCGTAGGCTGACTGGGCGCGCTCATTGCCTGCCGAACGGCTAGTGCCCATGTCAATCACAGCTTTTATCCCGCCCCTTCTCCCGTCCTGCACAAGCCGCGAGAATCGGGATTCAATCGGCGGGTTAGGTTGCGCTGAGACTTCTGAGTGCACATGCGCAAGAGCGACGCTCAGGCGGTTGCTTCCCTTCCCTGCCCGGCTATCACGTGACCGCGCAGGCCGGCCTTAGGGTGGCGTTGCCTCGCGTGGCGCGTGCGCAGTGCAGGCGGGCGCTGAAATTCAAAATCCGAAGAGCGGTTTGGGGTGGTGGTTTAGCCACTCCCGGAGCAGCGCGAGAAGGGACGGAGCGGGGGGCGCCGGGCAGCAGCAATGGACCCCTTCACCGAGGTGAGCGGCCGGTCGCCTTCCGTCCCCACAGCGAGCAAACGACAGGGGTTGGAACAGCCCCCGGGGGGGGGGTAACGCTCAGGGAGGGGGACTCGGGGCGCAGGGGGTCGCTGCTGTACGGTGTGAATTGATTCTGACCCTTCTTCCCCGCCCAAACCGTGACTCTTTCAACACGCTCCTGGGCTGCGAGGTGCCCTGTTGGGGGGGCTCCCGGTGGAGGTGAGACCCCCACCGCCCCGAGCATCAAAGCCGGCAAAGCGCAACGAGGTGCCGCCCCCGGCTGCTGGCGCGGTCGTTTCGTGCGCGCTCGGCTGCCTGACGGCCCCGTTACACAGCCTGTAACAGTGGGGTTGTCTCGGGGCACTGCGGCGTCTGCCTCCCGTCCCGCGTGCAGGGGTGTGCGCTGGGCGCCTCGCTTGTAGCCCTGGAGAGACCGGAGGCGCTCGGGCGGGGCGTCCCACGTAGCGCCTCTAGCAGATGCAGCCCCCCCGGTGGCGTGTCTCCCTTTCCTGACATTATCATATGGTGGCTGCTGCTGCTGCTGAGATGATTGTTAGAAGCGGCTGTGCTTCGGCGGGGTGTGGCTTCTAAATACGACGTGTGAAGTCAAGGTGAGCGGAGTGAGGTTGAACAGAGTCTGAGTCTGTGTGGTGGTTGCAACTGATCCAAACATGCTACTTACAGAAAATAAAACATCCGAAGAATTGTCCTAACTCCAAAGAGATGACAGTGAGGTACCAATGTGGAGCTGACTTCTGTGGCTTGTTAATATGTTGTACTGAACAGTGAAGGCCTCAAGAAGTCTAATTTACCCTTTTATTAACCCAAAACATTTGACTCTCATCAATTAGTGTATATATAAATTCAAAATGAATGGAGATTATCAGTTTTTTGGCCTTGATAACATTTAAAATCTTAGCTGCGTCTGGTCTAAACAGATTGTGCACTTATGGAACTGAAGTTTAAAAACTAATTCTATACTGTTTTTAGTTATCGCAAAACCACCACAAACACTCTTAAACTGGTTGAAGAGTATTTGAATGTTTTACCGTGATTTAATTTAATCGATTGAAGAGACCCTGCACAAAGAGGTAGCACTCATTTAATTAAATTGGAGCACAAACTGTAAATCTGTCCTTAGTTTATGTTAAAATGAAGTCCATCTAGTCTCTATGTATGTAACGTTTGTTATATATAAACAACTTAACATTGCTTCCTTAATTGGTAGTGAGTGACCTGATGAGACTTGTATTAAATTCCTTTTCAAGTCCAAACTACTGAACTGAATTTAAAATTGTTTTGCATGCTGGGAAGTATTCCAATATGCACACAACCTTCTTGTACATAACAGAATTTTGAGAAGTACAAGCTGGAGCTGTTAGGTCGTTCCTTAGAGTAAACTTTATTCAAATATTTCACAATACTAACTGGTACCTCTCTCCAGTGCTTCAAGAGAGAAGCGTCCAAGTAACAACTTTTTGGAGGAACCGATTCCACTATTTCTGGAAACGAGTATGATATGCTAATATTGGTCAGCCTTCAAGCTGAACACAACTTTCCTTGAACTAAAATTAAATACTAAGCACCATCTGTTTAATATTTTAGATACATGAGTTGTATAATAGTATATCTCTTGATAAGCCTTAGGCTATGCCTGCACTGTGTACCCTACAGCGGCACAGCTGTGCTACTGTAAGGTACACAGTGTAGCTGCTCTTTGTTGGCAGGAGACAACTCTCCTGCTGACAAAATAAAACCACCCCCAAGGAGGGGCTGTAGCTCTGTCAGCGGGAAAGTGTCTCCCGCTGACAAATTACTGTCCACGCTGGCGCTTTTCATCAGTAAAACTTTTGTTGGCCGGGGTGTGTTCTCCCCCCCCCCCCGCCCCCCCCCCTCCACACTCCTGACCGACAAAAGGTTTACCGACGAAAGTGCAGTGTAGACATAGCCTTAGATACAAAAACTAATGCCGATCTTGACTTCTGAATGTCAGCCAACAATTTATCACTATATCTCTATATCTACAGACCTATACCGATGTAACTACGTCCCTCAGGAGTGTGAAAAATCCACACCCCTGAGCAGCAAGGTTATGCCAACCTAGCCCCCTCTATAGATAGTGCTATGTTGGCAGGAGAGCTGCTCCTGCTGACATAGCTCCCACCTCTCTCCCATCAGCTTAGAGTGTCTTTGTTAAAGTGCTACAGTGGTGCGGTTACGCCTATGCAGTGCTCTAAGTGTAGACATGTCCTTAACAATGTTTGGCTGTGTAGGTGAGAAGTGGGATAACTTGGAGCCCTACACTTGTATGTACCTTTTAAGATACGATAATAGATCATGCCTTCACTGTGTATACATTTAGTTTGATATATTTAGGAAGTATGTTTTTATGGCAAGTACTAAAAACTGCAAACATTCTAATTAAACGTATAGCCCTTGGCAAAACCCTTACACAACACGGTAAGACTCTTTCTCCCCTCTCCGCCCCCCCTCCCCCCCAAAAAATGCCAGTGGGCTTCAAAACTAATTCTGACGGTCACTTCAAAGTGTGGCTTATTCATCAAGTGTGAAAGAGCAGAATTTGAGTTATGACTATTACTTGGAAAACTTGAGCATGCTGGAAACCAGTAAAAGTTTGAGTTCAACGGTGCAGCTGCACATTTTTGTTGAATGACATCCTAGCTGTGGCAACTGAAATTTAGCTCAAGCTGGGCTAACGGAACAGAATGGAATGTGGATGTGTATTTGAATAACTAAGTGTCCCACCTTACACATGCTATTTAATTATTCCTTTGCTGCATATTTATTACTTAGTCTCTGCATCTGAAAACTTTCTCACACATGCATGGTTCCCTGTGCACTTCACTTTTTTTGTGGGGGAAGTGGGGTAGAGCAAGGGAACAGGGTAGAGTCCAAAATTGGTATGCAATTTGTCAGTATGGGCGCTCCTGGCTTCATGTAGTTTTCCAGAGTCCTCCTTTGTTAGTTACAGAAATTTAGAGTCAGCATTTTGCTTTCACACAGAACTGCTGAGATTGACATTCCATTAGTCCTACAACAAGAACATAAGAATAGCCATACTGGGTCAGACCAATGGTCCATATAGCCCAGGATCCTGTCTTCTGACATTGGCCAGTGCCAGATGCTTCAAAGGGAATGAACAGAAAACAGGGCAATTATCAAGTGCTCCATCCCCTCTCACCCAGTCTGGCTGTCAGAGGCTTGTAGTGGAATTGCATCCCTGACCATCTTGGCTAATAGTCATCAATGGACATATCCTCCATGAACTTATCTGATTCTTCTTTTGAACCCTGACAACGAGTTCCAGGTTGACTATCAGGATGGATAAAAATCAAGGATTTAAAAAAAAATTAAAAAATGGATTTTTTTATTTAAATAGGATTTTTTTCATAAAATGCTTTTTTGAGGAAAAAACCTGTCTAAAGATAGTTTTAATTAAGATATATTATAGCTCAAAGATATCTCATCATGGAATAGGGATTATAAATTCTAATTCTATAGTATGAGACAATATATTCATGTAATATTTACAAAACTTTTCTTAAACGAGTTCCAATAGTTCATGGATTAGGGACCCAATCTTATGGGGCTCCAGGGGCTTCTGTATAGATTATTTAGGTTCATCTTTCTATTTACCCAATGGGACTCAGTGCAATGGGACTCAGTGCTGAGTCTAGAAGATACCATCAGAGATGCTTAGTTTTGCAGTTCTCAAACTGTGGCTTATACATAATGGAGTAGGTCAGTACGCCCAAAATGGCATATGAATTATAACAATCAGATGAGTGGATCAGAAGACATATCCCTTATATTTGGGGACATAACGGATATATCTTTGTTTAAATCTTTCCTCTTAAATGGAATACTTATGTAATGGAATACTTATATAAAGACAAATATTGTGATGGCGTGGTTTTATATTTTTGTTTTTTGCTGTCTAAACATGGTAGTACAGATCTCTCTTCTTTTTAATGGCATCCTCTGCATCCATGACATCTTCAAAATGCTCTTCTTTCGTCTCTCTAATCCCTACATCCCTTTGGCCATGCTCACTTCAGAACCTGTTAATGGTGCACCTCGATCAGCTAGAAGAGTTGCTGTAGAGAATGCACATCTGCAATGCAGTTGGCATGTACACCACTTTTGGCAACTTGGTTTAAAAAAACCCCCCAAACTAGTAACCAAAAAGTTGACTGTTTTTAGTAATGCTACTGTCACCTGGCAGTTTAGAAGTCAGTTGTCACTAATTCACTATTAGTCACTGTCATTACTTATGAATTTCTTTATTTAGAAGGATAGTGTAATTAGTAAGCTTGCAACATCTGATAGATGTACAATCTTTTGTTTCCATAGTGGGAATCTTTTGTGTAGGACAGTGGTGCCCAAACTTTTAAGTGTCGTGCCCCTCCCTCCCCCCGTCTCTTCCCCACACCGGTCTGTAGATCTGGGGGGTGGGGGCGGTGATACCACAGAGAGGGGTAAAGGAGCTGGGGCCATAGATGGGAGTGGGTCTGGTGCCGGAAATGGAGCTGGAGCCAGGGACCGAGGCTGGCGGCTGACTGTGGAGCCGTGGCCAGGCCACAGTCGGGCTGAGGCTGGGGGCAGTGTCGGGAGCTGTGGCTGTGGCCAGAGCAGAGCTGGGAGCATAGTGGGGCTGGGTGGCGCTCTCTCCGCACCCTCCATGGGGTCCTGCCGTGCTCCCTGAATGTTCCTCTATGCCCCCCTAGGGGGGCATGCCTGACCATTTGGGGACCTCTGGCGTAGGACGTTAGAAACATATAGCTGAGAATTTACTGTAAAAATTCAGTGTTTCAGTAATTTATACTTTATTAGTAACATGCATTTCCACTAGAATATTGAAGTATGTAACAATCTGTGCCTTTCTAAATATTTAGAAACTTCTTGAACGAACCCGTGCCAGGCGAGAGAACTTGCAGAAGAAAATGGCTGAGCGACCCACAGCAGGAATGAGGCCCACCATGCAGACAAAGAGAACTAGAGAACCTTTGTCAGAAACTAGTAACCAGTCACCTTTGCCCGGTGAAGAAGGTATCTTGCATAGGCGTAGTACAAAAATAAAAAATCTCTTAGAAACAGTGAGCCATATGATTTTTCATGTGAAAATTACCATTTATTTCTTTTGACACATACTACTTTGACTAGAAAAATACTGCTTTTTAGCACTAACGTTTAACCCTCTTCTTTCTAAACTCAGCAGTAAGGGATGCTGTTGCCTGCCTTTTTAATTAGGTCCAAAATGTGACTAGTCTCTAAACTGGTGGCAAGTGTCTTGCAGATGACTAAGTAACTTTAATTTAGTGACAACATAATAGTTTAAACAAATCACTGCTATGAAAGTCACTCTTAGTTAGTAATACTGAAACATTGGGGAATGCAAAGTTTAAAGGGACAATCAAGATTTGATGATGGACATTAAGACTGGGCAACTATTCTCTTGTCCCCCTCCCCCCCCCCCTTTTTTTTTTTTTAAAGGAACTCTTACATAAGACACAGTGGAGGACTTAAAAATTAAAAAGCTGTTTCAGAAAGATGGAGTATGTTCAGTACTTTTAATTGCAGGCTGTGGAGATGATGGCTGATAACTGACTGGTTCAAATACTTTTAACTTTTACAGTGAAACCTAGTACAAAGCCATCCCCATCAAAAAGGCTCTGTTCTGACAGCATGGAGGTTCCCGTTTCTAGCTCTGAGAATAGACAGCCAGTTAATTCAACTTCCATGAAACATCTTCCTCCTGAGATGACTGCACAGCCAAAAGCAACTGCAAATAACAGGGCTCTCTCAGTTCAGCCTGTTCCACTGCTTGTTGAGAAGGAAGAACAGAACTTGAAATCTGAAGTACCTGTAGCCCTTACAGTCAAAACACGTATGCAGAAACTGGCACAACAGCGACGTTGCTGGGATGATGATGGTATGTCCCACTTCATAGAATTTAAAAATTAAACCATTTGTCATGACAGTGGTGTGTGTAAGCATTAGAGAATTTTTTTTTTCTCGGTGACTGTTCCTGATACAGGATTTCTTTAAATTCCTGACTTTTTTATATTTTTTTTGTAATGTGAATACTGTGGGAAAAGAAATGGGTGCCCCATAAAAATGGGAAATCATTGAGAATACACCTTCTGCACACACTAATAAACCCTGTCTGATTTTTACATCATTGTTAAAATTGGTGTAATCAGGTTTTAGAAACCTAACATTTCTTGGGTTCTAGCGAAATAATCTGCCATTGTCTTTGCAAAATAACCTAACTCGTTAACAATTGTAATTGAGTTGCTTAGGAACTTTATTTTTACAAAAGATTGACTCTTTCTAGTGTCTTATGTTTCAAAAAGTGCATGTAGCTCTTAACTACCTGTCTTAATTTTCAGATCCATCTGAAAGTTCTCCCCTATCTCCCCTCCTGTCAAAAGAACCGGCTGTTTCCCCACCCAAACAGCCATCTCTCACAAGTGATACCCCAGTGGGGAGAAAAGGTCGTTTAGCTAACCTTGCTGCTACAATTGGTTCCTGGGAAAATGATCTAAGTCATCCATCTGCAAAGCAAAACAATACACAAGAACAGCCTGGCACTACTTGTTTATCCAAATTGTCCACTACAAGTGAAGCATCTGCTCGAATCAATAGTGGCAGTGTAAAGCAGGAAGCTGCATCCTGTTCTCAAAGGGCTGTTGAGGTATCTGTAAATAAACCAGCAACCTCTAAGATATCGGTGAGTGATCAAATTTAACAATTAACCTGATGTCTTTTTTGTGGGATGGGTGTTAACCCTTACATGTCTAATCTGAATGTTAGTGACAAATGATCATGACCGTTTTAAAATGAGTAACCTTAATTATTTCTTGCTTATCTTTCAATCCTAATACCGTTGATCATCTGACATTTAAAAGGTATCATAAGCTTCTTCTCTTTTCATTGCAAAAATTAAGATGGATCATATGAGCAAGAGAGGGGAGCAATGGCTTCCAAATGTATGTGAATTGCACTCCTTTTTAGTCACCAATGGGGATTTGTAAGAGTGGCACACTCCTTGAGTAAATTTGACAGGCAGGAATTATCGGGGTCTGGCTTTTAGAAATCGTTCATGCGGTTAATCGCGACTCAACTGTAAATGTAAACATTTTTATAAAATGCAACTCAGACATCTGAAAGTAGTAGCATCTGTTAGGAAAATTATCCCATTCATGAACTTAAGTTCCACTGAACTTAAAATTAAGGATAGATGAATATTAAAGAATATGGAATCAAATATTGAAAAACTGATATATTTGATCTAAATGCTTTAAAGGCGTCATGTAGCTTGTTCTGCCTTTTCAATTGTTCTCTTGGGAAATAAGAGTGTTCGGATTTCAAACAGTGCTATGTGCAGAATTTCTTCATCTAGCCTTTTCTGGATGAGTGAAGAATGTGTGGTCTTCCCATTTAACTATGATCATATCCATATGTATATTTCTTTTCCTCTTTAGGGACCAAATTACTTAGGAAAATCCTCTAGAGTAACCAATCCCAATCCTAAGGAACCTGAGGTACCACAACTATTAAGAAAGAAGCCCTGCAGCCCCCAGAAAACAGAGGAACTTAAGCCAACAGTAAAACCAATCTTATCCCAGCCAGTTCAGTCCAAAGAAGAGCCAATCAAAAGAACACATGTGCAACTTGAACATAAGGATAAGCCTACAACACCAGGTAAGTGACTTTTTTTTTTTTTAAAGCAATGAGTGATATAGTTGCTTTTAAACCATTACCTTCAGTTTTTAAAATTTAACTTATTGTAAATCTTTCCAACAAACTGTACTAATTTTTTTTTCCCCTTGAGGTCCAAAACTACATTCTAGCTAATGCTGATCTATACCATGTAACGGTTAGTTGTTCATATTCTGAATTATGGATTTGAATTTCTTGTAACTTTCTACTAATAGAATTCTAATCAAGCATCCTAGTAATAATTTAAGAGAACTTTCATAAATTATAGCTTCCATATTCTCTTCTTCTGAATGTTTTGTTAGCTCTCACTAGAAACATTTTAAATTGTGAGCGAACTTCTTTATAAATAAAGAATATTTCAATCCCTTTAAAACCAGGTTTCACAATTTTGGTGTTTTTGAACCCTTTCCGTGGTCTGCTGAAGGAATGATCTCTCAGGCCTCTAGCAGTTGCCACTCTGCGTAGGGATCAACGTCCCTTTCCCTTCTGACCAGGGGTTTAGGCGTACAGAACCTTTGACCATTGGGACCATAATGAATTAAATCAGTTCAAGTTGGCCTTTTATACCCCAAGTTCTTTCTTTGTCTCCTGTGTCTTTTGAGCCTGTCCCGAACCAGTATATGCAAACCACTCTAACGGATGGTACTTTTCTGGAGCTGTTTATAGTCCCAGTCACTGCAAGAATTACCCCCACTGTTTCTAGTTCTTGGAGGAGCTGCTGTAACCCTCCTCTATGGAGTAGAACATAATCCCTGGCCTGCAACTATACATATTAACTTTATGGCTGTTATACAATACTCTCCAAAGACACTGCATGTGATTGTGATATGTCACACTAGTCAACTTGGTACATTAAAAGTGATTTGCAAATTATTAAATCCTATAGGTTCTTGCTGCATATGGACCAAAGAGGTGTTTGGTTGATATCTTACATGGGAGTTACAGAATGAAACTTTCGTCTATTCCTCAGTTTCTAAAGATGTGTATAACGTCATCTGGATTTTTATGAGAGCTCTTCTAGTGACTCTTAATGATGTGACACTAGAAGATCAGGGAAGACTACTTGAAAGTAATCAAACAGTCTCTGCTACCTAGCTGATCAGCTTTACAAAGCACTGAGCTGGACTGGCAAACTGAACTTTATTTTATTTTTTTTAAGGATAGCTCTGCAGTTTTGCTTCACTAAGTTTCTCTTTCCAAGACTCACTTAGAGTAGAAGACAAATCTATGCTATTATACCCAACAATGCTATTTTAAAGTCAGGTAAATGCCAAACAGCTTCTCCACCTTGTATTTCTCAGCCACATTGTATGGACTTGTGAGTGAGATCTGGTTCTGGAGAGAGTAGGTGAGGAAGCAAACCATTTTAACTATCAGTTGATGGACCTTTGTTTACATTGAGAGACATCTCACACTCTAAACTTTTTGATTTGCATTGCTGTAATGTCCATTAGTCTTCTGTTTGGAGCAAGAGCAACAATTACATGCTGAGCATGTTCAAAAGATAGTGGAGAAAGGTATGCAAAACATAGAAGGCTTTACAAGAAAGCAACTAATGTGTGTCTAAAAATTAAGTGTATGACTCTTACAAAGCTAAAACCATTGTTTTTGTAGGGGGATCAGGAATCAAACCCTTTCTGGAACGTTTTGGAGAACGCTTTCAAGAGCAAAGCACTCAAAGTCCTGCCACAACTACTACTGGATACAGAACGCCCGTTATTACCCCAAACACAAAGACAATCCAGGAAAGACTTTTCAAACAGAACGAAACATCCTCCACTGCCAGTCTAGCACAACAGCTCAAGCAGGTATGGTTTGCTAAATTTTAATAGCTTACTTATAATCTTCAGGAATGTTTCTTAATGCTCTAAAATTGCCTAGGGATTAAAAAACAAGAACAAAAACGGTTTATAATATATAGCTACAGCCTGCAGTATGTTCTTGTAAAACATATTTCTCTTATGCTTAGGAACGTGAAAAAGAACTTGCTTGTATTCGTGGCCGGTTTGACAAAGGCAGTCTATGGAGTGCTGAGAGAGGTGAAAATTCAAAAAACAAACATCCAGAAACTAAAATGGTAATATACGTCAGTGTATTTTTGATGTGCCCATCTATAAATTGTCAGGGAACCCAAAACGCATGGATGAGCATGTAAACATACAATAATCTATATTAATCTCTGCTTGCTACAAAATCTTAACTTTTTAAAAATACTTGACAGAAACAACTTGTACGCAAGAGTGCATACACTATATTATATCTGCCACTATTTGAAAGGAAAATTTCATTCATTTATTACTTACATTCTAATAGTGTCTGAACAGTAGTTTTGCCTCACCTTCAAGGTGCTATTTTGCAATGTTAAAAATTTGCCTGTCTGGATATATAGTTTTTAAAAAATAAAATGCTTCTCTCCATGAAACTTGCTGGGTCATTTCATCTGAGTAGGAGGCCTTCTAGCTGCAACTTTTATTTTCTAGTCATTCAAAATAAGACTTATTTTTATAAAATTTGTTTTGAGTAAGTAATAAGGTTGTGGCTCGAATGTTCAAATATCAACTAGTTCATTTAGTTTTACAAGCCACAAGTTACAGTACATTCTGAGACTGACTTTAATGTAATTTTTTCTTATTCAGGAAGACCAAGCTCAAGCTAGTTCAAAACAGCTCGCTAGTTCAGATGCTACTTCGCTTGTAGCAGCGGAAAAGACCACAGCATCTGAAATATCAGTAAAATCTCTCCCCTCAGAATCTTTAGGTGAGAACAATCCTTGAATTGATATGATTAATACTGGTGTAAAGGGTTTTGTGTTCATACTTTGGTATGAATGTTTGGGACTCAAGCATTGGTTAGAACTGGGGATAGTGCATTGGCAGCACATGGGGAAATGGTATACCTATGCATCTTGATCCTGACATGTAACATCATTGCACTTCCAGTCCTAGGTTTCTTTAACAGACTGTCAACCAGATAATGGCACTTATGATGCAGGCAGATGTGAACTAAAATCACAAACTGACCTTAAAATATTAATCTGACTTTTGTGTATGTAGGGAGTGGAGACAGTATGTGTGAGGGCTGTAACTACCCATACTGGAATAATAAAACTGGGGAGCAACACAATTGGGTGTAAGCCTTCCTTCCTGACTTCTGAGAAGCATCCCCTTTCCTTCAATGTGATAGGCATCATGAAGCAGCCAAGTGTGTATCACCGTAGGGAAGGAGGAGCAGCAACATTGGGCTCCCTGAATCTGGCAGGGTCTAGGAGGCTTATAGGACACTCCACCAAATACTTAAGTCAGGGAATGAGAATCTAGGTGCCCTGCCCCATAGAGGAAAAAGGGACAGAGTCCCCCTTAACACCCTTGTGTATAAAGATGCTGGGCTGGCTCTGCATGCCTCAAACCTAGCTATTGAGGACCAGGTGATATTTTGTCCCGGTTTCTTTGTAGTGGGGTGGCTCCTATGTCTTCCTTTGGAGCAGAGTGGCAGTCTGTCAGTACTGTTCTCATCCAAGCATCTCTGCATTCAGGGAGTGGGGGAAGGAGTCTTCCCCAGTGTTCCATGAGTTTTTCAAAATATTTCAGATTACAATTTAAAAACAAACAAACAAAAACATTATTGTACTATTTTGTGGATTATTCTTTTCTTCCACTTGTAGGTTTATGGGCCTTTTAAGAATTAGAAATCAGACACAGTGGATAGTTCTGACCATACCTGCAGTAATTTTACCTTTCTCTTTTTTTCTTTTTTTTAATTTCCCAGACACTTCAAAACGTGAAGAGACTGAAAAACTCAGTCCTCTGAAGACCACGTTGCTAAAGAATCCACTAAAAGTAGTATCTGTCTCAAAGCTTGAGCAACTTACAGAGAAAGAGAATGGTTTGTAACACTTCATTAGCTAGTCCTAAATGAGCTTGATCACTATTATTTTGCCCAACAAAACATCAATTTCCCACAAATTAAGTGGGCTTCTAGTTCATCAAGTGTCTTTTGCTATCAAAGCATATATTTGAGATCAAATTCATATGAACATTACTGGGTTTCTTTAATTATTTTATTGTAATTGGAAAATAGAAATATATGATTGTGATATTCAGGCTTCAAAGGAACACAAGAAGGCTGATGTGTGAACTTATTGTAGTGAAAAAATAACTGGTCCTACAGTGATGAAACACTCATTTAATTTTAAGACCTCAATTCAAAGTTGGGATTTGTTCGCTAAGTGCATCTTTAACTGATTTCAATTGCCAGTACTTGATGAAGTTATAGAAATAAGCCAGCACAGAACTACTTGGAAAATATTACTGCCTCTTCTATTTAATTACTTCCTCTTCTGTTTTAATAAAGATTGGTGCTTTAGACAGGATATGCTCATAAGTAATCTTGGGATCTCTGTCTTTTCAGATGCAGTATGTGAAACTGAGATGGGTGTGAATGATGAAATGAATAGCTCAAAGGTAATAAATGACATCTTTGATGAAGTTCTTCAAGAGGATGGACCAGACATAGAAAAACTGAAAAAAGAAATGAGTATGAACCTGGAAGCTGAGAGTGATGATGAGCAGGAAGAGTCACTGAATATTTCATCAATGTCTCTGCTAACTCCGTTAGCAGAGTCTGTTGGTGTTGTAAGTCCAGAGGTAAGAACAGATATTAAATACAGGGATCTACAATTTGACTGTACACCAGTAATGCTATTTCACAAATGTTTGTATTTTGTATTGTGGTCCCTGGACAAATGTGAAACTGTTCTATTAAATCAGTGAAATACTTGCATTCTGATCCTCCACATTCTCACCAAAATTCCTCCAATTTAAGCCATTGTGCCTAACCACTTGTTAAAATAGCATGCAATCCCGTTTACCCTCTTTTCATAAGAGAAGCATCATATGCCTTGGGCAGTACGACTATCACCACTTATTCCATGACCTAATCACTGATGCAAAATTTTTTTTTCACTGGGTTTGCTTCCTAGGTTTAACACTTTCCAAAGCAGCTTTGTGAGATCTCCTTGAAACAAAGTGTCAGCTTGCAAGTGTAACTCAGTAGGTAATATTCACTGCTGATACTGCGAAGGCAAGGGGAAAATAGTAGTTATCCTCATCTCTTTCCCTCCCTTTCTATTTTAGCATGCTTCATCCATGATAAACTGTGCTCTGTGGCTTGAAAGAGGTGCACACCAGCTTCTTTATTTTTCCTATGACTGTCAGAGCTGCAGTTCCCCTGGCACTTGCCCTTCTGTGGTGGTGTGTGGGTGTGGTTGCGGGGAGGAGGGGGGTCAACTAAATCACTCTGGCAACATTGTAGCAACTGTCTGCAACCCCTCTGCAGTTCAACAGCTGCTGTTCTATTTGTGAAGTGGCTGCATTTCAGTAATATAAAGTTTTCCTTTCACTTAACTTTTATTTCTTCGTAACAATCAACTTTGTAGAAATGGAACAGCTGAAGGATTATTCATGTTACCTCTTCTTGTTTTCTAAAGAAATCATAGGGCTTTGCAGGTCAGGTGGTAGGGACAAAACTATATAATTTTTTTCATCAGCATTTCATACTGAACCCTGGATTTCCTCAAATTTTCATCTAGTGAAATCACTATGTCGTGATGGAAGAACAATAACAAACATTTTGGCAAATCTTCCTGCTGTTATGTGATTCTTGGGTTATACAGTGAAACCCCCCTGTAGCATGCCCTGCAATAACGCGAATTCGGCTATAACGCGATCATAAGGTGGCTCCTGCTTCCCCAAGCAAAAAAAACCCAAAAACGTCCAGAGCATGCTTCCTTGCCTGGAGCCGACCCTGGCTCCATTTCCTCCCCATCTCCCCCGCTTCCCCTTTTGGCGAGAAGAGACCGGCTTGAAACTCCAAGCTAGTCAGTTTCAAGCTGGTCAAACGTCTCGGCTTTGGCCAGAAGAGAAGAGACCGGCTTGAAAGTGACCAGCTTGAAAGTCTCCGCTTTGGGGAGAAGAGAAGAGATTAAGTTAGCTTGACTAGCTTGAGTTTCAAGCCGGTCTCTTCTCCCCAAAGCGGAGAAGATTCAGGCTGGTCAGTTTCAAGCCGGTCTCTTCTGGCCAAAGTGCAGAAGTTTGACCAGCTTGAAACTGACCAGCTTACAACTTGTCTGCTTTGGCAAGAGAAGAGACCATCTTGAAACAGTAAATTTTTGAAACCCCGCTATAACGTGACCCCGCGTTTATCGCAATGGAATTTTTTGGGCCCCAATTATCGCATTATAGCGGGGTTTCACTGTAGCTTACAAGATATTTAAGCAAACACCAACCTGCAACTAACAAAAATGCCAAAGAAAGATTAAACTCTTATATAGGTTTAAAAGTACAACTAGAAAAGGAACATTTTGACTCTCTGCTTCCAAGAAGTTATTGTTAAATCACATTACTAGTCAAATACTTGCCTTTCCTTGGAGGAGATGATTCTATTTTGAAGTCTTTTTACTTAGCCAGAACTCCCATTAACGTCAGTGGGAACACTGGCTGCATAAGGATTGCTGACTCTCATTCTTGGCCATCAGTCAGAATCTAGTAAATGGTTTCTGATCCTAGATGTAGTGCTGTCTCTTAGAATAAAATATAACAGAACTAATTATGCAATAAGAGACTTCATCTTCACTTAGGATATTTTAAGGGTTTGTGTTTCCTGCTAGTGGATTTCAACTTAATGTCAAGCTGACAGCATCGTGTTCTTAAAGACTAACTTTATGTTCAAGTTTCAACCCACCTGTCAAAGTACCTAAAGGAAAGGCAAGGAACAATCAATTAAACTGTCATTGTATATCCTAAGAGTATTTGCAAAGTACAGTATAAATAGTTCTTTTGACTTTTATGGAAATGTAAATATAGGTAAGGGGTTGCTTACTCAAAGGGAATGCACGGGAAAAGTAAATAAGGGTGGAGAAAGAAGTAAAGATGGGGGGAACAGAATAAGCCACACTTAACTGGCCAGTTATTTATGATGCATAACTCTCTCTTCCCCATCCCCACCCCAGGCTTTTGTTTCCCCAAGTACGTCAGTTGCTGAGAGCAGCAGTATAAGTGATGAAAGTCCAAAGTCTGGCAAATTCCAAAGGACACGGGTCCCTAGAGCACAATCTGGAGACCGTATTGGCTCCTTGTCAGAAGATCACAACCTTCTATATAGGTAACAAATTTTCAGAGGCTTTATCTTAAACATGCAAATCAAGTCAAACTGGGTGCCTCCTGGAGAGGGGAAAGATAGGCTTGAAAAAACTTCAATCTTTTTGGCCCCCAACAACAGACTATTTCAGTGCTGTAGCTGTGACAGGTGGTCTTCAAGAATTTCTCTTACTTTCATAGAGTTTAAGGCTAATATTGCAGGCCATTACATTCATCCAAATACCTCTCTGTTAAGCCTCTAGTTAGACCAAAACATTTCAGTCCTCAGGGAAATTAAACTGTGTGCCAAAGGTAGAGAACAGAGGAGATCCAGATGCCACCAATGCCAGAGGCCTCTGCAATGACAGTGACCTGATAAGGTGAAATGCCCAGATGATCCCAGCTGGCAATTAAGCCTTCACCAAAGGCCTCTTCTCTGCATCTTTATTTAAAAAACAACAACAAAAATCTTTGTTGCCACAACCTTAATCTGGACAGGAAGTCGCAATAAAATTGCTCCCATCTAAATGTGTTGGCTTGGGCATTCTTCAGAATGTGTGGGTCAAATCCCAAAGCATCAGTGCTTTAATGTAAAAAGCTGTGCTGGACCCTAAAATATTAAATGTATCTAACACTTGATTTCTTTTAAAAAGCATTGATGCTTATCGATCTCAAAGATTTAAAGAAACAGATCGTCCTTCAGTAAAGCAAGTGATCGTTCGCAAAGAAGATGTTGCTTCTAAACTAGAAGTAAAAAGGAATGGAACTTCTGATCAAGTTAATATTAAACAGAAAATGCAGGTATGTGTAACTTTAAAAAAACCCACTTACTGCTTTCTTGTGGCTTCTTTTTCTTTTTTTTGTTTTTGTTCTCTGTGTTCCACAGACGACAAATGTTGTGTAGACTGGCAAAATTAAGGTATTTTGTCCAAATTTAGGACTCTTGTATTAAAGACAGGACAAATGTAGCATAATTTGATACATGCTAAGAACTTTAGTTCTCTATAAATTAATGGAGGCTGTTTTGTGAAGCCATTACTTGTGGGCCAGTAGTCTGGAGAGAGCATGGCTCTTCTATTGGGCACTCTTGCTTGTTCTCACTGATCTACGATACTGCCATTTTCAGGTTTATGTGGGAATTGTAACTATAGCTTTAATCAGGCTGTGTTCTGACCTTCCTCCCTTGACTACAAATCCATCTGTATCTCTCTCTACCATGTATTTCCTAACTTTTGGTGAGCAGCCCTATTGAAGGTGGTAACTCCTTCTAGAATGTTCCCTGCTTGTTGCCTTATCACATCTCTACTGTTAGCAATGGTGGAAGGGAAGAGGAAACGCTTGAGAGTAAAATTTCATACTGTAAGCTTTATAGTGGTTTGTCTGGCTACGTTTCTACAGATTCATAGATTCTAGGGCTGGAAGGGACCGCGATAGGTCATCGAGTCCAGCCCCCTGCCCTCATGGCAGGACCAAATACTGTCTAGACCATCCCTGATAGACATTTATCTAACCTACTCTTAAATATCTCCAGAGATGGAGATTCCACAACCTCTCTGGGTAGTTTATTCCAGTGTTTAACCACCCTGACAGTTAGGAACTTTTTCCTAATGTCCAACCTAAACCTCCCTTGATGCAGTTTAAGCCCATTGCTTCTTGCTCTATCCTTAGAGGCTAAGATGAACAATTGTTCTCCCTCCTCCTTATGACACCCTTTTAGATACCTGAAGACTGCTATCATGTCCCCTCTCAGTCTTCTCTTTTCCAAGCTAAACAAACCCAATTCCTTCAGCCTTCCTTCATAGGTCATGTTCTCTAGACCCTTAATCATTCTTGTTGCTCTTCTCTGGACCCTCTCCAATTTCTCCACATCTTTCTTGAAATGCGGTGCCCAGAACTGGACACAATACTCCAGTTGAGACCTAACCAGCGCAGAGTAGAGCGGAAGAATGACTTCTCGTGTCTTGCTCACAACACACCTGTTAATGCAGCCCAGAATCATGTTTGCTTTTTTTGCAACAGCATCACACTGTTGACTCATATTTAGCTTGTGGTCCATAGCGTTATAGAGGGCAAACCATTTATGAGCTTATACAGGGTAAAACGGATTTATCTGGGGTTTGGATCCCATTGGGAGCGGGGTGTCTAGGTGCTGGAAAGAGACGACCTGCTGAGCTGTTTTCACTTAGTCAGCAGTTTTGGGGGACATGGCCCAGATCTGGGTCCGGGCTGCAGCAGGCTGGCATGTCTGGCCTGACAAGGCAGGTTCTGGGGTCCCAAGCTGGTGGGGAAACGAGCTCAGAGGTAGTCTCAGCACGTCAGGGGACAGTCCCAAGGGGGTGGGTCTCTGTGACCGAACCCGTCACGGGGGGTGGGGGGGTGGGTGGGGGGGTGTGTGTGTGTTACCTGCTCCTGGGCCTGACGGGACAGGCTGCGCAGGACGGAGCCAATCAGGGCACCGGCGCCCACCAGGCTGGGCATCACCACCAGCAGGAGCCCGGTCAGCTTGGGCGAGAGCAGGTAATGCGAGGCGAAGCAGCCCACAGTCTGCGTGATGCTGCGCAGGTGGAGGAAACCATTTAAAGAAAATGCTGTTCTAAAGGCTTTCCTCTTGGATACTAGCTCAAAGAGTAACATCTTTTGTAACTTCAATATTTTTTTTTTTTTATTATGGGACTATATTAGGAGCTGAATAATGAGATCAGTTTGCAGCAGACTGTGATTCATCAGGCCAGCCAAGCTCTGAACTGCTGTATTGATGAGGAACATGGAAAAGGGTCACAAGAAGAAGCTGAAGCAGAGAGACTTCTCCTTCTTGCAAGTATGTCTTAAAGAATGGCTAATATTCAGACTAATCCTTTAAATTACAGAACAATTTCTCAATGGTTGAAGTTTCAAGCTAACAAGCCCAGGAAAATCCAGTTCAGATGACACTCTATTGTTCTCTCTGGTTATTAGGGATTAGTTATAATCCCTCTTAAAAGAAGTGATTAGGTGGGTAAAGGTCACTTGCCCCTCCATTCCCCCCCCTTCTATCAGTCCACTATACTCTCTAGCATATTGGCATCTGTCCTCAGAAACACTTCATAATGGTACACTTACCCAATAAAGGAATTGATAGCAAAGGGTACTTAGGTACACCCTCTCTACATGTTTTTTTCCCCCTGTTCCAATTTAAATCTCTTTACAGCTGAAAAGAGAAAAGCTTTGCTTGAAGAGCTCAACAAATTGAAGAATGAGGGACCTCAAGGCAAAAAAAATAAAGCTGCTTCCACGCCCCATGAATTTGCTCCGTCCAGGGGATCTGTTACTCTTTCAGAAATGCGACTACCTCTGAAAGCAGACTTTGTCTGCAGTACAGTTCAGAAACCAGGTAAGGTTCTTAGCTGTAATTTAGAAAATATATTTAGCCTGCTTTGCTTGCATTTTAATCATTATGGTGGTTGGTGTTTCCCACAAATGCCATGGTATTTGAAAAGGAGATTGTAGTGACTGTAATACGAACCTGGTTTAGCTAAACTTTATTTTAAGTTCTCTTAACAGCCCCTGTCATAGTAAGAGCACCTCCCAGGAAACAGCCTGACTGCCTTGAAGTAGGGAGAAAAAATGAGACCTCCTGGCCTATTTTGGATATTGTAGTTCTCATTGAATCACCTTTTCTCACCCATTTTTTTAAAAGCTAAAGTAAGTGACTTAAAAAATCCAAAATAAATGTCCCGTGGATGCTCATCCATGGGAATGTCTACACTGCATAGTAAATCCAAGTCTGTGGGACCCATGCCTGCAGATTGTTCTTTCCAAGCTTTCTCTTGAGTGTCATGTTGCTACATGAGCCTCATACGTATGCTAACACATTCATACTGTGCTGTGCAGACATGATTCAAGACACTTGATTCTGGGGATGTATCCCAGGGTTCTTACAACCACAGTTAGCTGTAACTGCTCTAGGGTTTGATTCATGGTGTATTGTAGGAGAACTTGTCTGTCCATCCCACAGAACTTGACTGGAAGTGATCTTAGCCCACCAACACATCCAACTGAACCATTTTTGCATCTGTGCATTTCCCTGTAACTGGGGTCAGCAACAGGGATTCAGCACTGATGGAAGATCTTCTCCTGCTTGCACTTTCACTACTATTTCAGCAATCAGGTAGAGGATTTGTGAGATGCTAGTGGACATTTCAGAAGTGGTATTTGTCCTATTGTAGGCACTTCACTGATGGGGATAAAGACTCTGGGATGCATAAGATTTGCTTTAGCTGCACTATAAGTGCCACTACTGAGTCATCTTAAGACCACAACTCTCCTTTTTATCTTTCTGGGGTTGTAGGAGAAATATTCCTAGGATCAGTGAACAAAAATTCCCAGACCCTCTTTATAATAAAAACAGGGATTTAGTATTAAGGAAATACTATAACGCTGATTTCTCACAGGAATAAAGTGGCAATATTATTGAGTACCCAGCTGCCTAGTCTTCGGATAGATTGCTTTCATTGTGTGGTTTCTCAGAGAATAATTTTGTTTTGAGATTAAGTAATGCCAGGAAATAATTCATATGAGAAGAAAATCCCAAATGAAACCTGTTGTCAGGCCCTTTGCAATAGGCAGAAGTTGCAGATTTAGGTGATCCACTAGCAGTTTGTAAAAATGCCATAAAAAATCCTGTCATCAAACTTGAATTTCAGAAAACCTTGATTCTCTTTAGCTGGCTGCCTGCACTGTATTCTTCCAGTAAGGTGCGAATAATATCTGAAAATAAGCCTATTTGGGCCCTGATCCTGCAAATTAATTTGACTGCCTATGTGGAATAATTAGGTCCTTAATTAGTATAAATTAAGAGAAGAGAGACTAAAATTGATGCATCCAGAACTAATATAGTGAAAATCTGAATTTCAAGCTGTTTTTATCAATAGACCAAGGAAATGTAAAAGTAAGCTTCCTCCTTTTTTTATAAGGTACCTCATGACTCACTAAAAATGTTCAAGAAATTCTGACTTCCTCTAAGTCCTGGTGTTCAAAAAAAGATCTGATCCTGTAGTTTTCCCTGATGTTTTGGGGAAAAATCTTGGATGTTAGTTCTCTACTTTCTGTGCTGTTTGAACTTGCTGTATGAATTTCTGAACTAATATCTAATATTAGCCTTGTATCAATGTGGGTGTTGAGTTATGAGGTGGATTTGTTTTTGTTTTAATTTGATCAGTACATGGTTAAACTGGGTTTGCTGAGGAACAGGGATAGTTACGTTTCAAATTAAAATATAATTAAATACTCTTTCTGAAAAGTAGTCATCTGTCTGTTTGGTGTGTCTAAATCAAATGAGTTGAGAAGAGTTAAGTTAAGACCTGAATTTGTTAAATATGGATCTGAAGGAGCAATATTTCATCTAGCCAAACTAACTTAAATCGTGCCTGCTTAATAACTTTTTGAAGGTTTTTGAGGCAAACACTTGAAAACCTGAAATTCCTGTGCCCAGTGGTAGTTAAATCTAACCATTTGCAAGCTTGCATTAACTAGCACGCTTTATCCAATGTCGGTGATTTATGTAATACCACCAGAAACTTCAGTGTTTCTAATGTGTTACTACTATTTGCAGCACTAAATTCTCAGGACAAGATTTGGTTTAGTAACTCTTATTGACTGCATGAGATATACAACTATATTTAAACAGCCTGTTTTTACTTATAATGAATCATAAAATCTAAAATGTGAATTCAGTTAACGTTCTCCAATGTGAATCTTGGCGGTGTTCCATGGGGTGCACGGACCCTACTTTAAAGTGATCATCTCAAATCTGTCCACAGAAGCAGCTAACTACTACTACATAATATTGTTGAGATCGGGAGCAGAAAACATGGTAGCAACTCCTGTAGCAAGCACTGCAAATTCCCTAAATGGAGATGCTCTTACTTTTACTACAACGTTTACTCTGTAAGTACAAAGAAACAATTTCAGAACTCAATTACCTGGCTTTTGAAGAAGAGCATACTTGAGAATCTTATTTAAACTAATTTAAAATGTTAACCTTTATGTAAGGGTATTGTATTCCACAAACATTCAGAGGTCTTGTGGTATGAGTATTTTCTTCTAGAAATATTTGGAACAAACTTTTTTCCATAGAGAACCATTTAATCAGTGGATTGTTTTTCTCCCATCATTATCTCTTGGACACCTGTAATGGCTGATTAGTTGCTGTCTCTGAGAGAGAGAGTTTTCTGCTGGCTGTAATGACTGACATTCTACTTGGCTGTTTTTGTTGTCTCTGACGACAACACTGTTTTGGACTAAAATTTAACTACATACCTGTCAAATGTAAGAGGAATAGCTGGCTTAAAGGTATTCTTTACAATAATGTGAGTTTAGTTGGATGATTTAGGATGGGATATATGCTACTTTAAAAAGTAGGCTAGGAATGATAAATTTTTTGTGGTAAATGTCATCTTCGCTATTCGTGCACAAACCAACAAAGAGATGCTGCTTGAGAACTTATTTTGATTTAAGCATATTTACTTTGTATATTATTTTGACACGTGGTGGTGATGATTTGTTTTAATTGTTATATAGCTTTAACTGTTTGAATCTCAACGTCTGTCGTTAAATAATTGTCTGATCTCTTCTCTCCCCCCTTAATTTCCTTACATTGAAAATTGACTGAAAAAATGCTTAAACGTCAATATCCTTCTAAATTATAACATAAAAATTAATTCTGTCAACCCTATTAAATATAGTGAATATAGTCTAAAATTTTAAACCTTGGAAAGTGAGGAGCCATGCAAGGCACTGAAACCTATTTTGAGGTGATGGTAAAGGTAGCTATTCTGAAAGGTGGTAGTCTATGTAAATTTTGGTCTGGAGAGCTGACTCAGCATTCTGGACATACTCTTGTCCTGCTATGGATGGGACACTGTTTGTTTGGAGGGAGTGTATTCAACCTAATGTAATACACACGTGACATAACATCCCTATCTTATGAACTAATTGAGGATTGAGAGTTCATAAAATTTAACATCTCAAATAACAGAAGGTGTGATGCATAAATTGCTGCACAGTGCATTGCATCGCTTTCTTGTACTTCAAACCACTGTGAAGAGATTTCCAATGCACCGAAGGCTTCAGAACGTGAAGGGATATCAACTTGTTTTTTAACATCACTTTATCTTTTTTCCATTTGGGGGGGAAATGATCATATAATTGAGGTTCTATTGTATTTCATTTTCCTTTGCTTGTGACATCTGGAATCTGTCTCAAGGTAGCAATGTATTAGTCTCAAATATTGTAATGTTTCATGTGCTGGAACGCTGTGTTCCTTGAAAACAGGTTTATAGAAGAGATGGAAAAGGCTTGACAGACCACCATGCTTGCCTGGAAGGGCAGTGCTATGGTGTACTGATAAAGAATATCTGCTATTGCATTTTATCTTAGATTCACACCCAACACTTGACTACTCTAGATTTTGCTTTCAGAATAATTAGTTACTGTGAACTACTTTTCTATTTTGAGGGGATAACTAACTTTTTAAAAACACTACTGGCATTATTAATGCTTTTAACTGTAGTCTACCCTCTTTATTTTAGGCAAGATGTGTCCAATGACTTTGAAATAAATGTTGAAGTTTACCATTTGGTATGTACTTGTCTTTTTATTAAAAAGCCACTTGGGGGAGCCAGGCACTCTACATTTCTCAAATGCTTTCTTGTCTTACAGGTACAGAGGAAAGAAGGCACAGGCACTACTGACAAGAGGAAAAAGGCAAATAAGTCAAAGGTAAACACAAGAACTAATACACCAGTTCAATAACAATGTACACTAGAAGCAATATATAGCAAGGAGAGAAGAACTGAGCTACAGTCTGTTTTTAATTCTGAAAATATTGAAAGCGGATGCAATTTCCTCTTACTGATTTGTTTACCAGGGAGTTTTCTTCATTCACTAAAAAATCTATATACTTACCTTTCATCACTTTACCTTTTCTTTTGATCAGTCTGTTTAATGTGCTATCTCGCTAAATGTCTTTTTATATTTAGAGTCCTTCAACTGAGTAGAATTGAGATTTGGCCATCTTCACATGGCACTT
The DNA here is from genome assembly GCA_037349315.1 of Chelydra serpentina. NCBI lineage: Eukaryota > Metazoa > Chordata > Testudines > Chelydridae > Chelydra > Chelydra serpentina. The sequence continues at coordinate 6,180,860 of JBAIAC010000032.1, forward strand.
AACTATGTCAGGTCTGAAAGTTGGTTGTTTTTCTCTTCTAGCAGTTTTGCAAAGTGGCATGCTTTCCAAGCTTTCATCTAGTACAAGACACTTTTGCCTCTTTGGTAATGATTCTTAGTGTGCTCATTTCCCTTCTCTACCGCCTCACGCTCCCAAACATGTAAACCGTGTGCCAGTGCCCTATACTGCAGCCAGATGGGTAGAGCCCTGCAAATCCACAGATATCCGCTTTATATCTGCATGCGTTGACCATTTTGGTGGATTGCGGATGGATGAGGACCTAAATTTTGTATCTGCGCAAGGCTCTACAGATTGGTCAATGGAAATGTATTAAGCATGCACCTACAATTAGAAAAATAATGTTGCCAATGTGTAGTCATTGGGATAAAGTAAACAAATGCTATTTTAATAAGGTTATCATTTTTTAAAGCAAAATGAAGCTAGTATAGAGTGCACACACTAATTACAGGTCTATGCACAGGACGATGACAAGCTACAGTATTTAATAAGAGAATGAGTTAATTTCCCTATTCTTTCAGTAAGAAGAGAGACAGATGTTGGCCACTCCTGAAAGCCTATGAGGCTTTTTTATTTTGTATGGGTTTTTTTGTTTAATCTAAAATATATTTGATCTTTTCATATTTAGGAAAATATATATTTCTTTGGTATTTTGAAAATGTGTATTTCGGGGAAAGGGCGGTAGTATATCACCACTATAATAGAACAAAGATTGAAACCTTAACTGAGGCGTTTTTCTATGACTAAAAATTGGTAAAGATTACTATAGACCTTCCAGGACAGATGACACCTGAATTTTGTGTGGCTTTTTAAAAAAGCATTTAAAAACAAAACAAAAACCTAACTCTTTTGGGTGGGGGAGCAGGGGACTTTGAACCCTCTAATTTAAAACAAAGAACCCATCACCCCTGCCCTGTCTATGTAAATTAGGCTCCTACAGGACATACAAGGCTTGCTTGGGCTCAGCTCCTGCAAATGTTGGCCTTCGGATTTCCTTTTCCTTCAAGCTTCCACTTCTTTTCCCATATAAAGATGATATTGAGATCTCTTGTGTGCACTCTTCTCTCCTGCCCCCAGCCTACTCTGTGGTAGTCTTCAACTGTACAGATCCAGGGTTGGAGGTGTGAAGTACATCCATTCAAAGCACCCAATAGTGCTGCAACTCCTTAGCTTTGACTTCTGCTGAGGAAGTTAGTTGCAGCAGGGAGGGGAGGAATGATCACCACAGAACCAAGATCTTACTTTTTAAGATCAGTCTTTGCTCGTTGAAGGATTTTCATTCTGTTCATAACTCACTGATTAAAAACATTTGAGTGTCTTGACACTTGCCACAGACTTCTTGAGCGGAAGGGAATGTCTGATTCTCTCTCCCTCTTCCAGCTGATGCAAGCCTGAGAGTCTGAGATCCTGGGTCCACCTCCCTCCTGTGTGCTGTAGTTTCTGGGGTGCTTCAAAGTTTGCCAGGAACCAGCCTTCTTAGAAGCACTGCATTGACTTGTTAGCTGGAACTGCAGTTTTTCTGTTGTCTAGGGAAGGGAGAACCAGGACCATTCAGTAGGTACTTTTCAGTGATCATTGAGAGTTTGCAGGAGTCAAGCCATCTAGAAAACGTTCTCCGTTCCAGCCTTCTGGCAATCTACTGTATCTGCTTTTGATGACAAACTATCTGTTGTGTATCTTTTTCCATCAGTTGCAAGGATGGAAGTTGTCCTTAATTACTGTTCATGTATTTTTGTCTTAAACTAAACAAAGCCCCAGGTAATATATTTATGTTCATTTGATAAGTTATAACTTGACACTTGTCAGTATACAAGAACACAAACATTAGGCATTCATTTACTTACAATAGTATGCGTTATTTGATTCTCATTTCAATTAACTGTTAAACTTACTAGAATAACAGATGCAAGTTGTGCTGCTAAATGCACCAAAGATTTGCACATGAATGGAAGGCTTGAATATTTGTTTTAAAACACCTGCTGTCCAGACCCAATTAATGGATACTTTTACATTTCAACAAATGTAAACGTATGTTTTCTGCCTCTTGATCTGTGTATTTTATTACATGCTTCAGTGGAATTATTCAACCTTGGGTCTTAGGTACAGTAACTCCTCACTTAATGTTGTAGTTAAGTTACTGAAAAATGCGACTTTAAGTGAAACGATGTTAAGCGAATCCAATTTCCCCATAAGAATTAATGTAAATAGGGGGGTTAGGTTCCACGGAAATTTTTTCACCAGACAAAAGATCTCTCTCTCTCTCTCTCTTTCCCCCCCCCCCCCCCCCCCCCCCCCCCCCCCCAAGTTTTAAACAATTTAATACTGGTACACAGCGATGATGATTGTGAAGCTTGGTTGAGGTGGTGAAATCAGGGTGGGATATTTCCCAGGGAACGCCTTACTGATAAATGATGAACTAGCAATTGGCTGAGTCCTCAAGGGTTAACTCATTGTTAATGTAGCCTCACTCTCTACAAGGCTGCACGAATGGAGGGAGGGGAGATAGCAGCATGGCAGACAGACACACATACACCGTGTGTGAGAGAGAGAGAGATGCGCATTGCCCCTTTAAGTATGCTGACCCCACTCTAAGTACACTGCCTTGTTAAGCAGATCAGCAAGCTGAGAAGGAAGCTCCATCCATCCTGAGCCCTGTTGTATGTCCCCCCTGCTCTATGGAAGATGGGGTAAGCGGGGTGCAGGAGCAGGGGAGAGGGGAACACCTTAACATTCGCTCCCCTCTTCCCCTCCGCACAGGAAGCAGGAGGTTCCCAGGAGCAGCTCATGGCAGTGAGGGGAGGGACAGCTGAACTTCCGGCAATTGATAGCCTGCTGGGCAGCAGCCGCACAGGGAACTTAGGGGAGCCGGGGGGGGGGGGGGGGGGGCTGCCGGTCCACCCTGATTCCAAGCCCCCACCAGCTAGTTGCAACGGGCTGCTCTTCCTGCAAGCAGTGGACAAAGCAGGCAACTGCCAAATGACGTTATAAGGGAGCATTGCACAACTTTAAACAAGCGTGTTCCCTAATTGATCAACAACGAAACAACGTTAACCGGGATGACTTTAAGTTAGGAGTTACTGTACAGTATAGGACCACAAACCTAGCTGACTCAGGACAAGAATTAATCACCCGTCAGAATTGCTTTAGACTATAAAACTTGAATGGCATTTTTATCATACATATTAAAACTATACTTGGTTTTAACTACAATATGCAATCTGAGATATACTTGGCCTTCATGCTGTCTTGTTTTTCATAGGTTATTACTCCAAAGAGATTATTGACATCTATTACTACTGTAAGTACTAGTGTAATACTCTAATGACTTCTGGAAATTAAATTGCCTTTTCTAAAGGCCATGTTCACACATGCTGAACAACATTGTTTCCCCACTTCAAACAGCTTGTATCTTCTTTTGCTTGAAACTCAAAACTACCTAGCTTTCTATCGAGCCTTTTCAGCACGTAATCATGTGCTAGCTGAGCATTCTAAATACATTAAAAAGGATAAAATTAGTACATATGCTTTATTTTTAAGAGATCTAGAATTTCAAGTGCAGTGTTTGTCTTAAGACTGGTCTTAATTTACACAAAGCAAGCTTCTATAATCCGTTGATTTCTCTATTTTCTTTCCCTAATTAATCTTTCTGTCTTTCCAGAAAAGCACCCTTCTTACGCCAGGTAAGCAAAACCTAACCTTCTTGTACCAAGGGGAATATCTTTAACACGGGGTAATAATCATCATCATCATCTCTCAACAGGATTGTCTTGTACTTAATCCCAAGCTAAATTCTCCGCTGGTGTGAGTCATGAAGCTATGTCAGTTTACACCATCTGAGAATCTGGCCCCAGGTTTACATGTAAATTATTGCTGTGAGTAGCTGAATTTTACTGTACAACTCCAAAATTAACACCTAGCATCAAATATTTATAGCATCCATTTCTTACTTGGAAAAGAGTGTTTAAGTAAACCAACACTTGATTATTATATTTTTAATCCATATATTGAGCTCTGTTGCTTTCAACAGATGCAATATCGCATAACGTAATTTTGTAACAGTCTTGTTTGTTGGAGACGAACTCTGAGAACCAATGATAAGAATGGATTTTAAAGTGTCATCAGTGTGCATTTCATTGGCGCTTCTCACATGTCTATATTCCTAACTTTTGAGGAAGTCATCTCTACTGTATGGCTTCTCCCCAACTCTGCATAAATGCCCTGTGTCTCAGCCTTTCGCAAGGATGAGGCACAGCCCATTCATGCAGAATCAGGGGAGAAGTTGCTAGCAGAAAAATCATCCTTCCCTTTCCATTCTTTCCATCTCTTGCTTAGTATTGTAGTGTGTGAGCTCAGCAACACAGTATATAATTTTGCACGTGTTATGTTGTCTTAACATTTTCCTTTTTTTTTAAACCCATCACAGTCATGGCCAGTCCAGGTGGCCCCAATGCTGTGCGCACTAGTAACTTTGTACTTGTTGGATCTCACAAGATTTCACTGTCTTCAATAGGGAACTCCAAATTTACTTTGGACAAGGTAATGGAACCTATTTCTCACTACTATTTCAAAGATATCGATGTGCTACTATGAAAGAATGGAATTTTGCCTGGCCTACTGTTTCTAGGCAATATTGCTACTTAAATAAAAACATTTAAAAATCTTCAGACAATACCACCTGTAGTTTTTAGAGGACTGAAGTACATACAGGTTTGCAATACAAAAAAATCTAATATTTGGCACTGAGAACCACTGTTACTGTAGCTAAATGTAAAATACAGTAGCATATGGCCACCAATGCGTTGATATCTGTTCTAGATGAATGAAATTTATCAGAAGTAAGCTCATTCATGCAGATCTTTTAGAATTGGTTATTTATAGACCATTCTTAAAATATGCCATAACCTGAGAAATAAACCACTTAATGTGTCTTCTGACAATAATTGAAAAGTTATCTGAATTCCTCTGCACTGAATTTCATTTGGAGTTGACTTAAACAAAAAAACCCACCAAACAACATTCTTACCATGTAACTGATACTCCTGACTATATTTATCTTATGCAGATTGAATTCAGGTACTAATTAAAACTTTGGTTAGCATCCATGTTCTTCATGATGATGGATTTTTAAAAAATGGAGAGCTGTTGTCTGTAGAACTCGTCTTGTGTAAATATTGCTTTGTCACAGTTAACTGCATAACAAAGAAAAAACAGACCGTTTACAATGTAAATACCTGTTAAACAATTTTATTACTATATGCCAAGAGCTGTTCTAATCTGTTACTTTTTTATATTTGTGCAAGTTAACTCTTGTTACTTCAAGAACTCTCTATTAAACTTTGAAGTGTCATACTGAAATCTGGTTGAGAAGGATTGGACTTAGTGCAATTCACTTCTGGAGTAAGCTATCTTTATAGACCATGACAGGCTAGGGATTTGGAAACAAGCTCCAGATGCCAACTCTGATCCCCTTCGATGTTTCCTTTAACTCTTTATTTTTTTTAAAAAATATGTTTTTTCCTTTTTGACTTGGGCCTCTTGTGGGAATTGTTCTTGAATTATTAAGCCCTTGATATGGTTATTGGAGTCTTCTGGTTCTTTGGGAAGTAGTGTCTTTTTTTACTTTAGTGCTCAGTGCTTCATGTTTGAGTACTCTCCTTTTTTGGATGGGAAAAGTAAATTATAGAAGCCATGATGATCATCTGATAGTGTTTGAATGAGTTTATGGGCCAAGCTGGGAAATAGATTTTCCTAGAAATCCTTCTAGGAATATCATTTTAAGCTATTTAGTTTCTCAATACTATAAATGCACATTGTTATACAGGAAGAGTGGAGATCTGACACCGCTTACAAGCATGTGACTTTTTTTAAAAGCTTTAGCTATGTCCTGCCCCTGAACTGCTTTTTAATTTGCTTTATACTTCCCCTTATGGGGGCTTAGATGACCACTAGGGTGGTATTACAAATGCTTCTGTCCTTAATATCTTATAATGCAAGACTGAATGCAGAGAGAGGAGTGAAACACTCAAATGTAGTTTTATGCTGCTTTTAAAAATACTTCATTTCAGACCTAGTCACATTCAGCATATTTCTTTTTTTCCCCAGATAAATTATGGAGGGAAGGAAAGAGAGCTACTGGGCTTTATGTTCCAGGACAAGGTTGCTATGTTTACTTGCTTGTGACTAAAACTTAAGACACTCTTTTCCTAGTGCATGTTGCTCATGTCTGTTGCTCTTCTTCTTCTGCAGTAGTTAGAAGTTGAAATCTTTCTAGGACACTTACAAAGATTCTCCTATAAACTTAGCAAATTGACAAGTGAAATGTAATACAACTGAGTCATTTAAAAAAATCTCTGTAGTGTTAGTCTGTCCAGCATGCTAGAACTCAAATTTGTTTAAATGCCAGCAACGCTTTTACTTAATACCAAAGCTTCCAAATTTAAACCAGCTGTGTTGGGAGTTTTTTGGTTTACAAACTAATGCTGTCAAGTGATCCTACTTCCACTTTTTCACACATTTCTATCAAAGGGATAAGGTTAACTGTTATGCTTGTAGGATAGAAGGGATCAGAAAACACAAAACACTTAGCATCCCACAAATTCTATGGTGTATATTGTGACAGAGTGGATCACAGAAACCCCCTTGGGGCTGCCAACTGATGTGCCAAGACTACTTCTACCCCTGCTTCCTTGCCCTTTCCAGCTTAGGACTCCAGAGTCTTGTCTGGTTTGAGCCAGACCCGGTAGCCTGCTCCAAACCCAGACACAGGTCTGAACCACGTCCCCTCAACAGCTATAGACTTACCTGGAAGCAGCTTAGGAAGTGTTCTGCCTTTAGCACTCAGATGCTCAACTCCCAATGGTGTCCAAACCCTAAATAAATCCGTTTTACCCTGTATAAACTTTATACAGGGTAAACTCATAGATTGTTCGCCCTCTATAACACTGATAGAGCGAGATGCACAGCTGTCTCCCTCTCCCCCCAGGTACTAATACGTACTCCAGGTTAATTTAATAAGTAAAAAGTGACTTTATTAAATACAGAAAGTAGGATTTAAGTGGTTCCAAGTAGTAACAAACAGAACAAAGTGAATTACCAAATAGATTTGCATGTTTTATTTTATCTCTAATACAGTGATAAAAACTGAATACAGATAAAAACCTCACCAGTGAGCTTCCTTTTACAGACCAGACTCCCTCTAGCCTGGGTCCAGCAATCACTCACACCCCTGTAGTCACTGTCCTTTGATCCAGGTTTTCAGGTATCCTTGGGGGTGGAGAGGCTCTCTCTTAAGCCAGCTGAAGACCAAATGGAGGGATCTCCCAGGGATTTTTATAGACTTTCTCCTCTGGGTGGACACCCCTCCCTCTCCCTGTGTAGAATCCAGTTACAAAATGTAGTTTGAATCACATGGGCAAGTCACATGTCCATGCACGATTGAGTTCCTTACCAGCCAAGCCACATTCTTGGGAAAGCTCAGATGTGAATTGGTGTCTCCAAGATCTATTGTCTGTTAAGTGCTTCTTGATTTGGGCACTTAACTTGGACATTCCTTTCTCCAGAAGCTGACCAAATGCTCTTACTAAGGCCTAGGCTACACTTGCAGATGTACAGCGCTGTTAGTTAAACCCGTGTTCGTACAGCTGAGTAGGGAAAGCGCTGCAGCCTGTCCACACTGGCAGCGGCCAGCGCAGTAACTACCACTGACGTGGCTACATTTGCGGCACTTGCAGCTGTATTGGGAGCGGTGCATTATGGGCATTCAGGTAGCTGCAACGTGCTTTTCAAATCGGGGGAGGTGAGGGGGACTTTGACAGGGAGTGTTTTTGGAAAAAGAGTGGATTTTTGGAATCTCCACAGAGTGTCAGCTCATTATTTCCACACCTCCACATCCCCTGCCTCTCTCTCGGAGCCTGTGTTTAGCAGCTGTGTTTAGCAGCTCAACAACGGAGCTCTGAACTCCAACCCGGAACTGCCGTTTCAAAACAAAGCAGCTTCTGGAGATCAGTAACTCCATCTGGCTTGGTAAATTGAATGAACTGCTATATATGTGTCCAATTTTAATTTGATTAACTATTGCAGATTGTTGATTTTAGTCACTTGTGTGTGTTTTTTTCCTCTTGCTATCAGTTTTTTTACAGAATCTTACTAGATTCTGAACTATAGAAACAGTATTGTCCCATTCTAAACAACCACACACTTACTTAGCATATAAACTGTTTAGGATGTGATTAAAGGGTTCTGATTTAAAAAAAAAAAAAAACTCCGTTGTTCCTGGGCTACACTGAAAGACCAACGTTCCACCCACTTCGCAACAGTAGCTATTTCTCTCGGGGAGGTGGAGTACATGCAGCGCTGTATCTGAGGAGATACAGCGTTGCACGTGCCTTGCAAGTGTAGCCAGTTAATGAGTTACAGCGCTGCCGGCAGTTTTATTACGCTGTAACTTGTAAGTTTAGCCAAGGCCTAAGGCTATGTAGAAATCAAGCAAATATACAGCCAGTATTCATAACTTCAACTACAAAAATGATACATGCATACAAACAGGAGGAATAGATTCAGTAGATCATAATCTTTACAGAGATATGTTACATGGCACATGTAGCATGAAACATATTCCAGTTATATCATATATACAGTTATAAGCATCTCCCCATAAAGCCCTACGGGGAGCACCATCACACATATAATGATCAGATGGCTTTAAAAAGAAAAAAAAAAGCCAAAGTACTGTTTTCTTTAAATACTCTTCTCCTACTGTTAAACGGTCTCCACATATATCTTACCTAAAAGCTTGCCAAGAAGGCTAACTTCTGACACCTCCGCAGGTGCTTGCATCTTAAATCCCCTGAACTACTCTCCCCCACTTTGAGGTATATGGGGAAAGGGGTCTCTTTCTGTCCTGGCATTATCTCTTAAGCCCTCAAGTATTTTTGGAGAAGTGGCTTATCTTGAGCCATCTTTTCTCTTCTCCCCCCCCCCCCCCCCCCATCCTCTCTCCCCCATTTTTTGCTTGATTTAGCTCAGGAGTCTCAAACTCGAATCACCAGGAGGGCCACATGAGGACTCGCATGTTGGCCTGAGGGCCGCATCACCTGCCCCTCGCTGCCCCCGCTCCCCACTCCACCTCTGCCCCAAACTTGCTGTTTGGTTACCCCACCTGGAGTGGCTCCGGGGTGGCAGAGGGGCCAGGGTAAGCTCCCTGCCTACCCCGGCCCCATGCCGCTCCGCTCTGGGAAGCCGCAGACACAACGTCCTAATGGCCCGGGACGGGGAAGGGGAGTAGAGAGCTCTGTGAGCTCTCTGCTTTACCTTCCTCGAAGCTCCCATTGGCCGCGGTTCCCCGTTCCCGGCCAACGGGAGCTTCAGGGGAGTTAACCACAGGCAACAGGAGCTCATGGAGCTCTCTGCCTCCTGCTTTCCCCTCCGGGGCCGCAGGGAGGCTGTCTCTGCGGCTTCCCAGAGCAGTGCGGGGCCCTCAGCACCATGGGGTGGGCAAATCCGTGGGCCGGATCCAAAGCCCTGAGGGCCCGGATCTGGCCCGGGGCCGTAGTTTGCCCACCCCTGGCCTGGAGGTAGGCTGGGGACATCGGCGCGCTGGGGAGGGAGGGCCCGCGGGAGCTTGGCGGGCCGCAGGGAAGAATCCCATGGGCTGCATGTTTGAGACCCCTTAATAGGGTCTATAAGGAAAAACAGTATTCCTACAGCCAATACCCATGTCAACATATAGTATTCATAAACTACCGAGCAGCTCCAAGTCCATCAGTGTTAATGGTAGTCCCAGGCTAGCTAACTAAAGGTAATGGACTAGAGTTTTCTCTTTATGCTGTTGTCCAGCAAATCTACCTCTCATTCAAGGAGACTTGAAAACTGAGGGAGATTTTGTCAAGAGAAGTATATTTCTTCCACACAAGAGGAGGTCTCAAAGAACCCTCCCACATTCAAAATAGCTGGCAGTAGTCCCCAACTCTTCTTAGTCACTTGATAAATCTCAGTGTCCACTTGTTAGTCACATGATCAAGAGCCTTCATTAGCTGCCATGCAGCTATAGTTGATAACTTTCCTATCCCTTACAAAGTAGGTTGTAGCTATGATCCTCACTGAAAATGTTATACTTGCCACTATGGAGACCCTTTTCTGATTTAATAAGGGAGCCAGACTAACTTGCTTAAACTCACTTTTAAAGTGGATTTTACTGTAGTTTGACTGAATATAAGTAACTTTCTCTTGGCACATAGTAAACTGTGGAGCCATGGGACTTCTGTTGTTGTAAGCAAAATATCCAGCATTAGTGCTTTTTCTCTCCAAACTATAATAGTCTTGCTTTTTTTAAACATCTGGTACCTGAAGACCTCTTCTCTGCTAGTGCTCAAGATACATTTTCCAAGGTTTCTCCATTCCTTAAAGTACCTAGTGCAGAAATAAAACCACACAATTCACCTGGGACAGTCTCGTACTCTAAAAATGGTCAGATCACTTGCCTCTGCAGATGTGCTTTATGTATCTGGGCTAAACATACTGACTACCTAAAAGCTTTTCAATTCAAAGAGTGTTAACATTTCTGACTACTGATAAAAGTCATCTTATTTAGGGAGTTTGCTCCTTGATATTGTACATACCCTTAAGCAGTAAATACGAAGGGCCTGATCCTGTTCCCATAGAAGTCACTGGCAAAATTTCTATCAATTGTGATGGATAGCATTGGTTCCGTTGGATGCTTTTTCACTTGATATACACATCAGGTCATTTCTGGGAGAAGGGACTCTTCTTCTTGTATAGTAGGGAGCACACTGGTGTTTCAATATTGGTGTATCTCAGGGGTCTCAAACTCAAATTACCACAAGGGCCGCATGAGGACTAGTGCATTGGCCCGAGGGCTGCATCACTGCCCCCGCCCCTTCCATTAGGCCCTGCCCCTTCTCCGCCTCCTCCCCTGAGCGCGCGGCTCCCCTCCCCCCCGCGGCAACTAATCCGTGGGCCGGGGCAGCCGTCTGGCTTCCCGCTCCCCACAGCAGCTAATCCGTGGGCTGGGGCAGCCTGCGGCCGGCTCCAACACACACACACACACACACACCACGCGGCAGCTAATCCATGGGCCAGGGCAGCCTCCCACCCGCAGCCGGCTCCCCGCAGCAGTTAACCCGCGGGCCAGGGCAGCCTCTCGCCCCACCGCAGCAACACACCTCCTCCGAAGCACCGGCCCTGGCTCTGCCTCTTCTCATCCCTTCCCTGTCCCCCTTCAAGCCCTCCCCCCAAAGTCCCCACCCCAACTCCGCCCCCTCCCCGCCCCTATTACAACCCCTTTCCCAAATCCCCACCTCTTCTCCCCCCCTCCCTTGTGCGCACGGCTTCCCGCTCCTCCCTCCCAGAAACTGCGGGGGGGAAAAATAGAGGAAAAAAAAACCAACTTTGGGGGGGCGGGGGTGCGGGGAGCCCAGCAGGCCGCAGGGAGAGATTGGCCCGCAGGCCGCATGTTTGAGACCCCTGGTGTATCTGCTGGAAGCATGGGCTCTTTTTGCTTTTAGATATTGCATGGCTACATTGGATCTCATCAGTAACATGAAAAACAAACCCAACATTATGCTTCAAAATAACACACTTAGATTCTGAGTTACCAAATCATTCCAATCCTGGGGAGTTCTGTGAACCTCTCAGCTTTTATAGCAAGAAGTTTTTTCCCCTACCAAAACAGTTTCTATAAGGCAAAATTGAGGTTTAACAGTTGGCTTGTTATAAGCAATTTATCTGTCCCTGAAATAGAGACCTGTTAATGATATGGGATGATGATGTAATTTAGATATGAATAAGTCTTCATGCTTGCATGGAATTGTTTCAAGGCGTGTATGTTCTGTTCAGCTTAGCATTCTAAATTACTCTTTAGTGACACAGAACCTACTTATGTCCTAGTTTAGCTTGGTAATGTGTTAATAGGTTTATACAAACAACTGTTAAAACCTATTTTGTCTCATGGCTTAACTGTAATTAATACTCTAATCAAGGTTTTTAGGTTTAGCTTGTTGTCTTGTGGTCATGTTTTCCCCTTTACTCGGGGAGGGGAGGTGTGCAGGTGGGTTAAATACATTTGTAAGCAAAGGAGAGTTCAGATGGCATCCAAGTGCCTTCTAATACTCATGACAGTAGATTACATGCACATAGCCAAATCTTGAACATGAATCTTTCTAGATGGCTATACAAATAACATCCCTGCTCATACCCTAGAAAAGTAAGGGCTTGTCTACACTGAGAAGTTAATTCAGATTAAGGTAGGATGTGTATTTAAAGTGGAGTAGCTATTCCTGATTAACTCCTTGTGCAGACTTTGGGAGTGGATTAATCTTCTTTGGAATATGGCACTCTTATTCCAGATAAGAGCATTCACACATGGAATTCATCAAGAATAATTAATCCGGACTAGCTCCGTGTGTAGACAAGCCCTTATAAGTGGAGTCAGAAGATCAATAACACTTTTGACAGTAAGTGGCTCTTGGCCCTGGTATTTAGGGATCTCTGGACACTCTTCCAATGACAGATGTCAAAACCATTCGTTCGCTAATCTCTTGGTGTTGCTGATTTGTTTGTACTGGGAACAAAGCTGTTGAGATGCATCAAAATTAAATAACTAAGTTAGGTTTTTTGGGTGTGTGTTTTTTTGTTTGTTTTATTTTGCAGGTTCCCTTTTTGTCTCCTTTGGAAGGCCATATACATCTAAAACTAAAATGTCAAGTAGACTCCTTTGTGGAGGAAAAGGGATTTTTGGTAAGTAACTTGCTCACTGTTTGCTAAATCACTCTGACTTACATTAAGTAAAACAAGCACATTTATTTTCTTGGCAGTAACCAAACCAGGCTTAATAAATGCTCAGGTTGAAATGATTCCATTCTACCCAGATCTTTTGATTTAAAGTAAAGTTTGTAAGATTGGTTTAAGATACCTTATTTGCCTAGCTAAAAAGCAGAGCCATTGAATCTGCAAAGTTCTCTTAGGCTGAAATTGCTTCGTATCAATATTACCTTTTGATGGACTGTTTTTTTTTGTTTTGTTTTGTTTTTTTTTAAGTCTAATTGTCTATTTTGTATGGTGGTGGCCAGATGTTTTATTGTCATCATGCCCTTCCATGAACCTCCCTTTGAAGGAGCTAATCTAGCTAGTAAATGACAGTGACAGTGGGGGAGATTCTAGAGCAGGGGTCTCAAACTCAAATGACCACGAGGGCCACATGAGGATTAGTACATTGGCCTGAGGGCCACATTACTGACACCTACCCCCTGCTGCCCTCGGCCACGCCCCCACTCCACCTCTTCCATGAGGCCCCACCCCTTCCCCGAAATCCACACCCCAACTCTGCCCCCTCCCTGCCCCCAGGGGGTGTAGGAGGGGTGAGGTGGGGACTCAGGATTGGGAGTTGGGGTGTGGCAGGGTGCAGCACGGTCTCAGGGCAGGGGTGTGGCAGGGGGCCTCAGGGCAGGGGGTTGGGGTTCAGGGTGCAGCACAATCTCAGGGCAGGGTTCAGGAGGGGTGCAGGGTGCAGCAGGGGGCTTAGGCCAGGGGTTGGGGTGCGGGGGGTGTGTGGCAGGGGACTCAGGGCAGGGGTCGGGGTGCAGGAGGGTTGTGGGGTGCAGCAGGGGGCTCAGGGTGCAGGAGGGGTGCACGGTGTGGCAGGGGGTCAGGGTGCAGGAGGGGTGCGGGCTCTGGCCCGGCATGCACTGGGGGCAGGTTGCCTGCCTGCCCTGCACTGCCCTGCCCTGCCCTGCCCTGCCCTGCCCTGCCCACGCGCTGCTCTGGGAAGAGGCTGGAACCTGGGGGAGGAGGGGCACAGGGGTCTGTGTCACTGTTGTGTCCAGGCACCGCCCCCAGCAGCTCCCATTGGCCGCTATTCCCCGTTCCCGGCCAATGGTACCTTCTGGGGGCGGTGCCTGGACGCAACAGTGACACAGACCCCTGTGCCCCTCCTCCCTCAGGTTCCAGGAGCTTGCCGGAGCCTTGCGCGTTGGGTCCGAGCCTTTGTACGTAAACGCAGGGGGCGGGGGGGCCGTGGGGAGCTCGCGGGCTGCAGAAAATAACCCCGCAGGCCACATGTTTGAGACCCCTGTTCTAGAGGCTACCAGAAGCTTTTTTCTGACAACTTGGACTCTTTTTGATCTATTAAAAGAAAATCATATGTAATAGAATGTATTCTGTTTTGTGAACAGCAAAACTTTATTTAATGTACTCATTATGCTCTCCTAGCTTTTGGCTCATAGCAGGCAAGGTTCTCTCATTGTATCAGAAACAAATTGTTGTTCTTCGAGTGCTTGCTCATATGTATTCCAATTAGGTGTGCGCGCGCGGCGTGCACGATCGTCGGAAGATTTTTACCCTAGCAACACTCGGTGGGCCGGTTGGCGCCCCCTGGAGTGGCGCCGTTACGGTGCCTGATATATACCCCAGCCAGCCCAGCGCCCTCTCAGTTCCTTCTTACCGCCCGTGACGGTCGTTGGAACTGTGGAGAGCAGCTCGCTGACCTCCACCTCCCTAGCATACTTAGCACTCGTTTATCTTGTAGATAGTTTTAAGTACTTCATCGCTCGGCTGGGGAGCTCATTTACAGAACCTCCAAACACAGGGCCTGTGGTCGGAGCAGGAATTGTCATTGCACATCAATGTCAGGGAACTGCGAGCGGTACGCCTTGCCTGCCAAGCCTTCGCTCAACACTTACAGGGCCGCTGTGTCACCATCCTTACAGACAACACGACGGCCATGCATTACATCAACAAACAGGGAGGGGCACGCTCCCTCCCCCTCTGCCGAGAAGCGATCCATCTCTGGGACTTTTGCATAGCCTACTCCATTCACCTGGTAGCCTCTTTTCTCCCACGGGTCCAGAACACCTTGGCGGACCGACTGAGCAGGTCCTTCCAGACTCACGAGTGGTCCATTCGCCCGGACGTTATCCACTCTGTCTTCCGGAAGTGGGGATTTCCCCACATAGATCTATTCGCGACTCGTGAGAACCGGAAATGCCACGCGTTCTGCTCACTCCAGGGTTGCTCCCCAGGTTCCCTGACAGACGCTTTTCTCCTGCCTTGGACAGACCACCTGTCCTATGCCTTCCCGCCAGTTCCACTGGTCCACAGAGTCCTGCTCAAATTGCGCAGGGACAAGGCCCGCTTAATCCTGATCGCTCCGGCGTGGCCCAGGCAGCACTGGTACACCACTCTCCTGGAGCTCTCAGTGTCCGCCCCAATCACTCTACCATTGTGGCCGGACCTGATTACGCAAAAGCACGGCAGGCTCCATCATCCCGACCTGCACTCTCTCCATCTCACAGCGTGGCTGCTGCATGGCTGAACCCGTCCGAGCTATGGTGTTCCAGCCCGGTCCAACAGGTCTTACTGAGCAGCAGGAAGCCGTCCACCAGGTCCACCTACTCAGCTAAGTGGAAACGGTTTTCCCTTTGGTGCGGCCCTCGGGGTCTTAACCCCTTGCAGGTGCCGATACACACCATTCTAGACTACCTCCTGTCCCTAAAGGAGCAGGGTCTGGCCCTCTCGTCGCTAAAAGTCCACCTCGCGGCAATCTCGGCCTTTCACCCTGGCGACGGTGGGCTTTCGATCTTTTCCAACCCCATGGTTAGCAGATTCCTCAAGGGGTTAGAGCGGCTACACCCATTGGTTCGCCGCCCGGTCCCCACCTGGGACCTCAACCTCGTCATTACTAGGCTCATGGGGGCCCCATTCGAGCCTATGGCCACCTGCTCGCTTCTGTACCTCTCCTGGAAAACGGCCTTCCTCGTCGCCATTACCTCGGCGAGGCGCGTCTGAGCTCAGAGCGCTTACTTCGGAACCCCCTTACACGGTGTTCCACAAGGACAAGGTACAGCTGCGACCACACCCGGCCTTTCTGCCCAAGGTAGTGTCGGCCTTTCATATTAACCAAGACATCTTTCTACCGGTCTTCTACCCAAAGCCCCATGCCTCTCAAAAGGAGCAGCAACTCCATGCCTTGGACGTCCGTAGGGCCCTCGCCTTCTACATCGAGCGAACAAAGCCCTTTCGGAAAACGGCTCAGCTGTTCGTCGCCGTGGCGGACCGGATGAAAGGTCTCCCGGTCTCTTCCCAACGCATCTCGTCCTGGATCACGTCATGCATCCGGACATGCTATGACTTGGCAGGTGTCCCCACCATGCACCCTACTGCCCACTCCACCCGAGCTCAAGCCTTGTCCTCTGCCTTCCTGTCACACATACCAATTCAAGAGAGATGTAGGGCAGCGACTTGGTCATCGGTACACACCTTCGTCTCTCATTATGCCATAGTACAACATTCCAGGGAGGACGCCGCTTTTGGTTCGGCGGTCCTACACTCTGCAGTTTCACGATCCGACCCCACCTCCTAGGAATGGCTTGGGAGTCACCTAATTGGAATACATATGAGCAAGCACTCGAAGAAGAAGAGACGGTTACTCACCGTAGTAACTGTTGTTCTTCGAGATGTGTTGCTCATATCTATTTCAAACCCGCCCTCCATCCCCACTGTCGGAATAGCCGGCAAGAAGGAACTGAGAGGGCGCTGGGCTGGCTGGGGTATATATCAGACACCGTAACGGCGCCACTCCAGGGGGCACCAGCCGGCCCACCGAGTGTTGCTAGGGTAAAAATCTTCCGACGATCGTGCACGCCGCGCGCGCACACCTAAGTGGAATAGATATGAGCAACGCATCTCGAAGAACAACAGTTACTACGGTGAGTAACCGTCTCTTTAAAATCAACATCTGTAAAATCAACATCTTAATTAATCTGGCCTTGGTTGTTTAAATATAGCTGCCATTCCAGCCTAGTGAAATGCATTATTGCATTTGTATCCAGCAGATGGCACTAAATGTGTTGCAAAAATGCCTTTGCAAAACACAAGTGTCTACTATAATTTGATTAATTCCTAGTCCAAGATCTGTCTTCCTTTCCTCTCTATACAGGTCTGTCGCGTCTTACGCGGGGGTTACGTTCTGCTGTGGCGCGTAAAGCGAAAACCGCGTATAACCGTGAAAATCCCTTAAATCGCTCATAAAGTAGTTTTGTGTATACAACTCTGTACAGTACTATATATACTATACAGAAATGTACATTACAGTATATAATAAAGAGTACATACAAAATATAATTTTACAGTACTTTATTTTTAATAACATAACAGAGACAGATGGAAGAATGAAAGAATAAAAAATCAAAACAGTACAGTACTATAAACTTGAACAGTTACCAGTCACCCTGGATATTCTTGCTATTCTTGTACTGTACTGTACACACTCCAATGATTAGTCTTCCTCTTCCTCTGACAACACTATTAGGAGGTCGTCATGGCTTGATGTCGATCTAGGACATGATGGGCCAGGCTCAGGTGACAGAGAGCAAGTCACAGATGAAGTGGTTGGCTCTGGTTCAGCTCAAGAAGTTGCTGCTGGTTGTTTTTTTCTTGGAAAAACATGGTGATTGGCAACTGTCGCTGTTCTCTCTTGAGCTCCTCAAACATTTCTTGGTACGGTCTCAAATCACCCGTAATACTACGTGTGATTTTGAGGCTTCGTTCCATAGAGGAATCATAGTCAGAAATTAAATCATTCAAGTGTTTCGCTGCTTGGAACACTTCAGAAAATTTATGAAGAGTCCAAGTTGCTGGCTCTTCCTGTTCGTTGTCATCATCTTCGTCTTCTGTAGACGATTTTATCAGTTCCTCTAACTCTTCGTTAGTCAATGTTTCTCTATGGCCCTCAATTCCTCAATTTCTTCCTTGAAGATTTCGACAAAGCCATCACCACCCACTTGCCTGGCCACCTGAACAATGCATTCCACTTCTTTGTCAATGGCCGGGAAACCCTTAAAATCATTCACACAGTCTTTCCATAGGTTTCGCCAACATGCATTGACTGTTTCAGGCTTGATTGCATCCATTGCCTGTTTAATGTAAGTGATGCAATCAGCAATGTTGAAGGACTTCCAGCACTCCATCACGTTAACATTGGGATCAGCATCCATAGCGGTAAGGATCCGTGAGAATGTAAGCCTCGTGTACGTGACCTTGAAACAGCTAATGACACTTTGGTCGAGAGGATGGAGGTGGTATTGTGGGGGAGAAAGGCGACTTCAGCGTCGTCATGCACAAACTGGAGTGCATCAGGGTGGCCAGGAGCATTGTCTACGAGCAGCAACACTTTAAAGTCAAGTCCTTTCTCTTCAAGGTACTGCTTGACCTCCAGAATGAAACACTTGTGGAACCAATCCAGAAATGTTGCTGCCGTCACCCAAGCCTTTTTATTTGATTGCCAGAACACAGGCAGGAGATTTTTGTTCTTGCCTTTTAGGGCGCGGGGATTTGCAGACCTGTAGAGCAAGCCCGGCTTTATTAAATGCCCAGCCTCATTGCCACAAAGCAACACAGTCACACGGTCTTTAGCTGCTTTGAAGCCAGGGGCTTGTCGTTCTGATTTCGAAATGTAAGTGCGGGTGGGCATTTTTTTCCAGAAGAGCCCAGTCTCGTCAGCATTAAAAACTTGTTCTGGAAGATAGCCCCTTTCCGCTATGATTTCCTTTAATTGTTCAGGGTAGGCTTTTGCTGCCTCCTCATTGGCAGATGCAACTTCACCAGTAGTCTGCACGTTTTTGAGGTTGAAGCGGTTCCTAAATCTGTTAAGCCAACCTTGGCTGGCTTTGAATTCCTTCTTGTCAGAAGGCTGTCCCTCTTCGGTGGGAGGTTTGAACATTGCATAGATGCTAAGAGCCTTTTCTTGCAAGATGGTGCCATTGATAGGCACACGTTTACGGTTCTTGTCTTCCAGCCATAAGTTTAATGCCTTTTCAGTCTTCACTAAAGCCTTGTCACGTGCTTGGCTCGTCACCTTAGCAGTTCTTGGAGCACTTGATGCCACGGCTTGACGAATTTCTCTGTCTCTAATCTTGATGGCACGGATGCTAGATTCATTGCGGCCGTATTTACGTGCCACACTGGCAACTGACATACCGCCTTTCAATAAGTCCAACACATCCAGTTTTTCCTCCGGCGTTGGAACAGATTGCTGTTTCTTTGGTTGAGCACCAGCTGAAGTAGCTGGCTTGCGTTTAGGGGCCATGTTGCACTCAGCGCGGCGAGATGCACACAGAATGAGAGGCACAGGGGGACTGAGTACAGTACTGTATGTATTGGGAACAGCAGATTCGCGTCTCACGCTCACTCTGGGGCATACGCTGCTGGAATCGGCCGCACTACAGGCGGGCGATTAAACTTTTTTTTTTTTTTTTCCAAACCGCGTAAAGCTGAAATCGCGCAAGTTAAATGCGCGTAAGACGCGACAGACCTGTATAGATAAAATTGGCGCTTACGTTCTACCTCTTGGAATCCCCGTCATTATTTTGATCTGCAAATTGTTGCATGCTTAAGTTATCTATGCCCCCACTTTCTTTAACAGCCTCTTTTGGGTCAGCATTAAACTTCTATTTTCATGCAGTTAAATGGACTGCTATATTATGCTAAGCACAAACAATAAAAAGCCTTTTAGAGTGGGCTCTTTTACACTGGCTTCCTGTACTGTTGAAATGTGTTGACTTCTGAATTGCCTAGAAAAGGGTGTGTAGCAGTTTTCCTGTATCACATTAATCTTGCCAAGAGAAGTAAATGCTCTGCATAAACTAAAGAAATACAGGGGCCTAGGCTACCCCAGTGTCCTGTCTTCTACCAGTGGCAAATGCCAGGTGCTTCAGAGGGAATGAACAGAACAGGCAATCATCAAGTGATCCATCTCTTGTTGCCCATTCCTAGCTTCTGGCAAACAGAGGGTAGGGACACCATCCCAGCCCATCCTGGATAGGTCCATCAATGGCTATTTATCTTCCATGAACTTATCTAGTTCTTTTTTGAATCCTGTTATAGTCTTGGCCTTCACAACATCCTCTGGCAAGGAGTTCCATAGGTTATGTGCGTTTGTGTAAAAAAAATACTTTTTTGTTTGTTTTAAACCTGCTGCCTATTAACTTCATTTGGTGACCCCTAGTTCTTGTGTTATGAGAAGGAGTAAATAACACTTTCTTATTTACTTTCTCCGATGAAAAGTCCCAGTCTTACTTAATATCTCCTCATATGGAAGCCTTTCCATACCCCTAATCATTTTTGTTGCCCTTTTCTGTACCGTTTCCAATTCCAATACATCTTTTTTGAGGTGGGGCAACCAGGTCTGCACACAATATTCAAGATGTGAGCGTGCCATGAATTTATATAGAGGAAATATGATATTATCTATCCCTTTCCTAATGATTCCCAACATTGTTAGCTTTTTTGACTGTCATTGTATGTTGAGTGGATGTTTTCAGAGAACTATCCTTAATGACTCCAAGATCTTTCTTGAGTGGTAACAGCTAATTTAGACCCTATCATTTTGTATGTATAGTTGAGATTATGTTTTCCAATGGGGATTACTTTGCATTTATCAATATTGAATTTCATCTGCCATTTTGTTGCCCAGTCACCCAGTTTTGTGAGATCCCTTTGTAACTCTTTACAGTCTGCTTGGGATTTAACTATCTTCAGTAGTTTTGTAACATCTGCAAATCCCCCTCCAACTTCTTATTTAATCTTACTTGACTCCTCACTCAGTTTTATCATAACATGGTCAAATTCTACATATTAATATGTTAAGTTAGCTTCTGATTTTTGTGTAACTATGTGATCGGTTAATGTTTTTCATGACTCCTACATTGCACTCTTACCATTTCATTTTGCTGAACCTGTTCAGCCAGTATCTGTCCTAGGTCAGTGGTTTTCAACCTCTTTTCATTTGTGAACCCTAAAAAAATGTTGAATGGAAATGTGAGCCTCTTAATTTTAGACATAATCTGCAGACCTCCAGAAGTCCACGGACCACTGCTTGAAAACCACTATTCTAGTGAACACTTGAGATGCTTGTAATTCAGTGCTAGAAGATTAAATTTTATTAAAAAGTTTATATCTTTTAAACTAACTTCTCAACTATTTTTGTTTTTTGAAATATTGGGGGTAGCAGCACTCTAAACCTAGGATTAACTTCTAGATTGCAGATGTGTTTTCACAAATAAAAAAGCTCAATTTGCATATCGAGTTTTTTCACACACAAATGCTTAATACATTAATGGATGTGAGGTCTGTGGAAGCAACCTGGTGTCACATCATGGTCATTACAAATGCCAACTCTTAGCATTGAATCGGATCTTGTGAAAAGCCCTATATGAGAATTAAGTATTGTGGGAAGACAACACATGTTTTAATATTGAGGGGAGGGATGGGAGGAAATGTCACATGTATAGTGAATTCTAAGTGCTGGTGGTGGCCAATCTTATCCTCTGGTTCCTAAATGCATAGGAACACCATGACACTGTCAGATTTCAAAAGCTCAGAATGCTGGGTGCTGAACTTCTTGAAAATCTGGCTGTCCGTGTCACAATGGGAGCTACTGGGTGCTGAGCACTTGAAAATCTGCCCTACTGTGTCTAAAGGCAAGATCTAGCCTCTGATTTTCTACAGTCTTGACTATACACAAATTTAATACTAATATAATTAAAGTGTTATGCTCCCTGCTCCCTTCCTGCCACGCCACTCCCCTCCCCCTCTTAAAAAAAGCAAATGACACAGTGGTCGATATAAAGGTGCTTATACCAGTATGATTAACCAACGTAGTTTAAACCAGGATAAATTAGGTGTGTAGAATATGTCTAAATCACACAGATCACTTAATTTTTCTTTTTAGACAATGTTTGAAGATGTTAGTGGATTTGGGGCTTGGCATCGGCGTTGGTGTGTGCTTTCTGGAAACTGCATCTCTTATTGGACGTATCCAGATGATGAAAAGCGAAAGGTAATGTAGTTTATGATCCGCCTATTGTATTGCTTAATGTGGGGATTCTTAATCTGCAATATTTCACAGTATCTGTTTCCCTTAATCCTGCATTCATTTTTTACTGATGAAGAGTTAGTCCTTGGAAACCTAAGCTCTTAAAGCTTTTTGTGGTAGGGTGTGCAAGATAACTCTTCTCTCAATTTGATTAACTTCTGTATAACCCAGGACAAAAATGGAGAGTCGGATCCTGAAGTTGGTTGCAGTTTCCATGGTAGTGGGGCAGGAGGGCCTCATTTTCTCTATTTAATTTTCAAGATTTAAAGCTTTTTCTGTTAGTGATCTTGTCTGATGATTGATATATCTTGTCGTTCAATTTAAGAGGTGATGTAACACCCCCTGACAACTCTAATAAGTAAGTATCATTTAAATGATATGTGGATTACCTCACAAGTTTGTCAGGAAGAACAACATCCTTAGTCTGACAAAGCCCATCAATAAAACCTACTTTTAAGCAGTATGCTTTACCATAATAGGGGTCCAACTGTATTTATAGCATGTTTTACTACCTATGGAATTCACCAAACCATGTTAAAACTATGGCTTGTAGTCTTGCATCTCCTTAATGTGGTTGAGTGTGTGGTGCTTAAACACACACCTTGTAGACAGTTTGAGTTACTCTTTAGCTAATGGTCCAAATCAGAAAGGTTCATCTCTCATTGATTTGGACCCCTCTTGGCTCCTCAGTCTGGTTCTACATGTGTATGTAAATGTTTTCAACTCCTGAGGGCTCCCTTCAAGGTGTTTTCTGACTCACTTAAGCAGTTTACCATTAAAAGATTAATTTATTGTCAAAGCACAAATTTCCTCTTAAAATTCTGGGGCAAACACTGGACCTCTTGGGCTTTCTATGCCAGTCCACATGCAGAGATCTAGCATCTCCCTGTTAGCAGAAGAAGACCGTACACTGGCCAGTTTTGCCCTAATGTATCCTGTACTCTTCCTCCCTGCTGACTGGGAGGGGTTATACTCTATTTTACAGCCTGAAAGATCTGCAAGAAAGATGACTTGGCTAGGAAAGTTCTCCGTACCTTGCTGTCTAAGGAGCTTTGGGATTGCTTCCCAAACTTCCTTGTATCAAGTCTTCCAGGTTGTATCATTGCCTCTTATAATTGTGGGCAGGGCAACTATGGTAATATAGGTAACATTAACCGCATGTACTTTTTGTTGCGGTTGTTATCACTGTTCTTCCTATTGGCCTACACAAGGTCTTGTGTATACCATGGCAAGAACCCCTAAATTCCGTGGCAATGTTAACTTACTCTATCTCAAAGTCTTTAATTTCCAACCAGAACTGTGGCTCCTATAACATTAAAATTTGTCAATTATTACTTTAAACCATAGGTCATCTTAGGTTGGCCTTTCTAAGAAAGCATCTCCATGGTTGTTTCAGTAGCCCAGCTCAGAACCTTCTTCCCCATGTGTCAAGGGAAATCCCTTAAGCGGCTCATCTGCTCAGCTTGTGAGCCCTACCCTTCTTCTCCTGGCTCCCTAGCTGCAAATCTAGACTACAGCTCTACCTCTGTCGAACAGTGCAGGGCTCATACAATGTAATAAAACTAACTTTCCTCATACCAAGTCCTGTGGCTATAGAATCATGCTGTACACTAAAATAAATGGTGCGGTTTACATCTCAATGCTACTGTTTCAGGCTTTCAATAGATATGGGCAACCATCACTCCACCAGTTTTGGTTCATACTTCCAAAGCTATCTTTGTGACTAATGAGTAGGTTGGGAAGGATTTGATTTTTGTTGATAAATGTCAATTTCACAGTGCACACACACAAACCAATTCTTTTCCATAGATGATGATGATGATTTCTTAATTTACTTTATGTAAATTTCAAAGTGCTACTTGAGAACTTAGTTTGATTTAAGGATATTTATTTTGTATATTTTGACATGTGATATTGACAATTGTCATTCAATAATTGTCTGACTCCCCCCGTCTCTCCCCATTATGTCATTCATCTCTGAAAATGTAAATAGATGCTGGAGCATAGTTCTGTAGCAAGTGTTGAATTCTGCAGCCTTGGAGTACATGGCAGGGTTGGGCTTGCTTATTCCACTGTAATATCTGCAGTCTCCCACTCCAGATGTGGCTGTTTCAACTTTTGGGTGACGTGAACCCTGTTCATGTATGGGTGGAAAATCTGTTCTGGGTGCACGTAATAGGATACCTTTTGGCAAACAGTGCTATGTAGAATTACAAATCCTGTTTGCCATAACCTGACTTTTCCACTAACTTTCAGCATCCTATGGGCCGGATAAACTTGGCTAACTGCACTAATCGTCAGATTGAACCAGCCAACAGAGAGTTCTGTGCCCGACCCAACACTTTTGAGCTAATCACTGTCCGACCTCAGAGGGAAGATGATAGAGAGACTCTGGTCAGTCAATGTAAAGACACACTCTGTGTTACCAAGTAAGTGAATACATATGACCTTATTGTGCTTTAAAGTGCTGTAACCTTTCTGCAGAGTATTAGGATTTATATTAACAGGCTATGATGCTGTTGATCTTCAGAATTTGAATAGGACCATTATCAACTGCCATGTTAAGACACTGAGTGGGTTAATCTTAAGCCATTTTGTTTAGTTCTATTTTGCTATTCTGCTCACATCCAGTCTTGTGAGAATGAGGAACTGCAGCTCCCATTTTGAGAGCAGTATTAGTGTCCTGTAGTTTGTCTGACAGCACTCTGCATAGCTATGTTTTGTGTGGCAGACTGAAAGGTGTTTTTTTCCTGAGCTCTGGGTCTTGATTGGTTGGAGGACTAACAGGACTTTTTCTGAAGGGTGGTTGGCCTTAGTGACTTGGATGGAGAATGGGAAGGATGTAGCAACAGATCTTATTAATTTTTTGTTTGTTTTTTTGTTTGTTTTTAAGGAACTGGTTATCTGCTGATACTAAAGAAGAACGTAACCTTTGGATGCAAAAACTCAACCAAGTTCTTGTTGACCTTCGTATGTGGCAGCCTGATGCATGCTATAAACCTATTGGAAAGCCTTGAAACTGAGGAAAATTTGCCATGAGATTTTATGTACAAGAAAACAAACACAAACTATTATAAATCCTTTTATATGTAGGATTGTCTAAGGTCCTCTCGGTTACTACTTATACTTTATGCTTTAAATCTGGAAGAGTATGTGCCATTCATTATACGGACTATATTATGCAGTATTTGTATGTCTCTATTCGAATTTTAACTGATCTTTTTTTTCCTAGCATTTATGAGTGTGATAGGAAGCAATTAAGTTCTTTGAATGTGCTAAATATTAATATAAACCTCCACTTTTGGGAAATCTATACAGCTTAGTATGGTCTCTTAAAATATCAGTTTATTTTGAAACAGCTAAATCAGGACTTAGGTTTATCACAGGAAATCAGAACTTTCTTGTAAAACACAAGTGTACTAGTTAACTGTATTTTCCTTAAGGGAACAGTGACTCATCAGAGTACACACAGTTTACTAGGTAGAGTGCTGAAGCAGGAAGGAACTTCAATGCTTTGAGGTTTTTAGTAATTCTTCCTTAGGCATAAAAGTTGCCAGTTTTGTGCACTTTACAGCACGCAGTATATACTGTCACTTGTGGAAACTACTTGTGGTCAGAACAAAAAATGTACAGATACATCCATAACTGTTTCTTACATTCTTAATCTTGTCTGCCATTCCTTATACAAACCAGTTTATGGACAAGTGCATGGCACACGCTATGTGGTTTACAGGAGTTGAATTATGTATGCAGTATGTTGCACATTTTCATAGAAATAAAATGTCTTGAATATTTTACTAGGGTTTTATAAATTTAGTTTCAAACCGCCCAAATGTGTGGTTCCTGAATCTCGTGATTTGTACAGACTATAATCCTCACTATTCCGCATTTGAGCAACAGGAAAATATATTGTAAAATTGTTTTGGTTTTTTTTATAAACTCAACAAAGCTGCTATATACCAACTAATACTTTTCTGGCCATAAGTAATACCATAGAGTTGGCTGTAAGTGCAGGTAAAACTCTCTGTACATCAGGCCATCAGTAAAATGGCAGAACTACTCAGTTAAAGTCCAAATATGCATTGTTCACAAGCTTTCCACTGGGCTTAGTGTAAAGTACTATAGCAATACTGCAAGTGCAGTAGTGTGCTTTAAATTGCTATAAGCTGTTAAATTTTCACACTTGAAACACTAAATTCTGTCACCCACACCTTTTTCATCCTGCAATTTTGTACTGTCGCTCTTGAATCTAGTTTTTTTGGTGTCTTTAAATATTTCAGAATGATGTATTAAGATTTATTTTATTCCCTTTATGTAAAGAATAAAAACAGAGTAAGCTTCTCAGAAATGGGTTGTCTGCAGTAATAGAAGTAAACTTTGGATTGGAGTGGGAGAAGAGTGGCTCTGAAGGAAGTGTATAACATTTCAGGGCTTCTAGTCCATATACAGATGGTGGATTGGGTTGTGTTCAGTGGTGGGGGAAGACTGATTCGTATATAGAAAACAAGATGCGTTGTTGATGTCTGGCCCATGCCATACTAAGTCTGTAGTGATACATTCACTCCAGTTCAGTGGTCAAGTAATCATGCTACAGACCTCTACCCTCTTGGCAACTTCAGAGACCAAGTGTTGGGTATGGACACTAGCGGTGGTCCAACCTGGTCAGGACTGAAGCATGTTGGGAAGGCAGCATGAAGCTTGTACTTCCACTGTCTAAGCTCTATCTGGATAGAGGACTTTAGTCTCCAAGTTGATGCACCTATGTTCTTTCACAAGTGAACAGCTTCCAGGAAAATTGCAAAGAAAGTCTCTTGACCACTAGTGATAGGGACACTCAAAACATAAGCAACGCTCAAAGTAGCGTCAAGGGGGACTTCTCAAGTTGAGGGTAATGGAGCTGATGACATATGAAATGTAGGTACTTCAGAAATTCGATGCGAGCTCTAGAAAACTGCCCTCCCTGCTTTTTTTCCCTCAGGCCTGTCTATGTGAATTTAAATGTGATTTGAAATGAAAACTTTGGACCCTATTTTGAACTTCTTACCACTTCATTTGCATGCTGTTCACGATCAATCTCTTTTTGAACTGCAACCAGTCCAAACTCCTGAGCAGCTTAAAAAGCTTCTGTTGCCAATATAATTCCTGCACAGTGATGGGTATATTTTATATCTTGTAACTCCAAAGCTAGAAATGGGATCTTTGTCCCTACAGAAAGCCAGGGACTCCCCTCCTTTTAGTAGCTAGTTTCCAGCCCTAGTAAAACAGCAAGAGATCAGATCCAAACTGTCATGTGTATGGAATCAAATATCAGAGGGGTAGCCGTGTTAGTCTGGATCTGTAGAAGCGACAAAGAGTCCTGTGGCACCTTATAGACTAAGCCCTGGGCTACACTGGGGGGGGAGTCGATCTACGATACGCAACTTCAGCTACGTGAATAACGTAGCTGAAGTTGGCGTATCGTAATCGACTTACCTGGCCATGAGAATGGCGCGAGTCGATCGCTGCCGCTCCCCCATCGACTCCGCTTCCACCTTTCACTGAGGTGGATTTCCGGAGTCGACGAGGAGCGCGTTCGGGGATCGATTAAGCGCATCTAAATGAGACGCGATAAATCGATTGCTCCCTGCCGATCCGGCGGGTAGTGAAGACAAGCCCCTAACAGACATTTTGGAGCATAAGCTTTTGTGGGTGAATACCCACTTTGTCGGATGCAACGTGGGTATTCACCCACGAAAGCTTATGCTCCAATACGTCTGTTAGTCTATAAGGTGCCACAGGACTCTTTGTCGCTTCATGTGTATGGAAGTGTTTTTAAAACATTGGAAAACAGATCTATAGAGCAGGTCTTATTGTACAAAGGGAGTTTATAGGTGGAAGGATAAAAGAATAGTGCATTTCTAAATTTTAGTCTGTAAATACATGGTTCGCTCAGATCCCATGACAGGCTGATTTGAGAAATGTCTTCTCAGAGTTTGGATGTCCTGCCTAACTCACTCAAGGGTATTAGTCAATAAACCTGGGTGATAAAACACTTATTGTTGTGTGTGTAAATTGTAATGTGCAGTTTTGCCTTTCTACTCACATTTTAGTATTACAAGCTGACCTGGATCATGGGTTTTTAATACAAGCCAGTGAGGCGATTGAGTCATGTAGAATTGCAGTGAGTGGAAACATGCTTCATTAGTTTATCAATGAGCGGTTGTTTAAATTTTCAGTAGTTATATTTCAGTGACTTCTCTTTAATCCTCTTAAACGTGAACTATAAAGATTTTTGTTCAAAAAGTTATTTGAGGGACTTGAAAGCGACTAATTTTTTTTTGAAAGGAATGATTGTGTTTTAACTAAATCTGTTCCCATATACTTTGAATCTGGGCTGCTGACTAGCACCTCGGTGCGTGTGACAAGAGGACTGGGGGGAAAAGTGGTTTAAATGGGAACCGATATTTTCATTTTTTTAATGGTATTAGTCTATTTAAGTGTTTGCATTATAAGCCTCTGTGTAAATCACCAGACAGGAAAGAGATTAGTAGAGTGAAATGCTGGCTTCCAACAAGGTGTTGTCCCATAGGAAATGCACCTTGACTCCAGACAAACTATTCTCGAACATCAGAGGACAAAGGTGTTTAGGATTGCTTTCTTCCCACCAGCTAAGTTTGCAACTCAAAGCAGGGGGTAGGGGAGGAATAAAAAGCCCCAATATGAAGGAACTGTAGCTGTCTGTTGCTTGAGGGCAAGGTTTTCTAGGCATAAGCAAGAGAGCCCCAGTCTTTAGCCTTGATTAGACTTAAGGGACTTGTATGTAGCTTACAGGGGTGGCATGTAACTCCTGCAAGTGGGGAGGCTGGGCTGGAGGTGCCTGGACCATGGCCCTACCCCTGGAGGTCCCACCCATGCTCCACCCCCACTCTGCCCCAGGCCCCATTCCTGCTTGGCCCCCCTCCCCATAGGCCTGCCCACTGCTCATGCCCCTTCTGACCCTCCCCCAAGGTGCCCTGCCTGCCACCTTGGCAGGACATCCAAACTCTGAGAAGATGTTTCTCAAATCAGCCTGTCATGGGATCTGAGCGAACCATGTATTTACAGACTAAAATTTAGAAATGCACTATTCTTTGGTGGGCTGCCCTACCCCTTCCTCTCCACCCCCATCCCCCTACAGTCACGTCTTCCCCCCCCCGCCCCCCCAACACGCACACCTTTCAAGGAGGACAAAGGCATGAGGTGGGTGGAGGAAGAGGTAGGCGGGGCAGGAAGAGATGTGGGGGAATGGAGTGTGGGTGGGGCCAAAGGGCGGTGCGCTGCATCCTGTTGGGGAGGCTTAGCCTCCTCTGGCCTATTATACCTACGATTGTTTGCTTACTAGAGAAGCTTCTGTTACACACAAATGGTTAGTTTTATGTTTCTAAAGGTATGTCAGTGGTTCTCGGCCGCATGCAGCCCAATTAGCACACGCACACCCACCCCCTCCTCTGTCTCCCTGCCTCGGGGGTGGGGCTCTCTCTCTCCCTGTGGTCCCGAGACTGGAGAAGCTGTTTTTCCACACACATCCCTCCCACCACGGCCCTGGGGCCTCAGCGGGAGTGAGAGCCCCACCCCTGAGGCCGCCGCAGGGAGACAGAGCTCCTCCAGTCCTGGGGCTGCAGCTGCAGTTTGGGTGCTGGGCTTCTCCTGGCACTGCTGCTGGGGAGCGGGTCAGGGCACACATTTTTCCAGGGCCCCTGGGCATGGGTCCCATTAGCTAATCCACCAATGCATGCAGTCCTGCTGGAGCTTTCCTGCCAGTAGCGAAGGCGAAGCAGCAGCCCCCTGGGGCAGGGGAAGAGCTCAGCTGTCCAAGGTAGGGGGCCTTGCTGGGTAAGTGGGTCCTGTGGGAGCCTGGCCTGGACAAGCCCTGCTCCTGCGCCAACCTGGCTGATCACCTCTCCCGAGGGACCAGTGTGATTCCCCAGCAGACAGTCACCTCCCAGTGGGGTGTGGGAGAGTGGGTTGGGGGGGGGCACTGGGCTGTGGGAGGGCTGGATGGGTGGTGTGCAGGATGCTAAGCAATTGTGGTGGGGGGGTTCTGTAGAGGGGTCTCAGTGGGGGCACTGGGTGTAGGGAATCAGGGTGGGGGTGTTGTGCAGGTGGTCGGTGTGGTATGTGGCACAAGCGAAAGGGGCACACTGGCAGCGCAGAGCTGGGCGGGCCAGTGTGTGTCTGGTGCCGGTCTCAACCTGCGGCCCACGCTGGTAAATAGGTTGCGAATCACTGGTGTAACTGTATGTTTAACCCTGTAAATAACTACTTCCTTCTCCTAATTAATAACGCTTTAGCTAGTTTATTCAAGGATTTGGCTACAAGTGTTTAAGATGCAATTGACCTGAGGTAAGTGATCGGTCCTTTGGGACTGGGAATAACCTGAAGATTGTGATTTTTGGTGTAAGGGACCATCCATCATAAAGGCAGGCTTGCCTAGGTGATAAGCTAGATCAGGGGCCTGTCTGTGACTCCTTCATTAGGCAGTTTAGTAGCTGAGGAGTTTACACTAGATACTTGGTTGGGTGAAATCTAAGTATAGAACCCACAGCCATTTTGGAGTTTGTGCCCTGCCAGCTTGCCAGCTCAGTTAATAGCGGCAGACACAGAAGTTACAACTCACCCCCCAGCTTACTTGCAGTACTGAGCAGCCTCACCTCAAACTGACTTCAATGTGAAGTGCACTCAGAAGCTTGCAGGCTTAGGCCATGTTGCCTACTATTTGTATTGTGTTAGCATCTGGGAGCCTCAGTGATGGACTAGGACCCCACTGTGCTAAGTACTGTACAAAACAGAGAACACAAAGAGTTCCTGCCCCAGAGAGCTTACAAATTACAATCTAAACACTGGCTGGATTATTTAACACTTTAACTAAATTATATGGACTTAGTTATGCTTGTTTAACAGAGGTTTCCTACTGGCTAGCACTGCTTATGTGTAGATTGGTATAAAGAATGGACTAAGGGCTGGTCTACACTAACCCCATAATTCGAACTAAGATACGCAACTTCAGCTACGTGAATAACGTAGCTGAAGTCGAACTATCTTAGTTCGAATGAAAACGTACTTACCCGGGGTCCACACGCGGCACACAGGCTCCCCCGCCTACTCCGTTCGTCGAGCTGGATTACCAGCGTCGACGGCGGAGCACCTCCTGGTTCGATTTATCGCGTCTAGACAAGACGCGATAAATCGAACCCAGAACATCGATCCCGCGCCTCCGACAGGACGCGTAAGTATAGACGTACCCTAAGGGGCATAAACTCTTCTTCATTCGGGCTGTTTTATGCAAAGTTTAACTTTGTAACAGTTTTTGTTTAAAAAGCCAGGTGATGGCAAGCAGGTAAATGTAGCAGTGATGGATCCAACTCTCCATCTCTTATCTATATAGAGTCCTAACCTGAGTTGACCCCTTCTTAGCTTCAAAAGCTTTCTCATGTGAGTGAAGTCGGCACAGGCTGGCCCTAGTATTTTCGTGTGACTTTGACTGCCAATGACAACTCACAAATAGTGTAAATACTACTACTTTTTAAGAGTTTAAGTATATCTTTTTCCCAAATGCATAAAGGGTTGTCAAGGTGGACCCTACTTATTATCAATGGGGGCAGGGAAAAACACCTCTGCCCAATCAGATTGACAAAGTGCTGCCAGCCAAATCAAAATTCTGTTTCATACTCACCCATGACACATTTTTAATAAGCAAATAGCAGTTTTAATAACTGACACAGCCACACCAACCATTACATACAATTTATGGCAACATCAATGAGTTTTTGTTTGATCAGATTAACCATTCAAAGTCATCCACAGGGAGATCACCGAAGAAATCTGAGGTAGGCATCTTCAATTTACTAGAGGCAGAGAAAGCCCTGTTGTGGATTTGCAAATGGAGGTGGTTAAATAGCTCTGTTGGCAAACATCCATTGATTCATTTTCACAGCTCTATACAACCAAAGCTAAAGCCTAGGTTACTCACTCACATATGTGGCTTTGTACATGAGATACACCACTTTTTGGAAAAAAGGCTTTTACGTCATCTGTACAGGTACTGGCTCTTTATACTGCTACACTGGCCAAAAGAGGCTGGTTTTGTTTCTTTTCTTTGCAGCCTGGAAGACACTAGTAAGAAGAAACAGTGCTGCATGACTCAGGCAATGTTGAACTCAGTGTCCCCCTTGATCTTTGAAAACATCTTCAATCTGGCTATTGAAGGGATTCTCCTTTCCAAGCACATGGGGCCATTCGCTTAGTGCCTTCTGCCAGATAATGCGTGCCCCCAGGGCTGAAGTAATCTGCAAACAGTTTACACAAATACAAATAAAAACAATAAGAAACTGACTATTACCATAGTGCCTAGGAGCACTCAACATGAAGCAGTATTTCATTGTGCAAGGTGCTGTACAAACACAGAACAAAAAGACAGTCCCTGCCCCCCCAAGAGTATTCACTTTGATGGGCAGAATCCTGCTTTCCTTACACCTGCAGGTCACTTCCACTAAGACAGGGAGCAGGTGCAATATTTTCTTTTTGTGAGGAAGTAAAGCAAACCTGGAGTAGAACAGAAGAGATGGTACTACTAGGCAGAGCAAGGAGCTGGATGGAAATGTTGTTCCTAGTATGAGATCTGAGATGCAACTGACCTGAGGAAAGTGAGTGGTTCTTGTAATTTGAAGCAAGCTGGCAGCATGTTTAGCTGGTAGCCTTTCTTTTTGCAGGTTTTTCTAAACTTAGATTAAACAAGCACTTAAATGAAACCGTCTTGTTCAGGCCGCTCATCGGGGAAGGAAAGTAATCTAGGCTGCTTGTACATGTAGACAGCTCTATGCAGCAGCTACTTAAAATTCATTTTCAGATGTGCTTTCAGATTATTATGAGGTATGAAAAAATGGGTAAATTGGCTGCAAGTCTCAAGCAGAGAATCAGAGAAGTGTAGGACTGGAAGGGACCGCACTAGGTCATCTAGTCCACTCCGCTGCATTCAAGGCAGCATATTCCATTGCAGTCTACAGCCTTGTATGGCTGCTGCCTTCTCAAGGAGCTGCTATTTCAAGCAAACAAATGGCCTGATTTTCCCAGAGGCGCTTTTCTTAGAGGAGCTTTTCAAAAGCACCTACAGATTTAAAACAAAAATCTGTTGAAAGTCAAAGGACTTTGTGTGCCTGAATCGGTCAGGTGCTTTTGCAAATCCCTCTTACCCCTATTAAAGTCAATGGGAACTGCAGGTGCTGAGCCCCTCTGAAAAGGAGACCCATTAGTTCTAGGTTCAAATCAAACCTGCAAGTGGGAGTTCAGGAGTGGTGCTGGTTGATTGCCAGTCCCTTTGCATGAAGAGAGCATTGATTGGTTACATATGTCTTAATTAGTCCTTTCATTAGCAGAGCTATTGTCTTCCCACAGTGACTTCTTAAACACTGTAGAAGGGCAAGAGGGTGATTTGATAAACAGTATAACCGCAGTGCAAAAAAAACCACGGGGGGGGGGGGAGGGAAGGCAGCTCTATCTCAGTCTGATTCTTCTGTGACAAAAGTTCTTTCATATACAGTTAATCCTTTTTTTTTAAACTGTAATTTCTGACCTACAATTCTACCTCTTCATTTTGATTATACGGTTGCTTTACTTTCATCTCAGAAGCCTCACTGTTGCATTGATTATAATTACAAGACTAAAATAGGACTAACAAAGCCCTTGCATTAAAGATGATGGTGAGATGATGGGACCAAATTGCTTGTCCAACACAGATGTTTCAGAGTAGGCTCAAAATCCCAACTCTTTGGAGATTTTTGTTTTAAAGGATTTTTTAAAAAAATCGAAGTGTGAAAGGTACTTTTAATGACGACCCAGAAGACGGAAGTCCATTTCTTCACAGCACAGGTGAACGGAGGCTAGCATGAGTGTCTCTATGTTGCTTTGCCCGATGATGGGGGGAATCTGTACAATTTACGAATTCTGTGTGAAACTGAACTTTGTGTACATATTTTTACCAAGCTGCAAACTTCATTTTAACTGCCAAGGCTAGTTGCCTTCGTTGTTGCCTCTTTACCGCCGCAGTGGACTGAAATTCTGACAGGTACAGGGCTGACAACAGAGGGTCATTAACCCAGGCTCGTCCTCTGTTTTACAATCACCATCCTGGCAACAGGTTGGCTCCCACTGAGGACACAGGTTTATCAGGGGAAAGGACACTTGGCACCTGCTAGTGGTTTGTGATCACCTGTCAAGGCTGCTCCTTGAGTCACCTATCCAAGAGATTGAAAGAGCCATGGGAAGTTTGGGCAGGAGAGGAGAAGGGGATGGAGCAGCTGCAGTCAAAGGAGACAAGCTGGGAAAAGAAAGCTCAGTTATTCAGCACCCAAATGATGGCTCCCCTGACTCCAGCGCTATGAATGGTCTGGGGTGGTGAGGAAACTGATACAGGGCAATAGGGGTAGGTTATTTTTGTGTGAATCTGTTGGTGTCTTGTGCTATTAAAAGGAGAGCAATAATGTGTTAAAGCCAGGGTTCTCAAACTGGGGGTTGCGAGGTTATTACATGGGGGCCGCGAGCTGTCAGCTTCCACCCTGAACCCTGCTTTGCCTCCAGCATTTATAATGGTGTTATAAATTAAAAACACTTTTTTATATATTTAAAGGGGGGGGGTCACACTTAGGGGCTTGTTATGTGAAAGGGGTCACCAGTACAGAAGTTTGAAAACCATTGTGTTAAACATATGCCACCTAGAGACTTTGCACAGGATTCTACCTTATCCCATGCCCCTAGAGCAGGTAAAACCAGAAAGGTCACAACTGCAGGTGGAGTTTTGGGAGAGGTTGTGTTTAAGCTGTCGAGGTGGGTAGTAGTCTTAGGGCTGTGACCTGGCGCCAGAGATTGGCCAGTGTGACATACCCTGATGGGAGCTTAGACCACAAGGCAGATAGAAGATCTACACCACATGAGTGTGCCTAGGGAACCCATAGTCACTCATGACTGGACTTTGTTCAGTCTCAAGAAGCTTAAAACATACAGGATCCGGTGTCTGAGTCCCCTCACAGCAGTCTGGTGAGTGGCCAAGATGCGGCACTCAACTGATCTGACATCGTGGTAGCAATGAGCTTCAACTCTGACCCAAAAGGCTACTTTGGGGATGAGAATCTCCAGCACTGACTCATTCTTGGCTTTCTGCAAAGCCAACAAGAGTACCAGTTCTAGCAGGGGTTTGTGGACATTTGTCTGTACCTAAAGCAAATGGTTAAAAAGATCACCAACTGCAGTTAGCATGTGCTATCAAGTACTTTCCCGACGAGCAGAAAACCAGCAGGGTCAGATGTCAGCCAGGAACCTACAACGGCAGTGACCTGCTACTATCCTTTTGCAGACCATTACTCTATTTTTTAGAAAAGTACACTATCTGATTTCAGTGGGGGCTAGGCCAATTTACACCAGCGGAGGTCTGGCACTGCATGCTTATTTAATTTTTTTGTCGAGCTGCGCAGAACTGGGGCAGGGTACATTTCCCTTTAATTTTAATTACATAACTTGTCCACATGTCATTTCAGCTTTGTCTTTCTGGTACAAATGCATTTTGTCATGACTTAAGGGAGACTCTAATCACCCTAAAGCTGTGTTTTCCTGCCTGTACATAATCATTAGGAATCCTCCAGAGCATCTCATACAGGTTCTGATTGTGACTCAGGGCTTAGAATTTTTTTTATGTAGGTTCATGAACCAAATACCGGCTTTTGTTTTTATAGGAGCCTGTTGAAATGCATGGTCGTGTCATATGTACAAAATAATCCGCTGCTTTTAAAACAAGCATTGTCCTTAAAGCTATGTAGGGCTTGCAATAACTTTTAGTGGGATTTTTGTAGTAAAACAGGATTCTGGGAGCTTAAAGGAAAATAAATGTATTTACTGTCTGTTTAAAAAAACAACATTCTCTTGCTCTCAAAAAATTACAGTAAAAATATAACCTGATGTAACTTCCCTGGAGGAATGAATCACAAGACAACATTAAGGGTGGGATTTTCAAAACCACTTAGCCTTGGCCTGACTCTGTGCCCACTGCAGTAGGAGCAGAGATAGGCCACAGCTGAGTGCTTTTCGCAATCTCACCCTCTATAGCTCCCACTTAAACATTTGGAAAATATATTAGCACCTTAAGAAAATAAATCACTCTTAGGGAGACTTTACATAATAGGTGGATCCCAAATGAAAAACTTGGGCACCTGAATTAGGGTGTGCATTTCCACACGTGGTTGAAAGTGGCACTTAGGCCCTTTCAGGGAGTGACACTGTGTACCTCAAAGTAGCACCCTGGAACCCCCATATTCACCACTATGATCTGATTATGATATGTTTGGTACAACACGTCTTGTGAGGTATCATTTTAAAAGTCTTGATCTGTTGAACCTTAATATCTTGTTGGATTGTACTGTTATCATTGTATATGAAGTTAGGAAGTATTGCTATATGTGCTACTGAAATATGTTGCGAGGTTGGGAAATGCCCACAGCCAGCCTTTCAGTTGCAACAAAGGAGGGCCCAGACATTGTTAATGGCCCATCAAGAAGAATCCACTGTCCCTGAGACTTCGCAGAGAAGGTACATATGCCATGGGGGTGGGCAGACTAACCCATATCACAGCAAGGATCTTTCTAGCCTCTGGAAGAAGAGTGGCAGTGACATCATCACTTGGCGGGGGGGGGGGGGCAGAGAAAGAGAGGCCATCTCAACACCGGGAAGATCATCTGGAAGACAAAGACTTTGACTTCGGGAGCTTGGTCCCAAGCTGGAGGGCGTCTGGTCTGTGTATTGAGGAACTGTAACCTGCTTGTACCGTCTGTTAGGATAAGAGTTTGGTTCAAATCTTGCTTAGTCTAAGTTAGAATTTAGACTAGGAATTTATTTTTATTTCCTAGCTAACCAACTCTGATCGCTATGCCTCCTACTTATAATCACTTACAATCTATCTTTCTGTAGTTAATAAATCTGTTTTATATTTTACCTAAAACATGTTTGTTTTTGGTTGAAGTGCTAGGGGAATCTCAGCTCAGATTACAAAGGCTGGGGCATGTCCACTTTCCTATGAAGAAGTGATGAACTTATTAATGAGTTTGCACTGTCCAAGGGGTCCTTGAGCAGTGCAAGACGTTATGGTTCTGAGGTGCAAGGTGGGGAGGGGCATTGGCTGAAGCCTCTCTATTTATGGCTCATGAATGGCTGGGAGATCATTCATGTAACTCAGTTGGGTGTGTCCCTGCCTGTGGATGGCTGTGTAAGTGCAGTGCCTGTCAGAGGCTTGTACATTGATATTAGCACCACAGTGTGAGGGGCAGCCTAGGCTGGTGGTTTTGGAGGACTCAGTGGTCCTACAGTCCAGGTGGTATCCCTGTCACATGGGGGTCTATGGCAGGAGGGCTGGGCAGGGAGCTGGGAGTGTAGGAATCTGTGTGGCAGTAGCAGTGGCTGCAACTGGCTGTGTCTGTATCTTGCTCCTGCCTCAGCAGCCCCTTCCCCTTCCCCTCAGTCCTCCCTCGGTCTCGCTTGCTGCCTCCCTCGCTGGCACCAGCCTGATCTCTGCTTGGAGGCACTGGGGAGGGATTGAATCGCCATCGGGGTTCCGCGAACTCATCTCACTTCCTGCTACCAGGGTCTGGGGATTGTCCCGGATCATCCTGCTGCTGGGAACCCAGCCAGCTCAGCACCAAGCTGGCCCCCAGAGGTGGTTCTTCACCTGCTAAGCTGG
Organism: Chelydra serpentina; assembly: GCA_037349315.1. NCBI lineage: Eukaryota > Metazoa > Chordata > Testudines > Chelydridae > Chelydra > Chelydra serpentina. The sequence continues at coordinate 6,218,494 of JBAIAC010000032.1, forward strand.
GTGTGTACATGAGTGGTGGAGTGGCTCAGATTCAGGAGGGTGGGAGGAGGCTGAGCCCTCATTAGCCCTAGCTACCCGCTGCCTGTGCTAATCACATGCTTAACTGTTTGCAGGATTGGAGCCTAAGGTGCCTACATTTGAAAATTGGGCCCAGGTTGTTTATGGGAAAGGATAGGTTGGTGGGAGAAGGACGACCGTCTGGCTATCACACAGAACCGAGAGCTAAGAAATCTGGGCAACTCCCCCTCACCAGCTCTGCTTCAGACTTAGCATTAGAGCTAGTTGGAACACTTGCCTAACCAGCTGGTTTGTGCTAGGTGCTGTACAAAGACAGGATTCTGGCTCCAAAGCGCTTATCCGCTAAGAAGACACATGAGCTACGCCAGAGCTGAAGGGGAGAGAGACAGGCGTGTTTAAAAGATGATGATTATAAGGACATACAGTATTGTGAGCCCCATTTCTGATCCATGTCCTCTTTTTCCTTTGCCTTGGGTGGCCCCTGAGCACATCTACCAGCCTGGGCTGTGCAGGCATGAGAGGTGGGAGAATGTCTAGTTAGAGGGTGCCACTGGGGCTTAAGCATGAGTTAAGCAGTGAGCTGCTTGGTAACATCAGGACTTAGGAGGCTTCGCACATGTCCACTGGCCGATATTTAGGGGACTTCACCAGCAGAAATGTAGGTACATGGGGGATTTAGACACCTACAAGGTTAGGCCACAACTGAGTTGGGGTTTGATGATTTAAATTTTGGCCACAGGCAGCTTAACCATGAGATCTTCAGTGATCTAAAAATCAAAGCAGAGTCCTACAAAAAGTGGAAACGATATTCATCCTTTGTAATTTGACCTAAACAAATAACACAAGGATGTAGGGACAAAACGAGCTCAAACTAGCCAGAGACGGAAAGGGTAACAAGAAAATATTCTACAAATACATTCGAAGCAAGCGGAAGACCAAGGACAGAGTAGGCCCGTTACTCAAGGAGGAGGGGGAAAATAACAACAGAAAATGTGGAAATGGCAGAGATGCTTAATGATTTCTTTGTTTTGGTTTTCACCAAGAAAGTTGGTGGTGATTGGACATCTAACAAAGTAAATGCCAGTGAAAATGAGGTAGGATCAGAAGACGCTAAAATAGGGAAAGAACAAGTTAAAAATTACTTGGACAAATTAAATGTCTTCAAGTCACCAGGGCCTGATTAAATGCATCCTAGAATACTCAAGGAGCAGACTGAGGAAATATCTGAACCATTAGCGATTATCTTTGAGAAGTCATGGGAGACAGGAGAGATTCCAGAAGACTGGAAAAGGGCAAATATAGTGCCAATCTATAAAAAGGGAAATAAGGACAACTCAGGAAATTACAGACCAGTCAGCTTAACTTCTGTACCCAGAAAGATAATGGAGCAAATAATTAAGCAATCAATTTGCAAACATCTAGAAGATAATAAGGTGATAAGTAACAGTCAGCATGGATTTGTTAAAAACAAATTGTGTCAAACCAACCTGATAGCTTTTTTGACAGGGTAACAAGCCTTGTGGATAGGGGGGAAGTGGTAGCTCTTAACTTTAGTAAATCTTTTGATACTGTCTTGCATGACCTTCTCATAAACAGACTAGGGAAATGCAACCTAGATGGAGCTACTGGTTGGAAAACCATTCCCAGAGAGTAGTTAGCAGTGGTTCACAGTCATAACGAGTGGGGTTCTGCAGGGATCAGTTCTGGGTCTGGTTTTGTTCAACACCTTCATCAGTGATTTAGATAATGGCATAGAGAGTAAACTTATAAAGTTTGCAGATGATATTAAGCTGGGAGGGGTTGCAAGTGCTTTGGAGGATAGGATTAAAATTCAAAATGACCTGGATAAACTGGAGACGGGTGGCTCTAACAATTTTGCCGCCCCAAGCAGTTGCCGCGGCGGCGGCAATTTGGTGGCAGATCTGCCGCTCTTCCTGCCGCTGAATTGCCGCTGCGGGACTCAGACTGCCGCCCCATTCTCGCCCGCCACGGCGGCAATTCGGCGGCAGACAAGCAGACCTGCCGCTGAATTGCCACCGCGGCAGATGAGAATGGGGCGGCAGTTCGAGTCCCGCAGTGGCAAACCGGTGGCGGGAAGAGCGGCGGACCTACCGCCGAATTGCCGCTGCGGGACTCGAACTGCTGCCCCATTCTCGATGCCGCCCCAAGCACCAGCTTGGAAAGCTGGTGCCTGGAGCCAGCCCTGACTGGAGAAATGGTCTGAAGTAAATAGGATGAAATTCAATAAGGACAAATGCAAAGTACTCCACTTAGGAAAGCACAATCAGTTGCCTACATACAAAATGGGAAATGACTGCCTAGGAAGGAGTACTGTGGAAAGGGATCTGGGGGTCATAGTGGACCACAAGCTAAATATGAGTCAACAGTGTAACGCTGTTGCAAAAAAAGCAAACATCATTCTGGGATGTATTTGCAGGAGTTTTGTAATCAAGACATGAGAAGTAATTCTTCTGCTCTACTCCGCTCTGATTAGGCCTCAACTGGAGTATAGTGTCCAGTTCTGGGTGCCACATTTCAGGAACGATGTGGACAAGTTGGAGAGATTCCAGAGAAGAGCAACAAAAATGATTGAAGATCTAGCAAACATGACCTATGAGGGAAGATTGAACATTAGGGAAAACTTCCTAACTGTCAGGGTGGTTAAGCACTGGAATAAATTGCCTAGGGAGGTTGTGGAATCTCATCATTGGAGATTTTTAAGAGCAGGTTAGACAAATATCTGTCAGGGATGGTCTAGATAATTAGTCCTGCCACAAGTGCAGGAGACTGGACTAGATGGCCTCTCGAGGTCCCTTCCAGTTCTATGATTCTATGAAAGTGGATCAGGCCCCTGGAAAATAAGAGAAAAAGAGACTGCCAACCCCTCCCCATCACACTAAGAGCAGGAGTACTAGACTTTAAGAGCTGCAAAAGGCTAATGCGAGGTGAGAGAAATAACCCAAACAAAAGTCTAAACTCACTCACATAGCCAGATCCTGGTCCCCATTAATATCTACTTTCTAACGTCCCAGTGGCACAAAGCAGATTTACAGCTGTCCCCTAAGTGGCCAGCTGACAACTCCCCTTGCAGATGAGAATCACCTGATGGTATGCAACTGTTGTAGCTCACTCTATGTCAGCTTCCTTCCGCCACAGCACAGGGAGTGTGGGCAGGAGAAAAGGGGCCTGTCTGGAGCACTGATGCACTCCAGCAATCCATGGATGCTACTACTGGCCCTTTGGTGGCCATTGAAGTTAGCTGTAACTTGGCGCAACCTCTGCTGAGCCTCAGGCTAAGAAGGCATAAAGGTGATGTAATACCCCCAAGCCCCAGGTTCTGCTCTTTGCACAGCTCAATCAGAGCCAAGGATTTGGACTGTAATTTGTTATTGCAATGCTGTTGCCAACTAAAAAACAACAGGCCTATTAACCTCAAATAGTGCACCAAGCTTTGCAAATATTTCATTCAAAATGTCCTGCAGTGAAAACTGAGCCCACTTCTCAGTGAAAAATGAGCCCATTCCAAGCTTTCCCCACTACATTAGGCTCTGAGATGGTACTTTTATGTGACTAGCTATTTGTACTGTTAGCCAAGCAAGAATGTCTGCTGCAAAGGACACTCACTTCTAGCAAGAGTCTGTTTTAACTTGGAAAGAGAGATGCTTGTCTATTGCCTCAGCTGTCTATTACCGTTATAAAAAATAGATGAGGCCTGTGATATCTACTATGACTTTAACACTCTCACAGCCTTCACAGTATGGCCAACAGCAACATTGGAGAATATTGGGCTGTATTACAACTAGGGATGGACTGGTGTTCAAATCCCCCACCCCCTGTAGGGTACCGCACATATATTCTGTGGTTAACCAGGGCCACCACAGTAGGCAGTAATGCCCTGGAAAGCAATACTCCTAGCAGTGGCTTTGCCATAGTGTCCAGTCAACTTTATCTGACGCTCAGCGGCGCCCGGGTTACCTAAAGCCACGTGCAGGCAGCACGGGACACAGCTGCAAAGCGCCCTGGGGCCAGGCTCAGCGCCCGGGGAGGGGGTGGCATGGCCCAGGCCCCTGACACAGCCTGGTGCTCCGGGTGGCTGCAGCCGCGCCCATCGCCCCCAGCCCGGCCCACGGCGCCGCCCGCCCCCACCTTGCTGTCGTGGGAGCGCAGGTTAGTGCAGCAGGCAGCTCACTGTCCTCGGCGCGGTCCCCGCTATGCTGCAGGCAGCCCCCCGCCACTGCCCAGCTGGGAAGAGGAGCCGCTCTGCCTCACGCAGCCCTGGCCAGGCCCCCTGCCGCCGCCGTGCTAAGGCCACGGAGGGAAAAAAAAAAAAGCTGCAGCCGGAGCTGCCGAAGCAACAACAACAACAACAAAAAACCGCGGCAGCAGGAAGCGGGGAAAAAAAAGCCCTTCAAATGTGCCGCCCCAAGCACCTGCTTCCTTTGCTGATGCCTGGAGCTGGCCCTGCTTGGGAATATGGCTTGATTTCACCTAATTCCGTCTAATAAAATAGGCACAATAATATTTGACATCTACATAGCCTTTCATCCCTAAAGGTCCCAAATACCTTCACAAAACCTATGGGACGAATCCAGAGGCCTTTACTCAGTTTGCACCTAGGGCCAGATTTTTAAAGGTAGCTAGGCAATACTCCTAGTAGGTGCCTAACTCCCATTCAAAGCCATGGGGGATAGGCACCTAAATACCTTTACAAATCTGGCAGCTGGTCCTTATTGAAGCAAATTCCTATAGAGCAGAGATGGGCAAACTGCGGCCCGTGGAACCTCCTGTCTGGCCCTTGAGCTCCCAGCCAGAGAGGCTAGCCCCCGGCCTCTCCCCTGCTGTCCCCACTCGCCTGAAGCCTCAGCTCGCCGTGCCTCCAGCGCTCTGGGCAGCAGGTCTGCGACTTCCTGCTGGGCAGCACGGCACCGCCGGCCTGCCCCGGTGCGCTAGACTGCATGGTGGCTGGCTGGCTCCTGCTGGGCAGCGCGGCTGCCAGTCCTGGTGCTCTGAGCGGCATGGTAAGGGGGCGGGGAGCAGGGGTGTTGGATAAGGGGCAGGGGATCCTGGGGAGCAGTCAAGGGACAGGGAGCAGGCGGGCGGTTGGATAGGCGCGGGAGTCCCGGGGGGGCCTGTCAGAGGGTGGGGGTGTGTATGTGGATAGGGGTTGAGGCAGTCAGGCGACAGGGAGCGGGGGGGGGGGGCGGGGTTGGATGGGTCGGAGGTTCTGAGGGGGCAGTCAGGGGGCGGGAAGTGGAAGGGGGCAGATAGGGGGCAGGGGCCAGGCTGTTTGAGGAGGCACAGCCTTCCTTGCCCGGCCCTCCATACAGTTTCGGAACCCCGATGTGGCCCTTAAGCCAATAGGTTTGCCCGCCACCGCTAGAGAGACAAGAGGAATTTGGCCTGAGTTAAGGATCAAATATAAACTAAGTAAAGATCACAGAACTTGGCCCCCATATAGGGCAGGATCCTAAGGCCACTGAGCAGAAGACAGAACGGGAGTCTTGCCACTGACAAGTGGCAATTCAGAACTGTTCACTCCCACCAGAGGAGATGGCTGCATACTAACAGTTAATATTCATGCCAGGCAGTGACTGCCGAGAGATCTGCCATGGCCTGTTGCAGCTACAGCACTGGAAGCGTTTGCGCACTGTGGCAGCTAGCCCTACTCGGGGGCAACACTGGAAATATTTGCTGATATTTTACTTCTTGTGGAGTTTTGAAAGCCAAGAAACCAGCAAAGAGGAAGTTGCTATAAATCATTTTTTTTAAATGCCGAACTACACTCTCTCGGAGCACTTTACGGATATGGAATAAGACAATTCCATGTGGCCAGCTCCCGGATGTCAAACACGAAATGAGGTGGAAGCAGTGGCGTAGCCAGGTTTAGAGCACAGGGGGAGCGGAGCTAAAAAAAGGCGCCGGGAGCAAAAAATAATGCTCCACTCCGGCTGCAGTGCAGGAGCAAAAGGCATTGGAGCACAACAAAGGCGCCGCTTCTGCTCAGTGGGGGAGCGGCCACTCCCCCTGCTCCCTCCCTGGCTATGCTACTGGGTGGAAGGCTTCTTGTGCCCCCTCCACATTGTGCATCCATGAGGCAGCGGAGCACAAACTGGCCCTGAGTAGCTTAATATACTAGGGCCTGCAAATACTTTTGATCCTGCAAAAACTCATGCATGTGCTTAACTTTAAGCATGTGTGTAGTAGTGAAGCACACATGTAAGGGTATGTCTTTAGTGTAGCTGGGAGGTGTAATTCCTAGTTCAGGGAGACATACATGCATCTGTGCTTCAGCTAGTGCACTAAAATAGCAGTGGCCATGGTAGCATGGGCATTGGCTCAGGCTAGGTGCCTGAGTACGTACCCAGTGCTCAGGCGGGCTTGTACTCAGCTGGCTAATTTGAGCCTCGGCCTGTGGTGCCATGGCCACACACTTTTAGTGTGCTAGCCCTACACCTCCCAGCGGCTGTGTACACAGACCCAGTCTTTGCAGGATCGGGGCCTCAATGAACAACATACAGACGAACAAGTGAAGGAAAGCAGCAAATGTACAGTGAAGGTTTCCAACTACAGCATACAACAGAGTACAACTGAAATGGAGCTATTTGGGGGCTAAAGGGCATCACGCAGGCACATGGCACTCTGAACTACATGGGAACGCAGGGAAACTGGCCAAGGACACAAATATCTTTAATGCAGAGCAGAACCAGCTCCAGTTTATAATCTGTCCTCCAAACACAAGGGGACTCAATGTACTCATCTAGAAGGATGAAGGGCTCACAGCCCCTCCTGAGATTTAAACTTGTGGTTCCAGGGAGTTTGAAGCATGAGTCTTTGAAAATTTAAACAACGTCACCCCTCTTTTCCCACATTTTTTTTTTACCTGACTAGGATGGAATCCATCAGCAGGTTCTATCAGCTGCCAGCTTTCTCCTCCTAGTTTGTGCCACTCATCAGCAACTGTAAATCACATAATCACAAAGGATTAAACACACACACACACACATCACATCCCCTTCATGCCACATCAGAGAGAGTATTTTTAGCAAACAACTGCTGTGCATAAAGATTATGCTAATTTATGAAATATTGCCAGAACCAATACCGCATTCAATCCCCTTTCTTAGGGTAGTATTTAAGCCTTTATTTTTTTATCTAATGTATTTATACAGGGAAGTTCTTTGAACATAAATGATTGTAAAACAATTAACTTTGCCTTCCAACTAAGAATGCTGCTGCAGTGAGTGACACTATGAAATATTTAACACTGATTTAATACTCCCTCATTTTACATTTCAGTAGCATCTTCAGCAAAGCCAAAAATAAAAACACTTCTGCTTGGAAAAAGAGATTGTACGAGTAGACAGTTGGGCTGATGTCTTCAGGAACAGAATGTCATTTTCAGTTACTTTTCTTGCGAGTGGCTCTTTTCAACTCTGACAAAATAACCTTTCTGAATTATATAAGCTTTGCATTCAAGGCAAATGATGCTGTTCTGTAAGCCCCGGAGCCATGGAAGGACTAAAAAGCTTCCTTTCTTGAAAAGGATTGAATGGCAATCATGCATCGGACCAGTGGAAATGGCCTTAGCAGACTCCTAATCCAATAATTTATTTTATAATGATGGATTGAGAATTCTTAATGGTATTATGCACATATTCCATCATGAGAGAACATGCTCTCTTCCTCCATCTCCTTTTGAAAACTGCATTTTTGCTCGGCTAAACAAACTGCCCTAGAATCACTGCTGTTGCCCCTGGGGCCCGATTCGGATTTTTCAAACACTGATTTATCTGTAGAATCACACCCACAGTATTGATTTAAACAGCCAAAGAATAAGTACTTCAAAACAGATAGATTTAAAAAAAACCCATACTGCTTGTTTGTAAAACACCATACATTCTGGATCATCCTTGTACATTACACCAAAAAAAAAAAAAATCATGGCACACAAAGTCTTCTTAAATTAGGCGATTATATTATTTTTTAAAAATTGCTCTTGAGATATACACTGCATTTTCATAAGGGATCTGGGATACAGCAGCAATACAATATTACTCAGATATATTTCAATACTACGTACTTTAATCCAGGACACTTGATCTAAAGTAAGATAACACTGAACTGTCACAATTACAATTATTTTAGGTCCTCACATAGGCAAGAAAGAGTAGAAGAGGTATAATTCAAGGATGCAAAGGGATGATGCCTTTTGGTTTGTATTCCTGTTTAGTATCTTTTTTTATGCATTAAGGATATTTTTAAAATTGCCTTTGGGAGGCATAAGCATGGACCAATCCTAGGAAGCGTAATACTGTGAGGCCAAAAACAGGCTACAAAGAGAAGCTGTTGAACTCGAATTAATATGCAAACTAGATTGCATCACCTCAGGATTAAATAGGGACTTGGAATGGCTTGGCCATTACGTTAATTGAATCTATTTCCCTTAAGTTAACGATCCTCATTCACACCTGTGTGACCATCTTGTTTATCACTTCAAAGGTTTTTCTTCCCCTGCTGTTATGGTTCCTCTCAATTAATTAGCCTCTTAAGGTTGGTCTATGCACCTCCACCTTATCATGTTTCTCTGACTGTATAAATATCTGTCTACTGTATGTTTCATTCCATGCATCCGATGAAGTGGGTTCTAACCCACGAAAGCTTATGCTGAAATAAATTTGTTAGTCTCTAAGGTGCTACAAGTTTTTCTTTCTTATTTTCATTTCATTTTGGGATTCAAGTTAGTGTTTGAGCAGAAACATGTTTTATTCTTTTTCTGGGCAAGGAAGTGAGTTAATCTATATTTACATCAAAGAGGGTAGGGGAGAGATTGGGCTTCAGCCATGTATCCCATGTTCTCAAATGTCTTCAGAAGCTATTGGACAGGTTCTCAACTGGTGTAAACCAGCGCCGTGCTACTAATCTCCATGGAGCTGTGCTGACTTACACCAGCTGAGGATCTGCTCTAATATATTTAATGGCTACATTTAGCATCTCTAGCCAATGATGCAGCAATAGGCTTTGTAACTCGTTGAAGCATTACACACACATCCCCTCCCCCAGCGATGCTACATGGCTGTATCACACACTCTGGCACTGCACCAAGCACATTGCAACCAGACCAGTGGTTCTGGGACAAAATTTGTAGGCTACACTAGTGTTTAAGTGGCAGACTCTGCCTGCCCTTGCCAGTTTGCACAGCAGGGAGAGAGGATGTAGGGAGCCTGTCCATTCTCTTGCACACTAGTTCATGGAGCAAATAGAATTGCAGTAGCATGGTGCAGGGGAGTGTTGATGCTACACACTCCAAAGGCATCACAGACAGATGCCATTAATGTGTGTTCAGACCTGCAGGCTCCCTCCATAAACTTCCAGGACCTGGGAAACTGAGAAGCTCTGAGAAACCTCATGGAGTTTCCTGGCAATTTTGTCTGTCCTCTCTCCACAGGACAGGATGATCCAGCCCTTAATAATTTTCACTTCACTTTTTTTCTTCTCCTACTTTAAATAAGCCTATGGACCAATTTCTGACTGATAATTGCCCCTGCCAGAAAAGCCACAATGACAATACTGGCTGGAAGTTGTACTTCACTGTCTGTCTATTTCACAACCCATGCACAGCCCCTGACCCACAGGCACCCTGGAATCCTGGCTCTGCAGTCACAGGGACATCCCATTGTTTCAAAACCTCTGGCTTCTGACCCAAAAGTGGAGCCTGAGTCCCAGTTCTTGCCTCATGGCTCAGATTGGGGGCACGGGACTGAGCAAGGGGCCTGAGGGGATGACGACATGGCAGTCCTCAGGTGTGACTATAGATCATCTAGCCCTACCCGAGCTAGACTTAATCCAGCTAGCTTGAGTAATGGGGCAGTGATTGAAGCTGTGGCAGCATGCACTTCTGCCCAGGCTAGCCACCTGAGTCATTACCCAGGGCTGTACAGCCTGTGCGGAAGCGCTCTCTGTCACGGCTTCACTGCTCCTGGGCCAGCGCTAGTTTGATATACGTTAGCGCGGGTCTGTCTACGTGCACTGCAACCACACCCTGTGATTGCTGTGGAGACATGCCCATAGTTTGTCACAATACTAACACACTTGAATGCTGGTTTGTCATCAACAACACAGGGACTCATTTTGGTGGTCACCTAGTTTTGTGCCTGAATTTGGCCCAATCACACTACTTAGTAGGGGTGTGTGTGTGTGTGTGTGTGTGTGTGTGTGTTTTATTTTACTTTGTAGACATAATACTTTTCTAGTCAAGAAATATTGACAGTTTGAACCCCTTTACACCAGGCCTGAATTTGGTCCAATGTATTTGACTTTAAAAACTGTCATAGACTAGACCTTGTCTGAGTAGGCCCAAAGGTTGGATGAATGCAGACATCTGGTCTCTGGGTGTCTCTTAACTTTCTAAGAGCTAGAGCCAATTTATATGCACATTTTAAAAAGTTATATGGGTCTCCTCATTAGATGAACTAATAAATTCTTCAGCCAAAGTTAACATCTCAACTTGCATGTCCACTTAAGTAGCACTGTGGGGATTAAAATATTGAAAAACCATATTCCAAAATATGGAAAAACCCAAATTTCATCCTGGACAAGCAATGCTGGGCATTACCATCTACGTAGTTATAGACTGTTCTCAACACAATTTATTGATTATAAAATACGCCCATTGTTAAATATTTAATGTCTCGAGATTCTAGGAGGGATCTGAACCCACTTCAGTGAAAGTAAAAAGTAGGTCAGTGCTGTTATGAAGCAGGATGCTTAAGAGGGAACTCGGGAATTGACAGTTTTACCAAGTGGAAGCCAATATTATTATATACATCTATAGGCTGTAGAACACTTTGTAAAATAACAGGTTTCAGAGTAGGAGCCATGTTAGTCTGTGTCAGCAAAAAGAACAGGATTATTTGTGGCACCTTAGAGACTAACAAATTTATTTCAGCATAAGCTTTCGTGGGTTACAGCTCACTCCATCAGACGCATGGAATGGAGCACACAGTAAACAGATATTTATACATTTAGAGAAACATGAAAAGGTGGAAGTACCCATACCAACTTTAAGAGGCTAATTAATTAAGAGGAACTATATCAGCGGGGGAAAAAAACACTTTTTAACAGCTCCCCGAGTGTTCACCAAGTGCATTTCGGTCATGGCCACTTTCCTCCATCGGCGGCAGGTGCGGGTATATCCAGGGCCGGTGCAAGAAAGTTTTGCGCCCTAAGCGAAACTTCCTTGCACCAGCCCTGCGCCCCCCCCAACTAACACCCCCCCCCGTGGCAGCCAGTCCCCTCCCCAGTGGCTCCCCCCACCGCGGGTCAGCAGCTCAGCCCCCCCAGCTCCCGGCTCAGCCACGGAGCCGGGAGGGCGGCAGGCAGCCGTGGCCAGTTGTCCCCTCAGTTCCGGGAGGGCAGCAGGCAGCTGCGGCCAGCCACCCCCATGGCTCCCAGCTCCCTGCCACCCCCCCGCCCGGCTCCCGGCTCAACCGCGGAGCCGGGAGGGCGGCAGGCAGCCGCGGCCAGTTGTCCCCATGGCTCCCGGCTCAGCTGCGGAGCTGGGAGGGCGGCAAGCAGCTGTGGCCAGTCGTCCCCACAGCTCAGCCACGGAGCCGGGAGGGCGGCAGGCAGCCGCGGCCAGCCACCCCCTGGCTCCCAGCTCCCTGCTGCCCTCCCGGATCAGCCACGGAGGGCGGCAGGCAGCCACAGCGAGCCACTCCGCAGCTCCTGGCTCAGCCGCGGAGCCAGGAGGGCGGGAGGCAGCCACAGCCAGCAACCCCCCCTGGCTCCCGGTGCCCCAGGCGACCGCCTAGGGTCACCTAGTGGGCGCGCCGGCCCTGGGTATACCCCCACCTCAATGACTGGCTTCTCAGGGGCCGCACTGGGGGCAGGTGGAGTCTCAAGTCTGATTGGGCAGATCCACTTTTGAGAGACTGGGTCTCCTCCTCAATGTGAAAAAGTCAACCTTATCACCGAGCCAAAGAATAGAGTTCATCAGGGCAGTGTTGGGCTCGGTTCAGGCAAGAACACTTTTGCCGGCGTCCCAGTTCCAAATTCCAATTCCATGACGGACATCATTCAAGGCCTCAGGCAGTACCCGACCACTACAGCAAGGGGGTGCCTGAGTCTCCTCGGCCACATGGCAGCCTGCATGTACATGACCCGGCAAGCAAGACTGAGGCTCAGGCCACTCCAAGCATGGCTTGCTTTGGCCTATCGTCCGGGGTGCGACAGCCTGAATTCAGCGGTCACAGTGCTGGGGCAGGTGCTCAAGTCCCTCCAATGGTGGCTTGACCCTAGGACAGTGTGCGAAGGAGTCCCCTTCAACAGCCCCCAGCCCGCCTTGTCCCTGGTTATGAACTCTGCTCTCGGATGGGGTGCGCATTTGGGAGACCTCCAAATGCAGGGCCTATGGTCGCAGGACGAGCTCTCCCTCCATATCAACATCAAGGAGCTCAGAGCGGTGCGACTAGCATGCCAGACCTTTCAGGCCTGACTACAAGGTCAGTGCGTAGCAGTTTTGATGGACAACACCACTGCCATGTTTTACATCAACAAGCAGGGTGGAACTATTCCAGGAGGCCCTGTGGGAGTTCTGCATAGCCCACTCCATTCACCTGGAAGCATCCTATCTACCAGGAGTTCAGAACGCACTGGCGGACCACCTCAGCAGGTCCTTCCGCACACACAAGGGGTCCATCCGGCTGGATGTCAGACACTCCATCTTCCAGGGGTGGCGGTTTTCCCCAGGTCGATATGTTCGTCACCCAGAGCAACAGAAAGTGCCCAGCATTCTGCTCCTTCCAGAGACACAGCCCAGGCTCAATCACGGACCCATTCCTACTACCTTGGGGAGGCCACCTGTTCTACGCCTTTCTCCCATTCCCTCTCGTGCGCAAGGTTCTTCTTAAGGTCCACAGGGAGGGGGCAAAGGTAATTCTGGTAGCTCCAGCGTGGCCTCAGCAACACTGGTACACTACGCTACTGGAGCCGTTGGTGGACGCACTGGTCCCATTGCCTCTCCTCTCCGACCTGATTACTCAGGACCACTGTCGTCTTCATCACCCCGACCTAAAGTCCCTCCACCTCAAGGCCTGGAAGCTTCATGGCTGAACCCCATGGAGCTTCTGTGTTCAGAACAAGTAAGGGACATCCTCCTCAGCAGCAGAGGAGCCACATATCTGGCAAAGTGGAAAAGGTTTACTTGTTGGTGTGACCAGAGTAGTACATCCCCTCTTCAGGCACCTGTACCTCTCATCTTAGAGTACCTTCTGCACCTGAAACATCAAGGCCTGGCAGCATCCTCCATAAAGGTACACCTCGCTCCTATCTCGGCCTTCCACACGGGAGCATCTGGATACTCTGTCTTCACCAACACTATGGTTAGCCAGTTCCTCAAGGGTCTGGAATGCCTACATCCCCAGATCAGACAGCCTATCGCCGCATGGGACCTTAACCTGGTCCTCTCTAGGCTTATGGGGCCTCCATTTGAACCACTGGTGACTTGCTCCCTACTTTATCTGTCGTGGTAGCCTTTCTGGTCACCATTACATCAGCAAGGAGGCCCTACGTTAAAGGCCCTTACCTCCGACCCACCCTATATGGTTTTCCACAGGGATAAGGTGCAACTCAGACCTCACCCGGCCTTTCCTCCTAAGGTTGTGTCACACTTCCACACTAGTCAAGACATTTTCATGCCTGTTTTTTATCTTAAGCCTCATGCCAGTAGCCGTGAGCAGAGGGTGCAGTCCCTTGATGTTCAGCAGGCGCTAGCCTTCTACATCGAGCGCACTAAGCCGTTTAGGAAGCCGAACCAGTTGTTCGTAGCGGTGGCAAACCGCATGAAAGGACTCCTAGTCTCATCCTAAAGAATATCTTCCTGGATCATGTCATGCATCCACACGTGCTATCAGCTGGCCAAGACACCAGCCCCGGATCTTTCGGCACACTCCACAAGGGTTCAGGCCTCATCATCGGCGTTCCTGGCCCAAGTCCCAGTGCAAGAAATCTGCAGGGCAGCAACTTGGTCCTCAGTACCTACGTTCACCTCTCATTACGCCATGCTAGAGATGATGCAGCCTTCATAGAGCAGTGCTCCAGTCATCAATGAGGTATCAAATGAAAACATATACCTTACTGATCATCGTAATCATTGTTTGATGTATGTACAGGAAAGTATGTATGTACTAAATACTTGCTCAAACCATGTAACCAAGCAGGGCTGGTAAACAAGTTTGTCCCAGACAAAGGCGTGTTGATTTGTATGTCTGCCCAGGTCTGGAATGCAAATGGTGCAGGGCAGGCCAAAGCCAATGGGAATTATATTGCATCTGAAGTCAACAGGAGAAACAAATTAACAAACAACAGGAATATTTTTCAAAGGATTACTGGGCAATAAGAAGAGGGGAAAGAAGACATTGTGGTTATCTACCACTGAGAGAACAAAGAGGTCAGTGCCTTTTGTATCCATGAATGGTGGATCCCCAGCCAAGTGGGCTGGTGATGTTGAGGGGTGGCTTTAGGTGAGAAACTGCCTTAGACAAGGATTGTAGCCAGTTACGTTTTACACATGTTATACTTTTGTTTTACCTGTAACCATTTTCTGTTTCTATTACCTTTGTTTAGCATCACAAATCTCCGTTCTTTTTTAAATAAACTTATTTTTGGTTTTACTATAAGTTCATCTCAGTGCAATATATTAAAGGTTGAATATTCAGCTGGGCTAACAGGCTGGTGTATACTCTGTCTCTTTGAGACAGCAGACTTGGTCGTCTCTGTGAGTGTCCAATGACAGGGGATGGGTACTGTAGGGAAACACTTTTTAAGGAGGTTTGGAGATTGGAGTGCACCTGAGCTTAACCTGAAAGGCAGAGTAAAGGCAGGCAGATCTTCTGAGGAGAATGTCTGGGAGCCTAACAGAAGGGAGTGTGTAGCATTCTGTACCTCAAAGCAACACCCTGCAAGCCCCATATTCATCCCTGTCATATAATTATGATATATTTCATACAAAGCATGCCATCTAAGATATCATACGAAAACTCATGATCTGCTGAAATGCATTGTTCTGTCCAAATATGGATATTGTTAGTGTGCATGAAGTTATGAGATTTTTGCTCTATGGCTGTTACTGAAATATGTTGTAAGTTTGCAAGTCTCTTCTGCTAGTTCCCAGCAACAACAAGGGTGGTGACCCACTCCCAGGAGGGTGTTAAGTGACCACTAATCAGCAGGGGAGTTGTAAACAAGGGATTTGCAATGCTGTATGAGAGCTACACAAGCATCACACAATGGGGGATTGCTCAACTCTGTGACTCAGCAAAGCCCACCAGGACATGTCTGGGCTAGTGTTTTCCAGGAACATACTGAGGATATAAAATAGGGGACAGTGGCATCATGCTTTGGCCTTTCTCCTCCCCCACCTACACTGGAAGCAACAAGAACACTGGGAAGACAAAGACTTGAACTGAGGAGACTGTTCCCAGGCTTAAAGGGGAAGCCTGTTTGTTAAGAACTGTAACATCTAGTGGGGGGAGAAAATTGCTTGATCCAAATATTGCCTAGTCTAATAAGGTTTAAGATTTAGATTGTACGCTTACCTTTTATTTTCTTTGGTAACTATCTCTGACCTTTTGTGACTACCACTTATAATCACTTAAAATCTATCTTACTGTAGTTAATAAATCTGTTTTATATTTTACCTAAACAAAACAGCGTGTTTTGACTGAAGTGCTTGGGAAATCTCAGCTCAGTTTACCAAGGCTAGTGTGTGTCCTCTCCACATTGAGGGACGGGCGGACTGAGTAATAAACGTGCACTGGTCAGGCTTCTGGCCAGGGGAAGACAGTATATTCTGGGGGTACAAGGCTGGGGGCGTGCGAGATTTGCTGGTGCCATTCTCCATGTGATTCGTGGGTGGCTCAGGGAGCATTCATGCATTCTAGCTTGGTGTGGGGTTCCACATGCGGTTGTACTGAGTGAAAACAGTGCCTGGAGGGTTTGCTGCTTGTCACAAGCAAAGCATTGTGAGAGAAAGCCCAGGCTGGATAGTTAAGGGGGCACAGCGGTACCCCAGTCCCAGGTTGTACCCTGGGGATCCCATCACAGAGTGTTAGGAAGCTGACACACAGTTTAGCTCCAACAAGTCCCTTTCTCAATGGGGCAGTGGGGTAACAAGGTGACTCACAGTCCTGAACTTCATGAGAAAGCATCACGGTATGTCTACACTGCAATCAGAGGTGTGACAGCAGCGTGTGTAGAATTCCTGAGCTAGCTTTGATCTAGCTAACTTGAACAACAATAGCAGTGAAACCATGGCAGCAAAGGCTATCCATTCGAATACATACTCAGGGTCCCAGGTGGGCTTGAAATCAATGGGAGTTAGGAGCCTAAACACCTTTGAGGATCTGAGCCTTAGATACTTTTGAAAATCCCCCCACACACACACCATATTTTCAAAAGAGCTCAGCACCTACAATCAGGGCAAGATCTTCCCAAGTGATCAGCTCCTATTTAGGCACCAAAATAAATTAGATGCTGAACTCTTTCAAAATCTGGCCCTGTGGGCATATGAAAATCTACCCCTAGGTGGTAAGATTAGTTTGTTAAAACACTTTGCTTTGGAGAGTATAGTCTGTGTTATTTAGGAGAAGAAAACTGGTTGAAAAAGACAATTTTGTTGAGGAGTTGTTCATCCCAGAGAATGCAATGTAAAGCCTGTCAAGTCGTATAATATTTTATAATTCATGATGGCCATCTGTGCAATCTCAGGCGTTCAGAGACAATGATAAACTCCAACCTAGAAAATCTGCTGTACCACAGTATAAACAGCAATATTTTTTTATTAGAATCATCTGGTCTGGCAGCCAACTCCATGGAGGTTGGGTTTTTTTTGGGGGGGGGGCGAGGGGTTTAAAAATGACTGTGTAGGTTTTTAATAAAGCATTACATCAGGATATTTTAAAAACAGAAATGCTATTTCTACAATATGTAACCACAATAGAGAAGAAATACTAAACGGAGTGGGAAAGTCAGTGGGGAGGGCAGAGGATTGAAAAGCTGGAAAACTTCAGTTTCCTTGCCGGCCTAATCACTGGAGGAATTTTGACCTTAAAGTTGAGGGGGACAAGCAGCTAATTGTACACACGCCTCTCGCTGCTGCTGCCCCTCTTGCACCTTTGGTGGTTCCCTCGAGTTCTCCCTGATCACAACAGAAGAGGAATGCCTCCCCCACCCCCCCCAATCCATCCTGTATTCACACCCAGGCTTCCAACAGGGTGGAAGCGCAGGTAAATGCTTACTTTCTCTGAGCCTTAGTTTCTTCATTATTAAAACAAATGTGCAGAGACTCAGCTTGAAGAACCTCTGTTATTATTATTAGATGTGTACAAAAATGAAAAATGGGCATCTATCCAAGGGTTGAGATGCAAATGCCGTACATTACAAAATTCGATCACTTGCAGAGCACCAAACGTGTTGGATTCCTCTCCAAAGCTCACCTCTGTGGCAGCCTGTGTAAATAGATGTATCCTGCAGCATGCCCTGCAGATCAATAGACTTGGAATACTTCGGACGTGGGGTAGAAGCCTGCTCCTGGACTGAGGGATCTTCACAGAGAACGCTCTCTCATCACCCAGTTAATGGTTAGTAGCCTCTGCTTGCCTGCTGTACCTCACAGCGTTGTAAGGCTTAATTTATTATTGTGTGTAAACCACTTTAAGATGTTTGGATGAAAAGTGCTGCTTACTCTAAGTGCAATTCTAGCTATTTCCCCTGTGTGGGACCTCTCAGGCTCCTCTGAGAGTTTCATAATGCCCCCATATTTTATCCCCCCGCAACACACACATCCAAGATCCTGCATTGCTTGGAAACCTATGAATGCCCCTTCTTAACCAGCCAGGGGGCCTGCTGTTGAGCAACACGGGGCACTCGATCTCAGGGGCTATGTGTGCTGTCTATCCCAGCGACAGTGGAACTGGGATGAGAAACTAAGAAGTGTCTCCTCACGTGACCATCAGCCATGTTGGCTGAATGACTGTGCTGCTATTTTCACTGTACAGCACTAAAAATAAGGAGCATATTAAAGCTGCTTGTCCCGTTCTTATCTAAATGCTTGTTGAATAGTACAAAATGCAACTTACTTTTCCCCAGTGGGAAATCCATGTAGAAAACATCAAAATTGGCAAACATCTCAGATCTTGCTATATCTTTCAGGACATTGGAAAGCTGTAAAGCTCTCTGGAAAAAAACCCAAGGAATTAATGAGATTTTCACTGCCACTGAAACCACTTCACTTGGGTTCAGCTTTTGTAACCAATGTGGAGGGGAGCAACCATCCGGGCTTCTCAGCTCCGTGAGAGGGGAGCTGGGATGGGAGGCAGCCGGGCTCTAGCTGGAGCCCAGCAACAGCCCTGGGCTTTCTTGTCAATTTTGGAGCTGTGAAATTGACACGAATGACAGCCAACAGCCGATGTAAGAAATGCAGTGTCTACATGAACACTGCGTCGCCCTAACTACATCGACATAAGCCCTATGCCTCTCATGGAGGTGGAGTTACGATGTCGGTGTAGTAGGGCACTTACATTGGCGGGAGCAAGGCAGTAGTATGTACACTGACATCATTAGGTCGACAGAAGCGGCCTTACATTGACGTTACTCTGTAGTTTAGATCAGGGCTTAAACCCTCATTTTGGAGGCCCTTTTCATCCCTCCTACAGTTTGCAGGGAATTGAAATTCCTTATATAGACAAAGTCTCTTCTTCCCTGTACATTGCCCATTCCCATGCTGCTGGTGCAGTACTTACATGCCATATCCCTGGCCAGATTCTGATCCCCCTTACTGCAGAGTAAATCCAGAGTAACTCCATTGACTTCAGTGGACTCCAACTAACTCATGTATATCCAATGTGATTTCTACCACCATAATGGAGATCAGAATCTCATCATTTAATGTGCACAGTTTAGGTAAGAATGTACAAAGTTATTTTCAGACAAGAGCTCAGCATGTTGACCTGCAGACACATGAATAGTTCCTGGACAACAGCTATGTACTGAGAGTTTGTATTGTCTTATAAAAAGGCATAGGCTCCCAATGTTCCCTCTAATTTTTGACAGGCCGTGTGTGCAAAAAATGTTCTTCTGTGCAAATTGTTGTGCTTCTGTGCAAATTTTTGTGCGTGCGGTTTTTCGCCGTGTGCGCAGGGTTTAGGATCTGTGTGCGCACGCACATGCGCGCAGCTTAGAGGGAACAGTGGCTCCGATCCTGCAAAGACTTCTGTGACCATCCATTGATGATTAATAGTACTACTCACAGCACATAAAGGTAAGCATGTGTGTAAGTCTTTGCAAAACTGGGGCCATAATTATTCTCTAGTGAATAGAAACATTATCACAAATACACCCACAGCTGCCAGTCTGGACAAGCCACTGACTTTTTTTTGCATGACTGCAGGGGAGAGAACCGCAAATATATTTGTACATTTAGAGAAAGTAAGTGGCTAACATTTTGTGGCCCTCAGATGATTCATTTGCCAGTTGTAGGGTCAGGTTTCTAGGATAGTTTATAGAGAAACCTGCATTGGCAACATTTTGTAGCCCTGCCCTTTAAGGTACTTTGGGGCCAAATCCAGTTTTCAGGCACTCCTTGCTCAGGTAAATTGGCATTTAAGTCAGTGGGATTTGCTTGAGTAAAGACCTTACAATGTGGTCCTTTAGGGCTTGCTCCCACTGATATAAATGCAATTGGATTCTGTAGTCACAGTTACGTGTCCTCTTTGCCCTGTTCACTCACATGGATTCCGAGCAGGCATCTTTACTTTTTATTAAATAAGCTCTCTTCTTAAAGAACAAGAGGTTACAATATGTATATTTGTGTCATCATGCAATGGTAAATCATGTCCCATGTGAATAAATCTGGGACATAATCAGAACTAGAATCCAAATCTGAATTCCATAACTTAACCCCAGATCCCAGACCTGAAGATCCCTGAACTTTAGAGGTGTTTAAAATACAGATCTGCATTTTCTGGGCTTGCTTCCATCTCTATGAAAATAAAAATACTGACATCTTTCATTTGGGACCCTATCTTCGAAGAAAACCAGGAGCACAGTCCAAAAACAATCCCTTTAAAAAGGGGATGACCAAAGAAATTATTAAACTGCCTTCTTTAGACGTACCTCTGAGGTGAGGTTCCTGAGGGTTTCGTTTGAAGACATCCACCCATTGCAGGGACTGATCTGTGTGATCAAACAAAAGACTGTTTCAGTGATAGATAAGACAGGGAAAAAAAGAGATATTTAACCAGTCGAAGAGGAAAACTTACCTGAAGACAACTTAGGAATGAATACACTTGTTCATATGTGATATCTTTATTTAGCTGACCTGAAAAAAAAAAGTGTTTAACTTTTCATATTTTAAGTCCAATGTTTCTTGTTTGAAATCCACTACTGTACTTGATTACCAAGTTTTTATACGATGTAGGCTAAGAGGAAGGGAAAGTTTGTAGATCAGGCATCAAATCCTGCTCAGTTTACTTGCACGAGTAAATTCCACTCAGTAGAACTACTCATCTGGTAAGGGGAATAGAAGCTTATTTTCCACCTTCAGGATTCAAATAATTCCCACTAAAGTCAACGAGAGTTATTCATATCCTGAAAGACCCAGGATTTTGCCCCAGGTACGGTGACAGTAGCAGCAGCATGAACTTTCCGCAATGCCAGTTATCTCAGCCGCATTGTTCAGGAACTGTTTTCATTCCCCCGCATACCTACGCCTCCCCTCCCTTCCACAGGCAATTCAACCTCCATGCAAGCTTAGTCATATAATAGCCTGTTCAAATCTCCAGGGCAAATGACTGATGCTTTATCCTTAACACTTCTTTTGCTCTCCAAACAAATTTAGCTGTTTCAAACCCAAAAGGAAGACTGAAGGCGACTGGGTGGGCACTGTTTTCACATTTACCATAGAAAGGTTATCTTTAAAAGGTAGAAACAATTTGCCTGTCATAGAAGGAAATGTATACATCTGCGTGGGTGAGCGAATTCAAACACTAACTTAAACGCCAGGCAGACTTCCTCTGACATTCATCATGTCACACAATGGCCCTGCTTTCTCTGTGAACTGTAGGCTTTTTTTGGCTGGCTTACTTCTCTGGTAGTCACTCACTAATTAAACTGATACTAAAATGCTAATCCTGACATCTGACGATCAGCTCTCTGCTGCAAGGAAACACCTTTGGGATCAATATGCACTTGGCAAAGCAACGCATTCATGTTAGTAAAAAAAAAAGAAAAAAGATAATTGTTACAGGCATCTCTGTCTTAAAGGGAGAGCATTTCATTTTTTCTTGAAGTACTCCCTTTAAGAAAGCATATTAGGATACTGGCAAAGTGGAATAGAAAAGGAGATTGTTCACTCTGTGGTGGGGTAGGAAAATGTGTTATTTTAAGGGTTGGAGTAGCACATTCTATATAGGGCAACCTTCTCAGGATGTAATGACAGTGCCAATAGTTAACAGGATGAACCTAGGAGAGAGATAAATCATAGAAGCTTTGAAGAGCTCTAATACCCATAGATTGTCAAAATCAGTTGCGGTTATATTACACTGGTTTAGTAGTATGAGCAACTCTTCCTCTATTGACTGGACCCAGCGACTAAACAGCCTTCCACTTATACTCAGAGCTAAGGCAATTACTCCTTTAGATCTAGTGATAGGGGTGTGTGCCTTAAGCCTTTGGTGCAAATAGTCCCAGATTTGATCCCTGGATGACTGATTGTGTGCATACACAGTTCCTTACACAGGCATTGGAGGAGAGTATGCTAAACAGTTTTGCGGTCTGATTCTCTCTCTTTGTACAAAACCTTTCCATTTCTTATTAACTCTGGGTAGGTGTGTATTTGGGGGTATTCTTGGGTGAACCCCAAGAAGCACATCCCAAGCAACATAACTCGCCTACACATACAAAGAATTGTGAATTCCAGAGAGTTTCCCACCGGCCCATACGTGAGCAGTCCTTCCTGGCAATGCCCCCCTTCTTTGGTTGGCATAATATTAAAACAATAAATAGGGTATGTATTTATTATTATTATTAGTCGTAGTAGTAGTAATATTACCGTAGTGTGTAGGAGCTCCAGTCATGGCCCAGGACACTACTGTGTTAGGCGCTCTACATAACAAAGAACAAAAATACAGGCCCCAAAGAGCTTACCGTGTTCATGGGTCACATGAGTTCTGAAATGAGAGGCTTCCAAGAACTGTCCCAAAGTGCCTTATTACAATTCAATGTTTAAAAAAAGCCCAAGCACATTCTTGTTAATGTGAACTTTGGGGTTTCACAGCTCTACTTTCACCGGGCCTGATTTTGTTTTTGCAAGATTTCATTGGTTGGGGTTTGTTTTGCAAAACCTAGACATGGGCTTGTTCATATCTGGGCCCAATTTTATCTAAACATCTAAAGTTTGGGTGCGGACAGATGTTCACGTAAATGACTCTGTTTAGCTCTAGGAACAATGCCCCCAAAACAATCAGCCAGTCAGACAGCAGTTTTGGATGAACCGGGACAAATCCAACCCTGGTGTAATACCACTGAGTTCAGGGGCTCACCATTCCTAAAACCATCTTGTAATGTACATCAGTAGAGTTCAAGATTCATGCCTAGGAAATTAAAAACAAGGTCAGAAATTTACCAAGAGGATGGTATCTGCTATGTAATTGATCCCACAGAAAGCGACCATCTACCAAGCCTGTTAAAATCACATGGCTGCCTTTAGGAAGTTGAGAGTTTAGATACTGCAGCGTCTGCATGACATTGGAGTGCATTTGGTTGGGTGTAGTCATGTGAACCACTGTGTCAGGTCTCCTATATATGAAAGAATAGGAAAAAAGGTCAGATAGTTTACTGATTAATGTGCGCACACAGAAAAAGACAAGTGTTTAGCATGAAACAGCAGTGTTATTAGTCAGCGCTTCTCCATTTTGTAATAGCTGATTACAAGGGAATGAAAACAATATTCTTTGATTTGGTATCACTTATTTCCACAGTCACAAGTCATGTAAAAAAACCTCAACAAAACAAAAGACAAGCAAGTGCATGCTTTCTAATAAGCACACAGAGTGGCCTCCCTATATAAAAGGACCCAAGGCCTGATTCTCTTCTCTCTTACACTTATTTTATTGTGAAGTAACTCTACTGATTTCAACTGAGTTAATTTTTATGTACCCAGTGAGAGGGGAATTAGGATTATAGGGCAGACTAGATTATCGTAAGTGATCCCTTCTGGCTTTAAAATCTACAAATCTGTACCATATCATTCAGTACTTTGATTCTAGTGGGATTATAATTTTGCCCGGGGAACACCAAGGAACATCAAAGTGCTGTAGGAATTGGTATTTGTGATCCAGCCTGGCAGTTTATCCTCTAAATCAGTATTGAACCAGTACTCAGACATGGTGAGAGGGACACTAATACAATTTTTTGGATGAGACACAAAACCAAGGTCCTGTCTATTGTGGTCATTAAAGAGTCCATGTCACTTTCAAAGAAAACAGCGATAGTAAGTACAGTGATGTACTTGTCAAATTCCAGTTTGGGTATCTACACACGACTGTGCTAAATTTCCCCCTGAAGTTTCATTTGGAGAAGGTATTCTTCACTTACTGTTCTAAATTGTTGCATTGTTTTGCTGTGTTTTGTTAAACAGCTGCTGTGTTTGACCCCAGAAGAGGATGAAATGATTCTTGAGTATATAAATAGCTTTAGGATGAAAAACATGGTGTAAATTTAAGATACCGTTATGACAGTTGCATTGGATCACAGCAGATATTTTCCAAACTACTGTGTACATCTCGCATTCAATACATTGTTGTCTGGGTATAACAGACAGACATCATGTATAGCTGAGGCTTTCAAATCTTGTATGTCTTTTACCAGTACTCCAAGGGAAAGTGGATACTGCTGATGTAGCAAATGTAGGAAATTAGATGTAGGAGCAGCAGACATTTCATTTTCCACAGAATAATTGCGCAAGAACATTGTTAAAGTACTGCGATTGTCAGTGAGACACAGCAACAAAGACTTAGGTTTTCATTGATCAGGAGTCTCGGTCATTAGTGAGAGCAGATTTACCTTTCCCTTATTGCATCCAGCAGTAAACAGCTTAGAAAAAACCTTGATGGCAAAATACATTTGAATTAAAAAATGGGATGCCTAGAGAACATCCCTCTTTTTTAATATTATTCAGACAACTGTTTTATTATAGACAAAACTTCCTGATACACACACACTCTTACTGTACACACTCCTGTTACTTGTGATCCACTGACTCTAGAGATAACAGGCCAGTTTTAAGAACACAGCTCTGCAGAGAAAATCCAATCCTCATCTCTGTGGCTAAGATGTCCCCAGACCATGCAACCTGTGGTGTTCTGCTGTGCAAGAGAGGGGGTTAGGAACCAGAGGGCTACCCACACACCTGCTACATAGCTAAGGGCCCAGGTCCCTGCGTGGAAGTACACAGGGGATAGGTTATAGACAATCTACAGGAGGAGCCTCCTGTATGGATGCTTCAGCTCTAGTTCCCCACCCCATAGTCTGTTTATGCTTACGAATCCATGGGGCTGAAAGAGATGCCATCAAGTGGCCTCATTGAGTCCCTCCTCCTTATCTACTTATATCTCCCCAGTACTCAGTCTGGCTATTTGAGTTGGATGCTGGGTAGAGGACATTACCATATACATCTATTTTTAGTGTAAAAAACAAAGTATTGTGTTTACAATTTGGCTCTCAAAAGTCATTTCAAAATGGACTTTTAAGATACTGTGGTTAAAATTCAGAATGTGTACATGTGTGCTGCCATGCACAATATGGAACAAAATCTTATTGAATACAAACTACTCCTAAATAGTACTAAATGGACTGCTATGGAGTCAATGAACCTAGGTTTACACTGCTGCCCTGAATTTGGAGTTAAAGTGTCTTAAAGTCATTCATGAGAGTCTAATACTATTGCTTTCTATTAGTGCTGGCTGAATGTTGTAAAACAGTTCCCATCAATATTCACTCTCAATTTAAAATGAATGTACTTCAGCCATTCGTGTGCCCTTTTTGCTTTTGCTCTCCACAAATGTTCATGCAACCAGTGTCTGCAGAAAGTGATTCTAAAGTCACATGCACAAGAATTCACAGAAAGCAAATTTGAGCTTTGCACACCTGAGTATTCATATTGGAAATGCTCAAGCCATAAAGCAGACACAATCCAATGAGACTTGTCTGACCAGTCACAACAAAACACAGCTTGAAAATTGAATATCTGCAGAGAACTATTTATAATTTAGCCATAGTGTTAAAAATATTGTGCCAGGTTCTTAGATGATGTAAACTGGTGTGGCTTCACTGAAGTCAATGGAGCTATACAGATTTAAATTGAGGATTTGGACTAGTAAATACAAAAACATTTAAGTGCTTTCAATTAATCAATGAATTAACACCACCTGGGGATCTAACTCACATCATGTATTGCTATATCTGTTATCGTTATCACGCCTGTACTCTTTATTCTCCTTGTGGGTTTGGGGACAGGTTACAGTACTTCCAGTCAGGAGACCTGGATTCCATCCAGACTTTGTTCTTGGGCAAGTCACTAAGGGTATGCCTATATAGCAAAGAAAAACCCATGGCTGGCTCGTGCCAGCTGACTTGGGCTCACGGGGCTTGGGCTGTGGGACTGTTTCATTGCTGTGTAGATTTCCAGGCTCAGGCTGGAGCCCGGGTTCTAGGAC
Source organism: Chelydra serpentina (assembly GCA_037349315.1). Classification (NCBI taxonomy): domain Eukaryota; kingdom Metazoa; phylum Chordata; order Testudines; family Chelydridae; genus Chelydra; species Chelydra serpentina. The sequence continues at coordinate 6,244,281 of JBAIAC010000032.1, forward strand.
CTAGCAAGATGGGAGGGTTCCTGAGCCCAGAAGTCTACACAGCAATGTAACAGCCCCGCAGCCAGAGCCCCACAAGCCCAAGTCAGCTAGCAGGGGCCAGATGTGGGCTTTTCTTTGCTGTGTAGACATACCCTAAATCTCCGTGCCTCAGTTTCCTCATCTGTAAAGTAAGGACAATAATACTTACCTACCTCATGAGGGTAGTGCAAAGCTAACCTTAATGCTTGTAATGAACAACAAACTCTGTGGAAAGCAGGTGCAATTTATTTTATAGCTGAATGTTGCATAAGCGGAGTTTTTGGAAAGGCTCTAGTTTTAGTCTTGAAGTATTAGAAATGTGTGTTCGTGGGGAGGGAAGGAATTCTGAGGGACAGAACTATGTGCTTGAGCAAGGATTTAGAATAATGTTGTGTGCTGTATTTTGTATGCAAATTAATTATTAGACAAGATTCCTTGGTCAGCACTTAATCTTTGTTTGGTATATGTTTCTAAAGTGTTTAAAAATCCAGTTAGCTGGAAATCAAAAACAACATTAAGATTCAGGCTTAACCCTACTGAAGTAACATAAGTAGTGACATTTAGTGATAAGGTTTGCTGGTCTGCCCTTAATTCACCTTATTTAACCCACAGGTATTGCAGTACTTACAGTCCAAAACCACCCTTCTGATCTAAGGCCTGTGCAATATGTAAACACAATGGGTTGAGCTGAAGACAAAGTGGCATTCTTAACTCCAAGTTTTCCTACCTTTGTCCACTTATATCAGGCTGTTGCTATTTTAATGTATCTTTCTGTAATTTCCTTTCCATGATCGTGTTTGAAACAAAAACAAACCAAAAAGATGTCTTACAGACATTTCCATTTCAGTCTTTGCAACAGTTGCTTTAAGGCTCGTCAGAGAACACCAAGTATGGATGCACTGTCAACACATCGTCAAAGGACATGAGCACAGTTCTTGGACACAGTACTCTGCAATAGCTTCATATCATGTCAATCCATAACACTAAGATATTCAGAAAGTGATTTCTGTCACAGGACATTGTGTCAATTCAGATCATGCAACTGTTAATGTGTGGATGTTTGACAAAATGCTACTTCGTTTCGTGTCAATCTATTCTAAGGGGCACTTACATTCTTAGGGCCATATAGCTACACACAGATTTCTCATTGTTATCCTAACACACACACACACACACCCTGTTTAAAAGTTTGCACGCTAACACATTTTTGTCTGATAACTGACAAGATGGAATTCCTTGCTTGGGGTGTGGTCCTTTCGCCCTTATTCATCAGAGTACTACAGGATTGGGCCTTCCTCAGAAGGCCAGATCAAGGCCTATGCACCACTTAAATACCTGAAACAGATTTCAGTGGGATGTCAACAGCTCATAGGCCTTGGGCTGGCTCTGTCTACAGGGATAAATTTCACCCTTATTCCTGAGATGCCCCAGCCCTGCGTAAGTGAATACATTTACACATGACTAGTCCCATTGACGTTTATGGGAGTGCTCATGAGCATAAAGCATTTTCAGAACTGGGGACAGTAGGTAGTGGAGCCAGTAATGGCAGCACTGTAATAATGAAATGTTAATCTATTCCCATCATACATCTCAGCTGTCCTTCATTTTAGACAGTGGATTACCTCCATTTCACACCAGTTTGCTATCATTTCAGTTGTCATGTCTTTAGACCATAAATACAGAATCATGAAAGAGGTTGTAGAAATGGTTTATTATATAAAACTGAATGAATACATTTAATAATTCCACAGCATTTTAAGCTTCTTGCACTACTTATTTTATTTTTTTTCATTTTGGGTCTTTGAGCCTCATTGTGTCCCACTTTTGCGCCTCAGCAGGCAGAGAGATATAATCTCCATCTGTCTTTATTTTTCTAACCCCCTTGACTGGACACCACAATGTGGGTACTAGAGGGAAAGTAGTGCATGTGCTGCCAATTTCATTATCTTTTGCCTCTATAAATGCCTATATTACTCACTGCCCAGCTCCCCACACGGGAGGAAATATTGGCATTTTAGCCGTGCTTTGGCTAAGGATTGTTCCTGCAGTGTATACAGCAGCATTTCTCTTTTGAAGAGAGAAATATAGGATTAGGCTGGAAGGTCTTTATTACTGCAATTTAAAGCTGCCTTAAAAGACATTTTTATATGTCTAGAATTTGTTTAAAGTCATACCCAGTAGATGCTCTGCATTCAGTGGAACCCCTGTGGATGCCTCAAAACAAGTTTCACTGTATATAGAGACATCTTCTTGAAAACCAATCCATGGTTTTCTTTCCGCTCAGTTTGATCTGTGGGAGCAGTGAATTTCTGCATGAGGCAGCAGCATCTTCTCTTCACAGAAAGAGTAACAAGAATGACTGTATTCATATAACCCTGTGCTTTTTATCCCAGTAATTTTTTTTGGTGGGAAACAGACAGTACAGAATATTTCACCACACAAAAGTACTACTGTCATGGGATGAAGGCTGGGATAAAAATTAAAAAAATATGTATTTTGAATAAATATTAAAAAATAGCATTTTGAAAAATCTACACAAATGGGGGAGGCAAAGAATAATTTTGCATAGGGGAGGAGAAATAATTCTGTAAAATAATAAAAAATTATGTTAGACAGAGGAAAGCAGAGGGGTTACCTGAATTAGAGAAAGAAATATTGCAGACTAAAGGAAATTAATAGATTCTATGGCCAGAAGGGACCAGTATGATCATATGCTCTGATCTCCTGCATGACAGATACTAGCATTTGTACATTTTCCAGGATTAGATTGATGTCTAAACTGTTGCATGAAGACACATAAACCCCGATATTTCATTTGTGTAATGATATTATGATTACATATTACCGTGTAAAGGTGGTATGTATTTGTCATTGTCATGTCTTGTCTATAACTTCATTATAGCCTGTTTCTGTTCCAAGGCTTTAGACATATTACTGAGCCACTGGGTAATGCAATGGCTTCATTTTCTAATTAATAGCTCAGTACTAGGTACTACTGTTATATAACAGATTCTTGCCTCATTGAATGCACAGGTTGGGCAATGTTGACAATAAGCAGCTATTCAATATATATATATTTTTTCCAGTGTTCAGCCTGTGGTCTGTGGCCTTATTTATTGCACACTATTCAAACCCTGCTCTATTAATTTCCTCCTGGCTTCCTTATGGTGCACATCACTACTGTATCTGTGTGCTTCACAAACATTAATGAATTTATTTGCACAACAACCCTGTGAAATGAATAGGTATTATTGTCCCCATTTTACATATGGGGAACTGAGGCACAGAGAGATTAAGATAAAAAGTATACAGTAACTTGGGTGCTGAATTTGAGATACCTGGGACCTGATTTTTCAGAGTACTTTATATGTTCAAAATACAGCTTATACTGACTTTAGGTAAGATGCCTGCACACTGCTTGTTGTTTTAAAATCTTATTTTCACTCATGCTTTGCTCCTACTGCTAAATAATACTTTGTTTTAAGAACGCTGTTCAGAGGCTCCTGAAAGGAAGAAACACAAAGTGTCCAGTTGGAGCTGAAGGTGCTAATGTAGTGTCCCCAGGTCTGGGTTAAGAGTGGAAGAATCGTGTGATTTCACCTAGACACACGTAAGGGAAAGAGGCCTATCTGTGAGGTGATGCACCCTGAGAGATGTGAAAGGGAACGCAACAGCAGCTAGACCTGTAACTGTGACTAATATTTTCCAGCACAGATAAAAAAGAGCACTGCTAACAATAAAAGCAAATTTTAATTGAATAAAGTAATAAGATTGAAATGTCTCGCTAGTGAAAAGGCCTGCAAGCCATATATATGGTAATATAAATGGTATTTTAATTTCTTGACGCCTTACCCATTGCAGACATCATTCCCAATTGAAGCATAGATAACTATGGCTGGATTGTCCAACAGTTGATTCCTAGCCAAGCTAAAAAATATAAAAAATAAGTAAGTAGAAATATTAATGGAAAATACCATTTTCATACAGTAGTTTGAATTAGACACTGTGCTTGTGAGAGCATACTGCACATTGTGAAGTATTTCTTTTAGATTTAGGCTATATTTGAATAATTCTAAATCTGTTTTTATTATAGTCCTATATTTTGGCAATTTCATTTTTTCCCCTGGTATATTTATTTTCACTTCTTTACTAGCTGCTCTTCCATCTTCTTTGCATCAATCAGAATCTAAATCAAACACTATCCTTTCAGGTAAAACCATGACCAAAGCATTTTAATTAGAAATTGGACAAGGAGGGCATAGTTCGCTCAGGATTAGGTTTACACTAAGGCTTTGGGTTCAAGGTCGAATCAGGATATGGTTTCAGCAGCAACGTTGCTGACCTCTTGAGAGCTAAACTCTCAAGTCTATCGCCCAAGATAGAGGAAATCTCATTAAATCAGTTAATTTCATGATTATCAAAACATTTCCAATATTCAGAGTGGAAGAAAATTTTACACAAATTTAAGAGGAACTGGAAATAAGCCCCTTCTGACTTTGGAGCTGACCTGGAAATCCACAGGGTAAGTTCAGATCCAAACATTTGAATTGGAAACCAGCTCACCCCCAAATTCAAAGAGGATCAGATTCCAGTGACTGATTAGCAGGGGGTCATTTCAGACTTAACATACACGTCCCCATTGGGGCATCTAGCCAATGTCCAGGACCTGAAACCTTGGCATTTCATGAATTCACATTTTTCCATGAACTTGCCATTATATTAGAAGATCAGTTCAAAAGTCTCTTGTTCTGTTTTCATTGATCTATACAGTATATGGGTTGAGTCCTAGTTCATGAAGACACTGCGTTTCTTCCTATGGACTGCACTCATAGCTGAGATCAGCTGGAATGCTCTTGCTCATCACCCCTATATTTGAAAGGGCTGGGGGCTGAAAGAATGTGGCTGCTTAAGGCCCTCGACTCTGGGACTTTCTCTTCCTGTTGATCCAACACAGGCAGAGTTCATTCACCTTCAGGGTACAGTGTAAGGCCCATCTAGTCACTAAAAGCTAAACTGGGCTGGCCTTGCCTGGATGCAGAAATATGGGGAACAAGGTGTAGGGGCTTTCCCTACTTTGTGCCCACTGTGTAAGGGCCAGCCACACGCGGCTAGGAATCAGAGCCATTACTCTGTGCTAGGTTTCTGCCTTCCGGAAAGGGGTGGCAATGGGCCAGCCCATGGCAGAGCAGGCTAGGTGCAGAGAAACACGCATTGCACCTATTGAAAGACTGTCACAGAAATAAGTGATGCATCAAAACTTCACAGCATGGGTTGAGCCTAGCTTAATACAGTCAAACTTTTTCCTCTTTAAAAACAAGCTGCCAACGAAAAGGAGAAAGGTGAAAAAATATTTACAATTAGCAACGAGAAGACAAAGCTACATTTGAAAGCAGCTGCCAGGCACACAGGAGTGCAGACAAGTAGCCACAGCCAGGAGGAATTGGTAAGCGCATTCATGGAGGGAAAGGAATTAAGTTACTGGTGGCTGGGGATGCTCAAGGAGACAGACATGTCTCTCCTGCTGGTGAAGTGGCCCAATGGCTCAGAAACACTTGTTTCTCCAATGACTCAGCACTTCCTCCTGTTGTGAGGATCTATTACAGGAAAATCCTAAGGATCAGTTTTGATTGACCTGGGGCGTGGGAGCCACAATGTACCGCCATCTATTAACACTGGGTGGGGCAACTCAAACCAAACCTACTACTCATCTAAATTCAGCTCAGGCTTGGGATTATTGCTTGTTCATCCTCAGCCACTCAGCTTTATCAGTCTAAACTTCAGAAATTACATTCACAGAATAAGGCAAAGAGCCAGTTTAATAATTAATTTATGCTGATGTAAATCAAGAGTAACTCAATTGAAGTCAATGGAGTTACATCAGTGTAACTGATGTATGGGCCTGATCCAGACCTCTTTGAAGTCAGTGGAAAGACTCCCATTGACTTCCAGTGGGCTTTGGTCCAGGCCCTAAGTATGAGGCAATTCAATCAATGTTTTTTATTTCAATTACTTATTCTTCATGATGCAGAAAAAATAGGCAGCTTTCCAAAATATGGTAGGTCATTAAATCTATGGTTTAAGACTTACAGCACTGTCAGCCAGCATATTCACGGCACAGTTTGGTTTTGATTTATTTTTTGGAAGGTAGAATTCTAATTAACTACTGTACCTGCATCCAGGGTACAAATCCCATTAAGTGCTTACCTTTTCATTAAATCCAGAAGATTTTTTGAAGAACCACCTACATGATCAAACACAGTGGGAGAAAGAGAAATAGGATAACACCATTAAAATTACAGATCTCTAGAGTGAATTCTTTTTTTTAGGGATGTAGCACACATAAGCCCTTTCTTTTGGGTTCTATTTATTGAATAAAAATCTTTCCATGAACCTCTTTTCCTCCACCTGCACAAAACAGTGCCAGCCAGCAACTGACCAACACTATAAACATGCTTCCAATGGTACTTTATATAATAGTGAAGGATCTGATTCAAAACCCCAGATTAAAATACTTCTGAACTTTGGGGTAAATTTGAATCTGGATTTGAATCTAGATTTGACTGCTTTGTCCACACAGACATCTCCAGTAAACCACCCATCCTTGTTTGTGAACTGTCAAACTGCTTCTAATTTTCCCTATACATTGAGAAGTGAATCATTCTCACAATTTAATAAAAATTAAAGGCTCATGTCTTGGTAACCTTATGAGTGACAAGCATATGAAAAATGGGACTATGCCAACAGCACCTTTCACAACATAGGGTGCAGCTGTGAATTTCAGTAGCATTTCATCCAACTGGGGCGGGGCGGGGCGGGGCGGGGGAGAGGAGGGGAGAAACTGACAGACCCATCCTGTGGTATTCTGCAATGGAGACTTCACTTAGACTTTAAATCAGGAAAATATCCCTGTTCTGAAAAGCACTTAAGCACATGCCTAACTTTAAGCAAGTGCTTAAAAACTAAGCTCGTGTTTAAATACTTTACTGAATGTTCAGTAAATTCAACATTTTAAACTTCTAACTGTATTCCAGGCTGCAGTGGAATATCTGGTGCTTTAACGTTCAGTGGGCCAGAGTATACGTTAACAGGAATAGCACTTGAGCTTTTCAGGTCAAATGCAAAAAACACCAATACACCAGATCATAGCACAAAATAATGATGGAATATATGATAAACGGTGATTTGAAAAACGGAAACAATCCCAGCATTAATAAATAAGGGTAGGTTCAGAACTCTTAACAACAATTAGGGATATAGGGAAAATGTCTTCAGAAGCAACTAGTCTTTTCTGTATGCAGATACAGAAGTTATCAAGCTACATGGAATATATATGTATACTCACATAGTGTATGCTTTATAATACAGTGACTATTACACTGTAGTTACACAGCATGATTATGTTTTTAACTGCTAAGTATTACCTGTTCATATAGGGCCTGATTCAAAATCCACTGAAATCAGTGGGAGTCTTTCCATTGATTTAAATGGGCTTTGGATCAGGCCCATTCTGGAAGTTTAATTAAATTACTAAACTGCTTATTATCACCCCTTTGATTTCATTCTTGACTGATGTATTTTTAGAACTCAGATACATTAACTATATTGTATTTACACTATAATCAGTCATGCAATTAATCTTTCAGTTATATGACTTTAGTAGTAATTACTGATAACAAAAAGTACAACTAAAGCATAATTACACTCAATAGATTATAAAATGCATATATATGCACTAGGGCTGTCGATTAATCAAAGTTAACTCATGCGATTAACTAAAAAAATTAATCATGATTAATCACAGTTTTAATCACACTGTTAAACAATAGAATACCAATTGAAATGTATTAAATATTTTGGATGTTTTCCTACATTTTCATATATATAATATTCTGTGTTGTAATTGAAATAAAAGTATATATTATTTTTTATTATATATATTTACATTTTTCAATTCAACTCATACAAGTACTGTAGTGCAATCTCTTTGTCATGAAATAAATTTGTTAGTCTCTAAGGTGCCACAAGTACTCCTATTCTTTTTGTCACGAAAGTGCAACTTACAAATGTAGATTTATTTTTGTTACATAACTGCACTCAAACAAAACAATGTAAAATTTCAGAGTCTACAAGTCCACTCAGTCCTACGTCTTCTTCAGCCAATCGCTAAGACAAACAAGTTTGTTTACATTTACAGGAGATAATGCTGCCCTCTTCTTATTTACAATGTCACCAGAAATTCAAAACAGTCATTTGCATGGCACTTTTATAGCTGGCACTGCAAGGGATGTATATGCCAGATATGTTAAACATTTGTATGCCCCTTCATGCTTTGGCCACCATTCCAGAGGACATGCTTCCATGCTGATGATGCTCATTAAAAAAATAATGCGCTAATTAAATTTGTGACTGAACTCCTTGGGGGGAGAATTGTATGTCCCCTGCTCTGTTTTACCTGCATTCTGCCATATATTTCACATTATAGAAGTCTCAGATGATGACCCAGCACATGTTGTTCATTTTACAAACACTTTCACTGCAGATTTGACAAAATGCAAAGAATGTACCAATGTGAGATTTCTAAAAATAGGTACAGCATTCCGCCCAAGGTTTAAGAATCCGAAGTGCCTTCTAAAATCTGAGAGGGACAAGGTGTGGAGCATGCTTTCAGAAGTCTTAAAAGAGCAACACTCAAATGCGGAAACTACACAACCCGAACCACCAAAAAAGAAAATCAACCTTCTGCTGGTGGCATCTGACTCAGATAATGAAAATGAACATGTGTCGGTCCACACTGCTTTGGATTGTTAGCAAGCAGAACCCGTCATCAGCATGGATGCATGTCCCCTGGAATGGTGGTTGAAGCATGAAGGGACATATGAATCTTTAGTGCATCTGGCATGTAAATCTCTTGCGACCCCGGCTACAACAGTGCCATAAGAATGCCTGTTCTCATTTTAGGTGACATTATAAACAAGAAGCGGGCAGCATTATCTCCTGTAAATGTAAACAAACTTGTTTGTTTGAGCGATTGGTTGAACAAGAAGTAGGACTGAGTGAACTTGCAGGCTCTACAATTTTACATTGTTTTATTTTTGAATGCAGGTTTTTTTGTACATAATTCTACATTTGTAAGTTCAACTTTCATGAAAAAGAGATTCCACTACAGTGCTTGTATTAGGTGAATTGAAAAATACTATTTATTTTGTTGTTGTTTTTACAGTGCAAATACTTGTAATCAAAAATAAATATAAAGTGAGCACTGTATACTTTGTATTCTGTGTTGTAACTGATATCAATAGATTTGAAAACGTAGAAAACACCCAAAATATTTAAATAAATGGTATTCTATTATTAACAGTGCAATTAATCGCGCGATTAATTGTGATTAACTTTTTTAATCGCTTGACAGCCGCAATATACACACACAATGAGGTCTGCGTGTGAGGTGGGTGAATACTGCAAAACAAAATTCTGTAACTAGTAGATGATTTTTAAGGGAATCCACTTTGACTGTGTTCATGTCCCTCTCATGTTCATCTTTGTGAATATTATAGTAAAATAAATTCACTAGCAGAAATGTTCATCAAAACAACAGAACATACACAAAGTAAATTTCAATCCAGTTCTGTAGTGGAAACCCGATCCTAAGAATTGCACTAATCTAACCAGGAGACAAAAATATGCCATGTGACCTACCAATCCACTTAAAACAGCTTGAATTTAGGACTTCAGCTATTGAATAAGTACGATGAACTGGTTGTGAATAAGCTATGCTCCAAAAATTATTTCCAGAAGTTATTCAACAAATAATTTTGAAGAGCAAATAAATTAGATTTGTAAACTGTTTACCGATCACTTGCAAACTGAAAAAAGAAGTGAAATTGCTAGAGAAAATGATTAGTTATGAATTATTAATTTAGCTCATGTATTAAACATGTTGGAAAGCCACTGGTGAGCTATGTGCATCATCCCAAATGAGTGCGGAGAAAGCCTTTATACCAGACCATCCTGCATTCTGTATATACCACATATGTTACAGATAAACTATTTTAGGATTATTCTGGTGAGTTTTTATAGTTTCTAGTGTGACTATTTTTGTCTCTATCTATCTGTAAAGCCAAGTGCCTCAGAGACCATGAGTCCAACCGTGCAGGGCTCAGATGGAGCCATAAAAATCTTCACAAATAATTTACAAGGGTTTTTTTGTCCCTTAAGACTGTCACAAATGTAACGGCTGTTATCTCAGACCTCTCCATGGATATAAATGTTTACTAGGTCACCTTGGGAAATTGGGATCCTCCAGTTTGCAATGGCACTGAAATCCCATTTCTAGCTTTATAGGATATTGGACTTTAAAGCGGTGACATCATTATGTTTAGGAAAGCTGTTACGGGCCATGCCCTCAGCCTTTCCTGGCTCCCTTTGCACTGTGGCCCAGGATGCTCTGTGGAACATTTCTCCACTGTGCACAGAGATGTGGAATGCCTCGCTGCAGATGCTTCACAGGTTTGCACCCCCACACAGCAAAACCACAGCACTCACAGTGCATTTAAGACCCCACCTATGCGGACAGGGCACAGGATTTTGCCAACCTGCAGTGATCAGCAGTCCTGCATGTTGTAAAATGAACAAACATAGGAAACAAAACTTCAAAACGTTCCACTAACCCTACCAACACCAAGAAAATAAACTCTCCTTTAAGCACCTAAAACTTTACATATGCAACAATTCCTCAGCTGAATTTTGATAGACGTGTTTTTAAATGGCTGATTTTTTGTTTGTTTCTCTCTCTGCTTCACTTTTAATCTCCAAAGTCTGAACTTTAAAGGAAAACCTATCAAAATTAGTAAGTCAAAAAATTGATCTGCCATCGACTTGAGTCTGGGCCCATCTGAAAGCTCTTACCTGGAGCAGCCCTTCCTTCTATTTGTTTTCATACTGACACTAGGAATATGAAGAAAAGATGACACACAGCTTTCTATGAGGCATATGATTAAAAAAAACTACCCTTGTCTAAGTGTTCTGGGCATGATTCCGCACAATGCTGCATGATTCCTGGAGATGCTAAGCGTTTTCATTTCCCAGTGGCTTCACCGGGAGCTGAGGAAGCTCAGCACATTGCAGGACTGGTCCTATGATAGAGGACATGGATTTCTGCATTGTGAATTTCTTTGCATCTTCTTTCTTTTCATGTTTCTAGTAGTAGGAAGCATTATTTTAGGCAGATGGGTTATGTTCTCCCACTTGGGACCACTGTCAGCTCAGTGATCAGTTTTTAGCCTTACCAATGTTGACAGTGTCCATTTAAATTTTCCTATTTGGGGAAAATATTACACCATATGAAGAAATACTTTACAATGCTCTGTCAGGGGGATGATTAAGAGAAGACAGTAAGGGAAGTCACCATGGGACTTTTCTATCGCTTGTAATTTTTGTCTTCCTAAATTTTTCTCTCAGTTTTCTTGAGAGAATTTGCCCTGGCACAACCTCACCTCATTTTATACCTTGCAGGTTTCTGCAATATGAGTGTAAAATATCTATGTGAAATGAAAAGAGAGAGAGATGGGGAGCGCATCAAGATGTATAAAAAAAGAAGAGAGGCCAGAGAAGGAGAGGGAAATTGAACATAAAGCTGCTATAGACAGGTGATGTTATATGCACAGATTATAAAACCAGAAGGGACTATTGTGATAATCTTGTCTGACCATTTTCTTTTCCCCAGGGGACCAATGGGATTTGAACCCGGGCCCTCTGACCCTGTGAGTGCCAATCCCCTAGGCCACCAGGACACCTTAAATAGCTCTATTATGTACACACTATACAAAAGTCTGACCTGTACTCTAAACAGCCTTCCAGGAATAAAGGATTGTATTGCATATAGAGCATCTAATCTCCCAAACATCCCTGTACAATGGGGCAGGAATACCTCCTAACACACACCTGAATGCCAGGATGGGGGTGCAGCATACAATCAGGGATAGGGAGGAAGGCAGGTTGCTTCTTTATAGGGCAGGAATAAGATGCATGAGCCAACCTCCCTTGAGAAGGCAGGATGACTGTGGACCTAATCATAGGTCATAGCACAATTCAGGAATGATTCATTCCTATCTCCACTGCAGGACCAAATGGTAAACCAACCATGTCAGGCACTACCCATTCTGTAACCAGGACTCATAACATGGTGGCTTTCTGTATCACACAAGCAGTTTTGATCTTGTATGGCTTTTAATTCTATCACTGATGTAGAATGGCCATGGGAGATGGGGGAGGAAATATTTTAACTTCCAATCCAGCAACAATTTCTAAAGTTCGTAATTCTGGAGGCATAGAACCTCAATGCGAACTTCAGTGTTAAGAGCTAAACTTTTTTAATTTTAGAAAAAAAATTGTAGACAGAGAAAAATGAGTTCCAGGTTAGAGTTACAGTGAAACGCATCAATTATTAGTCAGACAGAAGTCATTCATTAGTCATAGAGGAGATGAAAGAGATCAAGCATAAATAAGTTCTTATTCAGAATCAACAGAGAGACTGAACCAAAGAGAAAAGACACTGTGTTAAATAGATCCTGATCTCCACTTCTCCACAATTCACATATGAAGTTATGTAGCATTTTTCTGAATGGTGTTCCTGAGCTGTACCCATTAATTCAACATCAAGATCAAACTTTCACCTGTGGAAAAAATGAGGTTATATTACCATTTTTGGAAATATTCTGGAAGTCTCTGTGATTGCAGCGGTTTCTTCTGCGTAAACGTAGATACAGAGAGTCTGTCCAGCCTCTGAAACACATTAACAAAAGGTACTCAACTCATATGGTACAAATGAAACCATGGCTAGCTTTAAAGAAAAGGGCTGGCAGATTACATATTAAAAATACATTCGAATATACAACATGTTCTCTGAACAGTTTTAGATACTCATTCTGCGCACACTAACTACTAGGCTTAGTATTCACTATCAAGTATAATACTTTTTATCAATAGTAAGTCCCACTGAAGGCAATGGGACTATGAAGTGTTTGCAGGATTGAACCATTATTTTGTATTATTTGGCATGTTTTGTTTGCTATGCCATTAAGCACATCCCTCATAATTTAATTTTGGAATGTTGGCATAATTTAAGCCAATGGAGTATGGTAATTTTGACAATTTGATTATTAAAATTCTAGGAAGAGATTCAAATTAACATTTTGGGGAAGATTTGTCAGACTATAGCAATCTGGACGCATACAACAATTAAAAAAGATGGATAGAAAGGCAGGATAAGGCAATCAGCAGGTTAACGAGGGTAAAGGAAAACCAAGTAGCCAGAGGAAGCAGCCCATAGGTGCAGGGGCAGCGCCAGCTTTTTTGCCGCCCTAGGCAGCGGCGGGAGAGGCTGCCGCCGAAATGCCGCCAAGATCCCCAGCGGCCGAAGAAGCTGCTGCCGGCGGCCACCGAGGGACCTGAAATGCTGCCCCCCAAATCCTGGTGCTCTAGGCAACCGCCTAGGGTCGCCTAATGATAGCGCCGACCCTGCATAGGTGAGGAACAGGTAAAACTGCCTGACTATTTCTAAGGATTTTCATTTAAACACTTCTCTGACATAAATGCCCAGGAAACCTTTGCTGTGTGGCACTGTAGGGTCCCAAGCCTGAAACTGCCGAACAAGGCATGAGCATCCCTTAGATTTAATTCTCTGAAGAACAGGGAGACTCAGTGGTTTTGAAAAGTCAGAAATCAATTTTAGATCCAAACCTGACATTCCTTTATTTTTCTGTCTCCTGTTTTTACAGTTAATAATTTTCTTTTAAATATAACTATTTAAGTGGAAATCTAGCTATCCCCCCCCCCCCCCCGCCCGCCCCCAAATCTCTCTCTTGGCTGACAGTAGCTTTCACATTGTCCATATTCCTAGTTGTGTTTATACTGATTCTTCAGAAATTCTTCACCAACCTTTATGCTGGATGTCATTTACCAAAGCAATACTACTGACACTCAGGGATTTTGGCTTCGTGTTATAGCTGTGGAACAGTAAATAAGAGTGAGGAAGTATTGGCAGGACATTCATTTCCTAGTGTTTTAAATCTTGGACCAACTGATTTGAAAGACAGATTGTATTTGATTAATTTTTCCCTTTCCTTTGTACCACAGAGAAAAATGTAAAAATCCCTGTAAAGGAGAAAAGCCTTAAGGAAAGCTGATAAAAAGATCGCTCTCTAGAACCCTTGTTGATACTTGTTGATCCCTACTGGGGCTGTTGAAGTTATGTTTGAACTCAGATGTAGAGGAATTTGGGCTAAAGGATGGCAAACACAATGCAGATAAATGCAAAGCCATGACAAGTCTTGAAACCAAGAATGAAAAACAAAATATTAACTACTTTGAAATGTGATAATGCTGACCATTAACCATGAAAGTGGCTATAGAAGTAACACATTAAATCTCTACAGCCTTTAGCATGAGGTGGAAAGCAAAGCAACAAGGATGCATTGGTCAAAGAATGCAATATTTAGTTAATCAATATACATCATAAATGTTTCCTAGAAAACAGCATACTGTCCCAGTTTTTTCATTCAGTTTACATAAGATTTTAGCTAGCTTTGCTTCAGTCCTGCTTTTACATATTCCAGATATATATTAGCCCAATTATTTTAAAGTAGATATGTAAATTAAAAACATGGGAGTAAACCATGACACTCAGAATCCAAACGTATATATGCTAACCCCTAGGCCTACGTCTTTTCTCCAAGACCCTAGTTTTGTAAAGGGACCACTCTGTGCAACAAAAATAACTCTACTCACAGGACTGCAGGCTGGGAACTTGCTATTTATTTAACTATGCCACAACAAAGTGGTGACAAAAAACCCCTCATATTGACTAAACAGGAAATAAGAGGGTGTGGGAGTGGAGCAGGACTCCATCCCATAATAATGTAGGCATTATTAACTCTATCATGACCACTTTACTACATGCACCCTGCGTAGCCTCTTTAGGGCAGTGGTTCTCAACCAGGGATATGTGTACCTCTGGGGGGTACGCAGAGGTCTTCCAGGTCATCTAGATATTTGCCTAGTTTTACACAGGCTACATAAAAAGCACTATCAAAGTCAGTACAAACTAAAATTTCATACAGATAATGACTTAATAGTTCTCTATATACTGCACATTGAAATGTAAGTATAATATTTATATTCCAATTGATTTATTTTATAGTTATATGGGGGAAATGAGAAAGTAAGCCATTTTTCAGTAATAGTGTGCTGTGACATGTATTTTTGTCTGATTTTGTAAGCAAGTAGGTTTTAAGTGAGGTGAAACTTGGGGGTACAGAAGTCTGGAAAGGTTGAGATTCAATGCTCTAGGGCAGTGGTGGGCAGCCTGTGGCCTGCGCTGCTTCCTGCAGTTCCCATTGGCCGGGAATGGTGAACCGCAGCCACTGGGAGCTGCGGGCAGCCGTGCCTACAGATGGTCAATGTAAATAAACTATCTCACGGCCCACCAGCGGATTACCCTGATGGGCCATGTGTGGCCCGCGGGTCGCAGGTTGCCCACCACCGCTCTAGGGCATGAAGCAGTAGTGGAGCTGCTCTGTGTCCATTACACTATTCCCCTATACACTCCATACCACATATGGAAGCCTATTAGAGCTGGTCAAAAAATGGAAAAACAATTTCAGGAAAAATGTTGACAATTTGAAGTTGTTTCCATTTCACAGGGATCAAAATAGAACAATTTTTTATTTGCATTTATTAATTTTTTGTGAAATACGTTTTCTAAAACATTTGAATTTTCCTTCCTTTCTTCCTCTTGTTGGCCCCATTCCTCAACTTTTTGCCATTCAGTGCAATAAAGTGATTAAGGTCAAGGGCTTCTCTCTCCCACATCCCCACTTTTTCATTTTCTCTTTTAGTACTCTACTTTTCCAAACATCTCCAACTTTGTAAAAGTTACACAGTCGCATCATTAGTGTTTCATTTTCCTTTTTCACTGTAACTTTTGCAAAGGTGAGGACTTGCAAAAGTTGCGGAGTGGAAAAGGGGGAAAAGAAAAATGAAAAAGTGAAAAAATTCTCCAAAAGTGAAGACAGCATTCATTCGGTGGCAAAAAGGAAACAGGAAGGGGAAAAAGTACAAATCCAAAAAAATCCACATTTTAAATATTTGGAAGTACATTTTGGAGAGGGGCGGTGTACCAAGAGCTTTATGTTAAAGTTTTTGGTTTTGAAAAAAGGAAAATTTAATCTTTTTTTTTTCAAATAAATTATGTTGACCATCTCTAGAGACTGTGTGGAGGGCAAGCAAAGTTGAAGGAGTAGGTGAGGCAGATCTGGGAGCCCACATATTAGTGAAAATATTTGGGAGGAGAGAGAGTGTGTGGGAAAAATCTTTGAGACAATCATGATTTTAGGAAGAGCAGAGGCAGAGCATGCCAGTACTTTTATTTTTCCATTCAAAGATTGGATTTTTTCCCAATGTTCTTTGCTTGGTTTCTCCTCCCCCCATCTTTCTTCTTCTTTCTTTTGTCATCAAGGCTTGCTGAAACTTGGCTTAGTGCTTCTATGAGCTTACCCAATTGTGGAGTTCAGAAATCCAGTGGTCCCTGAGAAATGGGGCCAGTCAAGCTCATTGGTAAGAGCCACTGGGAGATCAGAAAATGATTTCTGAAAGGAAATTTAAAAGAAATTAAGATGGTTTTGCTTTCCCAAATAAAATCCCATCCCCAGAATCAAATAACATTCTCAATTTGGAGCATCAGCCAATTAGTGATAATACCGTACATTTATATAGTGGTTATACTTAAAAAGTTGCTACTTATTTCTGAGAGATTTCCTGTTCCTAACATGGAGAATAAGAGAAGAACCAATAAACACTTTCAGACTAGTAGAAACATTTTAAATGCATACATTGTTATATCACCTCTCATTCTGAAGGACCCCACAGTGCTTCACAAATTACAGCATATACAATACTTACAGCACCACTGGAATGGTAGATATCGGCTTGCAGCATTAACGTCTGCACCCATCACATGGACCCATTATCTGTGGGCAAAGAAGCCAATGGCTGCTTGGTTCCTAAGGGCCCATGATATGGGGGAGATGGGATGCCAGGCATAACTACCTAAGGGATCATGTACCTCAGGGCTAAAGACTTCTTTTCTCCCTGATCCCTAGGATCTGTGGGAAGGGTAGGGTGCAAACACATGTTGTTTTAGAAACTTCACAAGGTGAATCTGGGTTTCCTGGGACTCAATCTTCTCCAGGTTTTACCACAGACAACATTTTTATTTTTAATTTTTTTATTCACAGATTTTGGAAGGAACCATCCCCATAGCAAGACAGATGTGACTGGGGATCCCTCTGCTACAGGGGAGAATCCAGTGATGGGGAAAGGAGTTAGGGGAGGGCACATGAATAGAAGGAGAGTGGGGAACAGGGTATAAACCCTCCTAGCAGCAGGAAGAGCTGCTAGTACAGGACTTTCATGAAAACAGATACAGCCTTTATGTTTTTCTAGCCTCTGCTCTTATTTATCTCTGCAATATGTTTTAGGATACAGTTTCTATGAAAAACACTATGCAGATGAAAGCTCTATTGTACATTCAATATATGGCACTCTATTCTTTTCCATTTCGATTTGTGAAAGTGTTAAAAAAAATCACAAAAGGGAAGAAAAATAGCCTGGAGAAATCACCCCATCTCATCCTTGTGAGAAGACACAGTAAATGTTCAGCTTTTACCAATCTGAGGTACACTATCAAAGACAAATGCACAAGTCCTTTGTGCTCATGCTGAAAAACTGTTAATAAACAAAGGAAGGTCAAAGCATAAAATAAGAAAACCTACATGCTGCTGTAATGCATTTAATTTATTAACTTCATTTTCTTTTTAAGCAATTGTGTTTTTCTAAAAACCCTCACAACTATACACAGCCAGCATGTGGATAATTCTTTCCAGAGGTGAACAATGAACAATAGAAGAGCTAAATCCTGCAATCCTTACAGGTTTTGATTCTTTGAGGCAGGGATGGGGGCAGGGAAGACTGCAAGTCACATCATATTTGACCTACTTACAGTAAATCTACTTTAGCTACCAAGGTGAAAACAGTTCTGGCTTGATAACCCTTCATCTCACTCTTAAGAAAAACACCGGGGACAATTTTCAAATCTGTCTGCTTCCAATTCTATATTTGTGTGTGCAAGAGACACTTACTGAAGATGCACAAGTACTTGGGAACGCTGCACAAGTGAAGGAATGTAAGCACACAATTTGGCTGGTCACATTTGAAATTTTGGCCCAAAATATGATTATTATAAGAGAGGAAGTGAAATGCTTAAAATAAAATCAGTAAATATAAAATAACATTTAAGATCCCTTATCAATTACAGAATACACATGTAAGGCTTCAAAAAGATGATGAAATGTATTTTAAAACAAAAGCGTCTAAAACCACCTTTCTTTAGGACCTGCCAACACTGGGCTGGGAACTGTTGTCACGGAACAAGTTTTATAGTATGATTTTAAACTGGTTCTCAGGCTAATTTAGGCTAAATATAGTATAGCCAGCATCTAGCCATGTTGAAACTGACTTGGAAACCATGTATTAGCTTAGAACTATGTTCCAACCTAAAACTGTATTCCAGTTTAGCACAGACCCTGATCCATCAAAGTACTTAAGGCCAGACTTTTAAAGATATTTAAGCACCGGAAAATGCAGACAGGTGCCTAGCGGGATTTTCAAAGTGCCTAGGCCCTATCTGCATCTTTCGGTGCCTAAATGCCTTTAAAAATCTGGCCCTCAAGCTCTACAGGGATGTCGTTTAGAAAGCATGTTTTAACCTAAAAAGATACATTGTAGCTTAACCTAACATGCAAACATGTCCTAGTCTAAAGTTCTACATTAGAATGATATTCAAGCATGGCCTAGTTTAAACACCATATTCTAGACTAGCCTGGTTTGGAAATGATGTTGCACCCTAGAAACCAGACTTAGCAGAAAATGATGAGAAGGATGTTTCAGTCTAGTTCTGAAATTGTATTCTAGCCTCAAATGTTATTCCAGCTAAGTCTAGTTATGAAGCAGTATTCTAGCCTAGGAATAATTTTCTGGCAGTGTTTTAGCCTAGGATGGTAGTATAGCCTCGTCTGGTTTGAAAATCATGTGCTAGCTTGAAGAGTCAGGGCAGTCAAAACAATGGGTGATTGCACACACAGTTACCAAGCTATGCTGAAATCAAGTGAGCCTGAACCAAAGAACCTTCCCCTTGCTGTAGGGGAATATTTTACAAAGGGGAGTTGGGCACCTAATCCTCATCCGAGCCTATGAAAATTTCCCCCATCTACAAAACTATTTAAAATACTAAACATGATGGCTGAGATTTCCAAAGCCACCTAAGGGATTTGGTCTGGGATAAAAAGTTCCCATTCAATTTAATGGGAAATGCTTCCTTGATTTTAATGGGAACTAGGTGTCCAAGTCCCCATGGCAGCTTTGAAAATCTCAGCCTGTTTCTTTTCTAACAGCATAAGTAAGTAATTATTAAAACTGCAGACCCTGTTTCTCTACCTCTTTAACATTCCTAATTTGCAACACTGCAGGTTTAAAATTAGCAAAATAAAAATCCAATTTCTCAGTAAAACAGTATTCAGAGGACCAAAACGTTTGCTTATAAAAAATAGCATGAACTTTGCAGGAGATGAGACTGAAGCTAGAGCATGGATGGTTCTGTACCCACAATATTCAATGTCAGCAAACATAGTGTCTGATCCAGCTCCCATTGAAATGGCCAGATTTCCATTAACTTCAATGGTGCAGGAGCAAGCCTGTAGTGCACAGTTTTCGGACTATGCTTTCTTCATGAGCTGTGCATCTAAAGTGTGAGGAAAATATTTCTTGCGTGAAGGGATAAGAGACATGAATGTGAACCAATTATTTCATTTAAAGACCAGAACCACTCTGCTCTTGGGTAAACAGATATTTATTGCATCACAGCTAGATTAAGGATTTATTTTGCTCTTGCTAAAGCATGAAATTAAAACCTACTGAGTTCAGGAACATTCATCTAAAATTCAACTTCCTAGAAGAAGTGTCACCAGCATTTCAGAACAGGACAGTATAGGGCCTTTACTTTCAAAAGAACCACCTTTCAAATTAGATTTAGAGGTAATCTTCTATCCTAGACACATTATAATAGGAAAGTGCTGCATTTGGTAAGTCAATTCTAAGCAGATGGCCAGAGCAGCAGGAGGGCAATATCCTTTGCTAGATACGAGAGTCTTTTTTAAACATGAGTTGTTCAGAAAAGCCCTCCACATAAAAAATATCTACAGTACTTTTCCACTTCGGTTAACCCCTATAAAGACATATATCTGTGCTATAAACTTTGTATTTCAATGTCAAAGAGACTGATCACCCATGCTGAATGTTTCGGGGAGGAGGAGGTGAGGGAATTAATACAGCACAAAACTTGCTAGACCCAAGATCCACTGATGGGAGTGAAGCTGAACCTGAGTTGTATCAACCTTCCTTGCCCTGTCAAAGATCTTCCATGTGACCTCTGTATATTTGAGGCTCTGATGATTTAAGGGTGGTGTGTCTGGACTGATAATTAGGGCCCTGCCAAATTCACAGTCCATTTTGGTCAATTTCACAGTCATAGGATTTTAAAAATCGTAAATTTCATGATTTCAGCTCTTTAAATCTGAAATTTCAGTGTGTTGTAATTGTAAGGGTCCTGACTCAAAAAGGAGTTGGGGGGGGGGGTCACAAGATTATTGTAGGGGCGGATTGCGGTACTGCTACCCTTATTTCTGCACTGTTCCTGGTAGTGGCACTGCCTTCAGAGCTGGGCAGCTGGAGAGTGGCGGCTTTGCCTTCGTGCAGAAGGAAGGATGGCATGGTATGGTATTGCATACCATGAAGTGGGTATTCACCCACGAAAGCTTATGCTCCAATACGTCTGTTAGTCTATAAGGTGCCACAGGACTCTTTGTTGCTTCTACAGATCCAGACTAACACGGCTACCCCTCTGATACATGGTATGGTATTGCCACCCTTACTTCTGCACTGCTACTGGTGGGGCACTGCCTTCAGAGCTGGGTGCCCGGCCAACAGCTGCTGCTCTCCAGCCACCCGGCTCTGAAGGCGGCGCAGAAATAAGGGTGTCAATACCGGGACCCCCTACAATAACCTTGTGACCCCCTGCAACTCCCTTTTGGATCAGGCCCCCCAGTTTGAGAAACACTGGTTTCCCCCATGAAATATTATATATAAAGGGTAAAAGCACACAAAAGACCAAATTTCATGGGGGGAGACCAGATTTCACGGTCCATGACGCATTTTTCATGGTCGTGAATTTGGTAGGGACCTACTGATAAGGGACAGAGCCACTCATCTGCTGCAAATCACATGAAGTTACTCACTAACGCTCTCAGCATCAATTCTTATATATTGTTGCTCCTTGTATTCAAATCCCTCAGAGCAGGCATTAGGAATCGGGGGCTGGTGAGGAGGTTTTAGGTCAATGGACCAAGGGAGAATAGTGGAAGCCTTAATCCTCCATGACTGTCTCAGGATAGACAGGTTTTACCTGTCGTGACCAGGATCCCAGTGGGGGCCAGCTGAGGTTACTCAATTAAGGAGAACTGCAAAGAATGGGGCAGACAATCCTCCCAAAAGCTGGTGAATATACCAAGACTTAGATTTACCAAGCCAGCATAAAACAGCTTTTTTATTACCTCACTGGTTGCCCAGAAGCGAACAACACAGTTTCCTTGAAGAAACACAGCCTCAGGCCTTCATCCAGGCACCCAAGTAAAATATGATGAAGATTTCTGAAAATCTTATTTCATCATATAAAAGAAAAGGTTCTACCAATCCCAAAGGATCAGACACATTACCTCCCAAGTTAATGAATATTCCAGATCTTACCCAAATACACCCTACAGCCAGTTCTTATGATCTAAATTAAAATGTATTAAAAAAGAAAAGGGAGACAGTATGATTATAAGATTTATATACATACAGACATGAGTTCAATTATTTTGTAGTTGCAAAGAGTTCCTTTAGAATTTAGTTCCTAGGTTATAGTCCAATGTCCAATATCATATATCATATCCAGGGTGTACCAGCTTAACTGGGATCTCATCTTGTGGCTTAAGCTTCCCCTGATGAATCTTAAGCAGATCTGAGATATCAGGATCAGGATCAGGACCCAACGGTCTTTTATACAGTTTTCTAGCCTCCACTTGACCATACCTTTCAAAGTTCTAGCTTATCCACCACGAATGGCCCTAATTACCATTTGCATACCTTTCTAATATGACTTTAAAGGTTGGTTCTAGGTCATCCAGCCTTTAAGATGCTTAACCCTTTCTGGCCATGAATTATATTTTGTATAAGATTTTCTGCAATTATATAGCGGTCGTAGCAATAATGATTTGCATGATTATATTTTAATTAGACAACATTACACCTGTGAATATTTGGTCATCTGAGGACTGAAGGAGACGAGGTCATACTCTCATCTGCTTGTAGTTTTAAAAAAACCGTCCTTTCCTACCACATGATACAGTGGAATCCCTGCACTCAGTTCTCTTGGGAATTTTCCTGTGGAAAGGCATGATATGGGCCAGAGAGCTTAAGTGTCTTTCCTGACTTTTATTTTACTGGGTCAAAATTTTGAAAATGGGATGCCTAATTGTAGCTATCTAAAATCCATATTTAGCCTCCACGGGTTGATTTTTCAGAGGTGCGGAGTAACCCGCCATTTGCATTGAACTCAGTGAGGCTGTGGATGCTCAATACCTCTGAAAAAAAAATCAGATCTCTTCTGTAAGTGCCTAAATATAGATTTATCTAACTAAATTTAGTCACCCACATTTGAAAGTCTGGGTCTCATTTATGATGATGATTGTTAAATTATCCAACATGATAACTTGAGACTTCTTAAGTAAGGAGATTTGATCATTTATTCTATAATCCTCCCTTGGTTCAACCTGACTTACATCGCATGGCAGAGCAGGAACAGCCAGCATAACAAGGCACAACAGACATTCCTTAGAGTCTCTTTACTAAACTCCCAAAGTCTCTCCTGGAAAATTCTTGCCTAATCTAATTAGCTTTAAAACAGCAGTTAATAGTCTCCTGTGGTGTGATGCTGATGAACTGAAGGGTGCATGGAATTGCTGTAGACTGTAATAAATCTGAAAAGGCAGCATATTCATTTCCCACTCCCCCCAAGATTTAAATACTCCAGGAAAAACATTTCCTTTTTGAACTTCTGTCTGAGTCATTTTGGGAGGCAATGAATGCCGGGAAAAACTGGTCAGTAACTCACTTTTCCAAGTATTTATTCATAGGAGGGTTGGAGGAATCAAAGCAAAGTGTATTTTAATAAATTAATAGTAGCAATGTGACATGGGGAGCTAAGTGGTGCAGTAGGTTACTGCACTAATCTTTTTCCCACTGGAGGCCTAAATTCATGTTCTTGCTGTGGTCTCAATTAAGGATGATTTTGGTGGGATTAGGATGTGACTACCCTACTCTTTCTGTGTTCATAACCCCAAACCACATTCGTGATTAGCAATTCCTGCTAAAGAAAGGCTTAGAATTGGAAGAGCAGAGAACGTCTAGGTTAAATTTTAGGCAGGCCAACAAAGCCCAGTAGGTAAAGATGTGCACTACTTGAACTCACTGGCATTGGCTCAAGATAATGCTAGTAGCTGTTTCTTTTCACATGCACCAACATTCACACCCATTTTAACCGCTCATTTATGCTGTCAGAAAACCTCACATGTAGTGTAGTAAATCTTTTCACCAAGTGACCAAGTGGTAAGAGATATGTTGTGCTTTGGCTTTAATCTACACTCTCTCCCTAACTAAAAACTAGTTTCTTTAAATGAAAGAAACATTAACAATTTTCCTGTACAAATTCATGTTCAACTAGAATTTCATTTAAACATGTACATGAAATATATTTAACAATAATATTTAGCACTATATACCTTCAAAGTGCTTGAGAAACAATTAATATTCACAACCCCTTTGCAAGGTAGGAAAATTGTTGTTACCCCCATTTTACAGATAGAAATACTGAGACACAGAAATTAGATGAGAATAAAAGAGTCAGTGTCAGGGACAGGATTAGCCCTCAGAGATTCACTGCTCCTAATCCTGTGCTCAGACCACTAGACTACATGATGAACTACAAATCAAATCAAATGTAATTATTGCAACTGTTTGAGCAAAGATGTTTAACTACAGCATAAGTAACGGGCATAAATAACTACATGAGGTGCAGGGCAACAGAGAGTCAATTTCTATATGTACAAATCAGCATGTCCAAACTTTTAAGTTTGATTGGAGAGCTTGGATACTGGTACCAACAAAAGGACACACAAGCCTAAGAACAAGGAATAGCATATGAAGATGTCACGGTCTAGTGACTGGCTCACACTGCCAGCTAATGAGGCTGCTCCCATGTTTTGTCTGTTGAAGGTCTTAGGTTCTATCCCTACACATAACGCATGGTGTCTGTGTCTGAGGTTTTATATTTTTACACAAGCATTTCTTTCAAATTCCACCATTCAATGATCACATAAGTTCTCCTTTTAAAAAGATAATATGGCAAGTGAACACAGTGCTCATGAAAGGTGTCACCTGGACAAACACAAAGTCTTCTATTTGTCACCACTCTCCTGTTGATGTGCCTTAACCCTGACCTAAAGAGCTCACTTCTAGGAATAAAAGGATAGCACAGTCTCCATGTGCATTCTGTCCTCGAGTTCTCTAATGAGCCTGTCAATTGGGGTTCTGCTGAGGGTTTTTTCTACGAGGTGCTACATTGAGAAGATCAGTTCGTTTCATATACTGGCCACTGAACAGCTATCTGACAGTAACAACATTCAATCCCAGCCCAACTGGTCTATATTCCAACCACTGATTTAGAAGTGAAAGCTTCTATATCCCGTTATCAACCCCCGACCCAGCCAGCCAGGGGAGGATTTAAGTGTGGATCGTTGAGTTGTAAGCCCAGTACTCAGAGAAGTCCAATGCCCAGCGAAAGTCAGAAAGCAGTACTGAGTCAGGATAGAGCATGACAGCAACAGTAGGTGTGCCTCACAGCGGGTTGCTGCCCTGCCAGCTGCTGCCTGCTCCTAGGAGACTAACATTAGCAGCAGCTGAGGGTATGAGGCCAAGAGGCATTCAGCTCTCTAATCACTCACGGAGGCTGCTATGTGACCCAAAGGAAAAGGGGAGGCAGGGAAAGCAGCAGGCAGAGTGCCTCCTAACTAAGAAGAGGTAGGACATGCAGCCATATCAGCAGGTACATATGATGCCACCATGGATGCAGCAGGCCCCTCCCTTCAGTCCCTTTAGTCATGACTAGCGAGTGATCTGAGCAACAGGGAGTTGTGGGGACACATGATTGCACCTGGGCAACTGAGGCATGTTGCTGAGCTAGGGTGCCACGCTGCCTGGAAGAGTGTAGACTGGCTGGCAACTGACTGAGAACGCAGGGGAAGGGCACGCCACTGGCACCAGAGAGAGGGGGAGACTGACAGGGACAAAATGGAAGTTACAAGGGAATCTGTTTGATTCTGGTGAGGGCAGGCCTGCTTTGCCTGGGCACAAAGCGAGGACCAGTCGGTCCGTGATGGGCTGGACTGGATGGGACTGCATTAGCTGAGTAGGAAGAAAGTTAATGAGTCTTTCAGGGCTCGGGGACACTACAAGGAAGGGCCTGATAGGGATTGCTTCATCTGGGCTGGGAAGAGACAGAGAGAGAGAGAGAGGAAATGTCTATTTCAGGAGTGAGGTGGTGGCTGGAATGTCTCTCTAGGAGAGACTGAAATTTTGGGGAAGCCCCACAATGTTAGTGACCCTGAGGCTCAGCTAGCTTTAATCCACTCCTGCATCCAATCCTCCAACAAGTAGTTTTTTAAATCAGAAGAAACTATTGGATTAATCTTAATTTACTGGGTAAACCTGACACATCTTAAAACAGATGCTGTAAACCAATTTTTGTTGCATTTCATACAGAAAATATGCTCTGAGTATGAAAGGTTATGGGCCAAGTTTCAGCCTAGGGAAACTGTTTACAGAAAAGTTCTAAAATCTGAACATCAGTGATTTGTAATAGAAATGCTGACAGTCTAAACCTGTATCATGAATACATCACTTCATTATTGTATTGTTATTGTCATCGTCATCATCATCACTATTATTACCATATTTATTAGACAAGATAATCTCAATTATCATTACCACTAATTCATTATGTTCCATCATCAGCTCTGTCATCAATGTCATTCCTATAATCATCTCTCAAATTTCTAACGAAGAAAAACAACTGCTAATCTAGAATATTTAAATCAGTTTGGCTTTGCCAATGAAAGATGGAAAAGGCATACAATTCTGATTGAAATTTGCATGCCTCCAGTAATGCTGTAATTATTGGGCCTGAATATTTTCTTTAAAAATGGCACATTTTCCATGTCCCTCTTCCTCTGGGGCCAGTGTGAGTTCAGCATGCTACAGAAAAATTCAGTCTCTTTGGCTAATTTGTGTCACTTCTGAGCAATCCCTCTGCTGCTGACCCAAGTGCCATGCTGATATACTCCAGAGGGATTAATATACAGCTCTTCTCAAGTAGAAGGTCAAATCTGTGCAACACAAGGGAGCCTGTTCAGGGAAGAATAAAGAGGAGGAAAGGGGCATCTTGGAGGATTCCCCTTCACCAGAAAGTGGACATTTTTTTAAGTGACTTACTCCCCTTGCCTTTTTATTCCACCTCAGTGAATGGCATTGCAATATCTGCATCCTTAGCATAATTTACATTCGGGCTTTTTTTCCATTTGAAAAACATGAAGATCATGGTCAGATATGACGCAAATGAAGAGCCATCATTATGGTATTGATAGAGTACCCTGGACAATCTCTTTCCTTTAATACTAGTGCAATGAATACAATGAGTCCTACTGACTTCATTGAGTCTGCTTATGTAAATAGTATTTAATGTAGGAAAGGAGTCCAAAACTGGGCCCACTGATAGCAAAACAACATTCTCCTTTTGTTCAAGGCTTGCATTTATAAAGCCAAATGTCCTGGGTTCTATCTCCTGTGCAATAGAGGAGCTTTGGAGCCAAATTCTTTGCTGACCTAACTCCACTCATGTAAAAGGAGTCATGGCAGCAAAGAATTTTCCCCTTTATCTTATACATTTGGTGCTTTTTTTTTTTAAGAACCTCTTGGCAGTGTTTTAGCATAGATTGGGATGTTTCCCCTTCCTGAGACTCTCCAGAATTCATTCCAATGGAGATTGCCTCAAAAAATGTGATGGATTTCCAAAACAAAGGGCATTTTGCACCTGTTCTCTTTTGGCACCCTGTATAATAGGAGAGAAGGCAAATATCAATCCGAGGCTGGCACTGCTTCAATGATCAGAACAGAATTCCTTACCAGAGACATCTGTGCTACTGTCATCCATTCAGGAGGGATGTGAAAGTGAGCTCCAGCTGAATCTCCCAACAGAATGATCCCCTTGGACTCTGCATCTAATAAGTACATTTCATTAATAGTTTTAAAATTCCCTTGGCCTTTGTCACACCGTAAAGTGAATCTCTGTATAAAAACCAACAAGATTAAGATACAAAGACATGGCACTGGTAGATTCAGTGTGCAAAATGGAAATAGGGCACTGGCCACTATTTGTGTTTGAAATGTGTTCATTTCAGATCCTAGAATGGGAGATTTTCACTCCATCTGCACCAAAAGCCTGCCGAAACAGATGTGCCAACAATCTAAGAAAAACAAGTCAGCATGCTGTATGAATAAGAGAGAGAACTTCTTGCTTAATGAGAAAGATTCCCATAAGATCTTATTCAAATTGTTATTTTAACACAGGCTCTGCTGTGAAGCTAACATTCATTTTTTCTACCTATGGAATATTTATTAAAAATACTTAAAATCAAACATTTTGGGAAATCAGAATACTCAGGGAATTGGTAATGACTCATATTAAGAGTAGATTTGTGAGTCAAGGGCTGTCAAGGTAATTTCATTGGAACAATCTGGCTCTTTAATAATTAATGTTACTTAGCACTTGACTGGTACTTTCTGTCTAAAACGACAAAGAGCTTTGCAGAGGAGCTTTTCACCTTTAAGTCACTAATTTAATGTGAGTTAATGTAAGTTTGAAAGTTGTTATTATGGTTTCTTAAAATTAGTATATTATAATACTGGTGTATTTATATCTATCTATCTATCTATATGACCTGAGTTGTTAGTGTCAGTTCATTTCCTAGTGGATAGATAGCCATACCAGGAAAAATATCGTCACTACACCTGGCACCATTATTGGCATTTCCGATTTCCAGCAGAGTGATGGACTGGATGTGCATAGAAACTAAACTGTCCTCTCACTCCTAGAGGGAGTCCCTACAAGTTCAGCTTGAGGCACATTGGCAGGATGAAGAGAAGTCTGTTCTGCTGCTTCCCTCGCTGTACCTGGTCTATGAATAAAAAAATCAAATTCCAGTGCCCTCAGCTGGGTATCTTTCAGCTCTAAAGTCACTTTTAAATCATTTTTCTAAATTTATATTGATATTATAACAACATATGCCCTTTGAGTTTTTCCCTCACATTAAAGCCAAGAGTGAATTTGCCATTTTTGTCATTATAAAGAAGCTGTGAAATCTGTCATCTTTTCTCTGGATTTACAATGACCATGACTGTTTGTATAAAAACATATGTAACATAAATATTGTATTAGTCATGTATTAAATGTAATAATTTACCTTTACAGAATTTTTTCTCATATGGAATTCCATCTTTTGGATCTACACCCTGTTAGAGGAGAAAAGGGAAAAGAAGTCTATTTGATACCTGCAAAGTGACAGCACAAATCAAATAATAAGACTAATCATTTGGATTATTGGCTTTTCAGAACTTCACATCATAATAATGTTGTTTTAATTCAGTGGATGTTTATTCATGACCTTAATTCTCTTATAACTAAGTTTTTTGTCTGGGAGTTCTCTTTAAAAAAAAATAGAGATCACATGGAAGTTTAAAGTTCTTGCTACGTCACTGGAGTTTGATGTTAAATCCAATGTAAATCTAAATAGCATAATGTTTGAGAGATCGCAAACGTCACACTGTTTTGATTTACATTGGATTTGATGTCTTTTGCAAATGCTGCACTAATAAAAGTGATATTTTTTCCATATTCGCCAGTAGATAATTTAATTTTCCAATGGTCTCCAGCTATGCCCGTGGAAGCACTATTATAACTTCCGTGAATTCTCTTTTGGACGTTGCACTCGCAGACCTTCATAAGGTGCCTGAAACTTTGGCAAAACAACCACCCGCCACAACTCCTCAAAATAAAACACCAGACTAGGAAACACTTGCATATTTGGGTTTTATTGTTACAGGTGAGGTTTCCTGCCTAAGGGTCATGTTTCAGAATGTTCTGGATGTGTCTCTTCACCCACCCACCCACAGTGGTGTCCTTTATTCACAAGGATATTCCGCAAGGAGACCCAGTGACTTCAGTGGTATTACTTGAGATATCCCAATCTGGTATGCAAACTAAAATAGTCTAAACACTTACAGACTAATTCTAAATAGTGGGGTGGATGGGTGGAAGGGAAGAAGAAGAGAAGGGAGGGAGAATCAGGAAGAAATTTCAAGATTTAACATCATTTACTTACCCATATACCGTTACAGTTAGAATCCCTTTCCACATCCCAGTTATCTGGGCTAATATAGAATTACAAAAAGAGATATGGCATTAAAAATAATAAAATAGGATTAACGGTAAAATGCTTTGTGCTTTTCAAGGAAACCAGCCTCCTTGGGCCATATTCTATAAGAGCATAATGTCAGACCATGTGCTCCTTGGAGGTCATCAGTCAGCATTTTAAAGGAAATAATTAGAAATTTCAACTTGTATATAAGTTTTTCTTTTCAGAATTTAAGAGAAGTGAAATCCCCCCCAACATACATCAGCGATTTAGAGCCCAATTCTGCAAAGTGATGAGTAATTCTAACCCAGGGTACGTCTACCATGGAGCTGGAGGGGTCATTTCCAGCTTGGGTAGAGATACCCACAGTAGAATGATAAAAATAGCAGCGTAGCTGCAGCTCCATGGGCATCAAGATCGTAGAACTGGAAGGGACCTCGAGAGGTCATCTAGTCCAGTCCCTTGCACTCATGGCAGGATTACTAAGTATTATCTAGAGCATTCCTAACAGGTTTTGTCTAACCTGCTCTTAAAAATCTCCAATGATGGAGATTTCACAACCGCCCAAGGCAATTTATTCCAGTGCTTCTAGCTGCCCCAAGTACAATCCCATCTGAAACTGTAGGTACATATTTGGAATGGCTAGCCCATTCTGATGCCCATGGACATGTGGCTACACTGCTATTTTCAGTGTGGCTATCTTGATCAGAGATATGACAAGTCTACTTGAGCTGAGAATTACCCCTCCAGCTCCAGTGTAGACATAGCACCAGTGTTTGCAGTCTCCACCTACCCTTTCCCCTCATAGTTCACCACTATTTCAAATCTCAAATATCATTGAGGGTTTTGACTTCAGCAAGCTTTGGATCAGGCCCACCATGTAGTACAACTGGCTCGCGCTCACTTTACATTGTGGCCCTATCTAAAGTTTCTCCTGTGCTCACTGTGGTTTTAGAAGATTGTTTCTGCTAACACAGTTGTGCTGCCCAGTGTGAGTGGAACACAATTTTGCTAAGCCTGTATTTTTAAACTATTCAGGACTTGGCTACTACTAGGTTTTATAAATAGTTCTGAACTATGCCCTGTTGATGCTTGGTGGCACAATCATGTAAGCAGAAACCTTTTTTAAAATGATTTTGTAGCATGGGGTAAAGTAAGGGGCAGAGAGGGCCTTAGTCGGGGCACACAGTTCTCCATTCAGCATGTGCATAAGTCCCACTGATGCTACTGGGAGTTATTTATCTAATATAGGGGAAAATATCACTTACACTGAATTTATGGCAATGTTAGTGAGACTGGAATCTGGCACTGTATCTAACCAGTCATCTATACGTGGAATTTCCACCCACTTCAGTAGGAGCCGCACATGTGGACTGAGGGTTGTATATGACCCCCACATACACATGATATTCATATTTGGACCGTTTCTTCTTTCAGTAGGCCCATTTCTGCTTCTGCACAGCTCCCACTGATTTCAGTGGGAACCCTGCATGTGCAACTGAGGGCAGAACGTCGCACAGTGTGTGTATGGGTTTCCTCCTTGCATCAAGGTATTAATATGCCCTACTCTATGTAGTTTCAGTTGCTCTTCTGTAATACTTTCTGTACCAGCATATAAGTATATCTAGCTTCTAGTGAATAATGAGTAAATAGGAGCTAGCTTTGAAGATCAAAAAGGGTTAAAAGGGCCTACTCTGCAGAGGTACATGGCACCTGTACCCACCAGTGAAGTCTAGGAGGAAGTGATGAGAAACAGTGTAGTCTACTGGATTAGGACTCAAGAAACTGGGATCTATTCCTGGCTCTGCCACCTATTTGCCGATCAGTTCACCTCTCTGTGCTTCTCTTTGCCCTCCACTCTCATCCTCTCTCTGTCTTTTCTATTTAGACTGTAAGCCGTGTGTGTCTGCACAGCACATGCCACCATTATGTCCCATCTTGATTGGGTCATTTAGGCTCTAGCAGAATACAAATGAATAGATGCTGCTGCTGCTGCTGCTGCTAACAATGCCACACGCTTTCAAGATTTGACCAAACATGTTAAAATATTTCTTTTTAACGTGAGTATCTAAAAATAATTAACAGAATTACCGTCTACCAGGATACACTACTGCTTTTCCTTCATTGCAGTCTTTGCCTCTCCAGTGATATCCCCTCAACGTCTAAAAGATAAGAGAAGCGCAAATAGGACGTTCTTGTTATTCTTTCTTTTTTTAATTTCAAATATCTAAAATGAGAGTGTAACTCAAGGTGCAGGAATAAAGCCTAGTAAATGGGTTTTATTCCAAATTCCCAACACTAAGCTTTAATACAGGACACTCTGCTAATTTTGATGCAGAAATAAGACAAGCTGCCAATTTTAATTTTTTTAAATGGCTTTGCTTCACCATCTATTAATTCAATAAGCATACTATTCAGTGGCAGAGCAGTTTGCTTCTGCAGACAATGCAGCTATCTCCAAAAATGGCATACATGAATGATTTCTTCCCCTTTCCCCAAAAAGAAAATTACTTTCTATAATGAAAACTGCTCTCACTCGACTCCTGTGCTCTCCCATGAAAGAAAAAGGTTTTGTAGAAGCTAGAAGGAACTTCAGAGAGATTCTTGTCAATAGGGGATTATCCCACCAAAAGAGAAGCTTTACTTACTGGGAAAGCACTAAATTTATCTCCATCAAAGTCTTCATAAGGTAACTTATTTTGTATGATGCTGTAAAAAACACCACAATACTTTGTTTCAGAAACAAAAATACAGTAAAGAGATGAAAATATACAAGCTGTTTGTTAATATATTATTAATTTCTCACTCCATGTTCAAGCACAAGTATCTGCATTTCAGGGTATTGATTCTGCATTTCAGTGTATCGATTTCAGTTACTTTGTTCTCCGTTCAATGGAGTTACAGCTGCATAACAGCAGAATCTAGCACTAAATTCCTAAAATAAAATAGCAAATCAAATCTGTAGTAAAATTAGCCTAATACTTTCTGAATTATGTAAAATGACAGCATACTGGACCCCATGGATCCTGTAGTTCTTCCACACATTATGACATCTGTCCTTGGCTAGGGAAAGCAGATCAGCATCTGTCTTCAGTGGTGAAACAAGCATTCTCATGTATTGCTTAGCAGGTGGTGTTTTTGGAATGACATGCTAAGAATCCTCTCCTTGGGAGGCTAAGCATATGACCTTCAAAGAGTTTCCAACCTCTTGGACACATGAAAGCTGCTGAATCAGGGTCAAAAAACGACCCTCCTAGGCTAGGTGGTTTCAAATTAGATTAGCATCAGGCACTGAGAACTAATGGAGATAGGTTGTGCACATTTTTATTTGTACTTGTCACCCTGGTTCTCTGTGCACTAAGTACTTTGAAAGTACTGCCTGCTTTAGGCTAGTTCAGTCTCTGTGAGTAGTGTCAATTGAAAGGAAATGGCACAGATCCAGAACAAGTTCAAAGAGGAAAACATTCTGCCATGTACTGGGGGTGAGGGGAGGAGGGAATTGAACATCGTTGATCTGGCATATATTTTACAGTGTGTATGTACATTTTGGCTCCCACTACCACTATCTGAGTCACGGATCTAAATCTTCTATTTTCCCTGCTCATAATACTTCTGGCTTTGACTTAATGGATTTTACAGACTCTCTAGAAATTTTCTACACAGATCACCCCAACTCCTACTATTGATATTTGAGGTTCACTCACAAGAGTGGAATTTTACTGAACAAATTGAGCTGGGGAATAGGGTCATTCTAAAAAATACTTCATGTATTCCTGTCTCTTACTAGATATGCTTCAAATGTTCCTCCTCCAACCCATAAATTCTCTGCTCCAACAGATGCTCTCTGAAAATAGTAGTCCATTTGATGCCCAGTCCTACGTTCCTTTACTGAGACTCTAGCTTTAATGTATGTGTAATTGAGCATTTTCCCTGTCTATTTCTTATCTTGTGCCTTTTAGAATTATACAGATGCTACTTGCTGTGATCAAAGGAGAGCATGTTTCTCTCCAGTGGGACAGGAAGCACAATAACTGGGTGTGTGACCAATATAGACAAGTCTCTTGGAGACAGGAAATCTGAGAGGAAAAGTGGTACTAGATGATAACCTGGCTTGCAGACATGGAATCTCTGGGTGGGAAGATGCCAGGATACCCCCAGTTTGGGACAGGGCCTGCATGTCCTCCTACCGCCACTGTCATTATGCTTTAGTTTTCAATATTAAAAATATTCAAATTCATTTCCAGCATCTTCTTCTAGGAGCAATATGTACCTTAACTGCTGTACTTTCTAAAGAATGTTTCTGATGGAAAACAATGTTGTCATCTACAGGAGGAGAACAAAGCCCTTTTAAATCTGAAGGGTTTTTTTTTCCTAGTCATTAAAAGGAACAAGTGCCCCAAATATTATGATGTCTGCCATTAAGGACTGGAAATATCATACATACTATTTAATCTTCTCACACAGCTTGACCAGAAGGGGAAGAGCACATATACTTGAAAAATCGGCTGTGTTTTTCTAGGAAAAGAGAACAGTGCATTAGTTCATATAGCTCACGTACTTTCCACCTGCTTGTGTAATGGTTGTCACAAAATGAAAGGAGATGAACAATTTCTTGGGGGAAAAAGGTCATTTACCAGGATTCTTCACTTTAATAAAGTCAATGTTTTATAAACCATCTGCATCGTGCATGAGAACAGAACAAGTTACAATGATACTTACCAGGAATTGTGGAAGTGTTCATTGAACATAAATCTTGTTCCTGAATGCTCAGTGGGAGTTTTGGGTGAGCAAGGGATGCAGATTCAGGCTCAAAAGGAGGATAATTTAAGGGGCTGGATGTGTACATAGTGCACCCATTGGTTTTTAATGGGATTCCTACATAGAAAACCCCGGGCAGGGCCATGTTTACCGCCTGTAGAAAATTATGCTCCAAGGTAAACCCTTTTTACAATACATGACCTTCATTGGTGACAAACCAAATGTGGAGGATACAGAGTAATCCTAATATCCCAGAACGAAGTAGCACTTACTGGTACATGCTTACATCAAAGAAATGCTCACATAATGTAAATGGGGCATTAATGTAATGCACACGTTGCTAGTATGACCTACCATATGTTCAAATGGACTATAAATATGAAGGGCTAAATTATTTTGTCAGCGCACAGCTTGAGTAACTGGGCTGTTGGCTAAGGAGGTTTGTAGAGTATAACCATGAACATCTTGAACAGCATCTTTTCCTCAGGCCATGGAGGATTATTATTATTATTATGTTCAACACTATAGTGCCTAGGAGCCCTAGTCATAGACTAGGACCCCCTTGTGCTAGGCACTGTACAAACACAGAGAACAAAAACAGTCACTGCACCAAAGAGGCTACAAATTAAGTATAAAACAAGAGACAACAGATGGACAGACAGACAGATGGGGGGAGTACAAGGAAACAATATTGGTCAGCATGGCAATCTCAGTCACAGATCCACCAGTCCCACCCTACTTTAACCCCACTCTCTAACTTAACTCCCATGGTGCTGTGCTCTGCAGCATGCAAGAGGACTCAGCCCTCCTGTGCGGGCTCCCTGCATCCTGACTCCCAATACTGTAGCAATTCACCGGTTCTGCTGTGTTTAGGACTCAACATGCCCCTGGTGGCAGGGATTAGGGTGGAAGGAAACAGATTTGCTCAGGCAATAACACATGATTGGAAGGTAATCACATGTCTTGGGTGCATATTGAGTGGCCAGCTACTGTCAGCATCTGATATTCAAGAAATTCTTGAATTGCCTATACATCAATGCTAGGAGCCTGGGTTACAAACGCGAGAAATTGGAATTGTTTATTTATGAGCATAATTCAATCTAGTTGGTATTACTGAAACTTGGTGGGATGATTCGCACTATTGGAATGTTAAAATCAATGGTTATAACCTATTTAAGAAGAACTAAGTAGACAAAACGGGAGGGGGAGTGACACTACGTCAAAAATGGCATTACTTGTTTCTGAGTCACTTACAACTTGGAAGAAAATGATCTTGAATGCTTCTGGATCAATGTCCTAACAGATAAAGCACAAGATTGGGTATTAGCTGATGTCTGCTACACACCATCAAATCACACTAGAGAACAGGATGACTGCCATCTTATGCACCTATTTATAATGTCTAGGAAAAAAGCTGTGTGATCATGGTGGACTTCAATTTGAATGACATATGCTGCCAGAACTAAAACATTCTTGTAATTTCTGAACATTATAGATGACAATTTCCTAACTCCAAAAGTGTTGAAGCCAACACAGGGGAATGCTTTATTATATCTGTCCTAACAGTCAAAGAAAAACTGATCACAGAACTAAAAATTAATGGTAGCTTAGGTACAAGTTATCATGACTTGGTTACATTTATAATGTCCAAGCAGAATAAAGTTCAGATCAGTAATATATATACTTAATGCTTTAATAGGACTAATTTCACAAAGCTGAAAACAATTATAAGCCAAATCAGGTAGGAGGAAGATAACTGGATAATTGGGAATTATTTAAGAATGCTTTACTAGATGCCCCAAAAGCCACAATTCCACATTTGAGGAAGAAGGCTGTGCTGGTTAAAAAAAACAACAATCTGGTATAGAGGGAAAGTGAAGGCAGCTATTTATATCGTTCTCCAATGTGGGATTGTGGCTTTTGGGGCATCTAGTATCAAATGGAAGAAAGGGGAAGTTGATAGTAATGAATATAAATCAGAAATTAGAAATTGTAGAAGATTGATAAGGGATACAAGGAGAAATCTATGGCCAGCAGAGTTAAGGACAATAAGAAGGAGGTTTTTTTAAATATATGAGAAATAAAAAGAATCCTGACAATGGTATTGGTCCATTACTAGATGGAAATGGTAGACTTATCAATAATAATGCAGAAATAGCAGAAGTGTTCATAAAATATTTCTGTTCTATATTTGGAGAAAAACCATCTCATCAGATGGTGATAGCACTTTTTCCATCCCACTAGTATCTCTGTGGGATGTTCAACAGAAGCTGCTAAAGTTAGACATTTTAAAATTAGTAAGTCCAGATAACTTGGATGCAAGAGTTTTAATAGAGCTGGCTGAGGAGCTCACTGAACCATTAATGGTGTTTTTTAATAAGTCTTGCAGCATTGGGGAAGTTCCAGAAGAAAGCTAATATGCCAATTTTTAAACAGGCTAAACAGGATGATGTGGGTAATTATAGCCTGTTAAGTCTGACATCAGTCCCCAGCAAGATAATTGGAGGAGCTGATACAGGACTCGATTAATGAAGAACTAAAGGACAGCAATGTAATGAATGCAAATCAGCATCGGTCTATGGAAAATAGATCCTGTCAAACTAACTCAATATCTTTTTCTGATTAGATAACAAGTTTGGTTGATTAAGGTCATTGTGTTGACATAATTTACTTAGACTTCTATAAGGTGTTTGACTTGGTACTGCACAACATTTTGATTAAAAACTAGAATATAAAATTAACATGACACACATTACGTGGATTAAAAACTAGCTAACTGATAAATCTCAAAATGTAATTGTAAATAGGGAATCATCATCAAGCAGGTGTCCTTCCAGGGGGGTCCCTATGGTATTTAATATTTTTAATCAATGACCTGGAAGAAAACATATAATCATCATTGATAAAGTTTGCAGACGGCACAAAATTGGGGAAGTGGTAAATAATGAAGAGGGCAGGTCACTGATTCAGAGTGATTTGGATTACTTGGTAAACTGGGTGCAAGCAATATGCATTTTAATATGGCTAAATGTAAATATATGTATCTAGGAACAAAGAATGTAGTCTATATTTACAGAATGGGAGACTCTGAGAAAGTAATGACTCAGAGAAAGACTTAGGGGTAATCAGCTGAAGATGAGCTCCCAATGTGATGCTGTGGCCATAAGAGCTAATGCAATCCTGGGATGCATAAACAGGGGAATCTCGAGTAGGAATAGAGAGGTTACTTTACTTCTGTTTTTGGCACCGGCGTGCCCACTAGGCAACCCTAGGCGGTCTCCTAGGGCACCAGCATTTGAGGGGCGGCAGGCAGCTGCCTCCTGCTTCCTGGCTCTGCGTGGAGCCGGGAGGGCTGCTGGCTGTGGCTGCCACCTGCCACCTGGCTCTACGGGTGAGCCGAGAGCTGTGGGGGTGGCTGGTTGCAGCTGAGCCAGGGGGGCGGCTGGCCACGGCTGCCACCTGCCTTCCAGCTGAGTCGAGAGCTGGGGGGGCGGAGGGGTGGCTGGCTGAGGCTGCCGCCCGCCTTCCAACTCTGCGGCTGAGCTGGGGGGGTGGCTGGCCGCGGCTGAGCTGGGGGACCACTGGCTGTGGCTGCCGCCTGGCTCCACAGCTGAGCCAGGGGGTGGCTGGCTGCGGCTGCCGCCCACCTCCCAGCTCTGCGGCTCAGCCAGGAGCTGGGGGGGCGGCTGGCTGCAGCTGCCGCCTGCCTTCCAGCTCCGCAGCTGAGCCAGAGGGGGCGGCTGGCTGCGGCTGCCACCCACCTTCCGGCTCCACGGCTGAGCTGGGAGCCGGGGGGCGGCTGGCCGTGGCTGCCACCTGCCTCCTGGCTTCACGGCTGAGCCGGGGGGGTGGCTGGCCACGGCTGAGCCAGGGGGGTGGCTGGCCACGGCTGCCTCCTGCCTCCCAGCTGAGCTGAGAGCCGGGAGCTGGGGGGGGGGGGGCGCCGCGGGTGGGGGGGAGGCTGCCGAGGCCCATGGGCGCGGGGGCTGAGCTGCCGCGGCCCGCGGGGGGGTGGAGAGCTGCAGGGGGTGGGGAGCTGGCTGCCGCGGGGGCAGCGGCGCAGGGCTGGTGCAAGGAAGTTTTGCCTAGGGCATGAAACTTCCTTGCAACGGCCCTGCAGCTGCTGGAATACTATGTCCAGTTCTGGTGCCAACAATTCAAGGTGCTAATTGGAGAGGGTTCAGAGAAGAGCCACAAAAATGATTAAAGTATTAGAAAACGGGCCTTATAGTGATAGACTCAAAGAGCTCATCTATTTAACAAAGAGAAGGTTACGGGGCGACTTGATCACCGTCTGTAAGTATCCACATGGGGAATACATATTTAATAATAGGCTCTTCAGCACAATCCAATGTCAGGAAATTGAAGCTAGATAAATTCAGAATGGACATAGGATGTAAATTTTTAACATTGAGGGTAGTTAACCATTGGAACAATTTACCAAGCGTCATGATAGATTCTCCCTCACTGACAATTTTTAAATCAAGGTTGGATGTTTTTCTAAAACATATGCTCAAGGAATTATTTGGGAGAAGTTCTCTGGCATGTGTTATGAAGGAGGTCAGACTAGCTTATCACTAATAGTCCTTTCTGGGCTTGAAATCTATGAATAGGTGTAAATATCACACAATAAAGGGATACTTTAACATGCTATCCCACTTACAAAGCTGAGGTTTACACACACACACACACACCCCCACACACCCCAACATGTTGTGTAATTGTTTTAAACAACTTTGGAGGTGTGGATATACTGTACTTAGTTTTGTAAAAAGATCTTTGCACAAATATATCTGACTTTTTAAATGACTCCCCCAACCATGTAAATCTAATCCAAATGAGGAATACAAAAGCAACAGAGAATGTAAAATATTTTTTAGAACCTTAAGCTTCACTCAAACGGTGAGCTTTTCGGTTTCAGCCTAAAGCCTCGTCTACACTGGCAACGTGAAAGCGCTGCCGCAGCAGCGCTTTAACATGGCTTCTGTAGTAGCGGCAGAGCTCTCCCAGCACTCTAAAAAATCCCCCCCTCCATGAGGGGTGTAGCTCCTAGTGCTGGGGCACTGTCTACACTGGCGCTTTACAGCGCTGAAACTTGCAACGCTCGGGGGGGGGGGTTTCCCATCCCCGAGCAAGAAAGTTGAGGCGCTGTAAAGTGCCAGCGTAGACAAGCCCTGAGTCACGATGTTCTGCAGTGTGCAAAAGCCTTTGATGTTAACACAGCCAAATCTGAAGCCTCTTTGGAAAGACAATCTGGTGCTTTAAATAAATTACAGTCAAATTTAAATCCAAACTTAGCTGTAAGTAGAACAGAAACTTTCCTCCCCTCCCTTCGGTTTGTCATTTTAAAACAGCTTCAGACCGAGGCCACATTAACTTCAAAGAGTTCACATACGCAGCAGACATCCCAGCTTGGGCAGAATCAGCTGAGGTGACGGTTGCATTAAAGACTTTGAAGACACAAAAAAGAGATTATAGCTAGTCCTTCTATGTGTACACAATAGGTCTCCTTCCCTTGCATAGCCCACGTGCAGGCCAGCTAACAACTGCAGTATTTTCACTCAGGGGACTGCAGGGATACTTTCATCTCTGTGACCCTAGCGGATAGAAGGAGATGGCTACACCCCCACAATCCAACCCCCAACACACACACACACACACACACACTGGCCCACAGTACAGGGTTGGTGAATTGAGGGAAGCAGACTGCACCATCCGTATAGCCTACACACACCCTGTGCACACAAGGGAACTCTCTCTGGCTCCCTTTGGGGCAATGCAGCTCCCCCTGCTCTCTATACAGGGGAATGCTTAAAGAAACAGAGTATGATTTCAAATTATCTTCTATTCAGACATTTTTGAGTCGGTCAGGCAATTTTCTGACAAATCTGCCTGTCTGCTGGGTCAGCTGCCATTTTGGGAAGCACACTCGATGTAGCATTTTACAGAGACCACACACACACACACACACACACACACACACACACACACACACACACACACACACACACCCCTCTCTGAAGAGTGATCTTACCTTTTGTTTTCTTCTTTGTTGTTACCCTTAATCTAAAATAAAACTCGATCAGACTGAAAGTGTATGGTATGCACCTTTTTGTATGGAGAGTCATTAAACCCTTGGAAATTATATTAATTTTAATTAATTTGTAGCTTTAAAATATGTTTCAATAAGGATAACTGTGAGGTAATTGCTAGCAGTATGCTAGGATTAACTACATAATGGGCCTAACCAATTTATTAAAAAAATAATTTTAATGCAATTTTGACTTGGGACCATGTAGTTGTCTGTCTTAAACAATTCATGTTCATTATTCATTGAACAGTGAATGGGAGAACTAGAAATTTGAGGAATAACTGAAGGATTGTTCATCCTGTCCCAGGGCCATCATCTGCCTAGCCCTGTTGTGATAAATGAGCCTATAAATTTACCCTAATTGTGAGCTCTACTGTGAAAAGCGAATGAAAATTCATAAAATGTCACAATAACCTATAACACCAAAATGTTGATGGGAAAAAGTCCAAACAGGAGACAGAAAGAATGAATGAATTCAAACAAAAAGTCCAACTGGTATAACTCATGGAAACAAAGAGACATGGGACTGAAAAATCAATGGACCAAAATTGGTGTGTCAGAAATTAGGCTTAATTGGTGAACAAAATGAGAGGGTGAACTGCTCTGTCCATCATTCCTCTTGGCACCCTTAAAAGACGATTTTGTGGGGAAAGGAAGAAGAATTTGTCCATTAACAGCTACTGACTGGGAGGTAGGCCAGCCAGCAGGAGCAAGCTTTACCATCATGGCTGCCACCACCACTGTCTCCTGGGACCCAGTCACCATTGGGCTTTCTTCTTCCTAATCCTGAGACAGGTCCTGACCAGACTAGGCCAGAGAGAGGGACCCAGATGACATCGCCACCTCCACTGGCTGCAGCTAAATCCTGACAACCACCTGGGATGTGAGTCTTTTTCACTCCCTTTCTCCTCAGTGTGTCCTTTTCCTTCCCCACCTTATTTCTTCTCATTCCTATCCCTCTCCTTTTTCTTTCCATCTAATAAGAGTCTGGCTTAGCCAGCCAAGATTGCATATTTCGCAACACTATTGTAAGCCTGTGACCAGAGTGGCAGATAAAAACATTGCCCCAAACAGCCAAATGCTGGCCCAAGTTGCCAGGTTTCGGAGTGGCTAATAAGACTGTGCTCTGGTCTACACCAGGGGCGGGGGTCGATGTAAGGTACGCAACTTCAGCTGTGTGAATAACATAGCTGAAGTCGACGTACTTCGATCGACTCACTGCACCGTGAGGACGCTGCAGGGTCGACTGCTGCAGCTCCCCCATCGACTCCGCTTCCGCCTCTTGCTGCGGTGGATTGCCGGAGTCAATGGCAGAGTGATCGGGGATCGATTTATTCGCGTCTGCACTAGATGCGAAAAATCGATCCCCGAAAGATCGATCGCTACCTGCTGATTCGGCGGGTAGTGAAGACGTACCCTGTGTTCCAGGCATGTGTTTCTTGAGCAGTGAAATTGCGAGAGAGAGAGTCAACACCAGAAAGAGAAACTGTTTTCTATGTTTGCTGTTCTTTTCTCTCCCCTCTTGTGTGTGTGTGTTTGTCTCGTTTTGTCTTTTAGGAAATGGGATTGGACTTTAACAGCAGCCACAGCAACAATCGCTCCAGTCCCTCTCAACTAACCTTTTCTTCCCCCCCCTTCACCCCCCCGACCTTCTCCTCAAGGACAGTTATTATCCTCTTTAATATCATGTAAAAGACTATCAAAAAATTCTCTCCAGCTAAAGGGAATGTGAGCAAGGGATATTGTTAAAGTGAAAGCCTTGCTTAGTACTTTACATTTCAAATGCTTTAACTCTTTTCTCCTGTGTCTTTAATCTAAGGTTAAAATGTCTTTTTCCCCATGACACTAAGCAGGCTGAGGTCTCTGCATTACTAAACCCCAAATCTTACAGAGTTTTACATTTCTCCGGTGATGGAAAAAAATAGAAACTTCATGCAATATGGGAGGAAATATTTGACCATCACTAACATGATATTCAATAGAAAGTATAATGAGCATGGTCTTGTTGTTGCTGCTCCACATGAGCTGAAACCCTTATTTACAGTGTATTGTTTATTTCCTTGGTATCACAGTTTGGCAGTAGCCCAAAGGCAAATTAAGAATCTCCATTTTCATTCCTGTGAGCAGCATCACAGTGAGGATTCAGGAAGAAACAATATAAATAATTTCTTTGCAAACAGCAAAAAATGTTTGCTCAGTAATCAAATGCCTGAAGAAAATTGGAAGCAAACTCCATGGCTTACTTGACTCATAAAACTGAAGGCACAGCCAGCCACCAGCAAAAAAGTTGCTCTTCCTTTCGCTGCTACCAATTGGAGAGGGGTACAAGGCTCAAAATGTGAGGTTTCAAACTCCAGTGCTGAAGGCTGGTTGGTTGGAGCCAAGCCTTTAGTTTGGTTCAGTCCACCATAAACTTGTTTGGATTTCAAAGAACCCCAAAATGCAGGGGTGTTCAGATCCAGGGATTTGGTTCAGGCCTCTCTCTACTAGCCATAGGTCTGCACATGCAGAAAAGGTTGGAGCGATGGTGGGTTAGGAAGAAAAGTGTAACTGCAACACAGGCAGGGCTGGAGCAGCAGCAGATCTGGAGACCCAGCTGGAGGAAGAGCCCTGGACAGAACTGAGGGGCTCTGGAAACTTCTGCTTCTGTAAAGAACCTAAATAGGATTTGAACCAAAGCGTCTGACATCTGGCTACTGATGCAGACTTCCAAGCACTGCAGCGTCATGGTGTTTTGTGTTTATCATCTGGATTCCTGCCACCCTTACGCTCACATGGAGGCCCTATGGGGTTCAACGAGGTGACTTGTGTGAGTGAGCACTATTCAAGACTACTGAGGTTGGCAGCATAGGGCTGTGCATAAACAAACACAAACAACATAGTAATAAATAATAATGAGGCATAATGCTGCAGTGAACACTCAGATGAGGATTTGAGCATGGGCACTGAGTCTGATTTCAGGGAGCTTCTTGAACCATTATCAGGTTGGCAAGCTTAATAAAACTAATTAGAGCTCAGCAGGCTTTTAATGATATAATTCTAGCTTTTTTATTCCCCCCTCTCCTCGTTTAAAAAAAATGCTATGTATTAAGGATGGATGAATCATCAAAGAGTTAAGCTAGTACCAACTGTGTGCTAATATGGTACTGCACCTCAGCTGATGTGTAAATCTTCTATACCTATTTACAGCTTGAGAGGATTTAGACTCTTTTACTTTACATTACAGTTTTGGTATTGCTGGCTCTATCTTTTATTTTCCCACACAGTCTCTCTGCATTTGATTTTCATTCTGCTGTATTTTCCACCTATTTTTACACCAGATATTCTCTTTGCTCCTTCTTTATTCCTGTATTCAGTCTCACCTAACCACAGTGCAGAACCAATAAATACTAAAGTCTGAGTCAGCATTTCAAATGTACGAGGTTCAAGCAGTTTTGAAACTATGCAAATTGAGGCCACCTATCTCTGATAAATGCAATCACAACATAAAATACCTTTTGTCCCTTATTTCTTACCAGAACTTTGGAAGTCCTGACAATCCTGTTTGCTTTCCTTACAGCCTTATTCAGCCCCATCTAAGACAGCAAGAGAAAAACAAAACACATCAATT
The DNA here is from genome assembly GCA_037349315.1 of Chelydra serpentina. Classification (NCBI taxonomy): domain Eukaryota; kingdom Metazoa; phylum Chordata; order Testudines; family Chelydridae; genus Chelydra; species Chelydra serpentina. The sequence goes on from JBAIAC010000032.1 coordinate 6,288,490, forward strand.
TTGCATTACCTATATATTTTCCCCCAAATATTTTCTCTCTTTCTGTCATTAGCCATGGCACAAAAATGAAGGATGGATCTACAAATAAATCATTCACTACCTTTTAATAAGCAATTATCTAATCACCATGTATGAAATTCCAGTTGCAAGAGTTTATTTATTTTGTTCCAGGGCATCGTTTATTTTCTTACTTGAATTCCAGCTCAGTTTAAGATTTGGGATTTCTATCTTAGCTACGCTGTATTAGTGACAGTGGACACAATTCAACAACTCATACAGAAGCACAATCTATTTGTTGGATACAAGCTGGCCAGAAACAGGATGTAAGGATGCAAGAACCACCCAGTCTCCAGAAAACAAGAGGTTAACTTCAGTTCAGATTTGCCATCTGTCATAGCTCTGTAGTGTTTCCTGTTGGTTGAATGTGGCACTGCCAGTACTCCCTGCCACAGTTTCCCTCCCAGAGGTGGATCTCCTCAGCTCTCTACACACCAATTTGTGCTGGAGATGTGGCTTAGCCCTCTGGCCAAGTCACAACAAACACAACCCCCTCTGGGGTACCAAAGTCAAAACTAAAAAGTCTCCACCAAACAAAAAGGTCCCTCTGCCCTTTGGGGCTTCTCTTTAATGCACCCACGAGGCCCTGTTCCCAGCCTGTTTCTGGGCTTGGTGCCTCGTGTTCTTCCTGGCTCTGGTATAGTGCTCTGGGTCTCCAGGCTGGCTCCCCTGGAGTATCCTTTGCCTTACAGACCCTGGCTCAGGGCTTTCCACAGGAGCCTGTGGTTCCAACTCATGGGACATGGTCACCTGGTTTAAATAGGAGAATTTTTGTAAGGGAAGAGTCAAAGGACCCCGTTCATGCCAGGCTGTTTGCATTTGGCTAAAAGGGATCATCCCTGATAATAGCCACACGGTGCGGGGAGGGGTGAAGGGATCATCCCAGAGAATAGCCATGCGGTGGGGTGGGGGGAGGGATGTGCTGCACATCCACCCGAAAACCACAGCCCCTCCTTTTAAATGGCCAATCCAACTGGCATTGCTTGCTATGGGACAGGAGGGTGCTGCAGTTTGAAACCATTCCCACATGTTATGAAGGCAGAAGAAGCCAACCCCACATACCCTTGGCTTACCATGGCTGCCTGGAATCTGAATTCTGTTGCCCAGCCATCTGTGATGTGTCACCATACAGGCAGGCACTCAATATAAAAGGCAAAATGCGACCTTGTACCTAAAGCACATGTGCTGTCTGCTGTGAATTGCTTGATTCACTGTGAAAGAGTCTCCCTTTTGTTCTCAGAAATGTATCTTCTTAAATTCTACTCTCCCTTTTTATCCCCCCCACAGGTGCAAATATTTCTACGCTCCCCCTAGCATCTCCATCCCAGAGGTTATCGCAGATTAGAAGGCCAAAAAATAAATAAAAAATGCACTCGCGATGACATGTTTTCTGAGCTCATGCAGTCCTCCCGCACTGATAGGGCACAGCTGAATGCATGGAGGCATTCAGTGACAGAGTCCAGGAAAGCATTAAGTGAGCGTGATGAGAAAAGAGGCAGGATGCGGTGCTGAGGCTAATGATAGAGCAAACGGACATGCTCAGGCATCTGGTGGATTTGCAGGAAAGGCAACAAGAGCACAGACTGCCGCTGCATCCCCTGTATAACCGCCTGCCCTCCTCCCCAAGTTCCATATCCTCCTCACCCAGACGCCCAAGAACGTGGTGGGGGGTGAGGTGGGGAAGGCTCCGGCACCCAGCCACTCAAACTCCAGAGGATGGCCCAAGCAACAGAAGGCTGTCATTCAATAAGTTTTGATTTGTAGTGTGGCTATAATAAGCAATGTGGCCTTGTGAGTCCTTCCCTCCTCCCCCACCCTACCCGGGCTCAATAAAGAAAGAATGCATGGTTTTAAAACAATAGTGTCTTTATTTCCTTTGCCACCTGTGATCAAGGCGGGGAGGGTGGTTGGCTTACAGGGAATTAAAATCAACAAAGGGTGCGGATTTGCATCAAGGAGAAACACACACAACTGTCACACCGTAGCCTGGCCGGTCATTAAACTAGTTTTCAAAGCTTCTCTGATGCGCACTGCACCTAGCTGTGCTCTTCTAATTGCCCTGGTATCTGGCTGCTCAAAATCGGCCACCGGGCGATTTTGCTTCAACCTCCCACCCCGTCATAAATGTCTCCCTCTTACTCTCACAGATATTATGGAGGACACAGCAAGCAGCAATAACAATGGGAATATTGGTTTAGCTGAGGTCTAACCTAGTTAGCAAATAGCGCCAGCAAGCTTTTAAACGTCCAAAGGCACATTCTACCACCATTTTGCACTTGCTCAGCCTGTAGTTGAACTGCTCCTTACTACTGTCCAGGCTGCCTGTGTACGGCTTCATGAGCCATGGGAGCAAGGGGTAGGCTGGGTTTCCAAGGATAACTATTGGCATTTCAACATCCCCAACAGTAATTTTCTGGTCTGGGAAGTAAGTCCCTTCTTGCAGCTGTTCAAACAGCCCAGAGTTCCTAAAGATGCGAGCGTCATGCACCTTTCCCGGCCATCCCACGTTGATGTCGGTGAAACGTCCCTTGTGATCCACCAGTGCTTGCAGCACCATTGAGAAGTACCCCTTGCGGTTTATGTACTGGTTGGCAAGATGGTCCGATGCCAAGATAGGGATATGCGTTCCGTCTATCGCCACACCACAGTTAGGGAACCCCATTGCAGCAAAGCCATCCACTATGACCTGCACATTTCCCAGAGTCACTACCCTTGATAGCAGAAGGTTGTATTGGCTACTTGGATCACAGCAGCCCCCACAGTAGATTTGCCCACTCCAAATTGATTCCCGACTGACCAGTAGCTGTCTGGCATTGCAAGCTTACACAGGGCTATCACCACTCGCTTCTCAACTGTCAGGGCAGTGCTCATCTTGGTATTCCTGCGCTTCAGGGTGGGGGAAAGCAACTCACAAAGTTCCAGGAAAATAGCCTTACGCATGCGAAAGTTTTGCAGTCACTGGGAATCATCCCATACCTGCAACACTATGCGGTCCCACCGGTCTGTGCTTGTTTGCTGGGCCCAGAATCAGCGTTCCACTGTATCAACCTGCCCCACTGCCACCATGATGTCCCAATTGCCACATCCCGTGCTTTCAGGAATGTCTGTGTCCATGTCCTCCTCACAATCGTCCTCGTGCTGGCTTCTCCTAGCCAGGTTCTGCACATACTGCAGGATAATGCGCGAGGTGTTTACAATGCTCACAACAGCAGCGTTTTCTTATTTTGGTTACATTGCACCAAAATCTTCAGCCCATTCAGACTGGCCTGAGAAAAGCACAGAAGGAAGTGGGTAGTGGAGCTGCTGAGAAGCTGCTTTGCAGCCACTCTCACAGCACAAAAATACTCTGGCCTCAGACAGTGGATCTTTCAACCCTGCCCCCCCAGCCCCACCCCAGCCCTTGCATGAATGCTGAAGCACAGAGAGCCACTATGGAGTAGACCTCTGCACCATACGGTTGTGTGAAACCCTCCCCCCGCCCACTACACAACCTTTGGGAATTCTTTCCCAATCCTAGTACAGAAGAACCACATTGGTTCCTTTGCCAAAGGATCCTTCACTGTCGAGGAGGTGGGAGATCCTCCCTTACTTACTCTCAGATATCCCTACTGATTGTGTTGACTGGGGAGTAATTGAGAACAGAATCTAAGCCACTGTAGCTAAGCTATTGGGGAACTGTTCTCCCCTCTATTGTAAATAATATTAATCCGATGTATGCAGAATACTGAGGTGAGGGTATCTCCGTTAGTGAATGGTAGTGTACTCGGGAACATATTTATACTCTCTTTCCTTTATGTTAATTAAAAATGTTAATTTTTTCCCTATTAAAATGTCAATACATTAAAAAGTTTCAGTAGGGGGAAAAGGGGAGCTATATGGATGTGAGAAAGATCTTCCAAGTTTACATTTCACCAAAGTCAGAGACCCCTGTAATTGGGGTTCAGTTTTGTAAGGTGCTGATTGCCTCTGGAGATTTCTTGCAGGACAGGGCCCAGAACTTGAGACAAGTGTGTGAACTTTCATAAGAACAACATCTTACTACCCACCCTTTATACAACATACTTTTTAAATAATACTCTTCCACAACAGTTACGATTAATCCCATGTGTTGTTCTGCTTTTATTAGGCCATCTTTGATAACTAGTCATATCAGACAGGGGCACATTCTCCTGATTCCCTCAGCCTGTGTCATTTGCATTTGGAATGAAAGAGCTGAGAATATGCCCCACTAACCTTGCTATGGAAGGAATCCCTGCCTTCTTTCTGTGAATTATAAGCATCAGTGAACTAAGAAATCAATTAATGTTGAACAGTTTTCAAACTGAAAGGAAAATTATACTATCAGATCACAACTGTGTGAGTGTTTTGCTGCTGATCAAAATGGTTAGTCAGGACAAACTGCTCCTTTTGACTATGACCTATCAATCCCTCTTACAATCCGCCATAAGAACATAATTGCTCGCTTTAAATCCACTAGGCTTGAAGGCTCAGTAGAAGAGTTCAATGCAAGTTTATATTTATCTCAATGGAGTTATAGAAATCCAGTGTGGGGAAAAGCATACTTTGGCAAGCAGCAGATTTAAAACATGATAAAAAACAAGTGATGTTACCATACTGAGTGGCTGGGATGCCAGATTGGATTTTTAAGCAGCATATATTTGCATTTCAAGAAACCACCATCTACATTTTTGCAGGAGATAAACTTCAGCTTGTCATTATACTTGATGTAGATACTGATTACAAAATTTCAACTGATACAAGATACAAAATTATTTAACTCATCAATGTAACGGTCAAAAATAAAAGGCAAACAATATGAGGAATAATGAAGTATAAGAATAACTAACAGAAGAGTCTCTCGGAAGGCAAAGGTTATTCTTTATGTAAATTTTTATATGCAACATTATTCTGCCTACAGCATGAGGACGATGGTGGTTTTATTCTAAGACAGTCTTCAAAAAATATTGGTTTGTAGCATATAACAAGTACACGAGAGGTGCCAATAAGGAGCCAAGATAATGTTGCTCAATTTCTTCCCATTGGCCAAATTCTGTCCTCAAATACATACATCCATATCACATTTGCACGAGTTATCTTGAATAAATATTGCCACTAGAATGCACCCACATTTTTTCAGCAGATTTCAGCCTGTTAATCCCCTGACCCTCATTTTATATGGGAAAAATTGTCTTTCCACAAAATGCTAAGTCCAGTTGTCCTCTGTCTACTCAGATTATGGAAGTTACTGCAGCCTTGTGTGTGGTGGGGAAGCAGGGAGAGTCAAGGATAGGCTCCATGTTTATGGAGGTGGCAAGAGTTTCTCTCTTACCCCGCTCTAGCATCCAGAGGATGACAGATTTTTAGCTTAATGGTCTTGTCCTGTCCTTGGCTCAGTGCTCCATTTTGGAACTGTCCCTATAGGCTACACAGCCCATGCAATCTCCCTTGCTGTAACTCAGCCAGAGAGTAACCTCTCTCTGCTGCTACACAGAAGAAGCACTGTGTGCCTGGGATGCTATTTGCCATCAAAAAGTAGAGAAAGGTACCAAAAGATTGGAAACCTTGATGAACAACACTTGCAGTTGTTGGATTCACTATTCCTATCACTCATTCCTTACTCTTGCATTTTGCATCTTAGTTATGGGCACCAGCAGCAGTAGGAGAGAAGGCTTTTTTGCTTCAGGAAATGTTTTTCAGAAACATTTCTTATTAACATTGTCTACTCTGATATCACATACAATAACAGTACGGTCAGAAGGGAAGGCTGAATGTTCTGTTTTGCAATATTACACAGGTTTGAAATATAGCAGGGCTGATTCAGCCTTTTATCCTTTGGAGGGAGTTACATGCATTTTACTGCACATGGGTCTTTTGGAGGAGACCGTGGTTTTGTGTTCTCTGGATTAAAGGTCTTGTGGCACTTTTTTGTAAGAGCAGAGGATTGCCATGGTGTCCTTTCCTTTTCTTGCCCTAAACGCTTTTGCCATAATATGTAGCATGCCATATGCCAGTTTCCTTCCTAAGTACCACCCTTTCACCTGAGAAGAGTCTGCACTTCAGTGTGACTGTATGTCTAATATTTGTGAAGTACTTTGATATTCTGCTTGAGGGAAGCTGCTGGGTACATATTATATACACACACATATATACACACACACACGCGCGCACACTATTTGCTAACTCCACATTTATGGTAGTAATGACAGGTATCAACAAAAGTGAAGAACCATCTGGGGAACGAACTACTATTTTCTTTGTAGTTTTTGCGTTTCATTTATTTCCAACAAGTTGTAGCTAAGTGAGGTGGAGCGGGAATGAGTTACTGCTCAAACTGTGCACTCTCTGTTAGGCTTCACCCAGAGTTCAGAGGCATTCAGATCAAGGGGCTTGGATCAGTACCACCCCTAACTATAACAATTCACACTTACACCTAAGTAGAAAAGTGAACAAGTTAAGAGTCAAGAAGATTTTGTGGGGCATTATTGTGTTTTGCTGTGTGTTTAATATTTGCTTCTTTCATATACATTTGATTACCTCTTAGCATGTCAAGTCTGAAACTCTGAGAACTAGCCACAAACTGAGTGAGAATGCCTTTGCCAGTAACTAGGATAGAATTTTTATGTGTGTTTCTCCACTTGAGTGATTTGTATTCCTAGTGATTTGGGTAGTCTGGATAACTGAATCAGGTACAATCCAGAATTTCTCTGGCAGACAGAAGTAGGGTGCACACAAGTGTCTGAGGTTGCCTGAAACAATCAAACACTACAGCTTGCAGAATAACCTGTTTCCATTAATTTCTTTGTTCTTATCTATCCTTTTTGTCAGATCTCTGTTTCACTTATGTATCAACATGCCAATGGGCCACAGAGTTTCCGTTCCAATACAAATGACAGGCTAGGTTGTTGGTCTCATTCACCTGGCAAAAAATTCTGTTAAGTTGAAATCACTTAACTTCCTTCAATATTATTGAGATTTCTGGCAAATCAATTTGTGTAACTGAGAGAAGGAGTAATAATTATAGTATTCAGATCAGAAGTGTAAGGCCAGGTCTACTCTAGAAACTTTTGTTGATACAGTAATGTCAATTAGGGGTGTGATTTTTTTTGCAATGTTTCTATACTGGCAAAAGTCCTAGTGTAAATACTATTATACTGGCATAAAAGTGCTTTTGATAGAAAAGCTTATTTCAGTGGGGGAATTGGTACTAGCTATACCATCAAAAGCACTTTTATGCTAGTATAAGTTGCATCTACAGTAGGAAGGTTTCTAGTTCAGCTATACTGGCAAACCTTTTCTAGTATAGCCTATAATTCGCAAAGACCAAGAACCCTGACAAGCTATGCTGGATAAAGACACTGAGCTGCTGTGGATGCAGACATGAAACATTTTAAAAGCAGTTCTGGAAAGCAGACAAAGAATCCCTCACAACATACTACTAAGCTTTAATTTCACCATCACCTGGTTCCTAAGTATGTAAGCTGTATGAACTTAGAATGGCTAACCCATCAGTAAGTGTGTGTAGATAAGTCTACCCCACAGCTTACGTATTTCCTCCGACTTTGACCCATATTGCTTTTACCAAGTCAAAAGAGAATAATAGATACCAGATCCTAAGAGCCCATTCTCCTCACAATACAGATTTGCTATGGGGTACCTAAAGTATTCTCTGAAGAGTACAATAATGAATGCATGGACATCCTCTTGTTTTCACAGCATATAACCAAGATAAGGAGATAGGCTGAGATTTCCAAAAGCCAGCACGGGGCTTTAGACAGTCATTTCCTATTTTAATAGGGACTCAGTGTCAAAATCCCTTTGAGCAGCTTTGAAAAGCATGCCACCTTCCCTTTCCCTCTCCCCCACTTCCACTACATAGAGTAAATGGGTAGATCTCTCGCACTATCACTCCATGGCCAACCACCCACACTGAGTTGGTTCCACTGTTTAGGGACATTCTACAGCTCCTGCTATGCTAAGTGAATTTCATGCTTCATGAAGAGAGCAGTATTTTTAATCATCATTATCTGAGTCTCCTATAATAATCAGGGAGCATTAATGGCTACAGGAGGGTTAGTACAAAATTTAATTTATGTTAATTTGTTAGAACAGTGACTCTTATTTGCTGAGTACATTTGCCCTTGGTACAACAACATGGTCATTTATAAACATCAACATTACCAAAAATGAAAATTATTGATTGAAAAATATTGATTGAAAAAACTGTTAAACATCAAAGTGCCATTAATATTTGTTGTCATAAAGACAATTAAAAACAAAAAATTATGCTGTCCTATAAAGAAAAGCAACTACATATTTATTGCATTCACTTTGCCAGTACAAATATTGCACTAACTCTGGGAAAGCGTGCATCCAAATGCATAAATGATGTACCTGAAAATCAGTAGAGTTGAACGAAACAGTCATTAGTATTAAAATCTTGTTCAAACACTTGGCAGGGAGCTTAGCCAACATTTGCAGGCTCATATAACTGAAATGATCAATCAAACTACAAACTGAAGGAGCAAATGTGAGGTAAACTGGGTTTTATGCATATGAGTCCCTGACTGCATATTAAAGTGTTCACCCACAATTGGTCTTTATGCAGTGTTACTTGTCACAGAATTACCATGGGCAATTTATCAGCCATTAGAGCATGGTTTCTAAATGAAAACCATCCCCTCCTCCATTCGGTAGTTTCTTGGGGCATCCAAATAGTTAAAAATTCAGGGGAAAAGTTGAGGAGGAAAAACCTCTTTGTTAATTGATTTGCCTGGCTGGTGATGAGAGACAAATGAAGCCTGTCAGAAAGAGTAGAAAGCAAACACTGATGAGCTGGAGAGGATTTGCATGCCCCAAAACAACACTGGGCTGGTCCAAATTTTGACTTTTAAGAAAAGTTTCCATCCTTTTTGTTTGCTGATTTATTCTCAAAAAAATGTAATCAATGTGAACAGCTCTCTAGGGTTGGAAGAGGCAGGCAGAAGGGTTCCACTTCTGCTGTAGGAGACTGGTGGGGGTGAACCAAAGATCAAATACGCAGACACACAGGATGAAGTCTTGGCCTTGTTGAAGTGAATGGGAGGATTGCCATCTACTTCAATGGGTCGGATTTCATCCCCATACACTTATTTATACAAAGAGTCAGTTAAAATCACCTCACTAACCCCTCCCAGAGTTCTTAGGCTGACTCTCTGCATAGCAGTGTGAAAATGGTGGACAGGAATAAATTATTTTAGGTGGAGGGAGTGGCAAAATATACTGTGGCCATCTTGGCTTGTTAAAATGTTTAGCCTTCTCTGAGGCTGGAACTAACCCAACTGCTGCTGGCTCAGAGGTAGGTACCGTCTTTAGTTACATCCCTAGTAGCAGTAGTAGTAGTAGTACAGTAGGGTAGTATGGTATACGGTGCACTAGCCCAGGAAGCACTGTGCTTTCAGAGACACTTCTCTGCTCTCTTTAGGCACAGTTCACTCCTGCTTTCCCCTTGTTCCTTGTTTGCTGCTGACCTAGTCCACCACACAGTCCCTCGGCCTACCCCTGCCCACTGCTCCAGGAACACACAAGAAAGAAAGAAGCAGGGTCAAACTGCTACTGCAGCACTATTACTAACCCTGCAGCTACTGACACCACCATTGCTGCTGTGAGTGCTGGGGAGGGGAAAGCCCAATGAGCCAGGAGATACTGGGGCAGGTGCAGGGGTGGAAGCAACAGTGGATTTATATGTGGAGAAGAGTGGAACTGGTGGATTTTTGGAGGAAGGCAGGAGGGGTATAGGATTGATGCAGTTTGTGGAAAGGGTACTTTACCCAAGGAACAAGTTGCCAGCTGAGTCAGAATATTGCTGAAGGAACCACTTTGTTAAAGTCTTGGCAGCACAGTACCGGAGGCGAGCGAGGTTGCCCCCCACCCCTCTATTGTGTTTACTTTCTCTCACACCACCTGGTAGAATTGCCATTGCTGTAGCTGCTATGTGGTGGTGGTGGGGTGGGGGGAAGTTAGTAAATGTATGCAATGCACACATGGTATAAAGTGGAATTTATTGTAGTGCTCAGTGGTTGGCATTAATGAAGTCAGAGAAGTGGGAAGTCAGTTATTTCCCCCCTTCTAAACAGCAACAGAATTAAAGCCAGCTCGCTTCTTATGGACTTGATTCAAAGCCCAATGAAGTCAATAGAAAGACTCCGACTAACTTCAATGGGCATTGGATCAGAGACCACGTACAACATTTTACTCAGATTTAGATTTCTAAATTCTGTCCAAGGTTCTATAGATTTTCAAAAATGGGTGCCTAAATATATGGATTGATTTTCAAATGTGCTGAGCAACCCAATATATCTCACAGATGACAATGGAATATGGGCATGCTTAGCCCCTTTGAAAAATCAAACCATTTCTATTTAAAAAGAACAGGAGTACTTGTGGCACCTTAGAGACTAACAAATTTATTTCAGCATAAGCTTTCGTGGACTACAGTCCACTTCATCAGATGCATAGAATGGAACAAACAGTAAGAAGATATTTATACATTCAGAGAAACATGAAAAGGTGGAAGTACCCATACCAACTGTAAGAGGCTAATTAATTAAGAAGAACTATTATCAGCAGGGGAAAAAAAAACTTTTGAAGTGATAATCAAGATGGCCCATTACGGACAGTTGACACAGTTGACAGTTGACACAACTGTCCGTAATGGGCCATCTTAATTATTACTTCAAAAGTTTTTTTCCCCTGCGGATAAGTTCCTCTTAATTAATTAGCCTCTTACAGTTGGTATGGGTACTTCCACCTTTTCATGTTTCTCTGAATGTATAAATATCTTCTTACTGTATGTTCCATTCTATGCATCCGATGAAGCGGACTGTCGTCCACGAAAGCTTATGCTGAAATAAATTTGTTAGTCTCTAAGGTGCTACAAGTAATCCTGTTCTTTTTGCTGACACAGACTAACACGGCTGCTACTCTGAAACCTGTCATTTCTATTTAGTTGCTTAAATAGTCATGTAAGTACCTAACTTTGGGCATCTAAGTTTGAAAGTTTGGGTTTGTTTATGTGTGTATTAGTTGTTTTTTACTTGAAAAACTGGATGTTTACTTATATATAACATGGAATCCAGGAATTTTACTCATTCTAGGGCAAATGCACTCACACACAATGGTGCAGGAGAATTTACCTCTAAGATTCCCATTGTGATAAATGGAGGCTGATAACCATACATCTGGTACTACCGACAGCAGGATCACACATAGTCAAAGAAACAATGAAGATGTACCATGTAGCCTTTATTCTACTGAAAGCTTTTTGGAGCTGTCCGCATTTAAAGTATTTCTGCTTGCAATTCAGTGCATCAAGATTGCAAACTTCTTTTTTTCTATTGTACAATTCAAGTTTAACAGACCTCTATACTGTAATGTCAGAAATCCAAGCATAACTTACCTTAGGAGGAGGGTACAAGTGACAAAACGGTTGTCCTGCATTCTGTTTACACAGCTTAATGGAATGGCATACTACATCAGCATTCATTTTATACTTTAACCTAAAGGGAAATGGTGCACAACAAAGACCATTAAGCTCTCCTGGGTATTAGGAAATATAAACTACTTCAATGGAAGGGTGAGTATCCAGAATAGTAAGACCCTTAACTCATTTTATTATGGTCTTTAAGCTCAGCTCAGTGTAGCTGCCTGAACATAATTATTTTCTGCCATTGCATTTTACTTAGCATTTAAAACCAGATTCCAGGGTGAAGAAGCCCTGAGCTTTACATACTGCCCCCAAATAAAATATATTATAACTGTACTCATTCTTAAGCAACCATACACGTGACAAAGATTTAAAGAACTCCTCGTTGGTTTTTTTAAAGGATAAAGTTAATCCAGATGCAATTTGGCTAGAACAAATTTTCAATCCCTGACTCAACAAAATAGCGAGAAATCCTTCAAACCTCTAGTCAGATACAAGTGCCAAGATTGTTTCCTTCTTTTGGGACAAACCTCTGGGTTTATAGAGAATTAAATCAAGATGTTTGATTACTGAACTACTTAGCTCTGTAGCATGATCTCCAGGCTAGATTAAAAAAAAAAAAAGCCCTAAGGAAGTAGAAAGTATAGCAAACATTCATTTAATTAATCTGAGAATTTGAAAAAAGGAATAAATGATCTACTTTTGTTTTTAAAGGAATTTAAATTAGTTTGTGGGGCTCCCAAGTGCTCAAATCAAGGTCAGAGGCTGGAAGCCAGTAGAGGATGACAGTTAGAAAGCCCATTCAAGTAAAAAAGGAAGCTAGGGAACAAGAGATAAAAATATTATGACCCTTTAGAGCAGCGATGTCCAATACGTTCGCCACTAGCCACATGTGGCGAATAGGCTACTGAATTGTGGCTACTGCATGAGCAATGCGTTGGTGTATTGAAGACAGCAGTACTGGAAGACAGGTTGCGTGCTTTGGTATACAGCTTGTTAATGTGGCCAGGATATAGTCATTTTGTGTTAGTACCTATTAATATATTTTTTGTAATATCTACTTATTTTTGATGTTTGAAATGTTTGTAGTATGTTTTTAAATACTTTTTTATAATGTGGCTAATAAGAAAAATTCAAAACCACAAGTGTGGCTAGCATCGAATTTCTATTGGACACCGCTGCTTTAGATGATCTCCCCCACACACCATTGTTTCAAGAAATTTCTTCCACAGACAAATGGACTGAATTTCAAAAGGTAACCAAGACAGGTGGACCTGATTTGAGATTTACAAATGTAAAGGTCTATAAAAATGCTTAACAGTAGCAGCTAGCAATAGCATTTATTAATTCATTCAGGTACAGCTGTATGGGACTGGAGCATAGGCGGTCTGGCCTAGTGGGCACAGCCAGGCTGAGGTCTGCTCACCAGGAACAGTAGTTGCCAGGCAGGAGCTGGAGGAAGCACAAGCAAGAAGGTTCCATAAGCAAGAGTCAGGGTCAGAGTCAGACTGGACTTGGAGACAGAAGATCACGCAAAATCTGGTGTTGCAGCAGGCTAAAGTCTGTATGGTGGCCCAGACAACTTTCCTGGGGTTAAATAGACGGCTTGGCCAATCAGAGGTTCCACAGGGTATCGTCACTCTGAGTCTTTTGGGTGGCACTTCCTGCGGCACCTATTCTCCATTGTGCTCCCTGGCTGTGCCTCTGCATGGCCTCCAGGGATGCTGTGGGACTATCAGCCATCCCAGTCTCTGCAGACCCGGTTTTAGTCCCTGGGTCCTTACAACACCTAGCTTCAGTCTATTGCCAAAACTATCTAATCGAGTGTCTCTCTGGAACACCATATATATATAAAAGAGTTATACTCACTCTCATATTAATGGGACTTGAAGAGTGAAACCCCTGCAATTCACACTGACAATACATCAGTACATTAAAAACCAAAAACAATTCCTCAAAACAAGCAAACTTTAGATGAAAAATTAGTACTTACAGTTTAATTAGTTCTGGCCCATAAAGCTCAGCTACCAAGTAACAGACGCCTTGCAAGTTTAGTATTTCTGGAAACAATGGAACATAATTAAAGATAGTTTTACAAACTCATGAAACACAGCATGACTTGCTTTATCAAGGTAAATATCAGTTTATTTTAGAGAAAGGCATGTACTCAGTCAGTGGTTTGAGCACATGACTGTGAACCAGAAAATTCTTCTAACCAAGGCTCTAACTCTTTGTGTGTCGGTAGGAGAGTCATACAGAACTATTGTGAGAATTAATGTTTGTTAAGTGCATTGATGATGAATAGCATAATGTAAGTGCTAAGAATTATCATAATATTTATTATAGAGAATCTTCTAAGCAGTTTAAGGACAAAGCACTTGTTATCATATTGTAGCTCAAAAAGAAAGCAAAACAGGTAAATCAATGTGCAGAAAACGATGTATGGGTTCATATTACTGCTGGAATTACTTAGTGTCTTCAAGTGTTTATGCAGGTAAAAAACTTATCTCTTTAGTATAGAAATAATTTTGCAATGAATAACAGAAGGAGTAATTATACTTTAGCAAATAGCTATCGTGTTCCTTTTTCCTTTCATCTTTCACATTACTATGGCCTTTCTAAATACTGACTAAAATCTCAATCTTTTAAAGTTGAACGAATAAGGATACACATCGAAATACGATTTATAAAAAAAATCTTTAGCAACATATTTACTGAAAAGGACAAGTACTTGGACTATCTTATTAGCCTTGAGGGAAAAGCGATGCACTGTTGTGAGAGAAACCTGAGTTTGAATTCAGTTACAATCTAATACTAGGGTCTGATCTTGTTGTTCTGTGGAGGAATGGGAGTATTTCCTGCATTTAATTGGACTCGGGCCTGATTCAGCAAAGCACTTGAACATATTGTTAAATGCATCTCTGTTCAGTGCAGCACTTAAGCATGTGCCTAACTTTAACCACGTGCTTAAGAGCTGTGCTGAACAGGGAAGTACTACTCAATTGGGGCTGTAATGCGTACCAGTCTCCTGTATCTCGTAATCAACAACTGGATATCAGTTTTTGCTTATTAATAAGCAGTGAAGCACGACTCATAGCCAGACATTAAAATAAAGGTGCATTTACACAGGTATCTACATGGTAAATGTGGCAAAATACATAAGCAAGAATAAAGCCCACAACTCCTAGGACTTCAGAAAGTAGCTATGTCCAAGTCTCCAGTCACCTCCCCCTTCAACACTGTTCCCCAAACTCCTATGTATCTCTCTCCTGTTCGTCTTAATGTGCCCAAATAAACACTTAGGATCCACCAATCAAAGTAGCTATCTTTCCTCACCCAATCAGATTAATCAGAACCAACATCCAGCTGGAGCGGTCTATTCTGAGGTTCTTTCCCAGACAAAAAATATTTCCTTCCAAAACACCACTAGGGCTTTAAGACAGCAGTGGATCTGACTCTCCTCTCACTCCCACCAGAGTAAATCAGGAATAATTCCACTGATGTGAGCGGAGTGACACCAGTGTAAAACCTGCATAAGTGAAGGGAGAGCCAGGCCCCAAAGGTTTAACAATGTAGCTGTGAGTGCATAAATTAAATACCCAACTATCTCTTAATGATATGGTGTTGCTGATAGCTGCAGGAGCTACTGTAGCTTACCCTTCTTATCCCATGTTAAATATTTTATTTCAGTCAAGTTACGAGCCTCATTTATTTGCCTCCTTTGCCACATAATTTCTTTTGATTGGATTTTTATAATCAATCTGCTGGTTAAAAATGCGTCTCCTGACCAGAATTGGATTTTGCTGTTACCCCGCTTAAAGGGCACATGCAGTGGATGGCAACAGTCCCATGTCTGCTATCATCACTGATTAAAATACCCTTGGTAAAGCTAGCCAGCAAGCCAGCTGGCTCTTTGAAGTGTCCTGTAAGAGAAAATGGCTGGCTTCCCCAACATCTCCCATGGTGGACAAAAGCTGAGAGCATCCTCTAATGTTTCCCATTGAGGAGACAAGCCAGCAGGTTTGTACAGTGTCTCTTGCCCAAGAAGAGATAACTGGCTGGCTCAACCTCTCTAGCAGCTAGGAGGAGGGGTTGGTTTGGCTTGCCACCAACTCTAGAAAGTAGACATTGGGGAGCTGGCTAGCTAGAGCCATTTCTATGCACAGAATTCCTTATGAGCATAAGAAGCTCAGCATATAAATATCCAATGGCATATCAAAACAAATAATGACTGGCACCAGGGGGAATAGCAATAACATAAAACTGCTCTAGGGTAAATATAGTCTTCTTGGATTGTACATATTACATTCAGCATTTTGGCTTCAGGCAATATACCACAACCTCTGACCAATATTTTATATTTATGTCCTCAGAGTCAGTCAGTATTTGTACTTACACACATCTCCTACTGTGTCGTATGCACACAGATACAAAGAGAAGAATACACAGAAGTCTTTTTTATAGAAACAAGACTTGGTAGGGGAAAGAGGTTCAAGTAAAAAATGTTTGTTTTAAGATGGTGAAGAATATTGACCTTAAAGGAAGTTAGATTAGGCCAACAGTCTAACCACAAGCTCCCTTTAAGTTCCTCTGAAAACCTAATTGTTGTACATTAGTTTTGTTTTTGTTATTCACATGAGGCTCTTCAGGCATATCTATAATAACAGAATTGCTCCTTCAGCTTAAATGGTACCTTTTTCCTCAACAGCTCTCCTCCCTGTGTGCATTCAAAATAATATCTATTGACTTGAGTGATAAAAGTAAGTTGTTACTACTTTTTATTCTTGTTAGCTCTGCGCCCGGTGTGGTGGCGTGTGCCTGTAATCCCAGCTGCTAGGAGGCTGCAGTTGGTGGATCGCTCAGGAGTTCTAGGCTGCAGTGCACTATGTCAATCGGGTGTCCGGTGCTACTGACAGCTTGGCCAGTGGGTAGTTGGAGGACTGGCTAGAACAACGCATCTGATGTGTTGTGATCGGCGCTCTCTCGGCAAGGGCTGATGGACCGATCAGTGACAGTAGTAGTAGTTAGCTCTGCAGAGCTATACATCTAGGCGAATAAGAGGACTGTATTGCATTCTGGCTCATGCATCATCCATAGAATTGTTAACTAATTTAAAGTCCCGGGTCAAACGTTTCCCTCAAGGAATAGCAATAGCATCCATTTGCCTCACTGAAGATAATGAGGTTGCACAGATGTAACTTGAAGGGATGATTGTTGTGTATTTGGTTGTCGTGGTAATAGCACCTGGTTGTTGCTATGGCAACTGAATGATTATTAGGGGATAGCCCAGACAGTTTTGGCTGGTTTGGTTAGTCCAGTGTGTGTGAAAATAAATGGCTGCGTTCATGGCTCACAGCTCTGTGTGTCACATGATTTCTTCCTAAACCTGCTGCCCCAAGGATACAACAAAGTGGCGATGAGGATGGGATCCCTGTGCTGCCCCGTCAACAGAAGGAAGTAGAAGTCAAGGCAAAAAGAAAAAAAACCTACCAAAATCTTGTAGCTGTTCAAAGGGGGTGAGAACTGGCTTGTTTGCACTGACTGTGAAACCTGAAACTAAAACCATCGCTACACTTACAGGGCCACTGGAACCTTTTGAGGAGAATATAGTGCAATGGCATGTGTATACTGAGCGTTTTGAGCATTTTGTTATTGCAAATGACATTACAGAAGAGAAGAAGGTGCCAATATTCTTAAGTGTTGTAGGGTCTAAGACCTACTCCCTGCTATGCAGCTTACTACACCCTGTTAAGCTTGAGACCAAATCTTACAGTGACATTATGGAAATCCTGGGGTCCCATTTTTCCCCAAAACCACTGGCAATTGCTGAAAGATATAGGTTCCACAAAAGAGACCAAAAAGAAGATGAAACAGTTGTACAATTTGTAGCAACTGTGAAAAAGCTTGCAGAACACTGTGAATTTAAGGAGATGTTAAATGATGCCCTGCGTGACAGGTTAGTGTGTGGCCTATACAGTGAAGCTATACGGAAGCACCTATTGACAGAGGCTCAGCTTACCTTACAGAAGGCTGTTGATATTGCAGTCTGCATGGAACTGGCTACAAAGGAGGCGCAATACATCGGTGCATCCCCTAGGGTGCATAAGGTGTCACAAGAACCTACCCACAAAACTCTGCAGAGTCAGGAATGTTACCGCTGTGGTAAGCCGGGTCACCAGGCATCAGAATGCTGGTGTAAGGACCTGGTGTGTCGACACTGTGGCAAAAAGGGACACATTGAGTGTGCCTGTAAACAAAAGAAAAAGAGGCCTGTGGTCTGGCCGACCAAAAAGGGAAACCTGCATACCCTAGAGCAGACCCAGGATGACCAAGGTGACATCTCATTGCAAGAAGAAGTGCCACTGCATGTTTTGTCTTTGGCAGTGGGCTCACATGGATACTGGGTAACCCCATTGTTGGATGGCAAACCTGTACGCATGGAACTGGACACCGGTGCAGCCGTCTCGCTGGTCTCCGAGACTGTGTATAAAGAAAAGCTACAGCATCTTATGCTTAAGGCAACAAAAACTGCTCTGAAGACGTACACGGGAGAAGCTGTCTCCATGGTGGGCACTATTGATGTTAAGGTGGAGCTCAATGGACAGGCTGCTAAATTGCCACTGTTTGTGGTGAGAGGTAGTTACTGAGCCTTAATGGGTAGGTCTTGGCTTAGGAAGATTCAGCTGAATTGGGCAGAAGTGCACCTAATGACTAAAGAAGAAAGCGGTCTGGCCACTATACTAAGGAAACATGCTGCTGTTTTTGGAGAGGATCTGGGAAGTATGAAGGGAATCACTGTGACATTGAACATTAAACCTGACAGTCAACTAAAATATCTGAAAGCCGGAACTGTGCCATATGCCATATGCCATCAGGCTGAAAGTTGAAGTGGACCTGGAGCGCCTGGTCACCAATGGAGTCCTAATACCAGTTACCCATAGCCCATGGGCCACTCCTATCGTTCCAATAGTGAAGAAAGATGGCTTCCTCTGGATTTGTGGTGATTTTAAAGTCACTGCCAACCTGGTGTTGTGTGCAGAGCAATACCTGCTTCCCCGCATCGATGACCTCTTCGTGGGCCTGGCTGGGGGACAAAGGTTCAGTAAGATTGATCTGTGTCAAGCATATTTACAGATGCACGTCGATGAAAAGTCCCAAGAGCTGTTGACTATTGTGACTCATAAGGGGCTTTATCGATACTGTCGCCTACCCTTCAGAATAACGTCTGCTCCCGCCCTGTTCCAGAAGGCTATGGACCAGACCTTGTGTGGCTTGCCAGGAGTTCAGTGCTATCTGGATGACATTCTGGTCACTGGAAGGAATGATGAGGATCACCTAAAGAATTTAGAGGCTACCCTAAAAAGACTGGAAGAGTATGTCCTACGAGTCTGCAACGACAAGTGTGAATTCTTCCAGCCCTCTGTTGAATATTTGGGACACATCATTGATGCTGCGGGTCTTCATCAGGCCCCTGCAAAAGTTAAGGCTATTGTGGAGGCTCCCCCACCTCAAAATGTTAGCCAGCTGCGCTCGTTTCTAGGACTATTGAACTATTATGGAAAGTTCATCTCACAGGTAGCAACACTGCTAAAACCACTTCACGAACTCCTTGGGCAGAACAAGACCTGGAAGTGGACTGAAGCCTGTAATGTTGCATTTAACAAGGCTAAGGATGCATTGCTAAATTCTGAAGTTCTAACACACTTTGATCCATCCTTACCCCTACAATTGGCCTGCGATGCCTCCCCTTATGGAGTGGGAGCAGTCGTGTCACACATTATGCCTTCGGCAGAAGAGAGACCTATTGCTTTTGCTTCACGCACTCTAAGCAAAGCAGAAACAAACTATGCCCAAATCGAACATGAGGCACTGGGGATTGTTTTTGGAATTCAGAAGTTTCATCAGTACCTGTCTGGGTGGAAGTTTACTCTTCTTACAGACCATCGACCTCTGACGTCAATTTTTGGACCCTACACAGACATTCCCCCCATTAGCTGCTAGTCGTATGCAACGTTGGGCATTGTTACTTTCAGCGCAAACATATGAAATCAAATATCAGAAATCCACTCTGCACGGCAACGTAGATGGTCTCTCAAGGTTGCCTTTGCCAGTCAAACATCAAGATACTGCCCAAAAGGAAATCTTCTACTTTGAACACGTAGAGAATACACCCATCACTGCTACTCAGATAAAGAAGGCAACTTGTGTTGACCCAGTATTGTCCCAAGTTATGGACCTGGTGATGCATGGAAAATCTCGACAACCCTCTCCAGTCTCACCTGACTTTGTTACCTACATGTCCAGGAGGACGGAATTATCGATCCAATCTGGTTGTTTGTTGTGGGGGAGACGTGTCATTATCCCACCACCACTGAGATCACAGATGTTAGAACAGCTACACTGTGGAATAGTGCGCATGAAGGAAATTGCACGAAGCTATTTTTGGTGGCCTGGATTGGACAGTGCTACTGAAGAGAAGGCAAGAGCTTGTATGTCATGTCAGGGTGTCAGGAATGCACCCCAGTGGGCACCCCTACATCCATGGGACTGGCCTGAAAACCCGTGGCAATGTATTCATGTTGACTTCACTGGCCCCCTTGAAGGAAGCATATTCTTGGTGGTGGTAGATGCCCATTCTAAATGGCCAGAAGTCTCTATAATGCAGTCCACTACTGCAGAGAGTACGATCCAAAAGCTATGGGGACTCTTTAGTCATTTCGGTCTGCCAGAACAACTTGTGAGCGACAATGGACCGCAGTTCGTCTCTCAGGAGTTTCAAGATTTTATGAAGGCAAATGGGATACACCACATCACTTCAGCACCATATCATCCATCCACAAACAGATTAGCTGAAAGATTTGTGCAGACAATGAAACAAGCTTTGAAATCAGCAAGGGGACAACACTCCATTCAAAAGCATCTGGACACCTTCTTACTGTCCTACAGAAACACACCTCATGCTACGACCAAGGCATCCCCGGCCTTTCTAATGATGGGATGACAGCTGCACACTTCCTTTGATCTGCTGAAACCTTCTGAACCCAGACAAACTGTGCAATGTCAGCAGCAATATCAAGTCATCAGACGTGCACCCAGAGCAAAAGACAGAACCTTTAGCTAGGGACAGCCAGTTTTGGCTCGGAATTATACTTCTGGAGTTAAATGGGTCCCTGCCGTGATCATCGCTCAAACAGGACCTATTTCCTACACAGTCCGGACTGCAGAGAATCTCATCTGGCGGCGTCATGTAGATCAGCTGTTGCCAGGTCATGCCAGTCCTCAGGACACATCTTCAGTTGAGTTGTCTGACTTCACCTCTTCTGGCGAGACACCTAATCAAGAATTACCTGTTCCTGACTGTTCTCCTCCATTACTGCCAGCGGCTGAGATATCCCCTTGCCCAGAACAAGCTGATACCACCTCCTCACCCGTTCGCGCTACGACCCCTGAGCCCATTGTCAGGCCTGCGCCCAAGGTAATTTCGGGTGCAACAACACCAGAAGTTCGCCGCAATCCACCTCGAGACAGAAGACCGCCTCAATGGCTGGATCCTTAGCTAGGGCGAACCCATGGTTATGGGGCAAAATAATCCCCGGGGTTTAGCCGGGAATGGAGGCAGTCTACCCTCCTTCTCTAGTTTAGTGTTTGTTTTATTTAGGGGATGTTCTTATTAAGGGGGGAGGAATATGTTGTGTATTTGGTTATAGTGTTAATATCACCTTGTTGTTGCTATGGCAACTGAGTAATTATTAGGGGATAGCCCAGCCAGTTTTGGCTGGTTTGGTTGGTTCAGTGTGTGTGAAAATAAATGGCTGCGTTCATGGCTCACAGCTCTGTCTCTCACATGATTTCTTCCCAAACCCGCTGCCCCAAGGATACAACAATGATGGGGTTATATACATACAGAGGAGGATAGAATTTGGCCTGTAGAATTTTTACACTTGCAATAATATATAAACCAGAAAGAATGCAACTTGACCTTTAGAGTGGAGGGCAAGTTTACAGGTCTGACAGTTAAAAATAAATTTCATCACTTGTACACTGAACAAATCTGAAATAGATTCACTGAGTGAAGATAAATACAGAACCATAGTGTGTCATCTTTACAGAGCTTTTTTTTTTTTTTTTTTAGAAGAAAACCATAGTTTAACAGCAGTATTAGGGTTTATAATTGAAGCTCTATCATTATCAGCCTGTGATGTCAAAAATGAAAATATGTCTCATGGAACAGGAACTGACTGACCATCATTCGACTCAGCGAATAACCTCTAGCAAACCCTTCTCCACACCTTAGAAAGGACAGAATTATTATTCTACATGCATCCTCCATGAAACTAGAGACTAAAGAGCAAGACATTAGTTTTTCAGAGATGGAATTCATAAGATACTGTAGAAAAAACTCTTTAATGAAAAATCCTAAACTGTCTTTTTAAATTCATGAAGTTAGAGACAGCATCAGATTCAGAGATTCCAAGGCCAGAGGGGACTATTGTGATCATCTGATCTGCCCTTCGGTATAACACAGGCCAGAGAACTTCCCCAAAATAATTCCTAGACCAGATCTTTTAGAAAAACATCCAGTCTTGATTTACAAATGGCCAGTGATGGAGAATCTGCCCTGACCCTTGAGTGGTAGCACTCCCGTCTGCTTTTTGTGAACAGCACCTCTCCCCCTTCTCCCACCCTGGCAGCACAGCACCTGCCTGGCCTCGTTCGGGCCATGGCTGCTCACGCAAGTAGCAGATGTGCAGGGCTAGATACGCCATCAGCATGCTGTGGATTGTGTTACGGTTGCACCAGTGCAGCCCCTGGGTTACGTTTTGGATGGGGGAGTGAGGTGCTGTTCCCTACCAGCACCATGGCATACAACTAGTCAATTTTAAAAAGTTACTTTAAAGTAATTGAATGTCTTATACCTGCCCTTCAGTCCCTCTGCCAGTTATTGTGACTTTACAACAACAAGTTTCCTATTTCTGAAAATGTTTTCATCTTCCCAGTTGCTATGTAAAGACTCGCACACATGTAAGGGGAAACTGACTGAATATACAGTGAAACTGGCTATTCTTAAAGTGCTGACAAATATACAAAGTAAACAAACTGGGGGTATTACATGCAAGTATCTTTGGGGTGAAATTCTGGCTCCACTAAAGTCAGTGGGAGTTGTCACTGACTTTAGTGAGTCACAATTTCACCCTTGATATCTTTCACATACACTATTCGTAGATGTTGTAACAGTAGTGGGTAAAAAAATGTCAGATTCAAGTGAATTTTTAATTAACAGTGAAATACAGTGGTATGAGCATAACATATGGTGTATTTGATATTTACCAGGTAGATAGTTGCAGAGTCTCTCTATTGCTTCTTTTGCTGTACAGTTGTGAAACATTGCAAGCTGTTCAATTACTGATACCACGAGCACACATCCTGCAAACAAGCAAAACAAAGAGATCACGATCTCATGCATATGACAGGATTAAATAGAGTGTCTATATAGCCAAGTGGACATGAACCATTGGGTGTTTTGTTTTTTGAGATGTTCCATGGCTGATAATATTTCTGAAAAATAAAACCCACTTTATTTCTAACTTTTATTAAAGCAGTGCTACTTATCAAGCCAGAGGTTGGATGCAATTGGCAGATGAATGCACAAAACATCCTGAATTTTATATAGCCATATTTAGATCTGGTCAAGACTCCCATCAAAGCTGACATTTCAAACTTTGTTTTAATTCTGAATCAGAAGAAAACCAGAAATTTCCTGGAACAAAAACTTTCTGAAAACAAAATTCATTCCAATAAAATCAAGATGTTTTGTTCAAACTTTGACTTTTGTATGTTATATCATAATTTATCATATAAAATACATTTATAAAAAAATCACTTTGAAATAAAATATCAAAATGTTTCATTCTGATAATGTTGAAATGCGTTTTTATCCAAAAAAAATTGTAATTAAATTTTGCCAAAATCTACATGTTCCAGCAGAAAGTTAAGATTTCTACAAAATGGTATTTTCCAATAGAAAAATATTTTGTTAGCCACATTGGTGAGAAACACCGTACAAACGATTTTCTAGGGTTGATTCTTGTCACTAGTGTGAACCCACCTCTACCTAAGAAACAAACTGAGGAAGGAAAAAAAAATATTCTAGAGGTCCAACACTATTCCAACAGACAGTATTGTAATCAGTATCTTGGCACTTTGCACATAGCTGGCAATCACATGCCCACGGTTGATTCACAGTGACTTAACTGTTACCTCTTCACAGCATGCACCTGGACAGAAACAGGCAAAAGCTGGAGGACAAAAAACTCCTGCATGACTGTAGATTAGAAATCACCAGCCACAAATATAATACATCAATCAAAACACTCCAGTGACAACATGGCATAGTCCTGCACAAGATCTCTATGGGAGTCAAAATTTGTGGGAGGTTCTACACACAGAGGACTTGCAAGAGCAGGCCCCAAGACAGCAAAATAAACATTTGCTAAGGCTGAAATATTTCCTAAATTCACCATGCTCCCTTTATGTGGTTGTATAGGGGTCACTTTCTGAGCTCTGATAAGCTCAGGGACTGCTCACTGCTGCTCCAGCCCTGAGTAAGTGGGAACACAACCTTGCCTCCACTGAAACAGACAGTAGAGCAAGGCTGGTGCACCAGAGGAAATGGCAGAGAAGGCGGGAAGAGGTTCTATTTAATCCCAACAGAGCACATTTCATTCTCCTTGTGTGCATGGGGCAGCCCTGGAGAGCTGTGCCTTTGAGAGGTCCAGTGTCTCTGGTGCTCCTTGTGGGGTGGCTCCACATTGGCCCCTGCACAGAGCTGTTGCTCAAAAGCCAAACATAGCTCCATATAAAACTGGGGTACCTGCCACCGGATCTCCCTTCAGTGAGGCTATGGGGTGAAGGATCTGCAATTTTATAAAGGAGCCATGTTAGATGATGCAAAGTCTTAACAGGCAGCAGGTTTAAAACAAACAAAAGGAAGTATTTCTTCACACAACACACAGTCAACCTGTGGAACTCCTTGCCAGAGGATGTTGTGAAGGCCAAAACTATAAGAGGGTTCAAAAAAGAACTAGATAAGTTCATGGAGGATAGGTCCATCAAAGGCTATTAGCCAAGATAGGGAGTGATGGTGTCCCTAGCCTCTGTTTGCCAGAAGCTGGGAATGGGTGACAGGGGATGGATCACTTGACGATTCCCTGTTCTGTTCATTGCCTCTGAAGCACCTGGCACTGGCCACTGTCGGAACCCAGGTTATTGGGCTAGATGGACCTTTGGTTTGATCCAGTATCGCTGTTTGTATGTCTTGACCAAAATAATCAGCAGTCCCTTCCTTGACTGCGAAGTTCAAGCCAGGCTTAGGCTATGACTCCACTGAAGCTGGGGCTGTGATCTGCAGCTCATGTAGCTGTACCCTTGCTAGCTTTCATCTAATTAGCTCATTAGAAATAGCACTGAGGACATGCTGGCACTGGCTGGACAAGCAAGTATGTACCCAGCAAGGGAGGTGGGTTTGTACAGCCTTTGCTGATGCCATCATGTCCTTACTGCTATTTTTCCATGAGCTGGCTAGCTAGATTAAAGGTTGCATGGGTATGTCTACATGAGCTGCAAATTACATCCCTGGTTGCAGTGTAGACAGACTTAGAGGGTTTGCCTGTGTAGTGACAATGAGTAGCACAGGCTGTGTTTATTCTAGGAGCTAGAGAGCTGGAGAGAATTCTAAGATCTATTTGTTTCCAGCAGCCCAAATAAATTATCTTTGTATTCAATACAGCTGAGTCCTGTCTCTTTTCTCCCACCAGGGACTACTGAGGAGACTCAGGTTTTGGTTTGACACAAAATAGAGATGCAAAATTCAAATACTGATACAGATCCAACCTTTCCCAAAGCTCAGAGCTATTAACATTCAGGGCTTTGGTCAGGCATATATCTAGTAAGGGGCAGTTAAATTCTCTATTGATGACCCTGCCACAATGTGCTAATAAACCAAACAAGGTGTTATTTTTCAACATAAAGCTGCAATATTCTTCATGGACCAGGTTATAAGTTGGAAAGTGGTGGAGAAAATATACCACCACTGGAAATTATTAAGCCCAATCTCTTTATTGAGAGTTTTTATTACAAGGTAATATAAGTCCGTATAGAGAAAAGTAAACCTTATATTTTATAGGATGTAATTCAAGGACATCAATGGGAATAGCAGGGAGCTCACTATCTCATAGCAGACATAAAAAAACCCTGATTCACTATACTTAACATCATTAAACAAAACCCTCAACAGGACTCCTTTACAGATGTAATTTAGAAGGCATGCTAATTATGAGAATGGATACTTACATAAAACAGAGAATAAATTGAGACAGACACCAAGAAAGAAAGACAGCTGCAAATTTCAAGGAATTAGCACTTAACTACAAAAAATCAGTTCATAATGAAGAAAATATCTGAAATAATAAAGACCTTAGCAACAAAATCAGAGACCCAACATCAATGCCCAGAGCAGACATACCATACATCCCAATACCCACCACGGAAATCCTGCTAGGAACATATCCAGGAGGGACTTCTATTTTATATACCCAGGGCCCCCACCACTGTATGTCTGAGCACCTTACAAATATTAGCAAATTTACCCTCCCAAGCCCTATTACTGCCTCTATTTTACAGCGATTAAATGACTTGTTCAAGCTTACATAGGAAATATGTGGCGATGCTAAGAAGTAAACTTGTCTCTTGAATACCAGTCCAGTGCTTTAACCACAAGATTACCCTTCCTTTCACAGCTCTTGGTCTAAAGAGTTTACAGTCTCGAAGACAGGAGTAGATAGATGAGATGTACTAGCCAAACGAGAGGCAGGAGTTGGCTTTGACATTTCTAAAAAGTAGTAGTTATTATTTTTCATTTTTGTTGTGGGTGGGCCTTACTGAAGAAGTGACTCTTCAGGGAAGATCTGAATGAAGATGGGACACTGGTTGGGAGAAGTGGGTTCGGAACGTCATGCATTGCATTCATGGCAGCCTGGAAAAAGTGCAAAGATGGGAGCGGGAGAAGAAAACTATGGGGGCATCGAGGTCAACACTGTTGGCAGAGCAAAAGACATGAGGGGAGCATGTGACAGGAGACAAAAGCCAAATGTAGGCTCAGGCAGAACTGAGCACAGCCTGAAATCCAGGACAAAATGTTCAAACTGATGCCCCGGCAAGGAGAACCTGATGGAGTGGTTCAAACGAGGGAGTGAGAGGATCTATTGGCAAATTCCAAGCATGGTCACATTCACAGAGAAAAAACATTCTCTCCTCCCCCACATAATGTAAGTAAAATTTGCAGAGATTTTCATTTAGATTTTGAACATCTACTTCCTCAAGCTGAGCAGCCTGTCACTTTGAGCAGCTGAAGGTGACAAAGACTGCAGCACAGAAAAAATAATGTTCCATTTGTCTTTGTTACATAACAGAGAACTCAGCGTTTTCACTGCTCTTTCGCCACTTAAGCCCCTGATAGCATTCCCTCTGTATCTCCTGTTCATGATATATTCATCCATTTCTCAATTAACAAAGCAATAAAGCGCACATCTGCTTTTCTTTCAAAGCACTGTACTGTAGCCATTTATAGCGGGGATGAAATTTCAACCATAGCCATGGTTACAATCCTGTCAGTCCTTGTGGAAGTCTTCTTCCTACTTCAAGCATCTTCTTGCACTCTATCAGGTGGGAAGGACCTATTTGCTGTTGTGGTTAGGGATCCATATAGCTGCCATTTAATGTAACCAGTCAGTGTGATACCATACTCTCATCGATGATGTGATTATATGTTATAATCATAGCATGTTTGCAGTCAAGCAGAAAGGGGAGGATGTACATCTTGTGTCATGTCACTTCTTTTCTGGTCTTCACAGTTGTATTATAGTATCCAAAAATGGAACTAAATATTATATTCACTTCATATTTCAGATGCAGCAGCTTGTCAATAAGCTGGATGCAAAAATGTTAAATACATTGTTACATGGATGCATGTCCAGATTGCATTCTGATTTTATTTCAGTGTAAAACTAAGACTGATAGAAAACAAATCAACATAATGATTCATACTTTCCTTTCCAATGCCCTAGAAGAGAATGACACATGGTGAAGTTATAAATATTCCTCAAGTGGATTTTGGGGAAGTTTAGGTTGGAATTCTGATCTCTTTAAATTATAAGATACTCAAGGCAGGGACTGTGCCTTAGTGCACACTGATCATATTATAATCATACACCATGTATACAATCAATTTTTCTCCAGGTATATACTAGTAACATCAACAGAGTTCACTTTGCTACAGCCTTTTTTAAAAAACACTTCATAATAAATAGACAAATCATCAGCTCCTCACAAAGCAATATTAGCAGTCTTCATAAGACTTTTATGGTCTGTACTCTGTTGGCTAAAAATGGAAAATCATTAGGTAGATAAAAAGGAAATGAGGGGGAAAAAAAAGAAAAGTCAACTGCCTTTGAAGACCTGGTGAAATCTCACCGCTTTAATCACTTCTGCTGATGTCAGAGAATATTTTCAGAGAGTATATAAGCTTTTTAATACCGTGGGCTCAGTGGAAAAGCAAGTTACGCAGTTTCAGATCTAGAAATACCTGTTTATAGCTTTTTTTAATTCAGTGAATTGATATTTGATTTATTTTTCATATTGTGTGAGGCACATATGAAGCAAGTTAAATTGGTTCCACAATTGAAGTTAAAAACTTGCATTTATTTTGTAGTTGTGTGGGATTTTCTTTATAAACAAGATTCAAGAAATTGACTGTTCCATGGTACTTGATAATAGGTTTCAATGCCTTGACAGGCTGAAGAATGTTTTCTCTAGGAGAAATGCATTGGTATTATAATGCTTACTAGCCATTAGAAACTAGACGCTGGTATTAATAAAATACCTGTCTCTTTTAGAGATAGTTTGTCCCATTTGCTATTAATTTATGAGGCGATCAGAGGAAACCATAACCATTTTACTCAGCAGCAGTAATCTGAAAATTCACATGTCAAGGAGCACTTCTCCCCATGTATTTGAAAATACTGTTTAATAATAAAATGACATTACCAATAGACCAGAAAAAATCATACCCTTATAATAAAACCAGAGCAAGAGAGATTCATTTCTTGGCCATGCAGCCTCTAGCAATCTGAGCAGACTGTTTAACTTAATCCACTTCTGCAGCAACATACAAAAGAAACTATCATTAGAATGATATCTATGGCTGCTGTGAAAGTGTCAAGGCACACAGAGTTGCTTCTTTAGTTTTCAGGTTTCCAATTTCAGATAAGTTTGTGTAAAGCCAAGACTTTATTAAATGGATTCTCTGGCACTCAACATGAACCCACAGACCTTCATGCTACTGAATGAGAATAGCCTGTCATCCTTTACTTTGATCTAGTGTTCTAGACAATGGAGTTTTTCCTCACCCCTCCACCCACCTTACTGAACTCCTAGTTAGGCAAACTGCCCCTCTGAAAAGTGCAGTTCAGACATGAAATGAGAGAAAAGCTGAGGGGCTTTCCAGGCAGATTGCTTCCAGCATTGTGCAAACTCTGAGGGTGAGATTGTGGCTAGCCCTTTCACAAACACACACGGTGGTGAGGAAACAACGAGCTTCCCCTTCTAGGTAGCTAACGATGCTTCCCATGATGCAGCTCACCCGAGCTGAGCTAGCACAAGTCTCTGTACTTGGGCTGGGAGGCTTGCTCCCAGCTGAGGTGTAGATGGAGGGGCTACCCAGAATGGTAGTCCCTGTGCTCAGAGGAGCGTCAGGGCTGCGACTAATTTGTTTCCCCTGGGAGCAACTAGCTGAAAAGGCAGCGGGGAGTGGAAGGAGCTATGGCTCTGCCTTCCCAGCCCCGAGGAGCCAGACAGTTGTGCAGCGGAGAGAATGTTGTACCCCATAAAGGAGTGTTGCAAATTATTCTCTGCCTCTTGTGCTATTGGGATGCACAAGGAGGCAGTCTCTCTAAAGCAGTGCCGAGTTGTGAGCGGGGGTGGCAGTCTGTGCAGAAGAGTACCTAAATAATGAACACCATTTGGTGGAAAGGCACAATATTTGGTCTTCAGTGGTATCTTTTTGAAACTTGGACTATAGAGCAGTGTCTGGAGAATGGGATGAACTCCACTCAGACAGAGAAATCTCACTCTTTCCCTTTCCACTTGAACATGAATAATCATTCCTAGTCCTCCCTCCTCTAGAAACAGTGCAAGGTGTAACAGTGTGTACTACTGCTGTTTGCACTGCATGTGTCTACTTGCATTGATTTCATTACTTCATTTACATATTGTCTTCCCACCCTATTGAGCAAATCCAAACAGGAAGACTTACTGTAAGTGAGAGTCACTGCTGCACAGGCAGTTGGAATAAAGCAGTTTTGTTAGTACGTTGTACCTTTCCATTGTGTGTTTAAATAAGACATAAGCTATTGCAGAAGGAAGTCAGGAAACTCTGATCACCCCATATTAACATTGTAATAGCTGAACTGTTGAGGTGTGGAGGTACCATTTCCTATCCAGGTGCACTGAATTTTCAGGAGCCACACTAACATTGGCTGACTCCCCTCACAGTTGCTCAGAATCAGCTACAGAGGGGAAGGCTATTTCTTCTCTACGGGATAGAATTTTGCTCAGTAATCGATGGGGGCAGGAGCGAATATCCATTCCCAAATGTTGTATATATCTTAAATGTTTCCTATTGATATCAAGAACAAGGATTTTCTCCCACTTCTCCCATTTCATGCAGCGTTCTGGCCCCTACCACCTTGCCTTCTCATACACCTGCATTTGGACGAGGAGTCTGGTTGTCTTGACCTCTCATATTTTTACTGGTATTTTTATCTTCTTCAGCTGAATAGATTGGTAAATTAGCTAAGAGCTGGGGCTGATAATAAATGGTTTCAACAGGCACAACATTGTTCTAAGTCAATATCTATCCCTTAATCTATTGTATGTCACAGTTAATACAATACTTGTCCAAGTTTCAGAAAACTCTATTACAAAAAGGAGCCTTAGGATATGGAGAAAATCAGGAAACAGAGTTAATAAAAAAATGTCTTGGCTATCTCAGTTGGAGTCCTTAGGGATGATTAATACAGCATAGAGTGTATAGCCAGAAAGGGCTCTGAGACATTTCTGGAACTGTACTTCTGAAGAAAATTTGTTGCATTTTGACTTGCTTCAACATACTAGACTAAAATCATCCCTGAAGCCAAAAAAAGAGAGAGGAAATGTTATCTAATGGTTAAGGCACTTGAACAGATCCTCAGGTGAAAGTGAAGTCAATGGAGATGTGACAATTTCCACCAGTGGAGGATCTGCCCATGGAGTTGTGAGTCTTGGAATCTATTCCTGTGTGACTTTGGACAAGACAATTCTCAAGGCCTGAGTTTCCCCATCTATAAACAGGCTCAGTGTTTGCAAAGTGCAATGAAATCCTTGAAGGCAATTATAAAATTATTATTCTACAGGATTTGTTCACTTTTCCCCATACATGCTCCCTGATAAGCACACACATGCAGATGCATGCTATTCTATAGAAGACAGTACATCTGAATTTTCACGTGGCCAAATGTGCATTTTCCTCCACAATTCCTCCACCTCTGCATCACTCACTGAACAATGGATTTATATGGGCCTTGCGTCTCAAAAACCTCACCTACCAGGCTACCCAGAAGATCTATGGCTTTTGAAGAAAAAGTACAGAGACCTGAGTTTTGGAGGTTTTGAAGGACAAAATTCAGATTTTAGTTTTCCCTATCATATGCATAATATGTAAATATATTTGATAGAGACACTGATGTGACTGTAATTTTAGGTACCCACTTTTTAAAAAGTTGGCATAAACTATACATTTCACCCTAAATTTGTTTTGTTATGCAACATATTTTGCTGTTAAATACATATGTGGCAATACACACATTTTATTTAGAATATCACCAGAATTTGTCAATTTGCATTATATTTGAGCTATGCTGCATAATGTAACGTAGTGCATTACCATACATTTCAAATATTAATATCAATATATTGATATTTTAAGTGTATTGCATCTCAGTAGATGTCACAAAAAGCTAGGAACATCACATGTGTGACTTTTCTTGTTTACCACAGTCACTCTGAACATCATGCAATAGCAGGGACAGAACTCTAATCCTACTGCTCAAAAAACAAAGGTCTCTATTTATTATTCTCACCTCTAGATACCATACAGGGGCCATAGTACAGATGTGGAAAGTTCTGATTCCACCCAGTTGAGGTCAGTGGTACCTATCCACATTGGCAAAATAAATGCCTGGTTCTACACAAGGTATATCTGAAAGATAATCATTTAGCAAAATATATAACACAAGCATTTCCTATAGATTTGCCTCTTTGATATAGTTTAATATAAAAATGTGTGTGTATGTAAAATAAGAAGTGATGTTCTCTGTTCCTCTTTTCTCTGACACCCCAATTCAGGAAACCTTCCCTCTTCAGAAAGGTGCTTAAGTGCATGCTTAACTTTAAGCATGTGCTTAAATCCCACTGAAGTCTGAATTGGGGTCAGAATAGTTTAATCATATCTTTACTTCCAGTTTGTCCTCAGTCTAATGCAAAAAACCTACCACAGTAGTTATTCACGCGGTAACACCTAGAAGCTCCAGTTGTGCTAGGTTCCGTATACATACAAACACATACCAAAAAGATGGTCCTTTCCCCAAAGAGTTTACAATCTTAACATTTTATACGCACAAAAGTAAAGAGATTCAAATATAGGACTCCCCAAACCACTGAAATGTGTTCATCGAGTATGTGCAATACTTTTGATAACTCTATAAGGAGAAAAAATATATATAAGCATTTGGTGGCTGAGTTGCTCCTATTATGGGAATCATAAACAACTTTTCATCATCATATCATTCAAACGGGCCAAAAAAGAATGTTACTAAAGGTGCAAGGGGAAAGAAAGTGTCCCTTTAGGCTAAGAACAAGTACAAGGAATTTCAACCCAAAGAGTGATGGGTAAAATGTTCAAAAGCACCAAAATGTATGTAAGTATGCTACATACATTCTTTACAGCACTCATTGTTATATGTATGCTTTATGACCACTGTCTTTCAATGAAATTCCTAAGTGCCTAAGTCACTTTTTAAAATGGGACTTAGGTGCTTTTGAAAATGTTACCTTATATTTCTTGAAATTTCTCTGAAAACAGAGGCTTAGAATGAAAATATCTATTCAACTGTTGTCATAGTATCACTACCACAGTGCTATATATGCCTGGGATTCATATATACATATCTCAACCAAAGGGGAAAAAATAGAGCAAACACTTGACATTTACTACTGCATATGGGCCAAATCTTGCTCACTTTCATCTGTGTAAATCAAGAGTAACTTCAATTAAGTGAATGGCTTCACTCTGCATTTACACTGGTTTACGTGAGATCAGATCTGAATCTAGCCTAGACTGTCAGCCTAAAATGAATTGTGGTTTTACACTGATGCCAAAGTATGTTTTACAGCACTCGTTGGTCTATACATTATGTTTTATAGCACACTGCTTCCCTAGACAATATCTACACAGCCATTTTGTTTCAGCATTATTATTAAAAGCCTCTCACTGTGTTAGGTATGTGCCACCGTATTAAATTATCAGGAACTGCAAACAACATTGATCTGAGATTTGGAATTTATTACCCTACAGTAAGAGACAGGGTGGGTGAGGTAATCTCTTTAATATTCTGGGATCGACACGGCTACGGTTACACTGCATACTCTACAGTAAATTATCCAGTCCTGCATCCATGCCATAAAAAGCACAGCTAGACAGTTTTAAAAGTTGGATATCACACAAACTATCAGGGCTGCAAATTAACACTTTATAACACAGGAGAGCCTGGAATTATGGAT
This sequence comes from Chelydra serpentina, assembly GCA_037349315.1. Lineage (NCBI taxonomy): Eukaryota > Metazoa > Chordata > Testudines > Chelydridae > Chelydra > Chelydra serpentina. The sequence continues at coordinate 6,321,938 of JBAIAC010000032.1, forward strand.
TAGGTTTTTTTCCTGCTTTTCTGAAGTTATTATTATTATTAAAAATATACATGGTTTTAATATGGTGCCTACCGCATGCCCCTCCCCCCACCCAAGAAGTTAGGTTCTCACAGATGAATGTGAGAGGTGGTCCAGGGAAGCTGATGAGAAGAATGAAGCAGAATTACATTGGCCCTGGTAAAGCTGAAATTGGCCTGTGTGGCTGCTGACCCATGCAATATCAGTCAGCTAGAGAAGATTAAAAGAGCTGCTGCCCAAACATATTGTGCTCTCTCTGACTAATAGCCTCATTCCAAAGGGCAGCCAAAGTGGAGCTGCAAAGGGGGCTGTGCAGTCTGAAGTTTAAAAAAAATAAAATATGCAATTAGCAAGAAGTGCCCTGCAACTGCAGCACGTAGTCACATCATTACGAGAGACTCCACTGATCATTTGCACAGATCCCCTACAGCACTCTCTGGAGTGGCAACTGACGAGAGAACAGAAGCTTATTTTAAAAATCACTAGCAATGTAAAAATATTCAACAGAGAAGCAAAAGAAGAAATGACGAGAGACAGAGAATGTGATGTTAGACATGGCCAACAATAATACCTGGTATTCAAATTGTGTTTAGCAAATATTAACTATTTATTTCTCACCACAGCCTTGTGAAATGAGCATTATTTTACTTGTTTAGCACAGGAGTGAGCAAACTCTTTGGCCCGAGGGCCACATCTCGGTATGGAAATTGTGTGGCGAGCCATGAATGCTCACGAAATTGGGGGTTGGGGTGTGGGAGGGGGTGAGGGCTCTGGCTGGTGGAGCAGACTATGGGGTGCGGCCAGAAATTAGGAGTTCAGGATGTGGGAGGGGGCTCTGGGATGAGGCAGGGAGTTGGGGTGCAGGGGAGGGGGTGAGGGCTCTGGGATGGGGCTAGGGATGAGGGGTTGGGGATGCAGGAGGGTGCTCCAGGCTGGGACCGAGGGGTTCGGAGGGCAGGAGAAGATCAGGACTGGGGCAGGGGGTTGGGGCGTGGGAGGGGGTCAGGGGTGCAGGCTCCAGGTGGCGCTTACCTTAATGAGCTCCTGGAAACAGTGGCATGTCCCCCCCTCCGGCTCCTACATGGAGGTGCGGTCAGGCAGCTCTGCGAGCTGCCCCATCTGCAGGTGCCGCCCCTGCATCTCCCATTGGCTGTGGTTCCTGGCCAATGGGCAGCGCTTGGGACAGGGGCAGTGTGCGAGCCCCCTGGCTGCCCCTACACGTTGGAGCCAGAGGGGGGACATGCCACTGCTTCTGGGAGCCGTGTGGATCCATGGCATGCACAGAGCAGGGCAAGCCCCTGACCCCGCTCCCCAGCTGGAGCGCTAGAGTGGGACAAACCCTGGACTCTGCTTCTTGACGGGATCTCGAGGGTCGGATTAAAACATCTGAAGGCCTGGATGTGCCCATCCCTGGTTTAGCAGATGGGGAAATGGAGACATAAGAGGTTAAAGGCCACACTCTCATACTTTTTTCAGAGAAGTTGTGTGTATAGTAATTTGCTCGACAAGTTGCCTCATTGAAAGCAGAAGGTTACTCTTGTCAAAAGGTACACATGAATATTAATAAGGGTATACAAATCTGGTTCTAATTGGCTTTTCAAGGCCATACAGCAAGTTAGTGGCAACGCCAGACTCAGAACTCAGGGGCTCCTAACTCACCTATCCTGCATGTAGAGCCCTAGATCTGGGCCTCTATAGGGAAAAACAGCTGTTTCCCTATGGTTGTAATTTAAATACATAAAATGGGCAGCAGTTTATCTATCATTATAAAAATGATAGAGGAGAATATCACATGTGCAACACAAAGAAGAGCAGAGAGAGTCCCTAAATTGTTTGTAATGTCTTTATTTTTAAAGACAGCATGATAAAGTCCCCTTTTACATTGGAATACATTGAAATTGTGAAGATAGTTTTCATTTTCATAAGTCTATTCCCAAAAAGTCTTCTACAGATTGAGGAACAGAATTTTTCAGACTAGTCTGGCATGTGATTATGTGTGCAAAATGCACACACAATTATATGCATTATTTTTGTGTTATTATTAGGACTAGATGAAAGTTAACTGTCAAAAATAATTGTTAATGGAAAATTCAGTTTTTAACATAATTAATTGTTTTGAGAAAAATGCCTGCACTCTGCAGAACATTTTGATTTTTTATTGAAAACCAGACATTTGACCAAAACCCAAAATATTGATTTCGATATCCTGTCTTGGTTCCTCATGGGAGTTGTAACTTGGTTTTCTCTGCCTCCAACCTGCTCCATGGGCTTCTGAGGCAAACTACATCTCTCATGATACACTGTGGCCAAGGAGTCCATGATGCAATCACTTCCCCTCACCATGAGGGGAGAGTACAGTGCATCATGGGAGATACAGTCTGCCCTCAGAGCCTGGACTACAGAGGAGACGAGATGCATGAAACACCTAAATTACAACTCCCATGGGGTACCATAGCAGCATTCCTGAAACAAAATATTTTGATTTTCAGTTTCACTGAAAAGTCAAACTGTTTAGTGGAAAATTTTAACAATTATCTTTTCCGCCAGTTTCCACTGAAATTGTTCATAAAGCTCGTTTTCCAACCAACTCTAGTTATTACCATGATTACACATGTAAATCAGGTAAATTGCACACACAGGTGCACTGAACTGTCCATTCACATGAGCAGTTGCTCAATTCATTTATGCAAAGGATATAACTGTTTCGGAAAGTTAGCCACCAGTTGGACAGCTAACCTGTCTGAAAGTCTGCTCCTCAAAGAAAATCTCCCTATAATTTTATAGTGGGCATTTGCACTAGAGAGTTTGCCATTTCCTGTTAAAAATACTGCTTCATCTTATATCAACATATGACGTATATGAAACGGGGAGTCTTGGATGATTCTTCAATCTCTCTCGCTCCTGTTCAAAGCAGAGAATTCAGTTAATAAGTCTGTGGCATGGGGCAGCTGTTGAAGAGGAGTCAGAAATGATGTCCACACTTCCCTTAAAAAAAAAAAAGAATTCTATCTTCCTTGCTTTTAAGCAGGTTAGTTTTATTGACTTAGGGACTGATTCTTCTCTCACACCACTTTAACTCCAGGCACTTCGGTGAAGTTACTCCTGCTTTACACCGGTGTAAGTGTAAAAAATCAGATCCTCAGAGCTTTGTTGATTAAAGGGGAGAAACACAAATGCTTGTCATTGTTTTCAAAATTAATACAGAAAGCAGGTAATAAGAAGTTAAACCACAGGCACTGCAGTCTGGGATAATGAATGGTTGTGTGTGTACGAAATTACAAAGCCTCTCTTGCTGGCCCCCTGCACATGCATTTTTAATTATCTGAACAGCACCCATTTAGCTCGCAGAGTTTTCAGAGGCATGACAATCTGTTTTGGTCATGAGTCAAATTCTAGTGTCACATAGATGGTTTCAGCACAATTAGTGATTTTCTCTACATTAGAAAGAATGCTCTGGATTTTGTCCCTCTATACACAAAGTGTAGGGGCAGAGTTTTGAGGGTCCCTTCAAAGAGGGAATAGATATTAGATGGAGGGTCAATGATGTTGGGGATGGGATGAGGGTAGAATTTACTTCCTTTGTAGTCCAGTGCCTTATGCAGCCAGCTAGGATTCAGATACTTACCATAGTGACGGGTGTGGTATTCAAATATAGATAAGATAGATAATGGCCTTATGCAAAAATTAAAGGGACACAAACTTTAAAAAAAATCATATATTGTAAGCAAACTAAATCCCTTACCTATGTTAACAACTTCAATTATTAAAACTGAAGGAATTTAAAAAATACAATTTACTTTTCACTGTTTGTATTGTTTGTTTACCATTTGCACTGCTGTCTCCTTGGACAATAAATTGATATTTGTTTTGTAAATATATGTCAATTAAAATAAATAAAGAAAACCTGCACTCCCTACCTTGGTTGATTCTTCTGCCGACTGCACTTTAACCACAGATGTCAGAAATGCTCAGCGCTGACTCTGACATTAGTACTTTTATCAGATTGGCTACACCTTGGGACTAAATTGACCAAGGAGATCACCATGGACATGTTTGCTAGTTTGCTAGTGCGTGTGTTTGTCAAAACTCACAGGGGTGAACATCACTCCACCCTCATAAAGACCAAATCATCTCATTAAGTGCATGGACCCTGGGTGTGTGCATCTCAACCTCCATGGCTACTAGTTCAGCATGCAAGTTGGAAGAGGAGCTGCAAACCTCCATGCCACTTGTACAGGTAGTTAGGACCACTGAATCCATGGATCTCAAGGCTTCTTCCCTAACATTTCTCAATGCTTCCCTCTGTGCTGGCCTTTCAGACCAGAGCAGACACATCCTCCAAAGCAGGCAAACGCTTAAGTGATGCAAAAAGCCTTGCACAGACCCTTCACATCAGATACATTTCACCCTGAACACCGGGAACATATTGTCAAACCCAAAGAAGCGCTCCCAACCTCTGTGTCCCAAACCTAGATGTATTTCTTAAGAAGATTTTGCCATGCAAAACCAACTGAGATGAAACTTCAGTTTTTTTGAGGGTGTCTTGCGGGAGGGGAAGGGAAACTCATCTGTACAATAAAATAAAACATACATTCAAAACAGCCACAATAAATATTGAAAACAATCACATCCTGTTTTCGGTTCTCTAGCTACTAAGTGTGAAAGCCAGTATCACTAATATTTCCTGCAGACCGAGGGTATGAATTCTATCAAACAGCAGCTCCAAAATTTAATAAGAAAAGCTCCAAACCCCACGTTAGCCTTGAGAGTCTTAAAACAGTGATTATTTGGGCTAAGCTTACTGGTGTTCTGCAGCAGCGGGCAGCTGTTGAAACAGATAACGGATGATTTATTATGTGCACAGCTAGCCTCTGTTTACCAGTGTAATAACCAATGAATGAACAAAACAAGCAAACAAAACCTCAATACATACCAAGACAGATGTGTCCATTGTCACTCCCACCAGAGACCAAAGTTGGTTGGGCTCTACCAGAGAGAGGTGAGGTTGAGATGTCCTTCAGAGGAAGCATGAGAAGGAGAAGGGAGAAGAATAGAGGGGGAAACGCTTGCCAGGACCCCCTCATCCTAGAGAAAGGAAGAAAGAAAGAACTGTAATACAGGAAGAGTACTCAGGGACACACATATCCCTAATACTCAGGGAGAGAATGGCACACCTGCTTCTCATTCATAATCTAGGGGACAGAAAGAAACTCACACACTCTCCCAGCTACACAGGGAGCGTCTCTTTCACCCCCACCTGCTCTTTTGGCGCACAAGGAGAATCTCACACGCACATACCCCTCCCCCCATCACACCTCACTGGTACTCAGGGAGGGTCTCTTCCTCCAACCCCCAATCACTAATATTCAAGGACAGTTGCACCGCCTCTCACTAGTATTCAGGGGTCTCTCCCCCCTCATAAGTACCTAGCGAGTCTCCCCCTCCCCCACTAGCACTCACACAACATCCCCCTTTTCACCAGGCACTTAGGGAAAACCAGTAGGACTGTATTCCCTCCCCTCCCCCTGCTGCCCCCACACACACCTGTGTTATCCCTTTCTCTTTCCCGCCTTTTCCTTCCCTGCTGGCCTTGGAACAGAAGGGGGCCCGGCTGCACTGCTCTGGCTGTGGGCTCTTCAGCCACTCGTAGCAAGGCAGCAGCAGCAGATGACTAACTGATCATAAAACCACAGCAAGTGCTGGAGCCGGTCGGCATTAATAAAGCAAGACACTCCCCGACACAGCTAGCACGGCAAAAACAAAACACAAAAGAAAAAAGCCCAGAAAAAAAATAATACCCAACCCAAACTCTTCCAGTAATATCTCAGGCTGGGCCCTCCACTTTCAGATGGAAATAATGAACATTAATAATAGAAGAAAATACCCTCTGAGTTGGTGACTCACTCCCAGCAAACAGCTCAGTCTTCTGTTTTCTTCTTCCCTTTTTCTTAACGAGTGCAGTTTGATCATTGTGGGGGGTGGCAATTAGGCTGTAGGGTTCCCAGACCGGTGTTTTACTTGTGTCATTCTGCTGAAGTCTAATCATGAGGAAAGAAAAGAAGCCAAGCCAAGTTGCCAACATAATGGGAACAAGGGGGATGCAGGGAGCTGATTGATTCAGAGCAGACTCGGACATCTCTATTCTCATCAGTATTTTCAAAGTTTGTTTACATCCCCCACCAGCGTCGGGGGGTTAAAAAGCCAGATACATTTCCTGCTTGGGCCATCAAAGCAACTGAAGGTTTGCTGCCTGTTTTTCAAATAAGGTTTGAAACAAAAATTGAAGTAAAGTCCACCTCTGCCTGCAGCAGAAATGAATAGTGAAATTAGAACTTAAAATGACGTAACGGCAGAGACAGAACGAGCCCAAATATCTCAACTACAGAAGCTGTGAGAGTGGGAGGAAGGATGGGCCTCTGGGTAAAACACTGGCTTAGGCCTTAGGGTTCATTTCCCGGGTCTGCCACTGGAGTTGCTTATTCTTTCTGTGCTTCAGTTCCCCATCTATAAAAGGGGGCTAATCATATTCCATTTCTCCTACTTTTTGTGTCTTTTTTTCCTTTGGTTCATAAATTTCTTAGGTCTTAGCCAGCCTCTTGCTGTGTGGTACAAGAGGGCTCCAATCTCAGGTGGCATCAGTGCTTATAGTGGTCTGAAAAAAGTGGGCGGGAGGTCACATCACCTTCACATCTGCCTGCCCCCCTGCCCGGCAATTAATTCTGCCCCTAATCACCAAATCAGTCCTGTTCCCCCTGTCCTCACATCAGTTCTACTCCCACATCTGTTCTGCTCCCCCGCACCTTGTCCTGTAGCTCCTGGAGTTCTTCACCCCCTCTCCCAGGCTGGAGCAGGCTGCAGTGGGGTCTCCCCTCTTCCGTCCCCAGCCAGCTGGGGCAGGGAGGGAAGGGAATGCAGCCACTCTGAGCTGCTGGGCTCTTTCTGCTCCTTCACCCCTCTTCCCTCCTGTGAGAATGGTGTTGGATTGCTGAGGGGTGGGGGAGAAATCGCTGATGGATTCCTGCAGCAGGCCTGAATGGCTGCTCTACCCCAGGAGGCAGGCAAGTGGGGAAAGCAGCCAGTGAGAGGGCAGTATGAAAACTATACACTCCTCAGCAACCCAGTTTGCCTCCTAGAAATTGTATTTCCTGGGCCTGCAACCCATTTTGACCTGGCGCACTTTAAGCTCTAGTTGAGGTCTCTAAGTGCTACCTTAGTATAAACAAACAAATGGTCACAAATAGTGTTGGCTTTCTTCCCATAAGGAACCTAGTTATTATAAAACCTAGAAAAATATTTATCAAAGAGGGTTCAGGAACTGAACGTTTGTCTTCATTTTAAGGAACAAAAAGACATGTTCAAATTCTGATGCAATGGCTGCAAAAAGGTTTATTCAAAAATGTAAAATGGATGCACCTCACTGTATATGTAATTTCATACTTTAAACCAGAACTCAGAACTACTCAGTATATTGCTCTTAATGAACATTAAAAACAAAATAAATGTAACAATTAGTACTTGAATTTATCAAGCCTCTTTCTACTTATTCTTCCTCTTGAAGCTGGCAATCTTCATAGTGAATGGCCCCTATTTTTAACCGCAGACAAGCAAATATGTTAGTGTAAATTACCTTTTCAATATGCCAGTCCCTGTAATCTGCAGGGATTTTTTTCTATCTCAATAAAAACTCACTATCAAAAGACATTATGCTACAGTGTCTGCATCTCCTTTAATCCCCTATTAAACCTTTTTTAACACACGTATTAGTTGGTTCCCAAAAATACTTTGAAGACCTTTAAAACCGTGGATACTGGCTCATAAGAGGCTGCTTCAAAAGCCAGAACTCTCATATTCATGCTGGAAAATCTTCCTAGCACCTAGCTCTTTTGAACTGGTTCCATTTGATATCTGTAGCAAAATACAAATCTAAATAACATCACTGCCACCTAGAAAATATTTACATACATTGGCCAGATACTCAGCTGCTGCTGGGGATGTAAGCCAGGAAAGAATATAGTTTTCTGCTTTTATCGGTTATTTGCAGTGTTGTTGTAGTTGTTTATGAGCTATTTGTTACACATACTTGGTGTTAGAAATACTGGTGCAGTGACCCAGACGTCTGTGTAACAAAGATCTGAGTGGGTTTTCTCTACATTTTATGTATTTTCAAAGCTATTAAACCAATTAAAAAAAACCCCTCTTAAAATGCAGTCTGACTAGGCAAATACAGGATTTACATGGTCAGTTTTAGAGACCAGGCAAAAATTAACTCACTCTTTCCTTTTGCCAAAGGTATTTTGAAGGTAAAAATGTTAATATCAGGTACTTAAGGCACTTGGACATTATCAATTTACTGGTCTTTATGATCTATATATTCATTTTAGTACAACAAAGAGGGAACAGATAATATTGCAAACTTCTTGATAAGAATGTGAATGAGATTAATGAGGAAAAAAGCCTTGACATTTCTTCCAAACTAAGGGCCTCAGACCCATTCCTGACTAAAGACCTCTCTACGCTGCCTCAACACAAATAAATCGTAAATAAAACAACAACTACAATAGGCAAAATTCTGCCTTCTACAGAATGCTAGGGAGAAGGCCTACTGCCTAGAGACACTTCTGTTATCTGGTCTTCATCTCCTGTTCTTCCCAGCACCCTGTAGCCAAATATTGCTTGATACTTGCATGGGTGCATTAGAGGATAGAGGAAAGTGCTCCCTGCACCTTCATCCCCCTCCCACACACCTGCATTGAGCCAACTGTGATTTCCCAGTAAGAGATATATACATCAGAAGGGGGCTGGGGAAATTAAGCCTGTGTGTGGCATTAGTCTTGCTCTAAGCAGGAGGTGAATTTTGATGCCTTAACAGCTAGTTGGGACTTTACATCTCTATTCTCCAGATTTGAAGGATGCCTGACTTCATACATGTTTTCTATGTTGCTGAATCTCCTCTCTGCCCCTGCACATGTTGAGCAGTAGTAGCATACTCTGCCTCATTAATTTCACTGGGACTATGCATGTACGGATGGTACAATACAGCCAGGTAATATGATCAAACCTGCTTAGGCATGTTTGAAAATTCCAACAGATATTTATCTGCATCCATAGGCCCTAAATACCTTTGAAAAACTGGCTGTTAGTCTCTCTCTGTCTCAGTTCCCCACCTGTGAAATGGGGATAATAGTACTCTCTACCTCACAGGGATGTTGTGAGGTAAATACAGTAAAAGGTTGTGAGGGGCTCAGATACTACTGTAATGGGGGCCATTTAGGATATGCCTACACTACAGTGTAATCCCTAACTAAATGCCTGACCCTGTGCAGTTCTGAGCATAATAGATAGATGCTACTGTTACACTGAGCTTCTTCAACTCCCATTTCAATCACTAGGAGGTGAGGTGCCCATGCACCATCTTGAAAGAGACACTAAGGACCTTCTAGGACTAGGGCTTTCAGGGGGTTCTCAAACTTCATTGCACCGTGACCCCCTTCTTACAACAAAAATTACTACATGACCCTGGGCGGGGGGCAGGGCAGGGGTGGACCCCGAGCCCCGCTGCCCCAGGCTGAAGCCCTTCAGCTTCGGATTCAACCCCAGCAAGTCTAACGCTGGCTCTGGTGACCCCATTAAAATGGGGTTGCCGCCCACTTTGGGGTCCCGACACACAGTTTGAGAAACGCTATGTTAGACATATCGCAGCAAAAACAGTTTAAAGTTCCTTGGATAATCTAACCTGCCATTGACACAGAGAAAGCAGTGGATACTGATACTGAACATGTCCTGTCTCTGCAATGCCAGCTCTTCTACTTTCTAGGCTGCAACTGCACTGGAAAATTTAGGACTTTTAATTCACCACCATTGCAGCTCCACCAGTGATAACAACAATGGCAACTGCAGTGTAGACATGACTCAAACATTTTTATCACCATGCTGTGTCACCCTGCTGTTGTAAGAGTGCTCAACTATCTGTATATATGCCAAAAGGGAATCGATAAGGTGGCAGTTGCTGGCACTCAAGAACATGCAGCACAGTTCCTGGGTGCTGTAGGACTCAAAGCTTGCTGTCATACACTACAAGTGGTTTCCTTTGCAAAGCTCTTTACATCAGCTCCCAACACCTACCATAAGGAGGGTCAGATGACGGGGGGCAAAAGCACTGTGCCCTACCTACACTACAGACGCCACTGTAGCTAACACTGATGAAGATGCGGTAGTGCTGAATATTGGATCCTAATTTTCCTAGGGTAGATAAGGCCTTAAATACGATATTCAACATTCCCAAAGGAATAACAATTGAAAATATATATTCAGTCTACTCTAATCTGTTGTATTCATCACCGATTACCATTATAACTTTATTGTTTTGATTATATTTTGATTATATTTAATTTAAAAATATGTAAGTCTCTCTCATATTCATATATATTAACAATTTTATAGTTACTTTATATGGTTACTTTGGAAGGCCTCTCTTATTTGACATGTTATTTGCTCTTTTTAAGTGAGTGAATATGTACCTCATGTTTTAGGAATCTGCCTACCAGATATAAATCCAGGAGAGAGAAACCTTTAGACCAAGGTGCCACAGGACCCTTTGTCACTTCTTTAGACCAATGATCACCTTGCTCCCTTTTCATGTTTTTATTTTCATAGTGACCTTTGACAGCTAAGTTCTCACTGGTTCATTGAGTTGGATATTTTTCATTACCATTCTTACAATTTCTGGGACTGTCATAATCATCTCTGCAGTTGGTGCATTATCGCTGGCATGGATGAACATTTCCAAGGCCCCATGTGGATTTTCTACAGTGCCACATCCAAATGAGTCATTCCCCCACTCTGGTTTCATTATCAGTTGCTGCTTGTGGTTCAAGTTATACATCTCTCTCAGACTCTCTTTCAATCTGCTTGTCATTCAAAGCTTCAGGGAAAGCATTCAAACCAATATTGTTCTACATTCATATCTGAGAATGTGTTCTGAACTATTACCATGCCGTAGAAGAGGTGATTATCCTTTATTCTGTAACCTTTAATGAAATTATCTGTCTCAGCCTGCAAGAGCTGTTGACATCTGTGCTTTTGGAAATGTAAATAGCTGACATTACTCAGTTCAGTTTCAGGTGTAACAAAATATGCGATTCAAGACATTTAAGACTCTTAGAATAAAAGTGATGATATAAAATGTCACCATATTAACAGCATATGTACCACATTTTTAGCCGATTTCTTCTAAGCTTGTAGATGCAACCATCATTGTTATATCGGTAACAAAACACATTTATAGCACCATAGGGTTGCATGTACAGTGGGGGTTATTGATGAGGAGATGATGATGGGAAGAGGGATTAACTAAAACATTGATGTCATATTGTAAGTAAAACAGGAAACAATGGATCAGATTCTCCACAGTCTTGCACTTGGTATAGTCAATTAATCCTGTGCAAAGTAAAACACTGCCAACTCAGAATGGTAGCATTTTACTTTCACTTCACACTTGTGTAAGTGATTCATACTGTAACTCCTCACTTAACGTTGTAGTTATGTTCCTGAAAAATGCGACTTTAAGAGAAACGGTGTTAAGTGAATCCAATTTCCCCATAAGAATTTATGTAAATAGGGGGGTTAGGTTCCAGGGAAATTTTTTTTGGCCAGACAAAAGGCATTATATACATTTTAAACAATATTAAACAAGCAATTTAATACAGGTATAAGTTTTAAACAATTTTAAAGAAACAGTTTAATACTACAATCACCATTGCTGAGTATGAAGCAATGGGAACATCATGAAGCAATGGGAGGTGCCCCACCGTACCCCACCCGGGCACAGCCCACTGGCACTGCAGACAATAAGGCAGGCAAGGACGCTGAAGATGCCATAGGCTAGGGAAAGCATGTTGCGCAGCAGCAGCGGCAGCTTCCCCTACTGTGCAAGCACTAGGGGTGGGGGGCTCAACCCTCGGCCCACCCACTCCACCCCTTCTCCCAAGCCTCCACCCTTAATCCACCTCTTCTCCCCCCCCACCTCTTCCCCCTTTACTATGCATTCCGTGTCCTCGCTCCTCCCCCCTCCCTCCCCTGCCTCCTGCCCACGGCAATCAGCTGGCTTGGGAGGCAGGGGAGGGAAGGGGAGCCTGCGCACCGAGTCCTCGCTCCTTCCCCCACCCTCCTGCCTCCTGAACTCTGCAAACCAGCTAATTGCCGCAGGCAGGAGGTGAGGGGAGCAGGGGTAAGGCGCTGATCCGTGGGGTCTGCTAGTGGGCATGAGGCGCTGGGGGGATGGTAGGGGAGCTGATAGGGGAGCTGCCAGCTGTGGACAAAGCAGGCAGACAAATGATGTTATAGTGGAGCACTGCACAACCTTAAAAGAAAATGCTCTGTAATTGAGCAGGGACATAAGATCGAAACAACGTTAAGCGAGAGGACATTAAGTGGGGGCGTTACTGTATGTTCCAAGGCAATAGAGAATGAGATCCATGAAATCCATCCTTGCAGAATTATCACTAGACAGTCAGTTTAATCAGAAAAGTAGCAACTATTTAAATTTGTACTGGTTCTGGTCAAAAACATGAGTCTGTATAGGTGGCATCGTGTGAAAAGTATTTGTAGCTGTGAGTGCAACACCTCAAGGGCTGATTACATTTATTCCATCTGGGCTTTGCTCCATTGGTGAAAATAAAATCAACAGTATCCCCTAGTCTTTGTCAGAGCACAGGATAGCTGTAGATAAAAGACCCATTAAAAATGGCAACAATTACGCCACAGTTTGGTTTGTGGCACAAACATGTCAAAATGGGCATTCTTAGTGTAAACTAAGATTACAACATTGTTTAAATGTATTGTTTGAGCTTTGTGACTGTGTTTTTGTGTGCGTATAAATGGGACATATGTTGTGCCTCTATAAACTGTATTGGTGGTGGTATAAAAATATCAAGATTTGTTTTTTAAAGAGACATTTCCCAGTGATGCCTGTATAAATATGCAGAGCCATTACAAGATGTTTTTTAAACTATTAATTAAACAAGCCATTAGTCATCCAGCCATTTACAGAATTTCCATACTGTACAGGAAGCCTAGCCATATTAATGTGCTCAAGGCTCTTAAGATTTGCATATGTAACACCGACATCGGCAGGCAGGTTCGAACGGGGGACCTCTAGAGCTTAGTGCATGAGCCTCTACCGCATGAGCTAAAAGCCAACTGGCTGTTAGATAAGGCTGTAGCGCAGACTCATTTGCTCTCTCTCTTTAAGTGGTCTCAGTGCCACTAGATGGGACAGAACACCACACCCAGCAGGTGTGTGGGTTACACATACTCATCCAGTTTAAACAGTCTGAATTTTAGGGGATTCAGTACCAGTTGTGCACCTAGCAAAAAGGTGAATCTATCCTTTAGTTGAACACTAAATGCCACATATTCCTGTTGTGCTAATGTTGTACAGGTTGGTAACCTTACACAGACAATCCAAATGCAAATGATAGTTCAGCACACAAACCTTGGTCTTCCAGGTATTTTTACAGAAATCTGATTCATGAATAATCTGCATTTATCTGTCTATTACATCGATTCCAAGGCCAGATGGGACCATTGTGATCATCTTGTCTTTCCTCCTGCCTAACACAGGCCATAGAACTTCCTTGATATAATTCCTTTTGAACTAGAGGCTGAGCATATGTCTTTAAAAAACATCCATATTTGATTTTTAAACTATGTAGATGCCTGAGTCTCCTTTCACTTACACCAGTTTTATGCTGATTTAACAGCTCTGAAGCCAGTGGAGTTACTCCTAGTTTAATCCGACCTGTGTATATAAAAGAAGAATATATTGACACACAGTCCCAATTACTATAGTATCTGAGCACCTCACAATAATTAAGGAATTTATCATCACAGCACTATATGCACTAGGGAATTACTTAGTTCATATGTAGCTCTTTCCTCACTTCCTTTTCTTGTTATGCTGGTTGCACAACTTTTGGGCATGACTGTTTGTTCCGGAATCATGATAGGATATTTCTGTATGTAGGGTTTATTACTGTTAGAAAGAAAGAAAAATTCTTGCATTCCTAAAGAAAATATAGCATCACTTGCTCAGGCACTTTACTGATTTACCTGATAGGATAAGTGACTAGAATTCACTAGACTAGAGTTTGATAGAGTTAATTCCCCTTTTAAGAGGCCCAATCATGAAGATTACAAGCCTGATTCTTCTCTCACAAACCACGAGTAGTGCCAATGAAATAAAACCACTGAAATCAAGGTCGCCGTAAGATGGTGTAAGCGAGAAGAATCAGGCACTATATCATACTTTCCCACTCCACCAATCCCTTGAATGAAGAATGCTTCCTTCCACCTGGTCTCTGGTATTACTGCCCATGTTGGAATCATTAAGTCAGCCATCAAGATACTGTACTTTGTACTGTGTGGGATAGCTGACTGGTTGACTGACTCCCCCTCTCATTACTGGCCTTCTGCAGTCCTTTTTCAGCTGATTTAACTAGCTGATTCAATGACATATAAATAGTATTTCAGATAAATCAACACCTCCTTATAATACTTTTCTAACGCCTTTTCTAATCTCACTTCTGGATACATAAAAAGAACCATAACACTTTCTGATGAGTTATTGAATCCTTTCAGAAACTTGATATATGCTCAGTGCAAGGTTTATTAAAGATCGAGGGATATAGGCATATGCATTAGCAAAGTCTAGCCAAGTAAATTATTCTTGTCTGTTTCAGCTTCACAAATCAATTGATCTACCCCACTAATGTGTTCCAAGATTTCTGAAAGCAGGCACTCCTTTTTGCACAGAGGTGTCCAAATATACTGATCATAAAAAGCTTTTTTTTAAATCAAGCTTAAGCAGCTGAACATCAAGATATCAGAAAGAGTTATTATTCAGTTTTCTTATCCTAATTCCGTATTCTTTGTCTAGATACTAGTGGTTGGTACCATGTAAAGATCACAGACCAACAAATAGAGAGAGCAGATAAAATTATCTGTGGTTATACTGAGGTGGGGAGAAGTATTTTCACCGAAATCTTTGCTTAGCAAAGAAGTTAACTGTGTAGTATCCCCAGGTTCTCTCACTTCATTTTATTTATTTGCTTTCCATCACTCATTATGCAGGCTCTGCGTGCATGTTTCATATTTAAAGCAATAGGCACAATTTAATAACAAATGTCAGATTAAATAGACTCCAACTTGATCATGAAATTCTTTGCCTTCATCACAGCCAGCTCCCACAAAGACAAAAATCTGAGTAAACAGATTGGCCTTACACTGTGTCCGGAAAGTCAACAACTTGGGGCTCAGTCCTGCAAACCATATTCACCCGAGTAGTTCCATTGACTAGGAAACTCAGTGAGACTTCTTATTACTTTAGAAAGGACATTTAAATGAGTGAAGTTTGCAGGATTGAGCATTGGGGGTCTGTCAGGCCAAAAGGGAAAGCAAATAGATGTATAGATTCATACTTCATAAGGGACCATTGTGATAATCTAATCTGATCTCCTGTATAACACAGGCCATACAACCTCCCTGTATTAATTCCTATTTGAACTAGAGCATATATTTTAGATAAACATCCAATCTTGACATTAAACTTTCCAGTGATGGAGAATGTACCACATAGACACCACCAGTTCTGGGTCACTTTTCACTAAATTCATATGAAACAAATTTAAAAACAACGAAAGAAAGAAAATGGGTACATTCTCCTTGAGAGAACCCAGTGTATGTCTCTTCTTTAGCAAACTGCATTTGAACTGAACCCAAAATGGCAGCTGCCTTCCGCAACGATCAGATTCCTAGAAATGTAAAGGAACACAATTCAGGAAACAAAATCATAAGAATTACCCAGCGGTATACACCACAGCTTATTGCATGCTTTTCTTTTCTATATATATTTATAATTTTGTATTCGTTTTTCAAATACAACAAATATACCAAAATCCCAGATATTGCATGCATTTCTAAAGTCCCTGTTATTTTGTCATCTGGTGTATCTGATGAATGATGCATCAGATTCCCACTGGGGGGCTGATTCTGAACAGAGCAAATGTAGAGCGTTGCCTGTAGAAATACAAGATAGAAGATGATATGCAGAACGAGGAGTGTACAGGAACTCAATCCTGCTTTGAGAATTCTTCAGTGAGACCATCTGTGTTCCTGATTAGTGACAGACGTAAGGCCCAAAAGGAGAACACATAGTTAAATATTTCATCATAAGAATCTACTCCTAGACACTATGAAGTTAGGTGCACTATGCAGAATAAATAAAATAGGTTGCCTAGATGTCCATATTTTCTCAGACACATCCATTTTCTGCCCACGCCTCTCCCCTTTTTACCCTCTACACTTCTGAGCTGTAGCTTGTGGGACTGGACACTGCTCGTTGTGAAGTACCAAGGCTACAACTTTGCCTTACATGCACCCATGAGTATCTTGCCCTGGTACCCATCAAATACAATGTTTTGTAGAATCAAGACCAAAGGCAGCTATACTATCTCCTTGCCTCCCTCAGTCAGAACAACTTGCTCATAGGGAGTGGCCATCTAGGAGCATGTGGCCCATAGGATTCCATAACTCACGCTGTGGAAGGCCTGCATAAAGAGCTGGGGATTCTTTGCTCAGATGGTGGTAGAATTGGGTTTAACCATATCTCCAGTAGAAGAAAATTCCAGTTAAGGGTCCTCTGCTGAGAAAGTCTTTCTTCTTCCCCACAAGTTCTATCGATGCCAGTTTCTTAAATAACTTTTACATTCAAATTTTGAAATGTTGACAAAGTCATGACAAAGGTAGAAAAATTAGTCAAAGGTGAGTAAAATGGAACAAAGGAGATTTAAACATTAACGTTCATTTTCAAAAGTGACTGAGTGATTTTGGGTGGTTCCATATTTGGTTGTCCAACTTGAGATGCTTTAAAGAGCTTGGTTTTTAGAAAGTGCTGCGCACTATCCCTTAAAAGCATTTCAAGTGGGGCACCCAAAATTTGAAGCACTCAAAATCACTGGTCACTTTTGAATATTTCAGCCCCCGCATTCCTCCATATATTTACTGAGAATTCTAAAGATTACACAAAGAGGTTAAGACACGATTGAAAGTAAAATAAAGGAAGTTTACACAAGACAGTAGGATAAGTAGCAGGAAATATTTCCAAAACACATGACCAGTGTCACTTCCTTCTTTACATGAATACAAAACACTTACATGCTCTAAATCTATTAGCACATCGTAATATTTTAGAAAATAATGTCATTGTGTACAGTGATGTAAAATTCATTATTCATGTGCCTACATCTTTCATTTATTTAATCCTAGATATAGCAGTTCCCTTGATGACCAGAGGAAGTGAACATAGTCAATGAAGATGAAAGAAAGCTGTAACTTCTATCCAAAATTCAGTGTCTATTTTTATCAAACTTTTTTTGTTTGTTTTTTCCAGAGACACAGCACAATCCCACATAAGAATGGCCATACTGGATCGGCCCAGTGGTCCATCTAGCCCAGTATCCTGTCTTCAGACAGTCACCAATGCCAGATGCTTCAGAGGGAATGAACAGAACAGGCAGTCATCAAGTGATCCATCCCCTGTTGGCCAATCCCAACTTCTGGCAGCCAGAGGCTAGGGACACCCAGAGCATGGGGTTGCATCCCTGATCATCTTGGCTAATAGACACTGAAGACTATCCTCCATGAATTTATCTAACTCTTTTTTTGAAACCTGTTCTAGTTTTGGCCTTCACGACATCCCCTGGTAACAAGTTCTACAAGCTGACTGTGTGTTGTGTGAAGAAGTACTTCCTTTTGCTCGTTTTAAATCTGCTGCCTAGAGATTTCATTGGATGACCCTTGGTTCTTGTGTTATGTGAAGGAGAAAATAACACTTCCTTATTCATTTTCTCCACAGCAGTCACGATTTTATAGACCTCTTCATATCCCCCCTTAGTCATCTCTTTTCCAAGCTGAAAAGTCCCGGTCTTTTTAATCTCTCCCCATATGGAAGCTGTTCCATACCCTTAATCATTTTTGTTGCCCTTCTCTATACCTTTTCCAATTCTAATATATCTTTTTTGAGACAGGGCAACCAGAACTGCATGCAGTATTCATGGGCATACCAGGGCTTTATATAGTGGCACTATGATATTTACTGTCTTATTATTTGTCTCTTTCCTAATGGTTCCTAACATTCTGTTAGCTTTTTTGACTGTGTATTGAGTGGATGTAAACAAAGATCCACAAAGACTTCATAATCTCTTTCTTGAGTGGTAACAGCTCATTTAGATCCCATCATTTTGTATGTATAGTTGAGATTATGTTTTTTAATGTGCATTACTTTGCATTTATCAACATTGTATTTCATCTGCCCAGTCATCCAGTTTTATGATATTGCTTTGTAATTCTTCACAGTCTGCTTTACACTTAACTATCTTAAGTAATTTTGTGTCATCTGCAAATTTTGTCACCTCACTGCTTATCCCTTTTTTCAGATCATTTATGAATATGTTGAACAGCACTCGTCCTAGTACAGGTCCCTGGGGGACCCCACTATTTACCTCTCTTCATTGTCAAAATTGACCATTTATTCCTACCCTTTGTTTCCTGTCTTTTAACCAGTCACCGGTCCATGAGATGACCTTCCTTCTTATTCCATGACTGCTTACTTTGCTTAAGAGCCTTTGGTGAGGGACCTTGTCAAAGGCTTTCTGAAACTCCAAGTATACTATATCCACTGGATCACCCTTGTCTACATGTTTGTTGACCCCCTCAAAGAATTCTAATAGATTGGTGAGACATGATTTCTCTTTACAACAGACATGCTGACTCTTCCCCAGCAAACAGAGTTCATCTGTCCTGTCCCTATTAAAGACAACACTTGCTCAAGGAATTCCAAGTAACTCAGCTCCCTTGGAACCAGGTTCATCTCATTATGCTTCCCTGCACCATGCAAAGAGGATTCACCCTAATTACTTCAGTAGTGCAGATTTCCTCCCTTGGGATTTCCACCGAGGGAGAATCGCTTTAATTTGCACCAAGGAGGAAAGAGAGAGGATACTGTGCCCACTCACATGCTCTGGTCTCTGGCCAGCATTGTTCAGTTTTGGGGGCTACGCTGGTCCACTGCAGCCAGCCTGCTCCCCCAATCCTAGTGAAAATTCAATGAGGATTAATCAGTTAGGGCCAAGTGGGGCTTACACTGCATAGTGGCGCAGTGGGTTAAGGAAGAAAAAGACTAACCCCAATATGCTCCTCCCAGAACTTTGGGGTTTGGACTGCTAGGGGTAAAAAGGTGCTATGTACCTGCTACTCCACCCTGAGCAGGCAGGAGAGTAGATGGTGCCATGGCTCCATCTGCAATGTGCCATCCAGTTCAGCTGAGCCAATGTGTGCAAATGTTAGTGATCTACTATGGGTACAATACCAAGACCCTAGACCTTTTGTCACTAAAATGGTTCATGGTAGTTGCCACAGCTTGTAAAATAAATAAGTTATACACTCTTTCCATTCTGGTCATTTTTCTGAGCTTGTCTCATATTAGTTCAGTGTGGTTATTCAGACCAGTCATGCTTTCTCTGTATGGCGCTGCCTGTGAGTTTTGAACCTCTTCTGTGGAGTTGATTGACTTTTCACATTGCCGTTTTCAGACATCACACCAAGCTCCAACATCTCTGTCATAAGCTGGTTCTGAGATACCCACCCCTCCGCAATAAAACCCACTTATTGTGGTTGACCTAATGATTAACTTCTTGAGCATATAAGAAGCTGAGGCTTCTCATCATTTTAAAGCTGCTTACTTCTATTTAGGGCACTTGTGACGTGCTGCAGAACCATACTGGCACAACATAAATCCTACCCTTTGGTGTTTTTAGCGAAGGGCACTGAGACAGGCTGAATTACTGCCTGCTTTTCTGAAACAAGATGAAGACACCACACACACTTGTGTAGAGAAGACTCAGATGCAGAGTGACTCTTTTGTCACATTAATGGACAAAAATTTGGAGTAGGAGAGTTGATCCCCCCCTCCCCCCACTAGTAAACAATAAGTATTTGTTGCTGAAGTTTGTTTATCTATTAGATATTTTTAGGCCATCTGGCATCATAGTTATCTAAGTTATCTATGAAGTGAAGTTAACAGAAAGAATTCTAGTGTATTTATATAAATATTTTTTAAATTCCTTAATAGAAGGAATAGCGCCAAACCCTTACCTCAGTGGGAGTTGCAGTTGCTCATGATTGGACCCATGCAATTTTAAGAACTTCTTCTGGTGCTAATAATCAAATGTTAATTTCTAGTGATTTTGCTTGCTATGTGATAGCTACATACACACGCTTCTTTTCCCACCTTGATTTCTTTCATTTTGTATCTTTATCCACTCCGTCACCTTCCCCCTCATTTTCTTTTGACAGTGTTGCTGCTCAGAGGTCTGGGCAGAGCTGGCAGTTTCTATGTGAGCTTGAGGCTGCTGACTTCCCAATCTCACACTCTTCAGGACTTCCCTAGATCAGATGCAGCCCCGAATTAATTGTGAGCCTTTGAGGCATAGAATACAAGATGTGAAGATAGCAGCTGGCCCAGAAGAGCGTACTAGACCATCATAGTTCTTGTGGGATACCTGGGAAAGTAGGGAAAGAACACAGCTTGGATAGGGAAGACCCTAAGAATTCAGGTTAGTTTGAGGTTCAGGTTAGTTATTTTCTCTGAACCAGTTCATCCATCACTAGTTCATATACAGATGAGCAAGCATATACACAGTTACCTTTCACTATATTTCTCATAGGATTTGAAACTGACTGGCTGTAGCCATTAAAGATTGCATCCTATGGCAGATTTTGCAGGATTAGGGTCCTGGCTGAAATTCCAATTCATACCTTCATTATTTATCTTCCCCTCTAGTTTAACCTACATGAGTTATTCTTCATTTTCACTTTTACAAACACTCAGTCTTGCTGGAGCAGGATGGCTGCTGGGTTCCACGCCAGAGCTGGTTGTATTTCGGTGGTGTGGTGAAGTGATCCTCTATCCCTACAATCCATAAAACATTCTTGAGTCTTCTGAATGAAAGGCATATGGTCCATTGGGTAGTTTAATAAACTGGGGCTAGACTTAATTTGCAAATGGAGCTATTTGTACTTTCACTGCTTAGCTGTAACGATAGTACACACAGTTCAGTGTGTTCACAATATCCACACGGACAGAAGCTTAGATCTGCAGCCCCCTGGCCACACGAATGGTATCCTGAACTGGTTCTATTGCAATGCATTCTGCAAAGGTCCACTGACCAGGGCAGGGATTGGGCAGAGACAGCAGGACTGTCAGGAGTGTAGCAGCTTGGCTGGCAAACCTCCTATACTTCCCCGATGAGGTTCTCCTCTCTGCCCCCTCCACAGCCATACACCCGCATTTTGCATTGCACATCTTTACCTTCTGTAGAATATTCATTGTGTCAGACAGAGGGGAGTCTAGATATTATAATCTTTTTGTTACCCTCCGCCCCCAGACAATTTCCAACTGGAAATTTGCCTTCATAGGCAAAGTAAGCAGCACTCCCTCCATGGGCCTTCTAGCTCCAATAGAGCAAAAATGTATCCCAGCATCTGAAATGGAACCACAAATGTGTCTCTTAGCTGAATAACGGAGACAGCAAATTTCCATACTGGGTGCAAAGTCACAAGGCGAATTCCATGCTCACAAATCTTGGAGGGACTACACGAGTGAATTCCTGTGTTCAGATCGTTCTTTCCAGCCTTCCAGAGGCATGAGCTCCTCTGCTAAAAGTAGGTCCTATAGGAGTCCCTGTCAGCTTACCTGCTAGATCTACCTTAGAGTGAGCTCAGCTTGTCTTCTAACTGCCTATGCCAAATTGGGCAGTAACTTGGAGCATGACTTCGTTGTCGGGTCGACTTCTGAGAAGACCCATCCAAGTGTAAACAAGAGCAGGCAGGGGACTTGTATAGAAATAGCACCTCAGGTCCTGGGATAATCCCTGCAGGGAGAAGAGAGGTCAAGCGGCAGAATGGACCACAGCAGCTTCAATACTGGCAGGACACACTGAATTTCTGAAATCTTTATTATAACCTCTCATTTTAAAATATTACCTTATTGTTTGGGTTGGGTTGGTTTGTTATGTATGACTATGACGTAGACAAGAAAGGCAAAGTTAATACCAATTGGCTGGGCTATACACAGGATCCCCTAAATCCTGTAGATATGGAACTAGTCACAGAAACCTGGCTGCCAGATTTAAACTTTAATTAATAATAATGATGATACTTGTTATCCCTGCTGGCTACAGATGTAATCTTCCGGATGTGTCCTGATGAAGTGTCATCTTTTCGAATCTGCAATATATCCTGAAATTCTGGCTCAGTAGAGACATAAGAGGTTCCCATTCATATCAATTGGGTGTTTACCCTGAAACCTAATGGTAACTTAATATCAACACTGTTAACTATTCCACCGCTGATGCTTTCAGCAGATTCAGATAATGTATCCATTGCTGATCAAGGCAGTGGTAAACTGGGATTTATAACAACTAGTTGCCATCATGAGTTGCTGAGGGAGGGGAACTAGGAATTCAAGCACTCACTAAAATATTAAGTCACTTCTATCTCTGCCCTCAATGGAGAGAAGATGCTAGTGCTAAAGATCCCAGTGCTAAAAACAAGTTCATTTTTTCCTAGGGGAGAAAAACATCTGCTGCTCCATACCTCATTTTCTCTCAACATCTTCTAGAAGATAGTTATATATTATAAGTACATTGAACATTTGGGACAACATCATATGTAAACACAATCCAAAACGTCTACAGAATTTAATAGCAAATAAAAAGGAAATATAATAACTAAGAACCAGCGACACAGTGTGATCTGGTGGATAGGCACAGCACTCAGGAGACCTGGGTTTGAGTCCCAGTTCTGCGACTGACCAGCTGGTCAGACCTTGCACGAGTCACTTCACCTCTCTGTCTTGACAACTTGGCTTGTGAACTCTTTGGGTCAGGGACTGTTTGGAACTCTTTGTACAGGGCCTAGCACACTGGGGTCCGGATCTCAATCGCCACCTGTAGGCACTATTGTAATATAAATAATGATAACAGGAACACAGTACTTGTGGGGCCTAATTACACTAATGATTAACAAAAAACATACATTTACTGTCATTATCAAAAACAGCTGAGGCTTCCCAGCTACTGTCTGGGAGATACTGGAGTGTGAGGTGAAATAACTCCTATACACTGACTCAACACCTCCCAGGAACTGGTTAGCATCGCACAGGCTCATGCTCCAATGTGAATAAATCAGTTACAGATGCTTTAACTAGGAGAATTATTTAATAAGTTCGTTCCCTCCCCCAGAGGCATACAGCAAGAACACTAAGTTATAATGTGCGCCAACTTTATAATGCTGTTAATTGTGTCTTTGTCTCAGGTGCAACAGATTGGTCACAACACATCCTGATTGCTTATAATGTGGGGAGTTATAACATCAGAACAGGCTCTCAGTATGCAGGCGATGTGTGAGGCAAGGTATCAAATATACAACAGTAGAATCCAAATCTGTGGTATTTTACTACTACTATCACTTTAATTTAGGCAACAGTACCTATCCATTGAAAAAATTGGCCAACTTCTAGTTCTCGTCCCAGAAACCATCAGAAATAAATTACAGCAAAGCTTAAAACCTCACCAGATCAGCGAGTGCAAGAACATTTGGCATTTTAAAAATGAGGTTCAAGTGCTAGAGTAAGTCCGGCACCATGACACGGCAACGCCGTGCTTCTGAAATATGTTAGACATTTCTAACTATGTGGGATCTGACTTAGCAGAAGCAAAAATGTGTTATCTTTATTTTTATTAGTCACAGAGCACCCTTCATTATAAAGCATGGCAAAAAGCAGGATCTCTTGCCTGGAGGAGTTTTCAGTCTTGTGTTCCAGAGTTTGGTAAATTTGAAAGAGGTCTGAAAGAAATGGTACATCAGTGACATTTAGTGGCGCCTAGAAAATATCCATTGAATGCGTTAAGGTGTCACCAACAGGGAGGGGGTTAATATTGTATGAATCTAATGATGAGTTCCCAAGAATTCTGTTCTCCCTGTATTTTATTTATTTGGATTTAAATAATAAAAAGATGACTGTGTAAGCCTCTAGGCACCCTAAAATGTAATTAGTAATACAGTAAACCCCAGCACCATTCAAATAGTACTTTCAAACAGGAACTCAGCTAGTCAGCTAGCTACAGAAACTCCTTTGCACCCCTTCATCATTGCGGGATGCACACCCTCATCACTCTCCTATAGAACATTCCACCAGCTCCAGTGCGTTAGACAAGGAAGAGTGATTCCACACAGCATGCATTGAATGTCTCCGATCAGTTCATAGAAATCAGAGTAAAAATATGGTGGAAGTGGGCTGTGCCAGGAGCCTTTCGTTCATTCTGGCAAGCTCTTCCTTTAATGTCTCTCAGCAATGCAACCCACAGCGAGAGGCACTGGTGGCACTCCATCATGCAGCAAGCAGACAGATTGCTGAAGGCTTTTGCATAGCAAAGCCCTGGAGCACTGACCTGTGCAGGAGAATTAGTGCATTGGGCAGATGGTGCAAAGTCACTCAAACAAGCTTCCCCTTCAGGGCAACGATGGTGGCTCCTGAAACAACCCACTGCTCTAAATAACGTCAGGGTCTTTGTTTTTGAGGGATCAATTTTAAAGGTCCAGCATTGTTGCTTGTGTTAGCACTTGCCGCCTCAGAGGGTCCTTTCCCCAGTAAATCAGTGTCAAGGTTTCACACACACACAAAAATGGGAGAGAAAATTACATTCCCCCACCCCTCTTTAGACTGTTAGTGATCACTGTACAAGCCTCTGTAAAACTAAACTGAATAAAGTAATAGAAAATACAACACAGGCAACAATTCTCTGCTGACAAGAGCTGGACTAAAATGCCAGATGTTTGGCTGTCAGCCTGTAGTGCAATCTTGATCAGACAAACATCTCCAACAACTTCAGAGTGTTCTAGTGTCATTCTTCTTATTCATTTTTTAAACTCCAGCAACATTTTAGGCACTCAGCTAGATACAAAATGAAGAGATTTTATGCCGCAGAGAGCTTAAAGTCTAAGGGTATGTCTACCCTCCAGTGGGAGGTGTAATTTCCATCTTGGATAGACATACATACCCCAGGTCTGATTGAACTAGCATGCTAAAAATAGCAATGAAGCCGCGACTGCATGGACAGTGGGACAGGTTAGCCACCCCAGGTACAGTAGGAAGCCCAGGGCAAGGAATAACTTGGTGGCCTGATCCAAAGCCCATTGAAGTCAGTGGACATGCTGCCAATGACTTCAGTGACCTTTGGATCTGGCCCTTGAAGGGGTTTGCTTTGTTTTTCGCAAGGAGCTTCCCCATTCCTTAGGCCCCTTTGGAAATCCCAGCTGTAATGTTTGGATTGGTTCACTTCTCGCGGACACATGGAAGAAACACATTTTAATGAGGGACTTAAATACAGGAAGGGGGTGGGTTGGTGAATCACAGTTGAGAGAGCGTCCCTTGTAATAGGGGTGGGCTGTGGAAAACGGCCTGGAGCCCAGGAATGGAGGAAACGAATGAGCCAGGGAGGTGGGCATGGTTGGCAGAGCACAGGGAGAGGAGATCAGAGATGAGGGCTGGCATAGAGTTGCGTAGGGCCATAAGGTGAGGGCAAATGGCATGATTCTCCACTCTCTTGCCCCTTGTGCAGTCATTTACATCTGTGTAAAGTGGGTGTAAAACAGTTCCATTTTGATCTGGTAGCGTTTCACACCCATTTTACACAAGGTATAAGGCAGCCGAGATGCAAACTAAAGAAGTTTAAATTTGAGGCAGAGATTATATTATTACAGAGGTGACAAAGTGAGTCTATAGCCAAAGTTCCATTAAGATTTGCATTTAAATCAGGGATCAAACTTCCTTGCTCCGTATGAAGATTATTTAGCTTCCTCAGTTTTATTGCACTTATTTCTCAGTACAGAATCAATTTTATGAATGGATATTTACTAGTAACTTGGCTAGTTTAATTGATAAGCATTTAAAAATTACCCCTTTTTTGAATGAGTCCAAATCTTCTGATCCTTCTAGGAAAGTAATCTGAAGTCTGAGAATTAAAAAATTGACTCAAGGATGATTCCAAAATCAAAGATATTGGCTGCTTTTCTTGAGGTGCAGTTTTTTTGATATATGAACAATATAACCATTGCTACTGACATTGCAACGTTTCTTACATAGTATATTTTCATCTAATTCATTTCTCCAAGAACATATTTTGCAGGGACAATAGTAGCATGTAATTCAACCTGCACCAATTATTTTTGATGGAGTTGTGCAGCGTACCTTTATAAGGTAAGTCACCTATAACTAGGCTGCTAGAGAAAGCATTCTGAGGGCTGAGGTTTTGGTCTGAATGCACTTCACTGATGTTGTCACTGAAGCTGTGCAGAGGACAGAAATCCCATTTCACAAAGGATTTTGAAATGTGGCTTCAAAATTTTCTACAAACAAAATTCCAAAAATAATTCACTTCAGACTAATCAAAAAAACGGGAAACAAAAAGTTGTTTCAAACTGAAAAAGTAAAAACAGTTAGTTCTCCAAAATGTTAATATGGGACATTTCAACATTGTTGGAACTTTCTGAAACAAAATTGTGGTGAAATTGATAGGATTTTACAACGCATGTCAATGTTGACAAGACTACATTTTCCAAGTTTCTGAAGTTTTTCTGACCAGCTCTAGTAGTTCTCACCAGTGCAAACCCCCAGTGTGGATGTGCTGCACCCACGTACAGCAGGGCTTGCAGAAATGTGGCTTAGCTTGGTTTCAAACTGGGGTAAGTTACATTGATGCAGCACAAGGGATTGACAAAAGGAGACGGAAAGGAAGGACAATTATACCAGGTACCTGAGTCCAGAGGCCTCCTAAATATCTGTAACTGGAGTGCAAAGGGGGAGAATTAGGAGAGGTTGGCCTCATTTGGGGCCCCAATACCAGGCCCCAAATTTATTTAATTGGGACTGCCCAGCACAGCTACAATGGGGGCAGGGCTGGGGGCTTGGACAAGTGCAGCTATAGCTACACTGGGTCACAAAGCTCTAATACACACAAACCCTTAGTTACACATGGCTAGTTACATAATTCAGCTCTTCGCTGGCTGAGTGACGAGCCAGAACCTGCACTCTCACTTTTCTCTCGAATCGTAGACAGACTGCAGGAATGGAGGTGGCTCTCCTGCCCTTTTCTTAAAGACTGTAGAGAAGCGCTTTCTAAGGTGTAAAGACAGGCCTTCCTCTCTCAGCCCTAGGGCAGACCTTGCCCACTGTTCTTGATCATTGTTTTCCCTGTCCTCCCTTTGCTTCCATCCCGCTGCAGCCCTCTCTTATTTTCCACTAATACACTATCCAGCGTAGTCACATCAATCTGTGCATATACAGTTTTTGCAAGTATAACAATTGCATGTATAAAATGTTATTCATATAAAAATATATACATAGAACTTAGGTGCTGACACTGGATTGGACAGTGGCTGGGGTGCAGAAGGTGCCTTCCTGGGCTAAGGATTGATTGAGGGTCTCAGAGGCAGAGAGCTGTATGGGCAACAGGACTGGGGAAATTACGGAGCCAGTGAAACAATCAGAGCTGCTCTGTTTAAATGTTATGCTCTCAGCAGAGAGCGCTTTAACTGACACTCATGTTTTCTTAATCATTGCTTAAAGCTTTACAAATTGCCAGGCTGCTGCTGCTGCTTCTCATGAAAAGGGGATGAATCTGGAGCTTGAGGGAAGAAGCTGGAGCACCGGTGAAAACTTTCACTGCTGGAAATGCAACCTTTTAAATGGAGATATAAATATGTGACTAGCTTTTCAGCATCTGTCTCCAGCCCAGGGTGCTCAGCCCCCAAATTTAATAATTTACATACATGTATTTAAAAAAACCTAGGAAATTCCTACACATAATCTTTGTTAATTCAGAGTTAACATTGTTCCAGTGCATTTTCTCATGGAACTATAAACACTGAAAAGAAAAATCATACTTCACGGCATCTCTCACACTTAACATAATGCAGGTCCCCAAGTCCATTGTCATCATGATACCCAATCTCACCAGCACACTAATACATGTTCTTTCATTTCAACGCCACTCTTGGTGCACACATTAAAGATATGAGAAATCACTCTACAATGCACAGCTTGTAACTATATCATCTGTAATGTTCCAACTGAGCATCAAGAGCACATGTGGAGAGGAGAGTGGGAGGAGGAGGAGACTGACGACATGACATTTAGAGACAAACTGATATGACACTGACATCTCTTGGAAAAGTGCCATTTCTTATTTGAAAAACAGTTTAGATTGAGTGCCACACGGATGGCAAGATTTAAAATTAGACTTACAAGTCTTCATCAAGGGAGAATTTAATTGCAGTGTTCAATCAGTCCACAAAACCCTACAATGACAATTTAAGCAGACAAAGTCATTCAGAACAAATCTTGAGACGTCATAGAAGATAAAGTCCTTCTTTGGCTGAATCACTTGGTGATGATGTTCTACATACAGCTTATTTTCTCCTGTTCCATTATTTAGTGTGCTCATTGTAATACTCTCTTGGGTCCCAATTTCCATGACATCTTCCTGTTTATTTTTTTAACAGTAGAAATGTGTCCAGAAGAATAATGACTCCAGTGATGTGCCATGTCTCACCTGAAATGTACTGCAAGCAGGCGGTAGATCTGACTTGAGAGGGATAGACACAAAGTTCCTCACATTTAAAACATCTGGTCTGCCCTTTATTAGCATATTTTAAAAGTGCATAACTATTGACTTCCAAAGAATACAAGACATGAAGAGAAACAATGTCTACAGTAGAAGCTGAAATGCTCTCCAGCACCTATAAAAACAAACTATCCTTAGTAGAAAACTATACTCTGAGTGTACTTGTTTGAGAGGTATTTCCCTTGTATTAGCTCAGGCTATGATGCCCAAACTAAGCCTCATTAGACCCATTCTGTTCTTGGATAGGAGACCTTCGTGGAGTCTTCACCTTCTAGGGAAAAATATAATATAAATATATTTTAATTAGCCACGAGTCTGAAAGAGTCTACAGCTCATTTAACCTTGCCCTCAGCAGGCCCCTGAGAGACTTGACCTGCCTGAACCATCACTTTGAAGCCATCTCATTGGAAACATGCAGCATTCTGCTGACATCCATTCTGTACAGAGCCCTACACCAGCCAAGCAGCGCTTTTGGCAGTGTTTCATTGCTCTGTCTCAATTCAAATATCAAAGGTAATGGTCATTTCAAATTTAACATTATATTTGTGCCCATGTTAAGGTCCCTGCCAGAGCAGAGTAAAGGGGCCATAGTGTAAATGAAAATCAAGCCCTATTATGTTTAATCTCTTAAAGTAACAAAAAAGCATAAAAGTCACATTACAATTTATGTAGTAAAACGATGCAGGCTTTCCTCGTTTAATTTGTGAACACTTTTAATGTCCCAAATTAAACAAGAAAAGTTAATGTCCCAAATTAAACAAGGAAAGCCTAGCAATTGATAAAGCTGCACTTGTAATAAGCCCTGATTCAGCAACACACTTAAGCCAGTGTTTAAGTCCTACTGAAGTCAACTCCCTTTTGCTGAATAGGGATAGATACAAGCATATGCTTAAGTGCTTTGCTAATCAGGACAATAAATGGCAGCTGATCTGAGCCCTTTATTTAAATATGCTTGTAATCCAAGAGAGAGAGACTGAGTGACTATTCTCTTGATGTAGCAAACGTTGTGGGAAGAGAGGATACCTGGATAACATTAATGGTTGGAAACTCCCTTCTAAAAGTATCTCCCAATACATTTCAATATGCTAACGGCCTTGCATAGGGGTGCACTACTATACTTAACAAGGGAAATTGTTCTCCCTTCAGTTTATATTCATATATGGTGTTATAGGAAGAACTGTTCTTTTCTTTTGTTAAATGTTAAGCATTCCTCCCCTGCTTCTGACCAGCTGAGTTATTCCTAGGTTGGTTAAATGATTGATCTTTAGAAACCTCTCACAACGGGAGGAAAAAAATCAGAGGAAAATCCTTTTCAGTCTGCTGAATTTTATTAGATGAACAACTTTCACATCACACATTAGTTTCCATCCTTTATTCATCAACTAGTAATGAGCAGCCGAAACAAAAGAGAAAGGCAGGGAGATGACAGTACAAAAAATGTTCTCCCACTACCCACACCCTTGTGTATGAATATAGATGAGCAGTTCTCAACCTTATAGAGCTAGAGAGTCATTTTGCCCTTGAATGGAGTCAGAGAGAGCTACAAAGTGATTGCAGAGTGGAATCCTGACATCATATTATTTAATGTCTGCATCATT
The DNA here is from genome assembly GCA_037349315.1 of Chelydra serpentina. Classification (NCBI taxonomy): domain Eukaryota; kingdom Metazoa; phylum Chordata; order Testudines; family Chelydridae; genus Chelydra; species Chelydra serpentina. The sequence goes on from JBAIAC010000032.1 coordinate 6,352,353, forward strand.
GCCACCCATCATCATTCCATACTGATGCAACATCATGCCACTAATAGCAAACTGCAGTATCAGGATGTCACTGGGATGCATTTTGTGGCTCTCTACAGCAGCATTCTGGGAAGGGGGAGTGCTGTTTCTTCTCTCTCCCTCTCTGTTTGGAGTACTGTGTAGGGGTCTTGGTGGCCCTAGTCTGTTTGGCCAGCACCATTTTGTCGCAGGTGGCATGATGAGCACTCTTGTGGATCAGCACTCTACTTGCTTTGCCTAAGAAAAAGCAGTGAGAAGAGATCGGAGATCAACCAGTGGATTCCACAAGAGCTCCATGCATGGCCCTGACTACAGCATGAGGCTGTGGATGCATAGATTAATTGTCTGTGAATAGTACATTTTGTACTTGGACTATTTACGTGACAAAAATTATTGGTAGCATCAGCACTATTCAAATAAAATGCAGTCATGGACAAAAAAAGCAACAACTAAGTGACCCTTCCAAAGAGGAAAAGAGTCAAAATCTATGCAGTTGTATAGGAAATCTAAAGACAGACTCATTACCTGTCGCCTGGTAAAAGGATGCTTTCCCCTCAAATCCTAATGTTTAATAAAACAGGCCACCAGACTAAAGAGGGAATTACTGCTAAAAAAGAACAATCAAGGGCACTAGAGGACTCTCTCTGTGACACACGCTGCTTTCTTTTGCTCCAGGTTATTTAGTATTTTTATTTCTCTACTTATCCTTACACTCAGTTTGAGGCCTCAGACATTCCAAGATACATGTTTTTCTTAATTCAGGTTTTTCCGAATAAGAGGATTTGCTTCCCAAAAGAAAAATCACTCTAAAAACGGAAACTAAAATTAGACTTACCTTTACCGCCTTCTCTCTCACTTTTATGGCTTTTTCAAGCATTATCCATGACCAGCTTTGAAATTACACAAGAGATTTTAATGGCATTTTGTCTGCTGAAGAGTCTTGAGTGCTACACATGAAAGCTTTTCCTGAACATACAATAGCATATGCAAAGACTTCATTTTCATTCCCGTATTTTTAAATGAACAGGAAGCAGTAGGTAATGTATTCATCTTTAAATGTTTATTTTTTTAAATATCAGTGAATTACATAATGGGGAAAGATATTGGATTGACAGCTCTGGAGACTGAAAGGGCATGTTTTCTCATTTACATTAAGGCCTTTTTATACTGCTCTGGTAGCGCCTTTAAAATGAGAGTAAATCAGATTAAATGTAATTTACGCCCACCTCAAGGCCCCCCTTTTTTCCTGTTGTTGATCTCTGTGCTTTTACTTTACTTCTTTCATCCATCAGAGCATTTCATTTGTTCTACACGAGCTTTTATTAGCTATTGACTTCTTACAAAAACACACAGATTGACAACAGAAAAATAAGACTAAATAAAATAAAGAATAAATGCAGATTAGAAAAGTCTGAATGGATGAATGAGAAACGCAAAGAAATCGAACAATTGGATAAATAGAACAAACAAAGTGAAATGTATCAAAAGAAAGCAGTCTTCAGTTACAGACGAAAGATGACCAATATGACCCTTACGGACAAAAATTGACAATTGACAATGCATAGTCCCTAAAGACAAGAACAAGAGATGGCGAGAATATATCCAGGAACTATATGGTCATAATAGATCTGAAAAACCTCAACTAGATATTAATCAAGTAAGCCCACCAATAATGGATGAAGAAATCATGGCAGCAATAGAGAGACTTCTGAATGGAAAATCACAGAGTTGTGATGGAATACCAGTTGCATTGTTAAAAGGCATAAGCAATGAAGACTTGAAAGATTTGTTAAGGAAGACAGGAGAATTTCCAGAAGACTTTATAATCCCTAGCAGTGTTCATTTTGGGGATTTGGATACACAGTTTGGTTGTAAAGACTATAGAACAATCAGCCTACTATCACATGCCTCTAAGACATGATGAGTTGTGCAAGATACAATACAAAGAAAGATTGATAAGGAAATAAGCAAACAACCTTAGGGTTTCAAATATGGAAATAAACACCATTATGAACATGAAGCTCATACCAGAAAGATCAGCTGAAATGGTGAAAACAGTACATTCGTGTTTTATTGACTTCCAAAAAGCATTTGACAGAATCTACCACTACAAATTGTTCAACATAATAAGGTCTGTAGGGATTGCTGGATATGAACTCCAAGTAATAAAACAATTATACTGGAATCAGAAGGCAATTATAATTGAGATGAAAATGAAAATCTATAGTAATCAAGAGAAGACTGAGACAAGATTGTATAGTGTCACCAACTTTATTCAACATTTATAGTGAGTCATTGATTAAATTAATTGACGAAACAGAAGAAGATATTAAGATGAATGGGAAGATGGGTGAATAACTGACGAAGTGGGGATTTTCCCTTGTTATGTTGTATGTGAGCCTATGTGAGTCTTACTGTTTGGCATAAATGCAGCGTGTGCCTCCGTTTCCCTGTGTATTGCACCAATGTCTAGGTGGTGGGAATAAGCATGTATGACCTTTGTGAGGGTTGCTCCAGCTGCCTGCATGGATGCTATGGCCACCCCTTCGTAACCCGAGACCCAGGAGGGGGATGCAACCAGGTGACTCTTGGCCCGGGAAGTGAGACAAAGGCCAGAGGAGGAACGGGCAGGGCAGGGGCCACGCAGCTGGAAGGGAGTCAGTCTCGGCTGTCTTGGGGCTCAGGGGGAGGACCAGAGCCCTGGCTCTGGACTCCCCTCTCTCCAAGATAGACTTGGCTGAAAGTCACTGATTTCTGTGCTAGCAAGTTCTGTCCTACGCTGTGTTCCTGTCGACTAATAAACCTTCTGTTTTACCAGCTGGCTGAGAGTCACGTCAGACTGTGGAGTTGGAGGGCAGGGCCCTCTGGTTTTCCCAGGAGCCCTGCCCGGGCAGACTCGCTGCAGGAAGCGCATGGTGTGGAAGGGGATGCTGAATGCTCCGAGGTCAGACCTAGGAAGGTCGAAGCTGTGTAAACTTCTTGCCCTGGAGACAGTATGTTCAGAGAGAGGAGGCATGCTCCCCGAGAGTCCTGACTGGTTTCATAAGGAGTAGTTCCAGAGCATCTCCCGGTGACTCTGTGACAATAACATTCACTATGTATATGACAGTGCTGTTGGCTGAGACAGAAGAAGGTCTGATGAAGTTAGTGGAGATTATATATGAATATAACGAAGACTCCATGCATCTGAAGAAGTGGATTTTTTTACCCACGAAAGCTTATGCCCAAATAAATCTATTAGTTCTTAAGGTGCCATCAGACTCCTTGTTATTTTTATAACAAATATTATGGTCTAAAGTTGAATGCGGGTAAGACAAAAACTATGGTGGGTATGCAAGGATCCTGGGAAAATATGCAAGATTCCTGTAAATGATACATCCATACAGCTAAGTGAGAAATTATTGCTACTTATAAAGCAACATTACAGAAGATGGAATATTGGATACTGAGGTCAGCACCAGACTAGCAAGAGTAAAAGAGACATTCTGAAAGAATAAACATCTGATGAGAAGGGACATAAACCTGAATACTAAATTCTGACTTTTACAAAACTTACATTTGGTTTGTGTTAAATTACAACTGTGAAACATTGACATTCAAACTATTGATAATACAGAAACTACAATCCTTTGAATTAAGGTGTTATACAAGAATACTGAAAATATCATGGATAGACTGTTTGCAGTGTTATTGTAGCTGTGTTCATCCCAGGATACAGGAGAGACAAAGTGCATGAGGTAATATAGTTGATTGGACCAACTTCTGTTAGTGAAAGTGGCAAGCTTTTGAGCTCCACAGAATTCTTCTTCATGTCATGGATAGGCTGTGCAACCAACAAAAAGGTATTGGCACTTAGCAAATGTTAGTCAGAAACCTTATCCAAATTAAGATTTTACTTGCAAGGTACATTTTAAAAGGTTCAGCAGGCAATGCATGTTTATGAGCTCTGTAAGGGAAAGTTGATGGCAGAACATGAGGAAGAAAAAGAAGATCTTGGATAGACAATGTGGTATCCTGGGTGAATCAAATGGACTATTCATCCACAAAGAGATGAACAGAGGATCATTCAGAATGGGCTACCATGGTTGGAAAGCTCCAGTAATGGAGAAGCCACATAAGAAGAAGGCCTTTTTACACTGCCTAAGTGGTATAAAGCGGCCTCAGGGTAAATAAGAATCTGGCTCAAGGTGTCTACAGACTCACTGCCTCCCCAGTATGCCTCAAGTTTATTTCAGAGGGATCATCTTAATGCGGAAGGGGGATATTCTGTCTCCATGACCATTTGAGTATTTTATGGTGTGGATTGAGATCGCCAAACAGCAGTCAGACCTTTAGTCACCACTGACATGGGTGGTTTTTTTATCCTGTTACCTAGAAATGATATTTTTTTTATTGTTAGATTTTGTAAAATGCAGACCATTCAAATTGTTGTGGAGCATACATACATACATAAAAAACAATGCCATGCTCAATTAGCCAACTGAAAAACATCCATTGGGCTGTGTCAGCCAATCAAAAACAGGTCCTCTATCCTAGAGGACCCCTGACTTCAAAGAGGTAACTGTCAGTCCAGGACAAAGCTGTACCTCTATTTCCATGCCCAATCTCCAAGTACCATTCCAAAATCCAGATCACATTACCAATCCTCTAAAGCAGTCACGTGCCTTGAGTTTCCACCATTTTTGAACACTGATTATCTATGACACAGCCTTGGCAACACTTCCTTACCTTAAACATCTCCAGCTTTCACTCCACGAGTTTGAAATTTCCCTTCATCTTCTCTAGATTGTGGCCCACAGTAACGTTTTACTCTGGTGTTTATCTGTAGAGTCTCTTTTCTTTTCTAACATCATTCACCATCTAAACCAGGGGTTCTCAAACTGGGGGTTGGGACCCCTCAGGGGGTCATGAGGTTATTACCTGGGGGGGTCGTGAGCTGTCAGCCTCCACCTCAAACCCCGCTTTGTCTCCAGTGTTTATAATGGTGTAAAATATATAAAAAAGTGTTTTTAATTTATTTGTGGGGAGGAAGGGGGTTGCACTCAAAGGTTTGCTATATGAAAGGAGTCATCAGTACAAAAGTTTGAGAACCACTGATCTAAACCAACCTGTATCTCTATCCTGTTAGATCAAAATACAGTAGGCATATTGCAATTACAACCCTATGAAGGTATCTTATTTAGGACCATCATGCCTGGATTCATGAAGTTTCCTCTTCCTCCTTCCATCTCTAGGATGTGATCCACCCCCACCCATTCTGTGAAGGTGTCAATGTATTTGGCCTACTCAAAAATTGCAGATGTTGTTGGAGCTACCAGAGGCACAGACCAGCTGCATGGAGGTTCTGTTTCTCAATTTACCCATCTGGCTTCATGGCACCACAGGGTCTGATAAAATCCCTGTGGGTGAGTTCACATATTAGAGGAGGAATCCATGCAAGTTAACTTTGACTAAGAGGTGAATTTTGCATTAGAGATTGATTCACCAGGACCCAGTCCCAGCATCTCCAGATCCCTGGTGCCTGAACCCAGTGCAATACCTACAGATAGGCAGCCAAAGAATTTGGAGAAGGGAGGAGGGGAAAAACATGAAACAAAGCCAGCACTCCTTCATACTGTGCATCTGCAGCCTTGGTTTCTGGTTCACTCCACTCAGGGAAGAGGAGAGAAGCATGTGGGGCTCAGATATTTCAGCAAATGAGAATCTAAAAATAATGGCCTACAATTGACCATAATCGTATTGGTTTGCTTTGCATTTAGATTTCTCAAAGGCTACTTTTCAGAAATGCTCATCTATCCACTGCAATGCAGATTTTTAGACTTGCCAATTGAAATTTTGTCATCAAATAAATAAATAGTAATTGTAATCAGACGCTTATGTTGCTACCATAGAGCCTAACGTTATGCTTTCCCTTTCCCCTTTGTAGCAGAGGCTCAGAAGTGCTAGAAATGACACAGAGTAAAAGAGAACTTAAAAATAAAAAAAACAAAGTTTCAGTATCATCACAACTCAGATTTTATTCAACAGCAAAGTTGAAGGAAATATTGGATATTTTCCCCTCCCCGGACAAATGTTTCCAATGGATATTAAAAATAAAAACATCATCTCTAAATAAACTCACAATGTAATTATTTTTCATTAAATATATTTGTTTGGCCAAAGAACAAAACCAAAAAGTTAGAACCCGTTGTACAAAAACAAAAAATAAATCCCTTGCAAACTTGAAACACTGTAGCAATGACAATGCCGATTTAGATGTCTCCCCATTTTCATTAATTAGTGGAAACTATTATTTTACTTTGAACCAAAAAAGAAAAAAACTTGGATAGCATCAGGCCAATTTTAGAGGAAATTGAAGCTTAGAATAGATACAGGGAGAGAACACAACTAGTGCCTTCATTCACAATTTGTGCTAGTAATTTGGGAGAAATATAGGGCTATTTAAGAGATGGCAAAAAAAGAAGTTAGAAGCATTGCAGTGTTATAGTGCACAGTACAGCGAAAACCTGCAAACTACTCGTTTGAGGAAACTATAACTCTGGCAGAGCACAGAGGATGGAGACACTGTTGCCAATGTAAAGGATAATGACAGTGATGATGGTGCAGACGTTTAAGCGGTTAATACTTTTCATCTTTTTTTGGATTCAGTTGTCAGCCGACTCTTGGGATGGGTTGGGAAAATCTTGCTCTCTCCACCTTACAGTAGCTGCTTCTCCTCTCTACCTCCCAACTTCCAGATAAAGCACCTGCAGCGCCAGATTTGGTTTCGTAGGCATGCAGTTTGGAAGCATCGTATTTTATTTAGAATGCCTATTCCAGTGTTAAAAATTTAAAAGTTCCTCTGATGGACGCTGCTTAGTGGTCTTCGCGTTAGCCACATCCAATGGACTGCAATTAGAAGTTAATTAAAGCAATGTAGTTTTTTTACTAGCAATGGGGGAGATGGGATCAAGGGGAAGGAAAAGATGCAGGGAATGGAAAGAAAAGTGAGTGCTTTAACCATAGTCCATAATCCAAGGTGTGCACATGTGGGCTTCTCTCTCTCTTTGTTTAATCTTTCCAGTTATAATATTTCCAGTTTAAATGTGAGTTTCAATGGGCAGTTTCAGTTACAGTCATAAACAAAATCATAGTTGCTGGGCTCCTTTGGAATTGGTGGGGGAGCATCAGGAATCTGTATATTCTCCAAGTCGAGGAGACGCAGCTTTATCTCCATGTTGAGCAGTGTGTCCAAGTCATTTCGTGTCAGGTCACTCATCATATCCTTCCCAAGGAGGGCATTCAATCCATCGGTCCAGATACAGTACTGCCATGGAAGACAAGAACCTCCATTAAGTCCAGACCTAACTTGCTTTCCCATGCAAACAAGTCAGCCAACCTCATCATCTCCAGTGCATTTATGCTACAGTGACTTAAGGCCATCTCTAAAATTAAACTAGACAGATGTGCTTAAGCACTTCTTGGGCTTCATTTTAAACATATTTATTAGGTAGTGATTTAGTGTGAAACAGGTAAATGTTTCAAACAGCTGGTCAGAATATGGTAACAAAAATTCTGGGAAACAAATCGAAAGAAAAGAAAAATATTCCATTTAAAAAAATGTTGGGGAATGTCTCTGGTGTGTGGGTTTTTTGTTTGGAAAATTTCAAACATGGTGAACATTTTCTTTGTGAAAATTTCAATTTGAAAAAAGGTCTTTTTAAAAAAAATTCTAAAAAAGTTGACTAAATAAATTCAACCAGCTCTAATATTCGATAAACCAGAAAAATGTGTACAGTAAACCAAGTAGTTTCTAAAAGACACTTCTTCAATATCAAGAGTGCCACTTTGTAGCATGATATTCAGTCTTTCCTTCGCACACTAATCAAACAAACAGCCCATCAATTTTTAATCATAAACCATTAGGAGCCCGATCCAAGTTTTATGTAGTCTAAAGGAATCTTTTCATTGACTTCAATGGGAGTCAGATTGGACCCATGGTGATCTAGTATTTAGCTACAGGGAAAATATATTTGCCATAAATGCTAATTATATTGTGGAAACTAAAATATGTATTATAGGGAAAAAATCCTGCACTATCAGGGAGGTGGATTAGAAAACCTAACAGGACTTTTCAGATATCTAATTTTTGTGATATCACAATCATATATTTGATTTTAAAATACATTTGATCTGATTAAATATATTTCACATCATATCTCCAGTATACAAATATGTAATTTAGTATATAACTACACACTGTATGTAGGTGAGGTGGCATACATATACATATTAAGTGGGTATATCTATATGTGTGTATATAAACTCACATACACAAGAACAAGGATACACAAACACACACATATATATAACATATACATAAGCACCTCTTTATGCTAATAAATATGTATGGATCTATTTTCCAGAGCAGGAAACTAAATTACTTGCAGTAGTATGATGTTAATCAATGTTCTGTCCTTCATAAAAATTAAATATCAAGTTATCCTGGCATAATTCTAAACAGCTTTATTTGGCCTGTAAAGAACCTTTTCTCTTGCTGTTTTTCTCTCTCCCTCTTTTTCTAAATAGGAAATGCAATCTCACTCCAAGGCTGACAGCTTGAGATAAACATAAACCGAATAACTTTTTTAAATAAGCAACAAACCCAGGGGAGGTTGGTGAACAACAGTCTACCTCTATCAAATCAGTCACTTCCATTTATTACTACACACCATTTATGCAACTATGAACAAAAGTACTTGAATGGTATCATCTAAACATAAAAAGATTTCAATCATGAACTCATGTCCTAGTTTACAAGGGAAAAATTTAATCAACCATAACTGAATTTTTATCTTACAAATGTTTCTGCTAAATTTCATGCCAAAGGATGGACTTTAAAATTAGCTAACCGTGTGCTATAAGTTATAGCCAAACTTACAGATAGCTACAGCTGATTGTGTGCTGCACAAGAAAAGAAAAAGAATATTGATAAGAATCAGAGAAAAAAATCTCAGCATATGTCTACACTAGGAAAAAAGCATGTGTTTTTAAACCATGAGAGTTAACACACTTCAAAATCCTTGAGTAAAATCCTGCTCCACTGAAGTCAGTGGCAAAATTTTCATTGAGTTCAACAGAGCCAGGATTTCACCTTTAATGTAGACAAGGCAAGTTGTAGTGTTAATGTGTTAGCTGCTTAGTGGGGAATTTATGGTTAGAGCTCTGTGCGGTGTGACGTGGCAAAGCCAGAGGGCTATAGGAAAGTGGTAAGGAACCAGTATGTTTGCCCCAGGCTAAACAAATCCCTGATACCTTATGGCAGTTGCTCCAGGTTAATCAAGACACCTGGGGCCAATTAAGAACTTTCCAGAAGGCAGGGAGGTTAATTGAGACACCTGCAGCCAATCAGGGGCTGGCTGAAACTAGTTAAAAGCCTCCCAGTGAGTCAGTGAGGGGCGCATGTCAGGAGCTGTGGAAGGAGTTTGCGTGTGAGGAGCTGGGAGCAAGAGGGCGTACTGCTGGAAGATCCTGTGGTGAGGATAAAGAAGGTGTTGGGAGGAGTCCATGGGGAAGTAGCCCAGGGAGTTGTAGCTGTCGTGCAGTTGTTCCAGGAGGCACTCTAAACAGTTGCAGTCCACAGGGCCCTGGGCTGGAACCCAGAGTAGAGGGTGGGCCCGGGTTCCCCCCCAAACCTCCCAACTCCTGATCAAGCACAGGAGGAGTTAACCTGTACTGTGGATTCTACTAGAGGGGAAGATCTCTGAGGCAAGCAGAATCCGCCAATAAGTGCAGGACCCACCGAGGTAGAGGAACTTTGTCACAGCGGATATAAAAATGTGAATCCGCATCTGCCAGGATCAACCTGTGATCCATCCCGCGATCCGCTAGCCGTCTTTTACCTGTATCCTCATCAGCAAGCCGTCTCACAAGGGCTAGCGATGGGGTTCAGGGTCTTGCAGGGAAGAGGCAGCGTAAGGGTGGGGACTGGGGGTAATGGGCAGTACGGGGGTGGGACTCAAGGAGAAGGGGTGGTGCGGGGGGGGGGGGGGGTGAGGTAAGGGGACTGGGCCATCGCATCGTGTGCTGCTCCCAGGTGCTTGCGAGTGATGGCACACTGCAGCAGCAGTGCGTGTTGCATCACAGTGGGTTGGAGGGGTGGAGCACTGGGGCCCTGCCCGCTCCAATCCCCATGGTTGGGGGTGGGCCCCGCTGCCCAGGAGCCGGCAGGCTGGGATTGGGAGTGTGGCCAGTGCTGCTGGGCTGGGCCATGGTGGGGATGTTGGCGCTGCCCGAAGGGCCCGAGCTGCTGGACAGGGAGCGGTGCGGTGAGCGCGTACTGGACAGCCCAGACTCCGGCCCGCTGCCCAGCCCCAGCTCCTGGCCACCAGCCCCGAGCATGCTGTGCCCTCCAGGCTGCTCGAGCCAGATGCCGCCAGCCAGGCACCGCCGGTGAATAGAACCCTGTGTGGTTGTATCTGCATCCGATCCACTATCCGCAAAAATAGTCTGCAGATATCTGCGCATTTGCAGGGCTCTATTTGTGGTTCACATTGACAAGCTAATCAGGTTTCAAACTCTAACTTGCCTTGTCTACAATAGGATTTTAAATCGTGCTAAGCTATCATGTTTTAAATATACATTTTTCTCCTAGAGTAGACAGGCCTCCAAGAAAGGAAATAAAAGCCAACCTCAAAATAAGATTCCTGCCGAACACACAACTCCATGGTATTTTGCAAATACACAGTTTCCTTAAACATTTCTATAAGAAAGATTTATTGAAAATGGTTTTGCCAGGATTCACTTTATCAGGAGAAGTAAAGGAATAATTGCAAAAGAAACTGAGGTGCTTTTAAGTGTGGAAGCATTCCGGGAAGCTCTTCACATAACATCTGATCATCTGATGGAACCAGTGCTCCCTCACTGCAAGCATCTCAGAGCCATAGTCCTCCTCTGGTTCAAACATAACTGATTTGGAGCCCCTTCCAGCTCCTTGCAACCTTCTTTTGGTCACCTATTATGTGGGTGCAGTGGATGGAGAAAGGGACTCCTTGTTTCACCTCCACTTTGACAAGTGAACCTAATCAGACATATATAATTTAGGAACTGCTAGAAATCCTACTGAGCTGGTGGAAAAATTACAGCATTGATTCAGAGGTATTTCTTTCAACGTACAAAACAGACTAAGAGCCACTGAGGATTCAACTCAATTTAATACAGACTAATTTTAATGAAGTGGCAGTGAAATCTAATTATAACCAGTTTCACTAGCTTCTCTGTCAAAACGCAGGAAGGGAATAATTCACCTGTCGGTTTTTTTTTTGTATTCAGCATTCAAATGAAAAACAAATATGATGGTGTGCTCTCAAAGTGGTCAGACCTCTGGACAGCAATGAGCTTTGACAGATGGCTAAGCTCTATTGCCAAATTTAAAAGCTCATGAGTCAGGCCCTCCAAAAACAATGATGGTAGCTCAGACATCATGAGTTTAAAAAATTGGGTTCGTTTTATTTGCTTTCTGGTTTTTAAGCCTTTAAATACAAATCTCAAAAATTGGGAACACTGCTAAGTTAAGTTAACACTGCTAAATTAAGACTAATTAGGACATTTCTGCACCACCACTGGAAACTCAGGCTGGGTTTTTGGTGGGGGAACCTGTGAAGCTAAACATTGCACGAAGTACTGCCCAGCAGGGCCTGAGTGGCAGCCCCTTGCAGCCAGCTGATTGGCCCATGCCGGTATATAAACCAGGAAGCCATTACAGGTTGCTGTCTGAACAATGACACTGACTGCCTGCTTCCTCCCCCGCCAGACTTTGCCTTGCTGTGAACCTCTGACACCGGTTCATGTCTGACTCGGCTACATGCCTCCTGTCTGCAGTTCGGAGCCTCACTCTTGCTTCCTAGCATCCTGACCTGGTTCAACCCCCACTCTACCACTTGTCTCCTCACCACAACTTGGTAAGTGAGCCATGCACACTGGCTGCCAGCCCTGACACTGGCCCTTGCCTTTCTGGTCACAAACACAGACTTTTTCAGGCATGCCAATTTTGTTTTTAATGAGCTGGACAAAGTTGAAGGTAAAAACAGAGGCGGATATTTGGGAAAAGATTACAGGGCCTTTGTTAGTTCATTAGAAGATGGCAGTAGTCATAGGCTGCATTTTCCGGTAGAGGTGACTGAAATATTTACTAATTTCCATGACAATTCACCCCTAAGAGCCAACATGGACTATAATTAAATTGTTGCAGAATTTATGGCAGAAAGAACCCAACGTGCATCTAATCTAGAGGTTGAAGAGGACTACGTCTTGTCTAAAGCAATAACTCCTAACAGTAGCTGAAGCTTTGGGAGCGCTAAAAACCTTATTGTCAACTTCTCTTAACCGAACATTTGCCATCAAATCACTTCCTGGAACGAAAAAGCTTCTAAGTGACATTGAAAAATTAATCCTCAGGAAAAGTCAAATGAGCACAACTCATTACTTCTATCAGAATTAACATCTGTTTGAAGGATTTTAGCCAGAATTGCAAATGTGAAAGCTGCATACCTAATGCACTTTAGTTGTCCTTTCTTGTGCTAAGCATCCTTCTAAGTTTATATCTGGAAATCCCAAATTCTTTGAGACAATCACTTGTGATGCTTCCACCTTCAATTTGGAAACTGACCATTATCTTCCAAGGTGTATGCTTCTTTGGGGGTGGGCTGTTTTGTTTTGCTTTTTTATTTGCACCAACACCCACTGGCTCACAGAGCTCTGTCCCATCCCACACCATGGATACAGCAGAATGTATAGTATTATGTGCCTGGGGCATGCTAGACAACATTAAACTGAGAACAGGGGGGATGTGCCATTCAGTAGCATAAAAGGCCAATGTGTTTATATCCCACACTGATGGTATGGGAATGCGGTCAACATTAGCTGATGATGCCTGTTGGTATTTAACAGTCTTGATAGTACAGGCCAAGGATGTTATACTGAGGTTAACTTGATTATTCTGTAATCTTGTATGAACTGATTATTGATCACGCAGGAGAAGATTGAACTTTTATTTGTATTCACTTGGGAGAATTACCTGCTTTCCAGTGATTAAGGTGATTGAATTAAGAAGAGGAGCGGGGAGGGAGAGTTATGAGTGAGCACAGGAAACGGGGAGGGAGAGTTATGAGTGAGCACAGCTCTCCCAAAACAGGAGAAGAGGGAGCAGTCTCTCTCTGTTTTATTATTATTATTTGTATTAATGTATCACCTAGGAGCTCCACTCATGGACCAGGACTCCATTGTGCAAGGCGCTGTACAGACACAGAACAAAAAGACTGTCTCTGAAAACTTACGATCTTTAGAGAGGCAGGAGAGCTGTGTTCCCCACCCCCTTTCACCCTTGTTTCCCCTTAGTTTAACCTCTACTTACCTCATGCTTATCAGGAGCGATGAAATTCAGTTGGCCATTTGAGTCATACAATATAGAGAAAGCAAGCTCAAGCACCTCCTGGAATATACAGTCATAAAGAAACCCATATTAGACGTCCATAAGAAAGAGTCATACATTCACACCTTGCTCTCTTCCCTGCCAAAAACTCTGAAGAAAACTGAAATACTTTACCGTATGCACCAGAATAAAATGATACTCACCCGAAGCTCTATTTCATTTCCGGCCAATACTGCCATGGTGCCAGCGTATCACAAGAGACACTGACAACAACACAACCAACGCTGGGGCCAATGAGGTTTAGGAAAGGCTAAAAATCTGAAATAAGTAGCAGTGACAGTGTGGGGTTCCAACTTGGGCTAGAGTTTGGGTTCTGGTTTGAGCCGTGCCATGGCTAGGGTCTGAGATCAGAGACACCAAAAGCTCACAAAGCCATAGCCCAGTAAGACACACATCTCACAAGGACAGTTCATTTTGTGATATTTGTGCCATCATCCATGCTGGAAATCTGACAAAATTATACATTCTCAGGAGATTTCTGCCATTTTGGTTGCCATCGGAACCAAACGGGCAAATGTGTCCCATGCGGGTTTGGCTCCAACCACACAGAGGGAAATTCCCAAGGAGCACAGAAGGCTGCCATAGCTGACTCTTCACCCTCCTCTCAGGGCCCATCCCCACTAGCCTAGGGGGCATTTTGGGGATGGGAGGGGTGTGTGTTCAAAGAGACCTGCACTCTGGTGATCCCCACTAACATAACGCCCTTTAGAGGGTCATTACAACATAAAGTAGCTCTGTAGCTACACAGAGTTGCCCTGAATAATATAAGGAAGGAAGGCAGAAACATGGTGAAAAGCTACCTGTGTGTTTTTCCTCACCTGCACTTCCACTGTTGCCCCCAAGAATCTGGCCCACCGTCAAACTTTTCCACCACTCCACCCCTTCCTACATCTCTACCTTCATTCCTTCTACTCTCACTGCCCCACTCTTCATGTTCCAGCCCAAGCTACTCTCCTCACTGCCTCATTCAATTCCTTTCCATTGCAGATTCAGTGCCTTATTCCATGCTGTCCTCTCTGCATTGTACAGGTGCCCAAATCAGGTGCTAACTCCCTACCTCTCCTCCTTTGAACCCCTCCTGACAACTCAGGAGTCCCACAAAACCTACTGGCAATAACTTCCACCTTCCGTGCTCTGCTCTTCAAAAATGCCATATCTGTGTGTCTACTAAGATTGTAAGATCTTTGGGTTGGGCGGTCGGGGTCTCTCTCTCTGTGTGTGTGTGTGTGTGTGTGTGTGTGTGTGTGTGTGTGTGTGTGTGTGTGTGTGTGTGTGTGTGTGTGTAGGAAATCTGGCTCTTGCTTTTGTTTAACAGGTCATACCTGTTGCAAGTTCATGTAAGCTCTAGAGCTATATTATAAACTCTGACACAACACTGGGTACATAATTGGTGTCTAACAAATACTGTAATAATAAGGATACATTAATAAGTTTCTCAACATGGTTCACATTCTTATTTCCATTTCAAATGGTTTTAGAGAGCATACAATGCTATAAATAACAAATGTTAGCTCCTCCCATGCAGTAGCTGCATTTATCTGAGATATTACTGTTTTTGTCGTTCAGTTATAAAGATCTCAAATAAGTTTTTTTGGGGGGGAGGGTATGGAAAGATATGATCAGTTTTCTCCCCTATGTATCTGAACTGGAATTTTCAAAGGAGCCTAATGGAGATGCCCCTATGGAAAGTCAATGGGAATCAAGTTCCTTTGAAAATGCCAGCCTATGTAAATAAATAGTCAGCATTTATCAACAGTGACCACACTGCTATCTAAGGTACTGTGGTATTTCCATATGCTGAGACTAGCAAGTAGATGTGGTATATCAGTTATTGTAGTATGTCTCAATATCAACTCGCACTAGTTTTTAACCGCATGCTAACAGTCATTAGCGAAGTGACTAGTGTAGCCTCTACTCAGTGGACTCAGAAATATTCCGCTCCATATCATGGGACAGGCACTTTTTACCCCCTTGCTTCCTGGATAGTGACCCCATAACGCTAATTGTCTTTACTGGCTCTCTTGAAGAAGGAGAGAAGAGAGACATATAACAATTGTTCCTATACTGCTAGAAGCTACTGGAGCACTGCTTCCTACATTCATGATATTGAGGATCAAAAATGAAACAACTGTAAATCTATGGTGGCTATAGCAGATATACCAGACCAGATTTGATCACAGGTATACAGAGCCAGAGTAGCTCCATTGACTTCAGTGGGGTTACTCCAGATTTACACTGGTGTAACAAGACCAGAATCTGGATTACAAACTTTAAGTTACACCCTATCCATACTTTCTGGTTGATCTGAAACTTCAGTATCACATGGCAAAAATTCTTGCTTTCCTAAGAGTGTTGGTATTATCTCAAATTGCTGTATTTCTAGAACATACAAAAGGCGCTCTCTGGGTTAATTCCCAGAGGGAGCAACAGCTCCTGGCTCTACAGATGCACTCAGCTATAAAACTGCTTATAGTTCATGCAGTTATTTTCCGTTTTAGGCATGTCTCTCAAGCATATCTTATTAAGAGTAATGACCGCATTCCAGAACCAAATTTACCTCTGCCCATACAAGCCTGGCATTATCTCCTCTTAGAGTGTTATCAATTACTGACATCAGAAAATGCCAAGTCATGAAACAAAATGCGCGGGGGAGGGAGCCTGTACTTTGAAGCTACTGAATTTCCAGAAGGTCACCAACAAATCGTGCACATAGGACTGTGAAAGAACCAATAACAAACAGTATGATGCTCCAAGTTCAGCCTTTATGTCAGATCTCTCCTTCTCAACATTCTCCAGATAACTCTTCCTGGGTTGAAGACCTGGGCTGAAGACCCTTACTGGTAATAGATACAGTCCCAGCTCTTACCTATATTCCTACATGCCATGTCCTGCAGTCATTGACACATCTTGCACCCATTTTGCTCTATTATCACTCCCTTCTCTGTGCCTTTCCCATGTTCTCTCGTTTGCCTTTTTGTCTCTCGTCTTTTTTTTTTTTTTTTTTGCTGGGTCTTACTTTCAATTTTTCATTCAGTCCATTAACTTTCTCATCGTTATCGCCTTCCCTTTTTGCCTTCCACTAAAAACCCAGTTCTCAACCTCTCTGTGCTCACTTCTTCCTTCTAACTCTTTCCACCAGCTCCTCTCTCTGTTCCAGATCCATCCTTTCTCTCACAGTCCTCCCAATTTGCTCCCTACTTCCAACTCTGTTTCCCTTCCTCCCTGCACCCATTCCTTCATCACTTCTAACTTCTCTCTCTCCCCTGGTTTTGCTCTCCCTCCCTCTCTCTCTTCCCTTTCTCTCCTGGTGAAGTCTTCTCTGCCCCTTCCTGTATTTACAAGAGGAATCAATGCTTGGAACCAGAGATGTCTCTCTCATTGAAATAGAGAGTGAACACTGCTTCAAGCTACTGGCCACTCCCTGCTTCAGCCTCATGGGGAATCCTTTGCAGAAGAGCTGTGAGCAGATCTCCTCTCCCACAATGTCTGTTCGCCTCTTTGGCTGCTATACCTGGTCACATCATGAGGGCCAATTAGAGACTGGATCAGGGAGCGGGGCAGCTTTTGATAATCAGATTTGCTACAGGTTAATTGTTATGTTGCCACTGCCTAAGGCTGAAGAGCACAAGTGGTCACATGCAGCTGAAACCACCATGTGAACGTCGTTCCATCTCATTCTGAGTGGTCTCATGGTTCCTACAGCCCACATCACAGTTTGGGAACCACAGGCCTATTAAGTCAATGCCAGGGCAGGATGGCTCCTACAATGAAAGGAGACTCAAGGAGCTTGGTTTGTTTACCTTAACCAAAAGAAGGCTGAGGGGAGATATGATTGCTCTCTTTAAATATATCAGAGGGATAAATACCAGGGAGGGAGAGGAATTATTTCAGCTCAGTACCAATGTGGACACAAGAACAAATGGATATAAACTGGCCATCAGGAAGTTTAGACTGGAAATTAGACGAAGGTTTCTAACCATCAGAGGAGTGAAGTTCTGGAACAGCCTTCCAAGGGAAGCAGTGGGGGCAAAAGACCTAACTGGCTTCAAGATTAAGCTAGATACGTTTATGGAGGGGATGGTTTGATGGGATAACATGATCTTAGTCAAAGGTCAATTAATTGCCATCAGTGGTAAATAGGACCAATGGTCAATGATGGGATGTTAGAAGTTACTACAGAGAACTTTTTCCTGGGTGTCTGGCTGGTGAGTCTTGCCCACATGCTCGGGGTTCAGCTGATCGCCATATTTGGGGTCGGGAAGGAATTTTCCTCCAGGGTAGATTGGCAGAGGCCCTGGAGGTTTTTTTGCCTTCCTCTGCAGCATGGGGCACGGGTCACTTACCGGAGGATTCTCTGCATCTTGAAGTCTTTAAACCATGATTTGAGGACTTCAATAGCTGAGACATAGGTGAAAGGATTATTCCAGGAGTGGGTGGGTGAGATTCTGTGGCCTGCATTGTGCAGGAGGTCAGACTAGATGATCATAATGGTCCCTTCTGACCTAAAAGTCTATGAGTCTATGAGTCTATGAGTCTATGAGTCTAATATACTACCTAGAATGTGTGCTGGTGTTCTTGTTCTGTGATAACCATGGTGAAATTAAAGAGAACAGATGTTTCTGAAGAATGGAGAAGGAGTAGATTAAATTCTGCTCACTAAAAATTCTCCACAGATGGAGAAAGTAAATAAGGAAGTGTTATTTACTCCTTCACATAACACAAGAACCAGGGGTCACCCAATGAAATTGACAGGCAGCAGCTTTAAAACAATTGAAAGTAAGTATTTCATCACACAACGCACAATGGAATTCAAAAAGAATTAGCTAAGTTCATGGAGAATAGGTCTATCAATGGTTATGAGCGTGGATGGGCAGGGATGGTGTCCCTAGCCTCTGTTTGCCAGAAGCTGGAAATGGGCAACAGGCGATGGATCACTTGATGATTCCCTGTTCTGTTCATTCCCTCTGGGGCACCTGGCATTGGCCACTGTCAGAGGACCAGATACTGGGCTAGATGGACCTTTGGTCTGACCCAGTAGGGCCATTCTTATGTTCTTAAACCTGACAAGTCAGCAAATGGAAGGGATGGCTGGGGAATACCCATGGCTAGATGAACATATCCCTCATACTTCCTTGTTAAATGGCTTTTAAATCAAATACTATTCATTTGCATAAAATATATTAATATTATATGAGAGGCACAAATGAGACTAATAGTGAGCCTTAAAAATTGAACCCAATTTAAAACGTGAGCAAGACTAAACAACCATGGATTCAAGTCTGCTTCTATCAAGCCATTCCAGTTTCATATGACATCAAAATTCCAGCTCAGCTTTGTTCCTATTTATTTCTAAATGATCCTACTGGAAGAATAAGGGCTGATGTTGGCCAGTGGAGAAATGATGAAACCACTAAGAACATTCTGCCAATTCTATTCCTGTGTGTAACACTGTCATTCTCCCATGTGGGGGAAATAGCTCAGTGGTTTGAGCATTGGCCTCCTAACCCAGGGTTGTGAGTTTAATCCTTAAGGAGCCCATTTAGAGATCTGGAGCAAAAATTGGAGATTGGTCCTGCTTTGAGCAGGGGGTTGGACTAGATGACCTCCTAAGGTCCCTTCCAACCCTGATATTCTATTCTATGATTCTAAGGTGTCCTTTTAAATCCTCTTTTCAATTGTGAAACTTCAACCTACGCTCCGTGTTTTGTAAACACAAAGAAAACAGGGTTTGTGAGATTTTGATACATCATTCTCAGCAGTCAAACTAAATTAAATTAAAATTTATCTAAGCAGTGCTGCAATATTCTGCACAGACTATTAAAATGTTGCAGACATTGTGTATACAGTCTGTATTACACAATAACTAACCTTCCAAATTCTGTTATTCCTAAAGCAGAAAATGAGGACATGGAAAAATCAACATCATAAATGGAGTAATGACAAAGATTATTACAGTCTGTATTGAATTCAACTGAATTCACCAGCTATGGATGTAATTATGTTACCTAACAATTCCCGATCTCCACATCTTTGGTTAGCAGTTTTATGCCAGTCCACTGCAATTTTACCCTAGGAAATGGAGCATTACTGACTGCTGAGGGCATACAAATCTGTAGCCCTGCTATTTAGCATTAAACTCTACTTAAACACTGCTTCTTTATAAAGATGACAAATTTTCATCACCCACTGTATGGTTTCTGTCTTTGTTTTTGTGGACAAATGAATGCCAAGATAAGGAAGTACTAAAAATACTTCATATCTATCATATAGTTGCCACAGCCAAATGTTGTTGATGTCTCAGATGCAGCAATAAGTAGGAGCTGTGTGCAATCTATTGTGTGTGTGTGTTTGTGTTCTGATTCAGAAAATTAACCAGGAAAATGTTTCCTTGCTTTTGTTGTTGTTGTTTGGTTTTGATTTTCATTTTCAATCAGGAATATTCTATAGTGAAAGAAGATGAGGGTAAACTTTATATTTCAAAATGACTATTTTGCCCTATGAGCCAAATACAACTGATACTAGTTACCTGCATGGGAAACATATGCAAACAGAGTTTCTGAGATGGTCTGTCCCGCCAGCCATCCTGCACTCATCAGTGTAGTATCTTAGAATCAGTCATTGAGAGAACAGCTAGTTTCAGCTGTCTCTACCTGTCCTCATCTCCTTCTCATTGTAGGAAAAGACCAGAGGTGGGAATGGACGGATGAAGGTACATTGCAATAGCTACGTAGGGAAGCTTTCACTGCACCCATCTCCACTGAGCCTGGCTCCAGATCTGTCATTAGTCCTACGTTTTCATGAACAATAAACACACACATTTTGTTTTCAAAATTAAACACTACTGAGGTAGCAAATCCTATTTTTAATATTTTATGCTTCAGAATCTTTTTAAGCATCCCAACTGGAGGTGGATCAAAAGCAGAACTTCAAAATATTCCTAATATTAGGCATTGATAGATTCAGATTGAAATCCCCTGGCTAGAACCCTGTGGTTTCAAGTTAGATCCAAAGCAATGAGGGTCTTATTCCCCCACTGAAATTCATATGAGGCACGGGTTGATGGAAGTCTCATGAATATACCTGTTGGTCAGGGATTTCCACCTTTAAAGATGGCAGAATTTTCCCAAGATCATTGGATCATTGGATCGCCCAAGCTCTCATAATTGGGAACTAACTTCTCAGCCAAAAAAAAAAAAAAAAAGCTCTAGATTTTAGCACTATGAAACCCGAACACTAGTGCTTCTTGACCCCAAACTCTGAAAAATATCTTAAACCTAATCTGGATCTGAACACTGCCTCCTCTTCTCAATCCCACTGTAACACTGAATGCATCATTGCCTCCTTAAAATTCATACCTCAATCTGAAATTACGATAAACTGGACATAAATTGTATCTTTGCTGTGTGACAGGGATGCAGTGACAGATTCATCAGAGAATATGGTAAGCACGATTTATTTGTTTAATGAGAATAATGTTTCAGCAGGTAACATTGTTAGGCCAGTGACCAATAGTTACTGCTACTCTGTTAGACTCCATGGAACCCAGCAGAAGCCGGCACTACTGATCACTTCACCGTATGTGTTGTGTCTATCGACAATGATCACAATGCCCAGATGCAATGAAAGTTAATCATAGGCTTGAGCCCACTTGAGTATGCTTGTCTAATAATTTGACTCACATGGTCCTAGATGAAAACAGAAAAAGACAGAAAAATAGTGTGCGTGTGTGTGTGTTCACATACAAATGGATTTGCAGCAAGCCAGAATACAGTTATTTTAGGAAAGGTCACGTTTACAGTCTTTGTACTCTGCAGAGTGAACATTTATAATAATTTGAAAGTCATACCTTGTTTTGTTTAAGAGCACCTTTCTCCTTCATGTGAGGGCAGTCCTTCCCTGTCACAACTGCTTTTATATCTGCCACAGGTACTGCATTCAAAAAAAGAAAATGAGTGTAACCAAAATGTGCTGTCAAACAAGAGGCAAAACTGATGTGTCAAAAATTCCAGCTACTATGCCCTTACCAGAAACTGCCGTGAAAAAGGAAACTAAACAAAACAACTGAAATAGGCATCACTGAGCCTTAACATAAGGGATTCAAGTTTCACATGTTCCAATGAAAATGTGAACTAGGATGTTGCTTTCTCCCTCTTGCTGAGACTTTTGATGGAAAATGGATTTTGTGTAGATGTGTGCAGGCTTTATGTACACTCACACCTCTAAACCAGAGGTTCTCAAACTGTGGTCCAGGGACCACCAGTGGTCAGCAACCTCCATTCAGGTGGTCCGCAGATAGTGCTCTCTAAGGTGCGCGCCTGGGCAGCCATACACGAGAGAATGAAGGGCCACCCACCTAATTAGTGTAGCCGTGCAGGTGTGGCTCCATTAATTAGGTGCCTGGACCCTGGAGAAGACGCACATGTAAGGTGAGGTGGTGGCCTTGCGGGGAATAGGGGGTAAGTGGAAGGGGACAGTGGGTTGAGAAGAGGGGGTGGGAGGAATTTGGGACATGCAGGGCTGCGGTGGCCAGAGAAAGAGGCAATTTTCCCCAGCTCCAGTGCTGCGGCAGAGAGACGGCCCTCCTTCCCAGCCTCAGCTTTAAATAATTTTTAAAGTAAATTCGTAAAAAAAAAAGTTTTGAAAAGTTTCACTTGTCACAGTCTCTGCAGGAGTAAACTTGATGAGGTCACTAGAACACAGAGATAAATGCATCTGTGCTCCAAGTGGAAGTCAATTTTCCGGCAGTAATTACATTATGGAAAATCTATATACTCTAAATATAATATGGTCAGTGAATGACAGAAAGCTTCTACAATCTATAAATAACCCATTATCTTGTGACTTTGGAAAAGGATCATATGGAGCAGGATAATAACATGAAAGTCTGTCATTGCTTGAGCCTTTAGAATCTCTAATGGAAATGCTACAGTAGAGAATGCATTCTTCCCCCGATGGACTCAGCAGCACACATATTTTATGTATTATATATGTGTCTTCTTTAGCCAAGACACCAAGCTGTTGTAACACTCAGACACAAAATATTAAAATACAATGCATTTTTAATGGATTTTTTTTACATACAGTAAACCATAAGCAGCAGAAATTATTTCTGGGGTTATTCATTCCTCCTTCTGTCTACTTTAGGGTTTTATAGTGCCACCCATTACTGGAATATCTAAGTAACTTACCCATAGCAAAGATAGCAGCAGGCGCAGCAAAGTCCCTACTGGACTCCATGGAGTCATTAGCACTTTTCTCTTTTTAGGGTCAACACGCTGTTTGGGATAGGTTTTTTGACGGACTGGGAGGAATTTGGAAATAAAAGGGGGTGTCTGAGTTGTGAGTATCACTTATGGTGAAAAGACCTTCTCTAAACTGAAGGCTTTGTAATGTTTCCTAAATATGGTCAGACTCTGAATTCACCTGATCTTGTCTGGAAGGTTGTTCCATAGCCAGATTCTCTCTACCGAGAATTTTTGGTTCCCAGATCTCATATGCTTTGCCCTGGGTTTTGTGATCTGTATTGTCCCAGAAATATGCAGCTGTTATGATGATTCATACGTCAAAATTTGGTCTTTGATGTAGTTGGGGCTTGGATCCATTAATCGCTTTAATTAAGACCAATGCCTTAAACTGGCACTGAAAGCTGACAGGGAGCCAGTGGAAGATCTTGAGTATGGGTCTGACGTGGCCGAAGCCATAGAAGAGGTGGGCAGCTGCATTCTGTACCAGCTGGAGCCTGTGCATAATCTTCACATTCAGCTTCAGATACAATGAGTCACAGTATTCCAGCCTGGATATGACCAATGCATGGATTATTGTGGCTTGGTCCTCATCTAGGAGGAAGGGACCAAGTTTCCTAGCAAGCTGGATATGAAAGAAGGGATTTCTGAAAACTGATGGTACCAGTTCATCCAAACTTAGTGAGCAGGCAAAGAGGACTCCCCTCTCCACAAGCCATCTCATTTTCCTTTCCCTCATCCCCTTTCCTCGACTGGTTCTCCCCCTTCTGCATTGGGGAATGGGAAGAGAGAAGGACCACTCTGTGCTCCCCTGTGCTCACTGGATGGTCAGGAGGAGCAAAAAGGTTTGTCCAAAGCTGGCAGTGGAGAGTACAATAATCTTTATGTCTAGGAGAGGGTAGGTCAGTACACTCAGATGGTAGCAGATCTCTGTAGTCCCACATTATATATAGGGTGACCCAAAAACTAGGAAGACCGCACTTGGTCACAGGTTTTGTAGGTTCCCAAAGCCAGTTCTGCATGGCATGTCTCCAACAGTAGCACATTATTGGGCTCTATTTACATGAGTCGGATGGTTAAGAACATAAGAACATAAAAATGGCCATACTGGGTCAGACCGAGGTCCATCCAGCCCAGTATCCTGTCTAACGACAGTGGCCAATGCCAGGTGCACCGGAGTGAGTGAACCTAACAGGTAATGATCAAGTGATCTCTCTCCTGCCATCCATCACCCCCCTCTGACAAACAGAGGCTAGGGACACCATTCCTTACCCATCCTGGCTAATAGCCATTAATGGACTTAACCTCCATGAATTTATCCAGTTGTCTTTTAAACCCTGTTATATTCGTAGCCTTCACAATCTCCTCAGGCAAGGAGTTCCATGGGTTGACTGTGCGCTGTGTGAAGAAGAACTTCCTTTTATTTGTTTTAAACCTGCTGCCCATAAATTCATTTGGTGGCCCCTAGTTCTTATATTATGGGAACAAGTAAATAACTTTTCCTTATTCACTTTCTCCACACCACTCATAATTGTATATACCTCTATCATATCCCCACTCAGTCTCCTCTTTTCCAAGCTGAAAAGTCCTAGCCTCTTTAATCTCTCCTCATATGGGACCTGTTCCAAACCCCTAATCATTTTAGTTGCCCTTCTCTGAATCTTTTCTAATGCAAGTATATCCTTTTTGAGATGAGGAGATCACATCTGTACGTAGTATTCAAGATGTGGGCGCACCATGGATTTATATAAGGGCAATAAGATATTCTCCTCCTTATTCTCTATCCCTTTTTTAATGATTTTTAATGATTCCTAACATCCTGTTTGCTTTTTTGACTGCCGGTTCTCATGTTCCATTTAAACTAATTCCTAATGTAATGGCTGCTGTGGTAATCCATGTGTCCCCCTGAGCCTGAAAAGTCTGTGGCACTCAAGGAATGGTGGCCCTCCCTCAAATTCTGTCACTATCTAATTTACTTGATCATCCGATATACACATTTTATGGAGGTTGGGGCCCAGTCTCTAGAGCCACAGTTCAAGAGTGGGGTTCATTGCCTCATCTTTCTCTCTGAAGCTACTGTAATATCTTTGCTCTATTTCTCTAACTGCAGAGCAAACAAATAGCTTTTCCCAGCGCCAATGCTTTAGTGCAGCGATCAGAAACCCTGTCCTAGATTCTGACAAAGGACTCCAGTAAAAGCACGAAACACCCTTGAGGCAATTCTGTACAGCAATGAAAATAAGTGAATGTGACTCTAAAATGTCACTGTTATGTGACTCCGGTTAGGTGTGTCACTCCCCCAGGCCAGCACAAAGCAGCACCCAGACATTTTTATGGGACGAGGACAGAACAAATATTTTGATTTCATTATCCCAAAGGTTTGTGTTACACTGATTTATTTGTATTAATCAATTAAGAAGTTTAGGTTAAGTTACTTCTCTCTTAGTTTCCAGGCTGGAGAAATTCTCAAAGTCTGCGGAATTATTTTTTTACTTCACTAAAGAAGCAGAATAAACTTTACTCACAGGTGACTGATGTGATAAAGCCAAGAATGACATTTATTACTAATGAGGACAAAATACAAGGAAATGATTTCTTACCCATTCTTGAAGTTTTAGTCTCATTTCCTTGGGGTGATGTGTAACAACTATTAATCTTGGCCATCATCAAAGACCAAATCTAGGACCTCCTGAGCTACAGTTTGAGCCTCTATGTCTTAAGCTAAGGGGGGCACTTTCAAAAAGGGATGAGTTTCAATAGCTCTTGGACTCTTGGAGGCAGTGAGAATGAATTATGTTACTGTGTAGGAAACATAACACTTCTAAGCTAGAAGTTCATAGGAAGACTCATCTGAAACCAGAGTATGCATTCCTCATGTACACTTTCCAAAACTAGAGAGT
Organism: Chelydra serpentina; assembly: GCA_037349315.1. Taxonomy (NCBI): domain Eukaryota; kingdom Metazoa; phylum Chordata; order Testudines; family Chelydridae; genus Chelydra; species Chelydra serpentina. Next base: position 6,377,981 of record JBAIAC010000032.1, read on the forward strand.
GATACATGAACACATCAAAAAAGGTCCATGCCTACTATCTATTAAAATACTTCCGTGGCCTGCCCCCATCATGGAGTCCTGGAATATTGCGTAATCATTAATGTATATGTTCCCCCATGAGGTAGAGGAGAATTATTGTCCCTGTTTTACAGATGAGGAAGTGAAGCAATAAGAGATTAAACTATTTGCTCAGGGACACAGAGGAAGGCTGCAGCAGAGTCTGGAATTGAACCCGGATCTCATAAGTTCCCGGGCCACAAGAGCAGATCTATGCCACCCATGGATTTGCAAAGACAAGATCTGGCCACTCATTTTGGGTTTCATAATAAGATGAAGCTAAACAAGAGAAATGAGGTGAACAATCCAAATGGTGGCATAAATTGACTGGAACTGCTCACGTCCTTCTGGGTAGAGCTGCCATTGGATAGCCTTGAACAAATACACACTTTGCCAGCTCTACCATCACTGCAGTCTGACAAACTCTTTATAGAGTGCCCAGAGGTCTGTACTTGAGAAGAATGCTTGTGACAAGATATACCTTAACCAGAGGAGGCATGGCATACTGGGCCCATTAATGGAGATATTTATATTGCATTGTCTTAAAAGCAAAGAAGTAACTTTAAAATTAACTAACAGAAGAGCCAGCACATTTACATGACTTACATTTATCCTGCAAAGAATCATGAGGAACTTCTCCCTGTGGACTTTCTTCCAAGTCTCCGTAGTGCAAGACCTTGTGATTGGGCGATAATCGACAATACCAAAATTTGTCTGATAAAATAAGACATTAAAAAAGGTTAACATCTGTTTTCATCTTCATCACCAATAGCATAGGAGAAAAGTTATTCATTTCATATGCTAAACTGCTGGGAAGTAGTATTGTGTAATGGTTAAAGAATATGTGATGTGTTTTGAGGAGGGCAAGGACTTTGCCTGTTCACAATAGTTCACATAATTAAGACGAGTCTTTGAACTGGTCCTCTTGCAGCATTTCTATTTTCATTCAGCCACCATTTAGGAAAACCAGTGTTAAACAAGAGTAATTTCCTTAGTTTTAAACTCTTCTGGGAAGAGACTTAGGCTAAGGTTTTCAAGCAAAACTATTCAAGACTTTGGGTGCCTAACCTGAGATGCCTTAAAGGGGATTGTTTGGAAGAAGTAATGGAGAACCAGACCCATTTAAGATGTCTCAAATCGAGCACCCAAAAATGACAATTTACATTTGAAAACTGTGGCCCTTGCCTTCTGATATGCTTGATAAAGCACCATGTACATTTACTGTGTTACAGAACATAATAATAATTTCCCTATTGTTTCAATAACTACATCACCAAGAGCCTTATTTTATAGATAACAAATAAGTCATTACTTTGTATGTCCACCAATGCATATTGTTTGTCTTTTTTCATTTCAGCCTTCTCTCGGAGCCCAAGTATATTTACACTTCTTCCCATCTTTAGCTTCTTCAGTTATTATTCCTCTTAGCAATATTTGCCAAGAACTGCTACCATTAATCTTTGCTGGCAGAGCCAGACGAAAATACTAGCTAACGTACAAGGTCACTGCCTGCCAATTCCCTTTCTGAAAGGATAACTCCAGACTACCATCCAGCTACCAACCATACCACAACACCTCTAATAAACAGACAACAGTACGATGTCAAAAATGCAATTTTATTACACCTGAACTACAACTCTCCTAAAACTTTGAGCAAGGTTGGACAAAATGGTGGTTAAAATGCTAGTGGCTTGTCTACATCAGCACTCCCATCATTTCTATCACCAGTGGAGTGTCATCCATGGTGAGAAATTTTAGGGGGAAAGGTTAGCATAGACACAGCTCCAGAGTACCATACTAGCACACTGGCTTCATGAGCTCAACATTTTTAGGAATCCTGTAAGCCCCACTGTCCATGCTTTAAAATAAATTAAACACTCACCTAATGGAGAGACATGATTGAACATCATAGCTTTTTTAAACTGTGCATGTGATTCCCCCCCTTTTAGCTATTTTTCAGTATGTATTAGCTTTTTTCACTCAGCAAACGTGCAAAGATGTTTGGAAAATAATAAATGCAAATATTTTTCCATTTATGTAGCACCTTCTCCTGAAAGAACTCAGAGAGATGAACTATGGTGAGAGATTCTGATTTCAGTTACACAAGCATAAATCTGGAGCAACCCCAGAGTTAATTGGTTTACTTTCTTGTGCCTTGGTTTAGAGTCTCGTGCTACGTACATAAAGTGCCACTGAAACCCAGCTATCCCTGGGATGGAGGGCTGCAGGTAACCAGCACATAGTGTGTTGCACAGCACTGGGGAAAATGGAAGTTGTAGTCGAGAAACCAGAAGTCTCTGTGCTTACAAAAATGTTTATAGGGGCTTCATAAGAGAGCAGACAGGGCCCTCAATTTATATTGTCTTATATGAAGGACCCCTAATAAACTGCTTGGCATTCAATTTATGAGTCTTGGAAGAATGTATGGTTGAATTAATTCTCCCTGGATTTGAACCTCTGGTTCTAGGTGGTTTTACCAGAAATGTTTCAAACCTAATGCTTAAAAAACCCATATCCTACCTCCATCTAGCACTGGAACAACTTGTCCTTTTCGTTCATAAAAGAGACATTCCTATTAAATACCGTATCAGAATATAATCTCTAGCTCTAATAGCAACCTCATCTATTCATGACAGTTTTACAATTTGGACAGTACAGGAGAGAATAGCTAGCAATTTCTTATGATTAAAAAAATCCTTTCTTCCTATTGAAACTCAGCATGACCTTACTATAGTCTCAATACCTTTGGGAAATGAGTAAGTGGATGGTGTCAATGAAGACAATTAGTATGAAACATGGAGAGAATCATCAAAGACCATGCACTGGAGTTATTGAAGGAGCTAAAATGGACCAGATCATTAACATACTAATCATCAGAGTGTTTTAATAACTTGCTTCCAGCCCCAAATCTCTAAAAACAAACAAAAAGAAAATACAAATGTGAGTGCTTACTCCTTTACATTATTTTTAGGAAGCAATGGTTTTAAACTAAGAAAGCCTAGCTAGGAAGGCCTGTAAAATGATTCCCAATGTCAAAAGGATAATTCAAGAACGAATAATCATAGAGTGTCGCTCATAGTGTGTCCAGTGCAACTCTCCAGGAGTCTCATTCTTAATTGCCAACATGGCAAAACTTTGCTGGCAGGGGAAATGATTTAAATGAGACCTGAAAAAGGAACTAATGCTATTCCGTCAGCTGTATGGTTCCAATGATCATACTACCCAGGCTGAGAGAAGGGCAACCAGTATATTAACAATTGAAAACAGACCTCGTTTTCTTTTTGGGTCTTGCCACACTCATCACAGCCACAGCCAGCTGGTTTTCAGCTTGATGCACCATCTTTAGGGATCTCCGCTTTACAGGGGATCATGTTGGTTTATGGGAGTTGTGTGAAGTAGTGCAGGTGCATGTTGCTATTTTACTACATGGTAGGTTTGGTAAATGTTTTGATTCAGTTGTTTTTTAAACTAAAGGATAAACTAAAACAGGACCCATGCAAAATGGTGCTAAGTAATAAGAAAAAGAGAGGACACCATGTTTATGATTAGGACACAAGAAACGTTAAGCTGACAAAAATGCAATTTTTGTCTTCAAGCTCCAAATACCTACAAACAAATGAAAAGAAAATACAAGTGCAAGTTCTTACTCCTTTTAATCATTTTTAGGAAGAAACAGTTTTAAATCAAGAAAGCACAGCTAGGAAGGCCTGTAGAGTCTTTAAAAATGATTACCATGGTATCGAGGAACGGTGCCAGGATTTAAAAGACCGGAAAGGAATTTCAAAATGGAACTTCAACTTTGCACTCTGTAGAGTTTGTGCATATATCTGGGGAAAATGGTGAGATCAAAATTGGGCAGCTTGCATTTTGCCCTGAACGCTGTTAGTCTTAGGCTGAGTCTGATTTCCCTTGGCAGAGATGCTCCATAGTCTAGGGCCCTTTGCTGAGATGCTGGGCACAAGAATCTTACATTTTTCATCTAATGTTACACATGCACTGATAAAACTGTTATTTAGAATGGGTGGCGTTGTGACAACTGGGTGTACACATTTACCCTAATTGTTAGCCTAACTGGTAAAAAGTGGGTAACGGTTCAAGAATTATCACCATGACCTGTTACATAAAACTACTTACGAAAAGATGTGAGAAGAAGACAGAAAGATTAAGTTAATATAAACAAAAAGAGTTTACCGATACCACTGAAGGACTGTGTTAAAATTGTGACTGGTAAACCAGAGGAATAGAGGACCAGAAATCAGTGGACTAAAATTGGTGCTTTGGAAATTAGGCCTAATTGGTGGGTGAAATAAACAGAGGATGGATTATTCCACTCATCACCTTTTTGGGGCCCTTAAAAAAAAGACTTTTGGGGATCAAAATAAAACTTTATGCTATCACTGTGGGAAGGGTTGTTGTGGTGACACCAGACCCTGATATTCCAGTGGGGATCATTGCTGCATCAGTGAGGACACCAGCCTGATACAGGTGAAATCTTGCTGTGTCTTCCCCTCCTTGCATGTTCCTTTTCATTCCCAACCCTCTTCCTTCTATTCTCTCTTTCTTTCAGCTTTTCATCTGATCCTGAGATTAACTGTATTGCACAGCGCCAGCATGGTGCAATGAGATGGCCCATCCAGAAATGCTCAGCCTGAGAAGGACCAGTGAACGATAGGAACTTGACCAGACCAATCAGATGACATCCCTGAACAAAGAAGAGAGCCCAAGTCCAGAACATCTGCTATCGTAGCCAACCTGCCAACCCAAAGCATCCATCCATGACTGACCAGTCACCCTTTATCCCAAGAACATCAACAAAAGCCGTATTTTCCCGATCTTTACTATTCTATCTCTTCTCTCCCTTCTGCATCTGTCCATGTCGTTAAAAGCAGGAAAGACTCAATATTTAACAGAAATTTAATTCCCCACTTTCCCCCCTTCCAAGGAGAATTCCCGACTCAATATTGAACAGTAATAACCCTTTCCTCCCTTCCAAGGAGAACTGTTTGACTGAAAACAGACTTTAACCAGTATTTACCGTCTCCGCAAAGGAACTTTGACAGGTTTTTGATTTTTATTTTTCATAATGAGTCAATTTCAACGCTTTTTGCCTTGTTTTGATTTTTTTCTGTTCTTTTTTCTTTTCATGTGTTCCAATCAATATATTTCTAACCTTTGGCAAGAACTGCCTAATGTGATTCCCATTGTATTAAGCAGGCTGAGGTCTGTATATCAAACACACACCTTATTTAAAACTGTTTAATATTGGACAGTTTCAGGGTCATGTTCACACCTTTAACTCATTGGGCCCATAAATTCATCTAAATTAATACAACAGTAGCTTCTGGGAGGAAAACTTGTTGCTATAAGAAACAGTATTGAGTTACAAAGAAGGGCCATGATTTATTTGTACTCACAACTACCATGCTATTAAAACCTCCTAGCCAGTTCTTAAGTCTGGTTTGCTCACTCTCGTTGAATTACTGATGTTATTAGGGATACCAGCTTGATTACTAAGGTTACAACTAGATAGATAATAATACAGTTCTCACAGTGCCTTCCATCTGAGGACCTCAGAGAGCTTTAAAAACACTAATGACCTGATCTTGGCAAGGAAGTACAGTAAGTATTATTTTCCCCATGTTTACAGATGGGGAAACTGGAGGACAGAGGGCTTAAAATGGCTTTGCCCAAAGTAATTTAGAAAATTTGAGGCCGAACTTGGAATAGAACACAGGTCACCTGATTCCCAGTCCTCTGCCCTAACCCTAACTATTGTTCCTCCCTAGACCTGTAAACTGGAAAATGTTAAATTCACTCATTTTCCATTGGTTTATTTTATCATCACTTCACCTCACTATGCCAACTATCCTCTGGGCTTAACTCACTCCTGTGTGTGTCAGTGGGAGAATTTACAGTCCCATCCCAAAATTCATCCCTTGGGGAAGGACAGGCAGCTATCCCATCAGGCATCTTGCCTGGCTGGGCCAGGTTTAGCTTCACTGGGTTTATACTCAATCAGTATGTCTTCGGGTGCTCTACCAGTATTTATAGCTGATGAAATCTTCTGTCTTGCTGGCTGCACTCACTTTGTGGTTTGGACTGAATGCTTCCAATTCCCGACTACTGCTGTGACCCCTTCAGGGCATATTTTCTGCCACTGGGGGCTCACAGCTTGCCACTAGAGGAAACTGGACCAATTAACTGTACTTTTTCTATAAAATGTGAAATAAACGAACAATTAAACATCCCTCTTCCACGTATATGGGAGATGGTGTAATTAAGGGTACGTCTATACTACCCGCCTGATTTGGCGGGTAGCAATCGATCTTCTGGGATCGATTTATCGCGTCTCGTCTAGACGCGATAAATTGATCCCGGAAGTGCTCGCCGTCGACACCGGTACTCCTGCTCCACGCGAGGAGTAAGCGGAGTCAACGGGGGAGCCTGCCTGCTGCGTCTGGACCCGCGGTAAGTGCTTTTTAGTTCGAACTAAGATACTTCGACTTCAGCTACGTTATTCACGTAGCTGAAGTTGCGTATCTTAGTTCGACCTCCCCCCCTAGTGTGGACCAGCCCTAAGTAGAGTTGCCAGAGAGTCTTCTTTTAGAAACCAAGTTTAAATACTCTGATTTTTAACCTTCTAACGAATTTTTTTGTGTAAAATATTTGATCTTCAAACAAGAGCTGCAGGAGCCTGTTAACTAAATGGCATCTTGTATGCAGTGTTTTTGTAGCCATGTTGGTCCCAGGATATTATAGAGACAAGGTGGGTGAGGTAATAGCTTTTTTGGACCAACCTGTGTTGATGAGAGAGACAAGCTTTCAAACACAGAGCTCTTCTTCAGATCTGGGAAATGTACTCAGAGTGTCACAGCTAAATGCAAGTGGACCAGACTGTTTAGTTAACACATTTCGAGGGACCATTCAAGGTAAAGTGGCCCGTTAACACTTCTCCAGTCATGAGTGGGGGTGGGGGGGGAGGAGGTAAAAAAAAGCTAGGGGGGGTGTTAAGTGGGTATATATTGGATTTATGGTTTATTAAAACAACGTCTCTACTCGGTCCATGGTTTTTAGTATCTCGTAAAGTTACAAATTTCAGCTCCCAGGCTTTCTCTGTTGAAGTTATTGCCAAACACATCCATTTCATTCTCACCCATAACAATTTTACATTCAACAACATACACTTTGTTCAAACCATGAGGCCAGTCCTGGGTACTAGGATGGCTCACCAACATGCCAACCTCTGCGCAGGCCCCCCGACAAAGAATTTCTGGACAAATGCACCAAGAAACCAACGATATACCTGAGATACATTGATATTTTCAGCCTCTGGATAGATAACCTAAATTCCCTCATGGATTTCCACTACAACTTCAACAACCAACACGCATCCATTATTCTTTCTCTAGAACACTCCCACACGAACATCAACTTCCTGGACACCACAAATGAGCTTCAACCATGTAACTCTACAGACAAGTATATACAAGAAACTCCTGGATCACCACACCTACCTTCACAGATCCAGTAATCGCCCTGAACACATCAAGAAATCTGTTATCTACAGCTAGGCACTCAGATACCACAGAATATACTCTGAGGAGAAAGTCTGGGATATATACCTGAACACACTTAATACTGCCTTCACCAAACAAGAACATTTCACCATAGAAGTAGATCGCATCATGGAATGGGTCACTCAAATACCCCAAGAGAATCTGCTTCAATACAGAAGTAACCCCCCTCCAACTGCACACCTCTAGTAAACACCTACCATCCCACACTGGTAGCCATACAGGGTATCATCAAACAAGTACAACCCATACTCAATAGGGGCCACATCCTGAAAGAAATCTTTCCTCAACCCACACTTCTGGCCTTCAAACAACCCCTCAACCTCTCCATGCTCATCATCAGAAGCAAGCTCCCACAGACCAAGACGCACCAACTTAAAGTGGCACCAGACCTACCAGAACAACAGATACAACCTGCAGACATATCTCCACTGCTATGATGATCAACACCTCCCGCAACACATCTTTCAAGATCCATGGGTCCTACACATGCATATCACAATGTGGTGTACCTCAACCAGTGCACTAAATACCCCAATAACAACTATGTGTGTGAAATGTGACAATCACTATGCTCTCGAATGAATACACACAGAAAAATGATAAGAGACAAAAACATCATCTCACAAAGCACTCACTCAAAATCTGACCTCAGTCCTCATCCTCAAAGGAAACCTGCACCACACCTTTAAAGACAAGCCTGGGAACTTAAATTCATCACTTTGCTAGATACTAAAAATCATGGACTGAATAGAGACTGGATTGATGGCTTAGTGCAAGTCTATAACCCACTCAACCCTTGCCCCCTTTCTGCCATCTTCTTTTTGACTTGAGGGGTGTTAATGGGCCACATCACCTTGAATGGCCCATTAAAATATGTGTTAACTACTTATGCTAAACAATGTGTTCCACCTTTATATTTAGCTGTGACACTCCGAGTATATTTTTCAGACCGGAGGAATTATGTGTAAACTTGAAAGCTTGTTTTTCTCACCAACAGAAGTTGGTCCAATAAAAGATATTACCTCATCCACCTTGTCTCGCTAAACGGCATCTTACCACTTTGTTAAATTTAGGATACCAGCTCTCAAATTGTGGTCCAGGGACCATTGGTGAGCACTTGCTGATGGTCTACATAGTTTTGGCTCTTCACATGGTGCTGTTTCCAACTGCATTAAAGGCAGCTAAGATGCATTAAACCGTTTCCTAATATTACTGTTCCATGTAAACTGTATGCTGTGGGTGTCACAACAGTGTTATAATGATTAGGAACAGGAAAGGAAGTGGTCCACATGGTCACAAACAGGAGAAGAGGTGGTCCATGATCCAAGTTTTATACTGAAATATGATCCACACTATAAACAATTAAAGAATCCTTGGGCAAAAAATTCACACCAACTACAGCCTGTAGTTTTGTAGTGCTATTAGAATATAGGTAACTATAATAATATAGGTAACCTTGCGCATTTCAATATTGCTATGGGTAGATTCACCTTTTTTCTTTTCAATGTTTTGAATTTATATTCAAGTACTTTTTCTCCCTCTGTAAATGGTCTTTATTTATGATTTTAATTAACCTGAATATTTTGACAGAGATCATTGTGGCCTACATAAGACTTCTATGTGAGCCTTAATTAATTGATTTGCAGAGCTACTTGAGGTATTAGGTTAACCAATTACCCCTCAACAAACTCTCAGATGTCTATTTTTGCATTTTTATAAAACAAGAGTAGGTGGAGGAGGCTGCCTGTGGAAAAGAGAATGCTGCAGAAACTAAAAGGAAAAAGGATGTGTTTTGAATTAACTATTTTCAGTTAACGCTGATTCATCTCTCCTCCTGGTTAGTGGAGGCATTCAGCACAAAGTGCAAAGGACTTTTTTTCCCTTTAAATTCCTATTGCAGGTCCCCTTTAAAAACATGCTGCCCCTGCGTTGTTAATTTCAAGGGTTATATAACCAGGCTTCCTCCTCCATGCAAAAATTACTACCCAAGAGTCTTTGGCTGTAGTACATAGTTTCCCACTTTATGAAGATTAAAGAGAAATTGTATGTTATTAAAGACAAAAGGGCATTTCTTCCAAAACAATGCACCCAGCAACATGAACCATGGGTGTGCTGGGTGACAATGGCAATATATCTATTATGCCCAATAAAACTCACTTACAGGAAGGCTTTTCTACTACTTAGCTCCACCGGAAATAACGTTGAGAGTTACTGAGTGCTCTGTGGGCTTTGGCTTGGCTCTCTTCTCCTTTCTTTCCAGGCTAAACTATGGGAGCAGACAGATCACTCCACGTTCTGAACTGGCTAACTGCCAGACGATAGTCACCATGTTAACAAAATAGTGATTCACGAAGCATTACGATCTGACATGACACAATGGCCTAAGAGCGCACAGTCTGTTTTTCCATTTTAATCTTCTTTATTCAGAAAGTCTAACAAAATCAGAATACTAGTACAGGCATTCCCTTGTGAAACATACCAGGAAAAAGGTCTCATATTCTTTGGAAGCTTTTAGGGGTAATATATAGGAAAGCTAGCGCTCTCTCTCTCTCTCTCTATTTTAATCAACAAGCCCTTCAGAGGTCCTCCTAGGGCAACAATCAAAGACTTCTTGATATAGTGAGAGAGCTCATGCTGTTATGATAACGCCATTTTTCAAGAACAAAAGGCAGTGATATGACTGTAGATACTTCCACATTCCATTTCAAGACCACCCCACTGACGCAGTCATTGGCTTGGAGGATTTCCAGCTAAATCCAAATTTGAAAAAGATTTACCCCTCTGAGAGTGACAGAGTTTGCAAGCTCTCTCCTCATTATTTCTAAAGTCAATTCTTTCAACCCACTGTGACTAACCATGTGTATCCTATCACCTGTTCAGACAACAGTCTTAATAGAAATTTGCTCTGGAGTCTTTATCACAGAATAATGCCAGTTAATTATTTTTAAATAGGCAATTAAATGGTTTTAGTTTCTTATGGGTGGCCTTGTTAAGATACCTCTTTGCACATTCTGCAGACTTGGAACATTTGTCCCAGGGGTTATATTAAAAAAATCATTAAAAGGATGCATCAAGATGCATGCATACTAAATCAGAGGAACTACATGACCTTACTGTTGTAACCATTGTCCTTTCTCCTTACCGCCCCACACTGTTGCTGGGTTTTTGTTCTTTTTCCAGTTACTTATCTTGTTAAATCTAAACTTTCAGATTTGTGAAGATTGTCTCAGCTTGTGTGCACACAAGACAGGTGAGAAGAAGACTCATGGAGGCTTCCCCACTTTGCACCCATTATTATTAGCTATTTGTTTGGCAATAGCACCTAAAAGCCCCATTCAAGGAATGTACTAAGCACCACAGGCACATGTAACAAAAAAAGACACTCCCTGTCTCAAATTGCTTACAGTCTGAGTAAGCCTATCATGGTCCTTACTTTTTACTGGGCACAAGGTCTCTGAGAGTTTAGCATCAACAGCATCACTAGCTTCCTTGATACCAGTAGACCCCCTGTGTGGGAGGAGGAGCATATGCAAACACCTTTGCAAAAGATGGTGCAGCAGCTGTGTTGTCCGGAGCGCAAGGTACTGTCCCTGAACCAGTAAAAATGTATGCTAGAGGCAGAGCTCCTGATGGGGCCCGGTGGAGGGCACCCACTTCAAAGTGCAGAAGTATCCTAAGGGCACAGTTATAGCCCGCAGATAAGTCAGCTCTTTGGGGGAGTGTGGTGGGTTTCATTCACCCCTTGAGCACCCCATTGTCATCTAGTCATGGTGCTGCCATTCTCTTTGGCTACCAGTATCCCCCTGCAGGCTGTCAGCCGGCCTCTGTAGGCCTTATGTCACTTGGCCCTCTGGCTGGGCCCCTCAGGGGTATGACAAACTCAGAAATGAGAAACAGGTCCTTGCCCATCAGGGCCAATAATTAACAAACGAGTTTCTTACTCTTTCTGGGTTTTTTCCCTGCCAGGGATTGAATCAGCAGGGTTCCTTCTTATTCTCAACCACTGACTGTGGCCAGTAATACTCCCTGACCCAGCCTGGTTCCTCTGGCTGCAGCCTATGGAGCATCCCTTCTTGGTCCTCTGGCTCCAGCTAGGAACTGACTTGTTGACAGCAGGCAGCTACCTTTTATTTCAGCCTGCTGAGCCTTGATTGGCTGTTGCTAGTCCCTAGCCCCTCTGACTGCCAGAGGCCAAATCTTGCTGGTTTCCCAAAGGGCTGCTCTGTTCTTCACAGAGCTGTTTCCTGGGGTGGGGTGCAGCAGAATAGTGGGGCCTCCAGTAAGGGGCCACGAAGGCCTGGTACACCCAGTCACCGGGAGAGACCATGTCTTTTATTTGCCTGCAAAGCAGCATGCACACCTATGGTGCTGCATAAATATGATACAAAAGCAATTAATTTGATTGTCCAATATAGTTCTTTGCAAGGCATGGTGCAAGGAACTTTTTGACCAGGGCCAGATTTTAAACTTGTGTAAATTAGTATAATTCCGTTGAAGTGAATGGAGCTACACCAATATACACCAGCTAAGAATCTTGCTCATGTTTTTTTGAACTGACACTAGTTTAAAATAATCCATTACTTAAAGAACCAAAAATATTCCATCTTTCCTTTAGAGATTTACCCAAACAACGTTTTACCCAACCCTCTTTCCTCTCTCCCTCCCCAGAACTTTGGTGGTTCAGATAAAATGGATCCCAGATCCAAACAATTCCAGGATTATGGTTTGGTTTAGTAAAACCAAAGCCAGGTGATGATTGCCAAACCAAATCCTTGACCACTCAGCAACTGTGCAGAAGATGCTGCTGTTGCTGCTGAGAATGTACATGTCACATGTCTCTACACAGCTGTATAGACATTTATAATGGCACACTGATGTTTTTATTCCCTGCAAATCCTGTGCAATGGGTTCATTACATATTATTAAACATGAAGATTATAAAAATTTAAAGCTGAATGACTTGGCCATCATTTCTTCATCTTCATCCTGGAAAATTTTCCAATTTGCAATTTTCCAAAAACACCCATCAACATTGGCTAAGAACAGTGCACTGCTTATCTTCTAGGATAAGAATATTGCAGGGACTATATTTTATGCACAGAAAGCTGCCTTTCACATCAATCTCTAGCTTTCAAATATTTACCTCTCTAGATTTACTCCTAGCTTTTCCTAGTTTTCTAATTTATGCTGGATTTACAGTAAAAATAAAAGTATAGAAATATGAATCTCATCAAAATGTGGGTGGGGGTGGCCAGGTGTATGGAGGCAAATTTTGGAATCAACTTTGGGTAGCATGTTGAATCCACAGTTTCTCTCCTGAACTTCTGCTCCTGAGGAAGAAGGGGGCTACCGTTAGGGGGAAACAATCATGTAGAGTGTGGTTTGGTAAAGTGAGCTGTACAATCCAAAACTGAGCAATGGTGCATGCGGCTGAGAAGATAATTCTATGCCTATAATTTATTCATCCCAAGGGGCACAGGTTATGGATTTGAGTACTTTTTAAAATCTGCTAACTTTTGAAATATTTAAGAATCACATTATGTTTAATGTAAATGATCATAAAAGAAGAAAATTAAAGATGGGAAGTGACTAGAGAGGGGTGGTGAGTTGTGCTCACCATAAGTAAAAGTGATGGGCCTTTGATGAGGCATATAAATAATTAGTAGCACATTTTAAAAGCAGTCTTTTAAAAAAGAATGTTCAGGTTCTGAATACCACAGTAGCTGTGTGTTATTCATTTACAACCTTATTTTCCAGAGGAAGGTAGAGCTTTTAATCTTGTCATCAGCAAGGTGCCAGAAGATCAAGAGAGCATGCACGGTATTTAGCTCTTGGTGCAAAACCATTGCTTCAGATTTCTGTCAAATGCTGGGCCTAAAATGACTGGACCTATTCCACAGGTTAGAGTTCATATTAGGAAAATTCAAAAATTCCCACTGAAGCATAGGACACTCAAGAATGAAATTAACCAAAAGATTCCTTGGGTAATTCCTTCTAAGAAAAGTCTTAACAGTTGGATCTAAAAACAAATACTGCCAATAAGTTATGCTCCTGAGCTAAACTAGAACAGACAAATAACAGTGAATTGCCAGACTATCCAGGCCTGAGCAGTACCTTGTCGCCGTCGACTATTGAGTTTCCTAAAGCAGGTGCCTTCGACAAGTCGGTTAAGACGTTGCTGCTTGATCAGCTCTAAGATTTCAGGCTGAATCTTCTCTTTTAGCTCCCTGGAACAAACAAAACAAAACCAGGCACTTTTTAGATTTATTCACGTACCATTTTTTCTCACTGAGATAGACAGCGTCATGAGAGACTCAGCTTGATTTTGGGGATAGTAGTCTTACTTCAGCACCCAGTCTGCTTCAAGGAGGGAAGTTTGTCTAGTGGATGGCATGCAGGAATGGGAGGTGCTATTCACATCACTGTCAATAAGTCAGTATGTGGTCTTAGGCAAGTCATTTAACCTACTTATGCCTCAGTGAAGCCATCTATAAAATAATACATAGTATCATGCATCACAAAGGCATGTGATGCACTTCACGGGATTATTGTGATGCTTACTTGATTAATTGACATAATCAGATGCAATGTTCTATGAAAACACACGTTATCGTTATTATTTAGTACGAGAAAAGATAATGCAAGCTATACAGTCTGAAACACCAAGAGAAAATAGTGAGCAGTCCCAGTTCCAGCTCAGACAAAATAATAACTGATTATACTTGATTGTTTTTATTTCCATATCACTCTGTGAATTTACTACCAAATGGAGTTTGTTGAAAAGTTCCGCAGGTTTTGATACTAATGTGTATCTAGCATTAAATGTTGATTTCAGAAACTGTCATAAGGATGAACAGGTGACTGAATTAATTGGCCATCTCCTTACTTAGATTCATTAAGAATACATAAAGGAAAGGTTTAAACATCAACTTGACAGCAAGTGTAGTAAGACTAAGATGTAACTGAATGTGTAGAGTGTTCATAAAATATGAAGTGTGTCAAGACCATAATTTTGGGTTGCTGTGTGAATAAAGTAATACCAGACATCATTCTGTATAGCAGTAATCACAGTCAAGACTCAGGAAAGGAGTGCAATTTTCAAGGTAAACCTAAATTCCTCCCCCCTGGAAAACATCTGACTTTCATCTGTGTTGATTGCCATGTTCATTTATCACTTCATCTCACATGCCCTCTGCATGCAGAAACCCCACTGAAATCATAGCAAGTTCTGTGCATAAAGACTGCGCCCTTAATCAGATATGCCATAATCCTCCCAGGTACTAGTTAAATGCTTATGTATATCGGAACAGGAGTTCTTGACGCACAATCTGCTGTATATTTACAAGCTGTGAAAAATTTATCCATTCAAATATCAAGTGACTAGAACTATAGAAACAAACTACCTTTAGAAAGTGTTTTATTAGTACTCTTATGATTATTTTCAAATAGCATAGTTTTCCCACTGAGAGCCAGGGTATGAATATTCTGCATGGTATTTATATACTGTCAAAAGACTTTAGTGCTTGAATAGGTTTCTTGCTTTTCCAAGCTGGCTAACTTCCCCGTGCTCTTTAGGAAAGAGATGGAGAAAAGACCCCCAAATACAACAGCAATGAGACACAATCTCAGGCCAAGGACTGTATAGTGCTTGACACAAATTAGGGGTCCTCTAAATAATAATACCTGAGAAAAATTAAATAACTCTTATTTATCCACTGCCAAACAGGTTTACCAGGTGGCTCACTGAATATAGAGAACACATTGTCTCTGCTCTGAAGAGCTCACAGCCTAAACAGACAGTGTGCAGGCAAAGCACAGGGGAAATGTGGACTTACAAATTAACAAGGTGATAGAAGTGATGTGAGGTAAATCCCACTCCCCTCTCCTCCCTGCCAAGACTGCAGTTTCCCTTTTGTTAACTCCCATGTTTCCTCCTCTCCCCTCAAAAAACATTGTTGCCCAACATAAACCAGAGACAGAGAGTGAATTTAAATGCTAGCCAATTCAAAAATAAATAAATAACCCCAAAAGTGGCTCAGTATCCAAAGGCTTTCTTGCCATAAGACAGAGGGAGGAGAGGGCCTTCTCTCTCTCTACTGATATGACCTGCAACACCGCAGTATCTGAGTGCTTGACACAATAATAATGCAACCGTTCCCACTTCAAACTCAAACGAAAGTTGATTTGGAGCATTGTAGTCCAAAAGTTTGAAGAGCTATAACTTCTGTATTTTGTATGTGGGAACACCAGCAAAAAGGCTCAGTCATGCTGGGGCAGTGAATAGTTATTATCCATTAGCCACATCCTAATACAGCTCTAAATAAGGCTACTGTCTTTATATTCAGTTGTGAACAATTTCTTTCTAAGTATCTGCAATTCTTTAGGTCTCTGTGGAGAACCAAAACTACCTTCTCTGGCTTGTTCTCTCTTTTACACACAATGGATTCATGATTTTGTACTTATATCATTAGTGGCATCTACACAATTTACGAGAGTTCAGTACATGAAGCCAAATCACAAGGGAAACTAAAAGAGCACTTTCCCTTCACAATCAAGAATAAGTAATCAGAAATGCAATCAAAATGGAAATTCATAGAATTTAAATCACCATGAATATACTTATGATTGTTTAAACAGCTTAGTTATTTATTTCTTAAGCTTACATTTGTCTTAGATCTGAAATGAGTTTCTTTAACATTTCCACTGCTTTTAATTGTATCATGGAATGCATTCATTACATTTTGTGGATGCAGACTTTACACTGTGACAATGGTTATCAGCACTGATATTTGGAATCAGAGAGCTTGTGATGCACTAGCAAATTTTACCATGGTAGGCAAGGCTCAAAGTGAATAGAAATAGTTGACCTGTATCACTGATAAATAGTTGATTCACTGGGAAAGTGAGGAAAACAAGAAGCTTTGGGGACAGGTGTAGCACCACTAAGCTGCTTTGAATCTCTGAGTGTTACAAAAGATTGGCAAAGAACCGCTTTGAAGTGTAGGGATGCAAAGCATTTGTACTCCAGTTTTGAACTGATGCAAGACTACAGGTGACATCAATTCTAACTGGGTGCTAGGTCCTATCATTCTAATAATCTGAAGGCATAAAAGAATCATTGTCCCTTTGATTCCAGTTAGTATTATTAAAGTTTGTAACGTCTGCTTAGTTTATGCTTTCACCATTGTCCTGTCAGAGAAAAGCCCATGGAGTTTGCACATAAATGTATTTTTGCAGATAAATCAAAACCAGAGTCTCATATATGAATCCTTTTGCACTCCAGAGTGATGGAACTGAAATACCTAAATACAAATCCATCTTTACAGTTTCGTCCCGTTCAACTTCAAATGTGGCCAACGTTTCATGAAATTTTGGTTTAAGATGATGGAACTCTCACAGTTTCTCAGCTGATCATCTCAAAAGGTTTCTGATAGTCTGGATCAAAAGACATGAGATTTGAGCACCACTGAAGATGAACCTGCCCTATGTCACTAGTTTGGCTTCAAGCCCTACCCCAGTGCAGATCCAAATGTCACTTCCATGGCTCATCTCTAGGATTTTCATATATAATGGAGATGAAGACATTTTGAGACGCAGACATAAACTATAATAGATACCACAACTGATATATAGCATTAGACCATATGAAATGAGCAGTACACTGCATATATGTTATCAAGAAATCACCTAGAAATAAGTAACTGTACCTTACTAATATCAAAGATAACACAAGCAAAGAAAAGATGACACTATCACACAAACACTCTTTTATGGAGTGAATTTATACTGGTGCTATTGCTCTTGGCTATTTGCTTGGCTCAGAGAAGTGATATTTTGAATCTTTATGGGGCACTGGACAGTAGACAAAATTTTGTCTTAAAAAAATGTGCACACGCAAACACACAAAGCATGGAAATGTCAAAGCATTATTTTCTGCAAATAAGTCATGGTAGGCCCTATAGGGATTAGCCAAATCTGTTTTACCTGAACTCAAAAAAACAGTTGAGATTCCCAGCAGAAGAAAGCATATGCACTTCAATCAGATGCTACTCCACTGCTTTTGAGCAGTGCTCCCTGGACAATTTTTTCCCTGGGTTCTCCCTCAACAGTTCACAAATTTAATTCACATGTGTTAGTCCTTCCATGCAAGAAGTGACTCAGAGAGGGGAAAGTACTTACAGAATTGGACGAGACTGGAAATCTTCCTGGTTCATCCTCTCGGATTGACGGATTTTCAAAATTTCTGTGTAACTTAGATTCTGAAGTTTACTTTTG
This sequence comes from Chelydra serpentina, assembly GCA_037349315.1. Classification (NCBI taxonomy): domain Eukaryota; kingdom Metazoa; phylum Chordata; order Testudines; family Chelydridae; genus Chelydra; species Chelydra serpentina. Next base: position 6,395,890 of record JBAIAC010000032.1, read on the forward strand.
AATTGGTCCAGAGAGCTAGGCTTGGTAGTGAGTGCTCTCATTATTTGCTCTTTCACCACCTGCATTACCTGTGGATGAAAGCAAGAAAGTATTTTTTAACTCTTTGGTTTTGATTTCAAATAATATTCCAGTATATATTGCAATTAGGTGGTGTGGGGAATAGGAGAATTTTAATAATTATCAGTAGTGATCACAAAGCAAATGGACTGCAAAGGAGTTAACCTCTAACTGGATGCCACATATAACAACAGGGGCTCACCTACACTACAATAAATAATCCTCTTGGGGAACTCACTTATAATACAGTTATCTGCTGATACTGTTAAAAAGCGATCCCGGTTTTCTAGTGTGAATGGGACTGTCATTGTCTTACAGCACCAAAATTTGGCCAAGGCCATAGCATGGTTTGGGGACAGAGGAGTAACAGAGGGTTGTGTCTCTTCTACATTACAAGATAGAACTACATTTTAATCACATAAGGGGAACCAACCAAACGGAATGCCCCAACACAGAAAATTGTATAGTCTGCAAAAGTCCTGAGACTGAATTCTCTCCCTGGTTTCTGCCAACTCAGCCCAGACTGTGGGGCCCTCTCAGAAAGTCTACATGGAGACAGAATGCAACAGTGCAAACTGTTGGGGGTCTGGAGCTGGGTGGATAGCTCACAAAGTTGGGGAGCATCCATAAGAAGGGCTTTATGGCACTCCTAGTGGAGTTCAAAGCTGCCCTCCCTAGCAGAGGGCAGTAGCAATAGTTCGATAACTGCAGTACTTTGCTCCACTCCATACTGCCAGGGGCGGCTCCAGGCACCAGCGCAGCAAGCATGCGCCTGGGGCGGCAAGCCGCGGGGGGGCAGCCTGCCGGTCACTGTGAGGGCAGCAGTCAGGCTGCCTTCAGCGGCTTGCCTGCGGGAGGTCTGCCGGTCCCGCGGTTTTGGTGGCAATTTGGCGGCAAGCACACCGAAGGCGCGGGACCGGCAGCTCACCTGCAGAAACGCTGCTGAATCTGCGTGACCAGCGGACCGCCCACAGGTATGCCACCGAAAGAGGCCTGACTCCCATGCTTGGGGTGGCAAAAAACATAGAGCCGCCCCTGTGTACTGCATATGGGGAGGGGAGCATCTGATACATATGCAGGTATAACTGCTGTGTGATTACGATGTGCTTTTCTTTTTTCATTCCAGTTTCCTCCCCCTTTGTCTTTCTCAAGACTATTTGGTTCAACCACTCAAGTTTCAATCTCGGCCTAGAGGGTCACTGATCTTCACACTATCTCAGGCACCCATTACTTATTTACAAGGAGTAGAGTACATAGCAAAGGAAATGAAGCTAGTAACAAAAGAATATAAAATCAGGAGAGGGTGATCAATTTTCTAAGGTTGTTATAGGATTGCTTTTGAAGCAGTGCCATAAAAAATGCAGACTAAAGAATGAGAATGAAAGATGTCTGCACAACAGAGAGATATCTGCATATTAACTATTTTACCAGGAGAAAACTGTTAAGACACAGTTCAGGGGATCTGTTTGGCACCAGCACCCATAAATATATATCACAGATTGATATCTCTCTCGCTCGCTCTCTTTGCTTCTTTCCTCACTGCTGGTACAAATCACATACTTTGAAATGCTTATCTGATTCTGTCTTTAGGTGGGAGGGGGGGGGAACAGTTTATCAGACTTAAAAAGATTTTTCTCCCTCACAGCCAAGCCAGGCTGACAAGGAGGAGGAAATAGTAACATTCAGCCCAGATCAAAGCAGATCTGTGATAGGAATTAACAGCTGGGAAAAGAGGATAGAAAATATTCTTGCATAGTTTTTTTCTTTTCTTTTATTCCTTCGTCTTCACTAATATTTCTAAAAATGGAAGCTTAATCCCTTAGAAGCCTATGCATTCTGAAAACTTTTCTTTTCTCAAATGTGTGTATGTTATTGTTTTTGTTTCACTGCATCAACCTTTGAAACTGCCATAATCTGTGCTGTGTTTTTGACATTAATTTCCTGAGATGCAACATCCCTTTTAGATATGAGCTATACACTCATTCTAGTCTTGCTACCAGGTGCAGTAAGCAAATCGAAGCAATTAAAAAGAGATAAGAAAAGCTCTCTATTGCATGAACTGCACACTCCTGAGCTTTTTCCAACAATCCATTTCCAAAAAGATGATGCTATTTTTTCACCTCATAATTCTGTCTCTTCAATCATGCACAAATTTACATTTCCGCATCTCCTTCCAAAGGGTCATTTTCTGCTGCCCTTACTCAGAGGAGCACTTTACTTTGATTATGTACTTGCAGAGTAAGACACTACTCTTCATAAGTTTAGTAGACTCTGGCCCAAACAAAGTAGAGGGTCCTGTCAATCAATCCACACATTTTAATATCCCTATCATTGGGGCATTTGGACTCTATCTATAAGATTTTTTAAGGATAATTTATTAGTAAAAAAATATCTAGGATTCTTTATTCCATGTTTCAGCTGCTGTTCCTTTCACCACTTATAGGGATGTTTTGCTTTCAGGTGGCTGTTGTCTGCAGTCCACCAGATAGACCTCTTCTAACTGGTTATTCTACCTCGCTTATTGGCATGGGGTGAGTGATTGTCTCGGCTGCCTGTTTCAAAGAGGATTTCTGCATGCTTTTAAACTGATCATTTAAGAGGAACAACTTTTCTCATTGGCTGCATTCACAATATAGCAAACAGATTACACAAGTCCAAGTATTAAATATGCTGTCCCTGGCTACTGATTTTACATTATCCCAGAAATTAAATATAAATGAGCACACTATCATGATGTTTGAAAACAAAGGGACTGATCCAAAGTTGATGGGAATCCTCGCGGTGACTTCAATGGGCTTTGGATCAGGCCCTAAAGGAGTTTCTGAAGTCTAATAAAAGAAATGTCCATAAAAGAATAGTCAGAAACTGATGCTCCTAAAGTAAGGAACAGCTATACTGCTTATTAATAAACCCATATTAGACAGACCAGGTTCCATCTGGTTTCTGGTTCCATCTTTCTTTTTCTGTCTTCTTGGCACCAGTGAAGGAAAACATGCCACCCCACTTCAGTTTTTCTAATGAGCATGAATTTGGCCCTGGGCATTCCCTCTATTTATCAAGATTGTTACAGGTTCTAGCTGAGCATCTTTAATGTAAAGACCTCAGATAGAACATGGTTTTAAAATATTGTAGTTAGCTCAGCTCTTATAGGCCCAATGCTGGACTGTTCACTGCAATTGGTTTTACATTCAACCTACAGCCATGATTTCTGCACCTCGTACTATGCAGTGGCTAACCTTAAAGTATATTTTCAAATGTAGATACTTAAAGTTAGGCACCTAAATAAGTGGCCTGATTCGCAAATTTGCAGAGCGCCCCCAGCTTCCATTGAAGTGAAGTGCTCAGCACCTCGGAAAATAAAACAATTAATTTAGATGCTAATGTTGAAAACACTTACACAATATATGTGTAACTTTAAGACTACGAGTGATCTCATTGAACACTCCTGCTCCTGTATTTGCAGCAGCTGTTGTAATGAAAATAATGTGTGTTTTCCAATACTATAATCTTGAAAGCTAACCAGAGAATTGTTAAAGAATGATCCAGTCCTATTTGTGACACCTTTTTTCCCAACAGCACAAGATGGCAGAGTCAACAGGCATGCCTTAAAAACCTAGCGCACACCAGAGGTTAGCCATTGGGGTGATCATCTTCTTTTTAGTGTTAGTAGTGGAATGGTATTTAACAAGTCAAACTAAGTGCCATAGCTGCTAGTTGAGTCATCTCCCTAGCATTGGGAACCACTGCCAAGAACTTCTTATCTGCTCAAAATCTCTAAAGCTGAGTTACTAGCTCTTGATTACTGCTGCTTGGGAGATTAACTGCTCTAAGCTTAGGATCAACACATTTAAAAATTTGACCTTACAGGTGTAATTAAAGGAACTCTTTTCCTCAGTATTTCTTGGGATATATCTACACTACTAGACCTATAGCGACAGAGCTCCAGCTACGCCGCTGTAGCACTGTGGTGCATACACTTACTACAATGATGGAAGGGGTTTTTCCATTGCTGTAGTAAATCCACCCCCTTGAGGGGAGTAGTTAGGCTGATGGAAGAATTCTTCCATTGACCTAGCAAAGTCTACACCGGGGCTTAGGTCAGTTTAACTACGTCCCTTGCATGTGGATTTTCCACACCCCTGAGCAACAGAGCCAGGCTGACCTAAGTTTTAAGTGTACACCAGGCCTCTGTGTTGTTAAACATAAACGTTATATATGGTGATTGCACATGCATTATATATTTGTTTTTCCCCCAGAGGGCATATGCAGGATTAGATTTTGTACCCTTTTTGTTTGATTTTTTTTCTAGACTGATGCCCAGTTATGTGATGAGGCAGAACTATGATTTGGGCAGTTTGCTAAAGGTGGGCAATTTAACTGAGAATATTCAAAGAGTTGGAGTGGTAAAAAATTAAATATATTTTTTATGTTGTGGAGCAGAGTGACTTAAGCCCAGCTTACTTGTCTGGAATGAGATGGTGGTACCTTTCATGTCTATCGAATCTAACCTATTTACTGGATTTCTAAGTTGGCCATTACTATGTTATCTAACTTCCTATACAACTTTTTAGATAGCTCTCAACATATCCTTGTTTGACCTCATATCTGTCAAGTCACATTTTAATTAATTTTATCTTCCACCACTCCTACCTTTTTCTCTTTTGTTCTCTCTTTCTCTTTACTCTCTTATCTCTTGGTGTGGGGATTTATTTCTATGCAAAATAAAGACTATGTCATTCAAGTAGGCAGATCAGAAGTCGGAACCGTTTGGCTCTACAGGAAGGGCTTGCCTACACAACCCCAGAGGGCAGACTACGGAGGTGTGTGTTGCAGCATGCACTGAAGTGTTGCACTGTAACTACCCCCTTGTAGACCCTGCTAGCATGAACTAAAAGGTACCTAGTTTGCGTTAACACAGTCCTGTTTGAAACAAGTCATTTAAATATCAACACTGTTAACTATTTCAGTACTGACTGTTTTAGCAGAAACATCCAGCATCAATGCATCAGCACATGTGGTAGTTATAGAGATGGAGATGGGATGGGGGTGTAGGGAGTAGCGGGTGTGATAGCTTCCCTAAATCAGTTTTTGTAAGAGTGCAGGGCCATAGCCTAAGAGTTCTTTGAGGCTGATCTCTCTCCTCAAGTCTCAGCTCCAGGATTCATTCTCCAAATGAATGTCCTGTCTTCTGCCCAGGAAAAGAGTTGAGGTTTTCTATGCCTACCCTGGACAGGGCATGGTGAGGAAAGATATGAGTATAGAACACAAGGTAAGGAGAACAACTGTTTTGCCTTTCAGCTCCTAGGGGCCATTCCTGAGGATGCGGATGCTGAGCAGTAGTCTTCCCTTCCCACTTTTCCCATCTTTCTCTGGTCTTATTGTAACGTCGACAGACCCCGGTGGGATCGAACTGGGGACCCCTGGAGCTTAGTGCATGAGCCTCTACTGCATGAGCTAAAAGCCAACTGGCTGTTAACTAAGGCCTTAGAGCAGACTCAATCTCTCTCTCTCTCTAAGTGGTCTCGGTGCCATTAGATGCGACAGAACACCACACCCAGAAGGTGTGTGGGTTACATAATCACTCACCAGTGACAGCTTCTTCCCAGCTCTATGAGGAGCCAGACTGGAAAGAGTGGCTGGGGATAGGAGGAGTGAGATTGTTGCTTATCAGAGAGCTGTGGAAGAGGGGGAAAACCAACAACTACATTTCAACTCAGTCATGGATAGGTGGGAAAAGAGGCTCCATGGCCTAAGCGCTATGCAGAAGACTATTCTGAGAATGAAGCCTGGAGTGGGAACAATTCCTGGTGGAAGTAAAGTAGACAGCTTTGCCATTGCTATGGCTGGGTGTCCTGTAAATACAGTTCAGAGGAAATGGATCATTAATTGCTGCACTAGACTCATTATATCCCTGAACTACAGCACATCTGCAGGCAAAGGAAAAAGTCTGCTGGGAACTGAACACATGGCTTGGTTTTACATTTCATTTCAGGAGTACAATCTGCTGGCTGCACTGACACATTTTCCTTGATCAATGCATATCTGCACTGGTTCTCTCTGAGACCTCCAATCTATTTGTAACATTATTTGGGGATGTTTTGGTTGACTGAAGTCAGAAATAGAAACAGGGGCCTAGACTCTGAGGAACAGCAGCTTGAATTTGATGCAGTAAATGACAAAAATACGGCAAAGGATTTCTAGGAAAGAAGTGATGTGGCTGGAGAGATAGGGAAGGAAAATGACTTCAGTAGTGGCACATTGAATAGATTGGCGGGGGCAAGAAGGAAGAAGGCTGGAAAGAAGGGTATAGCTATGAAGAAGAAGGATGGCCAGGGTATGGACAGGGGTGTAAAAGGGTGGAATGTTGTTGCGGGAAAGCTGTTACAGCTGCTCAGGGCTTCAGTCCTTGGAGCTCTGGTGTTATAAGCACTAGCAGAGAGCACAGCCTGCTAATTCACCAGACCTTGATGTTACTTATAGGGAAAGACCAGAGGCATGGTTTGGTGACAAAGGCATTCGGCCAGGTTTATTGCCCTCAAGGCACAGTCCTAATGACTTGCACAACTTTCACAAGTACATTAACATGAGTGCCCCATGGCAAGGAGCAGCTCAGTCAGTAGCAGGAGTCTTTGCTGTCCCCTCTGCCACACAAAGGGTTAAGGCAAGGTCTCCTGACATTTATAGATTAAGACAAACAACTGGAATAAACAATTTAAATACCACCTTACGTGTTTTATGACATCTGTTACTTCCCCTTGCACCTTTTTCCTCGTATTTCAGACAAAACATCCCTATTCACCATTCTGTCAAACCCTTTTATCTTGTGCTAGATTGGGGTGTATTTGTACTGGCATTCTAGAATGTATTTACACAAATATTTAGTGCCTATTACTTTCAAGGAGTACTTACGTTTTAGCAACGCTAGCAGCAACTTTGCCAAGTTTATGTATCAGACAGTGAACTTGTAAAAATCTGCTTTAACACATGGCCTGACTTTCATTCACAGCCTCTGGTTTAGGCCTAAGGTTTTGCACCAGGCCTAGTGCTCCAGGCTCTCTCTTTACTACGAGGAGTTTTAGCAGTATGGATTAGCAAGATAAGGATGGAACCTTGTTTATATTAAAAGAGAAAGAAGCAAAAGCACCAATGAAAGATCAGATAGGGTGGGAGAAGGGTCAAAGATGAGAGAGACTGTGAACCTGGGAGACAGTACTGCAATGGAGTTTCAACAGTGTCAGAGCAGGAAAGCAGAGGAGAAGGATCTGGAGAAGAGATAATGGAAGAAGATCAAATGAAAGGAAACAGAAGGGACAAAAGGAGGAATAAAGGGTAAAACACGAGGATCAGGAGACAGCCAATAGAAGGGAAATATCAGAGACTGGGATGAAGGAGGAGAGAGTGGAACTAATGGTGGAGGAGGGAGGAATGAAAAGAGGTGACTTGAGAAGAAAGTCATCAGTAGGAATCTTGCAAGAACTAATCATGTGAGTTTTCATGCATTTCGGTTCAAAACCTGTGAGAACAGCTTACAACATTTGGACAGAATTGAATCTGCACACAATCTGGCCTCAAAACTCTCGTCTAAACAAAATCTGAATCATCCGAACAGCACTTCCTGAGTCCGGCTTTGATTTAAATAGGAACTATTGGGGGATGAGAAGCATCTTTCTTTACATTTAATATGTACAGAAGGAGATGAATATTTGCACCAAAAATGAGACTTAAATCAGTCTTCTTTCTGTTCATCACGCCCCTGGAGCAAATTAGGCAAGAGATGACTCCTGAATGACAAAGCTTTTCTGCTCAAGTAAAATGATGTGCAAAGTTAATATGACGGTCTCTGTAAACTCGCTTGTTAGTTAATTGAAATCTTAGGTCAACCAAGATTACATTATTTCTCTCAGTATCTGACAAAGCCCCTTGGCAAAATAAAACATACACAAATAACTTGTGGATGGCATTTAATCCAGGGCTTTTCACTAACAACATGTGCTTAGCTCCTCAAACAAGTTTTCAAGGCGGGAGAGAAGATGGAAAATAGTGAGAGAGAGAGAGAGAGTGTGTGAGAGAAGGGGGGAGGGAAAGAGAAGAGAGAATGTGTACACTTTAATTTTTAATCATGTTTTAACGTGATAATTAACATGCTAACTGACAATTGTAAATTCTAATGGAGACAGGAAACAAATATTTAGGTTAAACAGGACTAGAAACAAATATTTATGACCTAGATCAAATATTTTTGTGGAGCCTCCATCACAATTTACAACTGTTTTAGTAACATGTTAATTAATATATGTTCAAACAGGAGTAAAAGTTCAGCTACAGATTTGTGTACCCACAGATTGCTAGTACTGGGGAGGAATAGGCAAACTTTTAAATCCACAATATCCTATGTTAATTTAATACAAAAAATAGATAGCAAAACAAGTTAAATTAAAATTACAGGACCTGGTACTGCTCTAAATTACACTAGTTTATACCCCAAGCAACTATTGAATAAAACTGTTTAGAAAACAGAATTTCCATCTCATGGGAAAATCTGATATTTTGACTTTTATTTTTGTCCTAAAATAGGATGCAAAGTTGAAATACTGAACATTCTCATGGAATGAAAAGATCCAATAAAAATTGGATTCAGGAATGTCAAAATGAAAAATTTCAAAAGTTTCAACTGAAATGAAATGTTTCATTCCAAATTGTCAGCAATTTAGACATTTCCAGGTGTCTAAATTATGATTAGAAACAAAACATTTCACTTCAAATTTTCTCATTAGAAAATCAGAAAACATAATGAAAATGGACATTTTTCACACTATTACAAAACTCCGTATTTCATCAGGAAACCTTTTTGGTAAAATAATTTTGACCAGCTCTGCTAATGAAATGTAGATATTTTGGGTTTAACATTGGCATAACTGTGAGAGCAGTACCAAAGCAGGAATTTCAAATTAAATGCTCACATTTCAGCTTTAATTTACATGAACAAGGGAAAATGACAATGATATGGCTCAAGGATGAGCTGGCAGCCCTCTTTTTAAATTTCCTGACCTTTGTTAATATGCATCATGGCTTTAATATTTTTTAAAAAATTTCTTATATTAAAAGGAGAAACCCTTAACAGTACATAATAAAGTGTACCTTGCATACTTTACTAGAGAGAATGGAATTATGCATTTGGATTGAGTCTTTTGTCCTGTGTACACACGTATAAGCATATGTGAAGAAACACAGCAGGCGAAATCATCAGCTGATGTAATTTGGTATAGCTCTGTTGAATTCAATGATGCGATGGCAATTTCCATTAGCTGAGGATCTGCCCAAGGTTTGCAAACTACGGAGTCAGGCATTTGCAAAGATGTACTATTTATCTGGATACATTTGTATTTTATTATGCATCATATTTTCTAATGAGTAAGCGATAATAATTCTTAGGTAAACACCTATTTTAATATTCAGATCATTGAAGAAAGCAATGAGCTAAAAACTTTTCTACAGAGTACCAACTCTTCCAATTAACAGTTGAGTGTTTTAAGTGATAGGTGCATTAATGATATCAAAAGGTCCATTCAAAAAATTATCATAAGAATTAATTAAATTATTTATAAAATATATGAAGCAGTGAATAGAGCAAACCCATTCCGACTAGTCAGATCTTAACTGTGTCTAGAAAAGCTATTATTATCTATTGTGTAAATCCTTGTGAGTTCACAAAATACTGACCTGGCAGATCGTAATAAGTGTCTTCAAGGCTGGGACAGCCCAAACTCTGATTTCAGTTGTTGCACATGTGAAAATAAGCCTATATGCTAAAAATCTTTAGGAAATTATTTTAATTGAGAAAAAATCCTAACAAATAATGATAACAATTCTCTCTGGGGTAGGGACCATCTTTTTTTACTTTGTATCTGTACAGTATCTTGTACAATGAGGTCCTGTTCCCCGACTGGAGCGTTCAAGCACTACTGTGTAACACAAATAATAAATGGCAACAATGCACATTAATTAATTTGCCCCTTTGTATTAAAGAACTTAAAACAGGAATACAGAAAGCAAATCCTGTGAGGCTATTCTTACAAGAAGAAATATGGTAACAAAGTTGCCATATTCTGCTATAAAAACTGCATGAGCTTTCATGGTTTAAACTGTGAGACCTGAGCGTTTTTGATTGTTGGGAAGAGGTGGGGGACTTTTCTCAGATCAAAGAGAAGTCCCTTGAAGCCCACAGATGGCATAGGAGAATTAAGTACCCCCAGTGGTAAGTACCATTGATTTATCACACAGTTAATGCTGGTGTAATTGCCTGGCATCAATACTCAAGGGAATGCAAGTGCTTTAGTTTGACTGCCAAAATAATCCATCATAGCAGTTAGGGACGGAACAGATCTATTAGATCATCAAGTCTACTGCCTTCAAGGACAGATACATTTACCCCAGCAGAGAGCATATCAGATAAATCTGATGTTACTGGCAATCTTGACCAAAAGGCCAGGAAGCAGCAATAATTTTTCATCTGGTCCCTGCCTCCCCCTGGCAAGCCCCCTCATTGGTTTACACTCTACTTGAATGGAAGTATCTGAAACTAGTACTTCCCCCCAGCCCCTACTCCTACAATCCAAGGCCAGAACCTGAGGTCTTTTTTTTTTTTTACTCTCACTTACGCAAAACTCCCGCTGAAGTCAATGGGAATTTTACCAAAGAAGAACTGAGGAAAAACTTCAGGATTTGGACTCAAATTAATTCATTTTCCACAAATGATTTAACCTCCCGCTCTTGTCCCCAGCATTCCATTCTGGGTTGACAACTTCTTCAAGCACAGTTACATCCTGGAACCAGTTATCACGGTGAGTTCTAAACAGCCGGACAGAGGAGTTTATAATCTCGGTGATGAAAGACCTTTAACTATGGTAACAGGAATGGCATCACTGTAACAAAATCACTGTACTTATTCCATGTTGTAAATCTTGACACCTAATAAGTCTGCAGTCTCTTTCATTCCAATAACTTGTGGCTACTTGCTGTGTGTCTTGGGACAGGAAAAATCTTTTCAGAATTCATTGCAAGCCATTTGTTTTCCTTTAAAAGGATAATGTCAACCTCTGTAGGCTCTAAAATGTAGCAAATTAAAAATCAGTCTCATTCAGAAGTTCCCCTAACGTCTCAGATGCAATTAAGCAAAGTTATATATCAGGATTTTCTTTTATTAACTGTCTTGGGTTCACAACGATTCAAACAGCATGTGTTGTGCTACAGTGAACGGTCCCATGTGCACATACATAGTTCAGTATTTCTGTATGGGGCAGTGTGCAAGTGGGGTCAAATGAACTGAAATGCTATTACTCTTCCTGCAGATTCTTAACTGTATTGTGAAACCCGAGTGCAATCAAGAACATGGGATGTAATGAAGCCAATGGGCTCCACAGAGCAGTTCTACAGTCTGAGTGTTAAGGAGAAGGGCCAGGGGAATTTATATGGGATGGGGTTGGGGCAAGTGATACTACTTGGAGTGTGCTGGAGCTGGCAGAAAGTGTGTGTGTTCTGTACATTTGATCACACAATATATCAGAATGCAAGATGACAGAGATTTTTACGAATACCGGGTTTTTTAAAACCTCACCCTGCATCAAAACTAGGGCTGTCAAGCGATTAAAAAATTGAATTGCAATTAATTGCACTGTTAAACAATAACAGAATACCATTTATTTAAATATTTTGGATGTTTTCTACATTTTTAAATATATTGATTTCAATTACAACACAGAATATGAAGTGTACAGTGCTCACTTTATATTTATTTTTGTTTACAAATATTTGCACTGTAAAGATCAAAAAATAGTATATTTCAATTCATCTCATACAAGTACTGTAGTACTATCTCTTTATAATGAAAGTTGAATTTACAAATGTAGAATTATGCACAAAAAATAACTGCATTCAAAAATAAAACAATGTAAAACTTTAGAACCTACAAGTCCACTCAGTCCTACTTCAGCCAATCACTCAGACAAACAAGTTTGGTTACAATTTGCAGGAGATAATGCTGCCCACGTCTTGTTTACAATGTCACCTGAAAGTGAGAACAGGCATTCGCATAGCACTGTTGTAGCCAGCATCACAAGATATTTATGAGCCCAGATGTGCTAAAGATTCATATGTCCCTTCATGCTTCAAGTTCCATGCCTGAAGAAGACATGCGTCCATGATGATGACGGGTTCTGCTTGATAATGATCCAAAGCAGTGCAGACCGATGCATGTTCATTTTCATCGTCTGAGTCAGATGACACCAGCAGAAGGTTGATTTCTTTTTTGGTGGTTTGGGGTCTGTAGTTGCATCGGAGTGTTGCTCTTCTAAGACTTCTGAAAGCATGCTCCACACCTCGTCCCTCTCAGATTTTGGAAGGCACTACAGATTCTTAAACCTTGGGTCGAGCGCTGTAGCTATCGTTAGAAATCTCACATTGGTACCTTCTTTGCATTTTGTCAAATCTGCTGTGAAAGTGTTCTTAAAATGAACATGTGCTGGGTCATCATCCGAGACTGCTATAACATGAAATATATGGCAGAATGCGGGTAAAACAGAACAGGAGACGTACAATTCTCCCCCAAGGAGTTCAGTCACAAATTTAATTAGCACATGATTTTTTTAACGAGCATCATCAGCATGGAAGCATGTCCTCTGGAATGGTGGCTGAAGCATGAAGGGGCAAACAAATGTTTAGTGCATCTGGCATGTAAATACTTTTCAACACCGGCTGCAAAAGTGCCATGCGAACACCTGTTCTCACTTTCAGGTGACACTGTAAATAAGACATTGCAGTATCTCCCATAAATGTAAACAAATGTCTTTGTCTTAGCAATTGGCTGAACAAGAATTAGGACTGAGTGGACTTGTAGGCGCTAAAGTTTTACATTGTTTTGTTTTTGAGTGCAGTTATGTAACAAAAAAAAATCTACATTTGGAAATTACACTTTCACAATAAAGAGATTGCACTACAGTACTTGTATGAGGTGAATTGAAAAATACTATTTCTTTTGTTTATCATTTTTACAGTGCAAATATTTGTAATAATAATAATAATATAAAGTGAGCACTGTGCACTTTGTATTCTGTGTTGTAATAGAAATCAATAAATTTGAAAATGTAGAAAAACATCCAAAACTATTTAACAAATTTCAATTGGTATTCTATTGTTTAACGGTGTGATTAATCGCGATTAATTTTTTTAATCGCAGTTAATTTTTTTGAGTTAATTGCGTCAGTTAACTGTGATTAATCGACAGCCCTAATCAAAACACAACAATCAAACCAAAAACTGATGAGATCGTAGCAGACAAAAAATTCTGTTTATTTTGTATCCCTGCTCTTCATAGAAAAACTTAGAATTTTTAAACTATTTGTAGTTCTGATTCCTTCCAGAAAAGTGGAGTGGCACAGATTTGCATTTGAATGTCCCTCTCCCCACCCAATGCCCACGTGTGTGAACATGGACACGCACACACCAGTTCATATTTATTATGGTAGTCATTTTATGGAAAGTAACACACTGTACTTTTTATCACCTTCTGTTTCTTCCATTCCATATTGGGCTCTCTCTGCTTTCTCTTTCTGGAATTATGAAGTGTTCCCATGAGCATACTGGGTAATACCAAATATCACAACACAAACCATGCATGGAGACACATCACTTTATATTTCAAGGAAGAGACAGGCAGGGGGAATCCTTATAAGTATGGTATTATAGTACTGGGGAAAAATATAAAAGAGCATTGCAATACACTGTGTGGCAGCTGTGAATTGGGAAAAAAGTCAGCAGAGAAGGGGATGCAGAGCCACATTGGTTGTTTCCATAGAAGAGTGAGATAAGAAGCCAGACGAGAAGGGAAGCTGGGAAACACAGCTGTCTGAAGAGCAGGGGGAACCAGAGCTCACAGCTTCACCTGCTCTGCTTTAAGGAAGAGTTGCCGGCAGCTGTTAAGGGGAAGAGCAAAACCTCATGTCATTTCACCTGCCATCAACATCCATGTCAAGGAGTCCAGTCTGCTGAAGACTGACTCTAGTTTGCCTATCAACAGTTTGCTCTCCAGGGAATCATGTATTTTGGGAGAAAAGGACTCTGCATGTGCACTCTGACTGATGTGATGGGTTTCAGTACTTTACAAGAGACAATAAAAATAGGATTAATTATTTCAGAGACAGAGAGAACACAAAACAAATTAATCCACAGCTTTTGGTTTATCAGTTCTGTGAGGAGGCTTAACAAACTTTCCTTCTCGTGTGGCACATCATTAATCACTGCCAAACTAAACATGATCTCAGCACGGTTGGTGGCGCAGCTCACTGCCATAATCTAATAAACAAACAAGAATGATGGCTGTCGAAGACACAGCATGCACAGAATTCTGGGATTACATTTTTACTTTGATGGAAGGTAAAAGGCTGCTGCTGCTTAAGGCAATATAGCTGACATCAATTTCCTACATGAAAAATCCTACATGAAAAATAAAAGACTCAAGTATTTTTTGCACTTGTCAGACAGAGGGAATTTTATTTAACCAGGGTGAAATTCACCTTGGTGCCCCATATGTAAATCCCATAATAGGACACTGCTGGTGGAAGCCATGGGCAGAGCAGACACAAGGGGATCTCTCGGCATCTTCTGCACTCTGCAGAGTAAGTATGATCTCAAGGTTAATGTACTAGACTGGGAATCAGGAGATCTGAGTTCAGTCTCTGCCACAGACCCCCTCTTTGATCCTGGGCAAAGCTCTTAAACTTAAGTCACCAACTCAGATGCCTTAGTTCCCCATCTGTATCTTGGGAACAATCATCCTTCCTTTCTCCCACTCATTATCTGTCATGCCTATTTAGGCTGTCACCCTTTCAAGGCTGGGACTGTCTTTCATTATGTGTATGTACAATGATTAGCACAATGTGGCCTTGATCTTGATTTGATTGCAGCCTCTAAGACGTACAATAATACAAATAATACATTATAATAAATAATCACTGAGGAGATCTCCATGCCAGCTGAGCATAGGACAGTGAAGATCATGGGACAAGGGTGAGGGGCCATGGGATCCATGACAATATAATATAATGGCCCTAACTCTCCGCCCACATTGTTGAACGAGAAGCTGTGTTGCTTCCTGGTCCTAGGACCGAGGGGGTATTTCTTCATTACAGCTACTATGTATTCATTAGCATAAAGACCAATTATCTGGGCTCCCTAGAGTGAAGTGACTTTTTCCCTTAGTGAATTTGGTATGTTTGCCTAGGGTAAATGTGGCTCAATTGTGGACATAATTTTAACAAAAAGGCAACACATTGTGAGCGTGCATCACTTGTGAATTTCTGAGTCAGAGGTCTGGTAATAACAAAATGGCTACTATTCATAGTTCTGCCCTACCTTACTTTGTGACCTTGGGAAAGTCATTTGCAGCCACTCTGTGCTACGCTTTACCCATCTGTAGAATGGGTATAATAATATTTAACATATCTAACTCACAGTAGTACTGTAGGGACTCACTCTGTTCATAAAGCACTTTGAGATCATCAGATGCAAAGGACTATGTAGATTTGAAATAATATTTTGCTTTTGTTCCAATTTCAGAAGCTGTCAGATCAGACTCCAGGAAAAGAAAAGCCCTTCAGGAAATCAACAAACTGTGCTAATGAAAATCCATGGACAATACAGTAATCTTCTTAAAGGTATAGAAATACTGGCATGAACTTACAAAGGTCACAAGGATAGTTAGCAGTTTGAAACTTTCCACATAAAATCGACAGCAGTAGGGACTTCGCTATTGCTGTCGATTGCATGCGGAAGGCACTCAGACACTAAAGAATTAGGTGGCAATATAAAACCCAAAGATAGATGCCTGATAATTAAAATCTGTGTATTGATTGTTTAAATCAAATAGAGAAGTATAACTATACATATCTAGAAAATGATACAGGCCCAGATTTTCAGAAGTGACTATTGATTTGGGGTTCTTTGATTTTTGGGTTTCCAACTGGACACCGCTTAAACAAGTTTGTTTTTCAGAAAGTGCAAAGCTCCCAATCTGGCCCCTTCTATGTGTCTCAGGTTACCTACTCCAAAACACAGATACCCAAAATAACTAGGTTTCAGTGTAGTAGCCGTGTTAGTCTGTGTCAGCAAACGAAAATAAGAAAGAAAAACCTGTAGCACCTTAGAGACTAACAAATTTATTTCAGCATAAGCTTTCGTGGGTTAGTACCCACTTCATCGGATGCATGGAATGAAACATACAGTAGACAGATATTTATACAGTCAGAGAAACATGATAAGGTGGAGGTGCATAGACCAACCTTAAGAGGCTAATTAGTTGAGAGGAACCATAACAGCAGGGGACGAAAATAACTAGTCACTTTTTAAAATGTAGGCAACAGTATAAATATATCCCTCCCAATAATATCATCTTCAAACACTGGCAGAGTGGGCAGCACAAGTCTGGAATTTAGATAGAGCTCCATTATTATTTCTTTAAAGTACAATATTTTAACATGTACAGTGGGCTGTGCAAAATGTTATGATTAATTAGGAAAACTTTCCTGGACCAGAAACGCATGTATTGCTTTCTTCTGAAAGGAGACTACTAAAAGGAAGGCAAGCCAGTGAATACTTAGGCTTTAATAACACACTGTCCTATCAACTCCTAGGAGTTAAACAGCCCAGCTGCCATATGGAAACTAGCCCTTGAGAGCATTAAATCTTAAGTCACAGATAGCTATGCTGAAAAAGAGGAACGATGACAAGAAAAGGCCAACTCTTCATTATGGGCAGAATAGTTTCCAATGGTTGCAAACAAAAAAGGCAGATTTAAGACATTGCTCAAACAAAGATAAGAAAAGCTCCATCGCAACAGACTTCATTTATAGAGCAATGTGAGCATAACCTTCACGGACAGAATGGGGAACAGCACTGCTTGACTTGCCTGCAAGCAGCTTTGCTCCAGTGCTGTTTAAGTTACACACAGTCCATGTTTTCTCTATATAAAATGTATTACCATGCAGCATACATACAGCAAGGGCAGAATTCTCAAGTTTTCATTGACACCCATGTCAAGGCCTCCTTGACAGTGCCCGACTGGTATAAGGGCCAAGCAGCCTTAGTGTAACTCAGTGTCATTTTTTCGGGGACAGATAATTAGAGAAAACCATGGGGCAAATTCATCCTTGGCATAATTCCACTAAGTCAGCTAAGTCACACTGGGGAATAACTCGATCTCATCTTCAGAATCTAAGGAAGTCTTCTTCCCAACTTCCAGCCCCACCCCCCCAAAAAGAAGAAAAAATACGCGAGGAGAGAAAAAGATGAAGAACGCAACTCAGCAATGCACATGGCTAACTGTAAGCATGTGGGCAGTCCCACTGAAGTCAATGGTAGAGTTAGGCATGTGCCTACGTATTGTGCTGAATCAGGATCCTAGTCACTCCACAGTTCAAGAATCTCCATATCCTGATCAATATGAAGAACAATGATCAGTCAATTGAGCTAACACATCTGGTTGCCCTGTAATAAGGACCCACAAACAATTTGTGCAGAAGGGATTCAAGCTGACTACTGGTATTCTCTCTGCTGTACATTCCTAGATAGTCCATCATTTTCACAGGCAGGTTAAGGAAGTGAAATGTTTCAGGAAAACAAAAACAAAACAAAAAACAGCTGAGAACTTCTTCAGAAACAAATCTAATAGATTTGGAAAATAAGCTGCTTCTACCTTAGAAATATTTTGTGTTCATTAAACACACACACACACACACACACACACACACACACACACACACACACAGAGTACAATGTGTTGTTAAAACAGAACCCTCTATGAATGAGCCATTTCCATTTCCAATCTCCTTTTCAAAGACAAGAAAAACTGAACATTTGGAAAATATTTTAAAATATGGATTTCATAGGGTGGGATGCTAACAGAGAAGCCATGGATTCAATGTTAAGGCCTGGTCTCTCACTTCGTCACCAATAGCTCTGGTTTTCAAGCTGTAATTAGATAGTCCCAACACAGTTGTGAATATAAGGCCTGAATCTTATTTCACTAGCACCAGTGCAATTCAGGAGCAAACTTCCCGTAAGGCAATAGTGTAAAGCTGGTGTAAGTGAAAAGAGAATCAGGCTGACAGGGAAAAACTTCCATTGATTCAGTGTGAGTTGGGTCTGATACAAAGGCAAGATCAATATAGAACTTGAGCTCTAAAACAGGGAACCCAAAACTCCTTTCCTCTAACTTGTGGATCCTGTTTTCCAGCAGAACCCTCCTCTCTGCCCCAGAAAGTAGCACGGACGCCCTGCGTTTCTGATCATACCTGGCCACAGTTATCTTGACTCCATTTACTGATATTTGGGGGGGAAAAATCACAAAGGAACTCCGTCACTTCTCTGAAATGGAATTAACAGACCCTGATTAGCAGTAAATTAACTGCCCATGTCTTCGGCGGAGCTACTTTTGAATTAGCGTGCTTAGATTATCAGCTCTTCGGACCGAGACCATATTTCTGTTGTGTGGGTGCACAGTGGGCCCTGATTTCTAGGTGCTACTGCAGTACAGATAATAAATAATAACAACTAGCATAAACCAATGAACCAGCCGTGATGTTTTTCAACTTAAACCAAAGTACTGGTTTAAAGTACTTAAAAAAAACCCCCAACAACCACCACCCACACCAATCTGGTAACGTCTATTTAAATACTCCTTTGTAAATGTGATATAGCTTTTAGAAAGCTTTCACTTTTTTAAAAAGAAAGATTTCACACTTAAAAAACCCCACATAGATAAAGAACTATTATCAGCCTCCTCCTAAACACACTTTAGCAGAAGATTTATTTATTCCTCAGTTTTGGCAGATTTCAACCCACCTATTATTTGTCATGTTCTTCCTTTTTGGTCAATTTGTCATTTTAATCTTTTTTCCCCCTCCAGACCCACTTCTCCTCAAAATAAAATAAAACAAAGCAAAACACGAACAAAGAATAATTAGTAAAAAAAAATGCCAAGAATATTCAATGATTTTAACATTGTGCATTACGTAGAGAGAAAAAGAGTAACAACAGCAGAATATCAAGCCACCGTGTTTTCACTGTTGGAGCAGTTCTGGGAAGGCTGAGAATTTTTTTTTAAAATCCCCATTTCAAATGTATTTCTCTCGACTTTTATATATTTGTCAACAAAGAGAGTCATGGAGTTTAAGGCCGGAAGGATCTACCAGATCATCCAGTCTGACCTCCTGTATATCACAGGCACCAGCACCACTCAGCACCTGCACACTAAACCAAACAACCAAAATTAGACCAAAGTATTATAGCCCACTGCAGACTAGACTACGGTGTGCATGGGCAGAGAATAGGGATTGAGACAGGAAAATGACTGAGATATACCCAGTTAATCCTGGCAAGTTACCCACACACTGGGGTGACCAGACAGCAAGTGTGAAAAATCAGGAGAGGGGGTGGGGGGTAATAGGAGCCTATATAAGAAAAAGACCCAAAAATCATGACTGTCCTTATAAAATTGGGACATCTGGTCACCCTACCACACACTTGCTATAGAGAAAGGGGAAAAAACTCCAAGGTCACTGCCAATCTGACCTGGAGAAAACTGCTTCCTATCTCCATATATAGTGATAACTTAGACCCTGAGATGTGAGCAAGAACCAACCAGCCAATCACCTGAGACAGAAAATGCTTGGTGCCACCTCAGTGTGTTGGTCATTCCAGATGCCTCAGAAGAAAGAGATAGAAAACACGAACACACAACAACTCCATCCCCAACAACTCTGAGAGGTGTGGAGGGAAATCTCTTTATGACCCCTGCAGGTAACCAGCTATAACCCCGAAGCATGAACTTTCAGGGACATAAGACATCAACCAGAAGTAAGTCCCAGGGGATGCTGAGCCCTGCTCCCTACCATCACAAGCATCACAAGTAATACAATCATACATTTGTCCAGCTCTCTATGTAAACTCAGTTGTTTGCCCTCACAACTCCTATTGGGAGGCTATTTCAGGAACTCAGCCCTCTGATGGTTAGAAAACCATCTCTTGATTTCCAGCCTGAATTTGTTCATGATCAGTTTATATCCATTTGTTGTTTTATCCATATCCTTTAACTTAACTAGCTTGCCACCCTCTCTGGCATATTACCCCCTGATGTATTTATAGAGAGCAATCATATCCCCTTCTCAGACTTCTTTTTGTTAGACTAAACAAACCAAATTCCTCTAGTCTCAACTCATAAGATAGGCCCTCCATTCCCCTGATAATCTTATTACCATTGAACCAATAGTAGAAATTTTCTAATGGTAAAACTTTCCTACTTATCCTATTTATGTATTCATTATTAATGTATTATTAATTATTTTACATTATTTATTATTAATTAATTATTATTATTATTATTATTTGGAGTTACTAGCTAATGGAAGTGAGATTGAGCACTGAAATTTGGATCTAGGCGAGAGCTTCCCCACAGCATGGGAGTATTTGGATCTGAAATTCTGGTTCAGGTCATCTCTGCAAAGTAATCTATGATACAAGTCCCTATAGGCCTGATCCTGTGAAGTGCAGAATGCCCTCAATGCCCTTTGAACTCTACTGAAGTGTAGGGTGTCTAGCACCTCATAGGATTGGGCCCTAAGGGGCTGGCTATTTGTCTAGGGTTTTGGGGAACTGCTGGAGGATGCTATGCCCATGTGTAACCCACACACTTCCTGGGTGTGGTGTTCTGTCCCATCTAATGGCACAGAGACCACTTACAGAGAAAGATAAAATGAGTCTGCTCTACAGCCTTAGCTAACAGGCAGTTGGCTTTTAGCTCATGCTGTAGAGGCTCATGCACTAAGCTGTAGAGGCCCCAGGTTCAATCCTGCTGCCGACTGGGGTCTGCCAGCATTACAAATGCAAAGATGTCTTTTGTTGGGTAACAGGCCGGAATTGGTGCAAAGTCTTGCTCCATCATGCATCTCTGCCTGCCAGAGGAACTCCTCCTCCTCCAGTCTGCTATGTGACCAGCTTCCCTCTGCTGTTGGTTGTCACCCGCTTTCCCCACCTCCACCCCAAGTTGAGAACATGCTGGTGAGGAGGTGGAACACATCATCAGTTAAGGCTAGGGACAGGAAAACAAAATGGCATGGAGCCCAGAGCTGCTCTGTGCATGGAAGTGGTGTCAGAAGCTGAAAGGAGGCAGTCAGGCAGGAGACATGAGTTTGGCAGTGAGACTGAGGGGAGTTATTCTGGTGTTCACTGAGGACTCCTAGGCAGGTGGGAGGACCCTCCCTGTGCTCAGGGGAGGGGAATGGACGCAGCATTTTGTGTGTGTGTGGGAGGGATACAGAAGGGTCAATGCTGTAAATGGCTTCACTTCATCATCAGTGTACCTTGTGTCTGATTTAACAAGCCCTTTGGTGAATGAGCAAAAGATATTACTGGAACAGACTAATGTCAGTCTATGAAAAATGTATCTATAAAATTTACATCCCTGAGGAAATTATTATTAGGGCATGTTCAGAAAGCAGATCCCCTCCAACGTCAGTAGGCAGCTGAGTTAATGAAGTAACAGGCTTAGCTGCTATAACAGCTGTAACATTGCATGCGCAAGGCAAATCAGTCCACAAATCAATCGCTTACATCAGCTGTATCTGACACTCTTGATAGCTTCCTAAGCAGTGATGTGATGCCAGCGTTGTTCTCCAAGGGAGCTCCCACAAGCATCTCCTCGCTCTGAGATGCAATCTGGAAACCAGTTCCTTTTGATCCAAGTTATCGGCATCTTCCATATAATGTCAATCTAGCCCCCAGTACCTCTCATTTCCCCCTAGTTCCAATCCCTCTCATCCATCGCCTCATGCACACAAGTGCACGCACACTTACATTCTAACAAACTGCAGTAGGCCACATGACTTGAACCTCCCCAGAGCTTACTAGATGTCCCCTTCTTCATATTCTAAACCCGCCTGGTAGCTCTCCCCACTTCCCCCTCCACCTTCCTCTAAGGAATGGCTCCAGGGATAAAGAGAATGTGACCTGGGGTGGGAGAGTCTCCTTTTAGGGATGCCATCACAGCCTGCTTTCAGTTGGGACAAGACAGACAGGTGCATCCACAGGCACTCCCTGCTCCCAGGTGGTGAAACCACAACTGCAGAGATGCCTTCAAAGTCTGCGGCTGCTTTACCCACTCGGGCACCAGCAGGGCTTGGGAGGGAGTGCTTCCTGCAGTGGGCAGCAAAGAGTGTGGAAGCTTTCAGTGACCCTTGATGTTCCTTTCTGCCAGTGTGCTCTGATGTTAAACCCCCCTCCCCTACTGCTCCCCTCTTATTTGATCCTCTCCCCCCTTCTCCTCCATGTGCAAAGTATTGGGGGGTGAGGGGCAAACTTAACTGAGAGATTAAGTGGAGCAAAGACAAAGAGCTGTTTAACAAACTCACCCCCCTATCCTCTGTGAGGAAGAATTTTCCCTTAGGTAATTGTGCCATAACTGCCTGCCTCAGGATTTCTTGCACCTCCCACTGAGGCATCTGGTACTAGCAAAGATACTGGACCAAACAGGCCACCTACGATTGCAATTCTTAGGGACTACCCTATTTCTGCTAACTCACGACGGTAGCTGCTCTTGTCAAAAAAAGTACATTATGGAAATACTGAAGCGAACTGCAATCTTCCACTGCCCCTGAGCTTTACAGTTATTTCTGTTCTTCTAAAGCTACAGGAATAGAACTGAGCCATACTGTTTATCCCTCCTTTACAAACTATTTGGTACAAGGCAAACTATCTGTCCAAATGAGCTTCAATTCAGAATTTGGAAAACTGCTAATTGCTAAGACATTACCAACCCTGAAGAGTTACATGTGTGTAATAATGTTGCCATTTAACTCTTCCTCCTCCTGACCTGCTCCCCCCTCTTTTAATGTAAATTAATATTTTGAATTATAGGACTATAAACATAGGGGTCACAGATGTGTGTTTTTCCCCCCTTAAGCACGAGGATTGTGGGTGTCTTAACAGGACATTCAATCCTGTATTTGGTTGCACCAACTGGTGATTGCAGAACTCAAATGTGTGATATTCAATGTGGGTGTCCTCTTAAGGTGCCTGCATTTGACAATTGCTTTGAGCAGGGGGTTAGACTAGATGACCTCCTGAGGTCCCTTCCAACCCTGAGAATCTATGAATTGCCCTTCTTGTGTTTATTATGCAAACAACATTTCATTCAAGGTTCTTGCAACAAAAATCTCTTCCTAGCAAAGAAGTCTGCAGACTGCACTGCAGCTTCTCTCTTTCATTTTCTTTGTCCTGCAGGAGTGAAATCAGTTTAGGTTCCACTGGACAGCAAACAGAACACTAGATAGGATGGCGCTACCTGCTGAAAGAGCCCTGGTGAGAAACCTGCATGCTGGAGGATGTCGCTCTAAGACAATCTAAATATAGTGACTGGAAGCCTCAAAGAGTGCAGATGTCAGGTTTCCATCTTACCAAAGACACTTTGGTGATTAGGTTAGTTTAGTGATTATAATTCAGTGCAATTGTGTGCATGTACATAAGGGAGAAAAATCTGTTGTGTGTGAGTAGATAGCTACCTCCCTGAACCTTTCTACATAGCTATGTATATCTAAACACAGCACCATAGAGAAGAAATCCATGTGATAAATGTGTCACACCTTTACCACTCACCTTTGACAGCATCACGTGCCCTCTGCCCTCTAATCAATCTCCCTTTGGGTTTATTCTAAAATCCCAAATCCACAGCGCTAATTTCTTCTATAAAGTCAACCTGACAGAGAAATGTTTCTGCCTTCTCCCCTCAAATACAGCAGGCTCCTTCACTCCCATACATAAGTAAATATCCAAAGAAAACATTTACAAAACATGCCCAAGTCCCAAGATGGGTAAAATTCAGTCCTGGGCTAGTCGCAGGTTGTTTTTTTTTAAAAGTATCACAGCTTTAAAGCTCCTTATCTCACAGTTCTGGAAGGCTGGAAACAGGAAGGTCAGTGCCATTGGAAAAGGGAGATCCCCACCGGCTCCAGAACCCACACTGTACTCACTTCAAACTATGCAGCATCATGAGATGCTGACATTTACAATGGGAACATTTTTCATGTACAGAATGTTAGGTTATTCTTGGAGTTGTTTTACATTTATTTGTTTTAATTTCTCTTTCCCTCTGAGCCCTGGTCAATTGGACTCAAGGTAACTAAGGGAGCCTAGCTTTTCAGTCCCAATAAACTCATTCCTGAAATCGTTTTTTCTCTAACATACATGCTCTGTTATAATCACTCACTTGGGAATAACCTGCCCAATTCACTTGTGGCTTTGCCACCGGTAGTGAGACTATTCCAAACTCACACTGACAACACTTTTATATCACACCATCAAGTATTCCTTATATACAACACACAGGTAGAGGGAAAGGTAGAAACAGATAGAGGAAGAGAAAGAAAAAGAAAAAGAAAGAAAGGAATAAGCTTATCTGTTCATTCATGGTTTTACCATTCCCGGAGGCACATCTTTAGTTTCATATAATGAAGACTAAAGTCAGTGGATAAAACCATGTTTATACTTTCAGGAGCACAGCAAGCATATTTCATAACTCTCTCAGTGTGCTTGAACATTTCTGAAAATGTAGTGCAGCAGAGCCGTTTTTGGCCTCATCTACAGTCAGGAATAGGCCCAGTTAAGCCATCGGTGTCCAGTTATCAGTGTAATCTATGCTTAGGAGTCAACTGGTGCTTCTGGCTGCTACGTGTACACAAGGGGAAGTTGACGTTTACACCAACTAAGCTAACTGGGGTTTAACATTGATTACAAGTAGCAGTAAATCTCAGTTAGTTCAGCTGGTGCAAACCCCTACTGTGACCTCGTCTGCAATAAGGGTATGTCTACACAGCAAAAAAAAAACCCCACACGAGTCGACTGACTTGGGCTCTCGAGACTCGCTGCCGTGGGTTTTTTCTTTTGCTGTGTAGATGTACCATGGGGGTCATTGCTAACGCAGCTGTAGCACTGGAGGAATAGGGGTTATTATTGAATGCAGGCAAGGCTGTAGAATCTATAGGTAGTGTAGTGTACTGCTTGCATATACCGGGCACTTTTCTTTCGATCACATCAGCTCCCATATAGGAGATGCGATAATATCAGTGCAAGGATGACAGCAGTGAAAAATTCATCTCCTTTGATCAAGGTTAGCTGCTTAACCCATTTCCTGGTAGATGATGGTATAGAACCTCGCACGCAGTTTAGTTCTGTAGAAAATAGCTCTCCCGATCACAAGTGAGCTATGTTAACCCCTTTTCACAGTGTTTTATAGGGGCAAGTAGCTTCCCTTTCATTAACGAAACTCCAAAACCAACTACTGAAGCCCCACGGCGATTTCGCCGTCCATCCCAATTATAGCATCAGTAGCAAAATCTCTCATTCCTAGCTGTCAGAAAATGGGCAGGTTCAACTCCAGACACTGAAGGAAAGCTGGGAAATATATTCATTACCACACAACTTGGGGGAAAAAGGCACTGTTAAGAATATGCAGCCAGGCCATTCTGCCTGTTACTACAGACAAATTACCTACTCGTAATTTTGTCCCAACAAATGGATGCAAGGGCTGCCAGGCAGCAGCAACATTTGTTTAATCATAGTCTCTGGAAAATGAAACACTCTTGGTGCCTGTGATAGATCTCCCCCTCCTCCCCGTCCCTTGCTCTCGTCCCCAACCACAGTGCAAGAGCAGCTTTCCTCCTCTGCAGCACAGTGAAGAATGGAATACCAATGAATGTTTTAGACTCAATAAATCAATCTTGTTTTATTCACTCTCGCTTCCTCTGCTACTTTCTCTTAGAGCTTTCATCCCCCTACTGTCCCCATCGCATGCACACACACAAATATTGCTTTGGCTTGGCCAGAATGTTGTTTCCTTCCTCTTTTAGTACAAAACAAAACAAATGAACCTCATCAATATGAAGCTTCCCACAGTTATCTTATGCACTCTGGGTACTACTACATCATCTGCCTTCATACTGGTGCCTCTCATGAATTCGGCTCCCACTTGGGTACAGTGGATGGTTATTAATTGTACAACATATTCCTGCCCACCCCCAAATAAGATTTTCTTAAAACAAAGCAAAACAAAAACAACCTTCAGCAGAGACTAATCAGGAAACACCTAATTAGCGAGCACTCCCTATTCATTGGATGCATTCCAATGTGCGATATCCTCCTAGACAGAGACCTACGAAGTATGACGACTAGCTAACCTGGTTGCAAAAACATTGTTAGTTGGTCTCTCTACACAGCAAAACTACCATTAGGATCTGGTTGTGTGCTCTATCCTTGTGTAACCCACACACCTTCTGGGTGTGGTGTTCTGTCCCATTTAGTGGCACCGAGACCACTTAAAGAGAGAGATAAAATGAGTCTGCTCTACAGCCTTAGCTAACAGCCGGTTTACTTTTAGCTCATGCAGTAGAGGCTCATGCACTAAGCTCCAGAGGTCCCCAGTTCGATCTTGCCTGCTTGCCTGCCAATGACCGGGGTCTGTCCGTGTTACAAGTGGGGGCTCGTTCAGGATTTCAACTGGGAAGTCTCTGAAGCTCGGGACGTGCTTCCTTAGCTCAGGGAAGTATGTAACCCCCCTGACTTTCTGGGTGTGGTGTTCTGGCCCATCTAGTGGCACTAGAAACCACTTAAAGAGAGAGATGAAATAAGTCTGCTAACAGCCAGTTGGCTTTTAGCTCATGCAGTAGCAGCTCATGCACTAAGCTCCAGAAGTCCCAGGTTCAATCCCGCCTGCCGATGACCAGGGTCTGTCGGTGTTACACTTGCTCATCACTGACCCACCTTAAACACACACAGTTAAGAACTATGAATTAACCATGTCATGTGTGGAGTCCAACTGTGTGCCGAGGTAACCCTGATATAACCTGGTTACAAAAACTGAGTAAAAGGTTTTAGGATATGAGAGACATAACTGGTCATGCATTTTTTGCCAGGTATTATGCAAAATGGAATTAATATCCTCGAAAACAGAAACTGCTGTGTCTGGATGGATAGTGAAGTGAGAACTCATATTCACAACTAATAAAAGAAGGGTTTTTAGTTGCTGCTGCTTTTTGGAAGGAGGAGGCAGTGATTGATGAAAGACAGAAACTTGATAAATAGCTGTTCTCAGCTGATGCAGGGTATTCTGCATCAGATATTCAGGTAATGCAGAAGCAAACATCCCTTCTATCTATCAACGTCCTGTATCTCTTTTTCTCAAAATACAAAACTACTACTTCCCCTCATACAGCTGACATTTAAATGAGAATGAAATATTATTCAGAGAGGCCAGGCTTATTTTTTGAGAGCTGAGAAATAGACTATGTACAACCATTTGATGGTAATTCAAGTCTTGCGGGGTCCTTTAAACAGGAAAGGAGAGGTCTGTTGCAGTGCTTCCTAGGCACCCTTGAATGTGTCACAAACAGTGAAACATGATGCTCCATTATATTTCAAGCACATTTTTGCCTGTAAAAGTGCAGGCAGTCCCTGCATGCCCTCTTGTGGCCTGATGTGGTGCTGCAGGTGTGCCCCACCTTAACTTCCCTGCTTGGGGTGGCAACAGGTTCTCTTTCTCAGTCCAGGGGAAAGGAGAAACCAACACACACTAGCAAAGTAACGTATTCTTTTAATAAGGCTTCAATAAGGCTGCATGGTTGCTTCAGGAAAGGAATAATTACAATAAACGGTTCATAAGGTCCTCACGTCAGAACCCTGGTTCAGTTCCCAAACTTAAAGTTCACAAAACAAACCCTTTGGTTAGGATGGTGTCCTACAGCTGGAGAGAAAACCACCACCACCCACCACAGCCCACATGGTTTCTCCTCCCCTCTCTCTGAGGCTTGGTCTACACTACCAACTTATGTCTGTATAACTACATCGTCCAGAGGTGTGGAAAATCCATACCCCTAAGTGATGCAGTTACACCGACTTAACTCCTGGTGCAGAGAGGGCTTCTCCTGTTGACATAACTACTGCTTCTCGAGGAGGAGGAGTACCTATGCAGACAGGAGAAGCTCTCCCGTCAGTGGTAGGTAGCTGCAGTGCTGTAAGTGTAGACAAGCCCTCATCAGCTTCCTCTTCTTGTTTATATAGCTCATCTCTAAGGCAGAGCTGGGCCACTTTGTTTACATAACAGGCTGGCCCAGCTGAAGGCTCTGGCCTGTCCGTTAAAGGGGTGAAACACTCCTTCACACTGCCCCACTATTATGGTAACTACTAGGATGGTCATGAAAACAGGAAGCATTTGGCATTAACCATGTTTCCATATATAGCACAGTATGCTACACTATGGGTATGTCTACACTGGGGGGTGGTGCTCCTGCTGGGGAGTGGGCTCAGGGTGCGGGGGCTTCCTGCTGGAAAGCAGAGTTCGGGTGTGGGGGCTTGCTCTGCTCCACCTGCCTGGCACTCCTGCTGGGGAGTGGGGCAAGCCCTCACTCCCTGACCCCATTTCCCCAGCAGGAGTTCTGGGACGGGGTAGGGGGGGGGACTGCAGGCAGAAGGGGGGGGGTCCCCCATTTGCTCTGGCCCCAGACCCCACAAAACAGTAATTTGCCTCTGTGGACAAGCACCCTTTTGTGATAGGTACTGTAAAGACACAGGCTGGTCAGGAATCTTCTTACTGTTTGGCAGATGGAACAAAGGGACACTGGGGAGCTGGCAGCTAAGGAGGGCAAGTTTCAGGTTATTGTTAATGGGTGGAAGGTAAGTTTTATGCTCCATATCTGAGGTTCTCTCTCTGTCTTCACGCCTGTGAATATGGGGGCTCAGATGTCTACTTCTCCAACCCAGAGAAGCACCAGCACCCATGTCTCTCTCTCAGAAGGGTCCATGTATTAGTTTGTACAGCACAGAGTAATCCCTGCTGTCTGATTTGTCAGGAATCAGCTCATGAACACATAGGGGCCGACTTCCGGCCCCGCCCGTGGGTGCTGTCACCCGGCGCCGGGGGCCGGGCCCCGTCCCCGACGCCGGGTGACGTTGCGGGGCCCCGCCCCCGACGCCATGTTGCCCAGCGTCGGGGGTGGGGCCCCCGCAACATCTCCCGGTGCCCGGTAAGTTTCCCGCGGGTCCGGGGCAGGCGGGGAGTTGCCGGTGGGTGCAGAGCACCCACCAATTTTGTTCCGTGGGTGCTCCAGCCCCGGAGCACCCACGGAGTCGGCGCCTATGCATGAACATGCTCTGCCAGGCCACACATGATCACAAGCCCTCTGGGAAGCACACGGCTGATTATCCACAAGGTCCCACACAGTTCATGATCAGAGCCTAATTCTATGGCTATGTAATGGCAAAAGGCCTGAGTTATATTATTATTATTTTCTGTACCACATATGCAGTAGTACTTTTAGGCTAGAAAAACCATAATAGGGATTGCTAAGAAGAGAAAGAAGACAACTAATGCCACACTGTACTGTGGACTATTGACATTCATTGAGATTTTTAGCCTGACTGAATTGTATACACCTAGATGTGAAGATAACTTTCCATAGTATAATTTTCAATAGATACGACTATGTAAAAAAAAGTTCATACTTGGTACATGTACACACATACAACATGGAGACCAAATTCAGGTGCTCTTCAAATTTTAGCCACCAATGGACATGTATGAATGCTGTAAAAGTGGTGTTACTGTGGGAATATATTCAGATGCAGATGCTGCTCTATGTAGAGCCTTCCATCCCAAACAAATGCTTCTTACCAGGACTCTGAGCAATCTGAATAAAAAGTAGGGCATCCAAAATGGAGCGTTCATGATAAAACATGATGCTTATGCCTGCCCTGAACCACAGCCTTGCTCACAGATGACCTGTACAATGTTAACTCATGTTAACTCACTGCGGGTTTGGAGGAATGGGAGGGAGGGATAGCTCAGCGGTTTGAGCATTGGCCTGCTAAACCCAGGGTTGTGAGCTCAATCCTTGAGGGGGCCATTTAGGGATCTGGGGCAAAAATTTGGGATTGGTCCTGCTTTGAGCAGGAGGTTGGACTAGATGACCTCCTAAGGTCCCTTTCAACCTTGATATTCTATGAATCCAGATTGCTCCTCAAGAGTTGTGACCCACTCAGCTGCAATTTTTCCCATCACATCTGCACATACAGAAGGGACGGCGTGAAATTGGCCAGAGATATATGGACAGTGTAACTGATATCAGATTCTTTGTAACTCATGGGGGGAAAATTTAGTCTGGCAGTGCAATGGTATCTCTCAGCTATGCTGTACATTTGGAAGAAGCATGAATGAACTGATTTCCCTCTCTCACAAACAACATAAAGAAGAAGAAGGAAAAATGAAAATATACGCAAGAATTCCCACCATGACTTATGCTTTATCATTGTCCCTCCCAAAAGCCCAGAGATAAACTCATTTCAGTTTCCAGAGCCATTTCTGAACCACAAAAAATTAAATCTACAAGCATTAATTACTTGTATGTGCAGTAGCCCTTAGTGGCCCAATCAGGACCAGAACCCCATTGTTTAGGCACTGTACAAATACATAGGAAGACATGGTCCCTACCCTGAAGAGTTTCCTATGACTACATGGTGCTGCACTTGGGCCTTCACAGAATCAAAGAAATATAGGGCTGGATGGGAGGTCATCTAGTCCAGCCACCTGTGCTGAGGCAGGACCAAGTAAACCTACAGCATCCCTGACAAGTGTTTGTTCAACCTGTTCTTAAATCCTTCCAGTGACGGGGATCCCACAACCTCGCTTGGAAGCCTATTACAGTGCTTAACTATCCTTATATGGTTAGAAAGTTTTTCCAACATCAAACCTCTCTCTCTTGCTGCAGATTAAGCCAATTACTTCTTGTCTTTCCTTCAGTGGACATGGAGAAAAACTGATCACTGTCCTCTTTATAACAACCCTTAACATATTTGAAGACTGTTATTAGATCCCTTTTCACTCTTCCTTTCTCAAGATTAAACATGCCTAGCTTTTTTAAACCTTTATTCATAGGTCAGCTTTTCTAAAATTTTTATCATTTTTGTGGCTCTCCTCTGATCTCTCTCCGATTTGTCCACATCTTTCTTAAAAAATGATCTGCTTTGTGATCTGCTGCGATAAGTCTCTAAATCTCCCAAGAGACAATGTAAACAGATGCAATAAGAAGAGTAGGCAATCCAGCAGTAATAAAGTAAATACGTTCATAAATATAATCTTGCTGAAAAAATAAAATATCAAAAATCACCTACTGTACAGTGATACAGTATGGACATAAGAATGAAACAGAAAGATTTCATTCAGGAGTCTAACATCTTAAAATAATGTTCAACATAGATAAGGGATAATTCTATTCCTGGCTTTGCCACTGACCTGCTGTGTGACATTGGGTAAGTGCTTAACCTCTGTCTTCTTGCATCCTGGTCTATTCACGTTGCAAGCACTTTGGGACACAGTTTCTTATGTGTTTTTACAGTGATCAGCACAATGGGGCCCCAATATCAGCTGACACAGCTAGATACCACCATCATATAAATCATAATGAGAAGGCTTCAGGGAGTCCCTCTCATGCTCATATAATCAATCTAGATGGCAGAAAAAGGACAGTACGGTGGTGGGTTGGAAAGCAATTGCCTGGAAATTTCTACAGTTGCCTTCCATGGTCACACGTAGGATGGGCTTTTGGCTATTCTATTCAACACATCAGTGCCTTAAAATAAGACTCTATTTAGATAAGAGTCATACTGTTAAATCCCTGTGCCATGTGCTTGGAAAATTTAGAGGTCTGCATTATAATCAATACAATGTCTGGCAAAGTAAGTTTGGAAAAGAGTTGTTGCCCACATCTATTTTACATGAGATGCTGATACATAGCGCAAATGTCATTGTTGATGCCATTAATATACCTAATGCTGGAGAGCAACCTTCTCTTGTTAAAAGCCCTGAAGCTACTTTTTGTTCTCTCCCTCCTCCCCCGCACATATATAGCCTTGACAGTCCCTATACTGAGAAGACCTTCTTCTGGATCTAGTCAGTGCAATGCCTTGGGCTAGTCATAAGTGTTGCTCAAGAAGTAGGGATTGCATGATAACCATGAACAAGTATTTGAAGTCTGTAGATACTAAGGACCAAATTTTGTGCTCAGATAGATCCAGCTACTCTGGATTTGAGTGGGAGTTTAATTGGAGCTACTCACATACTTTTCTCACAGAGGGTTGGACAACATGGCCTACAAGATCTTTCTGATTTATAATTCATGTAATTCTACCCCATTAGGAGATGTACAAATATTAAACTTAGTCAAAAATGTAATGCATTATATTCCTCTTTGGATGCACACCCAATTTAATGGGATGTCTCCCAAGGAACCAATTTTGTAGCACAGCCAATAGGAACATCTATTGTTTAATTGGGACAGATTTAGCATAAATTCCACTTCATGGGCACGCATTCAGCCAATGCAATTCATTGCATAAAAATGGCACAAAATTCTACACCCTGGATTTTTATAACCGAATCTCCCAAATACAGAGTATAGGAAAAATAAAGGTAAAATACAGATAACAATACAATGATTTATTGAATTTTGGTTTTTATTCAGCAAAAGGCTATAGTTTTGTCATCACTTGAGGTCTTTTTAAACCTTATTTTTAAGGGCCTCTCCACTTCATTGGTGCAGTTGTTTATCCCCAGGATGATAAACTGTCCACTGGTGCACTCCTCTCCAATTTAGAAGACATTACTTCATCCTGCAAGAACCATTCCTGTCCTATTTTCTGAGCCTTGCCATACTATAATCTCTGTACGGAGTGGGAAGGGTGGAGTTGCTGCCTCACTGTGACATCTTGAGAGATGCATTTAGATTCCAATACAGTAGCTTCCAGTAACACTAGCTGAACTATGTAAAATGATCCCATTAATCATACCTTCTAGAGTCTCTTGCTCCTCAGCAGGAAGAATTCTTCCCAAAAAAGGAAAAACCACCCCCGGTTCATTTAGCCTGGAGACATGGACAACTGCTGCTATTTTCTGTAGTTGCAAAAATGACAGCAGGCTCTGGCTGCAATCTGTTAAGTACAGCTGGATCTAGAGCCTACCTAAGAATGTTGTTGTTATAAGCCTTTCTAAGACACCCGCCCTGGTAACAGCTAGGTGCAATTGCATAAATAACATGGAAGTACTTCAAAACAAACTCTCCTCCCCTCATAGGGATAGCCATATAAGCAGACCACGTGCCATGAATTCCATGTAGTACACTATCCTGTCTCCAATGTCCAATACTTACTGGAAGGTTGATCATAATGCAACTAATTGGAGGAATTTTTTTTTATTTCACATGCAATAAACTAATTCCCTGCAGCCTGATGATGGACAGTTGTTAAATAGATAATCTAACTCATTTGTTAACCTACTCATCATATTTCCTGTTTCCCTCAAGAAGCTTTTTGTTTGTCCTTTCTTCTGATCATCAGTACAGCAAGATATCCCATAGGATGACTGTGAAGTACAGCCTTCTTCCTTCTATGGCAAATTAGACTGAGAAGAGAGACAGATGTTAAGCCTCTGAAAGACAAGTGGGCTATGGAGATAGAGCATCCTATTTCCTTGAGCATCTGAAACCCAAGCGGAGTATGGAAATATGGCACATTACTGTAAACTTTGTCTGTTTATAAAAAATAAAACACACACGAGATTTCCCCATGAAATATACCCCAGTATCAATGTGCTGAGCAACCTACATGGCTATTTATCTCCGGGCCAAATTCTGAGAGCTTTACTCATTCAACTTTTACTTGGGGTTTTGTTACACACAAAACTGTATCGCTTTAATGTTAAAAGGGTGTGTGGCAGAGTGGGCTAGGAAAGCCCTTAATCAGCTCCTGCCACCTCAGGCCCAATCAGGGGGAATGGATTGGGGCTGGGTAAATAGCCAGTGCTTACCTGGGAACTGCCCGCACCTGCCAGCCTCATTAGCAGGAGCTAAAAGGCTAGGGGGAAGGGCAGAGACCAGGAGGGAAAAGTCAGGCTCAGAGAGAGGAAGGAGCCTACTAGCCTGTTGCTGGTCAGGCCTATGTGAGGCCAATCCGTGTAAATAGCCTGTAAATAGTGGGAAATTGGTGGCAAGGAAAGGACACAAAATAAAGAGCACGGGTGTTGCACCAGTTTGGAGCATCCCTCATTCTTTAAGGAGCAGGGCCAAGGGGCCAAATCCTATGGGGCGCGGTGTGCACCCCGTTACAGGGTGGACATAGTTATACTCATATAGAAGTGCTTATACTGACTTATTTCCATAAATTAAATCCTACCCCCATAAGAGAAGGGTAAGAAGCTATACTAGTATAAGGCACCTTTATGCCAATATAACTGCATCGATGTTAGGGGTTGTACTGTGTGGTAGAAAATCACACATTAACTGAAATAGTTAAATCGGTACAAAAACTGTGCGTAAAACAGACTTATTTCTATTCAGCTTTCATTGGGAGTTTTGACCAAGTAAGGAACACAGGATTTGTCCCTTTCTTTTCAAGCATAATAATAAGTTGCCGCATTTATATCTACAGAGTATATAAAAACAAACCAAAATGAGTATATATAAAATCCCAGAAATACCAGATCTTCTTAGCCGTCAATTCTTCCCTCATCTATCTTCTGATATCCTATTATTTCTCTTTCTTTCGCTGTTAACAGTTTTCCTTCTGTCTGGTTTCCATTATTATTTAAGTATCTAATTTTCATACTTACTTTACAAAACAAATTACTTTCAATTTTTAATGGCATATTTACATTAATGTATAATTAACTATGTATTTCTGATACTTGGTGCTTGGTGCTACTTGTGGTTTAGAAAATAAATTATGGTAGACATTTCAGTGTTAACATGTCTGAAAACATATTAAAATGTAATTAAATACCATGGCTGCAAAATCAGTTTTTCATCCACATTAAAAACATCCTACACATGATTGCCTTTAAAATTACAAGTAAGCCATAAAACCAATTTTATTATGAATATGTAAGAAAGAGGAGGAGAGGCAGTGTGTATGTGTGTGAGAGAGTAGAAATGACCCATTCTGACAGCCTGTAGGGTTGCCAATCCTCCAGAATTGTCCTGGAGTCTCCAGGAATTAAGGATTAATCTTTAATTTAAGATTATGTCATGATGAAACCTCCAGGAATATGTCCAACCAAAAGTGGCCACCCTAGCCTCTACATGCTTACTCACTCCCACCTTACCAAATGCACTTCCTTACAGATCACTTGAATTAAAACCATTCAGAAGAGAATGAGCTGTGAGACATACTAAAAAGGTAAACATTCTCAATTTTTTGTTTCCATTATAGAAGCTAACATGTGGGACTGCCATTGTCCTGAATGTGAGTAATTTAAATGAGTGAATTAGAAATGGGACGAGTACTTGAGATAAGCATGTGAAAGAAAACTATTAAATCCACCTGCTGGTATTTCTTGTTCTGTCTTTTCCCTTTGTAGAATTTCAACAGCAAAGCATTGCATTTTATTTCCTTTCAAAAATTTGTCAAGTTAAATTTATGCTGTCACCACCATCCAGCTCTCCCCCAGTCTCCATAAATAACCAACTCTTGGCTGCCGTGTCATTCTTGCATGCTAGGCTCAAACTAGAACATTAAAAAAACAGTGACTTCATGGCTGACAATTACACACTTATTTTTCAAATGAGAGAAGTGTGAAGAAAAGTCACCAGCCGTACTGTCCATCCAATTTGAGCTCTGTTGCCATAGAATTCTACTACCCTGGGATCTAACAACAGGTATGTCCCAGGATGGCACCTTCCACCCTCTTTCTAAGAGGAATAGGTAGATGAGAATACGTCACGCTGCTCTGGCTCCCCATTCAGTACTGGATCCATCCAAAGTCCTGGTCTGCAACATCAAAGCCTTCAACAAGTGAGGCCCAACTACATAAAAGGACAATCTCTTCTTCTGCACCATTTAAAGAATACTATGATTAGAAGATGTAATGCAGCTGATGATAGGCAGAAGAACGCTTGCAGGAGTCAGCTATTTTTGATAAAGGGCACCCAGTCATGGAACTCTCTCCCACAGAAAATTGGGATTTATCCGATTTATGTGTGATGCCTCCTTTAGAGCACACTGCAAGACGCATCTGATTGAACAAGCAAACCTTTCCGCAATAAAGGCAGCACTATTCTGAGCAGTGAGCTCTCTTCCTAAGTATCTGCCCTGAAGAAAAACCACTTACAGAAACCAACCCCAGTGAGTGTGGAGATAATATAGATTTTCAGGATGACATTAAAGTTCTGGCATTTGGCACCTAGATACAAATGTGACACTCTGTACCTCAAAGTAGCACCCTGGAACCCTCATATTCACCACTGTGATAGGATTATATGTTTTGTACAATGCATGCCTTGTGAGGTATCATTTGAGAAGTGTTGATCTGTAGAATGTTAATATCCTGTTGAATATTATGTACTATCATTGTATGTGCAGTTAGGAAGTATTGCAATATGTATTACTGAAATATGTTGTGAGGTTGGGAGATGCCCACAACCAACCTTTCAGTGGCAACAAAGGACCAGCCAGACATATCCTGATGTCTCATTAAAAGGGAATCCACTCTCCCAATGGCTGTCCCAGAGACTTCTCAGAGAAAGTATGTAGGCAATGGAGACTGCCTGACCAACGGGAGGTGCCTGACCCCCACGTCACAGCAAGGATCTTTCTAGCAGCTAGGAGAAAGTGTAACAGAGGGGAAGTGACATCATCACTTGGCCTCTCTCTCCCGCACCCACATCTCGGCACCTGGAGGAATGTCTGGAAGGAAAAGACTGAACTGGGTAAGAGTGGTCCCAGGCTGTAAAGGGAGTCCCGTCAGTGTACTGAGGAACTGTAACCTGCTTGTATAATCTGTCAGGGTGAAAAAAGCTGTTTGACTCACCTCTTGCTTAGACTAAAAGTTTAGGATTTAGAAAGCATTTACTTTTTGTTTTCTTGAGGTAATAATCTCTAACCTTTATGCCTACCACTTATAATCACTTAAAAATCTATCTTTCTGTAGTTAATAAATCTCATATATTTTACCTAAACCAGCGTGTTTCGGTTGAAGTGCTTGGGACATCTCAGCTCAGGTTAACAGAGGCTGTTGCACATCCACTATCCTTTTGTCGGAGTGGTGAACTAGGTAATGTGCTTACGCTGGCCAGGCTTCTGACCGGTGCAAGACAGTACAGTTCTGGGGCGCAAGGCTGGGGGGAATTGGCTGGAGCCTCTCTATTGATTGTTCATGAGTGACCGGGAAATCAGTTGGGTGCGTCCCTGCCTGTGGGTGGCTGTGTACGCGCAGGGCCTGTCAGAGGCTTGTAGCTTGACATCAGCATTACAGTGTCAGAGGCAGCCCAGGTTGGTACATTTGAAGGGCTCAGCAGTCCCACAGCCCAGGTTGCATCCCAGGGACCCCGTCACAATCAGGATAAATGGCGCACTAGAAATACATGGAGAGAGGGAGGGTAAAAGAGACAATTGATAAGTTGGCTACCTGTCTGCATCACAGTATATAGGGCAAATCTTTAGCATTTAAATAGCACTTTTTATCACCAATGAGCTTTGTAAATTTACATTTAGAGCTGGTAGAAAAAAATCTGAATTTCAAAATTTGTCAATGAGAAAAGCGGCAACATTTTCATGAAAAGTTTAGGGAAAATGTCTTGTTTTTTGACCAGCTCTAGTTATGCTATGGTTCTGACCAGCCATCTCAAATTTAATGTAAGAAAACTTTCTTGAGACTCTTTCCTGGTCACCAATTATTTCTCCCCACCTTTCTTCATGTCTTCACACTTTAGCCAACACTTTACTGGATCTATTTTATACTGTACTAGTTAGCATAGAAGTATAATGTTCCAAATGAAGTGGAAACTTTGAATTTTCACTGAGTTCTGTGTAAAATATGGGCTGGACCCTTCGGGGCTGTCTCTGCTTCCCACGTGAGGACAGAGAAGATAGTCCCTGGTCATTACAAGGAGAAGTGACTGCACAGTCACTCTTTTTAACCTTAAATGCTATTACATATTCAGATGAAAAGCCAGATTCTTTTTTTGCCAGTTCATTCGTTTGTTGAGAAAATTACCTTTTTTTGCTAGATTTTCCAGAGCTGTGAACATTTTCTCTGCTATAGATACATGCAACACTGTGCAGCAGGTTATGGCCAGTATGTGTTTTTTGAAATATTAAACTTCAGACCCTGTCATCGACAAGCAGTTTGAAAATAGCTTGCTGGGGGCCAAAAACAGTGACATCAGCATTTAGTCCTCCCAAATATTGGCTCCATCAAATTTGTATTCATTTTTAAAAGTCTGATATTGACATTTGAAATTTAAATAAATAACGGCAATTAAAGTGCAAATGTCACACTGACTCAAGTAATAAATACATTCAATTAAATGGGAAAAAAATGTCTGTGTCTGTTGAAGGTGTCCAGACATACCCCTTAACAAAACTTAAAACAACCATAAGTTAGCAACCTGCAGAAATTAGTCAAAGAAAAACCACTCATAAATCTGTTTCCACAGAGAATTTTAAAGGGGAAAAACATGGCATAAAGACCTAAGGGGTTCCATTCTCCTATTGAGCCATAAAAACCATTATCTTTAATGGAATTACATAAGTAAACTTCCCCACACTCATCAATATAACACTCATCAGAGGACAAGGTACACGACTAAGAAATGCAGCTCCTTGGGTTTGCTTGCACTTCTTGGATGTGAACAACTTTTCCAGAACATTAATGTACAAAAGGCTCAAACATAAAGGCTTTGGGTTTGCATTCACTTTGTACAGGTTCTAGGCAAAGTTAATTTTATAATTCAGCAATATGGTTCATATACGTGGAAAACACCTTTGGTAATTTCAAAAGGGGAAACAGTCTCCAGGATAGATCTTCTCATGGGTTATAATCATGCCAGGTGCACACATAATGTAGACATTCAAAGCATACAAAGGCTTGTAAACAGCAGAATCGAGAAGCTATTTATTATGTGAATACTTTTCAAATAACGTGATGAATAGATAATCAACTTACTTAAATCTCAGCCTTTTCATCTGGGTCTTACGAATTCAAGGTGATCTAATGAAGATACTTAGGTAAAAATTTCTCTTACATACACGAAGTTTCAGAAACCTCCAAAAAACGGCCACCCTGTCTCCATGACATTTATAATCTAGATATTGGGCATAGGAGTAGGCTACATATCAGACATGTAGGTCAAAGGCTCATCACAACACGTCTTAGCTAAGGAACCACAATGATGTTCCATTTGCACAGTTTAATCTTAACATGACTTCCCCCTTCTTTAAAAAAAAAAAAATGAAATAAAGGACAAAAATCAACCCTGGATTTGAACCAGAGCAACTTGATTTACTATGCAGTTCTTGAGAGGCAGTGTGCTTTTAGAAATGGTTCAAAAGGCTGGGGGCAGATCTTTGAATAAAACATTGAGTTGGCGGGGTGGTGGGAGGAGCAATACTCAATGATTTTTACTCACTTTGGGGTAAAGAAAAGGTATGTATTCTACTTTCTAATTATACATAAGAACGTAAGCTTTGTGAAATAATCTCGTGAGGCAATGCTAAGAAAGCCAGTAAGCAAAGCTTTGTCCATTATCACGCAATCATCACCAAACTCATAGACTTTAAGGCCAGAAGGGACCATATCATGATCATCTAGTCTGACCTCCTGCACAGAACCTCAACCACCTACTCCTGTAATAGACCCATAACTTCGAGTTACAGAGAATCCACAATTTACATTAAAGTTGCAAGTGACCCATGCTCCATGCTGCAGAGGAAGATGAAAAATCCGCAGCATCTCTGCCAATCTGACCTGGGGCAAAATTCTTTTTCTATCCCAAATGTGGTGATTAGTTAAACCCTGAGCATGTGGGCAAGACGCACCAGCCAGACACCTGGGAAAGAATTCTCTGTAGTAACTCAGAGACCTCCCCATCTGGTGTCCCATCACTGGCCACTGGAAATATTTGCTACTAGCAGTTGCAAATCAGCTACATACCATTATAGGGACTTTCATCATACCATCCATTCGCAATATCGGTATTCACCAAGAATTCATCTAGGCTATGGGTTTTCCTCAGAAGCTGGCTTACTGCCACAGGAATGGGGAAGTTATATAGGAGGTCAGACTAGAAGATCACAATGGTCCCTTTTGGCCTTGGAATCTATGAATCTATAAAAAATACAGTCCCCAAAGGGCTGGTCTACACTAACCCCCCAATTCGAACTAAGATACGTAACTTCAGCTACGTGAATAATGTAGCTGAAGTCGAACTATCTTAGTTTGAATGAAAAGGTACTTACCCGGGGTCCACACACGACGCGCAGGCTCCCCCGTCGACTCCGCCTACTCCGTTCGTCGAGCAGGATTACAAGCGTCGACGGGGGAGCACTTCCTGGTTCGATTTATCGCGTCTAGACAAGACGCAATAAATCGAACCCAGAAGATCGATTGGACTCCTCCGACAGGACGCATGAGTATAGACGTACCCTAAGAGACAAAGTTTCTTCATCCCTTATTAACAGTGATTTTATTCAGCAGAGTTACTCCGAATTCATACTGATATGAAAACAGAATATTTTTTAAAAAAATAGAAAGGAATTCATTTAATATTTGAACAGTGCAATAACTGCATGTTAATTCTCATTACCTTTTATAAATTGTTTGGTAATTAACGTAGCTTATTGTCCTAATGGAAACAGGGCATTACTGGTTCCAAATATGCATGTACTACCAACTGTCTTGTGTATTCTTCACATTATTTCCTTGGGAAGTTGAGTGTATAATGTTTGTCCTTCTAAACTAGCTGTGTGTTATATTAAGTTAATGTCTTCCTAGGTTAATCACTATTCAGCCTGTGTACTTATTAAATATGTTGCCATGGGCACTGTAACTGCAGAATTGGGAGATGAGCTCTCACTTCTCTGGTGCTGGAAAATGATTATTTTTATGTTTGAGAAACAGGGTGGGTGAGGTAATATCTTTTATTTGGCATACACTTGTCCAGTGCAAATGAGATTAGAAGGATAAAGAAACATAGTGTCTTCTGGAATTTCATTGCAGAAACACAGTCATTTGTGTACCGTTTACTTTATTGCTATATGTGAATTAATTGCAGAGTTTGGGATAAAATACAGTATGGTTTTACAAAAGGTAGATCGTGCCTAATCTCCTCCTTTGAGGAGGAAACTGAATTTTTAGACAAAGGAAATGCAGCAGATCTAATCTACCTGGATTTCAGTAAGGCATTTGATATAGTTCCACATGGGAAATTATTAGTTAAATTGGAGAAGATGGGGATTAATATGAGAACTGAAAGGTGGATAAGAACCTGCTTAAAGGGGAGATTACAGTGGGTCATACTGAAAGATGAACTGTCAAGCTGGAGGGAGGTTACTAGTGGAGTTTCTCAGGAATTGGTCTTGGGACCTATTT
The DNA here is from genome assembly GCA_037349315.1 of Chelydra serpentina. Taxonomy (NCBI): domain Eukaryota; kingdom Metazoa; phylum Chordata; order Testudines; family Chelydridae; genus Chelydra; species Chelydra serpentina. The sequence goes on from JBAIAC010000032.1 coordinate 6,437,450, forward strand.
TATTTAACATTTTCATTAATGACCTTGGCACAAAAAGTGAGTGTGTGCTAATAAAATTTGCAGATGACACAAATTTGGGAGGAATTGCCAATATGGAGGAGGACCAGAATGCCATACAAGAAGATCTGGATGACCTTGAAAACTGGAGTAATAGAAATGGGATGAAAATTAAAAGTGCACTTAGGGACTAACAACAAGAATTTTTGCTATAAAATGGGGATTTACCAGTTGGATGGAAGTCACGGGAGGAGAAAGACTTGGGAGTATTGGTTGATCACACGATGACTATGAGCTGCCAGTGTGATGCGGCCATGAAAAAAGATAATACGGTCCTAGGATGCATCAGGTGAAGTATTTCCAGTATCGACACAGAAGTGTTAGTACCATTACACAAGGCACTGGTGAGACCACATCTGGAACACTGTGTGCAATTCTGGTCTCCCATGTTTACGAAAGATCAGTTCAAACTGGAACAGGTGCAGAGAAGGGCTACTAGGATGATCCGAGGAATGGAAAACCTACCTTACAAGTGGAGACTCAAAGAGCTTGGCTTGTTTAGCCTAACCAAAAGAAGGCTGAGGGGAGATATGATTTCTCGCTATAAATACATCAGAGGAATAAATACCAGGCAGGGAGAGGAGTTATTTAAGTTAAGTGTCAAGAACAAAGTGGTATAAACTGACCATCAATAAGTTTAGGCTTGAAATTAGACAACAGTTTCTAACAATCAGATGACTGAAATTCTGGAACAGCCCTCCAAGGGGAACAGTGACGACAAAAAAACCTGACCGGCTTCAAGAACGAGATTGATACATTTATGGAGGTGATTATGAAAAGCATCCAGTCCTTGGGAAATCTGGGGCCCCAGCCCCATCAATGGTCTTAAAGATCAGGACAACGACCATAAACTGGATTTAGTGATAGACAGTAAGGGCTGGTCCACACTGGGGGGGGGGGGGGGGTGTCGATCTAAGATACGCAACTTCAGCTACGTGAATAACGTAGCTGAAGTCGAATATCTTAGATCAATTTTTAAAAAGTAGTTACCCCAGTCCACACGGCAACAGGCAGGCTCCCCCGTCGACAGCGCTTCCTCCGCTCGCCGAGCTGGAGTTCCGGTGTTGACGGGGAGCGGTTCTGGGATCGATTTATCGCGTCTAGATGAGACGCAATAAATCGATCCCAGAACATCGATCACTACCTGCCGAATCGGGCGGGTAGTGTGGACGTAGCCTAAGTCACAGTTCAGTGAGTTGAGCAACAATGTGATGTGTTCTTGCCATCCTGTGTTAGTTGGAAGATGGCTGCTACATACTGTACCATCTGGAGATTCTTTGTGTCATTCACTTTTATCCTCAGCCACAATATTTTGCAGTAGTCAGGTTTGGAAGTAACACACATACAGATCACAGTGGTCAGGACTACACCAAACACTTTAGATGGCAGAAGTCACTTCTGCCTACTGATAATATTTGGGTGTCCAGATCCTTGAATAATCCAGAAGGACTGCTTTGATGACTGTAGAATAGATGGCCTCAACTGAGAACAATGCTAGGGTTTGGCTAGTTCTTCACAACAATTACCTCTTCCCACAATCACTGCCTCTGATTTATCTGGATTAAGTTTCAACAAACTATTCTTCATCTGGGTGCTTAACTTCATTCAGGCACTGAGAAAGCTGGGTAATGTTTTCTTGGCATGAAGATGAAGGAAGAAAGGTAACTAATCTGTATCCTGTTGGCACTGCAGTCTAGGATGATTCATGATCTCACATTGGGGTTTAACATACATGTTGAAATGGATGGGAGACAGTTCTCATAAGATTCCACAGGCAAGTATTCACGAGACAGAAGACCAATTTCCCATCTTAACCTCTGATTTTTTTCCTGCACAGTGTTGCCAAGGCACCTCAGTACTAGCCTGTATCAGTTCTACTGTTGCAATCCCAAATTTCTCCTGAGACTGCTAATCATGTTGTGTCCAGTTGTGATGATTTTGTATCGCGGACCAATATCTAGTAAGGATCACAAACTCATTTTCTCTTATTTCCTTAACAGAAGATGATGTCCAACCCTACATTTTATCCATGCATACATTCATTAAGGCAGATCCTTAACAGATCCAACAATGGAGGTATTACAATTTACAGCAGCCAAAGATTTAACCCATTGTTGTGAGGAGTTTGAGCTTGGTTTCTTTGAAAACGTGTCCCTCCCACTTCCAATTTAGATTTTTTTTTTAAAAAAAAGAACAGAGTAACCAACATAGTAAAAATACCAAGCAAGGGTATAAATCTCCACTCAATCATATGTCACTATGCAAAATCATCTTCCACCTTGTTTTAAAATTAAATACTGTGAATGCTACTTGAAACTAGATTGAGAGGAAAATGTTAGTTCGCTGGAACATCAGTCAACAAGCCCCTAATTAGAATGAAACCATTATTAATGGCATCACATTGTGTTATATTTTTAAAAGATGCATTTTATTTTGTCTCTGAGGAGAAACAGGCTGGTATTTTATCCCTCTGAAGAAGCTTGTGACAGAAGAAGTGAGATTTAGAGAGAGAGAGAGAGAGAGAGAGAGAAGAGTCTGACTTCAGGGATGGCTCGTGATTATCTAGGTTACATTAAAATAACATATTTATACAGTGAGAGAGAAATATCTGAAGAAACCAATTGAGATGTTTTCAGGAACAGTATGATACACCTAGACTAAAAATAAATATTTATTTTTATCTTCGGTACATCATACTTGAGTCATTTCAAAGTTTATGGCCATCACAGCATCTAACTAGCCACAGAGATGAGATGTGCTGTCTGAGCTGAGGAAACTTTGGAAGACATGATGTTTTAACAAGCGTGAGCAAACCAACAGGAAGTGGGCTAAAAAGAAGGGATTGCCTGGGTATAAAGACAGATGAATGTTATTTTATTGTCGGGCAGTCTGACATATCATGATGAGAAAGAGCAGCTTTGAATGAAATAAAATAACCTTTTCTTAAAAGATAGATGTAAGAATTCCTGTTATCTATTTACTGTACAGAAAACTGAAAATCAGTGGAACATAGGAAAAGTCTGCCAGGAAATGAACAGCAATGGTCCTTTAGTCCAGTAGCATATCATCATAGATTGCATAGAAATATCTTCTTGATATTCTTAATGAATTGTGTCCTGGCAAAGGAGGATTAACTAGTTTAATGGCAGATGCTATCCTTACTCATAGAAATGTCAACTACTTTTAAATATCTTACTAATCTCTCTGCATACTAAATTATTTGCATAGTCCAGTCTTTTCAGTCTCTCCTCACATAGAAAGCTCTCTCCAATTCCCCAGATGACTAATTCTTTCTGATTTGACCATTTCTATTTTTACTAGGACTATTTGAGATAGAGGGATGAAAAGTAAACTCAGAATTTAAAGTAAGGGTGTACCATTGATTTATGTTTTTCTATGTTAAAACTATTTTTCTCTGTGTGCGAAAGACCCATTAAAACAGGAGAAACTAATATAAGCCTCCATCCAGCAAAGCATTTAAATATGTGCTTAATTTAAAATTAAGACAATAAGTAGTCTGACTGAAGACAATCAAACTACTCGCATATTTAAACTTTAGCTAGTGCTTAGAAGCTTAACTGACTGCAGGAGAAATTGTGAAACTGACTATACACAAATTGCTGAAATGCACAAAGTAAACAAACTTGAAAAATGATTTTAAACAAATCTGTCAATGAGAGTAATATTGGGTGTCAGTTACTAAAACACATTCAGGGAGATGAGATTTTTAACTTTATGGTCCCTTTAAAAATATGTTTCCAATTGTTATGTTTGCAAAGAAAAGCTTACATTGATAGTCTGGTGGTGGAATGTCTGACCCTGAAGTCAAAGCTGAACAAGAAATTAAGACTGTCCTGCAAAATCCTAATGATCTTTTATCAGACCAACTTCTGATAAAGCTTTCAAGCCACACAGAGCTCTTCTCTCCCTCTCCTACAGAAATTGTTCCAATAGAAGATATTATCTCACCCACCTTGTCTCTCTAATATCCTGGGATTGACATGGCTACAACTACACTGCATTAAACCTAATGACGACAGTTTAAATGATATGCCTATTTTACAGCTGTTCTTTTCTAGGTTATATCCAGCTACTCTGAGATTGTGGACAGACGTTGCACTTGTGGGCAAGGACTAGGGTGGAATACTAAGTTTCCCTACCCCCAAAATCCAGCCTCTCCCTATTATTTTACAAAATCCTTTGGATTTCCTCATGCTATTTTTTTCTTGCCCCCTTCATGTCTCAGTGGCCTGGACTCTTGTGTACCACAGGGATAGGCTCCTTCAAATTACCTAATATAGATTAGGTAGAGTAGATAGGCTCTTCCAGGCTTCTGGCCTAAAGAAAACACAGTCAGAGTTCCACTTTTCACTTGCTGTTTTATCATTAGTCTTTTTGACTTTTTTTTCCCCTTCCAATTTCATCTTTCATATTCTTAATCTCCATCTTTAGTTGCCAAAGAAAAATGGTGAACAGGCACATCGCTCTCAGCAGGAGCTGCAGCAACGTTCAGAACAAGAAGAACAGCAAAGCTGACAGCTGTGCTTTTCTACACTGAGCACACTGGGTAAATCAATACCCCAGCAGCCCTGCTGCCATCTGTGGAGTTTCTGGAGCAGACGGGTTATTTATAGAAACTTGTTTGCGCAAAGCCAATATTTACCTGTCAGTACTGTCACATTTTGCAATCCATCTTTGCCATTTACCTTGCTGCTTTTCATGTCAATAGTGGACTTTTTTCTAAAGAAAATACTGTTGCATTTTTTAAATATGTCCCCTCCCCATAAGGGCTGGTTATATTAATTGTACAGTACGAGTGCATCTGGCTTCCATGGGGCCTTTGGGAACCTCCAACACTGCTGTGAAGTTAAAGGGCTGTCAAAGTTAAAGAGTCTAATTCAGTCTTCTTGTTTCTGCAGCAGCAGCTCCATGGCATTCCCCTGCCAAGGCCAGGCAGAGATTGTATGTGAAAATCAGGAGAGGTTGCTCTGCTGAAAATCTGGCTGGTACTGTTACTGCCATATATACAGCCATTATCTTCTGCATAAGCAGAGGGGAAACTTTCTTGGGAAACTCTTTCACATTTGCCCTTAAGCAAAATCTACAGCTGTTAAGTTGCAGGAGTGAAATGAGTTGGTGATCTCAGTCCAGTTCCTAGCAGATAGGTGTCTACATCACAAAACCACACAACTGTCCCCTGAGCAAGCAGCTCCAGCAGCAAGACCTAGGACTAAGTGCACATGGAGAAGGAACTAATATCTCATCCCTGTAAGTAGCCCATTAAGGTCAGGGTTGAGGCAAACTGATGGGACAGTGAAGCTTGCTTGGATGTTGCCTGTACTGTCTGCTCTGTGGATATCCAAAGGACTTCATTTCCCAGAGCCTTTTGTGCTCTCTGAATTCCCTTAATTTTTTTTTTTTTTTTTGTAAAATCAGAGATGAAGATTATAAATGGAAATTAGTATGTAATAGTTTACTTTTGATTATGTTATGTTTCCACTTATATACAGCATAAATACTGTTGTCAGTGCTGTAGTAGCTAAGGTTTTAAAACCAGTTCCTGAAAGGACTTCAGTTTCAAATTCAAATGAGCTATAAGATGCCTGAAGGTAAGCATTCTACACGAACACCTGTTCACAATCTTTACATATACAGTGAGCTCACAGACTGGAGCTGGATTAAGAAGGGGAGGGTTTAAGATCAATGAAGCATTAAGGAGCAATAGCAGCATTTTTCAGTAAACAGTTTAAAGGATAAAAGATGGACTGTCAAGTCAGTGACCTCTGGAGCAAATACTAATGTAAATAGGACATTATACATATATTGCAGTGTAAGATTTATGTAAATGACAGGAGGTAACAGGTAAACAGGGACAGTAGAAAACCACAATAAGGTCTTTCAGGAGAGTTCTTTGTTTTTGTTTTAATATTAATTATAATAAATTATTTTACTTAGACCAATGCTTAGTGGGGAGGGAAAGAAGGAGAGGTGGAACAAGGATACTTCTCTCCCTCACTACATAATTTTCTCCTCCACCAAGATTCTCAGAAGGTCTACACTCATGTAGAATGGTTTCGGATTGCTTTAGAATATTGTTTAAAAAGCACGTCAAAGCCACAACAGAGTATTTTCTGCTCTTAGACAAGGTCTATAAATTGCCCCAGGATAGATGTTAGAGAGCTCACAAGAAAGCCACTTCTCAAAGAAATGGAACGATGTACAAGACTTTTATCTGTTGTGTGAAGTGGGGATGTGGCACGTCAGTCTGTGTCTCTCATAACAAAGCAGAGATGTCGAATTATGAAAGATGCTGTTTCTAGCACAAAAATTATACAGTACAAGAACCCCCTTTTCCTCCCTGACATCTCTCTAGTCTCCTGTTCTAGGCAACTGTGGATGAATCAATTCTTACTATCTGCAGATCTGCTGCAGAGCACGTTATGTGGACCAACAGATGAGTGTTTATGAAAGAAGATGCCCTCAATTCACACACCACCCACACAGCTTCCCAGTTTCTACCTTCCTAGGCTCCTTAACTCGTTCACTCTCTTTAGAGAGTACAATACATTTTTTTTAATAACAGAACAATTTCCTTCTAATCAGAAGGATCTCTGTAAGCAGAATTGGGACTTTCACACCACTTAACAGAATTTTGCTGCATTTGAATTCACTATTAGTGGATTCCACTCTTGTGCCAGGTGGATAGAATAGGTCCCTTTCTTTGCTAGGAGGACACAGCCAATGTTTGCCCCTGCTGCATCAGAAAACAAAACCAAGCACCATTCCGAGCAGACTTTGCTGGTGAAGCAGTATCACAGATGTTAAGACAGCTAATGATGTCAGAGATGGTGGCAGGAAGTACAATCCCCGAAGTGGAGAGAGAAAGTCATAGTGATGGTAATGAGGAGGTACAGTATGCACTGAGGGTGAGTAAAAGACAGTCCTGGACTAGAGCCTGAGTTATCTGGCATGAATCTAAACCCTAAGGATTTGACCATTTTTGTTACTGGACTCCTTTCAAAATTGTTCAGTTGCAGATGACCCACTTTACTGGGGCAGCAGATGCCAATGTGGGCCTGGTACATTTTAACCTTTCCTAGCATTTTCAGTTTGCATACTGTGAATGATATTTTTTCTGCTAAAATGGGGGCTTAGAAGAATCTGAATGCTGCTGAGTAATATTTGGGCCAGAGTGGTAACAATTTGAAACCATGTCCTACAGTACTGCGGTGACTGAGACACCACAGAGGTATGGCTTATGCTCTAATATCTGGACTAATCCAAAACCAGAGGCCAAGTCCCAAAGTCCATACTCAAGGATCATATCAAGCCATGCATTTGAAAACCAAATTCCCCATCAAAATCCTGCTTAAAAACAGATGGCACAATATGGCCAACTTTCATTGTTTCAATAAGGGCCAAGTTAAAATCTGAGCAAGGACCTTATTCCGGATGTGGCCCGAGCGGCTTTCTCTCAAGATGCCAAAAGCAATTGGGAGGAAGGATGGTCCCGTGATTAATGCAATGCATTGAGGCTTAGGGGAGGTGGGTCCAAAATTCTGGTTCTGCCCCATTCTTCTTGGATGAACTTGTGGCAAGTCACTGAATCCTTCTCTGCCTCAGGTCCCAATTTTTACAGATGGGAATAATACTTCCTTTCTTCCGTCCTTTATCTATCTGATTTATTTAGATGGTTAGCTCTTTGCGGCAGAAATTATCTCTAATTATGTGTTTGCACAGTGCCTGGCAAAATGAGTCTCGGATCTCAGTTGCAGCTTCTACTATTACTTGCCTGGTTACTATAACATGAGTAATAATGAGAAGTCCACTTAACAAAGCACTTCCCAGATTTTTTTTTCCTTCTAGAATGAAGCTGGTTTGGACCCGAAGATTAGCAAGAGAGGGTTCAACACCCCAAATATGCTACTCATCTGCTTATCTCTAAATCAGAAACAGCTGAAGTAGTTGAACGATTACAGACTTGCCCAAGTGTTCCAATACAAAAGAAAAGACAATTATTTAAACAAATCAAGATTCTCTTGAATCCATGGAAAACATATTAGACATTAATACAGCCTTTGACAGCACATTTAATCGCCTACCACTTTTTAAAGACATGGTGTACAATGAATTCTATAGGTTGGCCGAATAATCAAACAGTTTACACCAACAAACAGATGAAGGAGCCGCAGGAAAAGGAAAGAGAAAGAAGAGGAAAGGATAAGATGAGGAGGAAGAAATCCAGGGGAGATATAATAAGCGTGTGCATTGTTTTATGGAAAGTTCAATGAAGGAGGTTATTTTAGTAGAGATTTTCAGAGAACTAGGGTTACTGTGGGCCAGATTCTGACATCCTTACTCATGTTGAATAAATAGTATCTTATTCCACAAACAGCCACCCAGAAGTCAATGGCACTACTTGTGGACTAAGGTGCTACTAAGTGTAAGTAAACGTATCAGAACCTAGGCCCTTTTGTTCTGAAATGCTTTGAAATCTAAAATGCAGAAAATTGCATGTGGCATTTCAATATTTTCTACAAGGGAGACTTCTAAATCACATGGTTTAATTCCCCCTCAGCTCCACGTCTACATCAGACAACAATCTCCTTCCTGGCCAAGTCTAAACATTGGCAAAAAACGTAACTTCAAAGGGAGTAAAAATGAGCAATGAAAAACCCCCAAAGAAGCCAAAACAACCCATCCGATCATATGGGTAGGAAACTGAGATTCCCATCCCCAGGCAAGATCCACCGGAGCAATGTTCTGTCCACTGGCAGAGGCAAAGGGGGTAATAAGGGTCTCAGTGCTCATTTGCAGCCATTTCTGCCATACCTATGCACCAGTGTGGAGAAGCTAAGAAGTGCAGAGCACCTGAAACTCTACTATTCTGAGAGAAGCAGAGTGTGGGTCCACACTATGGAAGCAGTACATTTTTATTAATTAAAACACAAATGTCCAAAGACAAAAGGAATTATGGAAGCTCAGCACGTCTCAGAATCAGGCTCTGAGGCTAAATTTGTATGAGAAGTAATTTCATTCTCTTCAGTGGAGTTGGAGTTGCACCAGGGATGAATTTGGCCCCGAGAAACAGCCGCAAAAGGGTCAAGGGAGCGTATGAGAACAGTAGAATGGCTCATAACTAAGAATAACCAAAGACCTATGTAAGCTTAGATTAGCTTGAATGTCTCCCTTCAGTAGCTGCCTTTAATAGAACCAGTGGGTGCCTCGGCTTTTCCCTCTCCTATACAGCACCAGTCTGGTTCACTAAAGCAGAAGCTAATCTTTTACTTTACAATCTTAAATGAGTTTAATGTGATATTTAAGATCTTGAAATATAGCCCAAAAGATCTGGTTAAGCAACTAAGTACTTGGAGATTTGTTCACCCTTTTTCTCTTTTTAAACGAATTCTGTAAATGTATCTTTTAGCTGGAGAATAATTACGTTTTTATGAAGCTGCTTTATGTTTTCTAGCTAATTGTTTCAGTTGTGGGTTGGCAAGCAATGTTCATGTTCCAGAAAGATAAAGCTGTCAGGTTCCAAATGTAACTGTGTACTTCAGGTTTACCAATGAACAGCATCCATTACTACATCAGCTACTACTATTCGGCAGGAAAAAAAGGTGGGAACTGCAGAAACCTCAAAGGTCTACAATTTTTTATTCTGAGGGATCTCGTCTTCCATTATATTTCCGTCCTCTTCTTTCTTAAGCACGGTTACTTCACCAAAAAACAAAACTAAAAAAACTACAACCCGAGATGCAGTGCCCATTGGAGTCAGTGGAAAACCTTCAAGAGCAAATCCCTATGATTACTTCCGAACTGCAGTCTATTATACACGGTGCTACATATTCGCTTTGCCACCAGCCTAGCTACTAGTTATTTCAAAAGCCCAACGCTCTACTAGGTGCCAGGTAAAACTACTCTCTATTTAAAGACCATGAAGAACAGTGTTGGCTCTTGATGAGAAATACACCACTGACCACAGGGGGTTTGGATTATCGTGCTTGTAAATCGGTGGTTAAATGTTCTGAATTACTACAGGATTACAGGCAGAGCAGATATAATTTCATTCAAGCGCTGAAGTGCAGTTGTCAAACAGTCAGACACACTTTGATCACCATGTCCATCTACCCTGAAAAATGTACATCAAGAAGCAGAAATCTGTTCTGTTCCTTTTTCTTTTCTTTTTAAACATACAACATAAATCTTGTATAAGAAAAAATCTTCAGAACTCTGTACTGTTTTTAGCAGGGAAATAAAATGAGTTGAATGGCTGGTAAAAGGCCCTTTGTGAAAACTATTTTTTTATCATTTTATTTATATTTTTGGCTGTATTATATGCTCATTTTAACAGAGTTCTTTTCAAAAGATGCTTTTAAAAAAAGATAGATTAGAAAAATGACCGCCTTGTTTAAGTTTGCAAAGGCAAGGTTTGATGAAAAATAACCCGTAAAGATAGAGATCTATACATTTCAGAGAAGTTTGCATTTCCAATGATAATCATGCATTTGTAGGGCAAAATAAAATGCACAGTATTAAGAGATTATTTATAGCGTTTACATTGCATTTAATAAATGCCCTTTTCTTCTTATCTAGACTTACAAATCCAAATACCGTGATTGCCCTCTTCTCCCTTGTGAAGTATGACAGATCATTTTCATAGACTTCTACAATGGAGTGGAATATTTTAAAGCTACAGTAAAAGCAGCTTCTGTCCCACATGCTGCTCTTCTTTTCAAAGGTACCTCACCTACTTTGCTTAAGGGCTTGGTTCCGCAACCCATTTTCATATTGGCTAGCACTTCCCCATGGGGGGAATCCCCTTGAAAATAATAAGACTGTTCATGTGAGTAAATACTACTTAGCACAAGTAGAGATCATAGAATCTGGCACTAAGTAAGCAGTTCCTAGATAAAAATGAAAGCTGATTTATCCAATATTAACTTTATTTTGACACATCTCTGTCTCTTTTGTGGGATTCTCTAATCCATTACACACTGCACATTGAAACCATTGACTAAAATGTCCACACAACGGCTATTAACGTTGCTAATGTGATGGCTGTCATCGTGGCCAACACGCCAGGGTTTAGTTTGAACAGGTGATCTCCAGAGCTAAAAGCATGAGCCGCTATTGCTAGAGCTCAAAAGCCAGTGCTCCATAACTGGGCCCGGAACAGCCTCATGATCTGCTACGCAAGCAAGCACAGGTGGGGCACCTATAACACACACTTGTCAGGGGGTTACACTATCCCTGGTTCAGTCAGAGTGGTTTTAAAAATGGTGGAAAGATTAAAAAAAAAAATGTACCTAGGCCTTTGAGGCTTTGCTTTGCTTTGGTGCTTTTGCTTTGTATCAGTTGATTCAAAGAACAAAACCCTCACATTACTTTACTAGTGTAGGCTGCAGGTCAGAGGAGTTCAGGTGCAGGCTTTCAGCAAGAGCTCTGTTCATTCGTTATATACCAAAATTATTGCTTTTTTTAACCACTGATTCACAGTGAGCGCCTCAGAGTTTTCCTTTTGTTTTAACAGAAAGTGCAGTTTGACATTCTGTACCCAGCAGTCTGTTTTCCTCCACAGGACAAAAGGCCTTCACCAAAGATTGTGGGTAAAATCCAGTCCCCACTGAAGTCAATGGTAGTTTTGCTACTGACTTCAATGGGGCCAGCATTTCATTCTGGGATTTTTGTTTTGTTTAGGCAACTCCAGAAGCAATATCCCGACTCTGATGTGTGTAAGCACCAAAGTCTGCTGCAAAGATTGTGCTGCAAAGCACAGATGTTGTGATCTGGGCCTAGCTCCCAGAAAACCTACAGCATTCACCCTTCACAGATCCGCTGCAGCACCAGCCACACAGAAATGTTCCACTTGGATCTTTACTAACAGGAGACACAGTATACACCCTGATCCCCTGCACACTTTCCTCTTACCAGAGTACCTGTGCAACGGACATAAGTAATTTGCGCTGAAGTTATACAGGTGCTTGTGGTGGCTAGAATACAAGTGCATGATCAAAAAGGGTCAGAATTCAGCTCCAGGTGTCTGCATATGCAAGAGGTCACGATGAAATGTACGCAATTCTACAATCACAAGAATTATACAGCTCAACCCTGCAACAAACAACCACCACCTCTGGGATCTTCAGTTCAATAATCCTTTTAAATCATAGCTCAGACTAATTTCTGGGACACGTAGCAGAAAATCCTTAGTGTTTAAATTTAAAAGTATATAATTAACTGTGGTGCTTTCTTATATTTTCCAGGATGCAGATCTATCTATCATACATTTCTCCTACTGAGAAAAATGAGTCTTATCTACTAGCCAATACTCAATATTGCCAAACAGTATTTAAAAAAGTGAATATTTCCTCCTGGGGTCAGACCTCACAGCACACTGCTCTGTAATCCTAAAAGCTGCCATACAACCAGAAATTTGTTTGTCTTACAAAATCAGTGACAAAGTGTTAGCGCTCAGGTTTGTACCACTACACTGCCTGATATTTGTTCCAGTGAAGAAATTCCTATTTAAAAGTCTTTGGCTTATTGCATAAATATATTAAAAAATCATAGTAATTAAATTCACAGGGCCTGATCCTTATTCAGGCAAACCTGTTACTAGCAGCAGTGAGAATTTTGTCTGAGCAATACTACAGATCAGGCCCACTGCTCTCAAATAATGGTAATCTTGCAAGCAAATTTGGGGTGATTTATGGGTTTGGGCAACATGTGAGAATCAATTATTTCATCAACTTTAAGTTCTGCCTAAGATCAGGCTATTCGATTAGAAACCAGCACAATTCCACTTGTTTCAACTGTAGAGGGGACCTACATTAAGAACACACTTATCTCAAAACCATGTTGTTGCCCTTTGGGTTTTTAGGTTAAATCAAACCTGGAACTCAAAAGGAAGACTCAGACAGTCTAAGAATCAAAACCGAAGAAAACATTTGCACAACTACTATGAATGGAATCCAGAGAGTTTTGCAAAGTTCTACTAAATAACTATTTTAAAATGGTTTATTATGGTATTTAAAGACAGAAAAATCCTGGGCCAAACTTCTACCTATAACAGAGCCTCTCACTGTATCAAAAATCACTGCACCCGTGCATGCAAATTGGAACTTCTGGCTCAAACTGTGTTTGTGCATGTCTGTTTACCGTATCTGTGTGCGAGAACAGCCATTTACATAGAAGGGTGGGATTTTATGGGTATAACATACTCTGTGTAGGGTTGCTAAGTTTGGTTGGACATATTCCTGGAAGTTTCATCACATGACAATCTTTAATTACAAATTAATCTTTAATTCCTGGAGACTCCAGGACAATCCTGGGCTGTTGGCAACCTTAGTTGGGTGCATCACTGACAGTTTGACCAGACAATGAAGTAGCCTAAACTAAGGGGAAAATGTTGCTCTCTTCTCTGTGGATGTACAGAACCTTCTTTGTAGCCAATCCACTTCACTGACAATAGGGGAAAGGAGCCTCTCATGTAAAGGGGCAGAACCGGAGGTGAGGTCAGTAAATTTCTTTCTTCCCTGCCAGAGGGCAAAGTGAGTGCCACAGAGGCGACTCTACTCATTAAGTTGGAGGAGTGGCCAAGGAGTGGCTTTGCTAATGCCCTGTGGCCAGTGGGAGAAGATTCTTTCACCCACTGTGTTCCCCAACATCCAGCTGAGTTAACTCAAGCTAGATGCTGGGGAAAGAATTGTGCTCTAGGTGACTAAAATTGCAGTACGTTTCCCTCTGAAAATATTTGGGACAGTATCTATAGCGCACATTACTTCCTTTTTCATACTGTCTCACTGCCTTCTAAAGGACACTGAAACCAAAACCAAAGAGCTAGATTGTGGTGTGGGACTAAGGGGGGCATATTACACACACTTATAGAAGAACATAAGAACGGCATACTGGGTCAGACAAAGGTCCATCTAGCCCAGTATCCTGTATTCCAACAGAGGCCAATGCCAAGTATTTCAGAGGGAATGAACAGAATAGGTAATCATCAAGTGATCCATCCTCTGTCACCCATTCCCAGATTCTGGCAAACAGAAGCTAGGGACACCATCCCTGTCCATCCTGGCTAATAGCCTTGATGGACCTATCCTTCATCAATGTATCTAGTTCTTTTTTTGAACCCTGTTATAGTCTTGGCCTTCACAATATCCTCTGGCAAAGAGTTCCACAGGTTGACTGTGCAGTATGTGAAGAAACACTTCCTTTTGTGCATTTTAAACCTACTGCCTATTAATTTCATATGGTGACCCCCTAGTTCTTCTGTTATGAGGAGGAGTAAATTACACTTCCTTATTTACTTTCTCCACACCAGTCATGATTTTATAGAACTCTATCATATCCCCCCTTAGTCGTCTCTTTTCCAAGATGAAAAGTCCCAGTCTTATTAATCTCTCCTCATACAGAAGCTTTTCCATACCCCTAATTATTTTTGTTGCCCTTTTCTGTACCTTTTCAAATTCCACTATATCTTTTTTGAGATGGGGAAACCACATCTGCACGCAGTATTCAAGATGTGGGCGTACCATGGATTTATATGGCGGCAATATGATATTTTCTGTCTTATTATCTATCCCTTTCTTAATGATTCCCAACACTGTTAGCTTTTTTGACTGTCGCTGCACATTGAATGGATGTTTTCAGAGAACTATCCACAATGACTCAAAGATCTCTTTCTTAAATGGTAACAGCTAATTTAGACCCCATCATTTTATAGGTATAGCTGGGATTATGTTTTCCCATGTACATTATTTGCATTTATCAACATTGAATGTAATCTGCCATTTTGTTGCTCAGTCACCCAGTTTATCCTCCTTGAGGTATAAATTAACTTCCTACACATTGGGATAAGCAGGCTCCGTAGCGTCGCTTTGTCCCCCTCTCATACAGGTGGGCAAGAAAGGTTGGGACCGCTCCGAGCCTCGACTCTATCCTCAAATGTGCCCAGTGGTGCAGTCACATTGGTGCTTTAGGAAGCATGCGCTGTGACTGTTATAGACCTGTCACAAGTCACTACCTTCCCAGAGCAGCAGGAAAACTGTGTGTGTGTGTGGGGGGGGGGGGGGGCGCACTGAGTTGCTCCAGGGACAGCACAACACAACACTGCCCTTTACTATAGGTATCGATGATCCAGCCCAAAGATAGCATCAGAGTGTTCTCACAGTACAATTTCGAAGGATATCTAAAACCTTTCATTGTTTGTTTTTTTTCAATTCTGCAAAATTACCTTGGTGAGGCTAAGAAAGAAAGACACTGTCACCTCAGCTGTACCTTACCCTGAAGCTACTCCATTAATTCTTAGCCTCTGTGGATGCATTCTTTTTTATAAGTGTGAATCCATTCAAATCTTTTCACCATCTCCCCCACTTTTAGCCATTCATTACTGTGGGTGTCAGGATAAAATGGCAATGCTACAGACATGGTTTCTAATTTTCTTTTTATCAGCCGTAATGGTGTCTGGGTAGAAATCTTTTCTGAAGTGCAAATTGGAAGCGGATCCACAGGTCAGGCTGCAAGGTTACTTATATTCGAAAATCTCACTTGAAAAACCTTTTGTGCGATATCAAACGTGCTTTAGGATGTGAATCTTGAAACATATACCTGTAAAAGCTTTTCTCAGCATGATGTTTCACATTATGAGGAAACTAAAGTACAAAAAGAAATGAAGATGACCACACTGTGGTTCCAGCTATATAATGAGCACTTTCTTCACTACAACAATAGCACTGACAAATGCAGTCCACCAATTCAGATTCAAAGTACATTGTTTGACACATTAATTTGACACTGGACTAATATTAATCTTCTTTTTATCACTTTACAAGATTGAATTAGCACAATACAGTAGCTCCTTGACTTTCCAAATCCAAGCTAACCAAAGTTCTTGATTATCTGAAAGTCACATATGTCGTGTACACCGCAGGGTTGACTTTGGCATGTTTTTATAGGCATTACACTTTATGCACTAAATTCATTACATGGATGAGTCTGCCAGAGTTCATACTGTAAAGTCTGCAGGAGAAGGGCTTTGTCTTGCAGAGTTTGTAAGCTCTGAAGCCTCTCCCACTGAGCTCTTCAGGTTACTGGCACCCAGGACTACTGCTTATCAGTCGTTTTGCTTTTCTAAACGAACGTCATGTTTGGGGGAATAATTTAATCTTTATTATAAGTGAATGTGTATACTGCACTCGGAAGTGTTGTGAAAAGGGAAATCATGCTATCAGTTATCAGAGGGATAGCCGTGTTAGTCTGGATCTGTAAAAGCAGCAGAGTCCTGTGGTGGCACCTTATAGACTAACAGATGTATTGGAGCATAAGCATTCATGGGTGAATATCCTTTCTTCAGATGCATGTAGTGGAAATTTCCAGAGGCAGGTATAAATATGCAACCTATTGCATATTGCTTGCATATTTATACCTGCCTCTGGAAATGTCCACTACATGCATCTGAAGAAGTGGGTATTCACCCACGAAAGCTTATGCTCCAATACGTCTGTTAGTCTTTAATGCTATCAGTCTATCTCAGGTACTTATATGGCCCCCATTACTAGAACAGGTTCTTCAACCTAGATCTCCTGAATCCTAGGCTACTGTCCTCACTGATAAACCACGCTTCCTCTCATACAAGGGGACTATCGCTGCTGCTTCGCTAGCTATGGCAGTATTTGCCAACTGTAGGCATAGTCCCTTCGGGAAAGGAGGGAGGGCACTAGATGGTGGAAGGCAGGGCAGAGAAGAGAATCAATATGGGTGAGGAAAGCTGTAGGTCCCTGAAATCACCCCTCTCCCCTACAGACACACTACAAACATGCTGCCACATCAACAAGGAAAGCAGATGGAAGTTCCCAGACAGTTACCCAATGTCCTGATATCACTTCCAGAAGAGGGGGAACTAATATAAAGATGGCTACTCTGCTTGATGCTGTTATTACTGCTGTCCCCTCCCCACCAAAGAGCAGCATTTCCAGTTAGAGAGGGGGTACCTATTACACTAAGACTGTTCTACACACTGACACCTTCTCCTTGCTGCCATCCATCGTAGCCTCTGGGAGCCTCAGGATGGGATCGGGAAGCTCTAACATTTAAGGCTCTACTGTATGCTAGTGATGCCTGCTGTCGTCCATCACAGTCCCCTCAAAAATGCCAGTGCTGGTTGGGAGGACAAAAAAAGGAGGATGTTATATGTTGGAAGATGCATTTTGTGGATGGCAATGGTTTTATTTATTATAATATTAATTTATTAATTATTACTATTATTTAAGAAGGGGCTGTGGTTTGTTTTTTGGTGTTTCTGGATCATTGCAGGAAGCAAGGGGAAACTAGAATTTTTCTTTTTGTACCAAGAATCTGACTCCTTACATTCTCTCTCTCTCACGTGAATGGGGTTTGGGATGGGCCTTTGGGTGATTTAAAAAAAAATGCTGGTGTTTGATGTGTCAGCAGCTGGGAGCAACTGGCCAATAAATCTCTTTGTGAATTAGTGGGATGCCAAAGGGAGTGGGGTTGACGCTGTGGAGATATTCTTTACCATCCCATCGTAAGTAAATTTTTTTAAGGATCTGATGCATTGTATGCATATTGAAGAAGGTGGCCTAGGGCAGTCGCTGCACTCTTCTGAGATGACCATGGACCAGTTAGGCTACCACATGGCACTGAAGGCATTTGTATGTTGATCAAAAAGAAGGGGCCAAGTTGACTGTTCACTAGATAAGAGCATAATCATGATATGATAATCATGATTATGCTCTTATCTAGTGAACAGTCATAGAATCATAGAATATCAGGGTTGGAAGGGACCTTAGTAGGTCATCTAGTCCAACCCCCTGCTCAAAGCAGGACCAATCCCCAATTTTTGCCCCAGATCCCCAAATGGCCCCCTCAAGGATTGAACTCACAACCCTGGGTTTAGCAGGCCAATGCTCAAACCACTGAGCTATCCCCCCCTGTCAACTTGGCCCCTTCTTTTTGATCAACATACAAATACCTTCAGTGCCATGTGGTGGCCTAACTGGTCCATGGTCATCTCAGAAGAGTGCAGCGACTGCCCTAGGCCACCTTCTTCAATATGCATACAATGCATCAGATCCTTTAAAAAATGTACTTACAGACCTGGTGGTAATGGTTATTGGGGTCATTCTGGATTAGTCTTACAAGGAGGAGATAGATGAATTGTTTTAGCAGCCTCCCTACCTCCCCAAACCCTCAAAGAACCCACTTTTGTTCTCATGCTGGTATAAATGAATCGTTCAATTGAAATCGATGAATTTACACCACTGTAAAACCTGTGTCAGATGGAATTAGGCCCTAACTGTAAGAGAGAAAGTGGGTGACACGACTAGAACTCAGGCTTGCTTTTAAACCCTCAGGGTTTAAGATCTTTGTAACTGCGAACAATCAAAAGTGATCTCTTCAGAAAAAAAATTAAGTGGATACAATAAAATTAAAAGACTGGGATAGGGTTAAGCATGCTTCTAAAGTTCTGTGCTAAGCTGCACTCTAATTGCAAATGACATAAGTGAGGTAAGCAACATGTGACTCCTCTTTACTAGACCATTCCTGAACAACTGCCAAAAATCTTTTTGCATGCCACCTAGAGCTTTAAGACAATGCAGGAACAATGGCAGGTCTGTAAAATCTGCCACAGTTGACAGTTCCTATTGTTCAGAAAACTTTTGTGAAGCATAGACATTTTCAGATTAATGCTGCAAAAAGCTGAACAAAATGGGCGTCAAGCTAATCAATGGGCTTTCATGATTCAATCTTTTGTTTTCTTGCTGTTCCATTTTCATTCTGTGCTGACTATTTCTCTGTGTGCGTGCGTACACTTGCACCTGTGCGCAAACACTATACAAGATGTACTTGCGTGTTTGGAAAGAAAGGAGAAGAGGAATCTCCCTGTTATTGGGCCATTGTTTGAATTTGGACTCATCTTCTAAGGTCCTCTCTTTTTTTTTTCCCTGTAGATTAACTTTTCCTTAAAAATTTATTTTCACCACAACAGTAAACAAAAAATAGAACCTGCTTTGATTTGAGGTTATCATCCAGGGCAGTTTCATTCAGAGTAATCTGTGATTTTATCTTCCCCAATACTACCTGGCAAATGGAATTTGGCTTTACAAACAAGGTGTGTCAACTTATTTGATTAATAGGGTGAAAATAAACATGGGGTAGGCAAAAATGATGACCCTGGTGGCTTTAGCATCAATGCAGTGAATAGTTCACTGGGGTTGGCAATGGCTACAGTGTTTCCACTGAAGTGAAATGAGGGTTACGTACCAGGGAAAAATGAAATACTCCAATTAAAAATCTGTAACTGTTTAAAAAGATACAGAAACTGTAAAATCTACAGCCATCTGCTCTACTGTTTCTGTTAAAGGAAGCATCCCTTCTAGCCTTCTGCTGTATTTGCCCAGTAAAGATTAATGTTATGTAAATGAGGCTCTACAAGTGTACTAAGAACCATAGAGAAATGGTTAACACAGTAAATGCATGTATCTGAAAGCAAGTTGTGTCAAGTAAACAGCTAGGAGCAATTTACTGTACAATGCCTAGTCCATTTGGTTCTGTATTTATTTTAAGGTGCTATTCTTGCTGCAGGAAAGGGGAAACAATTAAAGCTCTTTGCAATAAGGTCTTACAGCTTATCTCCCAAGAAAAATGTAAGCAAAAAATGTGGGCCAGATTCACAGGTGGTGGAAACTGGTGTAGCTCCTCTGAAAACATTTTTTAAAAGACACGGGAGCCCAATGAACAAGTCTACCCAGGAAATTAAAGCTATCCCAAGATGGCATCCTTCAGCACTGTATGTCCTGATTGCTGCCGACATGCCACAATCCTCACTGAAGTCCACCTGGTCTTCTCCTGCTGGAATCCTTATTGTCTGTAATTCTGACATTGTTTGCTTAGAGTCTAATATGCAGCATGCCTCTACTGACTGCAAACAACTGTTCTATATACTGTAAGGCCAAAAACCTTATTCAAAATGTGTCTTTAATTGCAGCACTGATTTTTTCTAACTCAGCCACCACAGTGGGTTGAAGCCAGAAGATAGACTGCTATGATCCACTACCCAAAGCTTAGCAATTAAAGGCTCTCTCTACCCACCCTCTTCCTTTTATCTGTTAATGTACCGGGATAGACAAGTAAACAAATCCCTTCAAACAAGGTTATGGGAGATATAGGAATTCTGTCAATCAAATAATATTTGGTTAATGATAGTGACTGAACTTGACACATTTATATTCTGTTTGAACTACATTTCTGAAGCATCAGCAGGAATTCAGATAACGTCTTAGCACTATAATAACCTTACAACCGGCCTGCACAACATGCGGCCCGTGGAGGCTCTCTGTGCGGCCAGCGGGAAGCTGGCTAAAAAATACATAAATAAATAACTTTTTTTTTTTTTTTTTTTTGCTCAGCAACTTTCCTTGCATCCGGCCCTCGGCTTTTTTCTTTGGAGTATCGTGGCCCTCACCGCTTTACGAGTTGTGCAGGCCTGCCTTACAATATATTTCTCTCTAATCCAAATATTATCAGTCTTAAGACACAGCAGAAAGTAGAAAGCCTTTGTTTTATGGAATTTAAGTGTGTATTTCAGTGCCTGTGAAAGGTGGTCAGAAGGACAGCCCTGGAAATTACAGCACAGGAGAGGTACACTCGAGGCAGCATACTCAGCTGTCCTTCCAATCAGACATGCCAAACCCATGAAAAAAAATGCAGAAATTGGGCTTGTTTTTGGCTTAATTGGCTTGTGAGTTGCTTGTTGGCTAGTAGCTTGTTTGGCTTGTAGCTTGTTGCTTCTTTTCTTTTTTTTGATCGGCTCCTGGCAAGCAGGGGCAAGACGGGGCAAGCAGGGATAAGGGGCAAGCAGGGGAGAGAGTCAGGGTGCACAGCGGGCCCACCACATCCCAGACTGCATGCCGGGGGGATCTAGTCACGTAGAGTGTTGGGGTTCTTAGGGACTGGCTTGTTTTGGCCTTGTTTTGAAATGGGGTTAGCTTGATTTTTGGCTTATTGTTAAAGTCGGGGTGCTCATTTACCATGTGAAAGCTGGCAACTGTGCATCCAATGTGTCTCAGCCCTGACACAGAGGGACCACCTCTAAGATTGTGAGTGGGCACCTCGCTCTGCTTAGGCTGTCATCTGTGGTGATGTTTTTAGTGATGCAGATGCCAATATATAATAGAGGGATAAACTTCCTGCGAGCATAGCAGATACACTATTATCTTCTTTTCAGGATTTAGTTTTCATCACTTAGTGCCATTTAGCATTGAGGGTAAGTTCCCCAATAATAGAGAATGGTTGCAAACATATCATCTCTCCCCTTTGCAAAGATCAGGAAAATGACTTAGTTAGTAGTCAAATTGTAACAGAATATCTGGGGACACTATTTTAATAAAAGATGACCCCAGGATCACTGGTAAACATAGAAAGCAGTGACCAATACTGTAGTGGTCACAAACAGCAAGAATTCAAACGTAACCTATGGTCTTCTGGAATTAGCGATAAATTATGTTAAACGTTCACAAATAATTAGAAGAGCCAACTCCACCTTTCATTAAGAGACATTTTGACTGTGTTAATATAATGGAATCCCACATTCTACATTTTTAAAAAATCATTTTAATCAGAGAGTTCTTGAAAATTACACACACACACACACACACACACACACACACACACACACACACACTCCTTTTCTAGCCACAACATCCTAACCAGGCTCTATTTCAGGAGCGGCCACACAGTGGCTCTTTTACCATTAAATTGCAGCTCGCAGAGCCCCCCCCATACCCCTCCATTCTCCACCTACCAGACTGGGGGGAGCGGGGGAAGCTCAGGACCTCTGCCTTGCAGTGGGATGGTGCAGTAGGGGCTTCTTCCCAGCGGGGAGGTGCGTCTCAGGGCTTCTGCCCAGCGAGGAGGGGGTCTTGGGGCTTCAGCCCTGTGTGGCACACCTGCCAGGGCTCGGGGCTTCAGCAGGAGCAGGGCTGAAGCCTCAACCCCCGGCTCCCGGTAGGTGTGCCCTGGCTCTCGAACTTCTGAAGATTGTCGTATGTGGCTCAGAGGGCCAGTACGTTTGGCCACCCCTGCTCTATTCCTTTCACGGAAGGAATGAGTCTTGTACAGTACCTCTGCCTGCCACAATATGTGAGGAAATATCTAGAGAGCAAAACTGTTCAGTTTAGCAGTGTCTGAAAAGGAAACTCTTAGGATGAAATTTTCAGCCAGCAGTGCAGCAAGTTAGGCTCACAGTAGTTCTTAGCATTGGGAAAGGAAATTGTGTGCTTAACTCCTCACGTGCACATACCATGCTGAAGCATGCTTCATTCTGCGTTTACATTAGGTTTGGTTATGATAACTCCCAAAGAGCATGGCCAGATGTAGCCACAAAGGAAAACATTTGTTGTTTCTAGTTTCATCCTCTCTCCTACGTCTAGTTTCATCCTCTCTCCTACGTGCTGTCCTGACCCAGATAAATGAACTGCGCACTGTGAGAGTCATCCAAGAGCTTTGAGCAGCAAAGCTCTCAGTCCAATGAGAAGTACCTGATCAAATATAAACAAGGATGGGTCAAATTCATGGCTGGTGTAACTCCACTGACTTCAACAGATGGATGAATTTGCCCCACTGACTAACTGTGCAGCATCTACTTAACAGGATCTAAACTGATGAATCACAAGAGGCATGAGAATCAAGTTCCAGTGTATGCCCCCACCTGAGGGAAACAGGGAACCCTCTGTGCTTGCCCTGCACTCACCTGCTCAGTGAAGAAACAAAGGGCTCCTTCCTGTCTCAGAGCTTAAAAACAGAAGAGAGCCTGCCACTGAAATTAATTTTTAAAAATAACTGAAATAAAGGGCAGTAAAGGCATGTTTTACTATGTTGAGGACACCGATGGATGATCAACAACTAATGGTTGTTTTTGGCTGGATGTCTGAACTAGTGCCTTACAGGTTATTATTATAATGTGCCTGCCAACAATACAACGTTGGTGACCACAGGGGCAGCTCCTACTTTTGTGCCTGCAGTTTCTATTCCATGTAGTTTGGTGTAAGAGATTCACTTTCTCTATTAAAATAGAGAAATAGTCTGAATTACCAAGCAAAATATAAAACCCTTCCATATATTAATCCTAATTAGGCTAAACGATAACCCAAGGTAATACAAACAGCTAATAGATAACTACTGTACGTCTGATGTCTAGAGACATTAATAAAACCATATCTGGCTAGATGTGAAACGAACAAACAAAAAGCTCCACTTTGTGCTATTTACAGTTGTTGCTAATCTGCCGTCCTCTTTCTTGGCGGATAAACTATTTATTGATCTGTTCCCAGACTGAAATACCAGGGTAAGTATACACAGAGATTTACTTACAGAGATCCTGTAGTTCCATCGTTCCCGATGACAAATTTGCCTCCTATACTACAGCAAGGAAATGACTTAATGCTTCTGTGGAAGGAACAACGTGCTTCAATAGCAGATGGTCTCCGATGAAGCTCTTTAATGAGATCCGTTTTCAGTTTAGCTATGTGAAAGGAAAACCCCTCCTTTGCACACCTTTGCCTGGTGTATACTTCAGGTCCAAAAGAATAAGCATGTAGCTTTGCTTATGTTTAGAGTGTTGGAGCCCAATTGTGCTCCAATTGGCAAGAACATAGGAAACAGCAGCCAATCACAGCGAGCCTCCATTTCAGGGAAACTCCTGCCCATTTATTTAGCATCTTCAGAGACTATTTTTTCTAGGAAGAGCGCCTCACTTCTAGTATCATAAAGGGAAAAATAATAGCTCCCTGTCTCTGTATCTCCCACTCCGTCAGCCCTCCTGCTATTTTTTAGGGCCTGGCAATTGTCTAGGGAGAGTTCAGACTCATATCCAGCTTCCACCTTGCTGGGAGAAGAGGAGGGGAGACCGCCTGAGCTTAACAATTACTGATTCCATCACCATGGAAACAGACTGGATGCAGCGAGCTAGATTTGTGTAGAACATCTGCTGCCAGACTCATAATCAACTGCAATCTCATCTTTTTTCCACTCTCACTACTTATTTGATTGAGAGTTTGCTTTCTCCTTACATATATGCTGGGAAAACACACACACACGTACATTTCTCTTTGCATACACACAATGTTAACACATACATGCATATACAGACAGAGATATATATTTGCTTCACCTCTACTAACATACCATGAGAACATGCACTTACATATACGGAAGTACACACATACATATATGTATGTGATGTGTTCTGGCATGCCATCATGTACATATACATATCTCTAGCCAGACAGTATATATATATATATATACACACAGATTGCTGATCTTAATGATATTTTGGGTTTGATTATTCATTCTATCAATCATGGACAAAAATAGATGTACAGGCTATGAAAATGTTAGATTTAGCTTCCCAGCTCCTCTGTGGGCCCCAGGAAATATATTACTGTGAAACTCACATGGAAACCAAAACCAAGAGGGTCTATAACCTGACTCTGGGCACTTTATTTCTACTGCACAACTTTCTGAAATAACATTATTTTATTAGTGGTTTATAGGCACCTGTATGCCTCTTTTAATGACCTGCTCCCCAAATGGTCTTTAACATCCCCGACCTTAGCCCCCAAGCCTTGACTCCAGGTTCATACTCACCGTCCTGCCTACAACTAAATGTGGTTCACGTTCAACTGTCAACAGGAAAAACCCTCATCTGCCACGTGGATTGCAATTCAGAAATGTGGGTCACTCCTATCCAGCCCTGACAGGAGAAGGAATAAGCATTGCCTGATTTGGGGAAGTAAAGTGGGGGATGCAAGGGGAAAAAAAAAAAGAGGAATGATGGTTCATCGGTCACTAGCCTGAGACTTAGGAGCTCGGATTCAATGTTCTGCCACTCACTTGTGTGTGACCTTGGGCAAGACACTTAGCCTCTACCTGCTCAGTTATAGAGTCTGTAGAATGGGAATAGCAGCCCTGCTATACTTTACAGGGGTGTTACGAGGATTAAAGATTGTAAAGTGCAAAATACTATGATAATCGGGACCATATAAATACCTTAGCTACACAGAAAGGGAGACACCTCTCTGTCAAAATATTTACATAAATGTGTTTGAACTTACTAAATAGAGAACAAGAAGGAAGGGGCCCGTTATTTGGAAAACAATACTCAAGTATTCTACAGAATCACTGTATTAAGTATTGTAAATGGCCATGTTTAAGAATCATCCGTGCTCACGTCACTAGGCTGCAATGCTGGCACATAAGCATTCATTTTAGAGAAAACAAATGCTTTTTTAATCATGCAAAGCAAACTGGATTTCCTATAGATTAGGAGCAACTTTTCACATTTCATTATCTTTTCCCAGATTGTTTTACTCGATATTTAAAATAATGCAGTCAGCCACTTTCTTGAGAGTGAATATCTTCATAAATCATTATCCAGCACTCTTGTCATTTATGGTCGCTCTTTTAGTTTTGAAACATTAAATTGCAGAAGGCAGCCAATTTGCATTTTGGGGGAGGGGAGGGCTAATTTATAGCCAGATTTGCTAACCATCAGGGTGTGCTGAAAAAGCCATCTTTATTTCTCCAGGCATTTGAGAAGAGGTTAGTTTGAGGGCAAGGGAAATAATATGAAATGTTTATCTTATTTATCTGCAAGCAAATGTACACAAGCATTCCAATTGTTTATTTTGTTATTTGTTGTGTTTTATGGACTATGCGGATTTAAAGTTTTGTTACCACTAAGAGCTTCGGATAGCTACACAGAATAGAAACAAACAAATAAATAAATAACAAAATAAAATGCAATTGGACACAGAAGGATCATCTGTCACAGTCCCAGTGAGCCTCTGCACAGTAATTTTGCTTTTAAGGCAATATTAAATTGGAGATCTTCCTAATCAGATGAATAGTTCTTTCTGCCAGTACTGTGGTATGATAATACAAAGTAAAAGACCATTCATTCATGTTCAGTTTGCTTAACAAACCACCATTACAGGCAAACAAGATAATCAATATTGTTTTGAAGTATAGGGTGAACCCTACTTTAGGCTCAGTTTCCATAGTCCTTGGTCGTCTTCCCAATCCAACTGATTTCATGGTAATGAGAAGAAAGAGCATCACTGATTAAGGTGCTAGACTGGAACTTAGGAGATCCATGATCAATCCGTTCTGTGCTACAGATTTCCTCTGTGAGCTTGTGTAAGTCACTTTGACTGTCTGTCATCTCAGCTTCCTTCTCTGTAAAATGAGGATAATAGCACTTCCCTTACCCACAAGCATGTTTTGAGGATAAATACATACGATTATGATGTGCTCAGATACTATGGTAAAGGGGAGCCATATACGCACTGGTGACAGATGAACTATGAGGGCTCCAGGGATGCAAGACCAGACCCGTGAACCTATACAGAACAGGCCCATAGAAAAATCAAGGTGAATTCATCAAGTCAAACAGACACAGCAAACAGAGGCTGGGAAATAATCTGTTTTGTAGGTAGGAAGGAATGGAATTAGAGAACAGCTGCTCTTGGCATTCTCCCCACAAGATTGTGGATTTCCAAGTGAAAATTCACATGGAAGTTACTGCATGTTGACTCAGCAATAATTAGCATCAGTATTGTCATCTCACCTTACAAGAGCAGGTCAGTACAACTAACGGCATTACATCTCCAACTGGTGCTAGAAGATGTTTGGAGCCTATATGGCCTCACAAAGAAGATAGACATCTAGTGGGGTCGGGTCTGCACAGACTTCCAACAGAGTCACAGCAGCTGTTAGTTCTCTGTGATGACAAAAGCTCCTTCTTTGAAATGGGATAATTAGCTGATAACTCTGTCAATTCTGGGTGAATGTTTTGCTCACCCTATAGTCTATTTGCAAGGGTGAAGCATTCATTCTAGAGGCAAACCCATATCTTTCTTTTGAGTCTCTACTCCCTCAAGCAGGCATTAATAACTAGGGCCACAGAAAATATTTAAAAACATATCAAAAACCTTCAAGTCTGATGATTTTTCATTCAGTTTGATTTAATGACTTTTTCTCCAAATTCATAAAAAAAATGAAATTTTCTGTCTTGAAAATGGGCCAATTTCTTTTTACTACATTTTTTTGCACACTTTTGATAGTGTTTTTTTACATAGAAATATGTGACCTATCCCACAAAAAGCCAATATGGGAAATTTTACACACAACATAGATAGATTAGATAGTATTTTAGGTTATATATATATATATATATATATATATATATATATATATATATCATAAAATCATAGAATATCAGGGTTGGAAGGGACCTTAGGAGGTCATCTAGTCCAACCCCCTGCTCAAAGCAGGACCAATCCCCAATTTTTGCCCCAGATCCCTAAATAGCCCCCTCAAGGATTGAACTCACAAGCCTGGGTTTAGCAGGCCAATGCTCAAACCACTGAGCTATCCCTCCCCCCCTCTAAACGCCCCCCTCAAGGACTGAACTTGGAATATCATGATATCAATCCTAGGGAATATCACATACATTGCCTCCAGACAGCGTGGTTTGTAGTAGGACTGAGAAAAAAATAATATGCACAGTGTGTGTGTATGTGTCTGATTTGCAAATCAGATTAACCTGATCTACAACCATAGCGCCCAGTGAAGTCAGAGGGAAATGCAGAGGCACAGAGCATTTAATACTCAAGCCTAGTGTAAGGAGATATGATTTGCTGTTTGGAGCACGCAGCTCTTTCCCCATTGAGATAGAATCGCCCTTAAGTGGTATCCTCTGGCTCAAATGTACCTCTCCTGGAGATTACTGTATTTATAATTTTAAGGAGTATGTAAGACTGCTCCTGCATCACTGGGCCTGCACACCCCTTCCTCCAGTTTGCTCAGTTGTTGCATCTTATCTTGCTTAAAGTGCAGCCAGTGAGTCAAATGTAGCCTACAGAGTTCTACAATGCAGCCCTGATCCCAATACGGAGATGTGAGCCAAAGAGACTATTTTTTCAGCATGTGGTTCTTTATCTTAATCAGAGCTGCCTTTCTTTCAGATGCAGGGGCTTCTTGCCTCCATGTGGTGCACTTCCATATTAAACAAGAGTTCCGCTAGTTTTATACAAATAAAGCTTGACCTTTAGGCTCCTGAGACGTTGGGCAGTATCTGGAGAAATACACACCTGATCTGTCTAGTAATGCGGGGACTGCAATGCTTTTTCATCTTCTCTGACAACTAAGGTCCTCCAACTCAGCAGAACACAGCACAGAAATCAATTATGCAGTGGCTGGGGAAATTGACAAGATCATCTGTTAAGTCTTTTCCACCTCTAATGTCTATGATTTATATGAAAGCTGGGAGTTCGGCAGCAGGTGGGCTGGAGAGTCATGACTTTGGGGTTTCAGTTCCAGTTCCAATGCTAACTCGTTGAGACACTGAGGGCAAGTCACTTCACCTCAACACCTCTGTAAAATGGAATAATAATACTTGCCTCACCAGAAAAGGGCTTGTGTGGGTTTATTAATGTCTGCAAAATTCAGATATCTATTCTGAAATGAAAAATGAAAAATCATAAACTACACTGGTCTACAATTTTTGAGAAGTCGTCTGCTTCAGAGATAAAATGTGCTATTTAGTATGTATTTTGATGTGCTGAATTCAAATATGACAATTAAAACAATTGATTGGCTACTGTTTCTAAGATATTTAAGTTTTTACATTTTATGTCTATGTATATTGTGTAGATAGTAGAGTTTTAATCATAAATTGCAAACCTAGATCTTTTCATGTGTTTATGGTTGCTTTACATGATACTATTTCACCTGTCCTGTTTATGTAACACTTTAAAAATCAGCAAAGGGGTTATATAAATAAAATTTATTATGAAACAAAAGGCAAAAAACTATTATGTACATAGTTTAGTCCTATTCAGTGTCTACTCGGCGCTTCTTGGCTTGTCTCTTGTATTAATTAAATGGAGCATCTCTTGTCATTGTCCAGCAATAGTCTGCAAGCATTGATGGGCTCCATTTGCCCTGACAGCGCTTCTCCATCGTTGCAATGTCCTGGTGAAATCGCTCGCCGTGCTCGTCGCTCACTGCTCCGCAGTTCGGTGGAAAAAAATCTAGATGAGAGTGCAAAAAATGTATCTTTAGTGACATGTTGCAACCAAGGCTTTTGTATGCCTTGAGGAGGTTTTCCACCAACAACCTGTAGTTGTCTGCCTTGTTGTTTCCGAGAAAATTTATTGCCACTAACTGGAAGGCTTTCCATGCCTTTTTTTCCTTGTCACGCAGTGCATGGTCAAATGCATCATCTCGAAGAAGTTCACGAATCTGAGGACCAACAAAGACACCTTCCTTTATCTTAGCTTCACTTAACCTTGGAAATTTTCCATGGAGGTACTTGAAAGCTGTTTGTGTTTTGTCAATGGCCTTGGCAAAGTTCTTCATCAGACCCAGCTTGATGTGTAAGGGTGGTAACAAAATCTTCCTTGATTCAACAAGTGGTGGATGCTGAACACTTTTCCTCCCAGGCTCCAATGACTGTCGGAGTGGCCAATCTTTCTTGATGTAGTGGGAATCTCTTGCACGACTATCCCATTCGCAGAGAAAACAGCAGTACTTTGTGTATCCAGTCTGCAGACCAAGCAAGAGAGCAACAACCTTCAAATCGCCACAAAGCTGCCACTGATGTTGGTCATAGTTTATGCACCTCAAAAGTTGTTTCATATTGTCATAGGTTTCCTTCATATGGACTGCATGACCAACTGGAATTGATGGCAAAACATTGCCATTCTGCAGTAAAACAGCTTGAAGACTCGTCTTCGATGAAGCAATGAACAGTCTCCACTCATCTGGATCGTGAACGATGTTGAGGGCTGCCATCACACCATCGATGTTGTTGCAGGCTACAAGATCACCTTCCATGAAGAAGAATGGGACAAGATCCTTTTGACGGTCACGGAACATGGAAACCCTAACATCACCTGCCAGGAGATTCCACTGCTGTAGTCTGGAGCCCCAAAGCTCTGCCTTACTCTTGGGTAGTTCCAAATCCCTGACAAGGTCATTCAGTTCACCTTGTGTTATGAGGTGTGGTTCAGAGGAGGAGGATGGGAGAAAATGTGGGTCCTGTGACATTGATGGTTCAGGACCAGAAGTTTCATCCCTCTTCCTCGTCTGACTCAAGTGAGAATGATTCTGGTGCATCAGGAACCGGCAGTCCTTCTCCGTGGGGTACTGGGCGTATAGCTGATGGAATGTTTGGATAATGCACAGTTCACTTTTTCACACCTTTTGACACACCTTTCCCAACTGGAGGCACCATGCAGAAGTAACAATTGCTGGTATGATCTGTTGGCTCTCTCCAAATCATTGGCACTGCAAAAGGCATAGATTTCCTTTTCCGGTTCAACCACTGGCGAAGATTTGTTGCACAAGTGTTGCAGCACATGTGTGGGGCCCACCTCTTGTCCTGCTCTCCAATTTTGCAGCCAAAAGAAAGGTGATAGGCTTTCTTAACCATAGTGGTTATACTGCACTTTTGTGATGCAAAAGTCACTTCACCACAAACATAGCAGAAGTTATCTGCACTGTTCACACAAGTACGAGGCATCTCTGCTCACTTTGGCTAAACAGAAATGTGTCCCTTTGCAAAATCAAACACTGACAAATAAGAGAGCACGGCACTGTATGATTTCTAGAGCTGATATAGGGCAATTTGTTCAGCAGAGTGATGTAAGCTTCGTTATAATTGCATCATCCATGACTTCTAGGAATAACATGCTGCAATTCATATCATGTATGACGCAATACCAGCTTCAGATTGCATCATTCATTGTTTTGCCTAAAAAGCAAGTACTGTCCAAACCCAGTCATAGATTTATTCATAGATCCAGTCAAAGATGTATTTTAGTCATTTCTGGTTTAAATTGAGATCCCTTCCCTTTATAACTCACTTATCCTCCGCCATTCCCAAGTCAAGGGTCGTATATACTGACTGTGGCAGGGCAGGGGTAAAATCCCCCTTTAAAGCCCTGCCAAACTGCTGGCTGCGGCCTGCTCCCTGGCCAGGGGTAGGGCTGCAGGTATCCAGCAGGCGGCCCAGCTGCAAACCCTAATGAGGGCAAGCTCAGGGGAACAGGCTGAGCTAAGTGCAGCCAGCTGGGTGGAGTCAGGAGGGCTATAAAGCCCAGGGCAAACCCCAGAGAGGGGGCTAGCCTGGGAGGAGACAGGAAGGTGGTTTAGCTGTCTCCTTATAGTAGAGGGAAACCTCAAAGGGCTAGCAGACCCTGGGGAGGGTCTGTGGGGCACTAACTGTTGGGGGAACTGGGAACTGCACATGCACTATAAATAAAGACACTTGGGTGAACCAGGACAACAGGTGTTGGGACTCTTAATTGCACCAGCCAAACACAGGGCGCCGGGACGAGAGAGGGAAACCGGCACAGACCCTGTGACACTGACCCAATAGCATGTCTTGAAAACTAGAGCCAATCAACAATTTTAAGCATCATTTTCATTCTCAGTGACCCAGAATTAGTGAAGTTTGACTACATTTATTTCAAAAGCATTTTGGCTGTAGAGCAGTGCTATAGATATTAATATGCATAAATTATAATAATAGTGGATGTTTTCAATTATGCTTAGCCAATGCAATAAGCAGCAAATATACCCTTCAACTTTTATAATTGGTAAGGTCACATTCCTCTACAAACATGTGGTTTCACTACTTAGGATCTCTTTTGCAAGATGATTTGCAACAGGAATAGGAAATGAACAGACTTGAAGAAATAAATACACCAGCTATCAAGTTCAACAAAAATATTTACATGGGAAAACAAAAATGAGAACATCAGGTTTAAAAAACAGAGCAAGCAAAATCCATAAAATGGTGAATATTCCTCTTCACAGCGGTTAGATTTTAAGGTCAGTGGATTTTGATACGAAGTATTGGGCACAGCCTGGTGACAATGACACCTGACCTTAGGACTTGAAATATCAAATGTTTATCTGAAAAAGCAACTCTAGAATGTGATTTAGGTTTGTAAAGGCCATACACAAGGGCAGTTTTTTTATCCATCACCAAAAAAAATAAATAATCACAAACCAGCCCTGCAGCTCTCTCCAACCTTTACATTTAGTCATCTCAAATATATACCATATACAGTGGTGATTCCAGAACTACAGATCAATTATACATCAAACCAGTGCATAAAAAATAGCTGAAGAATTCAGACCATCAACTTCAGCATTTCTATAGGTAATATTCTAAGCATAAAATTACAAGGCCAACAGAAATGATCTCTGGGATGTTACAAAATCTGAAACTTCCCCTCTCTGGGTGTTACAAGCCAAACTTCTACACTTGGGTTTTGGGATTCAACTAACCATATAATTTTGTCCAATGCCAAAATACTTAACCACCTTGTCGAGAAGGACTTCCACATATGTTAATCAAGTTAAAATTTTCGTTCTTTTACTCTCTCTGCTTTGAACCCATTTGGCCAGCACAGAAGTAATCTTATACTGCTGCACCCTGGTGCCAACAATGGTCTACATGGCATCTGGCTTTAGCTGCTCCCCTAACACTCACTTTGCTAATGACAAAGACTGAATTTACCTCTGATGCAGAGAGTCCAACTCCAAGAGCACACTTTAAGGTTCTTTGTTAGTATGAGGGGAAGTGAGCAGCATACAAGGGTGCTATTGATGCTGTTGAAATGAAGGGGAATAAAATAGATCTTTGCTTCCTACCACTCACCCTCTCCCTCACACATGTATAAAACTGAATGCTTGGCAGGAAGTGTGTATAAAGGTAACTGCTAGCAGAAATATCAATTCATTAGTATTTTGTTATGCTCATCTTCTATTGGAACATGTTGATGTGATCTCTACTTGGTCACATAAAATAGTAAAAGGATGATTTATTTAGGTCATTTGCTTTTTATATTTTTTAAGAGTAGGTACGGAAACAAAAGGAGAAAATAATTTAATAAAATGCTCTCAGAAGCGTCTGTGCTAAACTAATGACTGGAGCATGCTTCATTGTGTAAATAATCATGTATGTGTTTTTAATATGTTAATTACATAAATAGGTACTTGGGAATGATCTAAAGAGGAGATTATTCACCCCAGAGACTGCAGCAGTTTGTGTGTCAGTGCATCTGCCATGGAGACATGTTAAATCTGTTCACTTTTGTTGAAAGGGGAAAAAAGTTACTTGCGTGAGAATTTTTATTACCCTGAAAACCCAGTCTTAAGTATTAACCTAATACAACATTAAGAACAATGGGCCAGAGAACATCACTGAACACCTTTTAACATCTACAGGCCTTGTATGTATTTATATGAGCAGCTTTGGAAAAACTAGTGTTTTGATTTACTTTTTGTTAACATTTCAACATTTTCTGTCCTCTGCATTTAAAAGCAACAATCACACATACAGCAGCCTTTGGAGAAATTATATTAGTATGATTACAAACACTTAATTAATATTATATCCTTCCATAATGCCTTTCATCAGAGGATTTATCATCAGTGAAGCCTCATCAGACCCTTACAAGGTAGGTAAATATCAGAACGTACATGTAGAAGAGAGGTAAACTGAGGCACAGAAAGGTGATGGGGCTTTTCCAAGACTAAACTTAATGGCAGAGCTGGGACTAGAACCCTGAAGTCCTGATGACTAGTATCTTGTTCAACCATTAAACAACACTGCCTTTCTAGAACAGCTCAAACTACCCTACAAATCTATCTGCCTTCCCCCAACCTTGGGAACAAAATGTATGCAAACATAAACGGAATAGAAAGTAATGTAATTCACTGCTTATTACTTGCTTGCTTCTTTAAATTGGCAATATTGAGGGGAAAGTTTTTCACTGATAATATGAATAAAAAATGGTCACACAGGGCAATACCTAATTACCTAATAAGTAAATGTGCTCTGTTTTTCAGACTACCTCCAGCATAGCAACATTCATGTATATGTATGTGTAAATGTGCATGCTTGCACACACACGTATGTGCACACGTGTTGCTCTGTACACTCACATATAAGTCTCTTTTTTATATTGCTTGTTGTATCTAGTGTTTTAAATGGAAGTTCCAACTAGGCTAGATGGACTGGGGGAACATCAGGAGGAAAAGCTTCAGACTCTCCACTTTGGAAACCAAGAGAAATGGAGAGGCAACTGTCTTGATGTAACAAATCAACAACAACGACACCTGTGAAAAGAAAAACTTAACCTATTTTGATTTCACAGAATTTCAAATGTATATTATAAAAACAATGAATGACCAGCTCTGAAGACCCAGAGGAAATTCTGAAGCTCTGAAAGTGGCAACCTACATAATACCAGTAAATAACGCACCCCCACTTCCAGACATACCCTTAGCAAAAAAATGAAAAATGCCCTATTCTCTTTGTTTTAGGGAAAGAGTAAGCAACTTCCCACCTTCTATTTTGCCTTGCAAATACAACTGCTGACTGAACAGACTAATTACACTCCATTTTTATTCACGACTAAAGTTTTTACGGGTATAGTATTCTACCTGCTTCAAAACATTTGAAGTGACCTCTGAAACTGTTCTCTCTCTTAAGACTAGTAGGAAGGACCAGCTGTTGGAAAGCACTCTCTGAACCTCCTCTCCAACAAACATGTCTCACCATTCAGCCCACGCACCAAGCCTAACTGTGTGTGTGTTCTGGCTCATTTCGTCAAGGCTATCCCATCTGCTCAGAACTTCCTTCCAGTTAATGAGTCTTCTTCTAATTGATCTTCCGAATGCATTTTACTTCTCTCTTAATCATCCACATACTAAACATGCCGTCAATGCTGCAGCATCACCATGCCTGCCATCACAGAGGCAAACCCCACCCTGCAATTCATTCCTCTTAAATCAAACTCTCCCTCAAAGCATAAAGAATGGGGCTCTTTAGAAGATGCACACTGTATTCACAGCCCCAGGCATTGCCTGTCAGCTGTGTCATGTGGCTATTTGCCGATATGAGTTTCCTCAGAGAGAATTTTTAGTTTAATTCAGATAATAATGGTTCTGTTGGCAAAGCAGCAAGGAGCTCATTACAACCACCCTGCCTTCAGTTCTTTGCTGTTCCTGACTGCAAACGCAGGCATCAAAAATTAAAAGAGCACTTGCAGGGATCTAATTTAATATAATCTGTTTTCTAGGAAGATTTTACTCACCACTCTGTGGGTGTTTTGTTGTTGCTACTTTTTTCATCCTTTCCTATGCATATAGTAGCGTATGCATGCTAGAACAGCTCTTTGAGAGGCACTATGAAATCAAGTTTTGTTAACTAATACATTTCACCTAAGCACTATATCAAAGATCTCTCAACTCAGAAGGAAAAATATCAAAACTGTTGGGCCTCCAAAGGTTGGTTTCAGCTGACATTTTAAAAAGAATAGTACTCTCTAGATTTTCCACAAAAATGCTAGATATTCAAGACCCAATAAAGAGACCAAGCACCCCAATTTTACCTGGAAAGTCTTGGTTCTCCAAATGATGTCACAGTGTCCCAGGACTTTCCACTTGGGGCACCTTCATCGATCAGCATATCTGGGAATTGTAGAACTACAAAATGTAGGTTCAAGGCACATTTGCTGCACCGCTATCAAATGTATTGTTTGCCCTTTCCAAGTGTTTGGCAAGTGTTTATTTCACAATTGTTCAAAGCCCAACTTTGTCATAAATGAGCCAGGCAACGACACTCCAACATAGGTCTGATGACTCAATGACCTGAGCCTAGTCAGTCAAAACCCTCTTTCTGGTACTTCAGCGAGATAACAGAGGAGAGAGAAGGTGGACACCTGGCAGTTACTCTGGCCCTCTGTGATCATCTGTACAGTCACCAGAACCATAGAGAGGAGAAAAGCCAAAGAGAGAGAGAGAGACAGAACTCAGCTCTTTTTAAAAAAGCTATTCTTTGCTCTAAGTAGAGCCTTTCCAACTCAGATGCAGCAAATCAATGAAAGCAACTAGAATGCAGAGAATGTGAGTATTTTGTTACCCTTAAAAGCAACATAATGGAACTGTGCCGGCATATGATTGTGAAAATGCAACTATCTGAATACCAAAGCATTTTACCAGAGTCGGCAGGCATAATGATCTTGGTGAAACAGAGACAAAGAGAGTCACGGCCACACAGAATCAGTGGCCAAAGTGGGAGCAGACCCAGGTTTTCTTCTTCCAGGTTCAGTTCCCTGTAGATTAGACCCCAAGCATATTTACAGCACTTGGTCAATATCTTTTTATCTGTTATATTTCCACTTTATACTGTGTAGGGCTGCTTTAAATCCATCAGTGCCTTCATAGAATCATAGAATATCAGGGTTGGAAGGGACCTTAGAAGGTCATCTAGTCCAACCCCCTGCTCAAAGCAGGACCAATCCCCAATTTTTGCCCCAGATCTCTAAATGGCCCCCCTCAAGGATTGAACTCACAACCCTGGGTTTAGCAGGCCAATGCTCAAACCACTGAGCTATCCCTCCCCCGCTTCATTTATAAACATTTCAGAATTGGTAGAAAAATGATTTTGAAGAGATTTCAGTCTTCCTTAACTGCTCAGGGGGATATTTTCAAAGCCATATGCAGGGAGTGTGCCACGTGACTTTCATTCATGTTAAAATTAGAGCCACCAGAATAAACCCCATATGCTGCTTTGAAATTGTACCTTAGTGTGTCCACAGAAAATTTCTGCAGCTTAATGGAACCTGCTCATTTTCTTCTGCCTGTTTTTCTTTCTCCAGTCCATGACAATATTTTAGAAGCTTTTAATTCTCTCCCCGGTAATACTTTGCACTGTTTTGAAATATGATGTGCTGCTGCTCTGACTCCTGAGCAGCCCTGTTATTCTAATCGTCAGTTTAATAGGTACTGTATTTGCTTTTAAAATGTATATCTTCCAATAACACCCCTCTCTGAAACAGTAACAAATGGTTGATCCTGCCACCCTCACTGATCTGAGCTACCCCAAGGGTCTGCTCCTGCAGCCCTTACCTACTCAGGTAATCCCACCTACTCAGGCCAGGTGTGTTCACAGTCTGCAGGCATCAGCCATCACAATGCATTAACAGAGTGAGGTTCAGCTAGATTGAGTCCCTGTCTCCCTTTGCATTTGCAATACCTTATTTGCACCCACAATCAGGTCATCAAGAGATGGAAGCACTCAGATTTCAAGGCCCCAATCCTGAAATCAAAACTTGTGCCCACGTTGAGTCCTACTGAGAACAATGGGGTTGTTTATGGCATTTGCAGGATCAAGTTACGGGATTGGGGTAGTTGTGAGTGTAACTGACCCCAGTATGTCTTGGTGGTAACAGCAAGCATTGCATATACTGCACTTAAACACACACGTGTGTAAATATCATAAATATTAGATCTGTCATATACAACTATAATCTTCAGTTATTTAAAAATAGAGAAAAACATTTTAACTTAATTTTTCATTTGACAGCTCAAGTTCTCTAATCTTTCCTGCCTGTGGCTGCTATGTATGAAGGATAATGTACTGAAAGATTATATGACTGCCGTCTCTAGCTTTCTCCTCATCCTCTTTGCTCTCCAAATCCCAACATATCATCACTTTGCCAGTTTATAACAAAAATCCATCTGACTCTGCACCTATCAACTTCATTGCTTTTAAACGATATGTAAACAAAGGAGAAAAACTGGTATGTATGCTGAATGTGTTGCCTCCATGAATCAAGTCCTTGCCTACCAATGGATGTGTGCTGTCAGACCAAGTAAAATGAATGTGTTAGCCCTCTGGAGGAGGATAGTCTTGTGGACAAGTGATATGGATTCAGTTCACAGCTCAATCCCCTGACTTCCTGTGTGACCTTCAGCAAGTCATTCAATTTTTCTTTGCCTCAGTTCCCCATCTGTAAAATGGGGATAATGATACTTCTTTTCTGCCACTCTTTGTCTGTCTTGTCTACTTAGATTATAATCTGTCTGGGTAAAGAATTCTCTCAATACATATGTTTGTACAATGCCTAGCAGAATGGGGTCACGATGTCAGTTGGGGCCACTAAGCAACACTGTGCTACAAATAAATAACAACAACAACTTGGGCTGGAAACACAAAGGCCAAACTACAATAGAAATAATTTAAAACATTTACCAACTGTGACAGTCTGTACACCTATGTTTAGCCCTTTTACAGGACTATGATAAATTTCATACAAATTATGTCTTGTGGGGTGTCATTTGAAAACTCAAAAATTTGCTGATCAGTATTGTCCTGGTAAAATATGTGTGGCAACATTGGATGTAAAATGATGAGATTATACTGTATTATATTACTAAAATATGTTCCAAGTCTGGGGAGCAGTCACAAACCAGTTCCCCAGAGATTAAAAGCTAGCCGATGCCTCAGCCAGGTGTCCGCAAAATTAAATGGCCCATCACCTAGTCAAGAGGCCATTCTTTGGGAGACTTTGTCTCCTGAACCTCAGCTGGAGATGATTCTCGAAGAAAAGAAAGAACTATAAGAAGGAAGAGCAGATGCCCCAAATTATCTCTCATTGTCTCTCTATCCACAGCATCGACAACACCTGAAGAACAAGGAAGCAGAACTGGACTGGGGGAGGGATCTTGACTGAAAGAAATTCAGCCAGTAAGACTGATGAAACATGTGGTGAGAGACACTTTGCTTTGAATTCACTCTAGCTTAAGTAGGCATTTGTTGTGTTTTACTTTTATTTTCTTGTAACCAATTTTGACTTTTATGCCTCAATACTTGTAGTCACTTAAAATCTCTCTTTTATAGTTAATAAACTTGTTTTATTGTTTTATCTAAACCAATGTGTTTGGATTTAAGTGTTTGGGAAACTCCATTTGGGATAACAGAATTTGTACATTTCATTTTCTGTTAATAAAATGACAGACTTTATGAGAGCTTGTATTGTCCAGGAGAGAGCTGGGAAGTATAAGATGTACATTTCTGAGGGGGAAGTCTGAGACTGGGAATTTGTTGATGTTTCTCTGCAGTGTAATTCATGGAGTGCTTCAGCACTTCTACAATATAATTGGGAGTAACTTGCCGCAGGCTGTGAGAGCAGACCAGGAGTGGTAGCCCTCACATCAAAGCACTGTAAGAGGCACCCTCTGTTGGAGAACTGCGGGCACACAGCTATTCATTGGTCCAGATTATACCCTGAGTAATGTCACACCAACCTTTACCATACATGTGCTATATAAGTCTCCTGTTCTAAGTGTAAGTGTTAACTGATCTCAGATATCACCATACGGTAACTTGGGACATGCCGATATTCTAATAGTGACTACTGTATCAGAGCTACTGTATCAGAGGTAGAATCTTCTCTAGAGCCTGGCCGGGAATTTTTGGACAGAACTTTTCTTGTTGTTGGAAAATGCTGATTTGTCAAAACAAACTTTGAAAATGTATCAGTTTTGACAAAACCTTCATTAGTAAGGTTTCTTAGGTCCTTGATAGACTGTCTCATCAAAACCAGACAAAGACCCCAGAACAGGCCAGTAACAAGAGCACACGCTGGATCAGGCAGAGAGAGCCCTTGAACCTGTGTCTTCCATGTGAGTGTCCTAACCACTGGGCTATTCTGGGGTGGGGGTCTTGCTCTCTTCCCTCCCCCCATCACATGAAGAATGAAAAATTCTGAAACCTCGACATTTTTCACAACCTATAATTCTTGTTTTCTGGCCAGCTTTACTCTTATCTTCTTTAACGTTTGAGAAATTACATGGTATTGGGTCATTCTATTTTTTTCTGCCTCACACTTGGTTTTAAATAAACAGTGATTATTTATGTATATTTCATATTGGACAATGAGACATGTAGTTTGTAAATGTGTCAATCTCCAAAAGAGGAAGCCACTTCTAAGCATAGCCAGCATGCAAATTGTGTAATTAACTCAGCAAAAATTAAATTAAACTACTGCCAGTCCCCCAATTTGAATTTGGTGATTGTATGTCCTCAGGACGGTGGTGTAGCAGAAAACTAATGAGAAAGTCCTGGCTATCGTAAAATCAACAACAGATATTGAAGTGTTACTATAGTACTAAAATCAAGAAGCGTAGAGAAGGAAATTAGAATCATCAAATTATTTCACATGGTAATAACTAAAGCAAATTGAGCAGCTACAAAACATTCTGTTCTTCTTTATAGCTTAAAGGCAACAAGGCAAAGAAAAGCATACTAGTGCAACAAAGTTTTATATAGAGATTTTCATTTTTAAAAATACAGTAAACTACTCCCAACAGTTTTTCTATAGCTGGTACCCAGTTACATTGCACATGCGTGCATGTGTCTGAGGTTTATCCACTAGCTCAAGGGCAAAATTCTTGTCCTCAAACAAACATAGTCTGCTAATACAGTGCATGTGGAGTTCGGCAGGAAAAGAATGCCCAATTTGATTTCTTCATTATTAAAAGGTATTGTCTTTATTAGTACATGTAAGGGACACTTTGCTTGGTCAAGTGCCCAGGTTCATATTTAGGAAGAGGAAATTGTAATGTTTGCTTGATTTTTTGTGTCTCTTTTAACTTAAATAATGCGCTTCAGTTTCCTTTCAGTAATGGAAATACATAACCGCCAGCAGTCCCAGTAGTTCAGAACCCAGGGACTGTGACCATTGCTACAGCCTGAGGGTTGTTTTTTTTTTTTTTTTTGCCCCCTATCACTAGAGGCCATTGAGCAGAGTAGCAAATAGACTGAATGAGAGTACCTATTAGGTGGTCAAAAGGGTGGTGGTGGAAAGAATCAGTTTGGCAGGGATAACTGGAATATGGGACTTGGCCCTCTTCAGCAGAGAAAGTGAAAAAAAAGCCACAGGTTGTGAGAAAAGTCCTACCATTCCTCCCTCTCCTCACCCCCACCGCCTGGATGAGCAGTAGCAGTAAATGGGCCTCTCTCAGCCCCTCAAGATGACAGCCACAAACAGGGATAAGTCTGTTGGGGGCAAGGGGTCATGGGGGGGAGAAAGGATAAAGGGAGCCTCCACCGGAACAGAAAAGCATCTGAATTTCTTAGTGTTTGTTCTGAATCCCACTTTTGAAGTTCCTCAATCACTAGTTTGTGTCCATTTTTTATAAAATCACAAAATGGAGTTCAATAGGGAGGAGGAGTTATGAGGCTGAGCATTCAGATTAAAAGTAACCTAAAATCCACCAGGATGGGCGCACAGCTCTTTGGCAACTTCCATACACTAGCTTAGCTGGAGAAGAATCCTTGGCAAAGAATTTTTAAAATGTTGGCAACTATGAAATTGCCCTCTTTATTGCATACTTCTGTGTTTGCAAAAATAATGATGTTCCAGAATCCCATTTGGTGTTTTTCAGACACTCTTCTCACTATGAAGTAGACTGTCCTAAAATAAGTTTTAGATGGTAACTAATATGCTCACACCGTATCGGGGTAAACTGGCTTTCCAATTTCCCTAGGACATTTGGTCAAGCACAACAGGACAAACACTTATTCTTATAAAACATGCCAGGGGATCTTGGATATCCATACAGAGCAGGCATAGTCTTGGATTATAAGGCCTTACCACAAGGACCCATGTTAACAGCAGGGCAACGGAAGGAGTGCTGAGTTGCTCTTGTTGGGACCTGAAGATTAAAGCACTAAGGGGACATACAAGTGGACCTGAGGGCGTGATTCCCAGCTCGCGTGAGACATACTTGCACTAGCTCTCATGAAGCTCTCGCGGAGCTAGTGCACTAAAAATAGCAGGGTAACCATGATAACACTGACAGGCAGCGGTGAGCGGTAGGACTGACTAGCCACCCAGAGTACAAACTCAACTGGACCCCACGGGTATGTACTCAGGGTGGCTAGCCCATGCTACTGTGGCTACACTACTATTGTTAGAGCACTAGCTCAATGAGAGGTAGTGTGAGTATGTCTATGCATGCTGGCAATCAAGTCCCAGTGTAGATGTAGCCTAAGATACACCTCCAGAGTGAATCATATCATAATGCAGTTCAAACCATGTGTGGAAGCTATTTCCCTAGACACTTGTGACTCAGGGACCTCTTGATGCCAACTGGCAGCAGGCATAAAGGATGTATAAGGGTTACAGGAATCCCCTGGGTCTGGTATCTACATTGTAGTTCACCCAAAGGGGTCAAGTAAGGTCTCTAATAAGTCTGTGTCACATTGGTCATCATTCTCACTGCAAAACACATGTACAGAGGTCATGGTAGGAGTCATGTCTGTACTCTGAAAATTACGTTCTTCAGGTCTGTGTCTAGGGCTGGTCACTAACAAGTGTGAAAAACAGGTTTTCTTTCAGGCAAGAAATGTTTATCTATATGTCTGTTTACATGTAAATTAAGTATTATATGGTTCACAATGGGCCTCCACTCATAAATCTGAACCAAATGCTAATGAAGGATTATGAAATCCTCAAAGAGAGGAAGTTAACAGGAGTAGGTGAACAGCAGGAGTTATCCTGTTTAGAGGTTATACAATTACCTTTGGAAACTATAACGGATACATATGAACCACTAGACAGTCCTTCAATCTGTGACGACAAGGTGTCAGCAGACTTGATCTTATGAGAAGGGGGATCTCAACCAAACTGGTGGAAAATGATGGGGAAAGAACTTGGGGTAAGCTTTCTTGTAAGAGACAGAGGAATACCTCGTTAATTAAGTTTAGTCTCTAGCAAGTGAGTTATGATTTTGTTTTATCTGTAACCATTTGTTTCCAATATTCATACTCACTATCACTTGAATCTCTGTTCTTTGACGATAACCTTATTTTGGTTTTCACTATAAATATATACACGTGCTGTGTATACAGCAGAGCTGTGCTCTAAAATTGCAATGTACCGTTCCTTTGGGAATAGCAGGCCTGGTAATTCTGTGTTTAGGTGAATAAGGGGCTGAACACTACAGGGAACACTCAGAAGTTGGTGTGCCCCTATTGCTAACCTATACAGAGAGAGAGTGAGGCCTTTCGGGGCCTGGAAGACAGTGCTTGTGTTGCCAGAGGCTGGGGGTTTCAGGGAGCTGATCCATAGCAAGCACAAGACAAGTACAAGATTTCCTCATGCTATGGGCAGATGGTGGTGAAGTGCCTCACAATACTGGGTACGTGGGAAGTGTCACAACAGTTCCGTTCCTTCCAGCAGTAGCCTGCCAACCTAACATCCTTGATGCAAGTAGAGACCTTGAGCATTTCAGTTTTCACAGTCATGTTGTTACTGTCCTTAACTGAGGCAGCAAGTTCTTTAATCAGAGATTCTGGTTTTTATTCCAGTGATAGGAACAATGGGATTGGTATTCATTTCTGTACTGCCTCCAGGCTCCAAGGCAATTCGCCCATGTGACATCAAATCATTTGTCCAATGCTGCAGTCACGACTTGCACAATGTTACATTTATCAGGTATTTCCCACTGACAGGCCTGTTTCAGCTTCATGCCAGGACCCGGACATGGTAGCAACTCTGAAGACCTCAAGGAATTTTGACTGAAAAGAAATCCCACTGATAAACTCTCTCTTTATTGTTGGCATTTTTACAAAGGTTTTTAAGTTTTGTGGGAGAGGAGAGATAGAAGGGGACACATGACACTCCACTGCCCTCAATATATGGTTTTTCTCTTCAGTGATAAAGCTTCAGAGCTGAACTCTTTTTATGATTGCACGTCAGCTTTCCCATCCCTAACAATGCCTAGCCCTAAAATGTTCATGAGCTCACGTTTTCAACAGTACAAAAATTAAGCTTTCTGCAGTAAGTACGCACTGATTGCCTCCCAATCAGAAGAAGGGATTTTGGGGGCGAGGGGGGGGGAAGGATGATTCTGGCAAAACATTCAAGCTGGTTTTAACTTACTGTGATGACCATTTTAAGAAAGTCACCATTCACTAGCTGTTACCACTGACACATCTGAGCAACGGCATTCCCAGGCTTCCCCTTGTTCTCTCAATCAGTGGTGAGCGGGGAACTTTCCCTAGTGAGTAGGGGGCTTACCCATCAGCTTCTGCTGAATTTAAGGTTTCATTAA
The DNA here is from genome assembly GCA_037349315.1 of Chelydra serpentina. Lineage (NCBI taxonomy): Eukaryota > Metazoa > Chordata > Testudines > Chelydridae > Chelydra > Chelydra serpentina. Next base: position 6,481,523 of record JBAIAC010000032.1, read on the forward strand.
AAAAAAAAAAAAAAAAAGTCTAATTTTCTAGTTGTGAAAAAAGCGTTCTGAACGTGAACTCATGCAGGACTGGCTTTCTGAGACTGCAGGTAATTAGACTGAATCAGTGAGGAGATGTGAACTATTCTCATTTTGCTCACTGGGTTAACTCGGAAGCCCATCTCTCACTCACCATGTCTCTTTCTATCCTCCAGCAGGCTTTTGTCTTTATTGCTTTGAAGGCTCACCAACTCTGCTTACCCTTGTGCAGTGAGCAGTCTGGATCATCTGACTGGGCTGTTATCTCCTGTTCTAAGAATAGGGGGAAACAGCGGTATCTGCAATTGGTAAATGTGGGCTTTTTAATGGCAACTGCTGTATTTGATCAAGACAACACAAGAGATGTAAATTTCAGACGACAAACAAGGACACTTGTGTAAGGACAAAAAGAAAATCTTGCTTTGTTTAAAAAAACAACAACCAGCTGAATGATTTTCACTCCCTCTCTTCAACCACAGTGCTATTTAGATTACAATTACTTAAAGTGAGCCAATAATAATTTGAGTTCCTCTGCTACTCTAAGACAGGCTATAAAAATCTCATTGTCAGCTACATCATTCATCATGATAACCTCATTTCAACTGAAACAAAATCTCAGACGTCATTCCCCCTCCCTCTTTTTTTTTATTCGCCTATAATAAGGTCTATAGTCTAGGGAGCTTTCAGGCTGAACCATGCATTGTGATTTACAAAATGAAAAACTAGAATTATATGCTCACTGACATTTACATCAGCAGCAATTCATGCAGTAAAAAGCCATATGCCATGCACCTCTGATTTAACCAAATTATGGAAACATACATTAGAAAGAAGAAATACAAATTCGAAGATGAGAGGAGTTCCCACGATTTGATTTTTATCAGCACTTTAAACAGAGAACAACAGTGGCAATATCACAACATATTTTGCTGGGGTGACAGTTTTAGTTAGGTTATATCATTTCACTGACTGACTGGTACAGCCTGCAGGAAAGTAACATAATTTCTTCCAATGCTAAACATTTTTATAGAGAGTACAAAAAAGCACGGTTAGTAGTTCACAGTACAATCACCCTATTGAAAGCTAAGGGTGTTTACTGGCCCTATTTGCACCCACAGTGATGAAAATGAAGAGGGCTTTGAAAACATGAAGAGCCAACAGTTTTTTAAATTGCCATCTACAGGGAGTTAAAGCAGACCTGTATGAGATCTACAGTAACAAATGGTCTTAATTAGGGAATGAAAGAGCGGAATCCATTTAGTCAGGGGAATCCAGGCCTCTATAAAACGAGACCCATCATCAGTTTGCAAATATTCAACAAGACTCTTGTGTTTAGTCTGAGCTGTGTTGCATTATAGAAAGAAGGGGGAGGCTAAGGCTAGACCACTGTAATTCTTATTAGAAAATGAATAATAAACCACCATAGCAAAATAAAATAAGAAACCTAAGTAGCACGATGAAATAAAGCTAAGATACTGCATATCAAGAGCAATGATTTGATTTTATTTACCTAGATGCTTTGATTGTAATGGATGTTTTGTCGACCCACACCCTTTTGTTCCCTGCCCTAGGCAATCTCTCTTTTTCTAGCCAGCACCCAGGATGGCATTCATCCACCTCAGAGGACAGAGGTGATGCATTGGGGGCCGGGCGGATGCAGGGTCAAGTGCCACAACAGCAGCTGCCTGGGCAGGAAGAAGGGGTAGGGTGACCAGACAGCAAATGTGAAAAATCGGGACAGGGGATGTGGGGGTGATAGGAGCCTATATAAGAAAAAGATCCAAAAATTGGGACTGTCCCTATGAAATTGGGACATCTGGTCACCGTAAGAAGGGGCGGGGCCAGAGCCAGGGCAGAAGGGGCTGGACCAGAGCCTCTTCTGGCCATGCCGGGATGCTGCCCGGTGTAGCGCAGCAGCTACCTGGGAGAGCGCCTAGCTGCGCCGGCGGCGGGCTGCCCCCTGCACAGGCTCGATTTCTGGGGCTAGCGGCCGAGTGAGCCGGAGCCCTTCCTCGTCCCTGGCATGCTTAAAGTCAGCCCCTGTCCCTGGAAGCTGAGCCCGGGCAGGAAGCGGGTGGCCACTGCCGCCCCTCCCCAGCCAAGCTCTCTCCGAGGCAGCTGGCTACACTGCATGGAGCAGAGAACGGGAGTGGCTCCGTCCCACTCCCAGCCCAGGCCTGGCTGCCAGGGAGGGCAGCCAAATGTGCCGAGGGAGAGCTGACACAGCAGGAGGACAGAGTGCCCCCCCCCACAGGTAACGTAGGATTGGGAGGGGGCAGGACGATCCTGGGGTCCTGGGCTGGGGGGTGGAGAGGAGACATGTGGGGAGGTCACACGTCTTCCCCTGTAGCTGGTGCCAGTATGGGGAGGCACCAGTCGTCTATGTCTGAGGGCCTGCCTACACTTCAGCACTACACTGGTTCAGCTGTGCCGCTGTAGTGTTTAGTGAAGATGCTATCTACTCCGACAGGAGAGTGTAGGTAATCCACCTCCACACCCTGAGGGCTTGTCTTCACTACCCGCCGGATCGGCGGGTAGCAATCGATCTTTCGGGGATCGATTTTTCGCGTCTCGTTTAGACGCGATTAATCGATCCCCGAAAGCGCTCCCCGTCGGCTCCGGAAATCCACCTCATCGAAAGGTGGAAGCGGAGTCGACGGGGGAGCGGCAGCGATCGACTCGCCGCCATCCTCATGGCCAGGTAAGTCGATTACGATACGCCGACTTCAGCTACGTTATTCACGTAGCTGAAGCTGCGTATCGTAGATCGACCCTCTCCCCTAGTGTAGCCCTGGGCTTAGTGGTAGGTATACCAGCGTAAGTTTGTAGTGTAGACCAGAACTCAGTCTTCTCTTCATGCAAAATCACCTTTTCAGTGGAACACAATTTTTGATTTTTAAAAAACAATAATAATATGATGCCTACCCAAGTATTACCTTGTTCTCTCTCTGCACTTCCTGTTTGCCATATAATTGAAAGGTGAACTGGAAAGCAAAATAAAAGGTGAAAAACTGGCCCCATTGAAGTCAATAGCAAAACTGCCATTGATTTCAATGGGGAAGGATTTCACCCTTAAAATGTTTTCCCCATAACAATTACTTCCTGATAAAGACCTACATGATTATTTCAGTGTATCCTCTCTCACCCTGCTACAATCACATTAGAAATATAAAGCCCTCCCTTCCCACGGGAGGACCTTGGCAAAGCCTTTGGATTACATAAAATAAGGGGCCACACAAATCTGTAGCCTTTATTCTTAGCTCCTTATCCTAAGAAGATGGTTCGTGTGGTTGTACCTTACAACTGCATGGAGCTCCCATGAATTCAATGGAACTCGATGCAGAGGTCACATAACGTTCTGCCTCCATGGATAATTTTACAGGATTGCTGCATTAATCAGCATCCCACTTACTGCACAGCTCCAGTTATAGCCTGATGTGCCACCACTATTTTAGGAAGGTCTTCCAAAGATTATAGAGCAACCTGGCAAAGAGAAGGAAGTGACGACATGATATTTTCAGTGTAAAAGCTAGGTGTTTTTTTTTTTTTTTTTAAAGTTATGAGCTTGCCTTTGTATATCATAGAGGGCAGAAAAGGTCCAGCAGTTTTTTCTCTTATTGCTTCAAAGAAGGGCTGTCAAGCGATTAAAAAAATTAATCGCGACTAATCGCACTGTTAAACAATAATACAATGCCATTTATTTAAATATTTTGGATGTTTTCTACATTTTCAAATATATTAACTTCAATTACAACACAGAATATAAAGTGTACAGTGCTCACTTTATATTTATTTTTGATTACAAGTATTTGCACTGTAAAAAAAACAAAATAAATAGTATTTTAAATTAACCTAATATAAGTACTGTAGTGCAATCTCTTTATCATGAAAGTTGAACTTACAAATGTAGAATTATGTACAAAAAAAACTGCATTCAAAAATAAAACATTGTAAAATTTTAGAGCCTGCAAGTCCAGTCAGTCCTACTTCTTGTTCAGCCAATCACTCAGACAAACAAGTTTGTTAACATTAGCAGGAGATAATCCTGCCCGCTTCTTGTTTACAATGTCACCTGAAAGTGATAACAGGCATTCTCATGGCACTATTGTAGCCGGCGTCGCAAGCTATTTACATGCCAGATGCACTAAAGATTCATATGTCCCTTCATGCTTCAACCACCATTCCTGGGATATGCGTCCATGCTGATGACGGGTTCTGCTCGATAACAATCCAAAGAAGAGCGGACCGACACATGTTCATTTTCATCATCTGAGTCAGATGCCACCAGCAGAAGGTTGATTTTCTTTTTTGGTGGTTCGAGTTCTGCAGTTTCTGCATTGGCGTGTTGCTCTTTTAAGACTTCTGAAAGCATGTTCCACACTTCGTCCCTCTCAGATTTAAGAATCTGAAGTGCCTTCCAAAACCTTGGGACAAGTGTTGCAGCTATCTTTAGAAATCTCCCATTTGTACCTTCTTTGCGTTTTGTCAAATATGAAGAAAAAGTGTTCTTAAAACGAACAACATGTGCTGGGTCATCATCCGAGACTGCTATAACATGAAATATATGGCAGAATGCGGATAAACAAAGCAGGGGACATATAATTCTCCCCCAAGGAGTTCAGTCACAAATTTAATTAACGCATTTTTTTTTTAAAGAGCGTTATCAGCATGGAAGCATGTCTTCTGGAATGGCGGCCGAAGCATGAAGGGGCATACGAATGTTTAGCATATCTAGCATGTAAATACCTTGCAATGCCAGCTACAAAAGTGCCATGCAAATATCTGTTCTCACTTTCTGGTGACATTGTAAATAAGAAGAGGGCAGCATTATCTCCTGTAAATGTAAACAAACTTGTTTGTCTTAGCGACAGGCTGAAGAAGTAGCAGGACTGAGTGGACTTGTAGGCTCTGAAGTTTTACATTGTTTTGTTTTTGAGTACATGTAACAAAAAAAAAAATCTACATTTGTAAGTTGCACTTTCACAACAGAGATTTCACTACAGTACTTGCATGAGGTGAATTGAAATACACCATTTATTTTGTTTATCATTTTTACAGTGGAAATATTTGTAATAAAAAATAATATACACTTTAATTTCAATTACAATACAGAATACAATATATATGAAAATGTAGAAAACCATCCAAAATATTTAATCAATTTTAATTGGTATTCTTTTAAACAGTTGTTTAACAGTGTTATTAAAACTGCAATTAATTGCGATTAATTGTTTTTGAGTTAATCGTGTGACTTAACTGCGATTAATTGACAGCCCTACTTCAAGTTCAATTTAAATGCTTATAGTCTCATAAAACCCAACTAAATTAACTGTTTTTTAAAAACAGGAGTGCATTCTTTACAATATTAGTTGAAGCTGGGGTTTTCAAAAGGGCTTAAAGGAGTTAGGTTGAAGAGGATGAAAAATTTTATCTATGTGACAAGTGCCTTTGATCTGAACAACCCCACATTTTCAGGTAAGAATGTTGAAATTTTAATCTGATTTTTGCATTCTGTCCCATCTGTAGATACAAGACTGCATCTTCTCTACTTAACCTCCTGGTACCTCTTGCAGTAAGTGTCTTGGTTTGGCAATATAGTGGGATACTGATGTAGATCAGAAAGATATAGATAAACATATGATATGAATTTATATACCAAAGCCATTTTAAAATGAATAGCTGATGGATACATTTGCTAAATGGATAAATTTCCAGTGTATCAAAAGGGCAGATTTAATAGAATATTGACCAGATGCAAGAAGAAATTTCTTAAATGAATAGAATTACGATGTAACATACCAAAGTGCGTAGTTTAAAACAGCAAAGCCCTTTTAAACAAATGGGTGCTAATGGAATAGACCTGATAACCTCACTGCACCCAATTATAGTCTAACAGGTTTCTACCATTCTTGAATAGTAGTTTCAATTAAAAAAAACTCATGCTTTCTATATATGCCAAACAGTAGACTTGTAAATGAGTTATAATTACCAAGAAAAAGTGTTTAGCTAACTTCATGCATTGCACAATTAATAACGATATATTCATAGCAATTATCTGTTTCCAGTAAAAATGAATAGAGTGCTAATAGCTTCAGGTGGGTTAATTTAATTTGCACTAATCTGCTGGAGACTGAGGTATGCAACATTTATTCTACAGGACAATTATTCATTTTGCAGTATCTCTGACCAATATAAACAAAGCATTACCAAATGAAATTCTAATAAGGCTAACAGAAGGGTATAATCATTCAGCTATCCCAACATTTCCCCTAGTTAAATGCAAACATTTCATTTCTAAAGTCAACCCAGAAGAAGTTACATTCACTGCTTCACAAATGTTGAGATGCCCATAAGAAAACAAACACTTTTGTGAACATCTGTGAAGAGCTACTTAGCACACCGCTACTAAAAAGAAAAGCATGTTCTGCACACTGGATTTTACTTTTCACTTTTATTTTTCCATTACCTATTTTTTCCCTTTCAGGTGGCAATGCAGATCTTTTAATGTTCCCTTTATCCTTTACCTGTCTCCTCAACCCTCATCACAGTATCTCTTTCTGGCTGTCCATTAAGTGACTGGTTTCCCTCAGCAAAGGATATAAGCAGTTACTGTGATTCAGGGCCTTTGAGAGATGGTAGATAGATGAAGGACTTTTGGAACCAGTTGGGGCTGCTCCATAAATCTAGTGGCAGTGTGATGCAGTGTATTGGGCAGCGGGTGAGTAAGGAGATGGTCTAGAGACCTAGATCTATACCTTGCTCTGCTATTGGCTTCCTGTGTGATCTTGGGCAAGTCAGACATAAAGAAGAGCTCCAGTAAAAGATATTGCCTCACCCATCTTGTCTCTCTTGGGCAAGTCACTAATATCCTTGAGCCTCTGTTCCCTATATATAAAATGGAGATAATACTTAGCTAACTCTGAACAAAACATACTAAGTATTATTAGTACCAGAAGAGGGAATCACTTGAGAGTGATATAAGACACTTTCTCCTCTTTTTTAAGTGTTTTGTGCTGCCTCGTGGGAACAGAGTGAATGTGAATTTGGACATAATGTCAAGCGGCATTTAGAAGGCCTGGTCGGTTCTTGTTGTTATACTCATGAAACTGAAATTCACCAAAAAGTCCAAAATAAAGCCCAGATTTCAGACAAAGTCTGTGAGCGCCACACAGTTTACCACCATTCCAAACACAAACTGTACCACCTTCTTGCCAGAGGATGCATCAAGGCAGGTGACTGAGTGTTTGCTATAGTGGCCCCAGGCTGACGATTTCACTCTCCCTGGACATCCCTACTTTCAAACAGCATTTGAAAATACTCTTTTCCCAAGTGTTCTCTATTCATCACAAGTAGTGCTGGACCAAAAAAACCCTTGCCTCCCTCAGTACACTGCTTACATAATTATTCACTTTTAAATCCTGCTCTTGAACAATTAGTCATATTCTAAACCTGCCCTTGAGTAATTATACATTCTAACTATGCCTACAACATGAAGTCACTAGAGAATCTGAGAAAGAAGCAGCATAGTCCTTTCAAATCCTCACCAAGCAGAGAAACAATATTTTTCATTTTTTATATTATGCTCATTGCCTTTTCTGTTACCTTGTCATAGAACAACAAAAAATGTTCAGAGTGTTGGAGTGTGTCAGCAATAAATGTCTTTTGTGGTCATCAAATGCCTCAGCGTTTACTTTTGTATTTAATTACAGGATTCACAAAAGGTATTTATTGCTTTTATCTGCCGCCACTGTGAATGTTACCTATTAAATTTAATATTGCCCAACACAGAACACTGTGATATGTCTCATATTATATTAAGAACATACATAAATTATCTCATAAATTATCAATTTGTGCCCCATTCCTGCATTTGGATCTAATATCATGGACTGCCATTGCCAGTGAGATATCCCAATAAAGTCACCGGGACTCCTCACGGATACACAGGTCTAGGACCTTATTGTGGTTTGCCTACCAGCAATAGCTAGGAAGATGCATCTGTCTTGTACAGTAACTTAAAATAACAGTTTTAATTGAACTTTGCAAAGTTTATAGCATATATTTTTATTGCCAAATAATACTATATCTTCAGTATCTGAGAAGGATGACCTCAAATGACTACATGGTAAAAATGTATTAATTCTATTTCTGCAATGAGGGAAAACCTTGAGAATAAGACATCTTAACTCTTTAGTTTAAAAAAAAAAAAAGCTATAGGTTTAGTAATTTATTAGATTTCCTCCTGCAGCAATTGCTTCAATCAAAGCAGGAGATGTGAGGACATTAAAAGCTTTGGATTTCGATGGTCCATGGCTTTATCTTGGGAAGGTCTTTCTGTCAGCCATCTTGAAATGATACAGTCTACACCTTCATTACCACTAGAAAATCTTAACTGTGAATACACTACAACAGATTTACTCCTTAGAGCTGTACTGTGAATTTTCTTGACTACCTGGGTGCTGTGGTTTCTGCAAGACAGAAACTTTTATATATATTGATTGAGAACCATTCAAGGTCAACAGTAAGTCCATGAAGACTCAGCATTTACAATTCCAATTGAACATGAACCTGCCAAGAAGCCTTAAGTAGGGCAGTCTGATGGATGAATGTTCATGCAAGACAACCAGACGGGTCCCTTTGAAATGCTGAACTGCCTGAGTTTGAGTCACTGCAAATGATTACAGTAGTTTAATACTTTGAGAAAGTGTTTATATTTAAGAATAAAAATAGCTGATTTATAGCCTGACCAGATTTTCAGGGTGAAAACCAGGATTCTTGTTCTGCGGGAAAAAAGTTCACAAGGTATGGTTTTATTGGGGAAAACCGAGATTTGAACAGGAGATTTTGGCATGCTAGTCACAGTTGGGTGACTAGCCACCAACTTACATTTAGGCTCGCCGTTCTCAAAAGTCCCTAGAATCTCATACTCAACATGGATGTGACTCTGTGTGTGGAGGAGGGCTGGCCTCAGGGGGCTACTCACAAGGAGACTTCATGGAGGGTGCAATGGTGACATTATCATATGACAGACATGGGAGTGATCCATGAGGTGCATATGCACTCACCTACTCTGCTGTCAAATTCACCCGCTCACATGGCCAACTGCTCCTTCAAATGGCCAGTGAATGCAGGGGGTTTACAAAAACCAGGATGGTGTGACCCTGTTTACTACTCACTGCTGGGGCCAGGGCTGGCTCTAGGCACCAGCAAAACAAGCATTTGCTTGGGGCGGCGAATTTGCAGGGGCGGCAGGGAGCCCTGGGAGCTGTAGTTCCTTCGTTAGCGCCTTGCCTATAGAGTAAGCCCTGGAGCAGGGAAAGAACTACATTTCCCAGCATTTCTTGGCAGCTATCAACATGAAAGGGAGGGGGAGGGAGTGAGATAGCTGAGACACGCTGTAACTTGCTGTGTGAATGGAAAGCTGGCTGCTGAGCGGTAGGGATATCATATTTTCACTTTTTTTTTTTTTTTTTGAAAAGAGGACACTCCACTGGTGTGACCTCACCTTGCAGCCCCCAAGGAAAGAATTGGGTAGACTAAATGGACAGTGCACCTCTCTATCTGAAGCCTAGCCAGGGAGGTACGCCGATCCCACTAGAATTAAAAATGAAAAATAAGGGAGGGGAGGCTCTACTAGAGGACCTGGCCAGCTTTAGGTTTAAGTGTAGTAGCCGTGTTAGTCTGTGTCAGCAAAACGAAAATAAGAAAGAAAAACTTGTAGCACCTTAGAGACTAACAAATTTATTTCAGCATAAGCATTCATGGGTTAATACCCACTTCATCGGATGCATGGAATGAAATACACTGTAGACAGGTATTTATACAGTCAGAGAAACATGATAAGGTCCAGGTGTATAGACCAATCTTAAGAGGCTAATTAGTTGAGAGGAAACATGACAGCAGGGGAAGAAAAAACTTTGGAAGTGATAAACAAGATGGTCACATAGGTGTGAATGAGGATCGTTAACTTAAGGGAAATAGATTCAATTAACATAATGGCTGAGCCATTCCAAATCTCGATTTAATCCGAAGGCAACGCAATCTAGTTTGCATATCAATAAGAGAAACTATTGAACTCGAATTGATATGCAAACTAGATTGCGTTGCCTCCGGATTAAATCGAGATTTGGAATGGCTCGGCCATTATGTTAATTGAATCTATTTCCCTTAAGTTAACGATCCTCATTCACACCTGTGTGACCATCTTGTTTATCACTTCAAAAGTTTTTTCTTCCCCTGCTGTCATGTTTCCTCTCAACTAATTAGCCTCTTAAGATTGGTCTATACACCTGGACCTTATCATGTTTCTCTGACTGTATAAATATCTGTCTACAGTGTATTTCATTCCATTCATCCGATGAAGTGGGTATTAACCCACGAAAGCTTATGCTGAAATAAATTTGTTAGTCTCTAAGGTGCTACAAGTTTTTCTTTCTTATGGGCAGCTTTAGATACTGTAGGCACATAGGAGGATTTCTACTTCTGAGCCATGGAAGCAGAAATTGACTTTTCCTTTCCAGATTTAGCTAATATTCAGAAAGGGAATCTAGCACCTGCATTCCAGATTTGAACACCCTCAAAATTCAGGAGTGCTTAAGCTGTTACTTCATTTCTCCCAAATCAAATATACTGATCCACTGTAACTTGCTGTAGAAAAAGTAGGATAAAATTGAGGAAGAAATGCTTCCCAGTGGTTATTAGGACTGGAATTGCTATTTTCAACAGCCATTGTCTTTTTTTTTTTTTAAGCTTTATTTGTTTAAAAGGAATACAATGATATTGCATTGTCAAATTCCCCATAGAAACAAATAATGGAACAAAAGAATAATAAAGGCACCTCAACTTTTCCTTATTAATGTAGGACAGTCTTATAATATGCATCCAGATATCCTTCAATCACACAAGCTGAAAATTGTTCCACTTTACTGCAGTTCTGTAACCATATGGGAACCAATCCTGTTTGTGTTCTGTGCATATCCAAAATTCCCACTGAATGACCTGACCTGGAACCGAGTTACCAGTGACCCAGGGCTGGGGCAGCAGGAGGGTGCAGTTGGGGTGGGAGAGAGAGCCCAGGGCTGGGGTGGTAGGGAGTGCGGGGGTGTTGGGGGGAGCCCAGGGCTGGGGCGGTAGGGGGTGCACGTGGGGGGGGGGAAGAGAGCCCAGGGGACTGGGGGGGAAGACCAGGACTGGGGCAGCATGGAGGTGCAGAGGAGAGCCCAGGGCTGGGGTGGGGGGCAGCCAAACATTTTTTTGCTTGGGGCGGCAAAAAATTTAGAGCCGGCCCTAGCTGGGGCACCACCTAGTGGCTCATCTGGGGATTAGCTCTCAACTGATTTGACACCCTCCCTTCTTTGGTTGCTTGCCCTGTAGCATGCGTGCATGTGGGTCTCTCTCTTGCTCTCTCTGGACTCTAGTTACTAGTTTTTGTAGCGAAGACACAGTCTCTGATGAGACGGGCCACAAAGGGCCAATCAGCATAAGATGTTGTGGTGTGGTAGGTTTATGTGATCACCAAACATCTTTTACATAGGACACTAAACAGGCATCTCCCAATTTTCATCGTCCACTGAATCTTTTAGGGGACTGTCTGTTGTCAGAAATGGGACTGCCTTATTACACTAATCCACTAGGATAACTAGTTGCATATTCTCAGTTCAGTCTGAGGGCAATTACATACCAAATCCTTATTGGGCTGGGATGATAATATAGCTTCAGTGATCAACATCCATTCATGCACTTGTTAAATACAGTCACTTATTGTGATGACCTCTTTAAAAGTGTTGGCATCTTTATCCATGTGGGTTACATTTTCAAACTATCCAGTGAATTGTCTTGCCGATGCATTTTTGGGTAGCAAAGAACTGTACCTCTTGGCCAGTCAGCTACAGAAGTGTATTAATGAAATCCCACACAAGAATAGTGTGCTTTTTTATGGACATCCCTTCCTCCTCTTGCCAGAGCATACATCCTCATTGGCAGCTACATGTATCTAAAAGATGGCCAATCCACACTGTGTCCTGAAGATCCACCACTACTTCATCTGGGGAATATTGTTTTTCCTCACTTGAGCAGCCAACCCTCTTTCAGCTACATTTCAGTTTGGGATTAGGCATGAAGCATCCAAGTCTGATGCCAAAAAGACTCTGTGTATTGAACACTGGAGCTGTTAGAGGCTCCAGTATTTATTCTTCATCAACTTCTCTATTCCCAGCCTTGGGCAAGGGTATCAAGAGCCAGTCAAACGGGCCAGCAAGGATGAGGGTACCTGCTGGCAAGTCTAGCTGGAATATAAAATTCCAGACATCAGTGTTCAAAACTCTTCTAATAAGTCTTTGTTACTTCAAACTGCAGCTGCTGACATATACAACCATTAAAGTTGCAGCAGGATCATGTCCACTCTTGAATATTTTACCACTTTAGCACCCAGGTCATCCAAATGAAATGAAAGGTTGCACAGAATTATCACTGTTGTACTCTCTCTGAATTATTTACAACCTTGAAGGTTGCAGCACTTCTGAATGGTATTAACAATATAAAAAGGCAAAGTTTCCCCTCAAGCCAGGTTTATCCATTTATCTTCAGAGTCTGCAGTATAACACAACTGAAAAAGGTCAGAAAGCCTCCACAGACCCTCCCATCCACTTCTCTTTCGTTTCTCAACATTGACATGCAAGGAATTTACACAGGAGAAACCCAAGAGAAGTAAGTGGGAGAGGAATGTATAAATCCCTTGTGCCTCAGTTAAGAGCACACATCCATGTCTTAGAACTCTGTCAACTAATTTCCCCTCTCTTGCCTTGTTGAAGTCTTCAGAGGTTGCCCTCATTTCCTTCCATGTCTTATTCAGCAGCTGGATGCAGATGCAGAAAAACTCCTCAAATGATCTGTCATGCGTGAAGAACATGGGGTGGAAATCATTGCAGGTCTCACTGGCTAAAGACATAAGAAAAGGAGAAAATAAAATATACACAGGCAGGACCCAAACTGGAAAAAACACACCCACATCTGGAAAATACAGTAATTCCCAGGAATTGTATTTCTAACCAAGACAGAGGTGTAAACACACCACATTGCAGACCAGGGCTGGCTTTCCAATGTAAAAGTGAATGAGAGACCGTATAGAGCCTCTTTGCAGGAGAGGGCAACTAGCTACTTGCCTGGATGGTCTCTCAGAGGTGACAGCAAGTTGTTTGTGCAGAGCTTTACCATCCAGGCTAGGATGAAGAAGGGCATAGACAACTCCAAGCCTAGTCATCAAAAGAAGAACCTGCCCCACGGTTGGCACTATATACACCAAAGCTATGCTGACTGAGAAGTGGACACTGAATCCAAGCAGTAAGAGGACAGAAACCCCAATGTCTGATCAATGAACAAGCTCTGCTAGCAGTAGTTGATGAGTTCCCGTTTTCTATGGCGGTGTGCCACAGACGTATCAGAGAAAGTGATTTTCTATGTGAAAGTGTAGAGATGATTAAATATATACAACTAAAATAAATGGAAACAAACAGCTAAACGGAGCTCTGTTCAACACATTGACAATGTTTTTTTGAAAAGGAGAAACTGAATACAAACTCTCTCTGTGCAATTTTCTTCAACCCTAAAGTCAAGCATACGTTTAAAAACAAACAAACAAAAAGAGACGAGAAAAAAAGCCTGTGAGACACAAAAAGGAAGAAGATATTCTGCCCAAAGAGGTTGTTCTTTCCTGTGGGACTTACTGAGTTATGGCCAGATTTTCAGAATCTGAGGGCAAAACTGAGGGCAATGGGAGCTGCTGGGAGTTGAGAACTTTTGAAAGTCTGGCCACTGGTGGACAAATTACCCCAAAGGACATTTTACCACATACGCAGCTTCTCTCACCATGCTGCTGGCCAGCATCACAAAAACTATCGGGTAGTCTGAGCCCATCCTTGATACATCCATCCTTCATTTCAATTAACCTTAGCTTTCCTTCACATTAACAGCCTCCTAATCTTCCTCATTAGCAACTCTCAGACTCTTACAGCAGCAACCTCACCTACCTTCAGGAACAAATGAGTAGTGCTTAGACAAGCAGCCTATGTAATATATTACTAGAACAGTACCATGTACCCTTTGGGCAAACTGCTTCCCAAACTGTGCTCTCACTCATGCCTCACTATCCTTAGGGTATGTCCACACTACCCGCCCGATTCAGCGGGTAGCGATCGATGTTCTGGGATCGATTTATCGCGTCTCATGTAGACGCGATAAATCAATCCCAGAAGCGCTCCCCGTCAACTCCGGAACTCCAGCTCGGCGCGAGGAGTAAGCGGAGTCGACGGGGGAGCCTGCCTGCGCCACTTGGACCCGCAGTAAGTACTTTGTAATTCGATCTAAGATACTTCAACTTCAGCTACGGTATTCACGTAGCTGAAGTTGCGTATCTTAGATCGATCGCCCCCCGCTAGTGTGGACCAGGCCTTAGTAACCTCTTCCTCCTGATTAAATTTGCCAGATTAGACATGAAAACTCTTTGGGGGTATCCAGACATAACTACCTGACTGAGAGATGCCCAATGATGAGGAACATATGCCTCTTCTCCTGTGGACAGTGACTCCTTGCCTGCTACAGCCCCTTGGGAGTGATGCCTCTTTTCAAAACCTGTCTTTCTATTCAGTATGTATAATTACCTTTGCCACGGCAATTGCTGCTGTTGCTGCTGTTATAGGAGCACATTGGCATGGAATTCCTTAGTGCCTCAAAGAAAAAGGGTCTCTGATCTTTCCTGAGGTGCAACATTCCAATTATGGAGGCAAAACTCTGAAGCGTAAATCGCACACATGAGGTTTAATTGTAATGCCAGATTAAAATCTAATCAATTTCTTGGCTATAGAGCTACGGTTGGAGCTAATTTAGGAGTTCAGGTCTCATTCAAATCAAATGAAATCCATCCATTTCCAAGGCTGTGTAGTCAAGGGGGAATTGGTCAAGGCAGCAGCTCAATTTATGAGTAAGGCCTCCATCCCTTAAAAAAATAAAATGCCAGCGGCCTGGTTTTCAGAGCACCTTCAGCTTCCCTTCGTTTCAATTGGAGTCATGAGTGCCCAGTATTTCCAATTATCAGGCCTTCAGCCTGTAATAATGACAGTGGCACAACAGAACAGGTTCTCAAAGCGCGCTTGTCCTTAAGTCATAAAATATTATAACGATGAGGAGAAATAAAATAATGTCAGGCAGAAAAATGCAGTCAGTGCCGTGGCTGTATAAATCAGACTATGAAACAAGGCAGTAACCATGAGGTATGCTAGCCTCTCTCTAATCCTTCTCAGAGCCCAGGCTAATCACAGTTCCTTCTTGTTTAAAAATAAATACATCAATAAATCAAAATGTATGGATTCGCAGAAACTTGATCATCAATTCCCAGGCATGCTCCTCAAAATAAGAAGTACCAATTGTATTCTTATTTTGATTGTAAACAAAAACAAAATTGGGGGAGGCCAATGTTTTTCTAACTAGTCAACAGACTGCAACTTTCCATCTTTTCAACCTAGAGAAAGAGTAAAAATAACTCCTCTCAATCCAAATGGGGCAACTCAAATCATTCAGAAGACCAGAGCCAATGTGTCTTAAACCATGCTAATCCCAACTAACCAGACTCAAAATTCAGAACTGCATCGTGAAGAGGTACCTCAGAATTTCCACAGACATCCAGATGGTAGAAAAAATTCCATGCTGAACTTCAATGACACTTTTGTTTGTCTGGAAAACGAATGTAAAATTATCCAGTTTCATGGAAGAGCCTTGAATCAAATATTATTATTAATATTATGGTAGTGTCTAAAGGCTCCAACCAAAATCACAGCCCATTTTGCTAAATGCTATATAAGCACATAGTAAAAGAGAATTCATACTCCAAAGAGCTTTAAACCTAAACGGACAAGACAGACAACGGATGAGAGAAAGGCAAGATTATTATCCCCACTGCACAGATAGAGAACTGAGGCACAGAGAAATTATGCGAGTTGGTCAAAGTCACAGAAAAGGGTGTTTGCAGCAGAAGCAGAAACTCTTGGGTCCCCGGATGAATGTCTTCATCACAAGGCCATCTTTTCTCTCTGAGGAGTGGTCAAATTTAGAGAGTGGTCAGTATTACTATGTAATATTTTGCATAGCTTTAAGTGGCAAGCTAAAATTGAGGTTCATTGTCAGACCAATTTGGGGAACATTGCATGGAACCTACTTGTAATATTCCTGACCTTAGGCACAGCACGATCAAACACATTTCTACTAGGAGGAACTAGCCAATTTTATTATTAAATAAAAACATACAAACATATGGCTACAGCTCAGGGACTTAAATCATCATGGTTACTTATCCTTGTTGAATGTTAATATTATCATCATGCCTTATAATGTTTCTCTGAGACCTCCCTTGAAAGACAAATCAGAAGGAAAATCTGGTCTGTATAAATTAGTCTAAGAATTTGTTAATTCTCCTTTCCTAGCAAAATTCTTATACCTATTTCTCTGAGCTGCAGCTTTGTGTGCCACTGAATGGGATTCAAGTAGTCCTTCAAACTTCTAGTTCCTCTCTGAGTGTGACTTCAGGAAAGGAAG
The DNA here is from genome assembly GCA_037349315.1 of Chelydra serpentina. Taxonomy (NCBI): domain Eukaryota; kingdom Metazoa; phylum Chordata; order Testudines; family Chelydridae; genus Chelydra; species Chelydra serpentina. The sequence continues at coordinate 6,498,122 of JBAIAC010000032.1, forward strand.
TGCAGCTAACTTACCGATCAGAAATGGCACCCGAGAAAACATTGCTAATTTCTGGAACTCGGTATTTTTATGCATGCTTTTTCACCCAAGTACATGCTGTCTATTTTAAAAGACATTTAGGCTCCCCAGATTACTCATATTTTTAAAAGATTTGTTACGTTACTTTTTGTTGCCCCTCTCTGGGAGAAAAACAATAACAGAAAAAATGTGGGGAAAAATCACTTGTCCCTCCCCTTCCCTCCTCATTTCTGGAACCCTCTTTTCATCAGAGAAATAAATAAAATCAGGGCAGGGTTTTTCCTGATTGCACTAACAATAGGTTGATCTCTGCATATTCACATCTGCCTGCTCTTGGAATGACAGTTTTTACAGTATGTTCTGATAAGTGTCTGACATGGAGAACGCTACAGATTTCAATTTCAAAGTGGGTATAGATTGCAAGAAGTTCTCCATGCAAGACAGTTCCTGGAAAGGATGAGTGAACTAGTCCAACTGGCTGGGGTGTCAGCTTTTCACAGCTCACAAGCATGAATCTAAGGCCGTTAGTTGAGCAGAAACTGATACTGGTATTGCACTGATATATGTAAGTTATATGGTTACCACTTAAACATATGGTTTTTGGAATTTTTTTTTTGATGAAACCTCTTCCTCTCTCTTCAAAAAATTCCCAGCACCTCTCCACCTTGGGAAAAAAAACCCACCAGAAGTTTTTAATTATGATTGTTTTTAGCAATACTGGAAAAGGAATAGAAAGAAAAACAAAGAAAGAAGCAGGCACTGACAGAGGAGCAGGGCCTAATGATATGGCACTGGATTCACACTCAGAAGACCTAGGTTCTATTCCTGGTGCTGCTGCTGGCCTGCTGATGGACCGTGGGCAAGTCACTCACCCTCCACATCCCCATGACTCAGCTTCCCCATTGTAAAATGGGGATAATGATAGTCACCTCCTTTGTAAAGTACTTTTGAGATCTACAAATGAAAAACACTATATAAAAGATATTAATATTACTACTATTACTAGAAAAATGAGCTTTAAAAATGAGAAACATATAGACCATTACTTTCAAAATCAGCTTATGATTTTGGGTACCCAGTTTGGGACATCTTTAAGGGGCCTGATTTTCAGAAGGCAGTTGTTATTACTTTCAAAAGGGGCCAGATTATCTGAAAGTTCTTAGCAACTACACTTTGAGGCATCTCAAGGAGGAAAGCCCAAAACTGCTACTTACTTATGAAAATCTTGACCATATTGTACGTACTATGGACTAAATAAATAAGAGATTCCATCTTCTAGTGGAGCTATAAAAATCAACAAGACCAAAGAGAATGAATAATCATGAAGCATTCAGTATTCCTTTCGTGTAATAAGTAGCATAGTGGAGTGAAAGTTGCAGGGGAGGAGGGGGGAGAGAAAGGTCCATGAATATTTGTTAAAAATTAAAAACTATTTCACTTCAGTTGTGCTCATACACCTTCTGTGCTTTACCTCACACAAACACTTGCCATAAACTAATCTTAAATTTACACATTCAGCACACAGCATTGGGATAGACATCTCAAAATCCTCACAAAGTCTTTGCACAGAGACAATTAAACAAGCTAGACAAGGAGTTGACTTCACTCGTAACAGCTAGTACCACATTCACACCCCATTGCTATTGTAAATGTAGGGAGAGTGAAAATTAAATTTAAATTCTGCATCCAAGCAATACATTGTTCATGTCTAATTTTACTAGAAATCTGTGACAGTCTGTACCCCTATGTTCACTTCTTTTACAGGACTATGATACATTTTGTACAAAGTATGAGGTATCATTTGAAAACTCATAATTTGCTAATCATTACTGTCCTGGTAAAGTATGTGTGGCAATATCACATGTAAAGTTATAAGATTCCTCTGTATGGTATTACTAAGACATGTTCCAAGTCTGGGGGAGCAGCCATAAACCAGTTCCCCAGAGACAAAAGGCTAGCCGACGCCTCAGCCAGATGTCAACAAAATTGAATGGACCGTCACCTGGTTTAGAGACCATTCTTTGGCAGGAAAGAGTATGTAGGGAAAAGCTAAATCTTGACAATGAAACACCCGAGGGATCCCATCCACACAGGTTTTCCATCTCCTGAGTCTCAGCTGGAGATGATTCTTGAAGAAGAGAAAGAGCTATAAGAAAGGGGAGCAGATGCCCCAAATTATTTCTCCCTTTCTCTCTACTCATGGCATCGACAACACTTGAAGAACAAAGGAAGCAGCACTGGACTGGAGGAGGGATCCTGACTGAAAGAGATTCAGCCAGTAAGCCTGCTGAAACATGTGGTGAGAGACACTTAGCTTTGAATTCACTCTAGCTTGTTAACTTGGCATTAGTTGTGTTTTACTTTTATTTCCTTGTAACCAATTCTGACTTTTGTGCCTCATTACTTGTAATCACTTAAAATCTACCTTTTGTAGTGAACAAACTTGTTTTATGGTTTTTATCTAGACAGCTTGTTTGGATTGAAGTATTTGGGAAGCTCCATTTGGGATAACGGGATCTGTGCATATAACTTAGTATTAATAACATGAGAGATTTTATGAGAGCTTGTATTGTCCAGGAGAGAGCTGGGCAGTACAAAATGCACATTTCTGGGGGAAAGTCTGGGACTGGGAATTTGATGATGCTGTTCTACAGCAGTGGTCCCCAACCTTTTTGTGGCCAAGAGCACATTCATGTTTTCAGAAGAGTGTGGCGGGCGCCAACAATTTTTCAATACTTATTTTGTATTTGTACATTAAATAATATGAAAACCATCATATTTAATATTACATAATATATGAATCCATAAGATACAAAAGGTAATTTTACATGTAAAAGGTATTAATTAAATGATTCGACAATTATTCTTTCACCTTACCATATGAATGTGCTCTTTTTTTATTTACCTTTTTTGGGGGGGAGTAGTTCTGGGCAGTGGAGAGGGATCACTGGTGCCCGCAGCCTGGCCTGCCGGGGACAGAGAACTCCGGGGCTGCGGGCGCCTGTGTTCTCTGTCCCCGGCAGGCGCGGGGCTGCGGCTTCTCTCCGCACAGCCCCCCGCCTGCCGGGGACAGAGAACACTGGCGCCTGCAGCCCCGGAGTTCTCTGCAGTAGTGTAGCCAGGTCTTGAGCACAGGGGGAGCGGGGCTATAAAAAGGCGCCTTCCCCTCCCCCTCCCCCATACTCACCCTGGGACGCTTTAAAGGGCCCGGGGCTCCAGCCGCTGCGGAGCCCCAGGACCTTTAAAATGCCGCTGCCGGAGCTCCCCAGCGGCACGAGCAGCTGGCAGGGCCGGCGCACCCACTAGGCAACCCTAGGCAGTCGCCTAGGGCGCCAAGATTTGGGGGGCGGCGGGCAGCTGCCCGCTGACTCCCCGCTCATTGGCTGAGCTGCTGAGCGGAGAGACAAGGGGCAGCTTGCCGTGGCTGCTCCTTGTCTCCCCGCTAAGCTGCTGAGCGGGGAGACAAGGGGCGGCTTGCCGTGGCTGCCCCTTGTCTCCCTGCTAAGCGGAGAGACAAGGGGCGGCTTGCCCTGGCTGGCTGCTCCTTGTCTCTCCGCTCAGCAGCTCAGCGGGGAGACAAGGGGCGGCTCGCTGCGGCTGCCCCTTGTCTCCCTGCTAAGCTGCTGAGTGGGGAGACAAGGGGCGGCTTGCCCTGGCTGGCTGCTCCTTGTCTCTCCGCTCAGCAGCTCAGCGGGGAGACAAGGGGCGGCTCGCTGCGGCTGCCCCTTGTCTCCCTGCTAAGCTGCTGAGTGGGGAGACAAGGGGCGGCTTGCCCTGGCTGGCTGCTTCTTGTCTCTCCGCTCAGCAGCTCAGCAGGGAGACAAGGGGCGGCTCGCTGCGGCTGCCCCTTGTCTCCCTGCTAAGCTGCTGAGTGGGGAGACAAGGGACGGCTTGCCCTGGCTGGCTGCTCCATGTCTCCCCGCTGAGCTGCTGAACGGGGAGACAAGGGGCGGCTTGCCGGGGATGTGGGCGCCAGTGTTCTCTGTCCCCGGCAGGCCGGGGCAGCGTGGAGAGAGAAGCCGCAGCCCCGCGCCTGCCAGGGACAGAGATCACCGGTGCCCACAGGCCGGCCTGCCGGGGACAGAGAACTCCGGGGCTGCGGGCGCCTGTTTTCTCTGTCCCCGGCAGGCGCGGGGCTGCGGCTTCTCTCCGCGCTGCCCCGGCCTGCCGGGGACAGAGATCACCGGCGCCCGCAGCCCCAGAGTTCTCTGTCCCCGGCAGGCCGGGGCAGCATGGAGAGAAGCCGCAGCCCCGCGCCTGCCAGGGACAGAGATCACCGGCGCCCACAGCCCGGCCTGCCGGGGACAGAGAACTCTGGGGCTGCGGGTGCCGGTCTTCTCTGTCCCCGGCAGGCGCGGGGCTGCAGCTTCTCTTCGCGCTGCCCCGGCCTGCCGGGGACAGAGATCACCGGCACGGGCGCCCATAAATGCCCCGGCGGGCGCCATGGCACCCGCGGGCACCGTGTTGGGGACCACTGTTCTACAGTTTAATTAATGAGTGGCTGGTTATAGCACTCATACAATACAACTGGGAGGCTGTAGGCTGTGCAAGAGCAGACCGGGAGTGGTAGCTCTCATAGCAAAGCAGTGTAAAAGACACACCAGGTTGAAGAAGTGAGGGGACACAGATTGTACCCTCGGTAATGTCACAGTACCTTAGACAACATATGTGAGAGCCAAAAACAAAAAGGTTGAAAAATGTCATACTCCAATTTATCTGCGACCTCTCCCTGCACTGCTATCGCCCTGAAAGGTTCAAAACCAGAGAGCTTCTTCAAGCTCTTCTCTTGATGTTAAGGATTATAAAGTCACTGTATCAGGAATGGAAAATAATACAATGTGATTAATCACACGTAAAAACTGAACTTGGATGGCAATATGCACAATCAGTCCACAAAATAAAATCTGAAGATTTTATTGAGTAAATTTGGATAATGAATAAATTTGATAAAACTGCTATATGATTGCAGATATTCCAAGAGCAGAGGGAGAGAGGCTAAATTAATCAAATAAATGATTCACTCAACCACATAAATAGGATCACTTGACATTAATATTGTCTCACTTAAAAGGGGGAAGAGAGATACCTTTTATAATAAGCCATTCTCTGCTCATTCCAAAGAACTCATCAGGTTTATCAGAAAAATACATTGAACTTTCCTCCAAGATGTTGAAATGATTGAAGAGCTGGAGCTGGATAATTTGTTTAAGAAAAGTCTCAACAATCAATCAATTCTTAACTCTTATAATGTGTTTTTCAGCCATAGATCTCAAAATGTTTATAGAGGAGATAAGTATCATTATCCCCATGTTACAGATTTGTACAGTGGTTAGAAAATGACTAGGAACTATAGAATCTAGTCCAACTGTGCTTACCATGACACTGACTCATCTTCGGCATGACATTTAACCTCTTTCAGGGCTTGTCTACATAGTGAGATAATGTGCTTTAGAGGGGTGTGGCTTCTCAAGTGCACTAATGTGCTGCACATTAATTGGTCTGTGTAAACTACTGTAATGTAGTGTTGTTTAAAATAGCACTATATTAACGCGCACTAAAGAACCTTTACCGTGCATTAGCACGGTCTACATGGACCAATTAATGTGCAACACTTTAGTATGCTTTAGAATCACACTCCATATAGCACTTTACCCCAAATGTCGCCAATTCCTTACTGTCTTCTCTTAGTTTCCCAATTAATAAAATGGAGATAATATTTTAACTGCACCAGGGTGTTGTGAGGCTTAATTGACGTGTGTCAAATGCTGCGAGATCCACAGGTGAGAGTTGTAGTGTGGGCAACATATACAATATACACCCCGTATGGTTATCTAAATAAAATTTTCCAATAATAAAAGACAACATGAAGAGCAACTAAGTCTCATTAGTTCTCTCAAGAGAAGAGAGTATTGTAGTTTTTGCTTCTCCTTGAAGATGAGATATAGCAAAAATAACTACTGCCGTGACCATTTTTACCTACAATATTGAAAATTCTCTCAATACACACAGAATATAAGAAGTGTGCCTAATTCGGCAGAAATATTGCAATTTGTCAAAATATCTACAATTCTGTTCCCTACAGTCTACAAGCAGTAATTTCGCAGTAAATCTTTTGCTACATTTCTACCAGATGATAGGAAAACAATGTAATTTAAGAAAGAAAAACTTGTAGCACCTTAGAAACTAACAAATGTATTTCAGCATAAGCTTTCGTGGGTTAATACCCACTTCATCGGATGCATGGAATCATGCATCCGATGAAGTGGGTATTAATCCACGAAAGCTTATGCTGAAATAAATGTGTTAGTCTCTAAGGTGCTACAAGTTTTTCTTTCTTATTTTCGTTTTGCTGACACAGACTAACACGGCTACTACACTGAAACCTAATGTAATTTAAGGTAAGGAAAGGTCATTGTGACAGGGCTACAAGAGCAATGCAATAATGAAGTAGTAATATTGGTGCCAATTGGGTAATTTTCTTTCCACTGGAACAATACTGCTTAGAAGACTCAAGTACTATTAGAACAGAAGCTACTGAACTTTTTCTTAGAAATGTATCGATTAAGATAATAACACTTCAGCCTCAAAACACAGAGCAGAAAATATTATAGACAGATCAGGTTTTTTTCTGTGTGGTATGAAGCTAAAAGGATAAGATTGCTCAAGGAACTAGCTTTCAACACTGTAGACCCAGGGCCAAGTTCACAGCTGATGTAAGAAGATACCATTCCATTAGTGTCAGCAGAGATGCACTGTTTTACATCAGCAATGAATTTGGCCCACTGTTTCAAATTCTCAGATGCAAAGTGTGACAATCAGGGTCTAGACACCACCAGGGGAGAACAGAAGGTTTAAACCCAAAAAACAAGCAGTTAAATCAACTTATTGCATATTATGTCATTGTACTATAAAAATATATCGAGTATGGTCCTTTATGAAAGCTTGTAATGTTCTGCACTTGACAGTCATTATGAGAGATGTATATAACCCATGGTTATGAATTTATATATTCCAGCATGTAGAAAACTGCTCTCAGCAGGGTGGTGAGCAGTCAAGCAAGTGGCGGGGGTAGGGGGCACCTCCCAAGCCAGGTGTTTACACAAAACCAAGTTCAAGTAACTATCCATTGCCCAGCCCAGGAAAAGACAATGATGGACCATTAGAGACAACTGGAAAGACACTGAGACAACTGAAATGGAAAAGAACATCTCAGCTGTCAAGTCAAGAGAGAATTTCCCCATTCTGAATAACCATGAGTCACCATGGACTAAGGGTAAAAACCAGAGGCTGGCCCGTGGCAGCTCACTCAGGCTCACAGGGCTCAGGTTAAGAGGCTGTTTAATTGCAGTAGAGACATTCAGGCTCCGTCTGGAGACAGGGCTCTAGACTCTGCGAGGCGGGAGGATCCCAGAGCTCAGGCTGCAGCCCGGCACCCAAACATCTACACTACCTAAGAACAGCCATACTGAGTCAGACCAATGGTCCTTCTAGCCCAGTATCCTGTCTTATGACAGTCGCCAATGCCGTGTGCTTCAGAGGGAATGAACAGAACAGGCAGTCGTTGAGGGATCTATCCCATCATCCACTCCAAGCTTCTGCCAATCAGAGGCTAGGGAGAGACCGAGCATAGGGTTGCATCCCTGACCATTCTGGCTAATAGCCATTGATAGATTTATCCTCCATGAACTTATCTCATTCTTATTTAACCTGTTATAGTTTGGCATTCACAACATCCTCTGGCAATGGAGTTCCACAGGTAGATGGTGCATTGTGTGAAAAAGTACTTCCTTATGTTTGTTTTAAACCTGCTGCCTATTAATTTCATTGAGTGACCTCTGGTTCTTATATTAAGGGAAGGGGTAAATAACACTTCCTTGTTCACCTTCTCTACATCATTCGTAATTTTATAGATCTCTATCATACCCCGCCTTTCCAAATTGAAAAATCCCAGCCTTTTTAATCTTTCCTCATATGGAAGCTGTTCCATATCCTTAATCATTTTTGTTTCCCTTCTTTGTAGCTTTTCCAATTCTAATATATATTTTTTGAGATCGGGTGACCAGAACTGCATGCAGTATTCAAGGTGTAGGTGTATTGTGCCTTTATACAGTGGCACTATGGTATTTTCTGTCTTCTTATCTATCCCTTTCCTAATGGTTTCTAACATTCTGTTCGCTTTTTTGACTGCTGTGCACATTGAGTGGATGTTTTCAGAGAACTATCCACAATGACTCCAAGATCTCTTTCTTGAGTGGCAAAAGCTAATTTAGATCTCATCATTTTGTATGTATTGTTGGGATTATGTTTTCCAATGTGCATTATTTTGCATTTATCAGCACTGAATTTCATCTGTCATTTTGTTGCCCAGTCACCCAGTTTTGAGAGATCTCTTTGTAACTCTTTACAGCTTTTGTTGGACTCAACTATCTTGGACTTAGCCCAAGCCCTTGCAAGCCCAAGTCAGTTGGCACTGGCGTGCCATGGGTGTCTAACTGCAGTGTGGACATACCCTAAGAGGGGCAGGGGGAGGAAAAAGCCTTCTAGAAGCAGGCTTGTAACTGAGGATTTTTTTATTCAGAACCCAGGGCCCAATTTTTGGGCAAAAGGCTGTCCATGAATGCTGGATCCCTCCTATAGCTACAAGGTATGATGGGAAACTATTTTAAGGCAGTAGGTAGCTAATTATAATTATTTTTGGTGTAACTTGTATACATTTGCTTTCCCTGATGGTTTCATCTATGAATCTGTGTTTTTTTCTATTAAATAAGCTTTTTGTTTATTTTCATCCCAAGAAGGTCTGTGTGTGCAAGCCATGTGGAACGTGTAAGCTGGTACACCCAAAAAAGTATGAATGTCATTTGAGTCTAGTCTCCATTTCTCATCAAAAAGGCACTGCACCCCTGGCTATCACTATACGTCCCTGCCCAAAATAGCTAGGAGATTAGTACACAAATCTGTGCACAGAAGCTTGTGCCAACTTTCACTATGATTGGCTTAAGACTGTGCTAGTGGTCACCCATTTCTATTAGCACTAAAGTTGCCTACACACTTATTTTGGAAATGGTTAAACAGAAGACACTCCATGGGATAAACTGAGCCTTCTCTCCAATACTATACATGATATTTGCACCACAAAGTACCACAATTACTCAGAAAAGTCTGGGGTACAATGGGTGTCCAACTACTAGCTTGCGTTGGCTAAAAAATGTTTAACTGTACTAGATTGGGTCTAAAAGAACTAGCATGCCACAAAATGACAAACTCACACTCCTCCCCCAACATTTCATATAGACATTTCTTTGAACCAATGGTATTTCTGATTAGAGGAGTTACAGAGAAAATGAAGGTACAGTATATGTCCCCTTCAGCATGTAGTCCTTCTACAGCTGTAAACATCACCTTCATTTTGTCTGGGTTAGGATTCAATTTCATCCAGGCAATGGAAAACAAAGATGCTGTGCACCCTCATTTTGTCATAGACACTGAGCTGCATGGTGTCTGTATTATGTCACCATAGCCCAAATCACCTCACTAACTCTCCCAAGCGGCTTAACATGCACCTTGTGCATGGTGGTGCATGCACCTTGTGCAGACTAGAACCCTGCCCCCGAAGGATTTAAGGCAGATAAGTGATTGTTCAAAATCTCCCTCTCTGATAGCTTAGAAAGAAACCATCACAGGAGTATGCCCATCTACCTCACCAAAATAAAGGTGACAGGACAAGCAAAGGTCAAAATCAAGTCAGCATAACCTGGTTATCAACAGTATCAAGACTGCTGATAGACTTAAAACAATTAGCACTGACATCTGTCATATCTCTGTTACTAGGAGATCAAAGGATGAAATCCCTGCAGTCTCCCTGCTTTCCTAGGCCCAAAACAGAACTGAAAGAAATCAAGGAAACCAGAAGAGTCCACAAGATTAAGCTTGCTTGGTAAGAAGAACTCACTTTACAGAGATCAGTAAATGTTTAATGCTAGCTGAACCAATCATATTTGCACTGAATTAAAGACTGAAAGTTCTAGTTCAAAATTGCAGGCAGCAAAGAGAAATCCTAAGAGCAAAGAAATTAAGATCACTAATACTAGAATACTAAAAACTCATATGTGATCAGAAAAATCAAACTGATGACACACAGAACCAATGTCATGTTGATAAGGACTTCCCCTTACCTTCAGACGAAACATTTATAGTTTTGTTTGTGATAAAATAAGAGGTGCTGGAAATGAATAATGCTGTATGTGCCTCTGTATTGTGTCACGGCACATCATAGAGATCAACCATGAAAGTGCTCCGTTCCCCTCTCCACCCCCACAGTACTCCTGGAATGAAAAACACTTATAAATAACAAATGCAGTTTTAAAATCCAATGTGGGAAACCAAGTTTTGTTTTCAGGGATGAGGGAGTATTTCATTCAGATTAGTCACACTCTTCTATGAAATGGAGAGACTTTTAACAGTCTGGAAATAAGAATGACAAGTAAGGACTTTGAGTTGCTTTGTCCTGTCAAGATGAAAGTCTGTTGTGAAGAACATTCAAACCTACAAATATCTCCTGTCCTAACATAATTTACAGTACCCCTGAATAAAAACACGACCACAACCAATTAGTGGAAGAAACCACCTGAGGAGTTCGACTTGCTCTTTTTCCCTTTACAAAAAGTTACTTGCTTGGAGCAAAGTGTTTGCGTGACACTAAGTCCCCTGTGCCAGTTCTTCAGCTGGTGTAAATTGGTGTAGCTTAGCTGAAGTCAATAGAATTATGCAGATTTACACCTGCTGAGAATATGGCCCCATGTCTTTATACTGCAATTCTTGTTTGCAATTATTCTGGCTGTGAAGAGCTCTGTGTAAGCTTGAAAGCTTGTCTCTCACCAACAGAAGTTCGTCCAATAAAAAAATATTACCTCACTCACCGTGTGTCTCTAATATCCTAGGACTGACATGGCTACAACACTGAATACAATGATGAAAAATTATTGTCAGACCGCAGGTATAATGGGCCGCAGGTATAATAGGCCAGGGAGGCTGTCTCCAGACGCTTGGGCTGTGGTGGCCCCACCTGCATTCCACCTCTTACCCTCCCTACTCCGCCCCTTTCCCAAGGCCCCCACCACCCGCCGCTGCGTGGTGAGTTCCTCCTCTCCTCTACTCCACCTCCCTCCTTTGCGAGACCCCCACCGCCCGTGTCCCTCCTCTCCTCATCCCCTGCCCCCACGAGATCCCTTTCCCCACCAGCCACTCACTGGGTCCCTCCTCACACCGCAACAGCTGCAGGGGATGGGGGTGGAGGAGAGGAGGGACACAGCAAGCGGCAGTGGGAAGGCTGAGCAGTGGCAGGGCCTGGAGCAGAGTGGAGGTGGAGTGTGGGAGGAAGAGACGGGACAGGGACCTAGCCTCCCCCCAGGGGAAACTTCACCTGCCACCCATGCTCTCTGCAGAAATGCTGATATTGGGAGGTGGGGGCAGGGTGTGACTATTAACGTACAAGGAAACTTGCCAAGTTTTGTACACTTAAGCAGAAGGAGAGCAAAAGTTAGGATGACCAACATTTCAGGAAAGAGACTGGCTGGATGAGTTCTGGTGGTGACTTTGTCACTAGATTTTGCAACGGATTTTAGAGGGAGACTGAAGGACTGATCACAACAATGTCTATGCCCAAATTAGGGTTAAAGTATAAATACAGATTAAGGTAGGGATGGGGTTGTATTTCTTTTGATATCACCTGTGTGTCTGCAAATCAGGAACATCCCTTGTTTTCGAGGCATGTCCCAATGTCACTGTCAGTTTTACAAATTACAGTTTGCTTTCTACAGTTTGCGTGAACCTCATTTTTGTGTCTTTTGTTCTTTCTATAACATACGGAATATGAAGGAATTGCCGTGGGGTCCATCTAGCTCTGTTTAACAAGCACATACAACATGCAAAGCCTACCTAATACCGAAACACTGCTACTCTTGGTAGGACTCTAGTGGCTAATAGAGGGCTCACAAATTATTTAAGGGGATACTACCCAGTTCCCACAAACTTCACCCATGGACTAGCCACCTGAAATTGCTGCTTGCCAGAATTGACAAAGGGCTGGCTGAGCATGCATACACCCAAGGAAATCACCTTATCAGGTTTATCACATGTTGATACCCTACCCCCTTGCTAGCAACCTCCCCTCTTTCCACATCCTTTAAGGGAACAAGCCCTCCACCAGATATAGAGACAAATCCACTGGATGACTGTGAAAGTGAGGGAAGCAAGTGGATGTTATGAGCTTTCATAAAGAGGTGCACAAAGGAAGCCATTTTCAGTAAACCACCACCACCTTTACTGGTCCTACGAAATCCATAAATAATGCTACCTATTTTTAAGTGCTATCAACTAGCACATTTTCTATTTATTATTTACACATATACAGACACAGAGCACTCTTGTAAGACTGGGGGTGGATGGATTGCATGAACAAGAACAGTAAGCAGTGGGTAACCTTTTTCTTTCTCACTTTCCTTTGTAAACCTTCTTGATGGACACCAAAGCTGTCCCCTATATGCCCTCAACACCACCTCATCCCAGGATAGGAGTGCTGATTTTTCACTTTCAAAATCTGATCACTCTAGATAGCACCAGCCTGCTGCTTCCCCTTTTGAAGGCACTCTTATTGAAAAGCTTATCCGGTTATGTGTAATTACCCATTTTCTTTATGATTACATTATTTAGATTCCACCACAGGTCACAGACCATGACTCTCCAAAGTCCTTCTGTAAGATACTTCACTATGAAGATATTTTGATTACCATTTAAAATCATGTTTTGACCCGAGAGAGGGACAGTAATGAATTATACTATAAATAGGCTGGCCAAGATGCCATCTGTAAGTTAACCCTAAAGTAACCTGTGGATACCAGCAACAACAAGAATTGTTCTCACAAATGCTGCACAGAATTAGATGGGAATTCTGCAGAGATTTTTAAGTCTGGTTAACCAATATCTTACACCCTCTACCTAAAGTCCCAGTAAAATGAGCACACTTAAAAAAAAGACACCGTAAAACAGAAAAGGTCATTGCATAAAATAACCAGTGAAAAACAACAAACTAATAACAAAAAGGTCATTTAACAAGAAAGCAACTGCAGGAGAATCACAAGCAGGAAAAACAAATGAGCAGATGAAGAAGGTATCAAACAAGCCATCAAGGAGAAGAACACAAGGTTCATCCTTTCCCAAAAATTATTCAGTCACTTCTCTTAAAACAGTTACAGTGAATTAGATACAAAGTCTCCTACTACATGGAACTCACAGCCATAAACCCTTCATATTTCTATGGTATTGGTGTTGGCCAGCAGGGGTAAGGACCCCAGTCTGGGGATATTAACAACGTGTCTGCTTAGGGCTGGTCTACACTAGCCCCGAAATTCGAAGTAAGATATGCGACTTCAGCTACGTGAATAACGTAGCTGAAGTCGAAGTATCTTATTTCGAACTTAAAAGTACTCACCCTGGTCCACACGGAGCAGGATTACCAGCGTCGACGGGGGAGCACTTCCTGGTTCGATTTATCGCGTCTAGACAAGATGCGATAAATCGAACCCAGAACATCGATCCGTCGCCTCCGATGCAGCGGGTAAGTGTAGACCTACCCTTAGAGTCGGCCAGAGAAGCTCCACAAGTGTATGGGAACAGCTGGGGAGGACACATGGCCAGAACATCTTGGAGATGATTCAGTATAAACCTAAAGTAGCTCCCACCAGTAAGGCTCCTAGGGTAGTTTAAAGCTCCCCAAGCACAGGTGACCTCATTGAGTTGAATCACCCCCCGGATATTGTCAAAATATCAACAGGATGATAGAATGCGAAGTAGAGAAAAGAAAATGAATATTACTATAGTAAAGTTAGCGTTCTAATGTTTAGTTTGGGAATCTCCCACCAGTCTCATCCTAAAGCACATGTGGATTCTCAGTGTCTAATGTTAAATATAGTTCTGAGCTGTGCTCAAACAACAGTGCTTACTCGACAAGCAGAAAATCTGCTTCCACTCACTACCCCATATCTCTTTGAAAATGTGCGTAGTGCCATTGCCAGATAACAGACACTCCGCTCAAGAGTAAATTTAACAGCATCTTCATTTTTCTTTCCCTCCTTCTCACCCTTCACCACAAGAAGTGTTATCTTGAAAATGCCTTTTTTTCTAAATGGATCCCCCGCCCCCCCTCCCCCCCCTTGTATACTCTTGTGACTGGTTAGATGTTGGAATGATATCGGCAGATCCTTTGCAAGATTCCCCATTCGGCTGTCAATGCACTAAAAAGTCTACCCTGGAGTATGTTCCAGGGCCACTGTGAGGCTAAATGATGAGATTATGACTATTGTGAACTAGTAATTAGGATGGAAGGTCAAACCTTACATTTGCTTGTGAACGCTGTCTGAATTAGAACCCATGTCTCCCAGACATGAAAAGCCCTAATCCAGAGTCCACAACTGCCTCTCAGTTATAAATTGCGCAGCACACTTTAGAAAATTACAACAGTTTAAACTGAATTTTGCCACAAATGGTCTTAATCTGTAGATCACATTTTTAGTTAAAAGCCAGGCTGGCAGAACAAAATACACACTGCTAAAGCAGACACTTGAACATATACCTGATTAAAAATTGCTACTCACAAAGCAGGAGAATGGTGATGGGGTAGAGATCAAACCTCCTGCAAAATATTTAAACTAAATCCTCTGCATACAGTTAGCATGTTTGGACTGTCATCATCCTTGAGACTGCATTTATGAGGATCACAAAATAATGGCAAACAGAGGGGAAAAAATAAGGTGTCCTCAAAACATAAACGAAATACAAGTCAGGAGCCTTCAGCTGAAAATTCTCTTTATCAGATTTTAGCTTTATTTGAAATGGGAGTTAAGCTGCTTAGAAATTCTCTCCCCTTGCTGAGCAGACATTTGGCAATCTCAAATATGGAAAATCAAACTCATCTCAGACCAGAGTTTTCATTGCCCCTGGATTTCAATTCAAATTAGTTCTCAAAATTCAAAAAAATTTGAATTTTTTTTCAAAATTCAGCACAGGACATCTTGTCTATGTAAAAAGTGTTATCCCAGACATGCCTTGAAAGAAATGTTGTAAGGAAGTTCTTGTATATTAGCCCTGTTTTTATAAAAAAAATCTAAAGCACTAGCTTACCACATTTAATCATATCCTGGAAAAAGGAGAAAATCACTACTCCATCTGCAAGGAGTTCTTCAGATCTCTCTTGACTGAAACTAATCAGCTGTATGAGTAACCTATTTATGTAATTTGCAACTACCAAAACCTTTAAAAAAAAAGATTTAGAAGAAAGAAAAACCTGCCTCCCAGGTTGCTGTGACAACTTAAAACAACAATATTTAAAAACAAAATAAAATAGGTGGTGTTAAATGCCTCATTGAGAGAAGCTGCAATAACCTTCATGACTAGATGGAGAAGTTAGAAAAGATGGTTTCAAAATGGCCAATGTGTCATGTCTGGGGAAAGAACGCCCTTGTTAGATCAACCCCATAACAAAAAAAATAAGGTTCAATTCCCCTCTAGATAGGGGTTCTAGAACAATCTCTATGGTTGGGGTGCTGGGACCCACTGAACCAAACTGTAACCCTTGTATATGATGGAAATCACTTCAAGCAGCACTTCCAGCACCCCTAGTTCTAGCAACTATGCCTCTAGAGTTGAAAAAAACATAGCGGAGACTCCTCTACTAGCAGACTAAAGCCACTATTTTGCCAGAGAATTCAAGTTCCTATCAACACAGCGTTAAGGCATCTTCAGTGGATTTAATCAAAAAGTTAACCCAACATACTACTATTTTTTTCTCATGACTGGAAGATATGAGAGAAGGTTATTTTTAAACTAAACCTGGCTATAGCCCAGGTTTCTAAGAGTACCGCTACTCTGCGCGCTCCTTACAGAGACATGTATAGTACACACACTGCACACACCCCTCACACAGGTATAAATAGCAGTGGAGGTGGTGAGGCACTGCTTAGGCGAGTAAAGACATGGCTGAACCCTTCGAGTATATAGTCTACATGACTCTCTACACACCCTCCCCTGACTACACGGCTATTTTTAGCAGTGGAATATCCTGCTGCCTCCCCCTGACAGAGCTTTTCACTGACACATGTAGCTACATGTAGCCTTGGACGCACACAAATTCAAATTAACAAAAGCTTCTGACAGAAAGCTTTTATATGTAGTCTAAGTGAGAGTATAGTTCAAAATCACTCCCGCCCTTTTTCCCAACACGTATTCAAAATAAGTAGTGCTGATATTTGAGCTGATGCCGGATTTCCATGATCTCTCAGAAATATTAGCCCAGCTATACAATTTGGAACATAAAACAGTCCAGCTGAACATGTGTCTTTGTAACACACTGGCCTAGTGATAAGATCCTGACACCATCTAGTGGCAGGCCCCAGTGACTATGCGACACCCCATCTTCTCATAGGTAACAGACCTCTCCTATAGCAGAGCTCTGTGTATTTGGGGCCGAAAGTTCAAATCCCTGCTGACATTTATGGTGTCCATAGTACAAGTGGCCACAATTCATTTACACTTGGAGAAAGACTTTAGGTCAAAATGCTTGAATTTCCATATGGATTCATAAGTATGTACTCAAATACGCAAAACAGCAGCAGTTTGTTATTGATTTCAATAGGAGCTGCAAGTGCTCAGCTACCTTGAGAATCAGGTCACTTTTATTTAGGCGCTTGAATGTGGATTTAAGTGCTTTATTTTAGGCACCCACATATGAAAATGTTACACCTTATTTTCCCCTTATATAAACTTCTCCTACATCTCCACATAGGTCTCATATCGGAGCAATTATCCTCCCACAGGAGCATGAAAGCTTCTCCCTTTCACAGAGCCCAGCTAGCATGGCCCCTGCTTTGCCATCAAGAGTCACTGCGGAGTTAAATGGTGCTCAACCTACTCCCCTTGTACCACTTCACCTCCATAACCTTCTCAACTCCTGATGCCTTGAGCAGCAGGAGACAGAGTGTGGGTTTCAGAACTGAGTTGCCACACAGGGCCTCATCTCATTTACCTCCATGCCACTGAGATGACCTCCTTTCTGCTTCTTCTTATCTATCAGAGAAATTTACAACACATCAAAAGGGAGAGGCACAGGCTAGCAATTGCAAGAGGCCTTTTTTCCGCAGTAGAACAATGGTGTATTCTATAATTAAGGAGGAAAGATTTCAAGCTCCATAATAAGATAAACATGCAAGACCATATTAAGCTCTGGCCAGCTACCCGTTGGTGATTGCTATTGTGGACATGCTCCACTCATTTATTTCAGACTAATTTAATTGACAATGCTGGTGAATGAGCGGGTATAGGTAGCGTTAGCTTTCAGACAAGAGGAGCTCCTCATTCAGTGCACCCCAGTTAATTATAACCTGACATTTCTGCTGGGGGGGAACGGGCAGGAGCTGATGAGGGGGGCTGCCAATGGATGCTCTAGCCCCAGAACACCCACGGAGTCGGTGCCTATGACCACAATATACTCTTCCAGCAAATCAGAACTATGCTCACACAAGGTGCGCAATATTAATTTATTAAATGAATGTAAACATTAATTAAAAGCAAAAAATCAGTAGTTCAGTTATGAAAACATAGTTTCTTCTCTCCCTCCAACAGTTTAAATCATTCCCCCATCCCCAACACACACACCTTCATCTATAAAGCTGCACGCCGATGGAGATTTCATATTACTAAAAATCCATATTGTGCACTCTCACTGCAGGGGGATAATCAGTATTCCAACAAACCCCCTTCCACTCTGCAATGCCACTAATGTAGGGCCTCATAGAAAGGAGCATTTCCTTTAAATTGGTCTTGTTCATCACTTGAGAGTGAGGGTCTGTAGTTGATGCACAGAAGTGGGGCTGGGGAGAGCTGGGTTCTATGCCTGGCTCACACCCAGATTTCCTGGGTGACCTTGTGCTCGTCACAGGCTCTGAGTGGATCCATTTCCCCAACAGTACAATAGGGGTTTTCCCTCCCTGCTTCACTGGAGTCTTGCAAGGCATAGTAGAGGGCTTTGAGGTGCTCGGCTAGAAATATGCAGTACTTCCATAGAGATTATTTGTAATGGCAAATTCATTTACAGACGTGTTAAAACAATTGTGCCTTGATTTTCAGAGGTGCTGAGCACCCTCAGCTCCCATCAACTTCAAGTGGTGTTGGAGAGCTCAGCAAATCTGAAAAGCAGGCTCCAAATGAGCGGTTGGCCCCAGCAAGAAGATGAGAAAAATCAACGACATCCTTAAACTTGGCTCCTCACCGGTAAAGATAGTTGACTAAAAAAGGTCATTTCTATTTGTAAATGGACTGCTCAATAAGGCCACTCTCAAAGAACTGTAGTAGATGGTGGCCAATGTCTTTTAGACATACTTGAGTCTATTAAATACTTAATTCTCAAGGTGATATATTTATGGTAATAAACCTCAAGACTAGACAAAAGGGAGGGAAAGGCATGGCATCATTGCTCAGAGTGCGGCAATGCCGAATGGAAAATTTGTTGACCACCGATTTCCTTTCTGGGCATGCCCTATCCCCATTCTGAGATATCTGGACCAAGCCTCTCCCAGGAAATACTGGAAGAAGCTTGGATATATGCATAGAATTCTGGGACATGTCCCTTCCATGTGCACGCCAGATGAGTACCTCCCAAATGCTGAAACACTAAATATTTATCAATGGATTAAAAATGAGTAGATAGTTACACCTTATTCACCTTTATTGGCCATAGACCTAGACCCAGAAGTTGCCATTGCAGAAGAACTCAGTTGGGCAGACCAGGGCAAGAGGTCATTCCCAGAAAGGGAAACATATCAGGTAACAAATTTTCCATCTAGAACATGAAATCTCTCCCAGATCAAGATACCTGGGATGTAGCAAGAAAGAAGGAAAACTTAGTTGGAAAGGAGAGAGATTTTGGACAGAAGAGTGTTCCCCATTCCCTAAAAATAACAGTATTAATCTATGCACTTGAACAGAAGAACTAGGGGCTGCAGGTAAAGTTGGGCTGATGACACTTGGTTCCATGACACTTCAGTGTTTGGATCTTCTCAAAATTTTACTTTCTCTAGAAGACTCTGGCTTTCTCTTGGTCTACCTCAACTCCTAGGTGGAGAATCCTGTGATAGCTCTTCTTTAGGTTTATAGTAAACCCATGTGCCTGGAGGGGGTTCTTTGGGTCACGTTCTCTGAGTTTTACAGGGACAATATTCTAATGAGGAAACCATCTAAGGACAGATATAGGTGAATCCCTAGACTCCCCAAACAAACTATCGTCACTACTGGTTCCGATGTGAGCACTCGAAGGGCAGAGAACAAGCCAAAGTGTAAATGTTTTATAATGATAGTGGTGATTTCCATAGGCAAACTGAAGAAACTACCAATGACAGGACTTGTTTGGAACATGTCCCTTTACCACCTAGCAAACAGTTGTGAGCCCTTTGGCAATGTGTGTCTCCATTCCCCTCTAGTAGCATCAGATCCCATTAATCTCCAAGGTGTCCTGGAGAGATTACAGTGATAGCGGAGGGTAGAGGGCTCCCTCACTGATCCGTTCACCCTCTTGATGTTTAAACCTGAAGCTGCCTCCCCCATATCCATCTGTCAGAAGTCAGTTAGAATCAGGTGTCTGGGGAAGCGGGATATCCTGCCCCAGGTTTATTTCTCTACAGTGAATCAGGCCCACTTGCAATCATATTGACTGTTCAGACTGAAAGGCGGGATTGGATCTGTTCTCTGATGTGGGTTTCCCTTTGCTGCCTCTCTGATTTAGGATTATCATAGTCTGAAGCCAAGAGTTCCCTTGTTTGGGGGAGGATCTAGCAATTGCTGAAGTAGATAAAAACTTTGCTTCCATTGTATGTCACCCTGTTGTTTTGAGGGGTTTTTTGTATTCTTTTTGCAGGGTGCGTGGTCAATCCCAACTAAGAACTAGTCTCTTTTCATGCCCCTCTTGGGTTACAGCCTGTGATGGGAAGAATCTTGTGCTCAAAGACTCCTCATCATCACATGTATAACTGGAGAGGTAGTGTAGGGATACACCACTAAGAGATCCCAGATCTTACAATTAGGAAGAGGGAGAGTCTGACAGGATGACTGATTGCTTTTCCACAGACAATTACCCACTTAAGAACTGGGGGTGGGACCTAGAGCTTTTCCCTTAAAAGGTGGATTGAAATGGGAATTACACTTGAAGAGAGGACAGAAGGTCTTGTGGTTCAGGTTCTGCACTGGAAGCAGGACATCTAGGTACTATTCCCAGCATTACTAGTGACTTCTTGTGTGACCTTGAGCAAGTCAATCTCTTCAGGACTCAGTTATAACTCTGTAAAATGAGGTAAATAATATTTTCTCCCATTCTTGATCCGTCTTGTCTATTTAGATTGTAAATTCTTCAGGTCAGGGACAAAACGGTTGCCTCGTAACTGCTGTTCTTCGAGATGTGTTGCTCGTGTCGATTCCATTCTAGGTGTGTGGACGCCCACATGCACCGTTGTCGGAATTTTTTGCCTTAACAGTATCCGTAGGGCTGGCTCTGGCACCCTCTGGAGCCCTGTGCTCATGCACCGGTATCTGAGGCGCTACCGGCCCTACGTCCTCTTAGTTCCTTCTTACCTCCCATGACAGTTGGTCGGAGCACCTTCCTCTTGCGTTTGCAAGTGAAACAGCGGTTTTCTCTGTCTTTCATTATATATAGTTCTCATAGTTAGTGTTCACAGTTGTTATATAGTATTTAGTAGTTAGAATCCCTGTTAGGGGCCTTGTCCCAGGGACTGGGCATACCCTGGTCCCTGGGCTTCAAGCTATGCTCGATCTGCAACAACCCTGTGCCTGTTAGAGACTCACATAGCAGCTGCCTAAAGTGTCTGGGGGAGTCCCACGTGAAAGAATGGTGCAGTATTTGCAAGAACTTTCAGCTAAAGACCGAAAAAGAACGGGACATTCAAGCAAGAAGGAATTGAGAGGGCGTAGGGCCAGCGATGCCTCATAGACTAGCACACGAGTGCAGGGCTCCACAGCTGGCCCTACAAATACTGCTAAAGCAAAAATATCTGACTGTGAACATGGGTGCACGCACACCTAGAATGGAATGGACATGAGCAACCTAGCTCGAAAAACAGCAGTTATGAGGCAACTGTTTTGTCCCTGCCCTGAAGAATTTACAATCTAAACCGACAGGACAGATCAAGAATGGGAGAAAGTATTATTTTCATTCCATTTTTAGGATTCTGTGGTAAGGGACGATTGCAGAGTTAGCTCACCTCCCATCTCTTCCCTCCCAGTACTCCTCCCTCCCTCCTTTCTCCTGTCCCTCAACGTGAGTGGCATACCTTGTTCTTCTCCTAGCATGCAAGAAGCCCAAACTCTTTACCGACGTCATCCAAGGTCCTATGCCCACATCAGAGAACACAGCCACTCTAGGTCACTGCATGAGTCCTTGACCCTGTCCTGCTCATCCATTGCACACTGCCTCACCAATGTTGATTCCTGACCAGCCAGAGAGAACTGCAAGGACCAGCAATAAGGACAGGTGGCTCATAAAAGGAGGATAAATTCCCAGCTGGGAGGAGTTAGGGCCAGTGGGCACATGTCTAGGTAAGATTCCTGACCTGGCATTATTTCCAGGGGCCAGAAACCCAGCATTCTCTTGGCACACATCCCCCATCCAACCATTGGGAACTGGCCAGTGTTTAAAATAAGTAACATGTTAGGATAGGACAAAGAAGGATCCAGGTTAGAGATAAAAAATGTAGAGAGTGTACTTCATATTAATGTGGCATGGAGAACTTTTGGTGAAATCCTGGCCCCGCTTAACACAATGGCAAAACCCTATAGAGCTTAATGGCACCAGGATTTCTTCCTCTGTGTTTAATAGTGGCAGCTAAGGCTAAATTCTATTTTACATGTGCTGTCTGAAGCATCTAGAATGCATTAATAGTAAGCCTAAAAAACAGCCAATTGTATGTAAAAGGTGAGACGTGCCTCATTTTTTCCCAGGTAGTTTTCAATCCTTCATTTACACCTAGATGCTGTATGTGATTTTTAATGCATCCTTCCTCTTTTGGAAAAAAAAAGCGATCTGTTGGTTATTTACTGGATACAAGCCATTTCTATGATTCAGACAATTATGCTTGAGAAACAGAAAAATTATTACACTGCTCTTCTAGCAGACACAATAAACCATTAGTCAAGGTGAAAGGTAGAAGAGGATCTGATACAGATTTAGCAGAAGGAAACAGTATATGGCATTAATGGGCACCTGTGGATAGAGATCTGAAAAATCAAGACATTTTAATGAAGAAACTAGGCAAGACAAAGGGAAGGTAAGAGATTTTCATGGACTCCACTTGTCACTGCTACCATGATACAGTGAATCCTGCAAAACATTTCCAGAGGATGCTTTTCCTAATAAATTCAAAGAGCTAATACTGGAAGGCAGGGAGATGATTCAGATAAAAACTTTGGATTAGAAAAGACAAGTATTAGAAAAGACAAGTGTGTGAAGTGTTGTATTAATAATTTTCCTTTCTGTGTACTTGCTTCTGATTTAGTGTGTTGTTAAGCCTAGAGGAGATGCCGAATTCTTGCAAACTTGACATGGTCTGATATTTTAAAAGCTACTGTATTTATTGCAGTATTTCCATAAGTCCTTTTTAAGTTTAGCCCTCATGAAAGTGAGGAACTACAACAGGAGCCAAACTACACAGACCCAGACTGTGACACCTTTTATTCACATTGGAGTCATACCTTATTCCTTATACAGTCTCACTGAAATCAATGTAAATAATGACATTGCTCACGGAGAGCAGATGAAAACTTTTACCTACAACATCTTTCAAATATACCAACGCACTACAGGGCAGGAGAGCTTTTTCAGCTAAGATTTGAAACAAATTTAAAGAATAATTTCTAGGCATGCTGCACCGGGATCTTCTTAGAAGAACTGGTCAAAAAACATTAGTTGTTTTTGTTGACTTTTTAAAAAAACATTTCTGGTTTTTCAAAGTTTTCCTGTGAAATGTTTGGGTTTATTGCCAAAAAACTGAAACGAAAATATTTTTGTTTTTTCCATTTTTACCAGTGAAGGGGGAGAAAAGGAGAGGATGGACACCCCCCCCTCCCCCCCCCAATTTTTTTTTCTTTGGGAAACCTAAATATTTCAAGTGAACAAAAATGTTCTGTAAAGATTTTTGTCTTAAAAATAATGACATTTCCATTAGAAAATACTTGATGGTAAAATTTTGACCAACTCTACTTCTGAGTCCTTTCTGACACTATTATACTAATTTCTATACAGCCT
Organism: Chelydra serpentina; assembly: GCA_037349315.1. Taxonomy (NCBI): domain Eukaryota; kingdom Metazoa; phylum Chordata; order Testudines; family Chelydridae; genus Chelydra; species Chelydra serpentina. The sequence continues at coordinate 6,521,493 of JBAIAC010000032.1, forward strand.
ATTGTTATGGAACCACTAGATATTTTTCCTGCATACCCAACAAGCACAGAGCTGTTAATTTCACAATTGTATGAAGAAGATTTAAAAATGATTCCTTACCACACAGAGCAAGACCCTCCAATAACTACCTTACCATCTGAGACTGAGCATGTGAGGATTTTTTTTAAACAAGGATCCCATGAATTTATGATCTCTCTGCAATATTCTAAACATGCTAAATTTTCATTTTTAAAAAAATGATCTTTTAATCTTGCAAAGTTACAGACATCACAATGTAAACAACTGTGCCAAGAAAACTGCCTCCAGCCAAACAGCAACACGAGGGAGGGGAGGGGGAGAGGAAGGAAGGCCGTGGAGGGGAATGATTTAAAAGTAAGTTGCTTGTGGTAGTCTCCCCCCCACCCCGCCCCACAATATAATCCTTACACTAAGTATTATAGCTCCATCTACCAGGAATCAAGATGACAAATAACTGACAATTAAAGACCAATACAAAGGCATCTAGATATCTATTAAAATAAAAATTCACAAAAATTCCAGAATAAGCAGAATACTAGTAATGTAGAAATATTTATAGAAGGAAGGGAATGTAATCTAGGAAAACAGAGTGGTTTAGTTATAGGCTACGACATTGGATGGGGAATCAGGAAAACTGGATTCTATTCCCAGCTCTTCCACTGACCTGATCTCAGGCCAGTCTGTTGTATCTCAGGCAAGTCTCTGTTTCCCTTCACACCCTTTGTTGGTCTTCTTTATTTACACTGTAAGCTTGTTGGGGCAGGGACTGTCTCTTGTGTTTGTACAATGCATTGCAAAATAAGGACCTAATCTTAGTTAGAACCTCTAGGTACTACTTATAATATAAATAATATAAATAATATTTTTCATCAACTTTCATAAGGTACCTGCTATTTTGAAAGCAGTCCCACATATCTGTGAGAGAGACAGATTTCTTCTTTGTCCGGATGCCCTTTATAACTCATGCTCCTTGGCATAATTTGCCCTATCAGGCGAGTGTCTAGTCTTGGGATTGGGTTTAAGCGAGCCACTTCAGTCAAAGATCTTTGTTATCTGTCTTTCAGATCCAGCTGTAAGTCTACGTTAGAATTTTTCTGTGCTTCATGTTTTGTATTCTTTTCCTGTTTATCTCAAGGGAATGCCAGTGTCATCCAGAGAAACTTCTGCATCCTTCACTTTTATGTCACAGTGACCATTCCTCCTATCCAATGAGGGATGACTTCAACCTCTGGGGTCAGTCAATACCATTTCCAAAATGAAAGCTGCTGCAGATCAACCAACACAGGGATATTTCCTCCCCAGGTGCCAAGCTTACTGAAATAGTAAGTGCTTTAAGCACAGGCACAGAGATTCAAACCAAACCTTGAATCATTACGTTTCCCCTACAATATAGAAGGGGCCGGTTGAAACATTTCAATTTTTTAAAGTTGCTTTCCTTTCAAAGTGTTTGAAATTTTTCATTTTTCAAGATTTTTTTTGCAGATTTTGGGGATTTTTTCCCTCAAAATTTATCCTAAACATAATCAAAATACTGTGTTTTATTGAAAACTTAGGACTTTAGTAATTGAAAAACAGATACTTTTTCCAGTGTTTTTGATAAAATATAAAAAGCACAAATTTGTGAGAAATAAATTTCAGCAATGTTAAAATAGTTCACACACAAAGTTGTTTGAAAAAATATCCCATTTTCCATCCAAAAAACTGTGATTGTTCTGATAAGGAGTCTTCAGTGGCTTCCATGTTATTTTTAAAAACACCTATGTAACACTGATTGATTGGAAACAATATATGTTGGAAACTGACAACTGATATGCAGAGACTACTTCTAACCCGTTTTCCCAGCCAGCTTGGGACTCCAGAAACTTGCCTTGGTTGAGCCAGACATGCTTGCCTGCTGCAAACACAGACCCAGGTCTGAATCACGTCTCCCAAAAGCTGCAGGCTTAACTGAAAATGGCTTAAGAAGTGCTCCTGCCTCCAACACTCAGATGCCCAACTCTGAATGGGGATCCAAACCCCAAATAAATCCGTTTTACCCTGTCTAAAGCTTATGCAGGGTAAACTCATAAATTGTTCACCCTCTATAACACTGATAGAGAGATATGCACAGCTGTTTTCCCTCCCAGGTATTCATGCATACTCTGAGTTAATTAATAAGTAAAAAGTGATTTTATTAAATACAAAAAGTAGAATTTAAGTGATTCCAAGTAATGACAGAACAAAGTAAATTACCAAACAAAATAAAATAAAACACACAAGTCTATGCCTAATACAGATAAAAATTCACCCTCAGAGATGTCCCAGCAAGCTTCCTTTTACAGACTAGTCTCCTTCTAGTCTGGATCCAGCAATCACTCACACCTCCTGTGGTTACTATCCTTTGTTCCAGTTTCTTTCAGGTATCCTTTGGGGTGGAGAGGCTATCTCTTGAGCCAGCTGAAGACAAAATGGAGGGGTCTCCCAAAGCGTTATAGTTTCTCCTTGTGGGTCTAAACCCCTCCCTACACCTGTGCAGAATTACAGCTACAAAATGGAGTTTTGGAGTCACATGGGCAAGTCACATGTCCATGCATGACTCAGAACTTTACAGGCCAAGCCACATAGCCAGGAAAGCTCAGATGTGGATTGGCGTCTATCAAGGTCTATTGTCAGCTTAAGTGTTTCTTGATTGGGCACTTAACTTGCACATTCCTCTCTAAACAAGCTGATCAAATGCCTTACTAAGGCTACTTAAAATCAAACAAGTATACAGCCAATATTCATCACTCGAATACAAAAATGATACACGCATACAAATAGGATGAATAGATTCAGTAGATCATAACAGAGATGTGTTACATGGCATATGTAGCATAAAACATACGCCAGTTATGTCATATATACATTCATAAGCATATTTCCATAAAGTCTTATGGAGTGCAATGTCACACTAGGATCCTGTTTACAGGTGCTTTTTAAAGGAAAATCTCAAATGGGGGAGGGAGGTAGTATGCAAAAGCATTTTAAACCACCACTCTTGCAATTATTATAAACTGTAACACCACAGATTTCACTTATGTTTTGACAGGCCTGTGCCAGAGAATCTCTCTCAGAAGTGGAAGTTTGTGTGATGGGAGGAAATGCCTGAACGGTACCAGTAGCACTTAGCAAAGCAGGAGAGGAAGGAAGAGGTCTCTGACTGCTGTACAACTGACCTTGGCTCTGCCTGTGGTGTCCTGAGAGAAAACGAAAAATACAAAAGCTAATGGAGGTAATTTGTCAATATGCAGCCATCAGCTTGAGCTGTATGAAGACCATATTCATCATGGGTACACCAAGCCAATGGGGCTCTGAAAGGTACGCCTTCTGCATTCAAATGTCTTTACTTGGTTGATTTTAGTATCTACCACTTCCCTAAAGCGCATGGGGGCCAGGTTCATCCCCTGGGCACACCTTCACAAGATGGGGCTTTCACCCCAGGAAGGGAAGATGGCAGTACAACTGTCATCCTCCCTCGGGTATTCTGCCTGAGGGTAAGCTTTAAAATCCAAACATGGCACCACTGGAAGGTGCCTGGATAAAATGATTTTTCCAAGCGGACCAACCCTCAACCCCTGCTGAGTCGGCTCTTCCTACTTTTGGATCTGCAGGTGCTGTTACCAAGCCTCTTGATAGATCAGGATTACAGGTGGTTTGCATCACTCTGTCCCTAAATTGGTAAGCTTTCTGCGGGTGTATGTGAATTTGGATCTCCACATTTTTCAGATCTAATGGAATACAAAATGTTCTCTTTTCTTACGGATTACTACCAATTGCAAGGGTGAAACCGACCTTCTTATATTCAGCTAGACAGAAACTACAACCAAAATGGGATTATTTCATAACCATGGACATTTTCTGCAGGTTAAATCTTCAGCTGTGTAGTCCTTTGCACCAGATTATTTTAAAAACTACAATAATAATAATTGTACTTTTGTAGATATGATGCTCTGATTGGCTATAGCTCAAAATAGGTCTAAACCAATTGGGACAAGGCAAATCAATAATGTTACAGTGAGTAACTGTCACTCTGTTGTACCAACATCCATCAGATAAAACACTTAATTGTACATCAGTCAATTGATACAAGGGAAATAGAGTCATTGTTAGTATAGAACCACCGGATCAATACCTCCTGTTTCAAGCACAAACATCTCTGCCTGACTCTGACATTAATTACCAATAGATGTCTCAGCATTGATGTATTAGCAAGAGACCATTATCCTGTGACAGGATTTTTGTATCAATGGCATTCTCTTTTAGCCCTTACACTGCTAACCATACCTCTCACCAAAGTTAGGCCTGATCTACACTACAAAGTTAGGTTGATGTAAGCAGCTTTGTGCTTTGACCTACTTGTGCATGTGTTTACACTTCAGTTTTTCTCATACCGATGTAAATGCCCTGCTACAGCGATTCAGTAACACCACCTCCCTGAGTGGCGCTGTACGGAGATTCAGCGTGAGTGTTGGCATTGCATTACTTATGTCAACCCTAAGAGCCCTCCAGCAGCTGTTCCACAATGCCTCAAACATATGAATCCAGAGTTGATCCTAGGCATGTGCCCAACATGTCACTAAAAAATGTCCTGCATGTTTTATCTGCAGCTGCTGCTGTTACGCCCTTAAGGGGTTCCCCCTCCTAACCCATAGAATGCCTGAGCCAGGTAAAGAGGAGAAAGAAGAGAACTTGGATGACATGTTCAATGAGATCTTGCAAGCAAGTGGTGCATCAGACCACAAGCAAAGGGTCTGGAGGGTGAAAATTGCAGAGAACCTGGAGGAGGAAAGAGCGGACAGGAGAAAGGCCCAGGAGTCCCAGCAGTAAAAGGAGAGGGAGTTTCACCAGGACATAATTGAGCTTCTCTGGCAGCAAACAGATGCTGCAGACTTTTGTGGACCTACAGGTTCAACAATCATGGGCTCACCTCCCTTTGAAATCTATGGAGAACTCCAATACAGCACCTCCCTATGCCCTCCTGAACATTCAACATGGCATCAGGGGCCACATCTTTACCCCTGCCACTCCACACCAGATTGTCTAACAACAGCTGGGGAATCCAACACCACTCCCAGATTGCAAACAAATGGCAGGCACACATCCTCAATCAAGGGGGCAGGTATAATTCCTTACCCCATCTTTCAATTGCTTCCTCCACCCTGATAGCATAATCTCAGATTTACCCAGATTGTTTTTTGGAGAGCTAGGCCTCCTCCCTGCCCCAAACACATGAATCCAGAGTTGATCCTAGGCATATGCCCTGCATTTTTTGGGTCCGGATTCTGTCTGCTCTTATCCGCTCCCAGCAGCCCACTGGTCTACTGCAATTCCCAACTTGAAAAATTGACTAAGAAGGGCTCAGCTACCTCTGAGCTGAACCTTCGAACTACCCTCCCCCGCTTTTTTCCCTTCAATTCTTGAATGCACAGAAGCCTTCTGATCTCTCTGAAGTGACAAACTCCCTGGGGCAGCCACTCCTAGCATCTACAAGCAGGGCTTTGGAGCGGAGCCCAGAGCTGGAGCGCGGAGCAGTAGGTTTATGCCCGGAGCTGGAGCGGAGCCGGAGCGGAGCAATTCAAAAATGTGATTGTTCCAAATCCCTGGCTACAATGAACCTTTTGCATCCTATTGGCAAATGGTTACATCCCTGACTTGCCCAGATCCTCTAGCTCAGGGGTCTTAAACACATGGCCCATGGAGCCCTTCCCTGTGGCCCGCCGGGCTCCCCACGCCCCTACCCCTTTAATTTTTGTTGTTGTTGTTTGTTTTTTACTCCCAGGCAGTTCCCGCCACCAGACAGTTGTTCTGGCGGCGAGAACTGCCTGGGGGTAAAAAAACAAAAAAAAACAAAAAAATAAAAATAAAAAAAATGGGGGGGGGCGGGGTGCAGGGAAGAGCTCTGTGGGCCGCATGGGAAGAGCTTCGCAGTTTCTGGGAGGGAGGGGGAGGAGCGGGAAGCCGTGCGCACAGGGGAGGAGACGGAGAAGGGGTGGAGCCTAATGGAAGGGGTGGAGTGGGGGTGGGGCCGGGGGCAGCGAGGGGGCGGGGTCAGTGATGCGGCCCTCGGGCCAATGCACTAGTCCTCATGCGGCGCTCGTGGTAATTTGAGTTTCAGACCCCTGCTCTAGATCAGTGGTTCTCAACCAGGGCTACACATACCCCTGGGAGTTCCCCTGAGATCTTCCAGGGGTTACATCAACTCATCTAGATATTTGCCTAGTTTTACATCAGGCTACATAAAATGCACTAGCGAAGTCAATACAAACTAAAATTTCATACGACTTGTTTATTCTGTTCTATATACTATACATTGAAATGTAAGTACAATATTTATATTTCAATTTATTTATTTTATAATTATATGGGAAAAATGAGAACGTAAGCAATTTTCAGTAATAGTATGCTGACACACTTTTTTTGTATTTTTAGGTCTGATTTTGTAAGCAAGTAGTTTTTAAGTGAGGTGAAACTTGGGGTACGCAAGACAAATCAGACTCCTGAAAGGGGTACAGTAGTTTGGAAAGGCTGAGAATCACTGCTCTAGATGAGGATGTGTTTGGAAGTCTACCATAGGACACATCTCTTAAGACACACAAGATTCTGCAAAACGTATGCCAAGTTCTGAGCTGACTTGAGCCAAAGCCCGTAGAAGTCATTGGAAGTTTTCCAATTGACTTCAATGGGTTTTGGATCAGGTCCTTAATCTGTATGGATTGTATGTATTTCAGGGCAGGGACTGTCTCTTATTATGCATTTGTAAAGCATCTAGCACAACGGTGATCCTGGTTTTGGCTGTACGTTGAGGTACCACTGGAAAAATAATAAGCTATATAGTTCATTTTTGTTATTTCAAATGCTATCTAAAAAACGTAGATCACATCTAGTAAGCCGAAAACTATTAAGATTACAATATAAAAGTTGGTTTAAGCCTTAAATCATGAATTATTAATTAAACCCAGCTAGAGAATAGGAAAAAAGATTCTGTGTATTTCAGGTCTGACCCAATTTAGTAACTCCAGACTTCTCTTTTAATAGGTCAACAAGAGACTCTCTGCATATCTCTTGTTGCTTCAAATATAATAACCTGCATCCAGCCAATGCAAGAGCTAGCAGTTTTTAATCCCGAAAGAGATAATTGGAGAACATGATGTGTAAACCCAAACAGGAAAAATATATTTAGCACTATTAAACATTGCTGACTTCTCCTGTTTAATTCACAGGTTTCCGACATTTCGGGCACAGTCAAACTGTAACACAGAGAGCTAGCCCTTAAATCTTGGAGAGTAGCAACAAGCAAAAGTTTTTGCATGGTAGTGTCTGCTCAAGCTTGTAAAACACAAGTCAGCAATGGATGCCTGCAGTTTCTATGGCATTTTCTTTCATTTCATTTCATACTGCAAGGGACAATATAACTGTTATTGTATCCAAATCAGTGTTCCAAATATCACTGAATGGATATAAAAGCCGCTTGTCTATGTATGAAGAGGAGTTATCTTTAAAAAAAGAAAGGAAAGGAAAAAAAACCCCAAACCTTGGTTTATAATCATTCACTCCTCCAAAATTTCAGATGAACCCTTTTTTTGCACTCTGGGATATAGGGCGAATCCCATCTTTTCCCTGAAACTCAACAGGCCTTTAGATACATGTTTTCCCTTTGTACTCCTCCACCCCTTCCCACCAGCTCAGAAGGGAAAAATATGAATTCATTAAAAGGCATGGCAGTCTCATTGAATTCTGAATAAATTATGAAGGTGCTGCCCAGACCTTCCATATTTACATTCCCCTCCCACAGCAAAATTTAAACAATTCAGTTGTTTATTTGCTTTTCATTTCAGCATACATGCAGCCAGTTAAAACTGCAAGCTAATCTGAGAGAAATTATAAAAGGAACTGAACTGACTCATTGTAACAAGCCTGAAAATATATGAACTGCTTTATAAATACTTTAAAAACACAGTAATATTTGTTTGGCATTGAGCTGATGAATGAAATGTTTGCCAAAAATGGGCAATGTGCATGCACTTTTCCTGTTAGAAGTACAGAGCAATGAACTACAAATGTAATGCAGCCAAGAGACAGGTTCAATGCACTAATATGCTTCTCTAGTATACTGCTCTGTCTGTGCCTATGCTCCATTTTCAAATCATGTTCTGTAACACTATTTAGAGCTGGCATCCAAGTCTCTGTACCACTAGTCTGATGCAACTCTCATGGGATTTGCATGAACTAGGGCTGCAAACAATGGGTAGCAACATGTCACCAACACAGACATCCATTTCCAACCACATAAGTACAGATCAGTTTCCCGATAAAGGTATCAGGTTAAACAACCAGAGGTCATTTATATATGAATAAATTAAATAGGACCAGATTCTGATACCCATATACTGAATAAGCCCTTATTCTGGGTTCAGTCATGACTTTGCCATGAGCTCTGTGTTAGGGACAACACATTGCTGCATTGTCCTGAAAGCAGCCCAAGCTGCCTTAAAGTAGTCCCAAACTCTTTCCTGGTCTCTTGGCTGCTCTGGGGAGTGAGTATGGTGTACTGGGTGGATGCCTGGCACAGTGTATTCTCCCTAAGATGGTCGCATAGCTGCACGGCTGGTGCACAACGGGGGGATAGTCAAGGCTCCACTGTTCTCTTGCACTGGGAAGGAGCATATCAGCTCTGTGGAGCCTGCAGCTCCTCCTGCACTGCTACTCATGATGTGGGTAACCAGCAGATGGATGTTAGAGGGTGTTGAGCCCCATTATGCCTCTGTGCTACTGTATAGACTAGATTAGAACACAATTTAGCACCCTGTGAACACCCCGACTGACTTCAATGGGACTGTTGTGGAGTAAGGTGCTACTCAGTGGAATAAGGAAGATAAGGTGTGGCCCATAGTGGTGTGGCTTTTTGAGTTTCATTTTTTAACAGACAAGCATTGTGCTGGTGGCAGTCTGAAAGGTCCACCCCAGAGACCTTCTACATGCTTCCCAAGGTACACAAGCAAGGGAACCCAGACAGACCCATCTGTAACAGCGTCGGCACTTGCCTCTCGCGAGCAGCCCCTTTTCTGGCCGATGGTTTCTTTGGCAGGTCTTCAGTGACTCAGCCCTCCGGCCAAGTCACACACCCTGTCTCCCCTTCCGGGATGTACAGTCTCTAGTTCTTGCTCACGGCCCTGGCATGGGAACATAGCACCAAGGCTTCCTCCCTGGAGGCACTGCTTTCTTTAACAACTCAACAGGGGCCCATCTTCGTACCCTCAGTTGGTGTCTTTTCAGCAGCCCTCCCTGGGGTCAGTCTTCAAGCAGACCAGGAGGACCCATCACGGTACCCTCTCCTGGTCTGACTAGGTTCTGGGCTCAGTCTGTCTGCACTGACCTGTCCATGGTCCTGCTGCTCTTCCAGCCAGCCAGGCATCCGGTCCGTGGCAGCCTTCCTTGGGCTCAGTTCTGCCTGCAGTGAGCTGTTCGCGGGTCTACTGCTCTTCCAGCAAGCCATGCACCCGCTCGTTCCTCTTCAAACTGCAGGCAGCAACTGACTGCTCTGCCTTTGCTGCTGCCTTTTATATAGCCCTCTGCTCTTTTCTGGGGTGGGGTGAGGCAGGGCAGCGACGCTTCCAGCAATGGGCCTCTGGACCTAGTCCACCCCATCACACCATCATATCCAGCCCTGGCACTCTTACTGAATGAATAGCAGCACACATCCTCAAACCACTCATACACAAAGGGCCAGTTTCCTCCAGGACATAACCAACTTCCTTTCAGAAACTCTGCAATATTATCAACCTCCCTTAGAACACCATTCTTGCTACCATGCATGTCACCTCCCTGTACACCAACATCCCTCACAATGATGTCATCGTTGCCTGCCTCAAATATCTTCAAGACAATGGACAACACTCAGATATCCACCCAAACACATCGCCAAACTCACCTATTTCATCCTCATCCATAACAAATTTTACATTCACCAACAAACACTTTGTTCAAACTATGTGAACAATTATAGGTATAGGATGGCTCCCCAATATGCCAAACTCTTCATGGGCCACCTTGAGGAAGAACTTCTGGACAAATGCACCATGAAACCAATGACATACCTGAGATATATGGATGATATTCTTCATTCCCTGGACAGATGACCTAATCTGTCCCTCATAGATTTCCACCACAACTTCAATAACCACCACCCGTCCATCATACTCTCTCTAGAACATTCCCACACCAACATTAACTTACTCGACACCATGACCAGTTTAAACAATAGAACCCTACAGACAACTATATAGTAGGGACCCCTGGATCACCACGCTGACCTCCACACATCTCGTGCACACCCCAACCACACCAAGAAATCTATCCTTGTGCCTGGCTGTAGCTAGAGTCCAGGATATACATGTGAACATACTTAAAACTACCTTCACCAAACAAGGACACTCCACCAGAGAAGAAGATTGCATCATGGAATAGGCCATGCAAATACCCTGAGATAACCTGTTTCACTATAGGAAAAAATATATATATCTGACCGCACATCCCTAGTTGTCACCTACCACTCCACGCTGGAACACATACAGGGTATCATCAAACAATTACAACTCATACTTGATGGAGACCACACCCTGAAAGAAATCTTTCCTGAACTACCTCTTCTGGCCATCAACCTCCCAAGCTCATCATCATCAGAAGCAAGCTCCCCACAGACCAGGACAAAGCAGCTCCAGATCCTATTATAACAACAGATGCAAAATCTGCAGACATATCTCCAGTGCTACGATGATCAATACCCCTCACAACACACCTTTCAAGATTCATAATTTCCACAAATGCCTATTACAACATGTGGTATACCTCATCCAGTGCACTAAATGCCCCAGTTATAACTTTGTGGGTGAAACCCAGCACTACACTCTCGAAAATGATAAAAGACAACAACATCATAACAGCCATGGACAAACACTTTTCATAAAATGATCACTTCATATCTGACCTCTCAGTCCTCATCCTCAAAGGAAGACTGCACAACACCTTCAAAAGATGAGTCTGAGAGCTTACATTCATAATTTTGCTGGACACTAAAATCATGATCTTAAGACACTGGATTTATTGTTTATTACAACAAACTGTAATCCACGAACCCCCCTTTTTTGTCCTATACTGCAGAAGAGTTACGACTTATATTTGCTGTTCAACAAATTCTACCCAACAAAAAGTCATCATTGAAGTAGTAATCTATTGCTCTTAACACGACTTCTAATACGTAGCCATGAGAGCAAAACCCAAGAGGTTCGTGATTTCATCAGAACTCAAGAGTTACATTAGTCACTGCTTTCCTTCATGTTTTATACAGTGTATTTGAAGTTCCATTAGGGTTTTAACAAGTTTTTTTCCCTCTCTTAATTATGGATACAGGAACAATTTTGCATAGCTGAGAATGTTAGAGATGTGCAATGGCACAAGAAAGAAAGAAAAAAAGATCAGACCCAGTGGACCAAATGCTGATCTGGGAAGTGTGCAACCATTTACTTTAAAACATCAAAGGAGAAGCTTGTTAGTGGGAACTTATGGAACCACTGTTCTGGTTAGAGACTGAAAAACGTGTTTTCAAACCTTACAGCTTTCCAGAATAGAAACTCATATATAGTTAAAAACATCATAGACCCTGACCCTGCAAACAGGTATGTGCTTAACTTGTCTCGTATGAGTAGATCCACTGAAATCAATGGGACAACTCATATGATTAAATGGAGGAGGCTTTGCAGGATCAGAGCCACAGTGATATCAAGTGTTACTAGTAAATGTAGGAGTATTGACTGAGGAAGGCTTTTAAAGTTAGTATAGAACAGTAAACAAAAAGGATATGGCTATTTCAGGAATCATTCACTAGAATAACTTGGAGTTTAAAAAGGCAATCTGTGAGACAAGGTTAATTTTCCGCTCATTATGACTGTTATTAAATGGTCTTCTCTGAATATCTGGAAAAATTTCTTTTCTTTGACTGGTACTCCAATAATAGTTATTAAATGCTGTATTTGTTTTGTTTCTGCCATGGCTGCGGACTCAACTGCATTATTTAGAGCAGTATCATTTGAGTGAGAAATCCATTATTCACTTTTTTTTTCCTCAAGGGACATTTCAGAAGTCAGAACTGGTATTCAAAACCTGTTTATAAAACGTAGTTGGGTGAATCATTTTCATAACACTTGCTCCATCATTTTACTCCCATCTCCACCTCTTTCCTCACCAGTGAACTTCGTAACCCTAGGGGAGGAGGAATCCACAAATATGTTTCCCCTTTACTGCGTTTAGCAACCCATACCCACGCAAAACATATTCACATACACAGTGTATATAAATGAGTCCTCTGGAGGAGTTCAACTAGTGCTAGGGGCCCTTGTACTGTTTTCCTCACAGTGGTGGGCATTTCCAAAAGTGTTACAGTGCCAGGTGTTATGGTAAACTTCTCCACAGTCCATTTTAAAGAGGTTGCAAGGAAGAGAAACATGCAATATTGTAATTTCCACTGCTCTAGGACAAAATTACTCCTGGACATATTATCTCAGTCAATGGAGACAAAAAGGAAAACATCCAAGCAACATGTTTATTGATTTGAGCACAGTCAATACGCAGCTTTATTGGCTCTCCAGTCAAAAATACTCCAAGCAGGAAAACATCAGTTTCTTTGGGCTTGTCTACGCCTCAGACTACAGGGGTGCAAATTGAAGAGCACATCAGAATGTTGTGATCTAACTTCCCCATGTGGATGCTGCTAGTGTGAACTAAAAGGTACCTAGTTCGCATTAAAGTAGTAATCTTACAAACAAGGTACCTTTTCGTATGCACCAGCAGCATCCACACAGGGCATTCCGCACACAACACTTTGGTGTGCTCTGCAGTTCACATCCCTCTAATCCTCATTGTGGCACAGTGTAGACATAACTGTACACAAGCTAGGAAACCAAACCAGCCCTCTTTGGTTTCATGGATTTACTTGGATGAGAGAATTTACTTTTCCTGGGTTCCAGATTCTCCAATTAATAGATCTCAATTTTTGAATAATTATTTAGTAGGCTCAAGATTTTAGAAACAGATTCACTGTCAGTTTATGAGCTTGCCTGTAAAATCATCATTTAATCATTACACAAGTTGTTCATTCACCTCAATTTCCCATTTCCTTTAATGTTCTTAAAGCGTGTGGGGGGGTGGAGGGCTCCAAAATCCAAAAGCAGAATCTCAGGCGAGATCCCTAATATACAGTTCTTTATGAACCTTGTGCGAAGCTTCTTCATTCTCATTGTATTTGCTTAAAGCCCTTTGGGGAACCAAGGAATTCTGTTTTGTGAGTTTTGCTTCTAGCTCAAGTTATTGAATATTTTTTTCTGTCAATATTACTTTTCAAGTGTCTCTTACCTTCCTCTACAGACAATGGGCTCAGTTGTGCCTTTCAGGCATAGCCCAGCACTGTGGGCAGGGTTAGTTGTGTTATGTGACATAAAAAAAGACGTTTTAGCACAAACTTTCGAAACAAAATTCATCTTCAGGTGAACCACTTGGAAGATTTCAGACCAAAAGTTTAAAGTTTTAGAAAGGTCTAAGTGGCAGAGGGGTCAGAAAAGAAACACACCACCTTAACTGTAATAGTCATTCCTTCTGTAAGCACATAAGATAAGAAGGGCCATATTGGGTTAGACCAATGGTCCATCTTGCCCAGTATCCTGTCTTCTGACAGTGGCTGGTGCCAGATGCTTCAGAGGGAATGAACAAACAGAACAGGGCAATTATTGAGTGATCCATCCCATTATACAGTCCCAGCGTCTGACAGAGCTCTAGAGAGCTTTAGGGGCACCCACAGCATGGGGTTGCTTCCCTGCCCATCCTGGCTAATAGCCATTGATGGACCTATCCTCCATGAACTTGTCTAATACTTTTTTGAACCCAGTTATACTTTTGGCCTTCACAACATCCTCTGGCAATAAGTGCCACAGGTTGACTGTGCACTGTATGAAGAAGTACTTCCTTTTGTTTTAAACCTGCTGTCTATTAATATCATCAGGTGACCCCTGGTTCTTGTGTTATGTGAAGGGGTAAATAACACTTCCTTATTCACTTTCTCTACACCAGACTTGATTTTATAGACATCTATCATATCCCCCTTAGTCATCTCTTTTCCCAGCTGAACCCTCCCAATCTTTTTTAATCTGTCATCATATGCAAGTTTTTTCCATACCTCTAATCTTATAATATGATTGCTATGGTGGTGAGTGAGTGAATGTGTTAAAACCTTTACGTTATGAGAACCATTTCAATGAAAATTGTAACAGAAGCATGCCCCCAACAGCCAGGGCCGGCTCTTTTTTTTTTTTTTTTTTTTGCCTGGGGCGACAAAAAAGTCCAGAGTGCCACCGAAGCAAAAAGAAAAAGGGGGCCAGAGCGGAATGTGCCGCCCTAAGGTTGGCCTGAATGCTGCCCCTTACAATGTGCCGCCCCAAGCATGTGCTTCCTAGGGGTGCCTAGAGCTGGCCCTGCCAACAGCTGAGGTTCAATTTAGAGATTCTTTCACAGCACTTGCCTCGAAAACACCTGGCCTCTGCCATCAACTGCCAGTTCCAAGAATGCTATATATTCATCAATTAAAAGCCACACACTGCAACATTTTAAAAAGTTTCATTAGTTGTCTAGAATTCATCAGATCAAGCTGGCAAATTACATTGTCCAATAAATCAACTAGAACACGAAAGCATCTGACATTAGGAAAACAGCCTTTTTGCATGGAATGATTCTTCCCTTTCACCATCCCAGTGGCAATGCTTGCATTATTTACTGTTTCTGCTGTGCCTCTCCCACACCTGCTGATCTTGGCATCTTATTCCAACTAGCACAGGTTAATCAGATTTCTGCTCCCACCATCAAAAGCCTGCCAGTCTATACTTCTATAATATCTACTCAATTCCACTTTCATTCTACACAAAAGCTATGTCAGCTTGCAGAAATCAATATTCCAAGCCAACAGATCAACTGAGGGCTGGTCCACACTGGGGGGGGGGGGGGGGGAGAATATCGATCTAAGATACGCAACTTCAGCTACGTGAATAACGTAGCTGAAGTCGAAAATCTTAGATCGATTTCAAAAGGTACTTACCCCGGTTCACACCGCGGCAGGCAGGCTCCCCCGTCGACAGCGCTTCCTCCGCTCGCGGAGCTGGAGTTCCGGTGTCGATGGGGAGCAGCTCTGGGATCGATTTATCGCGTCTAGACGAGACGTGATAAATCGATCCCAGAACATCGATAGCTACCCGTCAAATAGGGCGGGTAGTGTAGACGTAGCCTAAGATTTCTAAACAGAACCACTTTGCAAGTGGGAGGTTGGGGAAGAGAGAAAATAAATCTGAACAGATAAGCAGCCTCCTTGTGTTGTTGTTCTATGCATCGTCAATAGGTATTATGTCATATAATTAGCACCTTTGTCCCTCCCCAGTTCCTCATCCCAAAATATATTCACAGCATTGCTGTTTCTATGTGTAGGGTTATTTTATACCAGGAGCTGCTTGTTGAAGTGACCAGATTACTCTCCCACTAGCCAAGATTAAATGAGATATTGACAGGCCCATGCATCTTCCCTGAAAGTGATGTCTCAGCAGTAAGATTCCAGCTTAGTACAATGATGGTCTTTCACCTCCAAAAGAACTGGCTCCGTCATCTTTAATAGCTGCAGTGTTAAATTCTTCCTATGTCAAAAAATTGCACTTAAAGCAAATGTATTACAAGGAGAGGGAGAATTAAAAAAAACCTGCTAAACATATTGGCCTAAATTTTCAAAAGTGACTAGTGACTTGGTGGGAGGGGCTTCAAACTATGGGTGCTCATCTTGAGACACCTCAAAGGGGCCTGATTTTCAGAAGGTGAGTGTTTCCACTACAAGCAGGTTTCCACTACTAGCATTATACACATGTGGGAAACCCACTTGCCCCACAGTGAGAGCCATTATTGCTGGAGATTCTAAATGTTTATTTAGACAAAAGTGTCCAGCATTATGATTGCATGGGTCACCTTCCCAATGTCAATATAGGATCTTGTGGATAGCAGTGAAAGTGACAAGATTCCAGTTTGTTTCCTTTTCCACCACCAGCAGCAGAGGCAGGGAGCTATTCAGGGGAAGAGAAGAACTCAAAAAACAAAGCTGGGAGGAATAAAATAGAAAAGACCCCTCACTATGACTTCTCTCATCAGCCAGAAGGCTCTGGTGTGGGAGAAAGAGGAGAATATTGGAGCAATCTCCATTCCGGGGTGGGTGGGTAAGAGTTTCAAATAAAGATACTTACTAACCAGTGGCTCTGAAAAAATGAAGCCCATAAGCAAAGACCAGCACCTTCCTTCCTCCAGCATCAGGAAGTTGAAGCTTAGCATCTCACATAGACGTTGTTTCTGGATGGTGGGGACTCTTAGCCCTGGTGTACGCTAGGGGTGGGGGTCGATGTAAGGTACGCAACTTCAGCTACGTGAATAACATAGCTGAAGTCGACGTACCTCGATCGACTTACCGCACCGCGAGGACGCCGCAGGGTCAACTGCCGCCTCCGTCGACTCCGCTTCCGCCTCTCGCCACGGTGGATTACCGGAGTCGACGGCAGAGCGATCAGGGATCAATTTATTCGTGTCTACACTAGACGTGAAAAATCAATCCCCGAAAGATCGATCACTACCCGCCGATTCGGTGGGTAGTGAAGACGTACCCTCAGCTTAGTTTAGTCTTTTGGCTATTAGGTTCTTGGTAGTTTTTTCAAGCCCTATAAGGGAAGGGAAGTGGGGAAGAGGAAATAGGCAATATATTTGGTGTTTTTTTCTTAAAGCCCCAACTCCTGGAGCCATGTGATTATGTGTGACTCTCCGTTTTCTTTAAAAAAATAATAATGAAAAGACAGTTTTAGCCCTCATGGTTGCAGAGAAGAGCTAAAAAACATTAGTCCTAAAGGCACAAGCACCTAAAGGCAAATAAAAACAAATCAAAACTGATTATTTTTAAATCTCATCATTTTGTGCCAATCTCTTGGGTTTTTTGGATCTGACTCATGATTTTTGAATACTTGGGGTTGACAGCATTGGGATAGTTAGAAAAGAGAAAGTACTGAGAGAGATTTTGAGAAGGGATTGGGGAGGAATGGGAGAGAAAAAAATAGAGAGGAGGTAGAGAACATCATGCAAGGAGAGAAGAGAAAGAAAGGTGAGGAGGGGGGGGGAAGAAAGATAAAGAAGAAACAGACACTGAAAACCATGTAGGAAAAGCTAAAACATGATCTGTTACAGGAGAGAAAAGTGGAGTGAGGCCAAGAAAGGAACTAATATTGAACACAAGCAAGAGATATGACATTTCTATTTAATAAATTTTTAGAAGTCAAGTCATAAAGTGTAACTATTAACTATAGCACAAACAACTGTTTTAGAGATGAGAAGAGCTTTGTGTAAGTTCAAAAGCTTGTCTCTCTCACCAACAGAAGTTGGTCCAATAAAAGATATTACCCATCTTGTCTCACATGAAACTTTGGCATCTTTGAGTACTTAACCATGTAACCTTAATATTCCCTTAATGAAGAGCTTCCCCCAATCCTCTTAAGCAATATATATATTATAAACATCTCTCTCACTCACTGTTATATATACAGAGCTCTCCTAGGGTTTATCTTTTAGGTGTCATTTTGCAAGTCATTTAAAAGTAAGTATTCAAGGGAAAAGAAAGGATTGAGACAAGATCGGATGAAGATCAGCAGCCAACAACCAAAGTAGAAGGACAGGGCTGGCTTTACATGTTCCTAAAAGTCTTTATTTTACTTTTTTCACTTGTGTGTGAAAATTCAGGTGCCACACTAACAGAGATGGAGATGGAAGCCCTCTATATTTATCCACTGGGAACACTATTTACAGCACAGGACAAAGTAGTGCAAGATTACCAATCCTGCCCTACCAGTATGGCTTGTGGGGTGAAAGGGCAGTTTCAGTCTTTGGCCTCTCTGCCGAGACTGTCAATGAGGGAACTAATTGTGGAAATTTCTTTATGTGATATGAAACTTACTCCGCTGGGAACTTGATTCAGACTAAACTATTCTGCTCTAATGCAGGGGTTCTCAGCCTTTTTCTTTCTTTCTTTTTCTCTCTTTCTTTCTTTCTTTCTCTTCATATAAAAGCCAGGGCCAACGTTAGGGGGTAGCAAGCAGGGCAATTGCCTGGGGCCCCATGCCGTAGGTGTGTCCATGAAACTAAATTGCTCAGGCTTCAGCTTTAGCCCCAGGTAGCAGGGCTCAGAGCCCTGGGCTTCAGCCCCGCAGGGCGGGGCTTCGGCTTTCCGTCCTAGGCCCCAGCAAGTCTAACATTGACACTGCTCGCAGCCCCCCACTCCTGGTTGAGAGTCGCTGCTCTAATGCCTAACACAACTGACAGAGATGAATGATCTAACCTCTGTTTTTCTAGCAGTAGGCCCCAAAAGATGGGATATGATTTATACACACAGACTAACCCAATAATACCAATGAAGATTAACTGCCCATGTCTTCAATCTGACCTTACGAGGACAAGGTTCTATATCTGGCCAGGTAAAGACACTGTAATTAACGGATACCATATCTGTGAGAATGGTATATAGGTTATTCATCAACGTTAATTTATTGTCACTGAATAGATTCTCCCCTATCTGAAGACACAACGTTTTTTGTTCATGCACTAGCAAAACATTAAATACATGTTCTTTAGAGGACATAATCCAGAGTACAAACAGTAATCAATCTGCTCAAAGTGAATGGAGCTCATGAGAACTCTGATGGGACCATCATGAAATTCAAAAGAACATAAGGCGCACAGGTGGTAAAGGGAAAAATGCTGCAGACTTACTATTGGGAATTCTCATACCACAGCCAGAGTCAGTGCTGTGAAATGCCAGAGTCATAAAACAAGCAAACAAACAAAGGCTCTATTACTTTTTTTTTAATGTAATTTATTCTGCAAACAGAGAGATATGAATGAGTGGGAGAGAGAAAAACATTTACTTCCCCAAATTGTTGTTGGAGAATTTTTTTCTGCAATAAAATGGACGACACCAACTCAAGTTCTTTAGCATGCATGACCTGCTCCTACGGACATCCTACAAGATTCATGAAGTATTTCATTGTAGACGCCAGTGAGAATCCCCTAATATTCAAGATCGTATACAGAAGGGTATCACTTTAAATAAAAAAGTTTATTTTTCTGTTTGGAGCAGAGAACATAGCAAAGAATACATTCTTCACTCCATCTCAGGCTCAAAGTGCTACCATGTGACAACAGTCGTATGACTTGAGTTTACCTGTAAGCAAGACGCATTTGAGGGAGAGCCACTTTTACTTTAGAAAAGCTATGCAAAGGTGGCAACATCACGTTAACTGTTATTTTCTCTTCCCAGGTGATTATTTTTGGACTCCTTTTTTCTTACTTAAATCGTAATGGGAGTCAAGACTGGACAGAGTTGGAAATCTCTATTTTAAAATTTTTTTTTGCCATGCATGCCCTTCGGAGCAAGTACTTCAGAGTAGCTAGGAAACATTATCTTGGAAGTAGTGTGAGCAAATGCGTTCGTGCTATTGAGTTGATTTACAGAATCATGGTCTTTGAAATAAACACTTGGTAAGAGATATATAAAATAAATCTGGTGTCACACAGATTTTATACTATGTAACTATGTTGATTAGGATTTTAATTTTTACTGAAATAGTTATAGCAGTACAACCTCTACTGTGGACTCAGTTCTACCAACATAAAGTTTCCTTATACCAATATAACTTATTCCTGTACTTTTGGAAATAAGCTACACTGGTATGGTATACTATTCTAGTATAAAATAAGCACTTTTATACTAGTACATTATCATCCACATTAGGGCAGTCATGCCTCTTTAACTATATCAGAATATGGCTTCCCCAGGGCTATACTGGTATAAATACAAATAGTACAATTTGTTTTGTAGACAAGCCCATAGAATTTTAGATTCTTTAATCCTTTTCTCCTTTAATAAATCTCAAACCTCCTGCACCCCAGAAAATTTTTTAATTCAGCAACTTTATTGTTTTTGTATCCATGAGCAGCTCATATTTGCCTTGAGCTTGTTATTCAAATTTACTTGGCAAGTTTGTTTTCCTATTGTTCGAGCACAGTTTGCAGCAAGCATGCACAATGTGATGGCGAATTGGATAGGTCAGGAAAGTCATATGATATTGTTTTTCTTGCCTGACTGCATGAGTATGTAGATTTTACTATCAGAAAGTGGATCTTGACAAAGCCACTGGGGCTTTACAGCTCCTAGACAGAGATAAGTCAGATGAGGATAAATTGTAATCATTTATTATCTGAGCAACAAAGATATTGCCTGAGGCCAGACAAATGAGATTAGTGTAAGGTTTACTTTTAATTTTCTCCCACCAAAGCAATGGTAGTTGTGTGGGGGGGGTGTATGTACACATTTTAGCCCTGGTTGCTAAATGGAAAGTCAGACCCTTGTCTAGCCTGGTTAATTGCCTCTATGCCAAGACCCTGGTGAGGCATTTGGGGAAAACTATCCCCCTGCTATGTCAAGCAGTGTCCCATCCACTATAAAAATATACCACTTGTGATGTACCTGCCCAAGCATCTAAAAATTTGTTTTTTTCATTTGCACTGGTGCAAGTAACATTCAATCACTCAAAAGTTCACATAATGGGAAAATAAGAGGGGCACTGGCACATCTGAAGGCAATTTATTTTTTTAAACTAGAGTGAATAATTAAAGGGGAAACATTTTTTGCAGAATTCGCTCAGATTTAGTCAACAATAACTGTTGCAGTTTTACCAAAGCATCTAAAAAACCCATCATTTAGCACTGACAAGTAGAAGCCGTTCAAATTTTGTTTTAATCTTCAAAATGACTGGTAGCTGAAAATACTTCCCTGCTCTTCAAGCTGTCACCACCCACCTCTGGAATCTGAGGGTGGGAAGGAGGAGGAAAGAGAACGCTGATGATGGAGCTGCTTGGTTATTTATTCATTGTTAGTAATAAAAATAAAACTTCCAGTATGTTTGAGATGATCTGTAAATTCCTGTCTATTTGAGGACCAGTTGATTTCTGTTGGTTGTTGAATAATGCAATGTGATGCTGTAACTATAGTACTCTTGGAAGACCAAGGAATATACATTCTATGGGTCTTGCGCTTCTAAATCTCTTAGGTGTTTGAAAATCTCCCCCCACCTTTCTGTCAGTAAGACAGTACACTGTTGGGTTCTATGAGTGTTGCCAACTCTCATAATTTTATTGCAAGTTTCATAATATTTGGTGTTTTTCTTAAAGCCCCAGCTCCTGGAATCAAGTGAATACATGACAGTCTCAGTTTCCACTTAAAAATAAGTAAATTTCTGGCACTCATAATTCCAGAGGACATCTGGAAAATGTGACTCAGGTGTATTCTAAAGATTCAAAAACTAGATGACATTAAAAACCCACATTTTAAAAAACCCTCATGTTTTGTGAATACTTGACTCATGATTTTTGAATGCTTGGGGTGTGGCAATATTGTCTACCTCTAATCTGGTCTCCAACCTATTGGTCTCCAATCTTAAAAAGTTAGTCAGAGAAGACTGAATGTTCTGCTCTTTAGAAAAGTACAATATGTACATTTTAAAAACCTTTCCTAGCTGCAATTACAATACAAATTACTGTCAGACTGAAGTAATATGAAACCTTCAATTAAAAATATTCTAAGGCAAAACATTAAAAAAGTCCATTCTTAATTGAATTAACTCATTCCCTCCCACCACCATAAAATTAAAACATTCCATTGACAATGTTGGAAGCACCAAAATAAAACCAAGCCCTTAATATTTAACTCCGTGAAATTTTAAACACAGTCAAGGTTCAGCTCCCTAGCTGTCATAGCAGCTTGCTATAATTACCCTAAAGGCCATTTGATTTGATAATATATTCACCACTACATAACATTTACATAATGTTTTTCAATTAGCCTAATCTTTGCATATTAAGACGTAAAGATGGGAAATGCAACTCCAGTGCTCCTAAAAAACTATCAGATGCTATTTAAACATAGAAAAATTTACTTTAACACAACATTATGATGGCACAGTTAAAAAAGAGAGTCTGGAAATGCAAAATGTTGAAAGTATTGACAGCAGCCACACTGCAAATCATGTATTTTTGGGTGTGTATTTAAAAATTAAATATTCTATTTTCAAACATAAGAAAAACATATATTTTCAGAATGCTAAAGAAAATAGGCTGCCAAATTCTTCAAAACGAAAGAGTTAGAATCTGTCTGTAACAGGGAAAATTTGCTGCCAGTACTCATCTCTGAATAGCACTTCTCTGAAGTAATTCCTCCCAGACAATCCTCCGAGATTTTAGAATAATGCTAATAAGAGCACAGCAAATGAAATATCAACATGTGCCCATGAGATATCAATTCACCTGGCCTCTCCAGACCACGTGCTTCCCTTATCACAGGCTAATATATGAAAATTAAATGGCGTTTCCGGCCCTGCAAGTAGACTGGGCCTCACTGCAATAATTCACGCACAGCCAGTCACTGCCTACCCTCTTTGCTACTTATGAATGAAGCTGAATTCTATCAGCATTTTCAGCTGGCAACTGCAGGAGATGTATTCATATAATCAGCTTATACCGTGTATCTTAGTGAATAATGGTGATTGAGGGAGATGAAACCAAAAGACATAGGGCTAAATTGTGTTTAAAATTGAATCTCTCTTTTTAAGTGTATATTAATTATTCCTCACAAACAAGAACAGTCACTTTGCTCTGCCAGCTGAGCGCACATAGACATGCTTTCTTCCACAATGGCGGTATTGTCATCTTTTTGAGCATCCAAGCATAACCAGCTTCTACATTTTATGAACAAGAAATAAGTAGCCAACTTGCTTTTTAAGCCCCTAGTAGGACTGGTTGAAAAATTTTCATCAAAATACTGATTTGATGGAAAATTGGGTTTTTGAATTTACAAAACTACTGGCAGAAAGTGTCTGCTTCTCTTAGAAATTTTCTTTTTTTTAATTGGAAAATCAAAAACCTGAAAGTCAAAATTTTTTAACCAAAACCAGTTTTCAGCTGAAAATTTTTGGTTTTCAAATGAAAAAAAACAACAACAAAATTTGCAGTGGAAAGACACGCGTTTTACAACCAGCTCTAGTCTTTAGTACTGCCCCAAATCACAGGGGGCTTTTTCCTTAAAAAAAAACTTTGTCATCTAGCCTGGGAAAAATCCCTTCATTAGCCCAACTCTCCTAATAGCAACTCTCCCATGCTATGATCCAGCCTCTTGGTTAGATTTTTTTTTGAAGGCAAAACTTCCTCTCTAGGGAAGGCTAGGAGCATACCTCCTATTTCCTGAAAGTTCTAATTCAGCCTGAACTGAAAAGTTATGCCTGCCCTAGAAATACTGCCATGTTGGACTTACACTACCAAACACGGCTCCCTCTTCCCCACCCTAAACTGCAGCTGAACAAAAGTTTAGCCACTAGTGTGGATGAGGACAAAGTGTATTCCACACCGGATATAGAAAGCTTGCCGACAGCTCAACTGATGAAAGTTGGAGCATACTTTTTGCATTAAAAGATGAACATATGCGTCGTATATGGTTACAAGTCAATTAATCTTTTTTTATAAGTGAGATAATTGAGTAAGTACCAGGTGATTAATCAAGCAACAAGCGGGTTAAGAGACAGGAGAAGGGCAATGGCACCCAGGATCTCAAAGATGCGAGATCTCTCCCTGTTTCCTGCTCTCTGCCTTGGTGGCAGGTAAGGGCTTAGGGGATAGCCTCATGCTGTGGGGAACATACACTTGAAAACACATTTCTAACAGCTTTCCAAATGACAGTTCTATTTTCTTCTCATATCCCAAAGCTCGCCCAGGAGCCAGAATTGCATCTCACAGCCCGTCTTGGGACAGAAAGCCTGCCTGTATGTGTGTTTGCATGTGCGCATCAACTGATATACTCAACTGCCTATTGTGAGAGGCTGCTGCAGTAGGTAGAGGATAATTATATCCCTCAAATAACTTATCAGCATAGCGAGTCATACATCTAATATTTATCTAGGGTACAGGTGTGTTTTGTTCTTAGGCCCAACAGCTCGCAAGAAAGAATTATGGCTCCTCTGGGTTTGACAGCCTGTCCCCAGTGTGTGTGCGCACCAATTAATGTATTTGGAGCAGCTTAATCTTTGTCTGTGAAAAACCAAGACTGATGGGGAGTGTGAAGAAAAGAAAAACAGGTTTATAATAAACTGGAAAACTATACGAGTTTTGTGATCTGACTCCCATCCTCAAAAAGATGGAGTGAAATCCTGAATCCACTGAAGTCAATGGCAAAACTCCCATTGACTTCAACAAGGACAGGATTTCACCTAAAATCTCAGTTTTGACACACAATGTCATATTTATATTTTCTAATTGCACATGTGACTACTTAAAGAAAATAGACTTTTTGTTATGTGGCAGTAAAATTAACATTTCTTCTTTTTTTCAGTAGCAATACTGGAGTTACATGTTAAAAAGATCACACTAAAAGTATTTGTTGAATTTGAGTGCATAGTATCATGGGAGATGTTTATGATCCAACTTCATTGCAAGGGGAAAGTGTCCAACAGTAGGATAGATTTCTTGCCACATATATAGTGAGTGTCCTTTAAAATTCACATTTAAGCATTTAAACAGCTACTGCAACATTTGTGATCATTCCCACCTATGCACAAAGAACGCCATATATCAGTGGTGGGCCACCTGCTTCCCGCAGCTCCCATTGGCCGGGAACGGTGAACCGTGGCCACTGGGAGCTGCAGGGGGCCGTGCCTGCGGATGGTCAACGTCAGCAAAATGTCTCGCAGCCCGCAATCAGATTACCCTGATGGGCTGCGTGCGGGCCGCAGGTTGCCCACCACTACCATATATACTGCAAACAATAAAAGCTATAAAGGGCCACCTTTTATGGATGCCCAATGCGTTCTCTCCTTTGATACTGTTTATTATGAACCAAAGCAAAATAAAAAGCCACATGGCCCTGCTTTTATTTTACTGATCCAGCAACATTGAAACTTAAGATGAACATGAACATCTTTAAGATCTGTAAAAGCCTGAGGGTCTGTTGCTTTCTCTTGTCATGGCTAAAACTGATCTATTGATCCTTGAGAAGGGCAAGTGAAGCTTAATTGTTAGAAGCTAATTTTTCTTAAGCTTTTCATTAGCAAGAATGTCTGAACAGAAATTAAAGTGATAGATGATACTTTAAAATGTTCTGTAGCATCAATATCCCAGCATTTAAATATCTGTCCTAATTTTTGTACCAGTCTCAAAGTACAGCTCCAGATTTTCAGATTACTCATCTATATTAGTTTTACTTGCAAAAACAAAAAGATTTATTGGCAAAGAATTATAACAATATTTGTACAGTTAAGTTGGATACTTCAGAACTAAATGATGCCACAAAAGAAAAGATAATTCAAGGAAAACAAATTAAGATTTTGTTAAAAACCTTCAGAGGCTTATACTTCGGTCCCGTTGGCACTTGTGTTGCATTAGCTTTCTGGAAACTATGGGTGATCGCTTTTTCCCAGTAAAAGTGTTCACACAAAGCAAATTTCAATAGATGCATGCATTATTATTATTTAATGGATTACAGTAACACCTGGACACTACCTGATATCTAGGTCCCATTCTTTTAGGCACTTTACAAAGGTAGAGTAAAAGACAGCCGCTGCCACCCACCCTCCCCAAAAGCCTAAATAGACAAGACAGGCAATGAATGGGAGAAAACACAGATTATGATCTCCCTTGTACAGATGAGGGACACAGAGATTAAGGGTCAAATCCAATGCCCATTGAAATCAATGAGTCTTTCCACCAGTGTCAATGGGTGTTAGACCAGGCTGCAAGTGACTTGCACAAGGTCACACAGGGAGTCGGTGGCAGGAATTGAATATATTAGTATTGGCTCAAAGTGTGTGCGTGTGTATGCACGCACATGTGTGTATGTACACACACGAGAGCACACACACACACACAAAAATATCGATGCAGAAGCGTTCTTACAGTCATCAGCTCAAGTAACAAACAATACCATGCGACTCCTTTGATCAATCACAAATAAGCACAATAGTTTGAATTTTAAATATTCATAACAGACCCAAGGGACCATCTACATGCTTCACAAGATACACAAACAGAGGAACCCATCATATCTGGCCCATGGCATTCTTACTGAAGGAATAGCAGGACTGATAGAAACCATCCTCAAACTACTCACCACACAAAGGGCCAGTTTCTTTCAGGACACCACCAACATCCTTCAAAAGTTGTGCAACATTAACAACATCCCTCAGCAGACTCTCCTTGCCACCATGGATGTCACCTCCTAGTACACCAACATCCCTAACAATGATGTCATTGCTGAGAGGGAATCCCTCTATTAATGCACAGAACAGTTACTGCATAAACATTAGAAGTGCAAATTTTCCTGTAGCATCCTGCAAATGTATCTGAAACTTGGCTTGCGAAGACCACATCTAATAGTAAGTGGTAAATTCATATTTCATGTCCAGTGAGTCTTTGAGACTAATAATAAGGATGCCAGTTAGTCCCAGTTGTGCTGCAGGTTTTTGTGATAGGGAAATCAACCCACAGGGGACAGGATATTATTTTCAGGGCTTGTGAATTCTGCAGAATTTGTGTGGAATCCATCCCTCAGCCTCAGAACCGTGCCCCAAATCCACATATTGTTAATTGTTCCACTGCTCATCATTTTAGCAGCAACATCCGCTGATGTGTTTAGCCTACAATCCCAAACTGTCTCCCATCTCCACAGGTGCCAAAAGCCCCAACTGTCTTCTACCCAGCTGTAAAAAGAAAACTCTTACCCATTGTCTCTGGCATATCAAAAACAGCATTACAATACATTTAATGGAATCATTAAAACACAGGGATACTGTCCTGAGTGTGTTGTTCAGTGTGACATTTAATTCATTAACTAGCTATATTTATTTTTAATGAAGCTGCTGCAGACCTTCCAATTAGCCACGAAAAAGTGTTATAAAATCCAAGAATCTTACTGTAAATTTTAGGCTCAATTTGCTGCAGAATACACAGGGCCCTGACTATTTTTATTAATGCTATGCTAAGAAATTAATCACGTAAGTGAGGAAAGAAGGTTCAGAATGAATTTCAAGATAATTTTGCTTTGAAGTCCAATTTGCATAGCATTAATCTTTCAGGCAGCAGTGAGCAATGGGCAAAACTTAAAATGTTCAAAGATTGGTTCAGTTAAACACCAAAAAGTTTGGCTGCATGTCTCAGCTATCTGAACCACTTTAATCTGCAGAACCACAGTAGTCATTTCACAAGCCTAGATGCTACTTTAAGATTTTCATTGCTTCCTTGTTCGGGACAGACCAGAAATATCGTGAGAAGATATTTTCCTTCTGTACTTGCATTACCTCTTTTTTTTTTTATCCCCACAGGAACCAAGAAGTGCAGAGGTGCACAAGAGATAAAATAAAAATAGTGAATTCATCTGATGCTCAGAAAAGGTTCAGTTTGCAAGATGGATGACATTTGGGGATCTTATTCCAGTTAAACCTGTATCCATGGCAATAATCAGATTTATTTCAGCTGAATCTTTCCATTTGTTGGACTATCGGTGTTGAAATTTATTTCATTATTTCTCCTGATCTATTTTTTTAAATAAAAGATAAGAGGGGCCTAAACAACTGCTCCAGGCATTTGTGATAATATTTAAAAATACAATTGTTACTATTTACCAAGCCATCAGTTTCGCCAATGGATTGCTAGAAAATAAACACTCACAAACTCTTCCATTCCAACACTCCTCATGTGTCTCCTTTATCCAAAATCCAAGGAGAATAGATTCATAGATGTTTAAGGCCAGAAGGGACCATAATTTAGTCTTACCTCTTGTATCATACAGGCCTTAAAATTTCAGGCAGTTATCCCAGCATTAACCCCAATAAATTGTGCTTGACTAACCATATCTCCCAGAAACGCATCTAATCTTGATTTGAAGGTAATGAGAGATGGAGAATCCACCCCTTCTTTTGGTAATTAGTTCCAGTGGTTAGTCACCTGCATGGTTAAAAACGTGTGCCTTTCTTCTAATTTGAATTTGTCTGGCTTTAATTTCCAAGATTCCACAAGATTAAAGAGCCCTTTTGCACCCAGTATTTACTCCCCAGGAAGGTACTTGTACCCTGTAAACAAGTCATCTCTTGGTCTTCATCTTCGATAAGCTAAACAGACTGAATTCCTTAAGGTCCTCACTGCATCCAAATTTTTCCAACCCTCAAAATCATTTATGTGGCTCTTCTCTGCACCCACTCCAATTTTTCCACGTCCTTTTAAAAAATGTGGACACCAGAACTGTGTGAAGTATGCCAGTATCCACCTCTCCAATGCCATTATATAGAGGTAAAATCACCTCCCTATTCGTCCACACTACTCCCTCCTATTTATACAGCCATGCATTGCAAGAACCCTTTTGGCTACTGCATCGCAGGAGGGCTTTGCAGTGTACCCTAAAAGTTAAGAGTTAGAACAAGGAGAGGAGCAAGTTTCAAAGTCAACGGCCTCTTACAGATAAAGCCTCATGGCAGCTTGAACAGCTCTACTGATGACATGGAAAGAGAAGGTTGTTTGCTTAAAAAAATTTTTTTTTTGCCAAGATTCAGCTCAGATTTTACTGAGTCAACTCTCGGCTTTACCTTACAAGGTATAAGCATATTTACTGTCCCTATAATCAACAGCTAATAATAAATGTCCAAAAGTCCCTTAAAAAGCTGATCAGTCTAGAGTGCTTTGTCCCTTCTCCTGACCTTTGTAATGGCAAGAAACATTTTGTTCGGATTACTGAATTACTGTTGAATTGCTATTACTGAACGGTGTTAGTTATGGTGATGGGAGCAATAGGATAGACCGATAGATGGATGGAACAGTAGGCACTGCAGAGTGCCAGTTAAAGTGAGGGGCCATAGATTCTCCCCCCCCTCCCCCCCCCCACACACACATCACCTGACCATCCTTTTCCCCTCTCAGGTGTCCACCCCAGAAGTCTGACCCCACCCACATACATCAGCCCATGAGCTTCCACACCTACCCCCTCCAAATTTGAGTGAGTGGAACTTGGCACACAGGGTTGCATCCCACTCAGGTTTGGTCTGGCCCAAAAGTGATCAGACCATGGCGCAAGTACCCCACCCACCCCGCGGGCACCATGGCCTATGGAATGGATGAACAGAATGAATGCAAGAAGTAGGATGCTGAAGGAATTAAGTAATTTATTAGGTTAGAGTGACATAACTAACAAATCCAAGATGACATGGGCACCTGCTCTATTTTCCCTCACTTTCCCTTAGCTATATAAGAAAATTGCCATCTTACTGTCATACTTTTATTGGCTCACATACATTTTTACAAGGCTATGAACCTTGTAACTGAGGGAGGGAACGTGAGAAGAGCTCTATTTTTTTCATCTCTCTCTGCAATATTTCTGGGGCTTTATGTTGTTCATGTTGGGAAGAAAAAAACATATAAAGTTACAAGCAAGAAAAAAGTTTAAAATTTAGCTATAAAATTGTTAAATTACAGCATTTTCTGTATTGGGTCAAACCAAATGGCCCATCAAGTCTCATATGCGGATTCCTGCAGTGGCCAATACTTTCTATATCAAAGAAAGACTTAAAAGAAAAAACCCATAATGCACATTGTTGATTGTGCATGAAGAAAAAATTGCTTCCTGACCCCTGAAGCAATCAGCTTACTCCCTGAAGCATGAGATTTGATTACATTCATCTCAGCAGGCATAACCATGTAGACTACTCTACACCTCCTAAACCCCCTACACATTTCATTTGACAAAATGACACTGGATCTCTAAAAATGTCTAAACTCTTTCAGTTCTGCAGCATGGAAATCTGTTAGATTGGACAACAACTACAGAGAGAAAGCCAAAAGTCTATGTACTAATGGGTATTAAAATTTTGAAAGTCTGTACCCCTTTTATAGGGCTATGATACATTTGAAACAAAGTATGCCTTGTGAGGTATTATTTGAAAACTCAATTTGCTGATCATTATTTCTCATGTAAAATGTGCGCGGCAACATTGCAAGTAACACTGAAGGATTCCGCTGTATGGTATTACTAGACATATTGTGAGTCTGGGGGGAGCAGCCACAAACCAGTTCCCCAGGCTAGCCAACGCCTCAGCCAGGTGTTAGCAAAATCAAATGGAGCATCGCCTGGTTAAGTGGCCATTCTTTGGCAGGAAAGAGGATATGGGTGAAAATCTATATCTTGACAAAGAGACATTCGGGAGTTCCCGTCTACACAGACTTGCTGTCTCCTGAATTTCAATGTGAGATGATTCTCAAAGAAGAGAAAGAGCTGTAAAGAGGAGAGAGGAGATGCCCCCAGGATTCCTCCTCTCTCTCTGCCCATGAAGAAGAAAATCTGAAGAAGAAAGGCAACAGCTGTGGACTGGGGAAGGGATCCTGACTGAAAGATTCAGCCAGTGGGACTGCTAAAAAACATGTAGTGAGAGAGACCTTTGCTTTGAATTCACTCTAGCTTGTTAAGATAAAAGTAAATTGCAATTAACACCTATTTCCTTGTAACCAATTCTGACTTTTGTGCCTCGTTACTTGTAATCACTTAAAATCTACCTTTTGTAGTTAACAAACTTGTTTTATGGTTTGTATCTAGACAGTTTGTTTGGACTGAAGTGTTTGGGAAGCGCCATTTGGGATAACAGAATTTGTGCATATCATTTTGTATTAATAAAATGGCAGACTTTATGAGAGCTTGTATTGTCCAGGAGAGAGATGGGCAGCACAAGATGCACATTTCTAGGAGCAAGTCTGGGACTGGGAATTTGCTCCTGCAGTGTAATTCATGGGTGGCTGCCTGTAGCACTGTTGCTGTATAACTGGGAGTATGCTGGGAGCTGTATGTGAGCTGACAACAAAGCAGTGTAAAAAGCACTCTAGGTTGGAGAAATCAGAGCACATAACTGTTCATCAGTTCAGAATGTACCCTGGGTAATGTCACAATAATATACAGGCACTTAAAAAGAGTGTCAAGAAAAAACAACCCTGTAAAATGATCAAGATTAACACTAATGCACAACTGAATGAAATTCACTGCAATTAAAACAAAAACACACAAAAATCATACCAATG
Organism: Chelydra serpentina; assembly: GCA_037349315.1. Classification (NCBI taxonomy): domain Eukaryota; kingdom Metazoa; phylum Chordata; order Testudines; family Chelydridae; genus Chelydra; species Chelydra serpentina. Next base: position 6,552,777 of record JBAIAC010000032.1, read on the forward strand.
GAAAAAAAGCTCTAGAATGATATACAGCATGAGGGATATAAACTCAGGTGGTCTGTAGTAAAATTTAAGTGAAGATCTGTTGAACAGACCCTAACCGCCACCCATCAAAACAATCAAATGGAAACATTGTGTTCAACATCTGTCTCTTATTGCAACGTACTCAAAAACTACTCTAAGCCTGGCATGACTTACTACAGAATTACTCAGACATAGAATGTAGGCTTATAAATGTCATTAGAATGTAAATCTGGTACCAATAATGAGAAAAGTCAGCACAAAAGCTGCCTACATAATATATACCACCGCAATCTTTAGTTTTCATTTGTACAAAAACTCATCTAGGAGTCTGGTGTCTTGTCAGTTTCAACATGGCAGTTTCAGTTGAAACTTGGCATTAAACACAGTTCAATGTGGAAAACCAGCAACAAGCATTGAAAACTGTGAAGCAATTTTCTATAAAAAATAAATACTAGTAATAAATAATGATACAAGAGAAGGGGCCACGGTCTAGTGGTCTGAGCACAGGATAGCAAACAAAGAATTGCTCAGTTTTCATCCCAACTCTGACATCAATTTCCTCTTGGCAATAAGCAAGTAATTTAACCTGGCTGCCTCAATAAAGTTGGGGATACCACCAATCACCTGCTAAAATTGGGTTTGGTGATGAAAAAGTTATCGAATATTTGTAAAGCAGATCTAGGCAGAGACATGTTGTACAAAATGCTTAACAGAACATTCTTGTTACAGAATTTTGCAAACCCCGTATCGCCAACAAATTTCACTACATCCACATCTGTTCTTCTATCTGAAATGCCCAACAGTCTCCCTCATGTAGCTTCATTACTGAAGGTTAAGTTTTCTTCAGGACTCCCACTTATCTCAACCTCAGTTTTACAAATTTTTGTAGTATCCCCCAAAGCCTTCATAAAACAGCGTTTTAACTATATACAGTTTATATCTCAGAGGTTGGGTCCCTCAATAGACCTTAGAAGAAGCAAGTAACTAAAATCACAGGATCTCTACCACAGGAATCCATGCAAGATTAGTGAGATGCCAATGACACTCCTGCTTTCGTTGTCACGGTAATTAGCAAGCATGCTTCCCCCAGGTCAGATTGGCAGTCTTCTGTAGCATGGGGTCTGGGTCACTAGAGTAAGTGATAGATTCTCTGTAATTTAAAGTCTTTAAATCAGGATTTCAGGACTTCAGTAACTCATCCCGAAGTTAGGGGTCTATTACAGGAATGGGCGAGCGAAGTTCTGTGGCCTGCAATGTGCAGAATGTGAGTACATTGTCACGATGATCCCTTCTGGCCTTAAAGTCTATGATGTGCCCTGCAACACTTCTGGGCCTTATGGTAGTACCCCTAAGGCTTACTCAGGATTGAAACCCATTGTGCAAGGTGCTGAACAAACACAAAGCAGGACAGGATTATCGGCCTATGCTATGGCATTGGGAATCAGAATGCAGCAAAAGACATTTCAGGTTCAATTCACATTTGTTCACATGTTACTTGTACCTAAGACGGAAGAAAAAGGTGAGAGAGGATGCCCCAAAGACCCCACGGAACTGTGGGGAGGACCGGGGGGATTGCAGTGTTCTCTCTGCCCTTCCAGCCTTCTCAGTGACAATCTGGTTAGATAAAAGAACAGGAGTACTTAGTAGAACACACAAGGTACCATGATACAGAGCTATCCCAAGGTACAAAACTCCCTTACTGAGGAAATCAAAGTTACTGCAGGCCTTATCAGGTTCAGGTCCAACTGCAAAACCTCTCTCGTAACCTAAACTCTCCCACAACAACAGCGGTAATATAAGACTAATAACTACGTGAAATATCCTCCTCTATCACAGCCCCAATCCCTATTCAGGACCCATTGAGGCCAATGGGTAAGAGGGACTGACAGACATCAATCTCGTTCTCTTAATATTTCAGTTGCCCTGTTTTGGAGGACCTGATTTAGCAAGGCACTTAGCACATGCAGAATTTAAAGCATGTTCTTATGCTTCATTGATTTGAGATTTGGATTTAAGCATATGCTTAAATGCTTTGCTGAACTGGAACCTAATTCCCCAATTTGTCAGTCACTTTGAGAATGAGACCAAATAAAAATTCAGATCTATGAATTTGGAGAACTGCAAAAGCCAGACACAATGTATGCACTTAGTTAGCCTTCTCCTTGAAACTTTGCTTGGAAGAGTGGGGTGCTTTAAATAAGTCCACAGGATATGAAGGATTTATCTTTTTATCATCTTATGGTATTTAATACAGCGGAGCAAACGGAAAATAATCAGAGTCAAAAGCTGCTAGACTGTCCATTATTTATGAAGAACGATTTATCAACTTTGCACTTTAAAGAAAGTTTCTACCATTTAATATTTCAGGAGCAGAAAGTAATTTTGTGCCTTTTAAATTATACACTTTAGAAACTCTAATAAAAATATCCTGAGTGCCAATACAATAATGGCTAGCTATGAATTTCTAAAGAAGAAACAGTTGCAGCCTGAATGCACATTTTGAAACACAAAACATTAACTGTGAGACAACCCTGGCCCTAGACGGTAACTGCTGATTTTAAGACTACAGATCAGCAACACAGCTTTTATTTTCAATTGAAAAGGAAAGTTTCCGTACATGTTCTCCTAAATGTCAGTTCTAGTGTCTACTTCTCAACACAATAAACCAAAAGTGGTACTTGGCTGCTAACCACAGAGGATCTGACATATACAACTGCATATGTTGTTTTAGAGGAGTTCTTTTCTTTTCTTTTAGTAAATGTTATAAGACACTATATTGCATTATGGCTTTGTAAACGACCTTATAATTGTAATTCCACATAAACAACCATATTAAAAATACTAAGACTGCCCAGTTAGATACTCAAGAGTCAAGAACTGTCACAGCATGCTCAACCTTACCCATGTGTATGCATTATGAGGCAGTATTTAACTGCACCATGGGCCAGATCCACAGCTGGTGTGAATGAGTGTAGCTTCATTGAAGCGATACACACCAACTGAAGAACTGGCCCAATGCTTTTTAATACTAAACCTTGGCTACATAATGTACACACTTACAGAAGAACCCCATGCAAAATACACTCTGCATGTGCAGAATATAGTTTTCAATAAATTTTAACTTGATCAAAGCAAAACCAAATTTCACTAGGATATTAAAAAGCACTTCCCCATCAGCAAGAGCTATTTCTAGGTAAACACACACTTAAGCAGTACAGCTCCTTGTTAGGATATAGATATTCAGGCCTGTCTGTAAAGGCCTATACTTTAAGAATTTATCTATATCCTAAGACTCCTTAAAAAAGGTGATAGGATTTACTGTTTAATTGTTATTACTGGGAGGTGCTAGATATACTAATGTGACCAACAGGATAGACGGATAGATAGGCAGGCACTGCAGAGCACCATTTAAAGTGAGGGGCCATAGACTTCTGCCCCCCACCCCCCATCACCTGACCATTCTTTTCCCCTCTTCTGCCCAGTAGCCTGACCCCACCTGCTAACCCTAGGTAAACATTAACTTTCTATCTCTAGCGGTACAGCTCCTCCACAAAGGTGATAGGATTTTTTTTTAAGATGCCAAAAATATATTTTTGCCTCCTTTATCTCCATGCTTCAACCTCGCCCCCCCCCCAAAGACCAGACATTGAAAAATGTTGAACCCAAAAGGTGAAAGCCTCTGGAAGTTACAAGTCCCTGAAATGAACAATACCCTACAAGATGATGGCCATTCTCATTAGAAGCCAACTCCCTGCTGCCCACCCAGACTCTCTTAACCTTTGCTTCTCTGCACCAAACATTCTAGCCCTGATACCTCTTATTGCCCACTTTTCCCAGGTTTGGATCTCTTACTGCTCTCTTTCCCTGCCTTCCCTGAATCCTTCCTCCAAAACTCTCTACCAAACATGTATTAGGGTTTTTTAAAAACCCCACAGAATTAACAGAAAATTCTTTATTTATTCATTTTTATTAAAAAATACTTAAGTGAATGGAAACAAACAAACCAACCTCACAGTCTTTCTGTTGCAATGCACCTCTTCAAACAGGGTGCTAAAAAGATTGATGTGGAATGGTGACTCACCATTTGAAGGAGCTATACTAGTACTAATGATTACTGATGTTATTGTGCACTTGCAAACGACTGAGTGGGGAGAAACCAGGATATAAATCATGGAAAATCATCAAAAGGTATTATTTCCCCGCTAAAATTTTTACCAGCAGAGACTTCATACAAGCCAGCTGTTGCACATATGAAACTCTTCAGTCTTATATCCTAGCCAGTGGCAGTAAGATTATTTGGGGAGAGACACCATGTCCAACTACAATTGTCATGTCTCTTCAGTCCTATTACATTAATATATATATGGGGATATACCTATCTCTTAGAACTAGGAGGACCTTGAAAGATCATCGAGTCCAGTCCCCTGCCTTCACTAGCAGGACCAAGTACTGTCCCCTGACAGATTTTTGCCCCAGATCCCTAAATGGCCTCCTCAAGGATTGAACTCACAACCCTGGGTTTAGCAGGCCAACGCTCAAACCACTGAGCTATCCTCCCCCCAATTTTAGTCTATAACAGTTCTATAAAATGTTGAACCCATTTAGTTCTATAACAGTCTGTAGTGTGAACTATTCATTCACTATTCATTTACTGATCCCTTTATACCAGTGGTTCCCAAACTTTAATAACCTGTGAACCACAGGGCCGACGAGAGGTCCCAAACTTTAATAACCTGTGAACCACAGGGCCGATGAGAGATGGGGGAAGCCGGTACAAATTACTGGGGCCCGGCGGTCCATAAGGGGGCCCAGCGCCTGACTATGTTGCATATGTTTTTGTCTTTCTTGGTAGTATCATTATTTAGTATCATTATTTGTTGATTATTTTTGACATCCATTGCATAGTAGTTTGTTTTTTGCACATCAATACAAATCTTGTGTAAAGATTTTTAGTCGGTCCGCCCTTGCTGGGGCGGGGCTGAAATGTTTTTTCACCGGGGCTCAAACCTGCTCTCAGTGGCCCTGAAGACAAGGCTCCTATGTTTCATCAAGGAGTATCAGATGTGAAACTGCATGAAGGTATTTAAGAAGGTATCAAAGAGTTCCTCCTACACAAGCATTCAGGTCTTGAGCAGTCCAGGCAAACAATGCACGTTACGTTACAACAAAGCTTAAACTTGTTCTTCATAATAATTTTAAAAACAATACTAGCTGCCTATTTAATTTAAAAAGCAAAAAATATCCACCTCCCTTTCCATTTCTTATAAGGAATCTTGAAGTTTAAATCTCCTCAGTGTGATAGATATGTTTGCTTTGATCTGCTTAGCCCTTGGAAGTCCAGGGGCTCCAGGCTGCTGGCCCCATGCTGCCTGGGGTCCTTAGGGACAGCTCAGTCCGCCATCAGGGATTTTTTTCCCCGAGAACCCCCTGTAACATTTCATGAACCCCCAGGGGTTCACGAACCCCAGTTTGGGAACCACTGCTTTATACTGTTCAGTGGGGTTTTTTATGCTGGAATTCAAAACCGATACTATGTTATTATCTTGGATGCATCACAGTCTGAGCAGCTATTTTGAAGGCTTTAAGTGATGGGCCAGCACAAGGCAATTCTCCGCACAGGGAAGAATTTCGCCTTTGGTGTACTGTTCTCTTGGCATGCTGCACTTAAAAGCATTAGATGAAGTATCAGCCAAATCATACTTTTTAAATTGAACTTCTGATTTATGTTGCAGAGCCTGTGGGAATAACAACCTAAGTAACACAACCATTAGCTCTCGCTTTTCTGACTTCCTCAGTTTTGTTGCACACGGCTGCAGTGGGCTTGGGGGCAAGAGGGAAGGAAAGACTTCATTAGCAAAGAGAATGTAGAAAAAGAATGTGTGCGGTAGAAATTAAATGGCAAAGTTGTGCTGCCAACTTGGGCTGTATGGAAATGAAACTTGTGGCACTGTCTGTTGGCAAAGACAGGAACGATAAATGATACACAATACACTGAATCATACATTACTACACTATACTAATCAAGAAATGAAAATGATAAACGTATACACAGAGAAAAGCTATATAGGTATGGTACTCGCAACTAGTTGTAAACTGCTTGAAATTATATCATTCATTTTGTATTGTAATTTTGTTATTCTACAGTTCACTAGTATAATAAATGATATATGTAATAGCTGACATTTATGTAGTGCTTTAAATACTGTAATGTATTTGCAAACTATGGGTTTACTTGCAGGGCCGGATTTACACCTTACGAGCCTCAAGGCACAGCATCTTCAGCGCACACACACATACCCGCCTACAGCTGACCTTAGTGTTTTTCATAAAAAATGAAACTTTTAACCCACTTTTAACTTTTAGTCGCCCCTAGAATGCCAGCACCGCTAGGCACGTGCCTACTGTGCCTAATTGGAAATCCGGCCCTGCTTACTTGTGCAAATGTACATGTGTAGCCTCATTAAACCAATGGGACTGCTCACATGAGGAAGCATTCAGCAATCTAAGTAAGGGCTGCAATATTGAATCTTATGTGGGGAACCTGAACATCACCCCCAAAATGCATCTATCTCTGGATAAAAGCTGACAACAGTCCAGCAGCACACAGCTACCCTGTACAATTTACAACAGCATGTCAAGAATATAGTATTTTATTCAACTGAAGAGAAAATAGGAAGAAGGTAATTGCCCACGTTAGAATTGCCCAAGAACACTCGAGTTACCACCATAATCATGCAACTGTCAGAGGATCTTTCAGTGACCACAACTAGCCAGGACCTTGATATTATCTCTCAACCAAAAGACAGTACCCTCCAGCAGCGCAGTGTTCTGGAAGTATCTTGCTGGGGCACCGGTTCAGTATGGACTTTGAGGGAAGTATGCCACCTACTGAATGATAACACCAACAGATAGCTAGTATAATAACCCTAATGCACTAACAACAGCCTTGTTAAGTGTCTGAAAGGATTTACAGTTAGGATGCCCATTTCTCATATTACGCCCACACTTGGTAATGCACACAATTTGCCAAAAAACACTGGAACTAATACAGCAAGTTGCAATTGGTACAATATCCAATGTATAAGCATATACAAAACAGGATCACAACGGCAAATGCTTCTACTGAATTGAACTTATGTAGCATTCAATCCACTCTGAAACTACTGGGGACCCATGCTTTATAGAATCATAGAATATCAGTGTGAAAGTCATAAGGTACAATGAACCCCCCTTAACAACCAGCAGCTATGGCAACCAGAGGCCACTAGGGGGAAGTAGATGCCCCTGAGCTTTTACATTGGCCTTCGCTAAGGCAGAAATCACTGTCCCAGACTGGTTTACACTGACCAGATAGCAGACATCCGAGGTCTGGCTACCACCAATCAGATGTTAACACGACCAGGGCTTTGTCTAAGTGTGTATAAAAGACCTGTAATTTCTGTGTAAATTACAGTCTTGTACCAAGGTACAAACTCTCCTTTTTTCTGCAGAATAAAGTAATCCTCTTTCCTTATCCCTGTCTGGCTGTTATTGGCTCTCAGCTAGGTGGACTCGATATTTCGGTAACATCAGGGTTGGAAGGGACCTCAGGAGGTCATCTAGTCCAACCCCCTGCTCAAAGCAGGACCAATCCCCAACTAAATCATCCCAGCCAGGGCTTTGTCAAGTCTGAACTTAAAAACATCACCACCAGAAAAATAGTTTGGGGACAACAATGAAAAGAATCACACAGATCTTCATCTTAAACTGAAACATTGGATTAAATAAACAGGTTAGACTTACGTAGTTCTCCTACTTTCAGGATTTCACACAGCATCTTTGTCAGCTCGATGCTACTGCGGCCAAAGGGACATTCATGTTTGTCTTCTCGGCTGCTGTTTTCCAAGACAATCTGAAGCGGAAATCAAAATGGAAGTTGATTTATTTGGACAACAGGTGTGTTGAAGAATTGTCCTCTATGCTCAGCATATACAGTGAACATCTGATTGCCTTAGTAATTTAAATCACAAAGTCACCTTGTTCTCATAAACTCAGGATTTTCATCCTAGATATTAGAAAAATAAACAACATCAAGATTATTTTGGGGGAATCTGTGGAAAGAAAGGAAGATATGCTCCGATCCATTTTACTGCTGCTGAGCTAAACACAGCCAGTGGTTCCCCATGTTCAAACATGCCCATTTCTGAAGCATTGTCATTCCAATGGAACATTGCTGTTCTGGTTCCGACTCTGCATGCAGAAATCGGAATGGAAACCAGAGGCAAAGGAGCTGATCATTTTTACATTTAATTTTGTGTGTGCTGTGAAAGGAAATTAGATTTTTTTAAAAATAAACAGAACTATTAAAAATAAGAATAAGATGTACACTGTGGTTCTGGGTCCATAAAGGCCTACACCCATAAAGACTATTTAAGTCATATGAAAATAATAGGGTATGAATGAATATGTGCTTATTGTATCTATAATGCAGGTTTGTGCATGAAAAGGGTTTCAGTAAATTATACAGGAACAGTTCACTATAAAGGCTACAAATGTAGCACAGCCAAGCTCTACAAGTCTTTTGGCCATCTGCTACATGGCAGTGCAAAAGCAGTGGAACACAGATTTTTTAAAATAAATTCTGCACTTTGTGAAGTGATATAACTCTTATTTTGGACAGAGCCATCCCAACCATTACAGATGGTCTAAAAATATCATTGTACGGGGGGGGGGGGAATATTATTTATGAGAATGCTACAGATTTTGCATAAACTGGGAGTGACTCATTTCTCATTTTGACTGCAAGAAAAGCAGGACAAATAGGACCTGAAAACAAAAATTAATTCAAAACAGGTTTCCACTAAGAACTGGGCTTGTGATAAACTCTTGTACCAGCTTTTAAAAAAGAAACACACATGTCCTAAACAGCTACTGCATGGCCAGAGGAAAAATATACTCCAAAGCAGATGTTTCCTAAGTACTATAGTACCTCAGATGCTCTCTCAATTTACTTGAGAAACAGGTATTCAGACACTGCTCTCTATTTAGTGGGATTTCTTTCTTCCAGCTTGCTTCCCCACCATACCCTTGCCTGGAAAAACTTTTTAAAAAATGGCATAGGAGAATTCAAAATGGCTTAATCCCATAGCTGTGAGGCAAACCAAATCCATACTTTTAAAAAGACTGAAAGGCAGAAGCTTAGGACAAAATAACAAACAGAACACAATCTTATATTTCAGACATGGAACAACTAGGGATTTTGAGGTATAGGGCCAAGAATGGGGGAAGTATTGAGCGCTGTTAAAACAGCGAATTAAGAATTAAATCTTAGAAACAATATTTATTCGTACATTTTTTAAAAAAATCATTGTAAAGCAATTAAGGTTGCCAGACACATAATGGAATCACAAAAGCAAGAAATGAAAAGTTAAGCCACCTCACAGAACACAACTTCTATCAATAGACACATACCTTACCACTATCACAAAAACATACACCACAGACCACAACCTTAACTTATCCCTCACATGTCACCATCAGGTGTAATGTATAGGGTATAATACCAAGCTTCCAACAACCCTTTCTCCACACTACCTCCTTGAACACCATGCAGCGGTAAGAAGGAACAGGAGACCTGCCCTTTATCACCTCGGACAAAACCATGAGGTGAAGAAAGGGCGCATGAGCGGACCAACAGACACTACTGCTTTCGAATTCTCTGGCTGCGGATGCATGGCGTACATGCATAAACCCTCAGTGGAATAGAGTAGGGACCATCACGTGAAGAACAACAAAAGGCTACTTATATACACAGGGGAAAAAAGTTATGCTCCATTTTAAGGACATTTCAGAATGCAACCTTAACTGCAGAGAGCCTCTGCAATAAGATGTGCCTAATCAGCAAGTCTTAAATCAATCAATTAATATTAACCAGGAAAAAACAATCCACAAAGAATTAAATACAAAAGCAACCCCTTCACCTCAGAAACCTTCCCACAGGAAGAGAGGGGAAAATGGGTTCTGACCTGTCCTCCAAAGATCAACAGACTCAGGCTTTGTCAGACAAGTGGAGGGAAACACATTCAACTCTCAAGGGATGAAATCTTGGCCCCATTAAAGTTAATGGTAAAAGTCCCATTGACCTGAAGGGAACTAGGATTTCACGTTGCTATCTTAGGTATTTCTGAAGCACCTATTATCTTGCCCTTATTGGAAAGTCTTGTAGAATGTAACAAAAAATGTTTTATATGGTGATGAGTTAAAAACAAAACAAAAACACTCAAATGCTGTAGAACTTAATAGAGAATAATAACCCGTGCCATAGAAATCTATATGATCGCTTAAAACCAATCAACCCACACCCTACAGAAAAGATTTCATTCTATAGGTTCTTACAATAATTCCTATAGAATCCTAGTGGGTTTATCCCTATTAAATCCTATAGGATTCTTCCACAAAGGTGGTATTAATAGATGAGTTAAAGAATCACCAGTGAGTATGTCCTGCCACCTGCCTCCAGATATTTAGTCTCTTAGCTGCTGTGCCCCAACTGATCTCGAACAGCATCAATGGTACGTGAGGAGAAAGGCAGTCAGTCTCTTGGCCTCTGAGTAGTTCAATGCTCTGCTAGAGGAGTTCTTTTTTCTGCTAGAAGTTTAGGATGAAACCATACCTAATTGTTCAGTGCAATACCTGGATAACAGCTGTACCAAATCAAAAAAACACCTCTGCAATTTTTGTTTTACATTCCTGCAGCCACCCTTCAGCAACAAGTGAACATCTCTCCACTATGCATTCTGGATTAATCATCCTGTTTTAGAGTCCCTCTCATAGGAAAAAGTGATCTGCTTCCAGACCCAAGTGCTGGAGATAGGATAGAATGATACAAGCAAAATGCAATCCTTCATCTCACATTATTGAAAGCACTTGTTTTAATTTTCTCTCTCATAATAAAAAAGAAAATCTGCATACTGAAGCGAGGGCCTGTTTTGACATAGATTTAGATACAGCAAAGGAAAGTGGGTAATAAAATCAATGTGGAGAGAAAATGAAAGCAGAGGGGGGAAAGGCACCAGTCTTAGCAATATCAAACTGCTCCTGGCAAATGCATTCTGTTGAATTTCACATTAACCCAATGTGTTAACATTTCATGAGTGCATAAATATTTAATGGTAAAACTATATCTTCATATAATGTTAAAGCCAAATTACTGCAATCAATAAGAATGGCTGAGAAATAGTTGAGGCACAGTGTACTACTATACACCAAATTAAATGGAAATTTGAGTAATCAATATGTAAAGCAGCTTCAGAATGCTCCTCTTTCTCCTTCCATTCAAACATCCATCTTTTCACATTTTCTGTGCAGAACAAAGATGACATGACACATTGAAAAATTTTTACTAGCAAGGCACAGCAAAAGGCTATAGCAAAATTTTTACTAGCAAAAGGCATAGCTGCAGTTAAATATATGGATGTAAATTCTACAGTTACAGATACTGATCTTTAATAAGCCACAAGTACTGTAAAAACTGCTCTTATAAACCCACGAGAAATAATTCCTAATCTTGGCAATAGATTTAAAACATTCATTAGTATATCTGTAATACACTTTTCTTAATTTAGGAATACCATATCCTGATGCAAAATAAAACATTAATAAAATACTGCTTACAAAGGCAGTATCTTTGTTTCCCTGAGCTCTATGGTTTTGAAGGAGACAGAAATAGTCAGCGGGCAAACAAGTTTCTTTAGCAAGTTGCTCAAAAACACTAGCAGGGAGAGAAACATATCTAGGAAGTAATATACAGATCTAGACCAAAAATACTCATGCATCTTTGTTTTCGATTTTATAACTTAGCTTGATGCATGATTCTATCAGTTTATTTATTCCCCTAAGAAAAATTAACAGCCAAAGTGTCACTAAATTCAGATAACCCTTATTCAAAGGGAATCCACAATTAAGATGTAACTCCTCTTAGCCTCGTCTCAGCCTTGAACTACCTAGCCACTCTCTCCTTTCCTGGTATGGTACTACCTTCCTCAGTGTTTTCTGATGTTTATTATTTGCATTGTGGTAGCACCTAGAATTTGGTCCTCCCCGATTCTAAGTTCTGTATACATATTTAACGAAAAGACAATTCCTACTCCAAATTGTGGGAGTGAAAGAACCTTTCTGCTTGTAAGAAAGAAGTGAAAGAACCTTATACCTGCCTCTGGACATTTCCACTGCATGCATCCGACGAAGTGGGTATTCACCCACCAAAGCTTATGCTCCAATACGTCTGTTAGTCTATAAGGTGCCACAGGACCCTTTGTCGCTTCTACAGATCCAGACTAACACGGCTACACCTCTGATACTTTCTGCTTGTCTGACTGTACTGCCAACAGCATGGCATGCAGTACAATTTCAGAGCCTTTGATGCGGCCTTCACATTATTCCTGCCAAACGTACATGAACAGTAAATTCCTTTTGTAGTGAAGCAGGGATTTTTCCCTCCAACCAAAACAAATCAGTCTAAGGAAAGTTTCACAATAATCAGGAGGTCCAACCACCACTTTACCTTGGGAAATAGGATCAGAGCCTCTTTTCACTTCCTGCAGGCGCTGAGGGTACTGGTGGTTGAAGGAGGGCCTTTGCAACGTCATGCAGTGTCTCCTCTTCCCCCCGTGGAGCCACTGAAGCAATAGCTACAGCCAGAGTTTCCTCCTTCCACCAGTGTTGAAGATAGGGTTGCCAGGTGTCTGGTTTTTGATCGGAATGCCCAGTCGAAAAGGGACCCTGGTGGCTCCGGTCAGCACTACTGACTGGGCAGTTAAAAGTCTGGTTGGCGGCAGAGGCAGGCTCCCTACCCAGCTCCGCGTGGCTCCCAGGAAGCTGCTGGCATGTTCGCCTCTTAGGTGTAGGAGGCTCTGCATGCTGACCTCACCCTGAGCACCGGCTCTGCAGCTCCCATTGGCCAGGAACCGCGGCCCAGTAGCGTAGCCAGGGGGGGAGCAGGGGGAGCGACCGCTCCCCCTGTGAGGAGAAGCGGCGCTAAGGTGCTGCCCAAGGGAATTTAAAAGTCCTGCAGCTGCAAGAGCCAAGGGTCTTTTAAATCCCTGCCCGAGCCCCGCTGCCGGAGCCGGGTTGGGGGGGGGGGCGCTTTAAAAGGCCGGTGGCTCCTGCTGCTGCGGTGAGCCGCGGGCCCTTTAAAACGCCCCCCCCCCGCCCCGCTGCCGGAGCCGGGCTGGGGGGGGCGTTTTAAAAGGCCCATGGCTCCTGCCGCTGCCGGGAGCCCTTTAAAGCTCCCCCCCCAGCCCCGCTCCCCCCCGCTGCGGGGAGCCACAGGCCTTTTAAAGTGCCCCCCGCCCCCACGCCCCGCTGCCAGAGCCGGTCTCGGGTGGGGATTTAAAAGGCCCAGGGGCTCCGCAGTGGCTGGAGCCCCGGGCCCTTTAAAGCGCCACCGGGTGAGTACAGGGGGAGCGGGGAGGCGCCTTTTTATAGCACCGTTCCCGCTGTGCTCTAAACCTGGCTACGTCACTGCCGTGGCCAATGGGAGATGTGGGGATGACACCTGCAGACGGGGCACCATGCAGAGCACCCTGGCTGCCTCTCCACCTAAGAGCCAGAGGTGCCGGCAGCTTCCCAGGAGCTGTCTGAGGTAAGTGCCACCCGAAGCTTGCACCCGCTCCTGCACCTCAACCCCCTACCCCAGCCCTGAGCCCAAGTCCACACCCCCTCCCCAAAACCCAACCTCCTGTCTCAGCCCTGAGCCCCCTCTTGCATGCAAACTCTCCCCCAGAGCCTGCACCCCATAGCTCCTCCCGCACCCCAACCCCCAGCCCAGAGCCCGAGCCCGCACCCCCTCCCGAAATCCAACCTCCTGCCTCAGCCCTGAGCCCCCTCTTGTATGCAAACTCCCTCCCGGAGTGTGCACCCCACACCCCTTCCCACACCCCAACCCTCTGCCCCAGCCCAGAGCCCCCTCCTGCACCACAAACCCTTCATCCCCAGCCCCACCCGAGAGCCCACACCGCCAGTTGGAGCCCTCACCCCCTGCACCTCAACCTCCTGCCTTAGCCCCCTCCCACATTCCAAGCTCCTGCACCCCATCACTGTGATGCGGACATTAGCAATATCTAAATCAGTGCTTCTCAAACGGTGGGTAAGAACCTCAAAGTGGATCATGACCCCATTTTAATGGGGTCGCCAGGGACAGCGTTGAACTCACTGGGGCCCAGGGCTGAATCCAAAGCCTGAGCCCCGCTGCCCAGGCTGAAGCCGAAGTCTGAGGACTTCAGTCCAGAGCGGCAGGGCTCAGGCTCTGCCTCCGCCCACCCTGCCTGGGGCAACAGGGCTCCAACTCTGGCTCCACACATCCCCTTCCCCACACCCAGGGTCATATCATCATTTTTGTTGTCAGAAGAAGGTCATGGTGCACTGAAGTTTGAGAACTGCTGGTCTAAATAAGTGTTTCACACCTGTGGGGTGGGCTGCTAAATAGCACCAGACTAGTTCAGGGAGATAAGATGGTGCACAGGGCAGAGGAGAGGGTCTGAATGAGTGATAAAAGCTGCATGACCCCATATCCAATACATACACACTGCAAACCTCTGCAGAAACAGTAGTAGGTGGCTCCACAAAAGCCACCAATCTTCTTTCCACGCTCCCATTATGGCACCCCAAGGACCTGATCTGAAGACGGTGAGCTTTGGACCAGGACCCAAATTTAGCTGGCAGCTCCCATGTTCTGGGCCACAAGTTTATGCAACAGCCCATCAGCCCAAGCTGTTCTCAGCTCCCACAGAACTCAACTCAATCCTGCATACACAAATGGCTGTTCCCAACCCTCAGAAATATGTAGCCTTCTGGTAAGTGAGGAAACAAGGAGGGGAAACAGAGTGACTGAGGGGGAGGAGTGTAAGATGTGAAAAGAGTAAGCAAGGTGAAAGAACAGAAAAAAAAGTAAGAAATAAAAAGGAACAGAAAATAAAATAAAGACAAGGGGTGGGGGAGAGAGAGAACAGGCAAAAGAAAATGGAGAAAGAAAATAATAGGAGAGAAGGCAACAATAAAAAGAAAAAGGTTGGGAACCAATGACCTGGATAATAGGCTGTATATATTAGAAAAACAAATGAAACAAAGCTCACTTTTCTTATCGGCTTTAACAAAATGGAAATAAATTATATCCCTTTCCAATCATTTTTTGGGGGGAAAAAAGGATTACAGGAATCAAATTGAATTTTACTTCAAAAATGCTCAAATTATATGGTGGACAACTCATTCTGATCAGGATAGAATGAGTAGGCACAAGGAGACTTTTGTGAATTGGTGGAAGGATGTGTAGGAAGCCTCCTATACAATAAATGTATGGGTTATAAAATACACAGTACACAGTCTGACTGTGACTCAACCTATTAAAGTTATGAATGATCTTCACAGAATGCCAGCAATGTTCATCTGCATCTTTGTGGCTCAGAAACGACACCTACTCCTCCCCAAAAACTTTTGAAGGCTCATAGACGAAAAAAGAAAAGTAATAGCTGAAGAAACTGACTGCCAGTAAAGTGTATACCTATATACATACATAAGGTATAGCAGTATATTACTCCTTTGGATTACCAGACATAATCCTATTGACTAACAGTCACAGGGGCTAAAAAAATTTTAAACTACCAACGGTGACTGGCTAGCAATTCTCGGAGACATGGTCAGATGGGCCCGGTGAACTAACATATAGAACAGCAATTCTCAACCAGAGGTCTGAGGCCCCCTGGGGGGCTGTGAGCAGGTTTCAAGGGGTCCGCCAAGAAGAGCTGGCATTAGACTCACTGTGGCCCAGGGAAAAAAGCCAAAGCTACATCATCCTGAGCCCCGTCACCTGGGCCTCAAGCTGAAGCCAGAGCAGCTTAGCTTCATGGGGCCCCCTGTGGTGTGGTGCCTAGGGTTGCCAGGCATCCAGTTTTCGACCAGAACACCCAGTCAAAAAGCGACCCTGGTGGCTCTGGTTGGCACCACCGACTAGGCCGTTAAAAGTCCTGTCAGCAGCACAGTGGGGGCCCAGGGCTAAGGCAGGCTCCCTGCTTGCCCTGGCTCCGCGCAGTTCATGGACATGGCCGCCAGGTCCCTGCAGTCCCTAGGCCCCAAGTACCACCCCAAATACCAGCTTGGCAACTCTCATTGGCCAGGAACTGCGATCAATGAGAGCTGTGGGGGGGTGGCACCTGTGGGCGCAAATGTAGCACACACACCGTGCAGAGCCACCTGGCCACCCATGCATAGGCGCCGACTCCGTGGGTGCTCCGGTGCTGGAGCACCCACAGAGAAAAATTGGTGGGTGCTCTGCACCCACCGGCAACTCCCCGCCTGCCCTGGACCTGCGGCAAACTTACCGGAGCACCGGGAGACGTTGCGGGGCCCCGCCCCTGACGCTGGGCAACGTTGCGTCGGCGTCGGGGCCCCGCAACGTCACCCGGCGTTGGGGGTGGGGCCCCGCCCCCGACGCCGGGTGACGGCACCCACGGGCGTCGCCGGAAGTCGGCCCCTGTGCACCCATGTGCCTAGAGGCCACAGGGACCTGGCGGCTGCTTCTTCGGAGCTGCAGTAAATGCCAGCAGGACCCCGAACCCCTGGCCCAGCGTAAAACCCCCTCCTGCCCCCACAGCCCTCATCCCCGGCCCCACCCCAAAGTCTGCACCCCCAGCCCAGAGTCCATACCCCCTTCCACATCCCAACCCCCTGCCCCAGCCCGGTGAAAGTGAGTGAGGGTGTGGAAGAGTGAGCAACAGAGGGTGGGGGGGAGGATGGAGCAGGGGCTTGGAGAAGGGGTGGGGCATGGCCGGGGCCTCGGAGAAGGGGAAGGGCAGAGGTGGGACAGGGATGTTCTGTTTTGGGTGATTAGAAAGTTAACAACCCTAGTGGGGCCCCAGACAATTGCCCTGCTTGCTATCTCCTAATGCTGGATGTGGCTTTTATATGCAGAAAAACAGTTTTGTGGCACAGGTGGGCCAAGGAGTTTTTATAGCACATTATGGGGGGCTCAGAAAAAAAAAAGGCTGAGAACCCCCGATATAGAAAACTCACTGAAGTTAATTATAATACAGTGGGATAGCTGAAATTAAAAATCCTGGAGAATTTGGAGCATTTGAACTATTCCACACATGAGGCATGTTCCCTTGCTCTTCTGCTGCTTTTTACTCTTGGCAGAGCAGTAAAGAGGTCACAAATAAAGTAATAATAATCACCAAATCGTCTCAGGGAGGAAGGTGCACCTAGTGGCATTTTGATTATACACATGTGGTCAGACCCTCAGCTGTTGTGAATTGGCACAGGTCCAGTGACTTCAATGGTGGCATGGCCATTTACAACAGCTGACAATCTCATCCTTCATCTATAAATGGATCCACGTGACAAATCTGAAAGAGTTGCCAACATGATATTTACAATATTTATTTTACTTTCAGACATAAGCCATCATGAGAGTCTGAGAACACGACACATATTATTGAAAACAAGACAGAATAACAGCACAGACTACCTAAAAGGCAGTAAATGAAAGCCACTGTGATCTCAGTCTACTGCGAGTCTCTCCAGCCAGAGCTGCTAGTCAAATCAATACCACCTTGTGAGCAGTGGCATCAAAGGATGGCAAGAGATCTAAATGAATCAATGTGGACAGCTTTCCTTTGTCTGTCTCAAATTGGAGATCATCAGCTAATTTGACCAGTGCAATATTTATACGATACATAGGCTAAAAATCTGATTGATAAGAATCTGGGAAATTCAGTGATGCCGGAGTTACTTGGTATTTTGCCTTTACTTAAGGACACATTCATGATTTCATATAATAATGGACTCAGTACCTCCCTGTTTAATTTTACTAAACACGAGAAACATGGTTCCAACTCACAAATAGCCACACTAAGGTCCCACCACTAGGCAAAACTAGTTGAAACTCAAGGTCAATGGAGATATATTTGTCTCCACCAGACACAATCTGACCCCAGGGAAACAGCAAGACCTATCAGAATCTGACTGAACACAGCCAAGAAAAAAATACAAAGAATGCATCGAGCTGTACATCGCCCAGAACAGAAGCACTAGATGAGACTCACAGAGATGAGAACCCTTCTTTGCCTGCATAGCAGACATAACATGTCGCACTTGACTTGGCTTGGGAAAACAATGACCAGCAGTAACACTCTATCCTCCCTCCCACATTTGCCTCTGTTGTAGGTCATCAGTGTAATAAGGTGATCTGTGAAGATGATCTATGTGAAGGAGTCATTTAGAACCCAACGTATCAGTGATAAACAACAACAATCTTCATATTCTACTAGCTCATAAATACAGGAGACTACAATCCCTTATAAACATCTAGAACCTTTCTGGTTCCATTAGTCTCCAGGGATAAACTAAAGAAATGGACACTCCATTAATTATATCAATATAAGTATCCAAGCACGCACATACACAAAAACAAAGTCAGATACAAAGCTGTATAGTTCACTCCTAATTGTATCTTGTAAAAAAAAAAATGGTTTCAAATAAAAAAGCCTTGCGCTATGGATCCTGTTGGGCCGGTGCCAAATTATTATGACTTGCTGTGACTGATGTGAATAACCCTCTGAACTTGCTAGAGGATTCTGGGAGCAGAATTCTCTTAGCATTAGATGAATGATGTGAAAAATTACTGGAACTGCTGAAACTGCATTTGAATGGTTAATAATGGCTCGAGCTGCGTGTATGTTTCAACATCGAACTTTGGAATATCAGCCACGGGGGACCAGCTCACAACGTACAGAAGACATAAAATCATGCGATCAGTGGGCTTGGTGTGAGCTGACATGGGTCAAAATGACCCTGTCTGAATGACATCACGCTAAGAGCCTAAGTGAATGACTGATGAGAGTGTTGATTGAACTCTTGATTGAACACTGATTAGAGTGTTGATTGAATGTTGATTGAACTTTGATCTGGGTCTGTTCTGCAGCCCCTCCTTCCAAAATATTAATTAGAATATACCAGTAATAAACAACCAGAGCATATTTTTGGAACATGAGACTCCATTGAGAACAAAAGGGTATATATGCTAAGCACAGTAAATTAGCTAAATTAGCGTTCCCCAATTAACATCTGAAGAGGTTCGAGACTAAGACAGAAGTCGTCGGGGTAACCGAGACCCCGCCTCAAGGGACGTTTGTGGGACTTTAGAACCAGAGGTCGTCAGGGTAACCAATACCCTGCTTCGGGGGACCCTTGACAGATCAAGTACCTGAAAGGGGACAGAAGAGAAGAGAGAAAGTCTCCATCTAGAACTGGTAGATATACCTGCTTTCTTTGCCAGTCAGGATACTGTGTAAGGCCAACATAGTTACTGAGGGTTTATGCTTGTAGGAGCTGAGGCTAATTGGGGAAAGATGTTTGCTATGTAATCTTAACTGCTTGTGTCATTCTTTCTCAAATAAATTACTGTGCATTAAGCATACTGTACCCGAGTCTCTCACTGGTACTGGTAATATCTGCTCAGCTGTGCGCTATTAAAGATCCATTTCAACAAATCCCAGACAAAGCAATGAAGATGTACAAGAGATTATAACCACTACCAACAAAAAACAAACAAAACAAACAAAAAAAGGCTTTTCCAGGGGCAACTTTTTACACTAAGGAAAGTTTCAGCTCTATAGTACTGCAAGTTAGTTATAGGAAAATGTCATTCTAATGGAAAATCCCTGTACTGTATAGTATGTGTTTAAATGGTAACTTACTTTTATTTAAAAAAATTATTAGAAATTGCTGCTGAGGTGGCTTGGGTAGGGTGGGGAGGAACTTGTCTGCTCCATAAGAACAAAAAAAAATCTGTCACAAAGCTTTATTCCAATCATTTGCTTCACTGTTAACTTTAATTACACACTATGAACTGTCCTGTAATTATGCAACTTGGGAAACTGCCAATTTTTCCTTTTGAATGTTAAAAGTCCTTTAATTTCTTTCAAAGATTCAGTATTACTTCCATCAGTGAATACCATATATTACATGACTGCACCTTTTAAAAGCAGAGCCTCTAAGAATTGCAATGGATTTTGTAAGTGGAACATGAAAAACGTCAGTGCACTTTACTGAAGTCACTCATATCACCAAAGCCATTCATTTAAAAAAAAAGCGGGGGGGGGGGGGGATGCTAATTCCGCAGCAAACTTTAAAAAAAAAAAATCCAGAAGGTAGCAAGGAAACCATATAATTAGAGACAACTGTGCTTTCTTTATACTAAACAACCTTTTTCTCAAGAGGCCCCCAATCACATTAAATGGTAAACAGACAGTGAAATTCAATGACAATTAACATAAATGTCCAAATGAAAAACCCACAACCAGTTGAAAAACTGACCTGGGATAGAGGAGATCAGAGTTTTGTAAACAAAAGAACACATTCTATTTATTCTTGCTGAGTGTCTTGCTGAACTGTAGCCAGCAGAAAGAGAGAGGAAGGAGGAAAGGAATTAAAAGACAGGAGGGGAAGGTTGTTCGGTTTTATTTGTTCTTAATTATTTCTGTTTCAGAATTTCCACAACACTGTTTTCTTTCTTCTTTCAAGATACAGAGTTAACCACCCCCTCAATCTCCTTCTAACAGCCTTAAGGGCTTCTGCCATCTAATGCCCTAAACTTTGAAGGCCCTTTTTTATTCATTTCACCAGGCCTCCACCCTTTTATCTCCTTCAAGTATCTACACCAAAACCTTCTTCAGGACCCACAAATCTTAATTGTTCCCACTCAGGCCATGTCTACACTACAAAATTAAGTCGATCTAATTTACATCAGCATACCACTGACACAGTAATTACATCACTTGTGCGTGTCTACACTTTGCTCCTCGTGTCAGCGGTGCGCGTCCTCACCAGGAGCGCTTCTATTGATTGTACTGTCAGTGTGGGGCATGGTGGGATAGTTCCTAAAAAGCCAGTAACAGTCAACATAAGCAATGCAGTGTGTACATGGATACTGTGTCAACCAAACTACACTGACTTTGACTCTACGCCACTCGTGGAGGTGGAGTTATTAAGTAGACGTAGCGGGGCAGTTACGTTGGCGGGAGTGAAATTTAAGTGTAGACACTTACATAGTTAGGTCAACATTAGCTGCCTTAAGGGTATGAAGAAAGGCGGAAGGAAAGTAACTGGAAAAAGAAATCCAGACTCACCCTCAAGATGTGTGCATCAACATCTTCAGCAGCCACGTTCCTATCAGTACAGCCCTGCCTCCCTTACCCGTGGTCTTTGTCCATAGCTCTCACACAGTTTGTCGCAACTAAGGGTGTGTCTACACGGCAGATAGACACGCACAGCTGGCTCCTGCCACCTGAGTCAGGCTGATGGGGCTCAGGCTGCAGAATTGCGGTGTTGCTGTTCCGGCTTGGGTTGCAGGCCAAGCTCTGGGACCCTCCCACCTTGCAGGGTCCTACAGCCTGGGCTCCAGCACAAGCCCAGACATCTACACTGCAATTAAACAGCCCTGCAGCCTGAGCCTCATCAGCCCACCACAGGTTTTGAATTGCATTGCAGAAATACCCTAAGACTAGCGCCACAGGGTAGGGACGTTGTCTTATTTGTTGGCACTGTGGCACACATGTTTGTAGTGCAATTCACTTGTTAATTGTGGAATTTTCCTGCTTTAGCTAAAGGCAGAGAGAAGGTGAGGGGGCATCTTTGGGCAGGAAAAAGCTTGAACATTCTGAGCACAGAAGCTAGAGATTTTCAGTAGAGATGAGAAAGAACCATACAGTGATTATGCAAATCTCTGCACTCTGACAGGCTACCCTCCATTACTAACCAGAAAACAGAGGTTCGTATAATGTGTGGTTAACTATGGACTGAACAAATGTACAGTCATTATGCAAATCTCTCTATTCTAACTGTCTATTGGTTATAGCATCCTCCTCTGACACTCTCCCCACACACTCACTCCACTTATTACATACTATTTAATTTTAAACAGAATTGCTTCCCATGGGAAGGAAGGAATCAGGAAGACAGGAGTGAGGCCAGATTATTAATGTTGGGACAAAGCAGCATGGACCAGAGTGGGAACAACAGAGACTTAGAGGGAGAAATACTGGGAACCAGAGAACAGGAGGCAAGTGGAAGTAACAACAAGGTAAAGGTGGGCAGGTGGGGTGAGGAATGCAAAGGAGAAGGAAGCAGAGGCAGGTGAGAGCCATGCAGGCAGATCCAATAGGGAGCTGGACAGGAGGAGCATGGCCTGCGGGGATATATTATAGTGTCTGTCAGCCATGGTGGCAAGGAGATGAGAGACATGAAAGTGAGCTGTCTGCCTGTGATCAGAGTTGCAGCACTCCGGGAGCACGACAAACTTTTGATCTCAGATTTGTTCAGGTACGCTGCTTAAAATGGTGCATTGGAACAAAGCAGTTTGGTGGGATGAGTACTCTACTGGAAGGATGATCTTGTGATTAAGGCACTGGACTGGAACTCAGAAGTTCTGGGTTCAATTCCTGGATCTGCTACAGACTGAGTGAGTTTGGGAAAAATCACTTAATTGGTCTGTGCCTCAGTTCCCCATCTATAAAATGAGGATAACAAGTGCTAGCTTTCTGAGGTGTTGTGTGAATAAATTCAATAATATGTGTAGGCACTCAGGTACCCTAATAATGGAGACCGTAGAAGAAGATAGATGGAAGGACAGACATTGCTCGGTGAATGGCAGTGACTAAACTTGGAGCAATTTTAGCAAAAATTCTACATAGTGGAAACAAGCTGAACCAGCATGAAGGGGTTAAGTGGTATTTAAATAGAGGTTAATTATGTGTGAAATGCTAAATCCCATTCTTAATACAGTACTTGCAAAATAAAGATGAATATAAGAAAAATAAATGAAAAATAGTGACTGTATTTATTCAACAGAAAACTTCCCCCCAATTTTAAAGTCTATTTAGGTTGCTTAAAAATGATGGCCTACACTCTTAATTTGGACCATAGGCTGTCCATTGGAGTGCCCCAGTAAAGAGTATTCTACTTTAGGGCTGAGATTTTCAAAGGTGTCTATGAATTTCAGTGGGAGTCGGTTGCCTAATTCTCTTTAAAAAATAAAATAGATTTCAACATATAGTCTTTTAGTTGTGTTTCTTTTAAAACTGACTTTCTAATAAGTAATAACCTTTCCATTTCTTTTTTTTATACAGAGTTTAATATTCATTGAACTCCATGGTACTGCTGCGTTCTTTAATGGCCATGTTAGATCTGGGCTGAGAGAGAGAGGTCTTTAAAGGGCAGATCGTATTATCTCCTATTATGGTGACATTCTGCTTATGGGTCATCACTGGACTAGATGTCAGCATGCCCTCTGCAAACCTCTCAAGGCTTTGGCATTATTCTGTTTTACGCCAAGCTGTAAGTTAATGAATATAATTTAAAATTCACTTTTAAATGGAGATTTCCACGTACCATATTTCACATTCCTCTTCGAAATTTGTATTTTTTTTACTAACAATGATATATATGCCTATTGTTTTTCTTCTTGTGTTTAGTCTTCTTTAAATAGGTCTCCTCTTCTCTGCAATTGTGCCATTTAGCTGTGCCAACTATCTCAGGAATATTTAATGACTTTCTGGACTTCCACTGTATTGATTTTCTCATCCTCCACTCACTTATAGTAGGTAGGCTTATAGAGGGCAAAATATTCAGTTTCAGGAATATAAAGATCAGGATGTTCATATGCTGAGGTTATTGTCTGTTCAATGTCTCTACATAAGGAAACAACATATAATTCATTGCTATCAAACTGTCTTTAGAATAACTAATGTAGGAGGAGGAGGAGTGGGCAGGAACTGGGTGGGGGGGAGGAAGGGGCAGGAGTGGGGTGTGCAGAGTGAATCATGCTTCGGCTCTCCCTGTGTCCAAATGAAATACATCATTTCCAATAGCTTCCTAGCAGGAGTACATTAATCCCTAGGACACTGTTGATAAGGTCAGTTGACAAGGCTTATTAGACAGACACTAGAGGAATCTTTCCCTGGGGAGATACGGTCAGTTTTTGGCAGGGTTAATGGAATGGAGCAGGACAGAGAATTCTGCTTATTGAGGAAAAAAAAGAATGAAAATCTGCATATTTTTTTACAGAATATTTCCGATTTTACTTCATACATAACACAGGGTATAAACGTATTTTCCCCCTTCCTTTGCAGGTCACGCTACAAAACATAAAGGCCGTTAACACTACTTGAATCAGACATACAACACTGGAGCATTCACGCAAAGCTTTCACAGAAAGCTGTGGTGTTCTATGCCCTGTGGCTTTCTGTTCAGTTGTTAATTACTCTTTGGGATGTCAGGATCCCATCTGTTTTCCTGGAATTATGATTTAAAAATATGAAATAATCTGTGCGAGCTGTGAAACTAAAATGTGTGAAGTGGGAAAGAACCCTTACCCGGATATATGGATCCTGGTGGTGTTTGGCAAAGTACAGCATGTTGTCAAGGGCTAGCATTCCTGGAGGGGTTTGTGTAAAATCCATTGCTGGGTTTACATGATTCTGTGAAAAAGATAAAAGGTTTACACTATAAATAACGGCACAAAAACCATCAACCTCATTATGATTATTCATGTGCATTACCATACTGCCTAGAAGCCCCAGTCGTGGACCAATACCCCACTGTACTGAGCACTGCACAAATACAGACCAAGGAGATGGTCCGTGCCCTGAAGAGCTCATGGTCCAAAGACAGTTATTATTGCTGGCATGTAAATCACTTGGTTCTACAATTATACATGGTTGACTTTTCAAACGCAGAAATGACGTAGGAGCACAAATCCCACAGAAAGTCAATGGGACTTGTGCTCCTAAGTCATTTAGGTGCTTCTGAAAATTTACATTTAATAATGTGGACATATACCGGTATATCTAACAATACAGTATCTATGGCAGGGGTTCTCAACCTTTTTCTTTCTGAGGCCCACCCAACATGCTATAAAAACTCCACGGCCCACCCATGTCACAACAACAGGTTTTCTGCATATAAAAGCCAGGGCCAGCATTAGGGGTTTCAAGCAGGCCAATTGCCTGTGGGGCTTCAAGACACAGGAGCCCCTGCAAAGCTACATTGCTCAGGCTTCGGCTTCAGTCTCAGGAGGCGGGGCTCAGGCTTCGACCCTAAGCGGCAGGGCTTCGGCTTTCTGCCCTGAGCCCCAGTGAATCTAATGCTGGCCCTGCTTGGCGGCCCCCCTGAAACTTGCTCGTAGCACCCCAAGGGGGCCTCAGACCCCTGGTTGAGAACCACTGACCTATGGGACTATATCAAAGATGTAATGGAGATGAGTGACAGGTACTTAGTTCAGTAGGTAATGCTTAAAATAGATTGACTGAGTTGGCTCTCATGACCTTCTGCACATAAAGGATCATGAGGAGAACTGTGCAAATTTTAGCAGCATGCAGGGGTTCTTGTAAGCATTTTTTCAGGTTTCTGAACTTCTGCTCATCCGAATTTCAAATCTGTGCTTAGGGTTTGAATGAATCCAAAAACTCTCAGCAAAACACAGTTGAAACCAGGTCAAACTTGGCAACTTCTAGACCAAACTGCAAATACCTTTAATTCCACATGCTTTGGAAGCAAAACCACAAATCTGTCCAGGTTTGCTAGTGAATCTTTTGATTAAGGAGATATGAAATGTATGTTTTAAATAAGTTCCATGGAATTCAAGGCTTATGTAAATGTGAACATTTGCAGAGTTCTAGACAACAATACTTCACAGCTCTTAAAAGTAACTTTTAGAGGCTTCTCACAAAGGATAAGACCCAAGGGTATAAAACCATCTGAAATTCTTATTTTTCATTACACACAGTCTCATCGGGGCCTCCTTTTCAGTGTCTTTGGGCTGTCTGCGCTTAAAACGATGCATCTGTGCTGCTTCAGCACTTAACGCTGGCAGGGTTCTCCTGTTGGCGTAGGTTCTCCAAATCCCTGAGTCTACACCAGGGGTTAAGTAGGTTTCAATGCATTACTCAGGGTTGTAGATTTTTCTCATCCTGCGCAACATAGTTATGCCAACCTAATTTCCTGGTGTACACCAGGCCTTCATTTCCAACATTCTAACAGACAGAAATGCCCCTAGTCACTCAGAAGCAGCATTTCCATTGTACACAACTCAGCTGAAAGAGGTTTTAAAAGTGCATTTAAGATCCCCAAAGTGACTGTAACAATGACACAGAATTCCTATTCCACCAATTGACTTTCACTGACTTTACTTCTGTTGGCCCAGAACAGCCAATAAAGCTATAAAAGACTGAGATGGGGTTCTACTCCTTTTCTCACATCAACAGAATTGTTAACTAATTTCCATCTGGAGAACCCCTTACTTGTAGATGTATGTGACAAGCTGGCTCTTGATCTATCAGTAATTCATATTTGATGTGTGAGCAGAAACACTAGCAAGCGGAAACAACACAAAAATAGTTATCCTGTTGCTTTAAGAGACAGACTGAACTTGAGTCCAGCTCACACCTCTAGCCAGGGACAATTGACACACAAACCTAGATTCAAATATTTAGTTATTTTATGTTGAGTAAGGGGCAGGTTGATCAAAGGGGCATTTCAAATGCTAGATTTTAAAGAGGAATCTGGGAAATTCCTCTGGAACTAGATGTGAAGCGGAAAGGAGGAAAGGTTACAAGATATAGGGGACAATAGCCTTTGTATGGAGAACTCAGACTATTACAAGAGCTGTCTGAAATTTTTCAAAATTCAAATTTTTTCAACTAATTTTTCTTTGAATTCACTATTACACTTTCCCCCAAGTGATACATCTGAACAAATATTATATTGTTGAAATGCTGGTATAAATAATCTTAACTAGCATTCCTGCTACGGTAGCAAATTCTGTCTCACCATTAACATCAAAAATAGTCACATACTATGAAGGACCGTGGAAGTTGAGGACAGGGAAGAGAAAACCAGGTGAAATGATTTAGAGTGGTTGAAAGGGCCAGATAGGGCAAAGGTGGGGACGTGTAACACTCATTGCCCAGATAGTGATATTAGCTAAATCTAAAGGGAACATACCTAGTTGAGCGCTGCAGAATTCCAGAATAGGGGTATGTCTAAATTGCAATAAAACACATGCAGCTGGCCCATATCAGCTGACTCGGGCTCAGACTGTGGGGCTATAAAACTGCAGTGTAGATGTCTGGGCACAGGCTGGGCTCTGGGACCCCGTGAGGGGGGAGGGTCCCTGAGCTCATACATAACGTAGTCATAGTCTACAGAACACATCATCTACACTGCAACAAAACTTTACTCATGGCTGGCCTGTGTCAGTTGTTTTGGGCTCAGGCTGTGGGACTATAAAATTGCAGTATAGATGTCCAGCCTGAGCCCAGATATCTACACTGCAGTTTTATAGTCCCACAGCCTGTGCTCAAGTCAGCGGACACAGGCCAGCCGTGGGTGTTTTATTGCACTGTAGACATACCCAAGATGTGTTCTGTAGACTGATTCCAATGTTTAAATCTGATCTCTCTGTGTCTTTACTACATTTTGTTTTGATTCAGACCTCTTGAATCTCAGGGCTCACTTACACACTTTTTTTTTTAACCAATTAGTTAAAGTGGCACAACTCCCTGACAATGGGCACAGTAATACCCGTATAAAGGAGCTTATAGCACTATAGCTTATTTTGGTACATTTATGGAAATAAGCTATACTGACATAAGCTCCTTTATACAGGTATAACTAGAGAGGGGTTGTGCCACTTTAACTATATCAGTGTGTAAATCAACAGAGTTAAAACTGGTACAAGAACTGTGTATAGACCTGCCCTGCTGTTTGGCAATTTCCCACAGACTGCAATGGGTAAGCAAAACAGCCTTCCACCTGTGAGAAGAGGTAACGAAAGCAGAGCGTCTGGAGCCTACCCTGCCTGGGTTGTGCATTAGGGAGTCCTCTCCCGGAAGGTATGTCCCTTGCAAGGCTGGGTTGAGCAGACACACAGGAAACACCTATGTACCCTGCACAATAACTAAGTTTAAGGGACAAAATATAACAGTGAACATTTCAGCCAGGGCCGGCTCTAGGTTTTTTGCTGCCCCAAGCAAAAAAATGTTTGGCTGCCCCCCAGCCTCCCCCCCGCCGCACCCCTTACCGCCCCAGCCCTGCGCTCTCCCACCCCAACTGCACCCTCCTGCCGCCTCAGCCCTGGGTCCCTGGGAACTCAGTCCCAGGGCAGGTCATTCAGCAGGAATTTTGGATGTGCACAGAACACAGACAGGATTGGTTTCCATATGGTTACAGAACTGCAGTAAAATGGAACAATTTTCAGCTTGTGTGATTGAAGGATATCTGGATTGAGGTGCCTTTGTTATTCTTTTGTTCCACTTTTTGTTTCTATGGGGAATTTGCCAATGCAATATCAACTAAAAAATAAATAAAAAATGGCAATGGCTGTTGAAAATAGCAATTCCAGTCCTAATAACCACTGGGAAGCATTTCTTGCTCAATTTTATCCTACTTTTTCTACAGCAAGTTACAGTGGCTCAGTTTTGATTTGGGAGAAATGAAGTTACAGCTGCCCAAATTGAGCTTGAGCACTCCTGAATTTTGAGGGTGTTCAAATCTGGAATGCAGGCGCTAGATTCCCTTTCTGAATATTAGCTAAATCTGGAAAGGAAAAGTCAATTTCTGCTTCCATGGCTCAGAAGTGGAAATCCTCCTACGTGTCTGGTACATAGGGTGACCAGCCAGCAAATGTGAAAAATCAGGACGGGGGTGGGGAGTAATAGGAGCCTATATAAGAAAGACACCAAAATCAGGACTGTCTCTATAAAATTGGGACATCAGGTCACCCTACTGGGGTACAGTATCTAAAGCTGCCCAGGTCCTCTAGTAGAGCCTTCCCTCCCTTTTCATTTTAAATTCTAGTGGGATCCACGTACCTCCCTTGCTAGGCTTCAGATACAGAGGTGCACTGTCCATTTAGTCCACCCAATTCTTTCTTTGGGGGCTGCAAGGTGAGGTCACACCAATGGAGTGTCCTCTTTTTTAAAAAAATGTTAAAATATGGTATCCCTACCGTTCAGCAGCTTTCCATTCACAAGAAGCTGCAGCATGTCTCAGCTAAGTCACTCCCTCCCCGCCTTTCCTTTTCATAGATGCCAAGGGAGTGCTGGGAAATGTAGTTCTTTCCATGCTCCAGGACTGGCTCTATAG
The DNA here is from genome assembly GCA_037349315.1 of Chelydra serpentina. Lineage (NCBI taxonomy): Eukaryota > Metazoa > Chordata > Testudines > Chelydridae > Chelydra > Chelydra serpentina. The sequence goes on from JBAIAC010000032.1 coordinate 6,581,967, forward strand.
GCAGGGAGCTAACCAAGGAACTACAGCTCCCAGGACCCCCTGTTGGTTCTCAGCTCCCATGCTGGATCCCGGCTGCCCCTGCAAATTCGCTGCCCCACGCAAATGCTTGTTTTGCTGCACTTCTCTACACTTACAACACTCTACAAGTGGAGCAGAATGATGTGCAAGCCATAGGGAACACAATTTGACCTTCAGATCCCTGGCTGAGTTTGCAAAACTGATAGTTGGGGGAGGGGGACATCTTTGCACTGATAAACTAAGCACATTTAACAGGAAAGGGAATGGCACAATGCCATTTTGACAAAATTTTCAGAGTATAACTGCATTTTAGGTTAAGTGCTACACACAATTCTCTTCAGCTCTAGGGTACACAAAATGTATGTGGATAAAATACCCTTTCTTGGCAAGTATACAGTATCCACACTAGACTCAGTCCATTTTCTTTAGCTGTTAGCTTTTTTTTTTTTTTTTTTTTTGGTATCTACAATGTTAATACCAACTAATAAGACAATCAAACATAAGTTAAATATGAATAGCTTATATAGATCAAGTTTCTAGCCTGGTTCTGTGATCTTAAGTGCCATGGAGACCACAGCAAAGAAATTATAGGCAAGAGAAATCTCACCACGGCTCATTTCTCCAGACAGTGTCTCTTGGCACTGCTTGTTCAGTCAGAAAGACAGACCTTCATCACATATCATTTCTCTTTTGTTTGAGTCAAGCCCATATGCCTACCTAAACTATGGAGCCAAATTTTTAAGTTCTCTCCTCCTATAATACTATAACTCCTCAGCTGCTGTAAATCACAGATCAGTGGAGCAGCTGATGGAATATACGGCATGTATGAACCAATACATTTTATTTTCAATTCTTCAGCAAATCAGGTAACAAAATAACGGACATTTTATTAAAACATAATGATATCCTTCCCTGAACATGTATTGAATGTTTATGGTAGAAAATATAAACCCCTCAAAAAGAGGGTTTAAGATAAAGATACCAAACTAAACTATCTAAAATATTGTCGTGAATAATGTAAAAAGTATGCAAGCCCTCAATCTATGACATAATTTATTAAAAACATGAGACACGATGCCCAAGGGCAAACGAACTGCATCTGTTTAGTATAAAGTCTGGTGAATTTCACTCATTGTAGAGAATCAAGAATGGGAAATACATAGGGAACTGATTTGCTTGGTAGCCTAAAGAAGTTTAGTTCATTTGTAACTTTTTCATAACAGACTGAAGAACAGTTACATATCTTTCAGTATCTGAGCAGTGTGCGCCAACTATAGGTACTGTACCATATATGCTAAAAAAATCAGATTCATTGAGAATTTGCTACACAGCCACAGATTCGGGCACAATGCTGTCTGGATATGCCATTTTTTTGGAGGGGATGTAAATCCAAAATAGAAATGTGGGGCTGGAAAAGACCTTGAGGGGTCATCTAGCCTAGCCACCAGCACTGAGGCAGGACCAAGTATCCCTAGACCATCCCTGACCGGTGTTTGTCTAACCGGTTCTTAAAAAACTTTTGTGACAGGGATTCTATAACCTCTCTCGGAAGTCTATTCCAGAACTTAACTGCCCTTATTAGAAAATTTTTCCTAATATCTAAACTAAATCTCTCTTTCTGCATATTAAGCTGGTTACTTCTTCAGTGAACATGGAGAACAACCGATCCCCATTCTCTTTATAACAGCCCTTAACGTATTTGAAGACTTATCTGAAGACTCCATCTTCTTTTCTTAAGATTAAAGATGCCCAGTTTTTTTAACCTTTCCTCATAGATCTAGTTTTTCTAAACATTTTTTCATTTTTGTTGCATTCCTCTGGATTGTCTCACAATTTGTCCACATCTTTCCTAAAGTGTGGCATCCAGAACTGGAGACAGTACTCCAGCTGAGGACTCACCAGTGCTAAGTAAAGCGGGACAACTAGCCTCCCCCCCTCCGCCATCTTATATGCAACACTCCTGTTAATATATCACAGAATGATATTAGCCTTTTTTGCAACTGCATCGCTTTGTTGACTAATATTCAATTTGTGGTCCACTATGACGCCTCGATCCTTTCCAGTAGTACTATCACCTAGCCAGTTATTCTCCATTTTGTACTTGTGCATTTGATTTTTCCTTTCTAAGTTAAGTACTTTGCACTTATCTTTACTGAATTTCATCTTGTTGGTTTCAGACCTATTCTCCAGTTCTCAAGGTTGTTTTGAATCAGCCATGGTGTGGACACATGGCTCTTTTTCCTGTATAGAAGTCACGGGCAAAGGTCAACAGTTGACATTTCTGTGGCCTCTCACACCATAAAATAGCAATGGCCTTCCTTTCACTAAAATGTTCAAGAACATACCATAGCAGACAATCCTGCACTGGGTGGGGGTAAGATAACCTAGATGAACTAATGGGAAATTTCCACATTAATTCTAAAAAGACAGTGGAGATGATGGGAGAGATGAAGCCTGCTCGTGTATATGAAATGCCTAATTTCTACTTTTTCCTGTGGTGGTCATCAAACTCTTAGGATTCAAGGAGGGAGGGCCCGGGGTACTGGAGATGTGGGGGTCTATTTCCTCCTCTATCTCAGGCTCCCTAAATGACCTCAGGCAAGTCACTTGGGGGAAGCTCTTCTCCTGGCTTCTTGTGGCCATTAAAAACCCCACAGCATGTTTCACAAGATTATAGTTATTCTGGATAAACTCCAATTTGAGTAATTACATTTAACCTACCTAAGGTTTTCCTGTAATTCTAGTTGGATAAAGCATTATTCCTTTTCCATCCTAAACTGTTGTATTGTGCTACTGATTGCTTTTGAAAAGCAGCCACCTTCCAAACAAGGGTGGATATATCTCAGTGTCAGGAGTATCCTCATACATGGCATAATAGTGTATATGGTACAGTGTAATAACAGTGTACTGTCTATTGGCAATTGTTGACTTTTGAATGGTGACCACTATTTCCTTATTTTACTCCTAACCACGTTATCTTACATTTCTTCACACTGTAGTGTATAAGCAATGTTAAATTTGAATCCAGGAGGGTGGGGGTGGAGCGTTGCAAATTGGCTGTGAGAGGTGCTGGACCCCGTTACCACTATTCTCCATACGAAGACCAGACTTGAGTTTTCCCCAGCTCAAAGAAGAAAAGTTATTTGGTGGGAACACAGGGAGAGATGGAGGACCTTGAGTCTCCCCCTCAAAGAACAGCAATAGGGTTATGCCCAGGAAAGAAGCTGGAGCCTCTTGGGAAAGTCATTATATAGTCAGAGTCTCACAAAGTTTGAATAGCTTTTATGTAAGAGTCCAATCTGGTGAGTGCTTACCTGAACGAAACCACTAAACCTTTAAAGTTGAATGTTATTCGTTATGACTGGAGGTGGCTGAAAGTTTTTCACAGAGAAAAGAACAGTATTTTCTCCAAAATGTTGGTGAAAATTATCCATTTTCTGGCTAGCACTTGCTGTGATTTTTGAGAGAGACAGAACTGGTCATCTCCCCCAACCCTGAATAGCTTCCACTATACGTTCCCTCTTCGTTTTGTAACCAAACACCAATTCTCAAGAGATAGAAAGGAAAACAGGATAATCAATTAGCTCTGAATTGCTGGTGCACCTAAGTTAAAATCTTCCTTAGGTCAAATGTGAAAATTAGATTGTCATATACATGGCCACTAGTTGATCTTTGCTCAGGAAGAATACTGAACATAGATGGCATGAATGTTACAAATTAGGTACATGGTACATTGACATAATTGAGTAGGGAACATTTCACAGTGACTGACTCATTCTAAAAATATCAGTGAATACCAAACCCCATACCTGAGCCTTTTCCTAATTACTTCCCACCTCTTCAAAGCAAAGCATTTCCACATCTTCACTTTAACAGAGTAATTATGTTAACCAATAAATGTGTGTACACAGAAAGTACTACGCAGAAAATACATTTGTGAGGAGGTATTTGATTAAAGTTCTTAAGGAGGAGCAAACGAGACTTTTAATTTAACAGTACCATATTTAAAGAGGTTAGGCACAAGTTTCACAATACAATTTAATGAGATGGGACAGTGGTATCAGGGTTTTTAACCGCCAATATTCTAGAAAAATGAAACTGAGAAATATCAAGGAGAACATTCTCTTTGTTATCTCTCAAAATGTGTTTTTTGATATTATCAAGCTTTCTCTGATTTTTCCATTCTCCCACAGTGACATTGTAGACCAGGGGTCGGCAAGCTTTCAGAAGTGGTGTGCAAGTCTTCATTTATTCACTTAAATTAAAGGTTTTGTGTGCCAGTAATACATTTTAACATTTTTAGAAGGTCTCTTTCTATAAGTCTTTAATATATAACTAAACTATTGTTGTATGTAAAGTAAATAAGGTTTTAAAAATGTTTAAGAAGCTTAACTTAAAATTAAATTAAAATGCAGAGCCCCCCAGACCGGTGGCCAGGACCCAGGTAGTGTGACTGCCACTGAAAATCAGCTCGCATGCTGCCTTTAGCACCCATGCCATAGGTTGCCTACCCCTGTTGTAGACAAAGGGAAAACTTACTTGGAGGACTGCTGAATAAAAAAAATACAGCATATCTTGAGTCAGATGTCTCTAAACTCAAAATTCAAGAGGATAATTTACCAATTAAAATTGTATATATTTATAATCGTTAAAATACTTTTAGCATGAGTCATTCTATGATACACACACAATCTAATGAACTCCCCTATGTTTCTATTAGCTAAAATTTTAACATAGACTTGCAAAATTGTTTGCCCACTTGCACAGGGCTTTCAGGGGGGATGGAGAGCTGGTGGTGGTTTGATAGCAAGTAAAACATTGTTCGTTTTTTCAATATCATCATGAAGGTAAAGGGTGTACCTAGGCTGGTACATTTTTATGCCGGATTTTTAAGGCTTATTAATAACATGCATATGCTATTGTCTAAAAATAAAACTTACTTGAATAGATCTAATGTATGTAACCGTCTTTCTTGACAGATTTTGGACTCATCAACTCAACAGACCTGTCAATCTGCAAAGAAATAATGACCTCCCCCCAGCATCTCCTCCCGCTCAAAACAAAACAATCCCCCTCCACACTCAAAAACCCCAAAAGTACTATTTGAAATCTGACCCCCATAGACCGCCAAAATCATTGGGCCAGATTCTCAGCCGATACAAATCAGCATAGCTCCACTGAAGTCAATGGAGAATCTGTCCCTTTATGTTAAGAGACAAGTTTATGATCAACATTTCAAAAAGTGAATGTTAAACTTGCGTGACCTAAATAGAGCACTAGAGCCATCAGATTAAGCAGACCAGTGCAATTCAAAGTGCAGTATTGCATGGGTTTCTGAGTTTAGCTAATTACATTTTATCAGAATGTTTTAAAGCTCCCATGTGGCTCCAGTTCAGCTGTACATACAATTTATACAATAGTTTTACTGTTCCACTGAGTTAGCTCTCTGGATGTGACACTCTGTACCTAAAAATAGCACCCTGGAACCACCATATTCAACACTGTGATAGGATTATGATGTATTATGATTACAAAATATGCCTTGTGAGGTATCATTTTCAAGTATTGATTTGCTGAACAAAAATATCCTGTTGGATTGTATGTACTATCATTGTATGTGAAGTTATGAGGTATTGATTAGATAGATAAAAAGATAACTGAAATATGTTGTGAGATGGGAACACCCACAATCAGCCTTTCAATTACAACAAAGGAGTTGTTAAAGGCTCATCAACACCCAATGCACTATCCCAGAGACTTCTTGGAGAAGGCACATATGCAATGGAGACTGCTTGACCAATGGGGACAAACTGACACCCCCATGTCACAGCAAGGATCTTTCTAACAGCTGGAAAAGGGTATAAGAAGACAGAAAGTGACATTATCACTTGGCCTCTTCCATGTCCCCTCCGCTCCATGTCCCCCCGCCCCCTCCCCGCCCCACCTCAACGCCTGGAAGAAGATCTGGAAGAAAAAGACTTTGAATTGAGGGAATTTGGTCTCAGACTGGAAAAGGGTCCAGTCTGTGTACTGAAGAACTGTAAGCTGCCTGTACCATCTGCTGCGGTGAGAAAAGCTGTTTGGTTCAGCTCTTGCTTAGTCTAAAAGTTTAGGATTATGAATGCATGTTTATTTTTCTCAAGATAACCATTTCTGACAGTATGCCTACCACTTATAATCGCCTTAATATGGAGATATGCCTATCTCATAGAACTGGAAGGACCTTGAAAGGTCATCGAGTCCAGTCCCCTGCCTTCACTAGCAGGACCAAGTACTGTCCCCTGACAGATTTTTGCCCCAGATCCCTAAATGGCTCCCTCAAGGATTGAACTGACAACCCTGAGTTTAGCAGGCCAATGCTCAAACCACTGAGCTATCCCCCCCAATCTATCGTTCTGTAGTTAATAAACTTATTTTAATATTTCAGCCTTACCAGTGAGTTTGTCTAAAGTGCTTGGAAAGTCTGCTCAGGTTACAAAGGCTGGTGCATATCCACTTTCTTTTGACAAAGTGGCAAACTAGGTAATAAACTTACACTGGCCAGTGTAAGACGGTACAGTTCTGAGGTGCAAGACTGGGAGCCAGGGGGCATTGGCTGGAGCCTCCCTATCGATGGTTCACGAGTGGCTGGGAAAATCATTCATGCAACTCAGTTGAGTGTGCCCCTACCTATGGATGGCTGTCTGCATGCAGTGCCTGTCAGAGGCTCGTACCTCGACATCAGCATCACCGTGTGATAGGCAGCACAGGTTGGTGGGTAAGGAGGCTCAGCAGACGCACCCAGATTGCACCCCAAGGACCTCGTTACACTGAGTCTTGATTTCTAAGCCTACTGGCTACAGCAGAACTTTTTAAAAGAAAAATAACAGAAAATGGACTTTGTGCCATTGCGCTGCCATGTCTCATTTATGATATAACTCCTAATCCCCTCTTTGGCTTTCTTTTAAGAAAGCAGTTGGCTGACTTTTAAAATCTGACAGGCAATAAGCACTCCATCTGAACCGGTGGCTTTTTGATATTTAAAACAGAACAGGTTTCAATACAAGTGAGATTAACATTTAAGAAGTGGATACAGCGCATGTAGTCTCATGATGTCTGAAACGAATCAAGGGTTCATCTCCATTACAATTACTTTTCCTCTCTTTGGCTTCAAGAAGCATCACTAAACAGCTCAGACTCCACCGAACTCAGCAGAGTAGCTAAGACCTGGCCTACACACAGTTTTTGTGCACGTATAACTACTTTGGTTAGGTGTGTGTTGACACTAATACAACCCCCTCATGTGGATGCATTTATTCCAGTATAAGGGCACCTTATGCCAGTATAGTTTATTCCCCTTCCTATACGGGAATAGCTATACTGATATAAGTCCCTTTAGACCAATATAGCTGTGTCCACACTAGGAGGTTGTGCTGCTTCAACTATACTGATATAAAGTAGTACAGCTTTTGTATGCAGACAAGGCTTAACATATCAATCCCTCTACTGTCTGAACTGAATAATTAGCAGAGGATGATGTGGAAAGGAGTGTAAATTAGTTGGCCCTGGGTGGATTTTCCTCCATGTGTGTCTTAAACTACATTCTATTTGCTTTAAACTGGCACATCCCTGAGACAAAATTTGTTCCTCAGAGATAGTTTACAAGGCAACGATTAATGTAAACATCCAGACAGAGAGAGTTGTGCCAGTTTACGGGAGGGATTGGGAGTGTGTCGGATGAACTCCGACAGAGGGAAAGGGATTCCCTGTTCTTCCCTTCAGTACAAAAACACTCAGGGTTTCCTCTAAGCTTTGATTGTGATCCCACAAACCTGAAGCCAATAGGGTATAAGGAAAACGACAATAATGTACAGGGCGTCACACAGATATCCAGCAAGATTGCAACTGATCTGAATTCTAGCTTGAGCCCTGCCTGATTTAGCCCAGGGCTACACTAGGAGGGGGGATCGATCTACGATACGCAGCTTCAGCTACGTGAATAACGTAGCTGACGTCGGCGTATCGTAATCGACTTACCTGGCCGTGAGGATGGCGGCGAGTCGATCGCTGCCGCTCCTACGTCGACCCCGCTTCCGCCTTTCGATGAGGTGGATTTCCGGAGCCGACGGGGAGCGCTTTCGGGGATCGATTAATCGCGTCTAAACGAGACGCGAAAAATCGATCCCCGATAGATTGATTGCTACCCGCCGATCCGGCGGGTAGTGAAGACAAGCCCTTAGAGACTGCCTCTCTCCCTGTACGTGTCTGGGGCAAGTTGCTCAAGGACACAGCTGTAACACACGTCCTCTACAAAAGAGATATACCAGATATATATGGTTCAGCAAAGTTGTAGTTATGTATTGATGCATTACGATGTAGTTCCTAACACCCCCCACCTAGTTTAAATGGCTGCTTGGCAGGAGTCCTCAGCTCTGGAATTTACTTTGGCCCCTAGCACCATTTGTGTATAATGCAAGGCTATCTGTTTTTGCAAGCTTTTCCAAGGGAAGGGAATGGGGTCAAGTAGAGGTCTGGAATGGATGGGCTAGGCAAGTGTCTTTTGTTGACATCGAAAGCCATTTGTAAAATGCTGTGTTTCATTATTCTGAGTTTTGAATGTGCAGTAAGAGATTATTGATTAGTGCACTTTAAAAATATAAACAAAACAATCCGAATGATAAATCATTCCTTATTCTTCCATCCAAGAAAATTTACACTACAGATCTTCGACCCATAAGCATAACTCAAATGACCACCAAAATCACATCATCTACTATGCACAATATGAGCTGAACCAAGGATGGAAAACTAAAACATATACAAATATTTTGAACAAAAAAATGTATTTGGCCTCCCTATCTTAAAGGCACATTGAAAGATTCTTTGCTCCGGTCCCAATCTGGCATTCTGTTTCACTTGCTACAGCTGAAGCTATCAAAAACGTGCAATAGTAAATAGTTACTATAGATGAAAGTATCGACCACCAGCAGTAGCAGAGGAAGCAGAAAGGGAAGAAATGAGCAAAAATTATTTTGTTTTAAACTATATTTATTTGCAATATTTAAGTGATCATAATGAACAAGAACTAAACCTGGGCACAACCAAAAAAAGGAGGATTACTTAACTTATGGTAACTGGAGTTCTTTGAGATGCATGGTCCCTAATGTTATTTACTGTGAGATGAGCACACGTTCCATGTGCCTGATACCAGAATCTCTTCAACAGCAGTATGCATCAGTCTGTACCAGCTCCCTTCACTTCCTTGTGCTTCGAATCAAGGGTCTAAGAGGTGGGATGGGGGGGGGGGGGGGGGAGAGAGTCGTCTCTCCATTTTCTGCTCTTCCACAAATCGAGAGAGGATCCGAGCAAAAGGGAAGGAGGGTGGATGGTGAATACCCATAGAGACCATACATCTCCAAGAACTCCAGTTACTATAAGGTAAGTAATCTTCCTTTCTTCTTCAAGCGCTAGTCCCTATAGGTACTCATTTTGGCAGCTTCCCAAGCAATGCTCATTGAGAAGGGTGCGAGGAAATGCTCTGAACCACATATCGTAGGATGGCTGAACCAAAGAACGCGTCCTTGGCAGAAGCTTGAATGAGGGACAATGCCTAGTTACTGTTTGAATGGAACGCCATCCCGGAGTTGGAATTCCTTGCAGGGAAGCTACCTAAGCAGTCTGAGCTCTAGCTGACAGACTGTGGAGAAGGGGGTCCCATAAATTCATAACAGTATATGCAGGTGGAAATCCATGTAAACAGTCTTTGGGAAGAGATTGCTTCCCCTTTCATTCTTTCAGTGATGGTGACAAATAATTTTGGAGACATCCAAAAAGGCTTTGTCGTGTACAGATAAAAGGCTAGAGTCCTGCATACTCTAGGGAATGGAGCCTTCTGTTCTCTCTATTATTGTGAGGCTTTGGTTAGAAGATGGGCAGATGAATGGTCTGATTCAGGTGAAATCCAGAAGGGACCTCAGTGTTCATCTTTGTAATTAAAATGCAATCATTAGAATACCTTTTATGATAACACTGGTTATCCTTTAAAGAGGAGGAAGAAAATCATTAAATGAATGTATGAAAAACTACTGCAACAAAATGAACATAAAATAATAATAATAATTAGAATTTGCCTGTGGCTATGATTCTATCAGGAACTCACAAGGGAAATATACAGGATATTGCTGCACTTCATCACTCAGGCGATTCTGGGTACAATTTTGAATCGATTAATCCTCTCTCTCTCCCCCCCCCCCCTTCATTTGTATTGTGGTAGCATCAAGGAGCCCAAGTGATGGACTAGGGCCCTACTATACTAGGCACTGTACAAATAGAACATTAAAAAGACAGTAGCCATTAATGCAGAGAGTTATTCTTTTCATAGAACTGAATGGACTATGATGATTGTGATGAGAGTGGGTAGAAAGGTGGGGATCCTTGATGCAGATGTTCTAAGCTACTAGAGAACAATGAGATTTGTGAAACACATCCAACACCAGTTAATTAAAAAATTGGCAGAAATCTTATTCCCAGCTCCCTTCAGAGACCTCTGCAAAATAAATGATCATTGTTTTTTTTCTTTGGCTTTTCTTTCTCAGCAAGCAGACACTGCAGCTGTGTGCAAAAGGAACGGGCCACATTGTATTTGGTTCAAATGAAAGTTCAGAGATGTGTCAGCCTTGTGCTTGCGAATACTCCACTTCAAAATGAATCGGCTATGTGAATTTACCAGGTGCCTAGGAGACACACACAGTAGCTGTCAAAACTCAACACCAGGCGACGAAGTTAAAATGTCATCTATGGCTAGACATATAGACCCAAGGTCCCAAGAGTAACAAAGTGTTCTGGCACCACAGAACTGTGATTTACACAGTGCCACTTGTTTTATTATCTGTGACCAGGTCAAGCTTCCAATAACCAAGAAAGACAGACCGAAAACTATTCTACAACAAAGTAACTGTCAGCAACTCTGATATCCTAGCTGTGGTCTTAAGTCACTATATGAAGTTAATAGCTCTACGGTCAAATCCTTGTCTCCTACCTAAGTACATGCAGCCAAGCTTAGCGCAATAAGGGGTTGCATGGGGGTTGGAGGAAAGAATACAGCCCCTACTCACAAAGTCTTAGAGCAGCCACTAATACAGTCCTGAGGTGGCAATAGCCTATGCCCATCCTGCACACACATAGTCAGGGGTAAAGGCTGGTGGAGCCATTTGTTACTGGATTCAACTAGCCTTACCTCCAGTTCTCTCCTGGCCCACTATAGGAGAATGCAGAAAGGCCCCTAAACAGAGCTTGGCTCTGCAATAAACCTGTTGCATGGAGTCACCGGCTAGCTGGCCCTTTTAGGCAAGATAGCTTCAGTCTAGCCTGTGGCCTAGCAGTTACCCATCAGTCCTGCTCCTTGATTTAGTCTTGTGGAGGCAATAATTGATCCCAGCTGGTTGTAATGGAGGTAGAGTGACTGACCTCACCTGCAGAGGACCACTTAAACAGACTGGAGCTCAGCTGAGGGGAGAAGACCTAGGAGAAAGGAGTTAGGGAGCTGCCCCTCAGTCTGGGAGGGGTGAGGGGTAGACACACTAAGACAGGCCACAGGGACAGAACTGACCCTTGTGGTAGGCACTGGAAAGGAGACAAGACCCAGGGAGAGACTGCAGAGGAGGCAGGAGTCTCCTTGGAGAGAAATCCAGAGGGAGCAGAGTTAGGGCCAAAAACAGGTGGAAGAGACCCACAGGAAGCAGAGCAGGCTCTGTGGGAGGGAGCCCTGAGACACGGTTTGTAATTGGAAGGAGAAGACTTCAGTAGTGCAAGGGGGCAGAAGAATTATTCGGATTTGTTTCAACTTTCATCTGGACCTTCCACTTACCCTGAAAAGAGACTGAACTTGGCTAAAGGGCTGAGCCCCAGGAGACGTAGTGAGAGGCAGAGGGCCTGCAGGAAGTACTGGAGCCAAGGTCACCAGCAACATTACACATGGATACAAGAGGGCACTCCACTTTGGGAAATGGGAACCACACCATTTCTCCTATACCTGCAGCCCACTCCAGACACAAAGAAGGCAAGATTTGTTCTTAAATTTGGGATGCTAACAGATACTGGGTGTCTGTTTCATCATCTGACCTGGAAGATATTTAACGAAGCACATTCTAAAACTACAGCATTCAGAACCTGGCTCTGGTGTCATTCTTCTCTTTGGGAAAGGCTGTTTCAGCACTTAACAATGCACCTCTCACTCTTCCCATTCTATTAACTATTGTACAACCTATAAGGCGTCGAATGTTTGTGGAACTGATTCTGTGGGAGGCCACTATCTCATGCTGATTGGAACTCTTCCAAAGTAAACATGGTCCAAGCTATACATGGTTGAGTTCTTCACATTCCTCTAATTTTCAGGGGGGTGGGGGAGGTGTGTGCATTAAACCACGAATGCACGCACGCACGAACACACACACACACACACACACAGGGAATTACATAGGCCTAGAGAAGATTTGGATAGTTGCAATATTTCAATGTAAGTTAAATTTACACTCATTACAGGAATCAAATATTTAGTAACTATTAATCTGCATTACAGTTTAGTGTGGAAACGATTATGAAAAGTAAGCCTTGCAAGACAAACAAGGTTGACACTCCAATTAAAACGAAAGAGATGAAATTAGGTGTAACTGGCTTTTTGGAATCAGTTTCACCCTCTTATCTGTTCCTTCTGCCATTTCTGGAGGATGCAGTATATTGTATCTGGAAAGATTTCCAAGATACATGCCTAATTCTAGAGGTTAGCTTGTTATAGGGTGACCAGATGTCCTGATTTTATAGGGACAGACCCGATTTTTGGGTCTCTTATATAGGCTCCTATTACCCCCCACCTCCTGTCCCGATTTTTCACATTTGCTGTCTAGTCACCCTAGCGTGTTATTAGGTGGTTCAAGAGGTCCTTTGCTGCAGCACAGCAACTAACATTTCTATTATGATTCATTGGCAAACTAAGTAGCCTTAGGTCTCTCATCTATACTACACTAAACTATGCTATAACCAAGTTAACAGAAGCCTGTCTTCCCCAATGAGATTGTAACTGCGATGTAGATAAGAAATGTGTGGTAAACAAACAAAAAAGAGATGCATTTGAAATGGCATAAAAAGGTACATGGCTCATATGTAGCAAAAGAAATATCCTAATAGCCCTAATTTTATATTTATTTTTGTTGCCAGATATTTGTTTACATCAAAGGGGATTTTAAAGTTCTTAATGTTTTTCTCATAATCCATGATGGGAAAAGAAATGAAAGATTCAACAAAAATAATGGTATTTTTAATCCTGATCAAGAGACTATTTTTCCTTCCATTAAAAAGCACACTATAATTTTGATTTAATTTTACATACTTCCCCCCCTAATATTCATAAACAGCCCTAAAATGATCAAATAAAGGATTAAAAAGAATTCAAAGAGCTAAAAGATTGGATTAATCAGATCTAGTTCAATCTCATAAAGACACAATCACAAATACTTCATTCTGATTATTTTAAACTTCATCTTTCAAATAACAATAATATGGTCACAGAAGATTGGCAGCACATCCAAGTTTCATACTATCAATTCTCTTTTTTTACAGTGTTCTCAACCAAAAGAACATTAAACTGACACTAAAATGAAATAGTCCATCCCTCTATGGAAGACTCAGCTAGCAAGGATTCATCAACATTTGCTGAAAGATTGGTTGACTCATATTAACAATTTACATTACAAATTGTTAGTTGTTCATTTCCATCTGACAAACAAATCTGGTAAATTGCACACAGCTGTGTGGTAAACAAGAACAATGGTTTTAACATATGGATTTGCTGACCATTATTACTGGTCACAGTGATAATATTATCGGAAACATAATGCTCTCTTTAAATAATTATTGGCTCAGAAACAACACCACAAAGCTTTATTGTTGGAGAGTCATACAGAAGACAGTCATCATCTACCAGAAGACTGTGTCAGATTTCTTGTCTATAAAACCTGTTTGTGAATTTTTTTCTAAGAGACTTTCTTCCAACTACCAAACAACACCAGTTCCCATGTGTTCCTTTACCGCTGTTTAGGTCTGTGTTCACAGGAAGACACACTGTTTGTAAGGATTCACTAGTCCACTAATGATCTTATCACAAGTCTCACAATATTTGGTGTTTTATATGTCTACATTATGTTAAATCAGACAGACAAAATGAAACCAAAACAATTATAAAATAAAACAGAAACCCAACATCAATGCAAAGCTAAATCCAAAACTCACAACACAATTATTTTCAAAGGCATCACAACAAGCAGATTCTGGAGACCATTTACTAATAGCCATGATTGCGGCCCCCACTACTCAAAAAGCTCCCCCTTATTTAAATATGATCACTATAAAAACATGGGTGATGGTGTAGGATCCTAAATTTCAGGATCTGATAAATCACATATCCTGAATTGCATGTGTCATCTTGGATTCATTCTTGAGAAACCCTTAAAAAAAAAACCAACCTTGTACAGGCTTTGCTTTCAAGGGAAAACACACATTTAAGTATCCTCTGTGCTCAGCTGATTCTTCAATTTCAAAGGCCCCAATTCTGTACTAGGATCCCCACTTAATCAAAATCATATTACAGTTCCCTTAATGCTACGCAGCAGTCAGAGAAAAGTCAGTTTGCAGTAGAAGGAACTTGCACCTACATGAGAGAGATGCAAAAGTGTTTCACATTCAGTGTTTTGCAAGAAAAAAAATGCATTGATAGGACTAAAAGAAATTGTACCAGGCTACTTTTATTTTCTAACAAGCTGTAGTTATTATACAGGAGAATTGTGCTATCGTTCACCTTTATTTTTAAAAACATATCATTTTGATAAGACAACTGGCAACAGGTTTAGAAGATAAAATAAAAAAAGAACAAGTTAAAAATCACTTAGATAAGTTAGATGCCTGCAAGTCACCAGGACCTGATGAAATGCATCCTAGAATACTCAAGGAGCTAATAGAGGAGGTATCTGAGCCTCTAGCTATTATCTTTGGTAAATCATGGGAGACAGGAGAGATTCCAGAAGACTGGAAAAGGGCAAATATAGTGCCCATCTATAAAAAGGGAAATAAAAACAACCCAGGAAACTACAGACCAGTTAGTTTAACTTCTGTGCCAGGGAAAATAATGGAGCAAGTAATTAAGGAAAACATCTGCAAACACTTGGAAGGTGGGAAGGTGATAGGGAATAACCAGCATGGATTTGTAAAGAACAAATCATGTCAAACCAATCTGATAGCTTTCTTTGATAGGATAACGAGTCTTGTGGATAAGGGAGAAGGCTGTGGTATACCTAGACTTTAGTAAGGCATTTGATACGGTCTTGCATGATATTCTTATCAATAAACTAGGGAAATACAACTTAGATGGGGCTACTATAAGGTGGGTGCGCAACTGGCTGGATAACCGTACTCAGGGAGTAGTTATTAATGGTTCCCAATCCTGCTGGAAAGGTATAACGAGTGGGGTTCTGCAAGGGTCTGTTTTGGGACCGGCTCTGTTCAATATCTTCATCAACGACTTGGATATTGGCATAGAAAGTACGCTTATTAAGTTTGCAGATGATACCAAACTGGGAGGGATTGCAACTGCTTTGGAGGATAGGGTCATAATTCAAAATGATCTGGACAAATTGGAGAAATGGTCAGAGGTAAACAGGATGAAGTTTAATAAGGACAAATGCAAAGTGCTCCACTTAGGTAGGAACAATCCGTTTCACACATACAGAATGGGAGGAGACTATCTAGGAAGGAGTACGGCAGAAAGGGATCTAGGGGTTATAGTGGACCACAAGCTAAATATGAGTCAACAGTGTGATGCTGTTGCAAAAAAAGCAAACTTGATTCTGTGCTGCATTAACAGGTGTGTAGTGAGCAAGACACGAGAAGTCATTCTTCCGCTCTACTCTGCGCTGGTTAGGCCTCAACTGGAGTATTGTGTCCAGTTCTGGGCACCGCATTTCAAGAAAGATGTGGAGAAATTAGAGAGGGTCCAGAGAAGAGCAACAAGAATGATTAAGGGTCTAGAGAACATGACCTATGAAGGAAGGCTGAAGGAATTGGGTTTGTTTATTTTGGAAAAGAGAAGACTGAGAGGGGACATGATAGCGGTCTTCAGGTATCTAAAAGGGTGTCATAAGGAGGAGGGAGAAAACTTGTTCATCTTAGCCTCTAAGGATAGAACAAGAAGCAATGGGCGTAAACTGCAGCAAGGGGGTTTAGGTTGGACATTAGGAAAAAGTTCCTAACTGTCAGGGTGGTTAAACACTGGAATAAACTGCCCAGGGAGGTTGTGGAATCTCCATTTCTGGAGATATTTAAGAGTAGGTTAGATAAATATCTATCAGGGATGGTCTAGACAGTAATTGGTCCTGCCATGAGGGCAGGGGGCTGGACTTGATGACCTCTCGAGGTCCCTTCCAGCCCTAGAATCTATGAATCTATGATTTCTGCTAGTGTTCAACTGAGAAGTAGCAATTTATAGCAAACAACAGTGGTTCTTATTCCTATTCTGTATAACAAATGGTAAGTGAATTGTTCAACGATGTCCATGCAGAACACGAATCTATTATGGAGTTACTGCCCTCTAGTGCTAGCTACCAAAAAATAAGTTTAATACTTGCTTTTAAAATGGGATTCTGCAATTTTGCTAGTAATGTGTGCAATACAAATACAGTAATATCAGTTATTTATATTAGAAGCTATATTAAAGCTGAAATTCTAAGGCACAAATGGAAAATAATCCCAAAATATTCTCTACACTTTTACTTCCTGTAATGCAATATCAGCAGTAAAATCAGTAGCATTCAACTTCCCATAACACTGTGATTCAGGGAATGTGACACACACTAGGATGGAATTGCACACCATATTTCGCATCTGGAAAAAAATAGCTCAGTGATGCTAAAATACTCGTCTTTGTTTTGTATATTATAAAATGGACACACATTTTTAATTAGGTTTAAGTGTAGTAGCCGTGTTAGTCTGTGTCAGCAAAACGAAAATAAGAAAGAAAAACTTGTAGCACCTTAGAGACTAACACATTTATTTCAGCATAAGCTTTCGTGGGTTAATACCCACTTCATCGGATGCATGGAATGAAATACACTGTAGACAGATATTTATACAGTCAGAGAAACATGATAAGGTTGAGGTGTATAGACCAATCTTAAGAGGCTAATTAGTTGAGACGAACCATAACAGCAGGGGAAGAAAAAACTTTTGAAGTGATAAACAAGATGGTCACACAGGTGTGAATGAGGATCGTTAACTTAAGGGAAATAGATTCAATTAACATAATGGCCGAGCCATTCCAAATCTCGATTTAATCCGGAGGCAACGCAATCTAGTTTGCATATCAATTCGAGTTCAATAGTTTCTCTTTGAAGTCTGCTTTTGGAGTTAATCTGTCGCAACACTGCTATCCTCAAGTCTGTCACTGAGTGATTAGGGAGGTTGAAGTGTTCTCCTACTGGTTTTTGAATGTTATGATTCCTGATGTCAGATTTATGTCCATTTATTCTTTTGCGTAGAGACTGTCCGGTTTGGCCAATGTGACCATCTTGTTTATCACTTCAAAAGTTTTTTCTTCCCCTGCTGTTATGGTTCGTCTCAACTAATTAGCCTCTTAAGATTGGTCTATACACCTCAACCTTATCATGTTTCTCTGACTGTATAAATATCTGTCTACAGTGTATTTCATTCCATGCATCCGATGAAGTGGGTATTAACCCACGAAAGCTTATGCTGAAATAAATTTGTTAGTCTCTAAGGTGCTACAAGTTTTTCTTTCTTATTTTCATTTTTAATTAGGAAACAAAAAGCCCTTTAAGGTCTATGTTGCAATATGGATCTAGAATGTGAGATTACAGAATCCAGTACTGAGGTAATCAAATCCAGTATAGCTCATGCACCTGGTCAGGACACAGTTCAGTTGCCCTGAAATGAATCTTAATTAGTGACATCATCCTTGGTATCGTCTTATCTATATTTTTTTCCCTTCTCCCCCCCCCCCTTTCCATCTTTCATTTTCTCACTTGTTTTTGATTTTGTCACCATTGATTCTGGTTGCCCAACTGGAGATGCAATAAAAAGCCCAACTATTCTGAAGGCAGGTGGCTTAATGATTTCAGAAAATTAGACCCCTTTAAAGTGACTCAGATTGGACATCCAAAAAATGAGGCACCCCAAAACACTGGCTACTTTTGAAAACCTTGGCCACTGAGTAAACCTACCTCCAAAAATATGTTACTACAGTAAATGGGGTAAAACAATGAACAGCACCCTCCTGAATACCGTCTCTACACATAAAAGAGAAAGCACCAGTTTGTATTGAATAAATGTGTCCACTTAGCCACACTAATTCAGCAGTTGGATAGTCTGATGTATAGTGTAACACATGCATGATTTGGCTGCAACTTGCCAAGGGCTTTACAAATGCACCCCAAGTTCCTTCTTCTTTCTGCTACAGAAGTTTATTTCTGTTGCCACTGAGTCTGAGTAGAGCGTAACTAAGGGCTGGTCTACACTAAACCCCCCTGTCGAACTAAGATACGCAACTTCAGCTACGTTAATAACGTAGCTGAAATCGAAGTCTCTTAGTTCGAACTTACCTGTGGTCCACACGCGGCGCGCAGGCTCCCCCGTCGACTCCGCCTGCTCCGTTCGTGGAGCAGGATTACCAGCGTCGACGGGGGGAGCACTTCCTGGTTCGATTTATCGCGTCTAGACAAGACGCGATAAATCGACCCCAGAAGATCGACTGGACTCCTCCGACGCTACGGGTGAGTATAGACGTACCCTTAGAGGCAGGGATGGGAGAAGGGAAGCAGTCATCAGCTTGACCTAAGGCAGCATCACCACCAATTCTCCTTAATATTCTCCAAATAAGCTGAGCTCTGGGGGAATCTACCTGCTGGAGGGGTCTTTTAGAATGTGTGGGAAAGGAATGCTAAGTGGGAAACGCTTAATTTGTGAAAACAAAAAGCTCCTCACCCTCCCATAACACCAAATGAACAGCACAAAATTAGCATGTTTCATCACTTCATGCAGAGATGTGAACTAGCTGCTAAAAGCAAAAGAAAACCAGGAGAAAATGTATAATTATGGGTGGAACTAGGAGCACCACCTATAGTAAAGGTCGCCGACACCTTCCCTCATAAGACACTGTTCAGGGGTCTTCCATAGCCTAAATTTTTAGGACAATTTCAGCTAAAATGGCTCAACTATTTCAGAGAGCAAGATTACAGAAAAATGTTGTTGTGCTCAAATTTAAAGAATTCTTACAACTGTTTTATTAAGAAGCTCCATTGCCCACATACTTGGGAGTAGGGACTTAAAATTTGGCAAGGGGTCATCAGAGTTCAGGGATGCGTCTTTGGATGTTCCCATGAAAACTTAGCCCAATTTGGCCAAGTTATAAGTGTTTGGATAATTTTTCAGTTTATACTTACTCTGTAGAGCGGTGGTGGGCAACCGTGGCCTGCATGCGGACCATCAGGGTAATCTGATTGCAGACTGCGAGGCATTTTGCTGATGTTGACCGTTCACAAGCACAGCCCCCTGCAGCTCCCAGTGGCCGCAGTTCACCATTCCCGGCCAATGGGAGCTGCGGGAAGCAGCAGGCCACAGGGACTGTAGAGACTTGTTAAGAGTTTGGCAGCTAAATTCTCCAAAGGTTCTCTCTGCACTAAGCATACTCCAACCGCTCTCAGCTCCTAATGCTGACCAAAATGTGTATGCACCATCCCCGTAGACAGATAGGAGCAGATGGGGAATAAGAATAGAGGGATAGGAAGGTTGGATGGAAGAAGATGGACAGGAACCAGGGTGAGGGGGGAAAAAACACAGGGGGGACAGGTAAAAAAAATACTGTGATCATGTAATTAAAATATACATCATAATGCATATAGAATTTAGAGGAGCAACCTCTAGTGGTCAGAAAGGTACAAACGAAACTATAAGCACTTTTTTAGTCCAATCTTAGTCCCATTGCGCTGAATAAGATAAGAGCAATGCTGGGTGTTAAATGGAACTTCAGTGACAGGAGAGAAGAAGACAGTCTGTTTTTTCTGGCCAGACATCATATCATTTGCAAAATAAATTCATTTAAACTGAGGAATACTTATATCTGCAAGCTACTTGCTGTGAAGAGGCATGAGATGAAAGGCCTTTAGAACAAAGTCACTTTGGGCAATGTCTGTAACTTCCTCTATATTGTACAGTGCCCAGCACATTATTAGTGATCAATAGCTGATCTTAGCGAAGACAAAGGCTACTTTACTTGCAGCTTTGTGCTGTAAACATGGTATGTGTTTGTCTTCTGTTTCAAATGATGTTAAGTTTTGCTGAGTAATCTGCCTCCCTGATGACAGGCAACCAAATCGTTCAACTATTGTAAGCTAAATGCTGTAACTTGTCCAGACAACTATCCAATGCCACGCACAGATAAACTATTTGAAAAACTGGGACGTGCCCAGTTCTTCTCTACCTTAAACTTAACCAAGGGGTACTGGCAAGTACCGCTAAATGAATCCGCCAAGGAAAGGTCAACCTTCATCACCCATAAGGGGCTGTATGAATTTAATGTGGTCCCTTTCGGGCTGCGAAATGCACCCGCCACCTTCCAAAAACTTGTAGATAGTCTCCTAGCGGGATTGGGAGAATCTGCAGTTGCCTACCTTGACAATGTGGCCATATTTTCTGATTCATGAGCAGAACACCTGGAGCATCTACGAAAAGTCTTCGAGCGCATAAGGGAAGTAGGACTAACTGTTAAGGCTAAAAAGTGTCAAATAGGCCTAAACAGAGTGATGTACCTTGGACACCAGGTGGGTTAAGGAGCTATCAACCCCCTACAGGCCACAGTAAAAGCTATCTAAAAGTGACCTGTCCCCAATGTCAAAAAAAAACAGGCCCAACCCTTCTTAGGCTTGGCCAAATATTACAGGTGATTTGTACCACACTACAGCCAAATCGCTGCCCCACTAACAGACCTGACAAAAACAAACAGCCAAATGCAGTTCAGTGGACTGAAGTGTCAAAAGGCCTTTAACCAGCTTAAAGCAACACTCATGTCTGACCCTGTGTTAAGGGCCCCAGACTTTAACAAACCTTTCCTAGTAACCACAGATTCATCCGAGCGTGGTGTGGGAGCAGTCTTAATGCAGGAAAGACCAGATCAAAAATTCCATCCTGTCGTCGTGTTTCTCAGCAAAAAACTGTCTGAGGGCTTGTCTACACTAACCACCCCTGTCGAACTAAGATACGCAACTTCAGCTACGTTAATAACGTAGCTGAAGTCGAAGTCTCTTAGTTCGAACTTACCTGTGGTCCACACGCGGCGCGCAGGCTCCCCCGTCGACAGCGCTTACTCCTCGCGGCGAGCTGGATTACCAACGTCGACGGGGGAGCACTTCCTGGTTCGATTTATCGCGTCTAGACAAGACGCGATAAATCGAACCCAGAAGATCGATCCGACGTCTCCGATCCACCGGTAAGTGTAGACTAGCCCTGAGAGGGAAAGCCACTGGTCAATCACCAAAAAGAAATGTTAAGCCATTGTGTACGCTCTGGAAAAGCTACGCCCATACGTTTGGGGACAGCACTTCCACCCTGCAAACCAGCTATGCTGCGCTGAAGTGGCTTCATACCATAAAGAAAAATAACAACTTCTTCGGTGAAGTTTAGCTCTCCAAAATTTTAATTTTAAAATACAACATATTTCAGGGGCTTCCAACAAAGTGGCTAAAGCACTCTCCCATAAAAGTTTCCCAAAATCAGCTGATTCAAATCATCCTTAAAATGTAAAAAATATTGTTAGTTTTTATATAATCAGTAGTATGACTAAAGGTGCGTGCGTCTTATTAACTCTGTTTTCTCCTAGAGCTCCAGGAAAAAATCACAGCCAGTGTGGAACAGGCTGTCCAGCACCGTCTGTGATTTGAGGGGCGTGTCATAAATATATACAGGACAGCTGTACTGAATTGCCTTACCTGAATTAAGGGGTTAATCAGTTCAATTAACCTAGTTGGCACCTGACCAGAAGGACCAATGGGGAAAGAAAATACTTTCAAATTTGGGGGGGAGGGAGGAGGTTTTGTTTGTGCTCTCTTTGTTTGTTCCCTCTTTGGCCAGAAAGAGAAACCAGGCTGAAAAAACGTCTCCTAAAAACATACCTAAAATAAGCATCTAAAATTACAAAAATTGCAAGTAATGGCAAGGAAATGGGTTAAATTATCTTTTGTTTTAGATTGTAAATGTTTCCTATGCTAAGAGGTAGTTTATTCCTGTTTTTAAAACTGTAAAGCTAAGTCCAGAGGTAAGTCCTTTGTGTTTTAAATCTTTTTATCACCCTGTAAAGTTACCTTCCATCCTAGTTTTACAAAGGTGCTTCTTTTACTTTTTTCTTTATCATAAAGTTCTTCTTTTAAGAACCTGATTTATTTTAGTGTCCTAAAAATAAAGGATCTGGTCTGTACTTATATTAAAGGCAATTGGTTGGTATTATTCTCAAGCCCTCCCCAGGAAAGGGGCTGAAGAGGCTTGGGGGGATATTTGGGGGAAATAGGAACTCCAAGTGGTCCTTTTCCTAAATTTTTGTCTAAATCACTTGGTGGTGGCAGCAATATCATCCAAGGACAAGGAAAGGATTTGTGCCTTGGGAAAGTTTTTAACCTAAGCTGGTAAAAATAAGCTTAGGGGGTCTTTCATGCGGGTCCCCAAATCTGTACCCCAGAGTTCAGAGCGGGGAGGGAACCCTGACAGGGCTAAATGGTTGCATTGTAAATACTCAGCTTTTGAGACAATAAAAGTATGGTACAGTGGTTAGCACAGAGAACTGGGAGTCATGAGGCCTGGGATCTAGTCGCAGATCTGTCACTTGATCTCTCTGCACTTCATTTACCCCACCTATAAGATGGGGTTAATTCCATCTATTTCACCAGGGTCTGGTGAAGTGCTCTGACATCCCCAGATGGCACCATGGAAGTGGAAAGTAGTATTGATATGTGAAAGGGCAACACAATGCTTTTTTTAAATAAAAAAAGAGTAGCAGTAAGTACACAAGCAAATATTCACCAGACCCATCATGTGGTAACAAGTGGCTGACTGTGTGCAGAGGCATGGAAGGGAGAGGAGGAACTGTCCCCCAACCCAGTCCAAAAACAACAACAAAAAAAGCACAGCACCTCCTAGGAAAGAATGGGCCAAGATAAACACGACTAAAGGTAATTAAAGAAAGCTTTCTATCCTCAGTGGGTTAGACCCTGTCAGTAAGTGTTTCTTTCCCCCTATTTCTTTTCATCTGGAATAAGAAAGCAGGTAGTGAAATGCTGTGTGTTAAAGCTATCCAAGAAAGAAAAATGAAGGGAACAGCAGAGTTCAGGCAGTAGGAGATCGGCATGACAAATGGGGAGCAGCCATGTTCTGTGACAGTGACAAATGCTGTTTCTCCAAGCAGAACAGCTTGTGCAAAAAAGAGCAGGCATGTAACTGTACACCCATGCAGCACTGAGACTGATCGGGCATTACTCTTTGCAACTCATGTTTGTCTGAATCATTAAAAAAGAACAAGTATTTTTTGGTCACTCATGTCTGCTATGAGCAGCTGTTTCTAAGACTGTTTCCAATGAAGTCCAGAGCTGAGCCTTCGGCTGCTGCTTATGCAACCCAGGACCAGCAAGTTGTGGACATGGTAAAAGAAAATCCTTCCAGCTGCTTTGTGATGAACTTTTTAAATTCCTGGCTGCAAGAGATTTGAAAGGCTGAACTGATGACACTGCATCCCTGTCTAGTTCTAGCCATGCAACATGAAGGCTCTGTAATTAAAGTCACAATGGGATATCCAACCTCGCTCACTAGTTGGAAAAGTGGGAAAGTAAATCAGAACTGCTATGGTTATTAGCTCCAGAATAGGCTTGGTTAGATGCTGACTTTTTCTTTCTACTTCTCAGTTTGCTTTTGATAATAGCAATACTGTAGCCAGGGCAATTTTGGGGATTAACACACTTCTCTCCAGAGTGGCTGAAACCGCTTGGTCTTTGGCATTAGGCCTCAAAAGCACCCAACACATGATTTAATCTTCCAGAAATGCACTGCTTTTCCTGCCTGATTGCATAACATGAGCAAACAGCTCCTTACACAGACCAGTGTAAATAGAAACCTCACTGATTGCCAGTGATAACATAAAACGGAAAGATGTTTGGCAGTTTATCCTATGCTACTGACAAACTCCCAGTCAGCAGGATCCAGACCAGACCCTAATCTCAGTTACCCCAGTGTAAATCCAGAGTAAAATCCATTGATTTCAGTGGAGTTACCATGGACTAAGAGCAGGGTAACCAAGGTCAAAATCAGACAACCTACATCTATAATGTACGTGCCTAGAAAATGTCTATTCAAAGAGCTTTAAACAACCAAGCACAATGATGATGCACATCAGAGCCAGTGCTGGCACACCAAGGTTTTGTGCGGGTGAGAGCCTGTGATTCTGGGTGTTTATTAGCTTGCTTGGTTGGGCGGCTAGAAGGATAAGTACAGCAACAATAAGCCTTTCATTGAACATAAGAGCAAAATTCACTCACAAGGTTTGTGGGGGCGAGGGCTGGAGGGAATACTGCTAGTTAAGATATATTAAAACTCTTTGTGGAAAACTAATTCCCTATCAAGCTGTAGTTAACAGGAAAAAAAATACAGAAAGTGTGAAGATGGCAAGTTTTACCGATTACTGACTGTTCAGCATTTTCATGTAAGTCCTTGGAAATGCAAGTCTCTTCCACTCCCAGAGTTAGCTCAAGTGGTTTGCTTTCACCTACACTCATAATTAAACTAGGTCAGTTAAGCAAGTTAACTCCTGACAACAGCTGTCAGCGATTACTTTATTTCCTATTGTAGATAAGGCCTTAGATTAGTCCCTGAAAAAGCTGGGTTGAAGAAAGAAGTGGAATGAGCTACTTAAAGCACAAGTGATATGTGAAGCAGAACATTAATTATTAAAGGCTGAAATCGATTATAAAGCAGCCCTGAAAGATAAAACAAAAGGAGGATTCTTGAATCCCAACAGGGAAGGTGGAAAGACTTTGACTCCCTCAGGGAACTGATGGGCAAGGTCCCCTGGGAGAATAACATGAGGGGGAAAGGAGTCGAGGAAAGCTGGCTGTATTTTAAAGAAACCTTATTGAGGTTGCAGGAACACACCATCCCGATGTGTAGAAAGAAAAGTAAATATGGCAGGCGACCAGCTTGGCTTAACAGTGAAATCCTTCCTCGTCTTAAACACAAAAAAGCAGCTTACAAGAAGTGGAAGATTGGACAAATGACCAGGGAGGAGTATAAAAATATTGTTCAGGTATGCAGGAGTGAAATTAGGAAGGCCAAATCACACTTGGAGTTGCAGCTAGCTGGAGATGTTAGGAGTAACAAGAAGGGTTTCTTCAGGTATGTTAGCAACAAGAAGAAAGTCAAGGAACGTGTGGGCCCCTTGCTGAATGAGGGAGGGAACCTTGTGACAGAGGATGTGGAGAAAGCTAGTGTACTCAATGCTTTTTTTGCCTCTGTCTTCACAGACAAGGGCAGCTCCCAGATGGCTGCACTCCGCAGCACGGTATGGGGAGGAGGTGACCAGCCCTCTGTGGAGAAAGTAGTAGTTCAGGACTATTTAGAAAAGCTGGACGAACACAAGTCCATGGGGCCGGATGCACTGCATCCGAGGGTGCTAAAGGAGTTGGCCGATGTGATTGCAGAGCCATTGGCCATTATCTTTGACAAATCATGGCAATCGGGGGAGGTCCCGGATGACTGGAAAAAAGCTCATGTAGTGCCCATCTTTAAAAAAGGGAAGAAGGAAGATCCGGGGAACTACAGGCCAGTCAGTCTCACCTCAATCCCTGGAAAAATCATGGAACAGGTCCTCAAGGAATCAATTTTGAACCACTTAAAGGAGGGGAAAGTGATCAGGAACAGTCAGCATGGATTCACCAAGGGCAAGTCATGCCTGACTAACCTAATTGCCTTCTATGATGAGATAACTGGCTCTGTGGATGAGGGGAAAGCAGTGGATGTGCTATTTCTTGACTTTAGCAAAGCTTTTGATACAGTCTCGCACAGCGTTCTTGCCAGCAAGTTAAAGAAGTATGGGCTGGATGAATGGACGGTACGGTGGATAGAAAACTGGCTGGATGGTCGTGCTCAACGGGTAGTGATCAATGGCTCCATGTCTAGTTGGCAGCCGGTATCAAGTGGAGTGCCCCAAGGGTCGGTGCTGGGGCCGGTTTTGTTCAATATCTTCATCAACGACCTGGAGGATGGTGTGGACTGCACCCTTAGCAAGTTTGCAGATGACACTAAACTGGGAGGAGTGGTTGATACGCTGGAGGGTAGGGATAGGATACAGAGGGACCTAGACAAATTAGAGGATTGGGCCAAAAGAAATCTGATGAGGTTCAACAAGGACAAGTGCAGAGTCCTGCACTTAGGACGGAAGAATCCCATGCACTGCTACAGACTAGGGACCGAATGGCTGGGCAGCAGTTCTGCAGAAAAGGACCTAGGGGTTACAGTGGACGAAAAGCTGAATATGAGTCAACAGTGTGCCCTTGTTGCCAAGAAGGCTAACGGCATTTTGGGCTGTATAAGTAGAGGCATTTCCAGCAGATCGAGGGACGTGATTATTCCCCTCTATTCGGCACTGGTGAGGCCTCATTTGGAGTACTGTGTCCAGTTTTGGGCCCCACACTACAAAAAGGATGTGGATAAATTGGAAAGAGTCCAACGGAGGGCAACAAAAATGATTAGGGGGCTGGAGCACATGACTTATGAGGAGAGGCTGAGGGAACTGAGATTGTTTAGCCTGCAGAAGAGAAGAGTGAGGGGGGATTTGATAGCTGCTTTCAACTACCTAAAAGGGGGTTCCAAAGAGGATGGATCTAGACTGTTCTCAGTGGTAGAAGATGACAGAACAAGGAGTAATGGTCTCAAGTTGCAGAGGGGGAGGTTTAGGTTGGATATTAGGAAAAACTTTTTCACTAGTAGGGTGGTGAAGCACTGGAATGGGTTACCCAGGGAGGTGGTGGAATCTCCTTCCTTAGAGGTTTTTAAGGTCAGGCTTGACAAAGCCCTGGCTGGGATGATCTAGTTGGGGTTGGTCCTGCTTTGAGCAGGGGGTTGGACTAGATGACCTCCTGAGGTCCCTTCCAACCCTGAGATTCTATGATTCTATGATTCTATGATTCTAAGACTTTTTAATTCCATAAAGTGATGTTGCTTCAAATTGCACCCCACAGAAAAGATATGTATCCCAAGTTGAACCACTCTTGAGAAAGCCTGACAGAATTGTCACCTGATTTGGAGACAGCCTCCCAGAGAATGGAAAGGAGAGTAAGGGACTAAGGCTTCGTTTCAGCAAAACACTTAAGCACATGCTTATGTATTCTGGGGAATTGGGGTCTAAGAGCATAAACAGGTCTTAAAGAAAAAACATGGGCTTTTTAACCAGGACTCCTTCAAACTCCACAGATCTCACGTCTCCCAAGACCCAAAATAAGATCCAAAAAGTATGGCCTTCTATGTTTTATAGATTATATCTTTACTTTTCCCTAGTTAAAGTTTTTCAAACTTGATTCTGAGACCACTGATGCATCCATTTACAAAGCCCAATTCTCAAGCTTAACTATTTCAAATCACATTGGAATGAAGCAGAGTATAGAAAAGTTCAGCTCAGACACAAAATTCAGTGTCAAAAATGTTGTTGAAGTATTTTTAAATTGAAAAGCACCAACAAGAACATGTAATACCTAGCTGGTTTAGATACTATTTGCCCAGGTTTAGAACAAATGAACCTCTCTCTTACACATATGTAGTAGTTTGGCTAGGTTTTTTCCATGCAATCGTAGAAGTATTAAAATAACAGCACAATTAAGACTGGAAATAAACAAACAAATCAGCACTGGAGAGTATATATTAATCACCAAATATTGTGTTCCTTTATTCTCCTCCCACTGAATTCTTATGGACTTCACGGAGAGTAAGATTGGGTCTAATATGATGTCATCCACCGTTTCTCACCCATTGCCTAACCCAAGAAAGGGATTTAAATAAAGTATCTCTTCTATTATAATGAGAGATTTGTAAGTATTCCCACGGGATAAATAATGAAGCACTCCCCAGCATGGCAGGATGTTATTGACAGAAGGAAATGTCACAGAACCATAAACAAGACAGCCAGAAAAGACCACTGAAACCATCTAGTCTCGCATCCATAAATTTGATTTTACACCAGCTCCAGATTTCACTCCCAAAACCACAAATCCCCGAACTCTTGTTCTCGGCTTCCCCAGTACTATAGCCCACAATAAGACTGTGATACTTCAAGTGCCAAACCTCTCATGTTTGGCAATAAAATGAATGGTCATCTTCCACTACCCAGCAATAACTACTACTAAACCACCACCAAATTCTCTCTCCTTGCCCCTGCTGTTTTCTTACTCCCGTTGGTCAGAAAGGCACCGCATTTTGTTTAATAAACAGCTGCCACTAGCTACTCCAAATACCCAGTAAGGGTGATGCAATCTGATTGACATTATTAACTTGAGACAGCTGTAGGATCTGGAATTCAGCTTCATGTTAAATACTCCCACAAGACATGGCATCTGCCCCCAAAGTCTTGCTCAAAATCTTTCCTCTCTTGAGCCCTTCCCCAGCTTACTGCTTAATTGACTGCAGCTAATCTTCTCCATACAAATTGTCCAGTTTTCTGCATTGTCCTTTAACTAAATGTTTTCCTTGAGGTTTTTCCTTTCTTCATATACAATTAATTAGCAATGGCTAACAACTATGACATAGAGACCCTGAATTGTTCAACTAGAACGACATTACATTTTTAATCAGAAGATATCAAAGAAGAATTTTATTTTACAACAAATAATGTGCAACACTGAATCTGTGACCATATTTATTTCCATTAATTTTAGGTTGTAGCATACAAATAGTATTATCTTAGGAGCTGTTTAAACTGATAAAGCGTACATAGCTATTTCTCCAAAATGGCAGCCTACAAGTAGCAACACTATAGAAGTAAGAGAAATGAATATAGATAACTCTAGTTGAAGAATTCAAGTTCAATAAACAGTTGCTCAATCCTCATTCATTTATGTTATATAAAGAAACAGAAAACATTTAGCTCAGTGATGGTGTTTTAAAGGTGGGGTTAGTAGCGCTGCTCATTATTAACGTTGCCTAACATTTCCTGTTATAAGATCTTGTTTTCAGTGCTTTTAACTTGGCCAAACTTTTGCCAATCATTTGCGCTGAAATTTTCCATTCTGGGTGTCTGCCTCAGGTTGGATGTTTCTGGAAAATTTCAGCCAAAGCAGTTGAACTATTTCTGAGAGCAAGGCTAGGGAGAAATAAGTTGCTTTCCCCATGTTAAAAAATTCTGGCAACCTTTTCTTTAATAGTTCTAGCACTCCCATGCTTTGGAGAAGAGACTGGTGGGGTGGGCAGGCTGGGCCCTGGATCCAAGGGAGAAGAAGGGTACACAGAGAATGGAATTAGGAACACAAGGTATGTCTACACTGCAATAAAACACCTGCGGCTAGCCCATGTCAGCTGACTCAGGCTCACGGGCCTCGGGGCTATAAAGCTGCAGTGTAATTGTTCAGGCTCGGGCTAGAGCCTGGGCTCTGGGTACCTGCTAGGTAGGAAGGTGCCAGAGTCTGGGCTCCAGCCCGAGTGTCAACACTGCAATTTTATAGTCCTGTAGCCCGATCCCTGAGAGCCTGAGTCAGCTGACTCGGGCCAGCTGTGGGTGTTTTATTGCAGTGTAGACATACCCACTGAGATCAGATGACGGGGAAATTGGTTTGACAAGGAGGTTGGGACCAGGAGTCAGTGAGGAAATTAGTAATTGTGTCTTCAGAGCAGGGTTTGACTAGTGTGCAGTAAATAACAGACTGGGCCACGCATTGAACAATGAAGATAAAACATGACTCGTTAAGTCAACACCATCCACACAGGTTTTTTGTGAATAATATTTTATATACCGATGTATGTGTGCACCCATTATATATAATCAATGGCATATATAAAGACAATGGGAGCTGCTGCATGATGAACAGTTTTGAAAATCTGGCCCTAAAACAGAAGCTGGTAGAATCGTGGCCATTTTAAATGCCTTAGAAACTAGCTAGATCCACCTCTTTAAGCAAACAAGTGTATTACAATCTCTCGTGGAGGGGCCTGAGGTTGAGCATGCTTTAGAAAGATATAGAGAGAGTATGAATGAGTTTGAGAGATACCAGCTTTTTTAGCAGTATTTATTGCCAGGTCTGGATTACAGGATTTAAATGGACTCATATGCATGAGGGTGGAAATGCGGGCTTTGGATGTTAATATATAATAACCTCTTCAAGCTTGAGGAATCATGTCAATGGCTTGTGAAATTAGGACCTATTTTATCATTACCCATATATGTGACTTGGGCTTTTATAAGTATCTGACACTTAACGGTATTGTTTCCATCTTTTTATTTTGTAATATTATTTTGAAACTGTGGAAAAATAATTATTGTTATCGAATGTTTTGCTGCCAGAAGTAAATCTTGTTTGCAATTTTACTGCCAAAAACAGATAAGGAAGGACAGAAATAGAATTCAGACCATTGCTGAGTACTTAACATGCAGTAGGCTAAGAGAACAAATCTCTAGGATGTATTGCATTTTATAACTTCTGATTGGATCATGTTCTTTTACTGTTTTACTGTTCACTGTTCTGTTAAACTTAATCAAGCTTATATTATTTTAAACCTACCTTTACTAATAACAAGCCTCCCTTCAGACCAACATGAACATCTGGAATGTGGATTTCTGAGTACAGAGTTTTACAAAAGTGTTATTGTAAACCTCTGAAGCCATGTCTATGCTGTACCTTCTATTTGCACTGCCTTCACAATAAGGTGATCAAGCTTTTTGACATGGCAGAGAGATGAAACGGTAGAATGGCTGCACTCTAAATACAGAAAGAGAACAAGCTGTACAGGAGATGAAAGCTGTAACAAGCTGTACAGTGATGAAACAAGCTTTTGCTCCCCCCCCCCCCGGCTGAAAGACTGTTTGGTCAGTTTGTGAGACAGGAAAAAATAAATAAATGGAGATATGCAAATCTCCTAGATCTGGAAGGACCTTGAAATGTCATCAAGTCCAGTCCCCTGCCTTCACTAGCAGGACCAAGTACTGTCCCTTGACAGATTTTTTTTTGCCCCAGATCCCTAAGTGGCCCCCTCAAGGATTGAACTCACAACCCTGGGTTTAGCAGGCCAATGCTCAAACCACTGAGCTATCCCTCCCGCAAAAACCAGGAGAAACCAGACCTTCCTTGGTATACAGATGAATGCTTCCAGGACCTACACCAGGGGGCAGGAGCAAAGCATCCTGAGTTAGAAGCTCTGCCAACAATCCACTCCCTTTGTGCCAGACAGGCAGTGCACAGGGAGCAGAATCTTCCCACAACTCCCCATGTAGGCACAGCGCTGGTGGATCTTCCTACTGCATCTCCCGCCCCTAGTGCTTCAGAAAACAGAGAGGGTGGTTTGGTGGTGGGGTGGGATGAAGTGGAGAGTGAAAGAAGCCAGATCGCTATGCATTCCAGCAATCCCTAGCTGGCCTATACTCCCATAAGGATCATACACAACTACAATTTCCCTATGCAGCAAGTTCGGCTGCGGCCTCTGATAACTGTATGTAGCAGCAGAAGGCAGCATAGAAATTCCTCTGCCTGCAGCACCAGACAGTCTGGGAGCCCTGAATTTCTCTGAATTAGGCTTTTTGAGTGCTCTGATATGCATCAAAACCAGTACAGATGTGCCCACTGATGCCTAGAATATTTCCTGAAATTTTGGAATTAATCAGGTGTGGTGTTCAAAAGCTAGACAGACAAACATCAAGTTGAGTATTAGACCTGACTTCGCTCAGCCAATTACCAACCTTGAGTGTTCAGAATTAATTAGTTAGACCCCCAAAATCATGGGATTTTCTTTAAAATCCTGAGATTTAAAAAAAACCAAAAACACAAAGTACTTTTTATTTGCATTCTGGCTTTTGAATATTTAGGGCTCATGTTTTCAATCTTATCTCCCCACAACCATGAGGGCTAGACACCATTTTTAAAAAAAAATGAAAGCTGAGATTATGGTGAATTCACTTGACTCCAGATTCTATGACTAAGAAAAATGCTAAATTTCACAAAACTTAACCTCTCTCACACTGTTGATGCATATTCAATTTGTGGTCCACTATAACTCCAATCCCTTCCAGCAGTTTTACTGCCTAGCCAGCTATTCCAAGATTTGTGTAATTTAATTTTTCTTCCTAAAGTATAGTATTTTGCTTTGTCTTTATACAAACAAAGAGAGGAGTAATAACCCAACTACCTATAGTGACCAATCAATTAAAATACTAACTACATTACATGGCAGTCCTCTGTTTCTGGAATGACGAATGGCGGTTTAATCAAATTGTAATCTGGACCTAATCCTGGTCCAATTGAGGTCAACAGCAAAACTCCTGTTGATTTGAATGGGTCAGATACTCTATACCCTTTTGCTGCATAAAAGAAAATGTCCAAACACTTTAAAAACCAAAACACAGTTTTGTGTTAAAACATTAAAAATGTTTATATTTAAATAAAACATTCCACCCCACTTACTGTGTTCATTTGACATAACTAGCAACTGAATATATGCATACTAAAGCATGCCATAGCTCCCTTTGATAGTGTCTATTTATTCAAAATACCATTCACCTGCACATCTACCAATGTGATATATGCCATCATGTGCCAGCAATGCCCCTCTGCCATGTACATTGGCCAAACCGGACAGTCTCTACGCAAAAGAATAAATGGACATAAATCTGACATCAGGAATCATAACATTCAAAAACCAGTAGGTGAACACTTCAACCTCCCTGATCACTCAGTGACAGATTTGAGGACAGCAGTGTTGCGACAGATTAACTCCAAAAGCAGACTTCAAAGAGAAACTATTGAACTCGAATTGATATGCAAACTAGATTACTTTGCCTCCGGATTAAATCGTGATTTGGAATGGCTCGGCCATTATGTTAATTGAATCTATTTCCCTTAAGTTAACGATCCTCATTCACACCTGTGTGACCATCTTGTTTATCACTTCAAAAGCTTTTTCTTCCCCTGCTGTCATGTTTCCTCTCAACTAATTAGCCTCTTAAGATTGGTCTATACACCTGGACCATCATGTTTCTCTGACTGTATAAATGTCTGTCTGAAGTATAATTTCATTCCATGCATCCGATGAAGTGGGTACTAACCCACGAAAGCTTATGCTGAAATAAATTTGTTAGTCTCTAAGGTGCTACAAGTTTTTCTTTCTTATTTTCATTACGAGTAAGATTATCATAATACAGATTCTGGAATGAATAGTCAACAGTACATTTTGTCTTGCTATAATTTTTACATTCACTGATTCACACTGGAGTCACATCTGCTAAAGCAATAATACAGCTCGTATGTTAACAGAATTTGCAGGGAACAAACAGAAACTAAAGGGTGTTGTGTTGACTAATTTTCCATTTAAACTAAAGGGAAGGAAGTAGCAGGAATGTCAGGCTATGCTGGAGGTCCCTGATTTCAGACTGTACCGTAACAGATATACTGATCAGAATTCAACAGGTTAGAATAACACTTGGGTATCAGCAAAAATACTCACAATAAATCCAAGTTTTTTATAGTCTCGGGTATACATAGATTTGCGTTTCTCAATACTGCCACTGCTGTTGTTGGGTTCAGACTCCGCATCAAAAGCAATTCTTCGGAGTTCAAATATAATATCCCTCTGAGCCTGAGGGGGTTCAAAAAGGGAAAGGTCAGTTTTTAAAAAAAGCAGAAAAATGTCTCCTGTACAAAAGAATGTCTCAAAATACTGCGTGCTCTTCAACTCCCAATCTTACTTTATCAGAATATAATTTTAAGCGTATTCAGGACCTTGAAGGATTGAGCCCTAAGCATTCCTCTCAGTAACAGCAGATTTTTGTTACTAAGGGGATGACGGTGTTGCAGTAGTTTCAAATCATATCAATGCTGCACATCTGCAGCTCATCAAGAATATCTTGTGCCAGTAATAGAACTGTTTTGCCATTTACAGCTACAGTGCTACTTTGGTTGATCATGTAACGTGTGATGTGTACCAGGTAATTGTGTGTATCCTTTTTCCTTCTGAGTGAAGAGTTGCAGAAACTATCCTGCTTCTATATGTTGAAAGAAAAGAGAGTGCACAACGATTGCTCTGATGCTGTCTCTTATCTGTGGAACACCCTACCTATCCCAATTTCCCAAACCACCATGCTGTCTTCATTCAAGTCCCTCTTAAGAACCCACTTCTTCTATATAGCCTGCATGAAGCTACTTTAAAATTAAAGAAACAAGACCTGAAAATCTTTCCCATGGCATCCTGACTTCTTTAAGTCTATTTTTTTAAACTGAACGCTCTTTGGGGCAGGTACTATCTATTTTTGTTTACTGTACTGCACCAAACACATTGTTGGAGCTAAGTAATATTAAAAACAATGATTGTTTAGACACAACAACCCAAAATAAAAAATGAACCAGAGTTACAGGGTTATTTAACCATATTCCGTCTACATCAGATGTTCAAATTAAAAGTATTTGCTCTAGTTCTACATGAATAAATCCAACCAAGCATGACTACACATTTCAAGTGGTTCTGATAAACATTATAAGAAAAAAAGACTGACACTGATCTGGATGCTATACAGATTTAGTTCAGGATGATGCCAAATTCAATTGATGAACCTCAAGCTCAAGAGATAGGGGTCTGAAATGTGGGAAACGTGACAGTTTGTTGCCTCATTTTTGCATAACAGAAACCAGTTCGTTTTTATGCAGTTTGTTTTTCAAACAAAAAAATTCGGCCTTAATTTCAGACTCTCTGGAAAATGGATTTTTATAAACACACATGGGATATCCGTGACTGCTAAGAAGTGCCACTTTGATTAATCTGCCTTTCCTGACTCTAAAGGCTAAGTGTGGCACTACATCTGTCCCCTTACTGTTCGGACTGGATTGTGAGAGATGCTTACCTGGTCCTGTGGATCCATTTTGGTCATCATTCTGTCCTCCAGAAGGTTAAAGGTGAGCACTTGCAGAACATAAAGCTGGTGCGCCATTTCATTATTGATGGCCCTCTGTGCCCTGATAACATTCTGTGAAAGGAATATATTCAAATGAATGTCACCTAATCTTTTCCTATCACTGATTCCCATCAGGTGGGCTCAGGTGTTTCCATTCCTGTTCATGTTTGACGAGCAGTGGTGTATGCATACTGTTGAAGGGAAAAAGGCAAGCCCGATACTAGTAAGGTGGCTAGGTACACAGGTGTTCCATGAGCTGTGATATTAAATCTTATCCCTTAGTAGGGTTCCTGAAAGCAGTGCACAGAGTCCTCTCCTCCTACCCTCTAGAGCATGTGCATACAGAGAACAGAAATTAGCAGCCAGGTCATCCTTTTGAAAAGCACCCTCTTCAGAAGGGCACATGCAAAGAGTGCATTTAAAGAAAGAGTGAAGAGAACAAGGTTTCTAAGCATAAGAGTATTCATGCTGCTGACATAGCTGTCATAGTAAGCCAATTACTGTAAGGGAATCAATTACAAATTAACCACACTCCTACCTCTACCAGATGATCTCATTCTATATGACGAAAATGGTTTAAAATTAATTAAAATTAGAATGAAATGCCCATAAACAATAAAGAAGTGACCAAAGTTACAATGCAGGTGCCAAAATGATGGATAATTTTAAAGTCACTGAGGTACACAAAAATGCCAAGGAAACTAACTAGATTGATACAATCTTCATCCCAAGGGTTTCTGTAGAGGGTGTAACCAGAGGTCACTAGCCCATTAGTGTGTAAGCAGAGAAATGGGCATGACCACTAAGGCGGTGCTACTCAGTGGCAGCGCTAAATAGGATGTTTGCTGTCCTCTGCTACATGGCATTGAAACATTTATGCCAGAGAATGAGTATCTCAGAGTGCTACTCATGTAAATTTCACAGCGGAGGTCAAAATCTAGCCTACTATGTATACAGCCATTTAGGAAGGAAAATGTAGCCTTTGAAACTGAAACGATCTGCTTTTTCCACACTGATCTAAAGAAAAAGAGAGGGTGAGGGGGGCGGGGTTTCCAGACTGCCTAATCTGCCAAATACCCATTTCTATGTCATGTCAGATACTACACTAGTATAGTTTAGAAGATCCCTGATCTGGCTCTAACTATGGTCAGTGACAAAACTCCCCTAGTCCTCAATGGGAGAAGGAGAAGGCTCTTTATTATGTTTATTAAGTCCACTTTGAAACATGTCTTGTGCATCTTCCGTGCAATTATTTATTACCACCAATAATCTAACTCTGGCAAACTGTGTCCCATTTAAGATCTCAAGATATGTGGAAACACAAGAGTTTTCGTATGGTAAAATCATCTGCATCTTCGTATGGTAAAATCATTTGATGCACAAACAAGCACAGGGGCTGATTTTGAGAGCCGTGCAGCACTGTCTACATTGTTTGCTTGACAGAAAGTTCAAACCCTGAAGTTTGGGATGCATTACTAATCAAGGCCAATACAGATTTTTCAAATCCCTCCTAGTCTGCAAGCTAATGCTCACTTTTTCCAGAGGAAGGGAGTCCCAAATACTGTTTTTATTCATTATTATATCTTGGTAGAGAAATGACAATTTATGCATTGGGGAAATACTCCCTTTTCCCTTTTGGACGGTCAATTCTGAGTTCATTCAGCAGCAGAACTACCTTATCTAGCAAGCCACAAAACATATGGAAATACAAAAACAACTAAAAGAGCATAAACATAAATAATATACAACATACACCCACCAAAATGACAACATGTGTTTTTTCCCTGTGCTAGTAAATAAAATCCTTGGGAACTTTATACTAATACTTACTGTTAAGATGATAGCCCGAAGCTGTTTTTGTGCCAAAATGTTTGCCATCTCCTGTTTTGGTAAAACACAAAGATTTAGCTAAAAGCATGTATTTCAGTGTAGCAGTGAGAAGAACTCTACATTCATTCTTGGGTGTGGTGTAATACTGAATATCAGCAGTATTTCTCATCAAGAGATGAAATGAGAGGCCTCACAGTGACTGCCTCCGCTGATCTTTTATTTTTGTTTAAATTCAGACCACTCTAACAATGACAAAGAGGGACAAAGAAAATGAAGGGACTGGAGGCCATACAGTTTATACCTGGGAGCTGAACATTTTGGCTATCCAAAAATAGCGATAAAAGGATGGAACAGTGATTGAGACCCAATATATATAATATGAGGAAAGTATTTAACATACAAGTATTCTAGCAGAGAAAGACAGGAGGAAGTCGCATATGTTTCTACCTGCCAACTGGGACTTTGAAAATAAGTCGTAGTGAATCAAGATGTGTATATGTGTATTAGACTTTAAAACAGTTGAAAACTAATGCTTTACCTTAAAGTCAACAATTAGCCTGAGTTACTGTATCATCACTGCAAATCAAACGTCTCCCCACTAAAAACTGTTCGGAGTTGGTGGGGGTCTTAGACAGGGGCCCTCCATTAAAATCTATACTTGCATCCTTCTACTTTACGTTTTAATTTAACTTCTAATTTTATCTTTAACCATTCAGTAACCACCAAACACACATCTTTGATTCAACATCCATTCTTAAACACCCAATCTCAGCTATCTAGCTGCATATCATACTGTCAGACCTTGTATGTGTTGTAATGGTCTCAGTATTTATAAAGTTGCCATTGCAGAAGTATCTAGACAACAGAACCGTAAAACTCTTATTTTCCCTTTATTCTTGTTTGCTGTATATACATTTCCATCTGTTTGATCTTTGTGTACACACACACACAGACACTAAAATGTTGTTCAAAAATATACTATTAAATTACATGGGTAAAATCTTGTGCACAGCTACCTATACACTGGTATTAGCATTTGGACATTTTGGGCCACTGCTGTAAATTGTGTCTTTTGCTATCATTAGCTCATCCGACATGGTCTTGCATAATATAGCACAACATGTCACATCAGTTCTAATGTTTTATAGTTCAAAGAATGCATCATAATCCATTATCAGAGGGGTAGCCGTGTTAGTCTGGATCTGTAGAAGCGACAAAGGGTCCTGTGGCACCTTATAGACTTCCGAAGAAGTGGGTATTCACCCACGAAAGCTTATGCTTCAATACCTCTGTTAGTCTATAAGGTGCCACAGGACCCTTTGTCGCTTCTCATAATCCATTGTGATTCTGTGCCATTATAACTGATTCAAAATACTGCTCATATTCAGAAAAACTAAAAAGGTTTTTGCAAATGGGTTTGCAAGAATAAATATTAATAAAAAGTAACAAAGTTGTATATTTATATTAAAAATCTATGCAAGAACACGGAAAACAGGAAAAATATGACTGAAATAAAATATGAGAAGAAATGGCTAACTGCAGAAAGGATATGTAAGCAAGGCAGAAGCAGCATAAACAAAGGCTGGCTCTGGCACTATTAGAAGAGAACATACTTGCTCTAACACAGAAATAAAGTGTTGACTTACAGTCAAAGGACAATCAAGGATGTTAACAGTGTTCGCTACATCAAGCTAATGGTATTGGGTCAGAGTGCAGAGGTGAGAAGGGGGAAAAAAAGTGACTGAAAACCAGAGAATCTTTGTTAGAGCTTTATTTTTATTTTCAAGCCTCAGCTGATAGAGCAGCTGTAGATTGTTAGTAGAGTAAAGGTATGAATTATAACAATGCTATTATCCCTTTTGAAAATTCAGAACAGTATAGCAGGGGGAGTGCTACAGGCACAATACGCTTCACCGTGTGGGGAATGAACAGAAAAGAAAACCAGTTCGCTCAGAAATAAATATCCATTATAATTAAGAGGACTAAACAATTACTCTTTCCATGAGGAATACATGAAAGAATCCCTTCTCCATCCAAAGGAAAAATCATGGAATGGTTTAAAAAAAGAGGGATAGCAGCATGTCCACTTTGCCCTTAGAATCTTTTAGCTTCCCAATGTAACACAACTGAGGTGTTACTCTTATTGGGACCTCCTTTTGGGTCATTGCTTGGCCCTCCTACAATGGGTTATGGTCCTTTAACAAAAATGATTGTTACGGAAGAAAATCACTCTCTGATTCCAGGAGAGATGCACAGATTTACACCAACTGAGTGGCCTTCATTTTATAAATACATTCTTGAGATCTTTCATTAATCCAAGGTTAGACAAAGTTCTCCATTTAGTAATCTGCAGCATCACTTCTTAATAAAATGCAACCAACAATAAAACTATATATTTCAAAAGAGTTTTTTTAAATGTCATTTTGTGCCTCAAACACTTTTGGTTTTCTTCTGCTATTGTGACAAAGTTCTTTAAAAAAAATAAAAATAACCATGGTCCAGCATTATCCTTGATAGAAGTAAAGTAACAAAGGTGTTTTCCTTACATTACAGAGCCAAACAAAAGAAAAAAGGATAGTCACAAATCACTACTAGAAAGTTAGCTATATTTTTTAATTACAGTGTAGTCAACTAAACATAGTTGGAGCCTCATACTGCAGCTTATGGGAGTTTGCCAAAGCCTCAGGCATTGTGCAGGATTTTTATATAAAACTGTATGGTCCCTTTGAGGAGTTTTCAGTGCAAATTCTGGCAATCATAAGTTTTCCACACTTTCCAGTTCACAGCACTACACCTGCTGTATAATTGATATAAAGCAATATAGCATCACACCGTGAACCCAGCTGTAAATTCCAAGCCACATTCTTCACAATTGTTAGTGAAATTCCTTGTACTCTTATGCCCAGTGTAGTCTGGTTCTGACAATATGATTTTTCAGTTCACTACTTCACATACATCAACTACCAGCAATGGCAACTGGACCTGGAAATCCAAGTCCAAGCAGCAAACAATTAAATGAACTATGATTGCATCACCTCATTATTTTCCCTCAGAGATGTAGAATACTCAGTGCCTTTCAGCTATGGGAGAGCTGATTTCAGAAGCATGCAGCAACTTTTGTTTTGACTTAACAGAAAAATTAAATTAAATTAAAAAATGAAGGAAACAAAAAACTTTCCATGAAAGTTACATTGAAAAATCCACTTCTTATAAAAAATGAATTTGACACTCTCTAGTATTTTGGCACTTAAATAATTGGCCTGAGTTTCAACAGCGTTGAACAAGCAGCACCTTCACATCAGCTACCAGTGATGTGTCTCCACTAGAGTTCCCGTCATTGCTACCACTGGGGGGGCGGGGGAATTATAAGAAAAGTATCTAGTAGACTAATATCTTAATAAACATAATGCAACTGATCCCACATACCAGACATTATACTCCAGCCTTGTTTAACATGGAGCAGCAATCTTTAAATATTTCCTTTCAGCTATCTGGAGGCTTCTGAGGCTATGTCTATACTACCGTGGTAAGTTGACCTTCGCTACGCAACTCTAGCTACGTGAATAACGCAGGGTCTACACCACGGGGGATCAACGGGAGAAAATCTCCCATCAACTTACCTTACTTTTCTCGTAGAGGATAGAGCACAGGGGTCGACTGGAGAGCAATCTGCAGTCGATTTGGCAGGTCTTTACTAGACCCGCTAAATTGACTGCCGGTGGATCGATCTCAGAGAATGGAGCCCTGCTGTAGTGTAGACCTGCCCTGAATTTTAGCACGAAGTTAGCTAAGTGGAACATTACTACAGTTAGGCAACTCACACATAGCAGGTATTTTGTTTTCAAGCTATGACATAAAAAAGGAATCCCCCTTTTAAGCAACAATCTGAAAAAAACAGTGTATAAAAAAAGAGTATGCTGTTACAGAGTGTGTTGGCAAAAAATTCAATGCACTAAATAACTCAGGCCAACCCCACAGCAGCAAATGCAGACACCAAAGAGTACAATTTCCTAATACAATCAATACAGTTTATCTGAAGCTATATTACATCAGAAAAATTCACCTCCACTAAACTGTATGGAGATACACCAGTGTACAATAAGCAGGACCCATATCAGCTCTAGTCAATGGTAACAAAAGGGTGAAGGGAGACCACAGCAGAGATGTAGATAAGCTGCCAAAAGTAATCAGACTCTGCTGTAGGTCTTCAGACGAACAACAAAAGCCAACAACTCACCTGCCTCTTGTCATCAGGTGCTTTAAGGAAAAGTGCATTTATTACTGCAATGGTGTAGGTTTGGATTTCTTGATCTGTCCTGTGTGGAACATGATTGTAATAATTATGGCAGATGGTATATGGATACGAGATTTAGAAATTATTTTTTCTTATTGTGTTATCTGAGAACAACAGAAAATTTAGCTGAAGGCACAAAATATTCAATAAATAAGCCTGCTAATCAAGGATTAAAGTAGTTTTATGTAATAAACATTTTAATTGAATAGAAAGCTCCTGAAATATGATGCAAGAAAAACTGCAATTTATCTAACACCCAGTATTACTGTAGACAGCTTTTGCCTAACCATCCAACCATTATTTATCCAGAGCACATTCAATTTAAGAAATCGTTCCTTCCCAACCTCACCCTCAGCAAGGGGTGCTGTTCTACCCTACTCGTTTTCCAGACAATGGTACACAAATGGATCCATCTGCATCCTAACGTTAGTCACCATTAATGGTGTCTCAGCTCCATTTTCCCCTTTTTATTCAGCCATATAGAAGCTACTACACAACCCGTTTAGCCAGAACTGGTGATATACAGTGGACAGTACCACAAAGTTCATTACAAGTTGTTCAGCCATTGTTAACTGAGGCTGAATTTAATCTATCTCAGAGACTCTATGTAAAAGCTGTTCTCTTTACAACTCTAATTTTAAACACAGTGCTTGTTCAAAAGTCATTATCTAGGATACTCACCCCTGAAGATGTGGGATTAACTGGCCAATTGTGATCTCCTGGGCTACCTTCTGATACAGCTCATGGCTATTGAGCACCATAGACTCCAGGATTGCTAATGACCGTTGCAAGATAGAGATGTCCGCGGCAAATTTGTTCACATAACTTGCTATCTACAAATTTAAACATTTGAATAATTCATATCTTGCTTACATGCACAGGGAAAGGGAAGGGGGGAAAGGCAGGATTCAAAAGCAGAAGGGACAATTTGTGTAGATGCTAGTTGTTATATGTGCATAAATGAATACTAGGAAAGTATCAACCAGTTGTGTTTATTAAAATCAGAATACGTTGACACAAATAATGAGCCAGATTCTCAGCTGGTGTGAACTGGTATAGAGATTCTCAGCTGGTGTGAACTGGTATAGATTTGTTTAAATCAATGGAGCTATACCAGTTTGCACCAGCTAAGTATCTGGCCAATGTTCAAACATCACACGTCATATGAAATCACCATTGAAAAATTGTAACTTTGTTTTTTGCCGGAGGATGTTTTGGAGAGAGCGGGGAGGAATATTTTATCCTCTCTAATGTAATAATCCAGCTTGGGTATTTTTCTCAAATTGTCACTGTTAAAAACAAAGTGAGTGAGGTAATATCTTTTATTGGACCACTTTCTGTTGGTGAGAGACACAAGCTTTCGAGCTTACACCGAGCTCTCCTTCGGCTCACTGGTAAAACAGCAGCTTGGCAGAAGTGACTAAAGCAGCAGCAACTTTCCCAGTGAAAGCTGCCTTCCTCTAGCATAATCCACATGTGTTTTCCCTCTATCATCACGACTTCCAGTGCAAAAGAAAATCAGTCTCACTCAAAACCTATCTCCAGTTTACAATTTTTAATTGAGCCGGCACGGCTGGCTCTAAACATGGTTTGCTTCCACATGCATGATGGTAAAAAACTCCTAGTAACTACGGTCAGCTAATAAGTGTTTCATCCCTACTGCAGGTGTAGTTCAACACACAGTTATCTTCTCGGAACTAGCTCATCACACTGTTTTTGCAGAGTGGCTATCACACTCCTCCCCATACCTATGTAACCCATTTGGCTGTGCAGCAGAACGTGTTAGACTGCATCATCCGACATGCTGCTGATGCCACTCTGTGCACATGTCCTCTAGGAACTCTGCCTTCTGCTGAGGACCTATGGGAGAACAGCCCAGATTTTTCCAGAATGCACAGACATAAGCACGATTAAGCAGAATGATACGTGAAGACGCACAAAAGTTGTTTTGATGGCCAAAAAGCTGCTCCATGGAGACAAACTGAACCTTACAACTAGTAGCTGGTTAAGGTGACTGTCTCTCTAACCAGTTACAAAATCATGGTTAAAAGCTACAGTGTTGATACAGCTTTAAGTTTTGTGCTTGTGAAATTCTGAGTGGAAGCAGAAGAAGGAAAGCAGCTATTTTTGTACACATGTACTGTGTGTATTGTAGGCATCAAAACAAAGAGAAGAGAAAAAAAATCTATTATGCTACTGCTCCTTCTGCTACAGTCTCCCACCCACACCCTCTGCCCCAATACTCTCTGCATGAGTTTTTGCTCCTACAGATGATACAGTGGGTGTTCCTCAATTGGTAGTCAGTGGGGTGACCACTGGTCCAAATGTCTGTTGTGAAGTTAAATATCCACACAGTGTTTTCTTACTGAAAGGCAGTAAGCAGAATGCTCATATTTTTACCTACTCTGTATTAAAGCAAGAGGAACATGGGGTGCGTATGATGGAATTTAAGTCAGGCAGCAAGGACACAAAGATCAACATTGCAGGGAAGTGAACACAGAGGTAAGTTGTGGAAAGTACAATCAAGTGACAAGAGTAAGAGCAACAGAAGAGCTAGCCTTTGGGTACGTCTATACTTACGCGTTGCGTCGGAGGAGTCCAATCAATCTTCTGGGTTCGATTTATCGCGTCTTGTCTAGACGCGATAAATCGAACCAGGAAGTGCTCCCCCGTTGACGCTTGTAATCCTACTCCGCGAACGGAGTAGGCGGAGTCGACGGGGGAGCCTGCGCGCCGCGTGTGGACCCCGGGTAAGTGCTTTTTCATTCGAACTAAGATACTTCGACTTCAGCTACGTTATTCACGTAGCTGAAGTTGCGTATCTTAGTTCGAATTGGGGGGCTAGTGTAGACCAGCCCTTTGTCTATACTGAGATTTCAGCCATCAGTGCAGCTGCATCAGTGCAAACCCCTAGTGTAGACATGATTTACACTGGTATGTTACGATTTTCACAGGTCCAGATTACCATGCATGGTTTCAAACTGGGTAAAATGTGCCAATGGAAATCATACGTCACTGGTGTAAATCACATCTATATTAGGGCTTTGCACTTGTGCAGCTACACTGGAGGCTGAAATCCCATTGTAGACAATGCCTTAACCAAATCTACTCATCTGCTCCCCAGCCAGAATCCTTTTTCATTGTTGCAAATGTGCAGCCAGAGTATAACAGAATGGTTTGCACACAGAGGCTGCAGCTACGCTACACACTACTGACAGCAAAAAGCACACTGTGGTGTGTAGCTACAAGTGTCAGGGAAAGGTATCAGCAGCTCCCTACTCCCAGAGCCTTTCACTGAAGCGAGGAAAAGGTCTGGAAGGGGACAGACAGC
The DNA here is from genome assembly GCA_037349315.1 of Chelydra serpentina. Classification (NCBI taxonomy): domain Eukaryota; kingdom Metazoa; phylum Chordata; order Testudines; family Chelydridae; genus Chelydra; species Chelydra serpentina. The sequence continues at coordinate 6,626,640 of JBAIAC010000032.1, forward strand.
TGGGAAAGGTTGCTGGAGTCTTTCCCTGGGGCAGAGGAAGGGTTCCAGTGGCAGGGAGTCAGCAGGACACTAAAAACAGCAGTGTACGTAGAAAGGCACTGTGTGAGGGAACAGAGAACTGTGTGTTCTCGAGTACATACACACACACCCTTCACACGTATCTTTACTCAACTTGCTTAAGCCGTGCTTCACCATCTACACTGCTATTTATACCATGCTTGGTGCAATACATGCATAGGTACACTACATGTCGCCCAAAGAAGGGCACAGTGTAAGACGCACCCTTACAGACCAGTCATATGCTGCATTGGGGAACAGGCAGCTTGCATAAACTCTACAGAGCCATTTGAGTTAGTGCTGGCCACAAATTACCCTGTTCCATTGTGCAACAATACTCTCCTTTCCCCTTTAAATAACACTTGCCCTGTTTCGAGGACTATGAGGGAGGTAAAATAAAAGAGAAACCATCTCCTCTGGTGAAGTTCTAAATGCACCACAAAAAACTGTCTAAAAATAGAGCTGCCTGAATATCAACAAAAATATTCATCAAATGTTGCTATTGTCTGATGAATACTTTATTTGACAAGTATTATAAGTAGCGAGGTCTCGTTTTTGGGGGCAGAAATTCAAAAATGGGGGGGGAAATCATGCTCATTCATCAAATATTTTGCTGAAATGAAACGTTTTGTACAAAGCAGTGAATGTTCATGGAAACGCCACACACACACACACACACAAAATTCAACCGGTTTTAAATTTTTTATAAAGGATTTTGCAGCACTGCCTTGCTCATGGGTGAATTAAAGGAAACCGAGGCATGGAGATTGACATCCCAGTTAATCAAGGCACTTAAAAATGTGCATAACTTTAAGCATTTGAGTTGCCCCACTGGGGTGCTGAAGTGCCTCGCTGAATCAGGTCCTAAATGTCTTGCTTAAGGGGACACAGGAAATCAGTGCTTTCGTCCCTTCACCAAACAGAGGGGGAAAAAACAAATTGCAACTTTATTGCAACAGAATTGTGACAGAAGGCAAAAAGCATCAGGTCCTTTAAACAGCAATCTGTTCATTAGTTACTGCCTGGAACATTTTGATGTCAGTATAGGTATTGAAGGAGCTGATATGGTGTCGGTCCTCCTGCAGAATAAGTTTTTCAAGTGATTATCTTATTTTCAGATAAAGGACTATTATTATTGCATTTGACTAGCGAACAACAAACTGTATGTAGTAAAAAAAGACAGCTAGTTTTCCTGGTGCTATCCCCTTCCCATGCCCCCTAGCTTAGCAATAGATCTTTAGCCCCCATATCCGCACGGTCAGTGGTCATGCCAGCCTAGGGTGACCAGATATCCCAATTTTATAGGGACAGTCCCGGTTTTGGGGTCTTTTCCTTATATAGGCTCCTATTACCCCCCCACTCCCTGTCCTGATTTTTCACATTTGCTCTCTGGTCACCCTACGCCAGCCCACCAGCAACTTCAAAGGGTCTGGCTGGTGCTAGTGGAGCAACGGATTCCCATGACAGAGAAGGAAGGCCCTTGCATGCACTGAAGGTGATGGGCTCCACGTGGGTGCAGAGGTCCATATGCACACAATACATTACATGGTCGGGGCATAACTATGCACCTTTCCTGCATCTCTGCCTTTCTCCTTTTCTATTTTCTCCCTTCTGCCATTCTTCCTTATTCTTTCTATTGGTCCCTTCTCTGTTCACTCTTTCCTTCCTTCTCCTTGCCAGGATGCTGAGTTAGGTGCCTCACTAGGAAGGAACTCATTTTTAATAGGTTGCCCAGGGGCATTTACCGATTAGGAATGTTGGGCCCAGAACACACGCCTGACATACCAATATCAGGCAGTGCCCTTGCTAGCTTTTCCTGTAATTACTTTGCATCCTGCAGGGCAAAGGAAGAGGTTGGATAAGATATTAATTTTATTTGGTTGACAAGGAAGCATTTGTGGGCTTTGTACTCATTTGTTAGTGGGCTCTTCTGAACACACAGGACGTGCTGTACTTGATCATGTCTTATATGTCTGTTACAAAACAGTTGCATTCTATTCTTCATAGTGGAAAAATGTAAAATAAAAACTACCAAGCCTGTAAGATATTTTTAAAAACAAAAAAAGATATGCACTAAGACATATTCAATAACTGTTTTGATCAGTTTGGAAATCTGTCTATAAATATCTACACCCCAGACATTTAAATAGGACACTCCACCCCTGCTCAAAAGTGACACGGGTGATGAGTGACAGAAATTCTGTTCTGGGTTAACCACGTAACCCAACTGACTTTAATGAAGTTACATGAGTGCAAAAGAGCAGATGTTGGAGCCCATATTTTTAAAAATCAAATGTCTTGACTGCTCACAAATAGCTTTGATTATGAAAATTGATTTTTTAAACTCTAGTTCTCTTTTCACTGTTCTGCTTATTTCCTATTTTTGATTCTTTCAGCTTGGACAGTGGAACTAAACTTGTCAGTTTCACTTAAGCAATAGTCATTTTCTAACCAAATTTAGATTGCAGACACTGCAGGGAAATGTCTCTAAGAAAGGAAGAAAAGTTTCCATGAGATATTTTAATATTATTGCTACAGTTATTATTTTGTGAAAATATTACTATTCATTTTTAGTCTTTTTATAAGATTATTTTAGGTCAAGTTTGTCCCAAAAGTGTCTTTTTCATGAGACAATGTCATTTTAATAAAAACATCTCTGCTCTCTGAATTTTTTTAAGGTGTTAATATTTTAAGCAACACATACGATTACTATAAATGAAAAATATTAGAGGGGGGAAAAAAGACGGTTACTCACCGTAGTAACTGGTGTTCTTCGAGATGTGTTGCTCATATGTATTCCAGTTAGGTGTGCGCGCGCGGCGTGCACGATCGTCGGAAGATTTTTACCCTAGCAACACTCGGTGGGCCGGCTGGCGCCCCCTGGAGTGGCGCCGTTAGGTGCCCCGATATATACAGCAGCCGGCCCATCGCCCTCTCAGTTCCTTCTTGCCGGCTATTCCGACAGTGGGGAAGGAGGGCGGGTTTGGAATACATATGAGCAACACATCTCGAAGAACACCAGTTACTACGGTGAGTAACCGTCTTTTCTTCTTCGAGTGCTTGCTCATATGTATTCCAGTTAGGTGACTCCCAAGCCATTCCTAGGAGGCGGGGTCGGATTGTGATACAGCAGAGTTTAGGACCGCCGAACCAAAAGCGGCGTCGTCTCTAGAATGTTGCACTATGGCATAGTGCGAGGCAAAAGTGTGTACTGACGACCATGTCGCGGCCCTACAAATGTCTTGTATAGGTATGTGTGCCAGGAAGGCAGACGACGAGGCCTGAGCTCGGGTAGAGTGGGCCGTAGTGTGCATGGTGGGGACACCTGCCAAGTCATAGCATGTGCGGATGCACGAGGTGATCCATGACGAGATGCGCTGGGAAGAGACGGGAAGGCCTTTCATCCGGTCCGCCACGGCGATGAACAGCTGGGTCGATTTCCGGAACGGCTTTGTCCTCTCGATGTAGAAGGCGAGGGCTCTCCGGACATCCAAGGAATGGAGTTGCTGCTCCTTCCTAGAGGCATGGGGCTTAGGATAAAAGACAGGTAGAAAAATGTCTTGGTTAATAAGGAAGGCCGACACTACCTTGGGCAGGAAGGCCGGGTGTGGCCTGAGCTGCACTTTATCCCTATGGAACACCGTATACGGTGGTTCCGAAGTAAGCGCTCTGAGCTCAGAGACGCGTCTAGCCGAGGTGATGGCTACGAGAAAGGCCGTTTTCCATGAGAGATACAGCATGGAGCAAGTGGCCATAGGCTCGAATGGGGCACCCATGAGCCTGGTAATGACTAGGTTGAGGTCCCATGTAGGGACCGGGCGGCGCACCAGCGGGTGTAGCCGTTCTAACCCCTTAAGGAACCTGGTAACCATGGGGTTGGAGAAAACAGAACCCGCCCCGTCCCAGGGGTGAAAGGCTGAAATTGCCGCTAGGTGGACTTTTAGCGACGAGAGAGCCAGACCCTGCTCCTTTAGTGAGAGGAGGTAGTCCAGTATGGTGTGAATCGGCACCTGCAGGGGGTTGAGACCCCGAGTGCCACACCACAGGGAAAAACGTTTCCACTTAGCTGAGTAGGTGGACCTGGTGGAGGGTTTCCTACTGCTCAGCAGAACGTGCTGGACCGGGCTGGAACATCGTAGCTCCGACGGGTTCAGCCATGCAGCAGCCACGCCGTGAGGTGAAGGGACTGCAGGTCGGGATGATGGAGCCTGCCGTGCTGCTGCGTGATCAGGTCCGGCCATCGCGGTAGAGGGATCGGGTCTGTCACGGACAGCTCCAGGAGCGTGGTATACCAGTGTTGCCTGGGCCACGCTGGAGCAATCAGGATTACTCTGGCCTTGTCCCTGCGTAGTTTGAGCAGGACTCTGTGGACCAGTGGAACTGGTGGGAAGGCATAGGCCAGGTTGTCCGTCCAAGGATGGAGAAAGGCGTCTGTCAGGGAGCCTGGGGAGCGACCCTGGAATGAGCAGAACACGTGGCATTTCCTGTTCTCGCGAGTCGCGAAGAGATCTATCTGGGGAAACCCCCACTTCCGGAAGACAGAGTGGATGACGTCTGGTCGAATGGACCACTCGTGAGTTTGAAAGGACCTGCTTAGGCAGTCCGCCAAGGTGTTCTGGACTCCTGGGAGAAACGAGGCCACGGGGTGAATGGAACGGGCTATGCAAAAGTCCCAGAGCTGAGTTGCCTCTCGGCAGAGGGGAAGGGAGTGTGCCCCTCCCTATCTGTTGATGTAATGCATGGCCGTCGTGTTGTCCGTAAGGATGGAGACACATCGGCCCTGTAAGTGTTGAGCGAAGGCTTGGCAGGCAAGACGTACCGCTCGGAGTTCTCTGACATTGATGTGTAATGTCAGCTCCTGCTCTGACCACAGGCCCTGCATTTGGAAGTTCTGCAGGTGAGCCCCCCAGCCGAGGGATGACGCATCCGTAGTCAAGGCACGGGAAGGCTGTGGTGGATGAAAGGGAACACCTGACATCACATGTGCGCGGTCCAGCCACCAGTTGAGGGAGGCTAGGACTTGCGGTGGGACCGTCAGAATCATATCGAGGTTGTCCCTGTGTGGCCGGTATGCGGAGGCCAGCCATGCTTGGAGGGGCCGTAGGCGTAACCTGGCGTGAGCTGTCACGAAGGTGCATGATGCCATATGACCCATGAGGCTGAGGCAGCAGCGGGCTGTTGAAGTTGGGAAGGCTTGGAGGCTGCGTATGGCGGCTGCAAGTGTTTGAAAGCGAGCCTCTGGGAGGAACGCCCTGGCGAGGGTAGAGTCCAGTATTGCCCCTATGAAGTCTATTCTCTGTGTTGGCACCAAAGTGGACTTTTCTACGTTCAGTAGGAGGCCCAGACGGTTGAACATGTCCATGGCCTTGCGAATGTGAGACTGGACCTGGTTGGCGGAGTTGCCACGGATAAGCCAGTCGTCGAGATAGGGGAATACCTGAACTCTTTGACGCCGAAGGGCGGCTGCTACCACTGCCATGCATTTCGTAAAGACTCTCGGTGCTGTTGAGAGGCCGAATGGCAAGACTGCGAACTGGAAGTGTCTCTGGCCCACTACGAAGCGCAGGAAGCGTCTGTGAGGTGGGTAGATAGCAATGTGGAAATACGCGTCCTTCATGTCGAGGGCGGCGTACCAGTCTCCCTGATCCATAGAGGGGATAATAGTGCCCAGGGAGAGCATACGGAATTTCAACTTTACCATAAACTTGTTGAGACCCCGTAAGTCCAGGATAGGACGTAGCCCCCCCTTTGCCTTTGGGATTAGGAAATAACGGGAGTAGAATCCCTTGCCTCTGAGATCCCTTGGGACCTCCTCCACCGCTCCTACAGTAAGGAGTTCGTGCACCTCCTGGATAAGGAGTTGCTCGTGAGAAGGGTCCCTGAAGAGGGACGGGGTGGGAGGGTGGGATGAAGGCGGGGAGACGAACTGCAGTCGGTATCCCCCCTGGACGATATGTAAGACCCAGCGGTCCGTGGTGATATTTGACCACGCCGGGGAGAAGGGGGAGAGGCGGTTCAGGAACAGGAGGGCAGGATCGGTAGGGACTGGTACTCCGGCCTCGAGCGCCCCTTCAAAAATTTTGTTTGGGCCCCGACGATGGCTTGTGGGGGCCCTGCCTCTGGCCGGTCTGTCGGCCAGGCTGCTGTCTCCTACCCCCTCGACCACGCGGCCTCCTGTAAAAGTCCTGTCGTGGTGGGGGAGGGAAGTAGGTGCGTCATACGAACGGCTGGAAGGGCCTGCGCTGCGTCGCGGGGGTATGCATCCCCAGCGTGCGGATGATGGTACGACCGTCTTTCAGGGTCTGCAGCTTCGGGTCTGTTTTCTCCGAAAACAGGCCCTGCCCGTCAAAGGGTAGGTCCTGGATAGTATGCTGGACCTCTGCTGGGAGGGTGGAGGATTGCAACCAGGAGATGCGCCGCATGGCGACTCCGGAGGCGATGGTCCTGGCAGCGGAGTCGGCGATGTCCAAGGAGGCCCGCAACGACGTCCTGGCCAGCTTTTTGCCCTCCTCCACGAAGGCTTTGTACTCCTGCCTGGACTCTGGAGGTATAAGCTCTTTGAATTTCTCCATCGAGACCCAGGTGTTATAACCGTAGCGGCTCAGGAGTGCCTGTTGGTTTGCCGCACGAAGCTGTAGGCCCCCCCCCGAGTAGATCTTCCTGCCAAACAAGTCTAGGCGCTTGGCGTCCTTCGACTTTGGGGCTGGGGCCTGTTGGCCATTCCTCTCCCTCTCGTTGACGGATTGGACCACCAGTGAACACGGAGGGGGGGTGCGTGTATAGGTATTGAAAGTCTCTCGGGGGGGCCATGTACTTTCTCTCTACCCCCCTGGCAGTGGGGGGTGTTGATGCTGGTGTCTGCCAGATGGATGTGGCGTTGGCAAGGATGGTACGCACAAAGGGTAAGGCAACCCTAGTGGGGGCATCGGTCGTGAGGATGTCCACCACGGGGTCCTCCAGTTCAGGGACCTCCTCTATCTGGAGGTCCATGTTGAGGGCCAATCTGCGTAGCAGGTCTTGATGGTCCCTGAGATCAATGGGAGGCGGGCCGGACGACGATGCTCCTGCCACTGCCTCGTCAGGAGAGGAGGAGGAGGACAGGCCTTGGGCGAGCGGGTCCTCAATGGGTACCGCTTCGAAGCCCAGGGCTGGGGGCTCCGGCTCTGCCTGCTCTACCTCTGGCGGAGGCCTGGAGACTGTAGCCTCTGGAGGTCGGGAGACTGTAGCCTCTGGCGCTCTACGCTCCAACATGGTCGAGGTAGGAGCTCTTGGTGGTACCCTCTGGGCTTCGTAGTAGGCCATAGGGGTCCAAAATGGCCACCGCTCCTGAACCTGCCCGGTCTCTGGCAGGTGGCCCTGTTCGCTGATGGTGCGGTCCTCAGCATAGAGGTCGCTGCCAGCTCTGGAAGAGCGGGATCCAGAGCGCGAAGGCCAGGGTGGGGCAGAGTAGCCATGCAGTGACGTCTGCGTGGCCAGGGTCTGCCTCCTTGGTGGGGTCCGGTGCCGGGATGGTATCCGGTACCGGGAACCTGATCGGTGCCGGGATGATGTCCGGTGCCGGGAGCCGGATCGGTACCGGGATGGTGTCCGGTGCCGGGAGCCGGATCGGCGTCGAGAGCCGGATCGGCGCCGGGATGGGGACCGGCGTCGAGAGCCGGATCGGAGGCGGGACCTGGAGCGGTACCGGCGATGATCTCGGTACCGTGACACAGATCTGGACCTGGATCGTCTCGGCGATCTGCGCATCGACCGGCCGCGGGACCGGGAGCGGCGTCGAGAGTCAGGGTACCTCCGCGTGGAGGGGGACCTGGAGCGGTACCGCGAGTACGAACGGCGCCGGGATTGAGATCGGTGCCGGGACTGCGAGCGGTACCTTGGAGACGCAGGTGGCTGCTGCTGGCTGGTCTCCGCCTGCGGCACCGGGTGGAAGATGGCCGGTTTGCCGTGTGATGTGATGATCCGCACCGGCGGTACCGTAGACGGGGTCGGTGCCGGAGCGGTCATCTGGATCAGGTCCCGCGCCGCTGCGAAGGTGTCCGGCGTGGACGGCAGCGGAAGCTCAACCACGGAGCGTGCCGGGGAGCTGGCGGTTACCGAGCTCAACGGCCCTCGCGGGACCGGAGTCGTCGGTACCGGAGCCTGCAAAGGCTGACCTGCACTCAACGGCCTCTCGGGTGCCGGAGTTGGCAGGGCCGGCGCCGGTGTTGACGGCGGCGCCGGACTCAACGGCCTATGGTGGGCCGGAGTAAGTGGCACGGAGACCACTGGCACCGAACTCAATGGTCCTTGCGGTACCGGAGTTGGCGGTGCGGGCGCCTCAACAGACCTAGGCGGATCTGGAGCTGGCTGCGCATGCAGCGGCGCCTTAGTCGGTCCTCCCGACTTCTTGGCTCTCAGGGACAGAGGGCGGCTCTGCGAGGTCCCAGGTAGAGAAGGACGGTGCCGGGGTTCTTTTCCGGAGCTCGGGCGTTCCGGTGCCGCAGACGTTGAGGCTGCCGGGGTCGGTGCCGGGGTACGATGCGGCGCCGACATCGGGCTAAGAGACGCCTCTAAAAGGAGCTGCTTTAAGCGAATGTCCCGCTCCTTTTTGGTCCGCGGCTTGAAGGACTTACAAATGCGGCACTTGTCCGGAAGGTGGGACTCCCCGAGGCACTTGAGACAGGAGGTGTGCGGATCTCCTGTAGGCATCGGCTTCTGGCATGCCGAGCAAGGCTTGAATCCCGGTGAGCCAGGCATTGGTCCGGTACCGGGGTGGGGATAAGGGGGGGAGCCCCTTATCTCCAGCTACTATTGTCACTGAGAAGATAACTGCTATCAACAACTATTAACAACTAATTAACAGTACTTAAACTATCTAAAAGATAAACGAGTGCTAATGAAGCTAGGGCTGTGGAGGTCAGCGAGCTGCTCTCCACTGTTCCAACGACCGACACGGGCGGTAAGAAGGAACTGAGAGGGCGATGGGCCGGCTGCTGTATATATCGGGGCACCTAACGGCGCCACTCCAGGGGGCGCCAGCCGGCCCACCGAGTGTTGCTAGGGTAAAAATCTTCCGACGATCGTGCACGCCGCGCGCGCACACCTAACTGGAATACATATGAGCAAGCACTCGAAGAAGAACACTCTTTTTTTCCCAGTTTGTTTAATTTGTGCATTTAGCAGTACTTTTGTATAATCAGTGTCACTGTTTCTACTATATCATCAGTTTTCCTGGTTTGTGTGAGGAGAGAAAAACCATTTCAAAGAAGAAAATTTGATTATAAAACAAGAGAAATTAGCAGGGTGACTCAAGAGCATGTGTAGGTCCCAAAACTACTTTTAACTCACTTTAGAGAGATAAGGCGGATGAGGTAATATCTTTTATTGTATAAATGCTGTTGGGGGAAAAGCCAAGCTTTCCAGTTACAAAGCGTTCTTCAGGGTCCCTTCATTTCCGTGTACAATACAACCAAACAAAAAAGGAAACATTCTGTCATTACTCTCGGTTCAAGCCAAAGTACGGCCTTGTCTTAAGTTTAAACTTTAGCTTACACTAAGTTGATATAAGGTACAATTAAGCCAAAGTGAGTGTCCACAGAAGGAACCAATTTAACTAAAGTCAGTTTCTAAACCAATCTAATAAATCAATATACTTTTGTCATGTAAGGCTTAAGAAAGGCACCACAGACTTGATCCTGTTCCACGGAAGCCAACAACAGTGAGATTTCAGTAAAATTAGGTTCAGGCTCCACAACAACAAAAAATTTAGTCTGAAACAGCCCTTCTCCCTCATCCCCCACACACACTTTCAGGTACATATTTTGCCAAGTTAATTGCTACCTACCTGAATAAGAACATTTCTTTCCAAATGCTTAAAACCTAGACACACAAACTGACATTAAAAAACATACACTGTAGGATAGAAATTTACCTTTTTAATGAATGCCACGGAGAATGTATCCCATGATACAATCCCATGATCCATCAGCTCAACAAATGCCGTCAGTGTGAAGGACAACATATCTCCAAAGCTGGAAGAAACAGGAGTCATAACAACAGTTACCAGTAATGCAGCAGGGCAACGATAAAGGAAACAGTGGCAGGAAGCTCTTAGAAAGGCAAGACAACAAGCCAGAGAAGTGTTAAGAGGTAGAAGCAGAGCAAAAGAGGCCGTGCAACAAAGATACTCCAAATCACGTTAGCATTGGCATCAAAGACTGTCTCCTCGAAGAGACCAACTCGCATTTGTGAGAAAACTTCATGCAAAGCCCAAGAAAAATCACCCAGTGCAGATTAAACCTCTCTATTAGTTCACATTTTTAGAGCTAAGGGAGGAAATCAAGCTGAGTCCTCCTTTAGCAAATGAAGTGGACACTCCCATTTGAATGTCACCTTGCTTTTATACCAATGTGTCAGGTGTGTTCACAGAAAGTTTGTGGATTGTTAATTCCTTCTCTTCACAGGAGACCAATAGAGGAAGTATTTAGAGAGAAACTACCTGTGTTGTGCAACAACTTTTCCAATAATTAATGTTTAAAATCTATTTACAGAAGGAAGTCATTATTTAGGTTACTTCAAGCAAAATTCTACCACCCTTAGGCCTTGGCTACACTTGCAGATGTACAGCGCTGTTAGTTAAACCCGTGTTCGTACAGCTGAGTAGGGAAAGCGCAGTAACTACCACTGACGTGGCTACATTTGCGGCACTTGCAGCTGTATTGGGAGCGGTGCATTATGGGCATTCAGGTAGCTGCAACGTGCTTTTCAAATTGGGGGGGGTGAGGGGGACTTTGACAGGGAGCGTTTTTGGAAAAAGAGTGGATTTTTGGAATAGCCACAGAGTGTCAGCTCATTATTTCCACACCTCCACATCCCCTGCCTCTCTCTCAATCACTGAAAGCAAACAGCAGGGGCTTTGTTTGTTTTTAAAGAGCAGATAAAAGAGAGGAAAAAAAGCCTGTGTTTAGCAGCTTAAAGAAGGGAGCTCTGAACTCCAACCCAGAAGTGCCTTTTCAAAACAAAGGCAACTTCGGAAGATCATTAACTCCGTTGTTCCTGGGCTACACTGAAAGACGAACGTTGCACCCACTTCGCAGCAGCTGTTATTCCTCTCGGAGAGGTGGAGTACCTGCAGCGCTGTATCTGAGGAGATACAGCGTTGCACGTGCCTTGCAAGTGTAGCCAGTTAATGAGTTACAGCGCTGCCGGCAGTTTTATTACGCTGTAACTTGTAAGTGTAGCCAAGGCCTTACTCCTGCTCAGTAGCACCTCAAGAGCTGTCCACTGCAAAGTTGCACCAATTTAATTGAAGATGCGATTTAAATCGGATTTAGTGAAACCAGAGCAAAAGGCTGTGTGGACATTTGTAAACCGAATTAACAGCAATCTAATTTGTATCAATTCAGTGTAAGTCAATTAGGAACAGGGTTAAACTTAACCCAATAACCAGATTCAGACAAAAATAAGAGTGTCTACACAGGATTTTGTCCCATTTAACTTTCAATTTAAAAACTGATTTAAATTAAGGCAGTTAACTTGTGTGCAGTCAAGGCCTTGGTGCATCAGCAGCCCTATCAGCTTCAGGGGGGCCATTCATAGAGAAAGGGACTACTCAGCATGAGTGGTAGTGGCAGAACTAGGTCCTAAATGAGGTGACATGATCCTTCAAGGTACTGAGCACTCTGCCATTGATGCAGCAACATACTGTAGCATGTGATTAACTTAAAGCACAAGAGTATTCCCATTGACTTCAGTGTGACTTCTCGAGCACTAAAAGTTAAGCACATGCCTAAGTGCTTTGCTGGATTGGGCCAACATGGTCAGCACCATTCAGAAATGAGCCCAATATCCTGGTGGCAATCAAGGGAACTTGGATTCATAATCCTTACTGGTATATTTGTTTTGTTTTACAAATCCTGAACCAACTGAGACAAATTGGTTAACATCTCCTCAAAAGGGAGCATTAACCTGATACAGAGGAATGAGACAAAGTCTATAGGAAGGATTGCTATTGTAACTAGCACTCATTGTTTACTGGATTTTTTGGGAAATTTTTGGAAAATTGGGGACTTCCGTGTTAATGTAGCATTAAGTGGTATTTTAAGTTATCCAAAAATATAAAACTTCTATCTTTATTACAGCCTTAAGTTGAAATATTTGAAGGACATTAGTTTTTAGGTCCATCTTGCATCTCTTACATGCGCTTGCTTTGGACAACTTTTTGTCCTGTTAAATATTAAGTGCTTTTTCAGAGCTGGGGGACTTCACCTACACAATTAGAGGAAGAGAGACAGCATAGCTCCATTGGTCTAAATATAAGTGGCTCCGTCCTATTGCAGTGACATTGTAAAATTAAAGAAATATCTTACAACTTCTTAGTTTTGTGAACAAGCAATATTCTAAATACTAATTAAAGGTGAAAACCAATGCAGAGTTCAGGTAATCATCTGTGAAGGGAAAGATTTTGGAATCCCTTACATTCCCAAGGCCTGGTCTACATTTAAAATTTAGGTTGACATAGCTGAGTCGGTCAGCAGTGTCCAATGTAACTATGCTGACGGAACACCCAGTGTAGACGCATTCTTCCATCAACCTAGCTACTGCTGCTCGGATAAGTGGAGTTCTTACACTGATGGAAAACCCCTTCCATCAGTATAGGTTGGGTTTACACTATTGGGTTATGCTGTCATCGCTACAGCAATCTACTATAAATTATTAGTAAATCTAGGCTACATTAAATGTAAAGGCCTGTGACATAAGAAAATATAAAAGAAGATTGTATCCTTCTGTTGCTATTTTATGTTGTAAAAATAAATTCTGGTAGATTTTTGACACAGAAAAACGTAGAGGCAATTTTCTGCTTCCTTTTTACTAGAAATCCACATCTTATCTGCCCTGGAAGACTCTAAAGCAGTTGGAGAGTTAGTGAAATTTCAACATCACAAAAAAGTGGAAGATGAACAATTGAGAAGAGATTTTTAGGTCACTGTGTTTAAAGTTCTTTGGGTAGTTTGTTTGGGGTTTTTTTGGTTGCTTATTTGTTTGCTTGCTTTTGGTAACACTTACTCAATGGCAATGCCTAACTGGCACTTGGGAGATCGATATAGTTGTTAAAGATTCAGTACACCTGCCTCTCCAATTAAGGTGTGAGCTCTTGTAACACACATCTCCAAGAGCTCCAAGAAGTCCTCCACTAAATCACAGAAGATCAGATCTGACATTTCTGAGTTAAAAAAGCAAGCAAAATTCACATTAAGCATAATTACATTGATTTAGCTAAAAGCTAAACCAATGTAATGACACCCTAATTCTGAATGAGTGTCTGCACAGGGGTGATTTAACTAATCCACTTTAAATTCACACCTTTAGTTAATTTGGGTTAGCTTTCCTGAGTCGACCTCAGGTGGCTACCCCAAGCCCCCGCCAGTGCTGCAACATTCACAGTGCTATTTTTAGCATGCTAGCTCAAGCTGAGCTAGTGCAAGTCAATCTATCTGACCTGGGAAGCACACCTCCCAGCTGCAGTACTCACATACCCTAAGACGGAAACCCTCTAGGCTTGAGTAGTCAAGCTGTGTGTACAGGAGAGACACTGCCGGGGTTAGAGGAAAGAATTCAGCCTTATAGTTGCAATATCCCCAATGGTAGGTGGAATCTACCAGCCCCTACCTCCAAAAAACCTGTGTGCTGGATTGCAAGGACCCACAGAAGAGAGAGAAACCACTGCCGTGTGGCACAAATGGAGGGAGCATCCTTCCAACATAGGCTCTAAGAATCCTGCATGATCACCAAAACCATACTAGTTCTGCCGAATCCAGTGCCAGCTGCACCTGCGTGGGCGGTGGAAGGGACAAGATTTGGCCCCCAAAATGAAAAACAATAGACAGTGCTTCGTGTAGTGAGTCTGCATTCCTCTGAAACTTTGGAAGTTAAAGCTAACCCTTGTTAACTACAAAATTCTCATCCTGACCCACCAGGTGTCACTATAGCACTTCAAATAATTAGCGGAGAGAGCAAAAAGAGCTATAATGTTAGAACTAAACAAGTAGAAATTAAAAATAAAATCCATGTCCACATAAACATACATCAGTAGGAGCATAATATTATCGAAGTATTGAACAGCCACTGGTAAGCTTAACAGAAGAGCATCAGAAATAGCACAGCCAAGGAACGAAAGCAGGCCCAAGAATAATTAATTGGCAAGTTAAGATTTTAGCAGTGTATTAAAGCCTGGATCATAGATTCATTTTATTTTTTTAGTTTACAAAAAATGGTTAAGCCTTGCAGGTGGAATGAACTTAAACTCCCAAGCAAAATATGAACTTAGTTTTGTTACTTTATACTAACACATGCACTTAGAGACACACACTCATACCATTAAGAGAGGCAGATAGTATAATGGCTGCACGAAACTTCATGGAAATCAAGGTTTGCCCATAACAGTAATCCAAGAAATTAAATAGCATGTGCCATCTAATACAAAATCTCATCCCACCAGTGTTTCATTCATATTGAATCAGTAGGAAGAAAGCACACACTTGTACCAAGATCTTTCAGGACTATTTTACATCTGATAAGGCACAACCAATGCATAAACACCAGCCCCTTTCAGCCTTTGCAAAATGATTCCACAATCTGGTGTCATTCCTGATGAAGATGCTGTTAGCGTATGCCATCACAATAAGGATGACATAGGTTTTCTTTAATGATCAAAGACACAGGTAAATATAATCTCCTATCCTGCTAACACTGAGATTGTAATGAAGACTGAGATCAACAAAATTACACCACTCTGTTGCTGCAATACTGGATGGTATTCATTCTGAACTTTGCTCTTTGCCACCTAAATCCCAGCATGTGATGCACCTATAGGTCCCTTACTGAAAAGTCAGTCGACCATCTCTTCCAAACTACATTATTTGAGACTTTTTTTGTGCATATCAGGACAAAATCTGTGAATCATTTCACTTTCCTGAAAATTTACTGCATTCTCATGCTTATGAAACTGAAGAAACGATACGAGATATTTGGTTTTCCTTGCTAAGAAAATGAAAGGAATGTTTCCCTCCTTTTTCTCTACACACTCAGGGTTACTATTAAGTCTACATTAGAGAAACAACTCTGGGCAAAAATATTAGTTACAATATATCACTCTTCACACATGTATACATGATGTGCCTGAGATTGTTAAAGCTGCCTAAGTAATTTGGATTTCCAATTAAAATTAATGGGAATTGGACATCTAATCTCCCCACCCCCACCCCCAGGTAGCTCTATATTCACATACATACACACTGGAACAACGTATTCCCACCAGGCATGATAATGCTGTGATGGAAAGCTACTGAGGTCTTTTCATGACTCTTTAAACTAAGGGCTTGCCTACACTTCAAACACTACAGCATGACAGCTGTAGCCATCTATGTTAACGGGAGGGATTCTCCCAATGGCGTAAGTAATCCACCTCCCTGGGAAGTGGTAGCTAAGTTGACAGAAGAATTGTTCGGTCACTGTAGTGCTGTCTACACTGCCAATTTTGCTGGCTTAACTACGTCACTCGGGGGTGTGAATTTTTTCACAGCCCCGAGTGATGTAGATGGGTCAGCCTAACTGTTTAGCGTCACGTGGACACAAAGGTAGGATTATAATGCTTGGGCGGGGATGAATCGAGTCATATGATATGTGGTAAGAGTAAAAGATACATGGAGAGGGTTGGACACTAACTGTTAATTGTCACTAGTGGCTAGGATACCAGCTCACCAAATTTAGTGGCTGAGGGAAATTCACTTGCCCCTCAAGACAAATCTTGAAGGGGTGAATAGAAGCACAAAGGCAGCGGAAGAAAGGCAGTTGATCTACCCCTGGGATGGAGGGAAGGCTGCAGGGACAATAATTGCTGTAACTCAAGAGGAGGCCAGAGGAGAGAAGCAAATCCATGACTCAAAAGCCAAGGGCAGAACGGTGCTAATTTCAAGCCCTGTAAAAAGTACTTGTGCTTACAGTTTCAGAGTAGTAGCCGAGTTAGTCTGTATGAGCAAAAAGAACGAGGAGTACTTTTGTTAGTCGCTAAGGTGCCACAAGTACTCCTCGTTCTTTTTGTGCTTACAGTGGAGTACTGAGCAGCTCAGGAAGTGTCAGTCTTATCTGCACAGATCACGAGCCTGATTCTGTGCTGACTTGCACCTAGTGTAATCATTCTCAAAGTGGACATAAACTGCTACCAAACGACACTGATTGCCCTTCACACAGCCACATTGTGCAGGTGAGAACTACTAAAGAAGGTGTGAGGCAGTTGCCAAGCGTTTTCTAGGTAATATAACAGGCGTTGCCAAACTGTGGCTCATGAGCTGCATGCGGCTCTTTTACAGTTAAAATGCAGCTCCCGGAGCCACCCATAAACCCTCCATTCTCCACCTACAAGACTGAAGCTTGGGGCTTCTGATCTGCAGTGGGGTGGTGAGACTAGGGGCTTCTGCCCTGCTGGGAGGGAGGGGTTTAAGGGCTTTAGCCCCAAGTGGGCACTGGGGCAGAAGCCCCGTAAAGCTGGCAGGCCCCTCCCGCGGGGCAGGTTGTGCATATCTTGCAGGAATCGAACTTCTGAAGATTATTGTATGTGGCTTGGAGGGTCAGTAAGTTTGGCCACTCCTGTAATATAGCGATATAGCTAATTGCAGCATTGCTGTTGCACAGTTATAACAAATCATATTTTTGTGCCCACCAAGTACCAGTGTAATAGTAGTTTGGGTCCAACTTCTCAAGCTTTCAGTACAAAGGCTTAGCCGTAACTCTACCAATGTTAACCCGCCTGCATCTTCGGGAAAAGTATTACTTGTTAACTCAGCTAGGCTTGCGTCTTACCTCTCCATTATAGCCTGAGGACTTGTCTATACTTGGAAGTTAATTTAGATTAAGGAAGAGTGTGAATGTAAAGCACAATAGCTATTCCTGAATAACTCAATGTGTAGACACACTCATTCTGGAATAAGACCTTGTCTAGACTACAAATGCTTTGCTGCTATAGCTATACCAGTGGAGCCTCCTAATGTAGACACAACTTACACCAAGCAAAGGAGTTGTATTGCCAGCATAGCTAAACCACTTGTCCAAGTTATATTTAGTTATGTCAACAGAAGCCCTCCTCTGTCAGCATAGCTGGATCTCTGCTGGAGGTTTTGTCAGCGTAGCTATCGGTTAGGTGACAGCCCTGACCAACATAGCAACATAGGACAACAAAACTTTGTAGTGTAGATCTAGCTTAAGAGTTTCTTGTTCTGGTTTAGCATAATCTGTTTTGTGGATGCAACTCAGGAGTTATTCAGGAACAGGAATAACTTTGTGTGTTGTGATAGACCCAGGCCAGTTGGGTACAGCAGATTAATGTTATTTGGTGTTTCCTCACATACTTGTGATTCGTGGCATCAGCTGTGTGAGATTTACACTATGCAGAATGGACACCACCTCCCTCTACTTTCAACAGGGATGAAGACAAACTGCCCTCAGTCAATCTGGCCACATTTTTCCTACAGCCTTTGCATGCAGAAGTGGGGCTGCCCATAAGTCAAAATGGCCACCAACTCCCAGTGTGGAGCCACTGGATAAGCAGTTTTCTGTTCCCTGACTGACCAGAGCAGGGGCTGCTCCAGGCTAGGGTGGACACATGACTCCAATTAGCCTGCAAAGAGTCAGGTGAGGCCATTAAGCTAATGTGAGCACCCGACTCTAATTAAGGCCCCTCTGATACTGTAAAAGAGCTCACTCCGGTCAGGCCGGGGGAAGGAAAAGGGAGCCAGAGGAAAGGAAGTACGGCTGAATGGCTGGGTAATGAAAACACCCTCAAGCCACTGGAAGAGAGCCCTAAGGTAAGGGTGAAGGAGGCGTTGAGAGAGAAGCGGGAGAGCTGTGGGGAAATGGCCCAGGGAAGTGTAGCAGCTCTGGCGGTGAAAGGTCGGCTGCCAACAGCTGCTGCCATTAGGGTCGCTGGGCTGGAACCCGGAGTAGAGGGCGGGCCTGGGTTCCCCCCAACCTGCCACTATAGAAACACTTCCTGGAAGGGGAAGACAGGCCCCTGTCAGAACAGGAGGCTAAACTGTTCTTGAATAAGCCTGTAGGGACAACAGAGACTGTGGGAGTTGTCTCACCAACCTCCTTGCTGGCTTATGATGAAAAGGGCTCCGTAGACTGTAACCCTGGTCCTAGAGAGAGAAGGGCTACGTGGAGGGTTGCAGTGAGCCTCTGAGGCTAGCATAAACCTCCAGGAAGCGCAGGACCCACAGAGACAAAGTTGGAGCTCTGCCACAATGTAAACAAGCCCTAATCCCATTGCTCTAGGACGGTGGTTCTCAACTGTGGTCCACCGCTTCTTTGGGGAAAGCCCCTGGCACGCCGGGCCAGTCTGTTGACTTGCCACGTCCGCAGGTTCAGCTGGTTGCGGCTCCCACTGGCTGCAGTTCACCGCTCCAGGCCAATGGGGACTGCAGGACGCGGCGGACACCACATTCCTCAGCCCGCGCTGCATCCCGTAGCCACCATTGGCCTGGAGCGGCGAATCACGGTCAGTGGGAGCTGCGACCAGCCGAACCTGCGGATGCAGCAGGTCAACAAACCAGCCCGGCGCGCCAGGGGCTTTCCCTGAAGAAGCGGTGGACCACAGTTGAGAACCACCGCTCTAGGACCAGCAATTTGAGTGCAATTCCAATATTTTACTCAAAAGTGTTGGTAAACAGGTTTTTAAAATAAAATAAAGGCAGTCAATACGACTAAAGGGGCATAAAAAATTAAACCACTTATCAAAAAAATTCTCATTCAGAGAAGAAAATTATTATACAAACCTCTCAGGGCAACAGATCAAGTTTTAATAGTGTCACCTTTCCTAAGATAGCATGTACAAGTTACTGTCAGTAACAAAATGAGGTAGCGGCACTTTCTGAAATAGCAAGTCAACTTGTTAAGCAAAAATGACTCACCTTTTTTAATATTAGTTTTTTATTTCTCTGAAGTAACTAGTCACGAAGACAGGAAGGGGAGGCTGTGTATGACACAAGGGGCCTCATTCTTTTAGAAACTTTGGTTTGTTCAATTGGGCTCTAGGATTTTTAACCCCTGATCCATTGGACCTTTCCATATCAGTCAGCTAGCTAAATGAAAACCGCAGCAAGTAGTTGGAATACTTTAGACAACTACACAAATATTTACTCATTAAGATTACACATATTGTACATTAAAAATGAAATAGGAAAACAAGTCCTAGAAATATCTATTCCTCTTATAGTGAATGGTTCTGGTGCTTAAGAGCTGACATACAGAGACAAATCCTGTTCTTCATAGGAATTAGAAAAATGTACCCTAGGATAACTGTATCAATGTAGTTTACACCGATGCAAGCTCATGTAGATACACTGTGCCGATATAAAGTGGGGCTTACGCTGGTGTGACTTAAATATGTAAATTATCCAAGTAAGCCACACTGGTGTAGGCCCCTCTTTGCACTGGTGCAGCATATCTACATTAGAGGTTTGCACCTGTATGAATTTCTCCAATGAAGCCAAGCCTTTACTTCCACAAGTTAATGGGACTACTAGATGAGTAAAGCTCATCTACATTACAGCAGACCAGGTTGCAATATAGTTAAAAGTCCAGGGCAGTGCTTGAGCCCTGCTAGAGGGACATGTTTAGAAGCTGGAACAATCACATAAGCTAAGGCAGAGTAGCCCAGTGGCGAGCAAAATTTAGACCTTTGCCAATACTTCATCAAAACAGACGACCTGCTGAGGAATGGACCGAGGCACAGGAAGTGGAACTACTCCTTTATGAATGCAGCAGCAGCATTTACTCTCATACAAGTGAGAAGAACCAAACATCCCCCTGCAGGAGACACATCATGCCTCAGTAGGGTTGTGGCTCCTGGAATTTTAAAGCCTTCTCACATTTCATCTGTTTCATTCTAGAATCTAGCATTCATGTTACGAATAAAGTTATTTAATGGCATTTTGTACTGGAATGAGAAGAAGATCTCATTTTGTACTGGAATGAGAATAAGATCTTTACATTGGTACATGGTTTGTTTTCTTTAAAACATTTTAATTAGCAATGATTTAATCATGGATGTATTAGAACTTTCTTTACAGCAGCTCTGACACCATAATTTACCATCCATTCCAATGGTAAGTTGCATTTCCTGTGTGATAAAACTACACCAAACTGTCAAGGTGGCACATCCACGACTAAGGGATCAATTAGACTTTTGTTTGGTTGTTTAACTATATTTGACATTTTAATTTTGTAGACCAAAATGATTACAATACCTTTTCTAGCCACGATTCAGCAAAGCATGTTAGCACGTGCTTAACTGCAAACTAGGGCTGTCAAGCAATTAAAAAAATTAATCGTGACTAATCGTGCGATTAAAAAAAATAAATCTCAATTAATCACGCTGTTAAACCATTTATTTAAATATTTTTGGATGTTTTCTACATTTTCAAATATACTGATTTCAATTACAACACAGAATACAAAGTGTAAAGTGCTCACTTAATATTTATTTTTGATTCCAAATATTTGCAAGATAAAAAACAAAATAAATGGTATTTTTCAATTCACCTAATACAAGTACTGTAGTGCAATCTCTTTACATTTATAAGTTCAATTTTCATGATAGATTTTTTTTTGTTACATAACTGCACTCAAAAACATCAATGTAAAACTTTAGAGCCTACAAGTTCACTCAGTCCTACTTCTTGTTCAGCCAATCACTCAGGACAAACAAGTTTGGTTACAATTTGCAGGAGATAATGCTACCTTCTTGTTTACAATGTCACCTGAAAGTGAAAACAGGCGTTCACATGGCACTGTTGTAGCCGGCATTGCAAGACATTTACGTGCCAGATGCACTAAGGATTCATATGTCCGTTCATGCTTCCACCACCATTCCAAAGGACATGCGTCCATGCTAATGATGGGTTCTGCTTGATAATGATCCAAAGCAGTGCAGACTGATGCATGTTCATTTTCATCATCGGAGTCAGATGCCACCAACAGAAGGTTGATTTTCTTTTTTTGGTGGTTTGGTTCTGTAGTTTCCGACTCGGAGTGTTGCTCTTTTAAGACTTCTGAAAGCATGATCCACACCTCGTCCCTGTCAGATTTTGGACAGCACCTGAGATTCTTAAACCTTGGGTTGAGTGCTGTTGCAATTTTTAGAAATCTCACATTGGTCCTTCTTTGTGTTTTGTCAAACCTGCTGTGAAAGTGTTCTTTCATCAGCATGGAAGCATGTCCTATGGAATGGTGGCCAAAGCATACGAATGTTTAACGTATCTGGCACGTAAATACCTTGCAACGTTTTCTACAAAAGTGCCATGTGAATGCCCGTTCTCAGTTTCCAGTGACATTGTAAATAAGAAGCATGAAGTATTCTCCCGTACATGTAAACAAACTTGTTTGTCTTAGCAACTGGCTGAACAAAAAGTAGGACTGAGTGGACTTGTAGGCACTAAAGTTTTACATTGTTGTTTTTGAGTCCAGTTATGTAACAACAACAAAAATCTACATTGTAAGTTACACTTTCACGAAAAAGAGATTGCACTACAGTACTTGTATGAGGTGAACTGAAAAACACTATTTCTTTTGTTTATCATTTTTACAGTGCAAATATTTGTAATCAAATATAATAATGTAAAGTGATCACTGTACACTTTGTATTCTGTGTTGTAATAGAAATCAATATATTTGAAAATGAAGAAAAACATCCAAAATATTTAATAAATTTGAATTGGTATTCTATTGTTTAACAGTGCAATTAATTGCGATTAATTTTTTTAATCCTGATTTATTTTTTTGAGTTAATCGCGTGAGTTAACTGCAATTAATTGACAGCCCTACCTTAAACATAAACAGTCCCATTTGAAGTACTGGGACAACACATGCAATTGAGAAAAGCATTTAACCAGGGCATATATTATGTTGCAGTTTTCCTTGAAGCTGTTATCAAAATCCCACCGGTTTTATCATTACTTGAGACTACCAGAAATTCAAACTGGTATGATTATCAATCTTAATTTTATTCCACCAACATCAAAAAGCAAATGCACTCACTGACTATTAATAATCACACAAGCCACAGAGTTAAAAAGAACAAAAAGGAAGTTGCTTGCTCAAATTAAAACAGCCTTGCTGTAGGAAACAGCGAGAGCCCCCTCACCACAGTTTTAGTAGTTATAGAAAAGAAGCATCCATTGCACAAGCAAAGCAAAAAACAACAACATAAGAATCTTTGACAGGTAACATCAAAGAGCAGGAAATAGAGGTTGAAGAGCTGTTGAATCATTAAACGCAGATGTATTTAAATATAAATTTAGCAGGAAGGCCTGGAATCAATCATGCAAAAAGAAGAGGAAGTGTGCAAGACGGTGATCCAATCAGGTTCTTACCAGGGCTTCATTATCTTCTGCAATTTCTGATAGCGTCTGTAAAATTTAAAAACTTTCACGTGAGGAGATACATTTTAATACAAAAAAAGTACAAGTTTAATAACATTCAGGGATTGACACATAGCATAGAGGGCAATAAATTACTGGCACTTATTCAGAAAGGAAATAGTTCAATATTTGGTGAAGGAAAGGGCTTTAGTTTATTCAGAATATATTTTAATTATCTGGCCTGAATAGTTGTTTTAAGAAAGAAAGAAGGAAAACGTTTTCAATGAAAAAATAAGTTGAACATAGATCCTTTTGAACCTATTTATCTTTTCATTAGGAGTGGCCTGGGCAGCCTAAATTACTGTCTCTTTGATACAAAAAGAGTTCATGATAGTAAAAGTGTACACTTGAGACATCTTCTGTCTTAAGGTTGCTATAAAATAGAGTCACAGTTCTCAGAAAACTCGTTTCTTTTACTCCCTGTCTACATTACAAACAAAACTCAATCAGAGGAGAAGACATGGCTAAACATTTTGGTGTAGATGGGAGGTAACTGGGTTGAAATCCTGAACAGCCCAGGACAAAATCCTGGCCCTGCTGAAGTAATTAGCAAAACTCCCATAGACTTCAATGGGGCCAGGATTTCATCCTAGGTTTTTAAATATGGCTACAAGGACATGGTGAGGTCATGTCTACACAACAGCTTTAAGCCACATGGGAATCAGTTTCCCTGAGTTATAGCTGTAATATGCAGGCAGACACTAAAGGTGGGTCTGTGCTTCAAATGTCTGTTCAAATTCCACACCTAAATTTATGGGTATCCAGATCCAGGGTGCTGGACTAACCCTTTTGAGGAAAGGAGGCCCCAGCTGCGAAAAATGTACATATGGGTTCAGATTCCAAAAGTCTGGCATCTGGGGGTTTCAGTTTTTGCCAAGCTCTAATTCTAACCTTCATGATAACACCACCCCTGTAACAACTTCCAAAACACTTGGTGCCTATTTGTGGAGGGTGGTTTATGTACCACAGCCAAGAGGGTTTTGTTTAGACATTTCCTATTTTTTTGGAGACATGCAATGCTGTGCAGCATTAGTGAACCAGAAATTATGGCATCATATTACTATATTTAGGAAACTGAAAACTGAATATTAAGTGGAGGGAAGAGGGAATAGATAATAAGGAACATTTCAAAGTCATGGTCCACTAATCATGATTTGCAAATCATCATCCCAGTAATAACCAGCTCCAGAAGTGCTGATTATGCCACTAAGCAAGCTAAGGTAAAGAAGCTATGAATGGTGAGATTGGCATCCAAAATAATAATAATAATCCTCACTGAATCCAAAGAGCAAATTCGCCTTCTTCACCCCAGCTATATTTCCAAATCCTGTATGCCACTTGTTATAGAGAATGCTTGATTTTTGCAGATCTCACTACCCTGTCATTTTAATCCTTTCTATCCTTTCTTTGGGGGCAACTTTGAGTTGGTATAACAATGTTCTCCAGCATTTGTATATGGATATACCATATCACAAGGTCTGAATTAGTCCAAAGTACTTGGTCACCCAGTTCTGTTGTCCTTACAGTGCATTTACAACTTATTCTACAGTCATCCTCTGGGATAAGGAAGGCAATTTTCTATGATGAAATGGAGCATGGGGGTCAAACTTACACTCTGTAACCTATTGATTAAAAAGAAAAATACAGTGAAGTCAAATTTATGTTGAAAGGGGTGTTAGTTGGGTCAGGATTGGGACCACGGTCATCTGTTACTTTGCCGCCACTTCTGATGAATGCTAACATCCTAACTGCTTTCAACCAAACACTATCCAGTTCCAGGTCTGCAGTAATATTTGGAACTTCAGTAAGGGGACTTTGCGGATATACGCAGCAATAATGGAGGATTACCTCTCCTTCTTCTACATCCTAATTTGGAAGCAAACACTTCCTCTACATAAACAGTATGCTGTGTGTTCTACACATACTGCATCAGTGTGTTGACTGTCATATTCAATTTTTATGTTATATCTCACAAGTCCAACATATAAAACATATTTACATAACATTCATGTACAACTTTTCTTCTATGCAGTTTCCCCATTTCAGTCACTCAGGTAAGGGGCTTTGGGGGGAAGAGTGAAAATCGAGTGCCTTCTTGAGATAGCGCATGCTCTGCCCCAAGCAGGGCACTGCGGGAGAAATACTTTGAGACACTTCTATTAAAAGGTTCCAGCCTAGAGCAGTGTTTCCCACACAGTTGGTCCTGCCCCACCGGTTGGCCACAGGAAGGGTCTAGGTAGGTCATGTGTCCCAGCAGCACTCCCCTTCACCTGCACTCTTACTTCCCCTGGGGAATCACACAGAGAGTGGGACCCGACAGCAGCAGCGCAAAGGAAGTGCCTCCAGATCCCAGTCTCAGGTCCCTTGGGCAGCAGCAACCTGGAGGAAGCAGCTAGAGCCAGCAAATGGACAGTCAGCAGGGAGTACGGCATGGCTGCAGGAAGAGAGTGGCTGGCTGGGGTTGCATGAGGAAGCAGGGCTGGGGAAGCAAGAACCGGGGGGCTGGGGAGGTGTAAGCGAGGGGTGGGGAAGGGAGAGGGTGAATCGGGGGCAACAACTGGTCCCTCAAAAAGGCAACATGCAGTTGGTGTGTCACCTTAGTAAAAGTTTGGGAATTACTGTTCTAGAGGAAGCATGGTCTTGTGGCTAAGGCATTGCATTTAGACTCTGATACCAACTTTACAGACTTCCTCTTTGACTTGGGGCAAGGGACATAAACTTCCCTGAGCATCATATCTCCATTAATAAGATCTCTCTAGGTACTCATAGGACTGTCATCAGTATCTGGGCAACTTCCAACTGTTTAAAAATGAGTGTCTCTCCATTTTCTTCCTTCTGGTCCTTCCTGAAATATAGGGGTTTTGTTTGTGTGTTTGAGGGGACAGGTGTTAAGACAAATTCGTTTTGCATTTAATTTTGAAAATGGTGAGGGGTCATTCTCATCTGTTGAGGGAGTGAGTACCATTGTGGAGATGCTGTTCCTGTTAAAGTTGTCTCCCCAACACGATTCCACCTACTCCCTCGCCAGTTTCATCGTTCTAGTGGAATGTATCTCTGGTGGTAACTCATGGTTGTGGAGAGTGGGGTGGCTTCATGTGGAGGGGTCAGAAAGAAGATTCTGGATTATTGTATCAAAGGTGTCATCCATGTGGATGTTGGAAGTCTACCATAATAATTAGTTTTGTGAACTTCATCACCATGTCAGACAGCATCTCTATCAATTCCTCTGGGAAGGCTTTCATGTTTCAGTGTTTGTAGAGAAGTCTGAATTTGGACTTCCTAACAATCTGTTGGTACACTGAGGAAGAATGCTTCCATTGACCTGGCTACCATTGCCGGGTGAAGTGGAGTTCCCGCAGTGATGGAAAACCCTTCTGTCAGTGTAGGAAGCATCTACACAATGGCACTCCAATGACATAGCTACAGCATCATAGTGTAGGATTCCTGTTTGAGAGAAATCTTCCTACTTTTCAGCCTGGAAGGGAAGAGAATGGCTACTGCACTCAGAAGTTTGTCCTCTCTAGATATGGCCCGGTGGTGGACAGAGGATCCTGGAGAACTGAGGTGAGCCAACATTGTCAGTCAGCCAGGTTTCTCTAATGACTCACTTGACCTGGTTTGCATCACTGATAAAGTCACATATGGCAAAGATCTTATTGATCAGAAAGGGGATGAGGTCCTGATATTTGTCTTTTCTGGGAATGTGCTGTTTGCTGCTTGCACTGGAGTGGATGAGAATAATACTGTCTTCATACCTCACAGGAGGGTTGGGAGGGTAAATTAATTAATGTTTGTGAAGGACTCATAGTATACTGATGAGCAGATAAATCTATCTATCATACCAGTTTCCATAAAGGAAAAAACTCACAGTGAATGTCAACATATTGTAAAAAGAGCGAATAATGAAAGGTTACTGGTTTAGACATTCTGCTACCACAATATGTTCAGTGTTTGGCCTCGAAGGAACTTTGTGATAAATTTCTGGCTGAATCCCAAAAAAACAGCAGTTCCATTTGGAATTCCCCAACCCACACAAATTTAATTCTTGCTGAAAGTGCATTGTAATATATGCCAAGAGCAGCTTCCAGCTGAGACAAACTTAGCACAGCTCCTACTGGGTCAACTGCCTTTTGGCTCACGTGGTAAGATTGCTGCCTATGAATCAAGAGTCCTAGTCCGGGGGTTTTCTACACTTGAAACACTGCAGCTGTGCTGCTGTAGTGCTTCAGTGTAGACACTACCTACACCAACGGGAGAGGTTCTCCTATCGGCTCTGTCTACACAGGGGGTTAGGTCTAACTGTGTCACTCAGGAATGTGGATTTTTCACACCTTTGAACAACTCAGCTGGGTTGACCTAACTCTTTAGTGTAGACCAGGCCTCAGCCGAGGTAATCTACAAGGCACTAGGGTGACCAGATAGCAAGTGTGAAAAATCGGGACGGGAGTGGGGCCTAATAGGAACCTATATAAGAAAAAGACCCAAAAATCAGGACTGTCCCTATAAAATTGGGACATCTGGTCACCCTACAAGACACACAAATGCTTCATCTACGCCAGAGGTCCGTAACCTTTCAGAAGTGGTGTGCCGATACTTCATTTATTCACTGTAATTTAAGGCTTTGCGTGCCAGTAGCACATTTTAACCTCTGGGGTTCCCGCTGCCGGCTTCTGCCAGCCAGGGTCTCAGCCCGCTGCCAGCCTGCGTGAAAGAACCCAGGCCAGCAGCGGGACCCTGGCTGGCAGGAGCCCGCGGGGGGAATCCCAGAGCGGCGGTGGCTCAGAACCAGCTCGCGTGCCACCTTTGGCACGCGTGCCGGATGTTGCCGACCGCTGATCTACGCTAAGGAGTTTTTGTGAAAATTTCACACCAGGGGCAATGCCATTGCTGCTCTATTGGTGTTAGCAATATCAAGAGGCTAAAACAGACACGTCTCCCGGGGCTGACAGGGCTTGTACACACTACCACTTATGTCAGTACAATTTATGTCGCTCGGGGTGTGAATAAGCCCCCCCTCTGAGCGACGTAAGTTACACCAACCTAAGCGCCGATGAGGACAGTGCCATGTCAGCAGGAGAGCTTCTCCCACCAACATTGCTACCACTTCTCGCAGAAGTAGTTTTATTGTGCAAACGGGGGACTTCTCCCATCAGCATAGAGCATCTTCACCAGACATGATACAGCAGCGCAGCTGCTTCTAGTATACACTAGCCCTCAGTGTTTTAAACACCATGTGTCTAAACATGCTTGCCTCACAGCAGGTTTAAACAACACTGGGTTAATCACACCGGGAGGGGACACAGGACTAGGAGCTTCAGTATGGCTCCAACTTTGTGGAAAGCCAAGGTTAGGGAAAACAGAAATTTTTCACAAATGTTCCCTCATGTAGGCAATAGGGCAAGTTCCGCTACTGGACAGATGAAGGATCTGCTAAACCAAATTTAGTCTCTAGTTGGATTTTCAGGCATAACATTAGCATATCTGCATTTTGGACATCAGACACCATTTAAAATCAAGGGGATAATTAACTGCATTTCAGAAATGGTTCTCGCTCTGCTAACTCTTACCATTTTTTAAAACATATAGTAAGATGTTTTTAGTGGCCACAACATCCCAGTTCCCGGAAAAAGCTTCCACCACGTACAAAACAAATGATACTCAAGAAACCTATGCAACATGAAATACTGTTGCCTAGCAGCCCCAAAACCAATGAAAAATATTTAAGTGGGGGGTTTTGTTTGTACCAATTCCCGTTCAATATCATACTCACAATTTGATTACACTCTGATCAGGAGTCAAACTAAGTAATAATTCGATGTTTGCAACAACAAAAAATTACTATTAAAGCAGCAGCACGTCCACTCTCATAAAAGCCAAATGTCTTCATGCATCACAGAAAGAAAGACAGTCGCCAACCAGCCATGCCTCTGGAAAATTGCAAATCCTGTAATTTTAAACTGGTCTCATTTTCCTCGAATGTTAAGTTTAAGTTAAGAAACAGCCTATTTTTCTATTTTTCATTATGAGGAGTGTTCAAAAATTTAAAACCACAGCACTGTTTCCCTTTTCACCCTGTTTTACAGAAATCTGTCTCTTGCCAAAAAAAAAAAAAAAAAAAAAAAAGAGCAAAAATACAAAGTGTCTACCTTCCCCCTCCAATTCATCTCAATGAGGCGTGAATATCAATACTTAGCTAGGGCTATTTAAATGCTAATAAGAAAGAAAGAAATACTTGTGGCACCTTAGAGACTAACAAATTTAATTCAGCATAAGCTTTCGTGGGTTAGAACCCAACCCACGAAAGCTTATGCTGAAATAAATTTGTTAGTCTCTAGGATGCCACAAGTATTTCTTTCTTATTTTCTTTTTGCTGACACAGACTAACACGGCTACTACACTGTAACTTAAATGCTAATGCTTTTAAGTATGGGCAAGGTAAGAAAAACACCACTGAAGTCTATCCTGGGATCCACATGGCTACAATTACACTGCACACAATTACACTGAAGTCAAGGTATTTAATAGAAAAGCATGATTTTCAGTGCTCTTCCGTCCCTTTTTTTCAGGGTGTGCTCTTTGCTGACTCATTCTTTAAAGTGGGCTTTTCCTGTTGCATACAACGCCTAGGTTGGAAAGACACCAGGAAATAAAAAGGAAAAATTCCAAGCATGAAGTGACCTGGGAAATAAAAAACAATCCAGACAAAAAACACTTTCCTGGCTTGTAGCAATTGTAAATGGAAAATGGGCCCCTGGCTCTTTTTATTTTTCTTTGATAGCAGTCTTCAGGTATCTAAAAGGGCGCCATAAGGAGGAGGGAGAAAACTTGTTCATTTTAGCCTCTAAGGATAGAACAAGAAGCAATGGGCTTAAACTGCAGCAAGGGAGGTTTAGGTTGGACATTAGGAAAAAGTTCCTAACTGTCAGGGTGGTTAAACACTGGAATAAAGTGCCCAGGGAGGTTGTGGAATCTCCATCTCTGGAGATATTTAAGAGTAGGTTAGATAAATGTCTATCAGGGATGATCTAGACAGTATTTGCTCCTGCCATGAGGGCAGGGGGCTGGACTCGATGACCTCTCGAGGTCCCTTCCAGCCCTAGAATCTATGAATCTATGAATCCCTATCAGCAGGCTGGGGGACCGGGCGGGGAGGGGCGGGGGGGGGCAAGGGGATGCTGTGGTTGCCTTTGTGAGCATAATGGACCAGCACTGTAGAAAGCACTTTTTTTTTCCAGTGTTGTCAAACATAATCAAACCATGATTGCATCTGGCAGTTTAGATGGGACTGAACCATGTGTTACCAAATCATGCTCTCACTTGGACTTTGCAGGGTTTTAAGGATTAAAAGAAGATTTGGTCCCATTTATATTGCAAGACGTGTTTTAACTGTGTTTGGAGATTCCTATGTTGTAAGTGTGTCACCTGACAGATTTTATAAAGAATGTAAGACTTTTACTTGCTGCTCTGGCTCAGGTGTCTTTTGTGCACATTGTGGATGATCATTCACCAAAGAGGATAAGAACAGGAAAAATTCCATACTGATAATTTTTATAGTTTTCCACTGGCCTTGTCCATAATACCACTTGAAAAGTGACCTAAGAGGTATAATCCCCCTAAATTAGGTCTTGAACAATATGATCTGTTTAATTTGTGCTTAATGCATGCATGATTGTGACATAGCTGCCAATGCTGTAGCTGAATGAAGAGTATGTCTGACTTCCTCATTGGAAGATTTCTCTTTCTTTAAAAAAAACCCAACAATAATAACAATTAGAAATCAAGTCAGATTAATCTGGTCTGGCTGCATTTGTGATTTCCAACAGCAAAAAAAGGTATAATTCCTCCAATGCAGAAATTGAAGCAACTTTCCTCCTCTTCCCTCCCACAAACCAATTATGCCCCTATTCATGCAGGCCAGGTCTACATTAGAAAGTTTTGCTGGCATAGCTACGTCAGTCAGGGGTGTGATCTCTGACCGGCATAACTGTGTTGGCAAGAGCCCCTAGTGCAGGTGCAGTGATATCGTAATAAAAGTTTTTGCTGATAGAGCTTATTTCACTTGGGGGGTGCTGACTGGAATAAGCTATAGTAGCAAAAGCACGAGTACGCCAAATCCACACTAGGAACTCTTTGCCACTGCCAGTATAATATGCCAGTATAGCTACACTAGCAAAGCACTGCTAGAGTAGACCTGGCCCTAGATGCAACAATAAATTAAACTTAGTTGCTGTCATCCTTATCCTATCACACAGCTATGTTGTGAGCATGTTCCCTGGCATAGTCATTTTTATTATGTACAACTCAGAAACACTCCCTGTTCTCAATAGCAATGGAAAATGCTTTAGAACGATGCTGTTAACACAGTTGTTTCTAGCACAAAGGCAGGATTGCCTACAGCAAGCATTCAAATATCATGCATCTGGCCCCCAAAATCATGAGATTTATTTTAAAATCTCACGATTTTAAAGCCATAGTAAAAGCAGGGTTCTTTTTATATGCCTTCTGACTTTTCAGCCTTTAGGATTTTGTTTTCAACGTTTTTCTCTGCATCTATTAGAGCTAAAAACTTTTTTTTTAAATAGGAAAGCTGATTCCAGGAGCTGGGGCTTTAAGAAAAAACACTAAATATCATGAGATTTATTATAAAGCAGGAGAACTGGCAACACCAATGCTATTTGCTAAAATACTGATTCTGGGCTATACTATATGGGATACAGTAGCCCTGGGGGAGGAGGGGGCTTGTGGGTAGGAGAGCACACCCCAGAAGGCGCAGCAAGGAGACGGTGCCTGGCTGAGGCACAATCTCTTTCAGACAATTCTGCTTCTGTTTCCCGAGGATAGGGGTGCACATTTTGCACCAGCTATTCAGGCAGCTCAGAGCCAGGCGGGGGCAGGAAATTGTTGCATGTCTTGCTTCCTCACTTCCCTCTTTTCAGTGTCCTTTTCCCTGAGGGCAAACAGGAACAAGCAATTCCTGTGCATCGGGAAATCTACCTGCACATCCCTCTGTGGCCAAGCACAACCTGGATTTCTTGTGCAAGATAATATAGTAATAACCCTACTAAGAAATGCTATGTACTAGAAGGAAACAGCTCATTTAAAAAAAACACAATAATTTTCTCTAGCATATGAAGAGTCTGAAGTCACTTCTTGTGTATGCACGTGTGCACTCCTTTTTGTGTACACAGGCCCAAAGTCCTAGAGATGACTCAACACCAGGAAGCCTAGTGTTGGTAATCAACATTTACTTGTTTTGAGGGGTATGAAGTATCCACTTTTATAGTCCATCTGCATCTCAAAAGCAAATACAAGAATGCTTTCCAATTTCTTGATTTTGTTTAGTAAAAATAAACAACGTGCAGCATACTCAGAAAGCCTGAAAGTGAAGCAAGCTGAGCATTCTTACTGGAGCATATGCACTACGCCAGCTGCATCAATCAACCTGAGTGAGAGGGACACAAGCAGTTTTTAGACCTGTTACTGTAAAAAAATATTGGTATTGACCGGATACACTTGCAACTTCATTAGGGCCCTGTCCACACTATGATCAGACACTGCTAGCTACAATATTTTAATCTCAGTACACACACAGCTCCTACGGCCCTTTTATTCCAAATGGTGTAGTGGTCAGGGAGGAGATCTTGACAGAATAATGGTAACTACACAGTATGAAATTAAAAATAAAATAAAATAGAGGAAGTTACAAAACTCTCCTGAATGTTTACTATCCAGTCTCCATTCACCAGAGAGTATGTAGCAAAATGGTCATTTTAATTGTCTTGAACCAATGCACTGTATACATGCAGTGTAAATAACATGTTGGGATGTAAGTGGGAGACACTGATAACTCCGGTCAATGATTTTTATTTTAATTACACCAGATTAGTAGCAAGACATGTACGGCTACCTGGAAAATCCAGGGGTATCCTAGTCAGTAAAACGTGGAATCATAACTATTACTGAAGTAATGGCATGAGGGACAAACAAGCCAGCTGTAAATACGGTGCAGGATTCCTCATTGACAAATGTGGCATAAACTTCAGAGCTTCACTATGCCTGTCTGCTGAAGGTTAACAAGAGCTTTTTCTTCACCACAGATGGGCTTGTCTACACTGGCAATTTACAGCTGCAACTTTCTCACTTAGGGTTGTGAAAAAACACCCCCCTGAGCTAGCAAGTTTCAGCGCTGTAAAGCGCCCGTGTAGACAGTGCACCAGCGCTGGGAGGTGGGTTTTTTTAGAGCACTGGGAGAGCTCTCTCCCAGCGCTCTGCCGCGACCACACAAGCCATGTTAAAGCGCTGCCACAACAGCGCTTTAGCATTGCAAGTGTAGACTAGCCCAAAGTTAGCTCGAGGTATAACTTGAGCGTTGCCTCTAACTTGAGTCTCATCCACACACAAAACACTAAGGGCTTGTCTTCACTACCCGCCGGATCGGCGGGTAGCAATCGATCTATCGGGGATCGATTTTTCGCGTCTCATTAAGACGCGCTTAATCGATCCCCGATTGCGCTCCCCGTCGGCGCCGTAAAACCACGTCATCGACCGGCGCAAGCGGAGTCGACGGGGGAGCTGCAGTGATCGACGCGCCGCCGTCTTCATGGTCAGGTAAGCCGATTACGATACGCCGATTTCAGCTACGTTATTCACGTAGCTGAATCTGCGTATCGTAGATCGACCCCCCTCCTAGTGTAGCCCTGGGCTCACTCTAATATGGTGGTGCTTTAAACTAGAGCTGACTGATCCATCAGGGGATATAGTCTAAAGCTCAAGTTAGCATAACTCATCAGCTGCTAGCACAACTATGCTATAGTGCGGAAGCAAGCGAGCTTTACTTGAGCAACCCCAGTTCTCCAATGCCTTCCCATAATTCCCCCAGACAAGGGCTCCCACAATTCACTGGGAAGGTATTCCTAGAAGTCTTAGTGTCACACGCAAGTGAGTGCTGCACTAGCATGGACATGGCCCCTCAAGTGTGATTCTGAAGTGAAGCTGCTCTCACTCAAGCTAGGCTCACTCGAGAACATCTCACTCGAGTTATCTCTGCAGTGAAGACCGATCATTAGACTCACAATGAAAGTCAAGACGGTCAAGATTAAAGCAGAACAGGAGAGCGTAAGAGAGACCGGAAGAAAGAGTGCATGTGTGTGTTAGGTTCAGAATTTGCCCTTTCCATTTTCACCAACACTCTAAATTAAGTTTTCTATCCTTGTGGCTATCAGGTATGAGCTTACCGAGGATTTACGGTATAAAACGACACAGTATAAAACTTGAAGATGCACTGTGCAGTGCACATGTCCTTGCTCCACAATAACTCTCACCTAACCACACTTTAAAAACAAAATCAGACTGCAGTCACTCCAGTCACCACTGCGAATTGCAAAGGCTCCGATGAGCTAAACAAGGGGGAAGAATACAGTGAGCCTTTATAGGTCATCAACATGTGAATCCTTTGGAAAGTCTTTGGTCCTGATTCTCTGCTCTGGCACACCAGTTCTAGGGTTTGCCTACACTGGATATTTTTGCACCAGTGTACCTGCATTGATATCGCTACCCTGTTGCAAACCTCTAGTATAGAAAGAGTGGCTTGTACTAGTGCAGCTTATCCCTGTTTGAAAGCCCTGTCAATGGAAGCCACTTTTTATATCAGTGTAGAAGATCTACATAAATGCCCAGCCTACACACAGAGACAAGGTGGGCGAGGTAATATCTTTAATTGGGCCAACTTCTCCTGATGAGAGAGACAAGCTT
Source organism: Chelydra serpentina (assembly GCA_037349315.1). Lineage (NCBI taxonomy): Eukaryota > Metazoa > Chordata > Testudines > Chelydridae > Chelydra > Chelydra serpentina. The sequence continues at coordinate 6,660,899 of JBAIAC010000032.1, forward strand.
TGGAGATTACACAGAGCTGTGTGTAAGATCGAAAGCTTGTCTCTCTCACCAGCAGAACTTGGTCCAATAAAAGATATTACCTCACCCCAGGGCCGGCTCCAGGCACCAGCTTGCCAAGCTGGTGCTTGGGGCGGCAGGTGAGAAGGGGGCGGCAGTCCGAGTCCCGCGGCGGCAATTCGGCGGCAGGTCCGCTCTTCCCGCCGCCGAATTGCCGCCGCTGGACTCGGACTGCCACCCCAGTCTCGCCTGCCGCGGCGGCAAAGGGGCGGCAGGTCCGCCGCTGTCCCCTTGCTGCTCCGGAATGGGACTGCCTGCGTCGGGGTCGACGCAGGCAGACGTGGCGGGGCCCCGCCCCCGACGCAGGCAGACGTGGCGGGGCCCCGCCCCCGACGCAGGCAGACGTGGCGGGGCCCCGCCCCCGACGCAGGCAGACGTGGCGGGGCCCCGCCCCCGACGCAGGCAGACGTGGCGGGGCCCCGCTACGTCTGCCTGCGTCGGGGGCGGGGCGCCGCCACCCCTGCTTGGGGCGGCAGAATTGTAAGAGCCGCCCCTGCCTCACCCACCTTGTCTCTCTAATATCCTGGGACCAGCACAGCTGCAATAACATTGCATACATCTTGCATATACATACACTTGAGCTTATTTAACTAAGAGTATGTGAGGACACACTTAAATCAATTCAAACCTGGCTTATATTGATTTAGCTTTTGGTCACTAACCAACAAAAGCTGAGGCAATATTAGCCAATTTAACAAAAAAATATTGAAAAGTTACTTTAATTAAACCAGTACAGCTTGTGTGTCTAGATCAGCCTAGGGTTTGTTCTACTGCATGTACATCAGTGCATAAATCTCTATGCAAGTCCTTATTCCAGTGTAAAACTGTTGTGAGGGAATGCAGAATCAAACCCTTTGTATCACTAGCTGGATTGCAAACAGTAATCTAAAATATCCACATAGGTGCCCTTCACGGTATGTGATAGAGTGACAGCAAAGCACGATCTGTAAATAGCACCTTTCATCCAAGGATCTCAAAAGCCCGTTGTAAATAGAAACTTTTAAAGTACTACTGAACAGTGTGATGCACCAACTGGTGCACAAACTTCCAATAACTGCCTCCATCCTATGCCCATTGAAGTGAATAACAGAACTCTCAGTTACTTTAATGGAACAGGATAAGGCCACTTCACACTGGCAAAAATGGCTGACATTTTCCAAAAGAGTGTAAGGGAGTCAGGTACCTAACTCCTATTGACTTGCAAAAATCTTTGAAAATCCCGTCAAAAATAAAACTAAAATTAAAAAAATAAAATTAAAGAAAACAAAAGGAAGTGGATTTTTTTACACTGTATCAAAAAGTATACATTAAAAAAACAGTTATCAGTTGTCACTATTTAACAGGAACCTTGGGACCAAAGGTTTAACAATGAAGCTTGTTATTTCGGGGCAATGAAGACCATGTTGATTCCTGGGCTTTGTGGCACAGAAGTGCCTTGTGACTTACTAAGATTTCCTTTTCCCTCTGGGAAAACAACACATTTTTACAAGGTTTCATGTGATTGCACAGATATTGTTTGAGTAGCAGAGGACTGTTCAGATACTGCTTTTCATTTCCTTCTGTTCATTTAGTTTTAGAAAGTGAGGAGTGTTTATTAATATTTCAAGCTAAAATGGTGTGTATGAGAGAGAGACACACACACAAAAGTGGTGGAAACAAATGTTACAGTTCAAGCAAAATACTTACTCTGTGCCACTTTCAACCATCTGCGTTAGGAGAGAGATACCATCTAGATTTATAAATTCCTGGGCAAACGTAACATCCCGTGAGTAACTGGCTAAGTCTTTCAGTGCTTCTAACTTGGCATCCATACTAGAAGATTGGATCCTCTCGTGGAGCTGCTGTGCATTTTGAGCCTCACCAGAGACAAAAGAGAAAAAAACACATTAAAAAAAACTCCTCAAACTCTTAGTTATAAATGTAATGTGTAAATGATGTACTGGGGACCCAAATTTCTCCGAATGGAACAGATTATTATTTGTATTGCAGGAGCACCCAAGAGCCCAGTCTTGGACCAGTATCCCTTTGTGCTGGGCACTGTAAAAAAAACAAACAAACAGAACAAAAAATGACAGTCCATGGCCCAAAAAGCTTATGTACCCTTAATATGAAGTGTGACCCAAACAATAAAACTACTCCCAAAAGCAAGGTACATAAATGTAGTTTCTTTATAATTAGGACAATGACAGTTTTTTTTTTAAATCTACATTTACTCCATACAATGCACTATTCCATCACCCTTAAACAAAAATATATTATGCTACTCCAGATCCTATGCAGAGCGCACATGGTACTGATTTCTGTTTCCTCCGCTCTTTTCCCTACTTTTTTTTTTTCTCAGTTTTATATCCATAGTATTTGTATTTCCAAAGAAAATGGGAATGATTTCCTCCTAAACTATATGATGTTATCACACATACATCATCTTATTCACTCAGCTGAATCACATATTAAAAATATCCTGCCCATCAACGTTTAACTCTCTGATGAGAAATAATGTGAAATCTGACAGGAACAGAAAAAGTAAAGAGCTAACGGGATTTTTTTAAATTAAATTGTCCAGAAGCCATGTAAATCTGTTTTGCATAGTTAAGCAAATACTTTAAAATACATTAATGTCACATTTTCAGTCAATGCTCCCAGAATAACAATTACCTGGATACAATGTCCAAAAGCTTCAGCTAACCAATCTTTCTGTTATTGATAGAACCTTCCCTGCTGTACTCAGATGCTTGTAAAATTCAATTTCCTACAACACACTTATGTGCATTGACTGAAGCGTGAATCTGAAGCAGCAGACCATTAGGAAACTGAATTAGTGGTAAGGCCTGCACAGTCACTGTCTGATATTATATTTGCACTAGGGAAAGCGGAGTTTGTTCTGGCTAACAATTTCTTTGCTATATAATAATTATTCTACACCTGCAAGGACAATGGCTTTTCAGTAGGTGCTGTGAATATCCAGGATTGAATGTATAAGTGAATATTTTTGAACAGGAGAGATCAGAAATAATAAAAACCAATATGTACTTTATAAATAGCCTTCTATTCATCAATTTCAGAATGCTTGATAAGCATTAATAAATTAAGCCTCTCAACATCCCCTTCCCCCCAAGAGGTAAGGAAGGATCATTTCCCTCCATTTTACAGATGAGTAAATTAAGGCATACAGAGGTTAACTGATTTGCTCAAAGTCATGCATGAAACCTATGCCAGAGAAGTCCAGACCCCAGATCTCCCAACTTCCACATTAGTCACAACACTGGTTTTTTTGCTCACACAGGCACACACACACTCCTACGCCTTCTACGAAAAAAAAGTAAGTTTTGCCACTAGGAGTATAATTTTCTTTCTAAAGGGAGGACACACTATCCTACAGTATCTATTGAAAAGCCATTATTACTTCAAACAAAAGTTCAACAGTCATCTCGTACCTCCCCAAACAGTCTTTAATTGAGATGTTCCTTCTCTCCCCAGGCCAGGTCTACACCTAAAACTTTGTCGATGGGACAAACTCTCCTGTCAACTTACCTTACGCTTCTCATTCTGGTGGAGTACCGGAGTCGATGGGAGAGCGATCTGTGGTTCATTTAGCAGGTCTTCACTAGACCCGCTAAATCAACCCCCAGTGATCGATCACTGCAGTGTTGATCCACAGTAAGTATAGACATACCCTTAGATACAACGCTCAGGGGTGTGCAAAACCCACACACCTGGGTACTGCAGTTATGCCAACCTAAACCCCTGGCACAGACTGGCTAAGTTGACAGAAGCATTCTTCCATTGACCTAACTACCGTTGCTTGGGGAAGTGGAATTACTACAGTGATGGAAATACCTCTGCCGTCGCTGTAATATGCATATACACTACAGAGTTACAGCGGCATGCCTATGGAACTGTGGCTTTGTCACAGTAACTCCCATAATGTAGATAAACCCTCAGTCTCCATGACTGTTGCATCTGGGAAGGATGACTAGCTGCTGGCATGGAGGTTTTGCAAAACATTATTTCTCAGAACAAATTTAACTTCTACGAGTTGTTACCCAATCTAGAATGTACATTTTGGAGGGTCTTCAAAAGTACTATGTCAGCTCAGCTGAACTCACTTTGAAAATGGTTTCAAAGACATCATTAAGCATGTTACTGAAACAAACCACCCTCAAAATCTATTTAGAAGACTTTCATTACTGCTGCGCGAATAAAGTCACAAACTAGGATGTTAGGGTCCCATCTACATAGATATAACCAACAAATGTGACAATGATCGTTAAAGGCAGTTACAAGACAGCATGGTTGGTTGTGTGAATGGGGCTAGATGTTGTCATAACTGTGCTTTAGTAAGAGTGAAGATCTAGGTTAATAGTCCATCTACACTGCAAAACTACTACGTTGGGGGATCACATGGTAACTTGATAATGTCCTGACCATGTTTTTTTATGGCAGTTTGGATAGGGCCAAAAACAGTTACAGAAATTTGCTGCAGCCTTGTAAAGACCAAGTTTTGCCACTGATTACAGTGGGGTAAAGATTTCATCCACGCTGTAACAGTTCTATAACATGGTTGCAATATGGTTTGGTACTTTCTACACAGGCTAGCCAAACCATGATGTAACCTAGCTATGATATAATAGTAGTTAAACTCAGTTTTGGCCGTGTAGATGGGAACTTAGTCATGTCCTCAACTACATTTGTCTACACCGATGTTAATGCTACACCAGAAGTAGTGCAACAGCAAAAGATTTCCTGAAAAATGAATGTGGACAAGGCTTAACAGGCCAAAGGTCGAAGTTTCTAGGCAGTGGCGCCTATGGTATGTAAAGCAACCCCCTGGAAGTTTGTGCATTCAGAAACCTGCATTCTTTCTGCCATTAGAAGAGAGAAGAACTGGTACTGGCAGATCAGATCTTGATTAGAGAACAAACAAAATTTTTTTTTTAGTAAAAATATTTTAATTGTCTCATGTGGCATCTGGCCAAACGTAATGTTGGTTATTGGCATTACGTGGATGAAAATACTGCTGCTTTGAACACCACGTAGTCCTCAAAAATGTCCTACTTCTTGTTGCCATAGTGCTCATATGTGCTCTTACAGAATGTACAGTCTTGCTGAACAATGCATTAAAATGACACCCAGATGATGCATGCTGAGTGGTTACCAGCGTGCTCTTTTAATGATTTATAATTCATCAGTGGATGGACAGTAGAGAGCATCGCTCATTAAAAACAGTAGAGCTGGCTGCCAATGTCTATTCTTATTAAAATATGATCCAGGTAGGAATAAAAAATAAAACCCTTCTGAGACATATGATGAGGGGAATTAGTCGGAACACTGCTGTTCCAATAAAGTAAGGGTTGTATTAAAAGCTCTCCAGTTTAGAAGAGGAGGAGAACAGGAAGCTTGTAAAATGCACTCTCAAAGCTGGAGTATTTCAAAAGGCCTTCAAGAAGCCTAAAATACCTGTCTAGTCTTGTTGAAAGGACAGCCAGGAAAGGCTGCACTGTCTGAACTGCAGTCCTTAAAAGAGAGACCGCTTGACAGGACTGTCAGCTTTAAAATAAAAAAGGAATGAGCTAAGTCCAAGATGGGAATTTGCATAGAAAACCCATCAACCCTTTGGAGGTTAGGAACTCCTACAAAGGGTTCCACTGACCGCTACAGATAAACCCACCACTGTACACTGCCCAAGTACTCCTTCTGGCACAGGAGACTACTTCACACCTTGTATCTTTAAACTTTGCAAACAATTAACACACAAACTTAGGGAAGAGGAGGAGCGTCAGCCTGGGAAGGAGGCTGCAGAAATTCTGAATCCAGACATTCTCAAGTATTAATGCACTGTGGGTGAAATCCTGACCCTACTGGCTTCAATAGCAAAACTCTCAATGATTAAGCTCTTCAGGGCAGGGACTTTTTTTGTTCTGTACAGTGCCGAGCACAATGGGATCCTGGTCCATGACTGAGACTCCTAAGAACTGAAGTAATACAAATAATAATGGCAAAACTCCCATTGACTTCAATAGGGCCAGGATTTTATTGTTTGTCCTTTACGACATACTTAAGAAACATATAATGAAATACAAGATAGTGTATACATTTCAGCTTGCTATGCAGAAAAATTAATCACATCATTCCCATTGGTGTAAACAAAATCAGAATGTCTAATCCCCTTAGAATAACAATATGTACAGCCCATTAAGGGTTAATCTAGAGTATTTTAAACCAATCAAAGCAAGGAAATTCTGTGTTTAGGCTGCAACTTCATCCATAACACAGCCTCATCATACTCCAGAAAATAGTAGATGATTGGACGTGCTATATACAGGGGAGTCACATCTTACACGGGGGTTAGGTTCTAAAGTCAGCGCGTAAGGCGAAAATCACGTATAGTCAAACTCTCATGGAATGAAATGGCAGGCGGAATCGCCCACACTACAGGTGCAGTATTTAAACTGATATTTTTCTCTTTTTTTTCCCGCCGAGGGTGTATAGTTGAATTCGTGTAAATTAAATGCGCAAATGATGCGACTCCACTGTAATCTGCATTATATACAAATTAAGACCAACAAACCACGTAAAACCAACTGGCATTTTACTCCAACTAAGCAATGAAATTCAATTGAAGTCTGCATGGGCAAATGGTTATGATTTTTATAACAACATTTAGCAATTAAAACTTATATATGCAAAGCCCTGTACAAACATAATCCACAAAAGAGCTCTGTGAAGTATGTTAAGATCAGTGATAGTCATTTAAAGATAACAAACCTGTGACAAGAGAAAATACTGGTCCAAGGCTCCAAAGTGAGTCAGTGGTAAAAGTAAAAATATTTAAAAAGAAGTATGTACGCATTCAGTAGCTACCTATTACAATTTTAGAAAAGCACACAATCCAAGGGTTTGGTTTTGGGTTTTTTGGTTGTACTTACTAATTATAACATCACCTTGGAAACTTGAAAAATGAAACTTTTACTCATACCCTAAAAATAGCTTCTCCCTTCATCGCATGCAGACAGATATACCAAAGTAGCTCATTATTTACTATTATAGGGTTATACAGGACTGCTGATTAGTTTTTTTAAAATATTTCGTTTATAATTAAAAGATACCAATGATTACAAACATGGGCCCTAATGAGTAGCCCCAGTAAAGTTAAGTTTAGTGTTTGCAAGATCAGGGCCACAGGGTCTGATCCTCAGCCCTTTACTCATTGAAAACACGGGGCCTATATGCATAAGCAAGGACAAGAGATGGTCAAAAAAAGATCGCCAATCTCTTTTTTGTGTGTCCGATAATCATGGTCCAGACACCCCAAGGGAAAAACAGGGGATCTGAACCCCAAAGAATGTGCAACTGGGTCAACTGGTTGTATACCATGTTATTGTGTATAAACATATATCATCTGGTAAGGTCTTTTATGACAACTTGCGATGTTCTGACCTTGATGGTCACCAAGAGATGGGTATACAGTTTATGCTTATAAACATATGCATGTACATATGTGTAGAAACTTTTAATTGTAATCATGGTGCAACTACAGCTCCACCTCACACCAGCCTGGGGAAGCAATCAGGCAGGGAGGAGCACCTCCCAGGCTAACTGTTCACATGAAAATAACTCCAAGCACCTGGCATTGTACAACCAAGGGAAAGGCAATGATGGACCATTAAAGTTAATGGAAAGACATAGAAACTGAAAAGAAAACCCCAGTCTTGGGAAACTGAGGAAAGAGGCAGTTTCCCCCTTTCTGTGTAACCATAGTCCCAGAGAAAAACAAAATTTGCAAACCCTGTTAAAAGAGAAGGGGTTTATTATGTGAGAAGGCTACCCAAAACCAGAGGGCCAGCATCTAAGTGGGATACTGTTCATGAAACACTGGATACCACTACGACAGAGGGCACACTGGAAAACTATTAAGAGGCAATGGGTAACTTGTATTAGAGAAGGGAATTTAGCTCATATAGAAGAGTGAAGACTGAGGCCAGGTCTACACTAGGACTTTGTCGAATTTAGCAGCGTTAACTCGATTTAATCCCTCACCCGTCCACATTAGGAAGCAGTTTATTTCGACATTAAGGGCTCTTTGAATCGATTTCTGTACTCCACCCTGACGAGGGGAGTAGCGCCAAATTCGAAATGGCCATGCCGAAAGCGAGGTACTGTGGACGGAATTCGACGCTAATAGCTCGGGGAGCTATCCCACAGTGCACCACTCAGTGGACGCTCAGGGCAGTAATCTGTACTCGGATGCTCTGACCTGCCACTCAGAGAATTCCCCGGAAAATTTGAATCCCTTTTCCTGTCTGGCCATTTTGAATCCCATTTCCTCTTTGGACATCGTGGCGAGCTCAGCAGCACTGGCAACGATGCAGAGCTCTATAGGAGTGGTTTCAATGCCATCGCAGAATAGAAAGAGGGCTCCAGCATGGAGTGATCGTGAAGTTTTGGATCTGATCGCTGTGTGGGGCGACGAATCAATCCTAGCCGAGCTCCGTTCCAAAAGACGGAATGCAAAGATTTACGAAAAAATTTCCCAGGCTATGACGGAGAGAGGATACAGCCGGGATGCTACGCAGTGCCGCGTGAAAATCAAGGAGCTGCGGCAGGCGTACCAAAAGACCAAGGAGTCCAACGGACGCTCCGGGTCACAGCCACACACTTGCCGATTTTACGAGGCACTGCATGCCATGCTCGGTGGTGCTGCAACAACTACCCCACCACTGTCCGTGGACTCCGACGACGGGGTCCATTCTACGGCCACGTCGGAGGAGGTTTTCGCGGACGGCGAAGAAGAGGAAGGAGGGGAGGAGGACGAGGCACTAGACAGCGGTCTCACTCGTCATTTCCCCGACAGCCAGGAACTATTCCTCACCCTGACCGAGCTGCCCTACGAACACTCCCAAGGCAGCATTCCTGACCAGGAATCAGGCGAAGGATCATCAGGTCAGTGTGTTAGACATTTATTTGCAATACAATAGGTATGGTGTGTTAGCACTGTGTAACTGTGGCTTAATTGGCCTTATGCGCTTCACCTTGGAGTCGCTTTCCTGTGCAACTATTCAAAAAGTCTGTCAATATGTATGGGGATAGAGGAGTAATCCCCATCTGAGAGCTCCGGGAAGCTCTCCTGGAGGTACAGTGAGAGCTTGTTTAGCACGTTCACTGGGAGAGCGGCCTTATTGTCTCCTCCATGGTAGGATACTTTCCCGCGCCATGCAAGCTGCGGGTACTCTGGTATCATTGCCTTGCACCCCGGGGTTTGCTTGCATTGACGCAGCATCCAGTATTTCTCGGTCTCTGTAATCCTCATCAGAGTGATATCAGTCATGGGGTCCTGGTTTGAATGAGTGGTATAATTAGTATAGTGAATGCTTTCTTTTCCCTTTAAAGAAAGACACCCGGCTGTTTCCGTTAACGCGTGGTGGTAGGGAGTCGGGAGCCAAACCATTACTACTTAGCGGTGCGCGGGTAGGGACAGTGCCGGGGACCGGCCACGCGAGGCCGGGGAAAGGGTACGCGAGCCGTTAAGACACAGCGGGTCTCGGGCAATATTGGTTCCCGGGAGCGCCCACGGGAAGGGGGGGGGTGGGAGGGGTAGGCCAGCCGTTCAAACACAGCGGTTCGCGGGCGATCTTGGTTCCCGGGAGCTGCCACGCGAAGGGAGGGGGGAAAGGGTAGGCGAGCCGTTCATGCTGAGCGGTTCGCGGGCGATCTTGGTTCCCGGGAGCAGCCACGCGGAGGGGGGAGGGGGTAGGCGAGCCGTTCCTGATGAGCGGTTCGCGGGCACTTTACGGTCCCGGGAGCGACCACGCGGAGTGGGGAGGGTTAGGAAAGCCGCTGTAGATTAGCGGTTTGGCCAGCAGCTGTTCCTGCCCGCCGCCAGGAACAGTGAGTGAGACATGGGAGTAGAGCACTGCTGTGAAGCAATCTCTCAGCAGTCCTAACTCATCACCTTACCATGGTCTTCAGAGGTGATTTTCACTGTACGGCAAGGCTTCTGGGATCCGTATACCGGGACCCCAGAGACACAGCCTTAAGGCATAGTATTTGACCTTGTAGTACGTTTACATGTGATAGGCACTGTGTTTGGTCCTATTCACGGTGAAAGAGTATTGTCATTGTTCTGGAAAAAGTATCTTTCTGAGGAATTCACTCCCTTTCCCTCATCCCGCAGCTGCGAGTGTCTCCCGCCCTACCCGTGCTTCTCCCTCCCATGGGCTACTCCAGATAAGGCGGCGCAAAAAGAGAACCCGGGACGACATGTTCTCTGAATTAATGATGTTGTCACAGAGGGAGGCGGCACAGCGGAGAGAGGACGTCGCACGGTACGAGCGAGCAGCCAGGGAACGGGAGCAGAGGGCTGAAGCGCGCGAGGACAGGTGGCGGCAGGAGGATCAGCAGGCGACCCAAACAATGCTGGGACTAATAAGGGAGCAAACAGACACGCTCCGGCGCCTAGTGGATGTTCTCCAGGACAGGAGACAGGAGGAAAGAGCACCTCTATATGTTCTTTCCAACCGCCCTCCCCCGCCACAAAGTCCAGTGGTTTACTCTCCAAAAGTCACTAGGACAAGGGGAGGCAGGGTGCGTGGAAATATTCACTCCACCACTGCAGACTGCTCCAGTAGCAGAAGGCGGTCATTGCCAAAACCTTAGATTTTTCCTTCCCCTCCCTCCAGCCGCACCCCTCAACACCTCCCTTCCTAGGTTCCATGTTAAGTTAATGTTCTGTTTAATAAAACTGGTTTTTTGGTTCACTGATGTTTCCCAGAGTGTCTTAAATGGGACCGTTTGTTTCTCTGGTTATTGCTTAACGGGGTTTGTAAGTGCAGAGGACCGAAGCACAACCGAGGGTGCAGACAGGGTAACAGATGAAGTGACAGGCACAGTAAAAATAGCATGCAGTAAGCACACCTTTCATTCTGTGTGTAGGTTTCCAGGTTCTCTACGTGGGGTTGGTGGTTGGGTGGTTCGCTGTCTGCTGGGGGAGGGTGGCCGCTGATCTTTAGCGGCTGGCAATAGCCTGCTGGATAGATCAATGCACTGGGGGATCCGTAGCCGATATTCACACGGAAAACGTCAGAGACCCCACCACACACACACATGCGATTAGGAGAGGTTAATGATCCCTTTAAACAAGCAGTCCAGCACTTAGGACTGCTCTGTGGGCAGGATCATGTCATTCCTCTTTGAAGGGTACTTTCCCACACTCCACCCGCTCCCCAACCGCGGTATGCGTCCACGGTTAAAACTGTAACCGACAAACCAGTACAGGAGACGGTCCAAATAAAAATTTTTTTCCTTTATTGTGCCTTTAAAGCGTTGATCGAAGGAGGGGGAAGGGGGTTGGTAATGGGAGAGGATGGGCAACGGAACCTGTGTAAAGAAACAGGGGAAGGTTCAGTATCTGTTTACGGAAGTGTAACAGTCACTGGTTACCCTGCTCTGTCTGGAAGCGAGCTTTCAAAGCTTCCCGGATGCGCGGCGCGTCCCGCTGTGATCTTCTAATCGCCCTGGTGTCTGGCTGAGCGTAATCTGCTGCCAGGCGATTTGCCTCAACCTCCCAGCCCAGCATAAACGTCTCCCCCTTGATCTCACAGAGATTGTGGAGCACACAGCACGCTGCAATCACAATGGGGATATTTTTAGGGCTGAGGTCGGAGCGAGTCAGTAAGCTTCGCCATCTGGCTTTGAGACGGCCAAAGGCACACTCCACCACCATTCTGCACTTGCTCAGGAGGTAATTGAAGAGCTCCTTTTCAGTGTCCAGGGCTCCCGTGTATGGCTTCATGAGCCATGGCATTAGCGGGTAGGCAGGGTCCCCTAGGATCACTGTTGGCATCTCCACATCCCCAACAGTGATTTTGCGGTCCGGGAAATAAACCCCCTGTTGCAGCCGTCTAAACAGACCAGAGTTTTTGAAAACTCGAGCATCATGAACCTTGCCTGGCCACCCAACATTGATGTTCGTAAAACGTCCTTTGTGGTCCACTAATGCTTGCAGTACGATAGAAAAATAGCCCTTTCGGTTAATGTACTGGCTGCCCTGGTGCTCCGGTCCCAGGATAGGGATGTGTGTCCCATCTATGGCCCCACCGCAGTTTGGGAATCCCATCGCAGCGAAGCCATCTATGATCGCCTGCACGTCTCCAAGGGTCACTACTTTGGGGAGCAGCAGTTCAACGATAGCATGGGCTACCTGCATCACAGCAACCCCCACGGTAGACTTGCCCACTCCAAATTGGTTCGCTAGCTGTCAGGGGTTGCAAGCTTCCACAGGGCTATGGCCACTCGCTTCTGGATAGTCAGGGCTGCTCGCATCCGGGTGTCCTGGCGCTTCAGGGCAGGGGACAGCAACTCACAAAGTTCCATGAAAGTGCCCTTACGCATCCGAAAGTTTCGCAGCCACTGGGACTCATCCCAGACCTGCAGCACTATGCGGTCCCACCAGTCAGTGCTTGTTTCCCTTGCCCAGAATCGCCGTTCCACAGGATCAACGTGACCCATTGCCACCATGATGTCTAGGGGCCGGGGTCCAGCGCTTTGCGAAAGGTCCATGCCCCTCTCAGAGTTCAAGTATTCCCGGAGCTTCCGTTGCCTCCTCTCCCGATTTCTCTGCATCTGAGTCTGGAAAGGGTGCGCTATAAGGCGCGAGGAGTTGGCAACTGACAGAACATCAGCGATAATCGCGGAGGGCTCCATGCTCACTGTCCTGTGGCGTCCGAGCTATCAGCCACAGGAAAAGGGTGCGAATTCATTACCCGCCGGCGCTTTCACGTAGGGAAGGCGGAAGTGTGGGTCGAGTGACGAAATTTACGTATAACGACCCTTGACACAATTTAGGTCCCACAAGGCACTGGGGGCTACACCCAGAATTCCAGTGGGCAGCGGGGACAGCGGGAACTGTGGGATAGCTACCCACAGTGCACCGCTTGCAATGTCGACGCTTGCCCCCTTACTGTGGACTCGGAAATTCGAATTAAGATCCCTGATGTGGATTCGAACAATCGACCTGGCAATATCGGGTTACCAAGTTCGGTTACACAAAAATCGAAGTAGTCTCGTAGTGTAGACATACCCTGAGATTGCGTCTTTATAGTTACTGTCTGTGTAACTTCTAAGTGTTTGCTTTTTCTTACTATTTCCTCTTTGAATCTGTGATCTTTCTATGACAAACTTTTTGTTTATTTTTACTCCAAGCAGATCTCTGTTGTGCAGTCTTGGTTAAGTGTGCAGCCCCAAGCGGACTGATAACTGGGGGCAAGTTTCACTCCTTTAGGCTGATGAACCAGAAAGGAAAAGTCAAAGTGTCTGGTAGTTAAGGATTTAAGGGAAAGATCTGGGAAGACTCAGGACCAGAAGGGCTATTGTGGTCGTCTTGAAAGGAGTAACTAGGTGGGTGGAAACCATGGGGAGACACCTTTATGTCTGTAGGCTGGCTACCCATGTCAGAGCTCTGAGCCATAGCTGCACAGCATTAAGGCACCCAAAGTTACAGGGCAGGTGATGGTCTGGGTGATCCCCAAAACATGATAACATGATTTTCGAGGACATTCATGAAAAAATGGTGTTTGCATTTGCAGAAATGTTCACAGAAAAGGATAATTATTGTAAGTACTTGTGGGCACGTGTATTTGCACAATGATACTTGTGCAAATGTGTATTTGCATGAGTATTCATGCTGGAAATGTTCATTCAGGCATTCTGAAAGCTATTTGCAGGTTCGGGAGTCATCCAGTCAGGTAGCCAAAACACCTCACGTTATAAAGGTGGCTAATACTAGCATATTATTAAAAGCTAGTACACGAATCAATAGTTATGGTACAGTTCACAAGCTACCCATATGTTTGTGTAAGCCACTCGTTGAATCATTTTGAACAAGATAATACACAGATGTCCAATGCTGTTTGCGAATAATTAATTAATTGACACAGGGACTAAGTCATTTAATTTGTGTGCTGCTAATATTTTACCTACCTCTAGTAAAGAACAGTCACTAGAATAAGAGTTTGCAGGATCTGGTGTATAAAATATACGCATGAATGTTCACAAACAGTAGCAGATGCCATTCTGCTTACTGTATGGGAGGACAGACAACTGTCCTTTAGGAGTATTTTCACACTATACAATGATTATAACTCACTTATCCATCTACACACGCATAACTAAAACAGAAAAATCCCAGAATGGGCAATCCCAGACAAACTGACGTTTCACTCTCATATAAATCCATATAAAAAGATAAATGCTGGATAAGATACATAAGACAATTCCACAGAAACATAACTGGGCACCGGGGGCAAATGTGTCATGGAAAATGGCAAAAATACTACATAGTGCATACCGAGATATTGAGAAAGATAATAGGAGAGTAAAGATAAATAGGAAAGATTGAATTTCTCTCATATTATCTTGGGTCTCATCTTTCTATCTATACTCAAGTAACCTAGGAGACAGAGTGTGTGAGTGTTTTAAAGAGGCGGCAAGGGGAAGCATTGTTTAGGGAAAAAACAGTCCTCAGAGAATCACGAGACATGAACTTTGCAAACAGAGCTGACGAAACAAAGATAGTTCAAATTCCCAACAGGTCTGACAATTCACATTCACAAAGTTCCAACTCAGTGAAATTTCAAATAGGCAAGTCATAAATCTCCAAAAGAGACGGTTTAGAACGGATTTAGCAATGTGCCAGTAATTACTGCATTGCAAAAGTGATGCTATAATGATTTAGAGAAAAGAAGCCAACGTCTAAAAAAGAACAAGTAATCTAAATTTGTGATAATTAAAAGAAAAAACACTGTACTTATACTTAGGGTTTCAGATTTAATTTAGAAAAAAAACAAACACACACCCTCACTGTCTCACTTTCAAGTGTTTCTGGCTGTAGGGTATAAAAACCAGAAACTCACACCTGGAAGTGAAAGCATTGTGTAAGGGTGGGCATTTCCAGGGCTGGCCTTACCATGAGGCGAACTGAGGCGGCTTAGTGTTGTGGCATGACATACTGTTTGAAATAAATGTTGTAAGCAAGAGACTCCAAGGTGTTGACCTTGATATATCTGGAGCAATGGAACAACTGGACAAAGCAAAGTCATACCTACAGTCTTACCGGTCAGATGAGGGATTTCAAAACGTTCTGAAGAGTGCACAGAAGTTGGCAGAGGAACTTCACACTGAAGCTATTTTCCCACCCATTCAAGAATACAAGAGTCACCGAAGAAGACATTTTGATTATGAGGCACGGGATAATCCCATAAGAGACCCCAAACAACAATTCAAAGTTGAATTCTTTAACCAGGTGCTAGATTGTGCAATACAGTCAGTTGAAGAACGTTTCATGCAGCTCAAGGAACACAGCAGTATATTTGGGATGTTGTACGATATTCCAAAATTCCTCACTATACCTGAAGAAGACCTACACCAGCAATGCAGGGCACTAGAGACAATGTTGACACACAATGACATGTGCGATATTGATGCGAGTGATTTAGGTGATGAACTGAAAGCCCTTTCAAGATGCATTTCAGCAGGATCAACTCCAAAGGCTGTTCTGGAATATATGTGCACAAATAAGATGACCACCCTCTTTCCAAATGCTTTTGTTGCTCTGCGCATACTTCTAACACTTCCTGTTACAGTTGCCAGTGGAGAACGCAGCTTCTCCAAGCTGAAGTTAATAAAAACACATCTACGCTCCACAATGACACAGGAGAGGCTGGTCGGCCTTGCAACCATCTCAATAGAGCATGAGTTGGCCCAGACTGTGGACCTTCAGGAAGCAGTTCAAATCTTTGCAACCAAGAAGGCACGGAAAGCACCACTTTGATTATTCAAACAGCTAAAAATGCCAGTGTTTACTATGCAGACAAGAAAAGTTACATTTGCTGTTCAGGCGTTTGAAAGTTAAGTGTTACTTATAATTTTGGAACAATGCATTTTAAGTTGTTAGTTCTCCTTTATTGGGGTAGGTAGCAGAGCAGTACCATGAGAGGAGTAGAACAGGAAGAAAGCAGAATTGAGACTTTTCAAAGTTTTGGCCCAAGCGAGGGAGCATGGCGGCGTCATTTGAGCTCCCCGCCTCAGGTGCCAAAATGTTTTGGGCCAGCCCTGGGCATTTGCCCATGGAAATGGAGGTTACTTACCTATAACTGGAGGTTCTTCGAGATGTGTGATCCGTATCAGTATTCCACACGTGGATACGCATGAGCACCACATGCCTGAGTTCAGAATTTCTTTCAAGCAATGTCCATTAGTCTGCACACATGTAGCTCTCCTCAT
Organism: Chelydra serpentina; assembly: GCA_037349315.1. Classification (NCBI taxonomy): domain Eukaryota; kingdom Metazoa; phylum Chordata; order Testudines; family Chelydridae; genus Chelydra; species Chelydra serpentina. The sequence continues at coordinate 6,677,231 of JBAIAC010000032.1, forward strand.
GCTCCCAACTGAGGACATAAAGGCTGGTGCTGGCCAACATCTCTCCAGTTTCCCGTCCTTGCTGCAGTGTACCCAATCCACAGCAGAGGGGACAGAGGGAGGGTTGTGGAATACAGATAGGGACTACACATCTCAGAGAACTTCCAGTTACAGATAAGTAACCTCCATTTTTTCTTTGAGTGATGGTTGTGATGTGTATTCCAGATGTGAGAAATTAACAAGGAGTAATCAAACTGGGGGTGTGTGTGTGTGCAGGGAAACAAAAATGATAGCTGAAGGTACCACTGCTGTCCCCACAGCCGTAGCCACAGTTGAGACTGTACCACGGTATAATGTCTCATGAAGGTATGCAAAGAGCTCCAAGTAGCTGCCCTACATATTCTAGTCTGAGTATGTGTCTCAGAGATGCAGCTGAAGTAGCTTGCCGCCCTGGTGGAATGAGCCTTTATCCCTTTGGGGATGGTTGGGAGGATGCCAACTAGTTGGTAACAAAAGGTGATGCAACCCAAGATCCATTTAGAAAAACTCTGTGCCGATATATATCAACCTCTTGATCATTCTGCTATGGAAACAAATAGTTTAGGTGTCTTCTAATCTCCTTTGTTCTTTGCAGATAAAAGGTCAAATCCCTCTGGAAGTCCAGAGAATGCAGTCTTCTTTCTTCTTCCAAGGCATGTGGTTAAGGAAAAAAATACAAGTAACTGGATGACCTGACTCATATGAAATACAAAAACTACCTAGGGTATAAATCTGGCGTGTAGGTGTAGCGAGACCTTTTCTTTATAGAAGGTGGGCCAATCGTAAGTACTCCCAGTTCACTGACTCTTCTTGCCGACGTTATAGCTATCGGCAAGGCCACCTTCATGCACAGACGTGTCATAGAGCATGTAGTCAGCGACTCAAAGGGAGTCTTAGTGAAAGATGATAGAACAAAATTGAGATCCCACTGAGATACAAACTTCACCACTGGTAGAAAGGTTCTGAGAATCCCCTTCAAAAATATTGTTGTGACAGGGTTTGTCAAGATTGTACAGTTATCCCCTGGAGGATGGAAAGTGCTGATTGCTGCTAAATGAACCTGCAGGGAACTGAACACAAGATCCAAAGACTTACGGGTAAGCAGATACTCTAAAATATCAGGGATTCCAGCGGAGTCCAGAGACAAATTGTGTTGATGAGCCCAAGTGGAGAAACGCTTCCATTTAGCTGAGTAACAGCTTCTTGGCCAGTTCACAGTGCCCCAAGGTCAAACATATTTAATGAATGTTCTCTAAAATTGAGGCTTCTTACATGTTTTCATGGAATGACCACATCCTAATTCAGTCTTGAGGACTTGCATCTCACCCTTCCCATTCACTATTAAATAGCTGACTTCCCTTTCCATTTACAATAGCACAACATCCCGGTGACAGCTAATAATTCCGTAATGGTAAAGCAAGTTTATGAAAGCATTCGTGTATTTTTAGCTGTATGTAGCATAAGGGTTTTGTCCATTCTACAGAATTACACAGCTTACATTTGCTTTCACAGTGTCTCCTCCACATGTTCTGTTGTTCTCAGCTGAAAACAAGGAGGAAGGACAGACATGTGGCCAGCCAGTTTCCCAGGGAAAACAACGAGGGCTCAGTGGGTCCTGAGCCCACAGATTTGAAATCTCTGTTCTACTTACCTTAGGTACTTATATGGTGCCCATTATTGTAGTTTTTCTTCTAGCATGTGTACATGGAAAGCACCATTAATCTGTACATTCTGAAGAGTACAAAAATGCCATTCACTAGCAACACCCCAACCCTTTAAGAAGGTCCTCCAAATCACAGCCACAGTTTTTAAAAAATGTAAACATTTGAGAATAAAACACTGGAATTGGGTAAAAAAAAAAGTGAATGCTGGAAACTAGAAGGTACCGTGGCTCCAACATGGAGTTGATGGCATGGGTACTTTTTGAGGAATTATGCAGAGGGTTTGTGTGGTACTCTTTGCTGACACATCAACACAGATTTTGCTTGGGTTTATGGGATTACAATTTTAGGCAACACGGATGTCAGGTCCCCCTTTCCAGTGGGATAGATATGGATTGGTGCTCGGTTCTCTGAAAACCACAGAGATCGGGAGGTGTTGAGGAAGTCCCCACCTCACCTTTTCCTGAGGCATCCCAGGAAACGGGGTTAGATTCACAGGGAAGCCTGAGCCATCCTATGAGGCCAGGTAGCTTCATAGGTATTAGGTTGTCCTGGGTTGCAGGCCATGATACAGCTTGGAAGTAATCCAGGCTCTGAGAGGGCCTTGCTCTTAAACTGCTGTTAAGCTTTGGGAATGTGATACTCTGGAGTTGAGCATGAAAAAGAGAAGGCATGTGACAGAGAGAGTACCTACTGCCTTCTCCCTTTTTACTGCTGCTGGACAGCTCACCTTGTGAGAGGTTATGCTCTCATGGAACGAATAAAAGTTCTATTCGCTTGCCCAAAATTTCCAGATGTCTATCTGAGTCCTTACTGAGCCCTTCCATTCCCTATTTCTACTCCAATACATCTGCAACTTTGCTATTTGCATGCCCAGTGTCTGGTAACTGCAAACATCAAGTTGGGTGGGGTGGGTGTGAACAGAGAGGTCTGCATAACTTGGCGAATTATCAATAAGATATGGAGCTTTTCATTTCTTTACTACAAATTAGAATCCAGACTAGATTTCCCTTACCTGAAAGTTACTAAGCAGTTCAGTGGCCTATGTGAAATGAATTAATGAATTAAAGGTCCTAATATACAGGTGTTCACATCACAAAGCTTCCTCTGTAACATGATACCCATGCTGCAGATAAACAGAGGCTTTCAATATGTGGCAGTATAGCTGAGAGCCCAGAAATGGGTCATGATAGGGATCTGGTGGGTCCCACCCACCAGCTAAGAGGAAGTGGGACAAAAAATGAAACATCTCACAGTCACCAGGAACCTGGGGAGGAGATAAAAGGAGCAGTTCACTCAGTCCAACTCTCTTTCCCGCTTCTGTCATCCCGACCCTACCACATGCCTTTAACCCAAACATAGTAGAGCTCTCCCCATCCTCCCTCCCAGCTCTGAACTCTGGAGCAGAGACAGTTTCTCTGATGGAGGCGTTGGTGGCATCTTAACAGACTGGAAGCTGTGCCACCTTGGAGAGGAGTGTTGTCCAAATGGGGGGGGGGGGGGGGAGAGAGAGGGGAGAGAGAGAGAGAAAGAGGTTCGACAGAAGTACCCAGCAGCACCAACCCTAATCCACAAGCCCCTCACCCAGCAATACCTGCCCTCCTCCAAATGAATGAAAACCCTCCAAATCCCACAATCCTTTGCAGTTGGACTGTGGGATACAGTAAATCATGGGGCAACATTTTACACCGTTTTGAGAGTCACAGACCCCCTAAAAATAGAGAACCACTAATTCTCAGTCCCTTTCCCAAGCTTCTAAATTCACTACAAGAAAAAAATTCATAGTAATCACTTCAACCAAACCATCATTATGGGAGACTGAAAAAGTTTAAGGAGAACGAACAGAATGGTAACTTACTGGAGATGTTGTTAATCGAAGGATCGCTCCATTTTTAATTTCATTGCGATTCTGAAAGAGAAAATCCAAAAGGTTTTATTCCCTCTAATTACAATCAGCTCACACAAAAGGTGCAACATGCACAGGATAGAATACAACATTAAACCAGCAACGATGCTTTGTCTGTGTAAGTGTGTGAATTCCTCCCCACTGCATATGTATGCTAAGATACACCATTTCCCCCCTTTTTATAAAAGGTACCCATTGTTCAAGGAAGAAATACAAATGTATATATTGTTCATATGAATTTTTAACAGATTTGAACCGTTTTAAGAATGACTTCATATATTGCAGAATTTAGCTACCATTGGCAGTTTCTAAATATTTCTTTGAAATATACTATAATAGACATAAATAACTGCCAGTAATGTCTGGCTCTAATCTTGTGCTGCATAGCTGAGGAGTTTGTAAGATTGCTGAAACCTATCATTAAACATCTGCAGCATTTAAATGTTATCCCACAGGCTCTTCATTTTCTAGAACAAGAACATGCTGACAAACCACTGGAACCAGCCACTGAGCTCTGCCACCACTATTTTGCACTCACCCTCCAACAAAGTTGCTGAAGGGTTAAGAAGTCAAACTACATCACTAATGTCTGCACATTCATTTATACCACAAGTCATTTTCTCACATAGTTGGCAGAAAGAGAAGGGATAAGATATTTTCTTTTGGCTAAGCTCATATAAAATGTTAAAATTAAACTAAGATGCCTGCAGGAAGCTAAGAATCTCGTAACAGTTTTTGAAAGAGTATGGGATAAGCCAATCTCCTGTCCAACAATCCTCTTAAAAAAAGATTCTAAAGCCCAAGGCTGCCTATGAAGTACTACCAAACATATAATAGCACATTTGCCTATGTAGCACCTGACCCAAAGCTAAACTGATGTCAAACTCCCACTGAACTTCAGTGGCCTTTTGATGAGTCCCAAAGTCTCAGTACTACCAGTATTTACCATTGTATTTTGTAACAAGCTTTGGGATACCTCCAGTGTAAACCCAAATTCTGTTAACACATTTATGTTTTTCTCAAAGATATGCTCTAGTTCAAACTGGAAACTTTTTTTTGGTACATTCTATGGCCTAAATGATCACAATGGTCACTTCTGACTTCAGAACTGTTAATCTCTTACTTTGAGACACTGTTTTAACTTATTTTAATGTTATATTAGTTTAAAAAAAATTTCATCAATGCATGATTAATCAATCTGAGGTGATCCTGAGTTACTATAACTGCAAAATGCAAGAGTTTGATTGAAAAGAATTATATTATCATTTTATCTATTTCTTTTATGAGACTACACAGCACCAAAATGTAAAAGAGAGAAGAACATTTCAAATGACTGCAGTGTAGAGTGTTCATAGGTTGATGTTTGGGGAGGGGGGAATCTTAAAAAAAAAAAGCAAAAAAAAAAAAGCAATTTTCCCCAACTCTCCCCACTCCTGTGCAGCTCAATAACAAAATAATATAAATAAGATGTATCCTGCTTGAAGCCAAGGTGAGTAAACTGGTCACTAAATAAGGTCCAGTACATGGTCTCTCTCCTGATATTCAGAGCAATTCATGAGACTGGCTCTAGCTACCTCGGAGAGATCACTTCTCCATCCACAACATAAATGCAAAACTAATTTCTTCCCCCACAGTAATATTTTCTCTCTAGTTCCAGGCTGGGTACTTAAAAGCTACTCAGATATTATGGCGTTGGGGGCCACGTAGGTTAAATAGATAGATTACGTAAATATTTTCCTAAATAAATGTTAGCCACATTATATAGAGAGAGTTGTACAGAAAAAATGAACCACAATGCGTAAGAAGTGCTGGGAAAGATTTTGTTTTGACCTTCCTGCCATGTTCATTTATCTGGCTGGGTCTATACCAAGATTTTCAGAGCCCAAATTCTCAGGGGGTGGTGGAAGTTGTAATGTAGACAAGGTTCCGACTTTTTTTTATCACCAAGCCGTCACACCTTGCTCAGAGTAGAGTACAGTAACACTTTCCTACACTACAGCTTCCATCAGTGCTATCACTGTGAGCTGCTCTCATTGAGAATTAGCCGTCTATAAAATCCTACCGTAGACAAAAGTTTAAGGAAAAAAATGTATTCCCTTTTATTGTAATGCATCCAAAGCATCAGTTTTCTAACACAGTAGGCTAGCAACACTTAAAAGGGGTTAGCTTCTCCCCAATCAAAAATCCAATTTTGTTTATCCATTCTAAATAATGACTTGAAACAATCTGTAAGCACACAATTAGACCAAGAGGATTTTCTACATTAACTGCATGGTGCAGTATTCAGTATGCCAGTTAATTTCAACAACGTTTATACACAGCTAATCTGCTTAGTGGTAGAGAGACTGTATCTGGGGTTCTTATTCAGGATACCCGAATGTCATTTAAACACAACAGCTTGGATTCTGGCATTCATGTTTAGAATACAAGGGTCAATGTTATTTAGGGTAGGATATGCCATTATCATCTAGGATGTAAAAAGTGCATTTGTTTTCCAAAGCATTTGGAGAGCCCTCCCACCAATCTCTGTTTCACAAAGACAAAGCAGATTCATAAACAACATAATCAAGATGATGTCCTATGTTAGAACAATAGCTTATTCCTGGGCAGTGAGGAGTCTACTTCAAAAGAATATGCTAAAGCACTTCAATGTTCTACAGCAGCTAGTCAGATTAAAACAGTGACCCGGCCACTAGGCGACAGTGCCACAAATGTAGTAACTTTTCTCCAAAATAATAATCTGGCAGGAGATGAAGCTCTCAAGCTTCCATTTCACTTTCAAGTGTTATTTCCAGTAGTACCACCAAAGCATGTAAACCATGAATCCAGCCAGTAGAAGCAAAAGCAACCAAAAGCATGGACTGCTGTAGGGAGGGAGTAAAATGGGGCCCAGCCAGGACCATCATTTCCCCCAACACCTCCCTGGACCTGGAACTGTGCAGGGCCGACTCATTCTACACTGAGGCATTAGGATCCAAGTGGTAGCTCCCTCCCAGCCCACCTCCCACTGGGTCTTGAGGTCAACTGCAGAGAGGAGCCAGTAGGAGCAACTGCATGAACAACCAAAGAAGGTACCTCTGGACAAATCTCATAACTTTCTACAGTTTTGACTGGATTTTCTCGTCCATTGCCATAAAAACAAAATTTGAAAAGGAGCATTTGTCGTTAATTAATTATTTGTATTGTGGTAGCATCTAGGAGCCCCAGTCATGGGCCTGGACCTCATCATGCGAGGCACTGTAAGCAAAAGAAAACAAAAACAAAAAACCATGAAGACTTTGCTCTCTTGCACTTCCTTTCCTCCTCTTGCATTAGCTGTGGGATTCCCTTCCCTCTCCATTCCCCTCCTCCCAAAGGTGATCCTTCAGCTGAAGTCCATGAGTTGTGGGTGCTCAGTGCCTTGCAGTATCGGATCCTTTATTCTGTTTCTTACTTTATATATGCCTTCTTCCCAGTTCTGTCTCCCTTCCCCTCCACTTGTCTTCTCTTCAGTTCACCTCCTCCTCTTCCCCACTGAAAATTTTTTTAAGGGCACCTGTGTCTCAGTTCTTTTCTGGTGTCCGCTGATCCCCTTACTCTGCTCATACTATTGATGGTGGTGCTCCTTGCATCTTACACTACCAAAGGATTGTGCTCCATCTCAAAGCTTTGACTGTTTATGTTTCCGCTTCCTACTCTGCCCAAAACACAGGCATCACGGGCACATCAGACTTCTAATGAAGTAATAGCATTTAAAAAGTGGGCCCAGGATCATTAAAAGAGTCCCCTAATCATGGATAGGGATATTCATTTCAATTCCAAGATGCCATCAAAACAGCCAAGCCAGCTAAGCAGAGGTTTGCGGGAAGGACACTTAAGAAAACCTACCAAGCAAGTCAAAAGTTAAATTTATCATGTAGTGGTCCTCTCACTTTTATAATTATTATATCCACTGAATGCATCATGACTTGGCTTGCTGCAATTGGTTGGAAGGGAATGTGCTGGGGGTGGTGGTTCATTTTTAAAAAACAAAACCAACAAACCAGGAGCTTTGGTTCTTGTGCTCAACCTTTCATTTATTTTTAGATTTGTACAAATTAGACATGAGTCTGTCCAAGATGGCTCTTTCTTAAACAATAGTTAAGCAATCCAAAAATATTTTAATCACACATTTACATCCAAAATAATTATTGCTTCATTTTTGCAGGGTTTTTTTTTTTTTTAAACTTACTAAACTTCTTCTCTCTTTAAATACCACAAAAGAGTTTTCATTTTTAGGATTATGAGATATATTTTAGTTCCCATCTCTGTCTTTTCTTTGTCCAAGCTGAGCACATTGCAAGTAGTAAACAAATGTATACAGTCAAAAATGTTAAAAATGAATTTAAAAAAAATGTAATCTAACAACCTATGATATTGTTTGGCAGGAGTCACCAGGTGGTGAAGCTATACATAGTCTCAAGGGTTCTTTTTCTTGACAACTGACCAGTGTTCAGTCTTTGAAGCAACGCTTGCATGGTTGTGCTAATTTTGTAATTAAGTTTGTTTTGGGTGGGGGTGGGGGGAGAGCTGTTGCAAGCAACAGGAGAATTTGCTCTCTGTATTAATCTGTCTAACTAGAGAGAAATTTTTGTTACTCCCTGGAAACCAGGCATTCACAGTTTGGCTGAGATCCCAGTGTTGCCAATTCATGATTTTGTCATGAGTCTCACGATAATTATTGTTTTCCTTAAAACCACAGCTCCTGGAATCAAGTGGATATGTGATGATTTCACCCTTCATTCTTAAAGAAAAAGTAAGTCTCTAGCACTCCTGGCTGTGGAGAAAGCTTCAAAATGTGGCCCCAGTGCACCCTAAAGGTTCAAAACGCAGAAGGCAAATAAAAAGAACACCAAATCTATTGTTTTTACATAATCTCATGATTTTTGGTGATCTTGACTCATGATTTTTGAACACTTGGGGTTGGCAATACTGGATTCCTGAAAGAGGGGATTGTCTGTGGCCTGTTTAACCATCTCTGTTCAAAGCCTGGTGTGTACACAGAGTAAGAAAATATCCAAACTTCCCATCACTGATTTATCCTCCAGTAGGAAGGTCCTGACATTTGATATTGCTCGCTCAGCAGAGGGGTGACAATATTAATAGTAATAGAAGTACATTTTTAAACATGTATCTTTTAAAGATACCAAAAGCAATTATTTCTGACAGATCTCTAATATCAGGGTGAGTGTGCTTCGTACAGCAAAATTGTTATATTTAGAATTTCTGTAGTAGATATAGAGGTAATAGTGTATTCTATTATTGGAAAAGTATTTTTATCATTTAAAAACACTGTCTCCTCCACAGTCTTGTTCATTCAGAGATTTGATTCAGGTAAGCTCCATAGAGTTCAGGTCATGGACAGTGTCCACTTATTCTCCCAAGATAGGTCATTGTGGTATTACACACAAACACACGCGATATAATGTTCCATTTGTGAGAATGCTCAACAGTATTTGCCAATAACTTAGTTCCACATCAGCCTAGTTAATACTCTCCTAAAACGCTACAGGACTAGGGTGTCTAGGGGGGAAAAGTCATTCGAGCAGACTGAATTTACAGACATTTAAATTTAGAGTATTACATTTAATGCTTTGGCCAATGTTATTGAAATTCTTGCTGATCACTTGAACTGAGCCAGTCTCTAAATGACTCTGGCCAGACTACACCTGCATTCAGTATTGGCCCAGAAAGTAACAGAAAAAGGTGCACAAATTCAGAGAGGCAAAAATGATCCAGCAGCTGCAGAGAATGACTTATGAGGAAGAATTAAAAATTAAAGAAGTTGACTCTGTACCTCAAATAAAACCCTGGAACCCCCATATTCACCATTGTGATATGATTATGATATGTTCGGTACAAAGTATGCCGTTGAGGTATCATTTGAGGAGTCGTGATCTGTTGAACATTACTATCTTGTTGAATTGTGTGTGCTACCATTGTATCTGAAGTTATGAAGTTTTGCTATGTGCGTGTTACTGAAATATGTTGTGGGGTTGGGAGACACTCACAACTAGCCTTCAGACATGCCAAACCCGTGGAAAAAACCCACAGAAATCAGGTTTATTTTTGGCTTATTTGGCTTGTGAGAGTTGCTTGTTGGCTAGTTTTTGGCTTGCTGCTTGTTTGCCTTGTAACTTGTTGCTTTATTTTTTGGATTGGCTGCCGGCAAGCACGGGCAAGGGGGAGCAAGCAGGGGCAAGGGGAGGAGAGAGTCAGGGGTGCACAGCGGGCCCACCACAGTCCTGACTGCACGCCAGGGGGATCTAGTCACATAGAGTGTTGGATTCTTAGGGATTGGCTTGTTTTGAAATGGGATTAGCCTGATTTTTGGCTTATTGTGAAAGTCGGGGTGCTTATTTACCACGTGAAAGTTGGCAACTGTGCTAGCCTTTCAGCGGCAACAAATGAGCAACTGACACTGGTCAGACAGGCATTGATGGCCCATCAAGAAGAAACCACTCTCCCAGAGACTCCTCAGAGAAGCACTTACACAATGGGGGCTATTTAACCCCCATGTCACAGCAAGGATCTCTTTAGCACCTGGAAAGAAAGTATAAATGAGGGTCGATGACATTACCACTTGGCCTCTCTTCTCCTCCAGCTCAACACCTGGAAGATCATTTGGAAGACAAAGACTTTGAGCTGGGGGAGATTAGTCCCAGGCTGAGAAGGAAATTCCACCTGTGTACTAAGAACTGTAAACTGCCTGAAACATCCAGTGGGGTGAGAAACTGCTTAATTCAAATCTTGCTTTGTCTGTAGAATTTTGACAGATTTTATTTTTATTTCTTATGTAACCAACTTTGATCTCTATGCCTGCTATTTATGATCACTTAAAATCTATCTTTGTGTAGTTAATAAGTCTGTTTTACCTAAAACAGTGTGGTTTTGGTTGAAATACTTAGAGAATCTCAGCTCAGGTTAACAAGGGCTGTTGCATGTCCACTACCCTTTGTTGGCATGGCAAACTAATTAATGAGCTTGCAATGTCCAATGCCATTTTGAGCAGTGTAGGACGGTATATTCCTGAGGTGCAAGGCTGGTGCCTCTTTCTGTATAAGTCATGAGGGTTTAGAGAGCGTTCACGCAATCTAGGTGTGAGTCTCCACATGCTGATGGCTGAGTGATCACAGCGCCTGGAGGAGTTTGCTGCTTATCACTGGCATAGCATTGAGAAAGACAACCCAGGCTGGAGAGTTAAGGGGGCACAGTGGTCCAACAGTTCCAGACTGTACCCCGGGGATCCTGTCACATATATATACACAGCTTGTAAAGCACCATGCATAACATTAGCACCATATAGATGATAATAAACAACTAAGTAGAGAACAAAACTATCAAATATTTTAAAAGATGCAAACACCAAGGACAATGGGTTGCTGTTTAGGTACAAGAAAGCATTATAAATAGGCATGATGGAAATGATGCTTTTTTAAAAAAAGGGAAATTTAGAGTGAACAAAAAAATTCTAAGAAGTGATCTCTCAGACTGTAAAATAGTCTGGCAAAAGAACTAGTAGAAACCCCACTGCTTGAGTCATAGACTGAATAAAGCACTAGACAGTATACGCCAGGGAGTATATTACAGGGAATAATGCTGAAATGGCAGGGGAAAGAACTAGATAATCTACCAAGTTACTTCCATCTCTAACTTCCATGCTGTCTCCCACTTTCATATTATCTACAGATGCTAAGGAAGTGCCAGGCTAAGCACGAAATCAGAAACCCCTGCTATTCAGCGTGTTTGCTTACAACCCAGAGGAAAGAGATTAATACTGAAATGAAAGACTAAAAACTACAAAAGGTTCGTTTCTTGTTCTATCTTTTACATAACCTCCCACACACAGCGCTTACAATGGCATGGTGGAATTTCATCAGAATATACAATTACAGGTTCTATTCAGAGAAAAATAGGTCAGGAGCAAAGGCACCTTTCAGACAGACCGAATACTGGTTACTTAACTATACTCTGGTTCACAAACAACAAGAACATTCCGTCTGTAAATGGAGCAAGGAGCTGGGTGGGGACGGATGAAAAGCCAGGTGAGGACTGCACCATTTGCAAAACAATACAGAAGTAAAACATTCTCAAAATAAATGGTGAGAAGCAATGCCTGCTCCATTTTCAAATGAAAATGAACTGTAGGCGGCATGAAAGAAAAAAAAAAAGGCGGGGGAGGGGCATCTTCACAAGTGTCAGACATAAAAGTTTAAAAGCAATGAAAATATGACTGAATAAGAATTGACTGCACTCAACATGAATGAATGAATGAATGAAAGTTCTCTGCATTTAAAGACAATATGAAAGTTACGTCAGCTTCATCAATATGTGCTGAGTTGTAGTCACTAGCCAGAAGGGCATGCAGCACATTAATAACTGCAGATTAACCACTTTTTCCTCCACTTTTATGACTGTCTACACACAAGTTTGCACCAATTGAGTTACACTGGTGCAAACTTGTGTGTAAACCAGCGGTTCTCAAACTTTTGTACTGGTGACCCCTTTCACATAGCAAGCCTCTTAGTGCGACCCCCTGATAAATTAAAAAAACACTTTAAAATGTATTTAACACCATTATAAATGCTGGAGGCAAAGCAGGGTTTGGGCTGGAGGCTGACAGCTTTGTTTTGGTTTAGTTTATACTTGCTACTAATAAATTTAAATTAAACCAAAATAAAATCATCAAACTCAGAATGTATTTTCACAGCCTTATTGCACAAGTCTTACTAAAGGTATATCTTCAGTGCAGCGTTATCCCAGGGATTAGGCAACCAGGTCTGAGCACCCAAGATAACCTAGCCCAGATGTGAGCAGCCACAGTGCAAATCCCTACTCAACTCACTGTGTTTTCATTGATGCTGTACTCACCTGTGTATGTTGCTAGGACTTTGGAAGTAAATCCCATGTTTTTGTTGTGCTGCAGTAAGCTGGGCCACTCTATGGGTATGTTGGCCCTGCAACTGTGAGCATGCCACCAGGCCTGGGCAGACAAATGCACCAGCTCTGCTCGACCTAACATGCTAAAAATAAAGAACAAAACCGCCATGCTGGGTCAGACCAGTGGCCCTCTAGTCCAGTACCCTGTCTGAGACAGTGGCCAGGTACCAGAACTTCAGAGAAGCATACACAACAGGGCAGTTGAAGTAATCCATCACCATCTTCCCTTTCTGGCTTCTGGCAGTAAGAGGTTTAGGGTCACCTGAGCTTAGGTTATATTCTTGACCATCTTGGCTAGTAGACATTGATGGACCTATCCTCCAGAAACTTATCTAGGTTTTTTTTTTAAACCCAGTTATAATTTTGGCCTTCACAAAATCCCATGGCAATGAGTTCCACAGGTTAATTGTGAGTTGTGCAAAAAAAGAAGTCCTACCTCTTGTTTGTATTTAACTTGCTGTCTCATTTCATCAGGTGACCCTTGGTTTTATTATTGTGGGAAAGGGTAAATAACATGTCTCCTCTATTCACTTTTTCCACACCATTCATTATTTTATTAACCTCTATCATATCCCCCCTTAGTCATCTCCTTTCTAAAATGAACAGCCCTCATCTTTTTAATCTCGCCTCATACTGATGCCATTCCATACCCTTGATCATCTTTGTTGCCGTTCTCTGAACCTTTTCCAGTTCAGCTATATCCTTTTTGAGATAGGATGACCAGAACTGAACACTGTATTCAAAATGGGGTGTACCATGAATTTATATAGTGGCATTATGAAATTGTGTGTCTTAATTTCTAACCCTTTCCTTATATATTCTATCATTCTGTTAGCCTTTTTGACTACTAATGCACATTGAGCTGAAGTTTTCAGAGAACTATCCACGCTGACCCCCAACATCTTTCTTGTGTGGTAACCAGCTCATTTAGAATCCATCATTATGTATCAGTAACTGGGATTATTTTTTCCAACGTGCTTTACTTTGCCCTTATCAATGTTGAATTTCATCTCCCATTTTGTTGCACAGTCACTCTGTTTTGTGACATTCCCCTGTAAATCTTCGCAATCAGCTTTGGACTTAATTATCTTGATTAATTTTTTATCATCTGCAAACTTTGCCACTTCACTGTTCACTCCCTTTTCCAGATCATTAATTAATAACACATTGAACAGCACAAGTCCCAGTACAGTAGCCATGTGAACACTGTGGTACAACAGGCGGAATGGGCTAGCTACCTGGTATAAGCCCGCCTGACCCTGTAGGTCCATACACAGTGGGCTAGCCATTGCCGCCGCTCATGTTGCAATGTTGCTATTTTTAGCATGCTAGTTTGGACAGAGTTAGCACATGTGTCTACCCAGGCTAGAAGGTATGCTCACAGCTGCAGTGTAGATGTACTCTACGATTCATTCCCAGTGAATTGTGGGAAAACTTGTTTGTCCTGAGCACAGAGGGGGAACTGGGGGAAGGCACTGGGGGACTATAAGAATGTGAATGATTCAGCCTGCATCATAGAATCATAGAATCTCAGTGTTGGAAGGTACCTTAGGAGGTCATCTAGTACAACCCCCTGTTCAAAGCAGGACCAATCCCCAATTTTTGCCCCAGATTCCTAAATGGCCCCCTCAAGGATTGAACTCACAAACCTGGGTTTAGCAGGCCAATGCTCAAACCACTGAGCTAATAATAATAAAAATAATGTTAATCAGTACACATTTGCTGCCAAGTTTTAAAGGTCAAACATTTGAAGTCAGTGGCTGAGCACCTGGAAGACCAGTTGTTGAAGTGCTAAACAAGCTTTTCACAGAAATAGCCTCCTCTGCAGGTGCAGAAAGAATATTTTTTATTTCAGTTTATGCAACTAGTTCAGTTCAATGACTAGCTCATTCAAAGTTAAAAACCAGTTGGGAGTTGGAAAAGCAGGAAAGCTTGTTTTCCTCCTCCAATATATGAATAAAAACTAGTTGAGAAAGATCTACAGGTTCCAAAATCTTGACAGTCATGGGGACCAGAAATAGGGTAGCCAACTTCCTGATTTTAGAAAATTGAACACCCTTGCCCCGCCCCATCTGAGGCTCCGCCCCTGCCCTGCCCCTTATCCAAGCCCCTCCTTCCCTCCTCTCTCCATCGCTCGCTCTCTCCCACCCTCGCTCATTTTCACCAGGGTGTGGCAGGAGTTTGGGGCGTGAGAGGGGGTGAGAGCTCCAGTAGGGGGTGTGGGCTCTGAGCTGGGGATGAGGAGTTTGGGGACCAAAAGGGGGCTCTGAGCTGGAGCCAAGGTACTCGGAGTGTAGGAGGCGGCTCTGGGCTGGAGCAGGGTGAGGGCTCTAGCTGGTGGTGCGGGCTCCAGGAGGGGCCAGAAATGATGGGTTCAGGGTGTGGGAGGGGGCTCCGGGCTGGGGAAGGGGGTTGAAGTGTGGAGGGGGTTCAGGGTGCAGGCTATAGGAGAGACTTTGGGTGTGGGAGGGGGCTCAGAGCTGGGGCAGGGGGTTGGAGCGTGGAGGGGGAGCAGGCTCCGGGAGGGAGTTTGGGAGATTTGGGCTGGGGTAGGGGTTTGGGGTGTGGGCTCTGAGTGGCACTTACGTCAGGCGGCTCCTGGAAACGGCCAGCATGTCCCTCCGGCCCCTAGGCAGAGGTGCGGCCAGACAACTCAGTGTACTGCTCTCGCTCGCAGGCGCCGCCTCCACAGCTCTCATTGGCCGTGATTCCCAGCCAATGGGAGCTGTGGAGTCGGCGCTCGGGGAGGGGAGCAAGCAGCGCCTTCCTGGCCGCCCCTGTGCCTAGGAGGGCTGCAGGGACATGCCATCTGCTTCCGGAAACCATGCAGAGCCAGGTAGCCTACCTTAGCCCCACTGCATCACTGACTGGACTTTTAACAGCACCGTCAGTGGTGCTGACTGGAGAATCCAGGGTCCCTTTTCAACCAGGCTTTCTGGTCGAAAACCGGATGCCTGGCAACCCTAACCAGAAACCATGAGTTCAATTAACTAATTACAGAGAATACTTCCTTTCTTTAATAAATTAGTTTAAAATTGAACACAAAAGCATGTGATAAACGTTTTCTCTTATGTATCGAGCACATTTAAGGTAATTTTATTTAACTGATAAAAAATTAAAATTCTGGTTTTATACATTTTTAACTGATTTTTAATTTCCATCCAAATAAGAGATTAACAAAAATTACAAGTAAAAATTAACCATCATCTAGTATACAACAAATGCATCATTCACCATTTTCTAACAATAAAAAATGTAAACATTAGTAATCTGAATAAAAGCTATATGATTGCTTAAATAAATGTGTATGGCTATAGTGTGTCCTCCTGGTTAGCAAAAAGAAGCATCATATTTAGCATAAAGGCCACATTTAATTGCAAATCAATGTATTTTAATGGGCTACCAAACAAGGACAATCAACCTTTCTTTAGGAAAATAATTAAAAAATTAGAAATACAAAACATGATTTAAATCAAGGTTTCCTGCATGCTCACTTAAATCATGATTAAAACTGATTATTTTAATTACTTTTATTTAAATCCATCCACCCTAATAAGAACTACAGCCACCACCACTACCACCTGCTCTCCCAAAGTTTATAAGGGCCTTTTTTTTTTAATACAATGCCTAGCACTATAGGATCATAATGCATGACTGGGGCTCTTAGTACTATAATACAAATAAATAATAAGTCTGAACTATTTTAAGTACCTCCCAGTTACAACAAACCTTTTAAAAGAATTGCAAATAACTGAATAAAACCAATGAAGAGGTCCCTTAAAATACTGTAGAAGCGACAAAGGGTCCTGTGGCACCTTATAGACTAACAGACGTATTGAAGCATTCGTCGCTTCTACAGATCCAGACTAACACGGCTACCCCTCTGATACTTAACCCAAACACTGTCAACGAAAGCTTATGCTCCAATACCTCTGTTAGTCTATAAGGTGCCACAGGACCCTTTGTCGCTTCTACAGATCCAGACTAACACGGCTACCCCTCTGATACTTAAAATACTGGTTAAGTTTGTTGTTAAATTTTGGCACTTAGTATAAGTAACTTACTTTCTTCTTACTGTCTTCAGTAACTTCCTACATTTTAATAAAAACTGCTATAACATGCTTTTTTTTAAAAACATTTTTATTTTATTTAAAATTTTCCCCAAAAATAAGAACAGAAAACAAAGCAACAAACAAACAAAATAGTAAAGGAATGGGCAGGGAGGGAAAGAAAAGGAAGCTATTATGCTTTTTTGTGGCACAGATATTATAGGCCACACCAAAACCTGGGACCTAAACACTTCTGGATATAGGGCTGTCCGGAGCCCAAGCATCTTTTTTCTTCATTTGACCCATCTCTAGTAGGAACCCTGGCTGACCTGCTAAAACTTTTCCCTTACACTGATTGAGAAGGATCAGAGGGGTAGCCGTGTTAGTCTGGATCTGTAGAAGCGACAAAGAGTCCTGTGGCACCTGTCCTCGCCCACAGACAACCTGACAACCTGAAGCATATTCTCACCAGCAACTACACACCGCACCATAATAACTCTAACTCAGGAACCAATCCATGCAACAAACCTCGATGCCAACTCTACCCACATATCTACACCAGGGACACCATCACAAGACCTAACCAGATCAGCCACACCATCACCGGTTCATTCACCTGCACATCCACCAATGTAATATACGCCATCATGTGCCAGCAATGCCCCTCTGCTATGTACATCGGCCAAACTGGACAGTCCTTACGCATAAAGATAAATGGACACAAATCAGATATTAGGAATGGCAATATACAAAAACCTGTAGGAGAACACTTCAATCTCCCTGGACACACAATAGCAGATTTAAAGGTAACCATCCTGCAGCAAAAAAACTTCAGGACCAGACTTCAAAGAGAAACTGCTGAGCTTCAGTTCATTTGCAAATTTGACACCATCAGCTCAGGACTGAACAAAGACTATGGCCAGGTCTACACTAGGACTTTATGTCGAATTTATCAGCGTTAACTCGATTTAATCCCTCACCCGTCCACATTAGGAAGCAGTTTATTTCGACAGTAAGGGCTCCTTGAATCGATTTCGGTACTCCACCCTGACGAGGGGAGTAGCGCCAAATTCGAAATGGGCATGTCGACTGCGAGGTACTGTGGACGGAATTCGACGCTGATAGCTCCGGGAGCTATCCCACAGTGCACCACTCGGTGGACGCTCAGGGCAGTGTTGTGTACTCGGATGCTCTGACCTGCCACTCAGAGAAATCCCCGCGAAAATTTGAATGCTTTTTCCTCTGTGGCCATTTTGAATCCCATTTCCTCTTTGGACATTGTGGCGAGCTCAGCAGCACTGGCAATGATGCAGAGCTCTACAGCGGTGGTTTCGATGCCATCGGTGAATAGAAAGAGAGCTCCAACATGGAGTGATCGTGAGGTTTTGGATCTCATCGCTGTGTGGGGCGATGAATCAATCCTAGCCGAGCTCCGTTCAAAAAGACGGAATGCCAAAATTTACGAGAAGATTTCACAGGCTATGACGGAGAGAGGGTACAGCCGGGATGCTACGCAGTGCCGCGTCAAAATCAAGGAGCTACGTCAGGCGTACCAAAAGACCAAAGAGTCCAACGGACGCTCCGGCTCAGCGCCTCAGACTTGCCGATTTTACGAGGCACTGCACGCCATGCTCGGTGGTGCGGCAACAACTACCCCGCCAGTATCCGTGGACACCGATGACGGGGTCCATTCTACGGACACATCGGAGGAGGTTTTCGCTGACGGCGAAGAAGAGGATGGAGGGCAGGGGGACGAAGCAATCGAAAGTGGTCACCCTGGAGATTTCCCCGACAGCCAGGAACTATTCCTGACCCTGACTGCGCTGCCCTTCGAACACTCCCAAGCCAGCATTCCTGACCAGGAATCAGGAGAGGGATCATCAGGTCAGTGTGTTAGACATTTATTTTCAATACAATAGTTATGGTGTGATAGATAGCGCTCTGTAACTGTGGCTTCATTGGCCTTATGCGCTTCAGCTTTGAGTCGCTTTCCCGTGCAACTATTCGAAAAGTCTGTCAATATGTATGGGGATAGAGGTGTAATCACCAGCAGATATCTCAGAGAAGCTGTCTTGCAGGTACAGCGATAGTTTGTTTAGCACATTCACTGGGAGAGCTGCCTTATTGTCTCCTCCATGGTAGGATACTTTCCCGCGCCATGCAAGCAGCAGGTACTCTGGTATCATTGCCTTGCATAGCATGGCAGCATACGGCCCCGGGGTTTGCTTGCATTGACGCAGCATGCACTCTTTCTCTGTCTCCGTAATCCTCATCAGAGTGATATCAGTCATGGGGTCCTGGTTCGAATGAGTGGTATAATTAGTATACTGCATGCTTCCTTTTCCCCTTACAGACAGACACCCGGCCGTTTAGGGTAACGCGTGGTGGTAGTGTGTCGGGAGCAAAACCAGTACCACATATCGGTGCGCGGGTAGGGACAGTCCCAGGGAGCGGCAACGCTAAACCGGGGATAGGATAGGCGAGCCGTTCACGCTGAGCGGTTCGCGGGCATTTTAGATTCCCTGGAGCAGCCACGCGGAGGGGGGGAAGGGTAGGCGAGCCGTTCATGCTGAGCGGTTCGCGGGCATTTTTGGTTCCCTGGAGCAGCAACGCGGAGGGGGGGGAAGGGTAGGCGAGCCGTTCACGCTGAGCGGTTCGCGGGCATTTTAGGTTCCCTGGAGCAGCCACGCGGAGGGGGGGGAAGGGTAGGCGAGCCGTTCATGCTGGGCGGTTCGCGGGCATTTTTGGTTCCCTGGAGCAGCCACGCGGAGGGGGGGAAGGGTAGGAGAGCCGTTCACGCTGAGCGGTTCGCGGGCATTTTAGGTTCCCTGGAGCAGCCACGCGGAGGGGGGGGAAGGGTAGGCGAGCCGTTCATGCTGAGCGGTTCGCGGGCATTTTAGGTTCCCTGGAGCAGCCACGCGGAGGGGGGGAAGGGTAGGCGAGCCGTTCACGCTGAGCGGTTCGCGGGCACTTTAGATTCCCTGGAGCAGCCACGCGGAGGGGGGGGGGGGAAGGGTAGGCGAGCCGTTCACGCTGAGCGGTTCGCGGGCATTTTAGGTTCCCTGGAGCAGCCACGCGGAGGGGGGGGGGGAAGGGTAGGCAAGCCGTTCATGCTGGGCGGTTCGCGGGCATTTTTGGTTCCCTGAAGCGGCAACGCGGACTGGGGGATGGTTTAGGACAGCCGCCGTAGATTATCGGTTTGGCCAGCAGCATTTCCTGCCCGCCGCTAGGAACACTGAGGGAGACATGGGAGTAGAGCACTGCTGTGAAGCAATCTCGCAGCAGTCCTAAGTCAGCACCTTACCATGGTTTTCAGAGAGGTGATTTTCTGTGTACGGCAAGGCTTCTGGGATCCGTATACCGGGACCCCAGACACTCATTCAGCCTTAAGGCATAGTATTTGACCTTGTAGTACGTGTACATGTGATAGGCACTGTGTTTGGTCCTATTCACGGTGAAAGAGTATGGTCATTGTTCTTGAAAAAGTATCATTCTGAGGAATTCACTCCCTTTCATTTCTCCCACAGCTGTGAGTGTCTCCCACCCAACCCGTGCTTCTCCCTCCCATGGCCTAGTCCAGATAAGGCGGCGCAAAAAGAGAACCAGGAACGACATGTTCTCAGAATTAATGATGCTGTCACAGAGGGAGACGGCACACCGCAGAGAGGAGTTTGCACGGTACGAGCGAGCAGCCAGGGAACGGGAGCAGAGGGCTGAAGCGCGCGAGGACAGGTGGCGGCAGGAGGATCAGCAGGCGACCCAAACAATGCTGGGAATCATGAGGGAGCAAACAGACACGCTCCGGCGCCTAGTGGATGTTCTCCAGGACAGGAGACATGAGGAAAGAGCACCTCTGTATGTTCTTTCAAGCCGCCCTCCCCCACCACCAAGTCCAGTGGCTTCCTCCCCAAAAGTCACTAGGACAAGGGGAGCCAGGGTGCGTGGAAATACTCAATCCACCCCTGCAGACCGCTGCAGTAGTAGAAGGCTCTCATTCCCTAAACCTTAGACTTTTCACTCCTCTCCATCCAGCAGCACCCCTGAGCACCTCCCTTCCCAGGTCCCATGTTAAGTTATTGTTCTGTTGAATAAATCTGGTTTTTTGGTTCACCACCGTTTCCCTGAGTGTTTTAAATGGGACCGTTTGTATGTCTGGGTAGTGGTTAACATGTTTTGTAAGTGCAGATAATGGGAGCAGAAACGAGGGTGCACACAGGGTAACTGCTGAAGTGACAAGCACAGTACACATTGCATGCATTAAGCACACCTGTCCTTCGTTGTGCAGGTTTATACGTTGTAAACCTGGGGATTGGGGGTTGGGTGGTGCACTTTATGTTTGGGGAGGGTGGTCGCTGATCTTTTGCGGCTGGCAGTAGCCTGCTGGATAGATCAATGCACCGTGGGATCCGTTGGCGATAGTCACAACGTAAAAGGCACATAGACAACACCACACACACATGGGATTAGGAGACGTTGATTGTCCCTTTAAGCAAGCGGAACACCTCTTGGCACTGCGCGTTGGGCAGGGTAAAGAGCTTCCCCTTTGAAGGGAAGTGTCCCCCAACCAAACCGCCCCCCAACCGCCGTATGCCTCCACGGTGATAATCATTACCCAATAAGAAGTACAGGAAAAGGTTCACACAAAAAAATCTTTCCTTTACTGTGACTTTACAGCGTTGAACCAAGGAGGGGGAAGGGGGTTGGTAATGGGAGGATGGGCAACGGGACATGTGTAAAGGGACAGGGGAAGGTCCAGTATCTGTTTACGGAAGTGTAACAGTCAATGGTTAACCCGCTCTGTCTGGAAGCAAGCTTTCAAAGCTTCCCGGATGCGCACCGCCTCCCGCTGTGATCTTCGAATGGCTCTGGTGTCTGGCTGAGCGTAATCTGCTGCTAGTCGATTTGCCTCAACCTCCCAGCCCTGCATAAATGTCTCCCCCTTGATCTCACAGAGATTGTGGAGCACACAGCACGCTGCAATCACAATGGGGATATTTTTAGGGCTGAGGTCGCAGCGAGTAAGTAAGCTTCGCCATCTTGCCTTGAGACGGCCAAAGGCACACTCCACCACCATTCTGCACTTGCTCAGGCGGTAATTAAAGAGCTCCTTTTCAGTGTCCAGGGCTCCCGTGTATGGCTTCATGAGCCATGGCATTAGCGGGTAGGCAGGGTCCCCCAGGATCACTGTTGGCATCTCCACATCCCCAACAGTGATTTTGTGGTCGGGGAAATAAACCCCCTGTTGCAGGCGTCTAAACAGACCAGAGTTTTTGAAAACACGAGCATCATGAACCTTGCCTGGCCACCCAACATTGATGTTCGTAAAACGTCCTTTGTGGTCCACTAGTGCTTGCAGAACCATAGAAAAATAGCCCTTTCGGTTAATATACTGGCCGCCCTGGTGCTCCGGTCCCAGGATAGGGATGTGTGTCCCATCTATGGCCCCACCGCAGTTTGGGAATCCCATTGCAGCGAAGCCATCTATGATCGCCTGCACGTCTCCCAGGGTCACAACTTTCTGGAACAGCAGGTCAACGATTGCACGGGCTACCTGCATCACAGCAACCCCCACGGTAGACTTGCCCACTCCAAATTGGTTCGCTACTGACCGGTAGCTGTCAGGGGTTGCAAGCTTCCACAGGGCTATGGCCACTCGCTTCTGGACACTGAGGGCAGCTCGCATCCGGGTGTCCTGGCGCTTCAGGGCAGGGGACAGCAACTCACAAAGTTCCATAAAAGTGCACTTACGCATCCGAAAGTTTCGCAGCCACTGGGACTCATCCCATACCTGCAGCACTATGCGGTCCCACCAGTCAGTGCTTGTTTCCCTTGCCCAGCATCGCCGTTCCACGGGATCAACATGACCCATTGCCACCATGATGTCTAGGGGCCGGGGTCCAGCGCTTTGCAAGAGATCAATGCCCCTTTCAGAGTTTAAGTACTCCCCGAGATTACGTTGTCTCCTCTCCCGATTTCTCTGCATCAGAGTCTGGAAAAGGTGCGCTATAAGGCGCGAGTTGTTGGCTACGGACAGGACAGCTGCGATAATCGCGGAGGGCTCCATGCTCACTGTCCTGTGGTGTCCGAGCTATCAGCCACAGGACAAGGGCGCGAATTCATTCCCCGCCGGCGCTTTCACGTTGGGAAGGCGGAAGTGTGGGTCGAGTAACGAAATTTATGTATACCGACCCTTGACACAATTTCGTTCCCACAAGGCACTGGGGGCTACACCCAGAATTCCAGTGGGCAGGCGGGACTGCGGGAACTGTGGGATAGCTACCCACAGTGCACCGCTTGCAATGTCGACGCTTGCCCCCCTACTGTGGACTCGGACATTCGAAAAAAGATCCCTGGTGTGGATTCGAACAATCGACCTGGAAATATCGGGTTCACAAGTTCGGTTTCACAGAAATCGAACTAGTACCGTAGTGTAGACATACCCTATGAATGGCTAGCCAACTACAAAAGCAGTTTCTCCTCCCTTGGTGTTCACACCTCAACTGCTAGAAGAGGGCCTCATCCTCCCTGATTGTACTAACCTCGTTATCTCTAGCCTGACTCTTCCCTGCATATTTATACCTGCCCCTGGACATTTCCACTGCTTGCATCCGAAGAAGTGGGTATTCACCCATGAAAGCTTATGCTCCAATACGTCTGATTGAGAAGGTTATTGTTAATCTTTTACACTGATTTCTCCAGTGACTATTTCATTTTGTTATGAAGTTAGAAAAGCCATGTGAACAGAGAGCCGTTTGGTGTGTGTGTGGTTTTAAGGGGACATGAGGAAATAAAAAACAGTTTCAAAGCTAGGAGTTTCCCAGGGGACAACCAAGACACAGATGTGCTGTTCACCACATGAAAATATAATTGTGTGTTAACAGTTCCGTGTTCATATCATTTTCACATCAAAATTTCCTATTATTTTCATTTGGTTTTATTAATTACTTACAAATAACTTTAGACATCATAAGGTTTGTAACCGGCATCTAACTGAAATGCCATAAGTTAACAAGTGACCAGCTCATCAAAGATATGACCTGCACATAGACTTTTGAATATCTATACAGGGACAGTTAATCTTTGCCAACAGTGCAAAACATTAAACTTGTGCTTTAGTGACGGCCTCTCATAAGAGGTCTGTGCGTCACCCAGCATGGCGGAGTTAAACTGCTCAATGCTGTTATCCATCTATTCATTAGTGTACTAGCTTCACTGAAGAACACACGGTTATCATGAGCTCTGGCGTTTCCCCTACGTTCACTTTGGAAGCATCATCTTATTAAGCAAAAGATGGGGAGACCATGTAGAAGTGGCCTGTATAATCATCTCTTTATAGCGTGCATCCAGCAGGCAGTGGTAAACAGTGAACAATGTTAATACAAGTTACAGACGTGTGAGTAATACTGGTGGCATTTAATGCTCTTCTCACTTGTTTACGTGACTCAGAGTCAGACACACTACATTTTTTCAGCATGGAATAAACAAACTCATCAAAATCTTCCTTGCAGCGAAAACCCAAAACGTTCTAAATGACACTCTTCCCACCCAAAGCATGAATTAAAAGCAACGAAAAGCTAGCAAACTTTCTTCTGAACCGAACAGAAAAAGCCCAGAGCAAATCTTCTCCAAGACAGAAACATGAAACCCACCAAGGGTAGAGGTTAGAGCTGAGCAGCCTGTGGAAATGTACTCCTGATTCTTTAAACAGCCTGTGTACAGTATTTCTCAAACCTTGCTTCTTTAGGCCTTGGCTACACTTGCAGCTGTACAGCGCTGTGAGTTAAACCCGTCTTCGTACAGCTGAGTAGGGAAAGCACTGCAGCCTGTCCACACTGGCAGCTGCCAGCGCACTAACGTGGCTACATTTGAGGCATTTGCAGCTGTATTGGGAGCGGTGCATTATGGACGTTCAAGTGGCTGCAACGTGCTTTTCAAATGGGGGGGGGTGAGGGGGAGTGTGACAGGAAGCGTGTGGGGAGAGAGAGTGGATTTTTGGGGTATCCACAGAGTGTCAGCTCATTATCTCCTAAGTTTACACACCTCCACATCCCCCGCCTCTCTCTCAATCACTGAAAGCAAGCAGCAGGGGCTTTGTTTGTTTTTAAAGAGCAGATAAAAGAGAACTCGGGGAAACGGAGCCCGCCCCCTCCCCTCCCCCCCCCCCCGGCCGTTCTACTCCCCACCCCCCCGCCGTTCTTTCTGACACCCCCCCCCCCCCCCGCCTCTCTCCAAGCCGACTTTGCTGCAGCATTCCTAACGGAGCCCCCGCCCCCCCCTTTTGAAAGTGCCGTTTCAAAACAAAGGGAGCTTCCGGAGGTAAGTTACTACGAATTCCCTGGCTACATTGAAGCACCAGCGTTCCACCCACTACGCAACAAATGTTATTCCTCTCAGGGAGGTGGAGTACAAGCAGCGCTGTATCTGAGGAGATACAGCGTTGCACGTGCCTTGCAAGTGTAGCCAGTTAGTGAGTTACAGCGCTGCAGGCAGTTTTATTGCACTGTAACTCGTAAGTGTAGCCAAGGCCTAACTCACGACACATCCACACTGGCAAGGCACTTAGAGCACCTGGACTCTGCAGCTGGAGCTCTCCTGGTAATCCACCTCCACGAGAAGCATAATGCTTGCTGCGTCTCGGCTGAAACGCCCCAGCATCAGTCCCATAATCCCCTTAAGTGGCCACTCTTGTCATTGTTTTGGAATGGGCTGTAGGAATGCGGATATGCCCTTTCAAAGCTCCATTTCTGACAGCCAGCATGCTTATCTTCTCCCGGACAAAGCAAGCCATTAGTGTGGAATGTTGCTTGCTGTGAGTGTGTGAGAGAGGCGGGGGGGGGGGGGGGGGAGGGGGAGAGGGGTCTGAACTTAGGCCTTGGCTACACTTGCAGATGTACAGCGCTGTTAGTTAAACCCGTGTTCGTACAGCTGAGTAGGGAAAGCGCTACAGCCTGTCCACACTGGCAGCCGCCAGCGCAGTAACGAGCACTTACGTGGCTACATTTGCGGCACTTGCAGCGGTTTTGGTAGAGGTGCATTATGGGCACGTATCCCACAGAACACCTCTTCCAATTCTGGCGCCATGGGTTGTGGGAAGGAGGCGTGGGGGTATGGTGCATTCTGGGTCCTGTCCCAACGCCCCGTGATGCATCGCTTCGCATCCCACCAATCCCTGTGTTTCCAGCCACAATTTGCGCCATCTTTCAACGGTTTCTTTGTAGCGCGATCTGTGCTCCGTTTCGGTCAGTGGGAAAATGGATCCCGACCTGGTGAGCAAAATACTGACGAGTCTCGCCAGCACATCACGTTTGGAAGTCGAGCTCTTCCTTAAGATCCACAGTGACAGCGAGGAGTCCGACGATGACGATGAAATTGTCACGCGAAACGCGTACGACACGAACTTGCTTGTGGCATTAACGGACATGCTATGCACCATGGAACGCCGCTTTTGGGCTCGGGAAACCAGCACAGAGTGGTGGGATCACATTGTCATGCAAGTCTGGGATGACGAGCAGTGGGTGCAGAACTTTCGGATGAGAAAAGCTACTTTCATGGGACTGTGTGAGGAGCTCGCCCCCGCACTGCAGTGCAAGGACACGAGATTGAGAGCTGCCCTGATGGTGGAGAAGCAGGTGGCTATTGCAATCTGGAAGCTCGCAACTCCGGACTGCTATCAATCAGTAGCGAACCAGTTTGGAGTCGGAAAGTTGACCATTGGAGTCGTGCTGATGCAAGTTTGCAAGGCCATTAATCGCATCCTGCTCAGAAGAACCGTGACTCCGGGTAACGTGCAGGACATTGTGGCTGACACCCCACCTAGCATCCGAGTACATTAATCGGAAGGGGTATTTCTCCATGGTTCTCCAGGCGCTTGTGGATCACCGTTGGCGTTTCATTGACATCAACGCAGGCTGGCCCGGAAAGGTGCATGATGCACGCATCTTTCGGAACACTGCCCTGTTCCGGAAGATGCAGTCCGTGACTTTTTTCCCAGACCGGAAGATCACGGTAGGGGTAATTGAAATGCCCACTGTGATCCTTGGAGACCCCACGTACCCTTTAATGCCGTGGCTCATGAAACCCTACACAGGGAGCCTTGACACCAGCAAGGAACGGTTCAACTACAGGCTGAGCCGGTGCAGAATGACTGTGGAGTGTGCTTTTGGCCGTTTGAAGGACCGCTGGCGATCTCTAAATGGGAAGCTGGACTTGGCCGAACACAGCATCCCCGCGGTTATATCCGTGTGCTGTACCCTCCATAATATTTCAGAAGGGAAGGGTGAAATGTTCACTCAGGCGTGGACCTCAGAGGTTCGACACGTGGAGGCTGAATTTGCACAGCCAGAGAGCAGGGCTATTACAGGGGCCCAGCGTGGGGCTGCAAGGATCAGGGATGCCTTGAGGGAGAAATTTGAGGCTGAAAACCACCAGTAATGTCTGCTGCCCTGCACGACCCTGAAGTGAAGTGGTTCCAATGTTATCAGTTATCTGTCTTTGCTAAGCTGATTTGTGTTTGCTCAGCTCACTTGCGTTGCCTGTTTCTTTCCTGGGCTAAGGTATCTTTTTTCCTTATGCAATAATAAAGACTGTTTGCACATCCAAAGAATCCGTTTATTACAGAGAAAATACATGTATTAAAAAAAAACACCACTGCTTGTGAGACAGAAAGGGCAAGGGGGTGGTGGGTGGTGTGGGGAAGGATTCAATCACAGGGTATGGTATGTCCTGCTTTCATACTCGGGCTTCCTGTCTGGAGTGCTGTGCAGTGAGTGCTGCACTTCAGAATGTCTATAATTCGGGATGGGAGTTGAGTGCAGTGGGTAAGGGTCATAGTTTCCAGGGCTGGCTGGTGAAGCTACAGGTGTTGGGGGCATCTGGTGTGGGCGATAAGAACCTGGATGTTGGGTGAAGTGGGCAGGTGGTGACATGGGGCACAAGTGTTTTGGGACACTGGCTGCAGGGGGGGGCGGGGGCAGTACTGCTCCGCCTGCATGGCGACGAGCGCCTGGATAGAGTCCGCTTGGCGCGCCAAGATGCTAATCAGCTCCTTTGTGCTTTCCTGCCGGAGCTGCATGCTTTACTGCCGCTGCGCTGCGTTTTCCTGGCGGAGCCTGCTTTCACTCTCCCTCCACTCCTGAGCCTTTTCATTCTCTTTAAGAGACGGTTTCATAACTTCCTGCAGCATGTCTTCTTTCGTTCTTCTGGGCCTCTTCCTGAGCCTTTGGAGTCTCTCAGCCGGTGATAAGAAGGATGGCGGAGATCTCAAGGTTGCATCTTGAAGGCAAAATGCAACATTTAACAGAGGCATCATTGTTTTATGCCAGACAGAGCAATGATTCCCCCACACTTAAGGAGGGCACACACAGTCTCCAAAACAGCACAATTTTCCCGTCCCAAACAGAGCGCACAGAACCCACGGGAGCCCCAAAATGGTGAGTAAGCACAGAGTAAAGGGGGACTGATTGTTTCACGGATGTACTGTCCGACGGGTTTCTGTGCCTTGAGGAGAGCCAACAGCTGCAGGGGGAACCTACACTGAACACTATCCCCACATTTTCCACAGGAGTTCGTCCTGGAAGATATCTCGCTGCTGAGGGTGTCCGGGGAAGCAAGGGAGGGTCTTCTACTGCAATGCGGCTTCCGCCCTGGCCCATATGCAGCTTGCCTGTGTGCAGCAATGGTCCTCCCGCCCCTCGCGGCACAGTGGCGCGGACACGTTACCCTGAATGGGACAAGGACCACGGCGGCTCTCCCAATGAACCTGCGCAAGCGCATTGCCCACGTTCTGGCTGAGACCTTCGAAGAGATTACAGTGGCCGATTTCTCCGATGTGAACGACCACATCAATGCGCTCTTCCGCATCTAGGCATGCATGCAGCCCAAACTCTCCTCACCCAAAGACCCCACACCGAAAAAACTCCTTCCCGAAAATAAAAGCTGCTTACCACGAACCTGTTCTTCTCTTTCTCTCCCAGCGCATACCAGCCGCTGCGACTGGCTCCCTTCCTCCTTGCTCGAGAAGAGCTCCTGGCTGCATGCACCCAGGGAGTCAGGGGTGTCTTC
The DNA here is from genome assembly GCA_037349315.1 of Chelydra serpentina. Taxonomy (NCBI): domain Eukaryota; kingdom Metazoa; phylum Chordata; order Testudines; family Chelydridae; genus Chelydra; species Chelydra serpentina. The sequence goes on from JBAIAC010000032.1 coordinate 6,705,883, forward strand.
CCCCAGCCACAGCACCCTCGCTTCTGTTTTCTTCAACCCCCTCCTCCTCCTCCTCCCCCTCCTCCTCCTTTTCCTCCTCCTCTCCCTCCTCTTCCTCATCCCGCTCTTCCGTGTCCACAGTGGTGCTCGGAACAGTAGTGGGGTCACCCCCAAGTATTGCATCCAGCTCTTGGTAGAATCGGCAGGTTTTGGGGGGAGCACCCGAGTGGCTGTTTGCCTCGCGGGTTTGGGGTATGCACTCCGCAGCTCCTTTACTTTTATCCTGCACTGCATTGCGTCCCGGTCATGGCCCCTTGATATCTGGCCGAAAGTATCGAAATTCCTCCGGCTGGATCGCAGCTGGGACTGGACAGCTTCCTCCCCCCAAACAGCGATGAGGTCCAGCAACTCGCCATTGCTCCATACTGGGGTTCGTCTGGCACGTGGAGGCATGGTTACCTGGAAAGATGCGCTGAGAGCACTCCACGCCTGGCTGAGCAAACAGGAAGGGGATATTTAAAATTCCAAGGGAATTTAAAGGGTCGGAGTGGCGGTTGGTCACCTGAGGCCAGGGCAGTAGAGTGCTAATTGATGACCAGAGTGGCTAGAACAGGCATTGTGGGATACTTCCGAATACTTCTGGAGGCCAATAACAGCCCATTGGGTGGCCACACTGTAGCTGCAGCGCACCAACAGCAGCGCAACAAACGTTATTCCTCTCGGGGAGGTGGAGTACATGCAGCGCTGTACCTGAGGAGATGCAGCGCTGCACGTGCCTTGCGAGTGTAGACAGTTACTGAGTTACAGCGCTGCAGGCAGTTTTATTGCGCTGTAACTCATGAGTGTAGCCAAGGCCCTACAAGACAGCATGCTGACACATTCTCAGCACCCCAAAAACCCACTCTCTCCCCCTCCACACACAACACACTCCACCCCACCCCCTGCATTTGAAAAGCATATTGCAGCCACTTGAACACTGGGATAGCTATCACAATGCACTGCTTTTTGTGCCGTTGCAAGAGCTGCTAATGTGGCCATGCTAGTGCGCTTGCAGCTGTCAGTGTGGACGGGTCTACGTGCCTTGCTAGTGTGAACGGGTCATGAGTTAGAGCGCACGGGGCTGCTTTAATGCACTCTCTAACTCGCAAGTGTAGCCATGCCCTAAATTAGTTCATTCAATAGTTTCCCCCCTGGAAGCCTTTGAAGTATCTATCAATTTGAATTTTAAAAAGAAAAAGAAACAAGAGGAAGGAGGGAGGTCCTGAAATGAACTGAGGCATGCACAGAAGGTTGTCTGGTATGACTTAAACAGTTAAATCAAAAACAGCACATATGGTCTGTATATATTTTTTTAAAAAATTACGAGCAGTCCCTAGAGATTGCTAAATTTAGTCTTTCTAAACACTTTACGGTGTCATTAAAGTTCCCTTCAAAAAAATTTACGTTTTTTTCAGGGAGGGAAGGAGAGGGGTTTATTAAACAAAAGAAAAATAAGCTTAAGTCCCAACTGGAAATATACAAAACAGCTCTATGACAACAGTAAAAAAGTGTCTTCCCAACTTAACAGAAGTCCATGCAACCTGGGATAAAACCAAATTGCTTTGTACACTGCACAATGCCTTGTACACTTCATCTCACAAACACTGCTCACTAGCATGGATAGCCTCATAAGTAAATGCCCATGCTAGTAAACGCTGCACCCACAATTACTGACTATGAGGAAAATCCTTTGTGATTATGTTAACACCTTCAGTTTGGCCATCACCATTGCCAGGATACAGACACAGACAATGGTGTTTCAAATTAAAATAAACACTAACACCAAGAAAGTCAGTCAACATGTACACAGCAGAAAATCAAATTTCAAAAATATCCACATAAATCAGTATGTCTATATCCCAGTCAGACATCCCTTTATTTATAAACATGGCATAAAACTAGAACTGGTCAGAAAACAGGTTCTATCTACTCACCCAGAAAAATTCTAAATTTTTCAGGAAAAAATCCAAAACCTAAATATTTCAGCCAAAACCAAAAATAGTTTGATTTGGAAACGCCACTGTGCTGCCTCATGTGAGCTGTCATTCAGCTGCCTTGTGCTCCCATTCTCCTCTATTGGCCAGGTTCCCTGGTTACACTGCATCTTCTATGATGCACCATAGTCTTCCTAGGGAATGGGAAGTGCACCATGGGAGATGTAGTCCAGCCAGGAAGCCCAGCCCATAGAAGAGAGAAGGGACACAAGGCACCATGTCACATATCTGAATCAAAATATTCCAGAAACTTTTCTGGTTGTCAAGTGTTCTGTTTTTCAATGAAAATTTGAATTTTTATGGAAAGCAGATGCTTTCACTTGGTCAAAGCTGCAATTTTTCTTTAAAATTGGACCAAAAACAATGTTGACAGAAAATTTTAACTGTCCTACATAAAACCCAGCCAAATCATTTTCACTAAATAAAAATACATTCTTTATAATGATCAATTTAACACTTTGACATTGATTAAGACAGTATCTACAGATATTTATCACTTGGGAATTTAGTTACATTCTTTTCCTGTGCGCAGCCCAGTTAGGGCCTATTCCAAAGCCCAGTTAAATTAAATGGAGTCATCCCGCTGATTTCATTGAATTTTGGATCAGGCTCTTACTGCACAGGTTAAGAGAACTGCCTTTGTAGCAACATACCAACTGCATTCTTTAGGCCAAATTCATCTCTGTTGGCATTTCAGTGAGCTCAGCAGAATTACACTAGACAGGAATGCAAACCTTTGAATTATTTAAATGAGTGTATTTATTTAAATGAGCGTAATTAGAGTGTAATTAGTATGTTTCCCATTTCTATTACAGTTATGATTAATTACAATCTAAGCTCATGCAATTACATGTTTTTGTGAACTGCCCATTGCCATGGCATCTGGGCCCCCAAACGACTTAAACCAACATCACACATGCAAAGCTGGAGCAGGAGTACAGCATGTAGCAGGGAGGGGGCACGTATTACACAGTCCTTGCAGCTAATTTCTACTAGCTCAGATCAGCCACTTAGAAAAAAGGGAAGTGGTGCACTGAAGCTTTCTTTAGCCTTCAACAAATACTGTACGTCTTACATGTTTTAATGTCCTCTACGCTGCTTCCCAGTGAATGTGTACGTGCACAAACATCGGCAGCAGAGGGACTGAATGCCTGAAGACTAAATGAACAAACATCAAGACCGTGGGCACCATCAGAACTCTTATTTTACATTTTAGAACCAATTACCACTGTAATTCTGAAAACAAGAAAACAAATTTTAATGAAAAAGAGTCATCAGTAAGTGTTCGTTTCTCCCTAACTTTTATGCTGATAGCTAGCGTATGCAGTCAGTTAACGTTTATATTTTGTGCCCCTGCTCTCCCTTTGAAACTTGGAATCTTCCATGTAGTTATGCAGTATACTGTCAGGTTCAAGATATGACAGCACCTCTAGCCCCTGTCAATTCACCCTGCCCATCTCTTTTCTTTCTCTCCGCTCCCCCGGCCCCCTTAAAAAATTTGAAAAGTGTTTAAATAATTGAAAGGTTTGCACACAAACCAATATAAGACAACAAAATTCAGAGCTAAGACTAACTGTATCCTCAATTGAACTGGCTCCACAAAACACATATGTATGATCAGTGTGTGAGGTTGTGTACCACACGTGTTATAATACTTAGTTTATGATAATTTCCACCTGAACGGTGCATTCCTTGCAAAAAAACGTGAGTCATATGTTCAGCAAATATTTTTTTGGCTCCACTGATTTTATATTGTCATGGGTTGGGCTACACCTCATTGAAACTGCTCTCAAAAACAAAGTCCTTCATTTAAGACAGTTATAAGAAGCCATTACGCTCCTTTATGGAATCAGATAGCAGAAACAAAAGGGACCTCCGACTAAAACACTGGCATATATCACCACCCAAAACAAAGGCACTTGTGAGACTGCTCGGGAATTTCAACTATATGGGCAGAGGGGTTTCACTGAGTATTGTTTTAGCAGAAGGGTGTGCTCTGTGCTGAGAAAAGCAGGAGAAAGACCAAAGGAGAAGGTAGACAGCAAGGAAACACCAGACATGGAAGCACTGGGAAAAAAACTAAAATCCTGAAAGAGTCTAGCAACTGTGGGCAAAGTCAAAAAGAAACGGTCTCCTGTTTAAATTCTCCTGTGTCCTAGCAGCTAGGACTTTGTACATAAACAAGCAGAACTGGCCATCATCAACTGACTATCAATTGACTAACATCAATTTCACTTCCTAATGGAACCACCAGGCAGGACCCTGAATTTTAGTGAACCACTCAAGGGGTAACAATGTGTAATCATCTACATATCGTGCTTAAGTCTAACCAGGGTGAGATGGCACAATGGCAAAAATGCCACTGATGTTACCATTGGTGCAACTGCACCAGATGGTAAATAACAGGGCTGTACTTTGCCTCTATATTTGATGTTCAACAATCTTTATTTTTCACTGATTTTAGTGGCAGTGAAGTAGCTCTAAATTTGAACAGAATTTGCTGCAATTAATCGTTCTCAGAAATATTTAATTAAAAAGAAATCAGTTCAGTACATTGACCATCCTTGCCTAATGGGAAGTTTAACTAAAAAAGCACTCAGATATTTCAATTACACTCCTGTATGTAGAATTATGTTATGACGGTATTTCCAGACAGAGTTTAGATGACGCAAGCCTGACCCATTACAACCTAAAATGAAAATATAAAATTAAATTTTTCCTCTAAATTAGCTTCAAAACCAGCCTGTTAGTGCAATAACATTTGAAATAGAATATACAAAAAAGTCAGTCAAGTGGTTTACCTACCTTTTCTGTGATATAGAAATTGGAACTATCAGCATGTTGCAGGGCATAATATTCATGGTTCACAAGAGACCACCTTAAAAACATGAAAATATATTAATAAGAACGTGAAAGAGAAAAAAAGAAGCCTCATTATTGGTGTTTAACATTATCAACAATCAAGTGTCCGTCTGTCTCACGTACTGTTCCATCTATAGATTTTAAAATGAACACTCAACAATGAGAAAAATTAACCATACATCCAAGGAGGAGAGAGAAAAGTACAAAAACACCACAACTCATTTAATGGAATATTGTTCCCTTTCTCCTCTCCTCCTTTTGCCACCCCGATTTGAAATGGAGAGCTCTCAGCTTGACCACTGAGTGATAGACACAATTTCTTCAAATGCCAAGGTTTAAAACACAAAAATAAATGGCCTGATCACCTTTCATTACATTAATATCAATATTCAATATAAAGCATTTTATGAAAACAAAATTGCTTTATTACAGATAAATCCTAAATAGTCCAAACCCAAACAAACAAAAATTCCATCCTATCAAACACTGCTAAGTGTAGTTTCCACTATAACGAGCAGGATGCACTGAACTCATTACAACAGATGTGTGCCTATAACATCAGACCATTATGCTGGAAAACTCTGGGCAGGGAGCTTGTCTTGGTGACTACTATAGCACCAGGCACACAGATGGTCCTTAACAAATAAAAAAAAAAAGCAATACAAAAATGTCCATGCCTTTTACTATATTTTAGCTGTAGTTTAATGAACTGTAAACTAGTTTCTATCCTTCTGTATCACTAGTTAAAAATTCATTACAAGAGCATTTTTTTGCAAACATTAAACATGCTGTTTAAATACTACAATATGACAGAGTTTCTTCTGATTGTTAAGCAATTATTATACCAGGTTATGTTTAACATTTCATTTCCATGCTGCTTGTTCCACAGATTAGGTGTTTGCACAACAGCCACCAGGCTTATAAATACAATTCACAGTTTATGTTTCTTGACTTCTGAACTGAGAGAGATGCTCAGTAAAGTGGTTGCACTCTACAGTTAAAATTCATCTTTAAAACCGCACATAAGGGGTGTGCAGGTTTTGTGATGGCTTTCTGCACAGAAATGAGTTTTACCCCTTAATAAAAATAGCGGACGAAGTTAAAGCACTTTTAAATCTTCCCAGTACACAGTTTTCAAGCTGAATTTAGCCAGCCAGTGGATTTTGCAAATTCTAAGTCTGAAGATAAAATCTTTTTGAAAATCAACTTCAGAATTTAGGAAAGTCATCACTAGGGATATTTTATTTATCTTGCAGAAAATCTGTATGTCTGTTATTTATTTTATGCAGTGTTGTAGCTGTGTCGATCCCAGGATATTAGAGACACAAAGTGGGTGATCTTTTATTGGACCAACTTCTATTGGTGAGAGAGACAAGCTTTTGAGTTTACACAGAACTCTTCTTCAGGTCTGGAAAACAAGGTTCCCCAAGCTTGGTCTCTCACCAACAGAAATTGGTTCACTAAAAGACATTACCTCACCCACCATTTCTCTCTGTTATTTATTTTAAAAATCAAAGGAAGTATAGTATGAGAACTTACCCATCGCAAACTTCTTTTATTATTGCAGACAATGGTTTTTTCTGATTAAAAAAGAAGGAAAATTCACTGTTAGAACATCACATCAATTAAATAAACATTTTAATTATTTCACTGGTTCAGTTCAATAATGCAAGCAAGTAATACTCAGTTTTGCTTACTTTTTAATATTTAGCTTGATAACATTAAGAAATTTGTGGGTGTTCCGGGCAGAAAATTCACAAAAACATTACTGCTACATACTAACATGATGATCTTTTTGTCATAATTGTCTAGCATTAGCTGTCAAGATACATTTTTGCCACCTTTACTCCTACACAATCAACCAGGGTTGTGCGAGGCTGGGGAAAATGAAGAGGTCTTCTATGGACACTGCATCTCATGGCCCAGCAAAAGCAGAAAGTTCAAAATTTCAGCATGAGCATTTTTCAGGAATGACGCACAAAGCAAGCAGTAAACAGTTTGATGTTTTTTAAGCTGCATTTGTTGCTTCCAGATATCAGCCATGTGTGATGACAAAACTACATTTTGATTAGGAAATTCAGAGAACAGAACATAATGTATTCTTCAATGCTCCCTCCTAAATACATATTGCTTTCCTCCAATAAACATCCGCTGAAAAGCAGTAAGTTTCCAGTTGTGTGAACTCTGCATTGTCGTAAATATGCAACACAATCATTTTGTGTGTTGCCACATGGCTGACTACAGTGGGTTTTGTTCCTTCAAATCCCAAAATAGAAGGAACACTGTTTAGTATGGAGATGTCACAACACCCTGAACGCTGTTATAAACATAGCACATGTGTCTCCCTAGAGGAAACAGCATTGTCTGGAAGAAAATAAGTCTTTGTCACTTGGAGAAAGGGGACACACACACCACACTTCTAGAACACTACCATTTAGGGTGACCAGATAGCAAGTGTGAAAAATCGGGACAGCAGGTATGGGGTAATAGGCACCTATATAAGACAAAACCCCAAATATCAGGACTGTCCCTATAAAATCAGGACATCTGGTCACCCTACTACCATTCCTCAGCTCCTCATTTCTGGCTGGCTGCACAGAGTACAGCATCAGCTACTGCTTCTGGAAAAAAAGACTGTGGGTAAAATTTTCAAAAGCACCCAAGAGACTTAGCAGTGTAAGTCCCACTTGCTTTCAGTGACTTAAGGTATGTCTGCAATACCAATTATTTTCCGACACAACTTACACCAGCATAAAGCCACTGCAGTTAGTATATTGCTTGTGCGCGTGCATACTTCACTCCCTGCGCCAGCAATGCACATACTCACCAGGAGCGCGTGTGTTGATGGACAGTGCAGTGCAACTTGCCATCATCCAATGTACTATCTTTTGAGAAGTTTCATGGTGGGGAGAGATGAGTTGTGCAGGGGTGACTGGGACTGGAGGGCCCAGTTACCATCATGCAACTTTCTCCACCCCATAATGCCATCTTTATCCCATAATTTTCATACTTAATTTGAAAATCTCTCAAACCCACGTGGGACTTGTCACTTTCCACCATCTCTAATAGAATCGTGGAGCCTGCACTCTTGTTCTGAATGTTGCAAGCACAGGACGCACAATTCTCCAGTACTTGCAGAGCCACAAGAAGAGCCGCGAGGTACATGACCATTTCCTGAAGGGCAGATTGCTGGAGGACAATTCAAGGACGTTGGCGACATTCACGGAGCAGCTGCAAATGATGGAGTGCTGCTTCTAGGCCCAAGAAACGATCACTGGCTGGTGGGATTGCATCGTAATGCCAATTTGGGATGACGAGCATGGCTGCAGAACATTTGGATGTGCAAGGCAACATTCCTGGATCTGAGTGAGAATGAGAGCTGCACTGATAGTGGAGAAGTGAGTGGTGATTACACCGTGGAAACTTCCAAAGCCGGAAGTCAGTGGGAAATCATTTTGGAATTGGAAAATCCATTGTGGAGGCCATTGTCATGCAAGTATAGAGGACCATTAATCCTGCTACAAAGGACTGTGACTCTCAGCAACATGCAGGACACAGTGGACGGATCTGCAGCTATGGGACTCCTGAACTGCAGTGGAGGAATAGATGTCATGCATATCCCTATTTTGGCACCAGACCACCTTGCCACAGAGCACATCAACAGAAAGGGCTATTTTTCTATGGTTATGCAAGCATTGGTGGATCACTGGGTAGGCTTCACTAACATCAACTTTGGCTGGTCAGGGAAGGTGCATGATGCTCTCACCTTTAAGAATACAGGACTGTTCAGAAAGCTGCAAGCAGGGACTTTCTTTCCAAACTAGTGGGTTACCACTGGCAATGTTAAAATGCCAACAGTGATCGCAGGGGACCCAGCCAACCCCTTATTCCCCTGGTTCTTGAAGCTGTGCACCAGTCACCTCGATAGCACCAAGGAAAGATTCATCTACTGGCTCAGAAGGTGCAGAATGACAGTTGAATGTGCTGTTGGTAGACTGAAGGGATGCTGGCATTGTTTACTGACAAGATTGGATCTCAGTTAGAAAAATATCCCAGTGGTTATAGCTGCCTTCTGCGTCCTGCATAGTATCTGTGAAGCAAAAGGGGAAACGTTGCTGTTGGGGTGGAGGGGGGAGGGGGAGCGGCTCTCTGCTGAGTTTTAGCAGCCAGACACACAGGCTATCAGAGAAGCTCAACATGGAGCGGTACAGCTCAGAGAGGCTTTGAAAGAGCACTTTAACAGCGAGCCACAGTAATGCAATGTGGAGTATTGTACTCTACCTGCAGGGTGGGGGCCTGTTAGGAATTGCGTGGTGCTTGGTGTACATCTATGAATAGAACACTGACAACGCATCTATTAATTCTGTGGTGCTTGCTGTCCATTTATGATTATTACACTGTTTGTGTCACAGAGCTGCTGAATTGTGTCACACTGTACAGTAACAAGTCAGTGGGTGCTTTCACTACTGCCAGTCATTCAGCAGCATATGTTGTGAATCAATAAAGATGAATTCTTTTCCAAGCAATAGTTTTATTGAGTAACGAAAACATTTACAAAAATTCTGTGTAAGTGTAACGCCGACAGACTCCGGTCGTCAGTGGCTGGATCGAACCTGGGACCTCTGGAGCTCAGTGCATGAGCCTCTACCACATGAACTAAAAGCCAACTGGCTATTAGCTAAGGTTGTAGAGCAGACTCATTTTATATCTCTGTCTACGTGGACTTGGTACCACTACATGGGACAGAACACCACACCCAGAAGGTGTGTGGGTTACACAAGTTAAAAAGCAAATACATTAAAATCGTAATAAATGTATAGAACAGAGCTTAAAGGAGGGGAAGGAACATTTATGTCCATTTTTAACTACACATACATCATATGTGGCTCCCACAGGTCAATGTATGTGAAGATGTGGTTGTCTTTAATGTTCGCCAGCGTGCAGTGGTAGAGGTAGGGATGCAGCCCCGGATGCTATGTACAAAGTTGGGGGTGGGGGTGGGGTAAGGAGACGCTGTACTGTAGTTCTCCATGAACTGCAAAAGGAGGCAAACCTGTGACTGTTGAGCCTCTAGGTTCACAAGAGTCTGCAGCATCTGCATTTGCTGCTGGAGAAGCCCCATTATGTCTTGGTGCATCTTCCTCTCCCCTTCCTGCTGGGACTCCTGGGCCTCTCTATACAGTCTGCTATATTCACTCTGCTGGCCTTCTGTTCATGGTCTGATGAAGCACTGGCTTGCAGGATCTCGTTGAACATGTCATCTCAAGCCCTCTTTTTTCTCCTCCTTATCTGGGTCAGGCGTTCTACGGGTGTGGAGGGGGACCCCTCAAGGCCACAATGGCAACACCTACAGATAAAGCACACAGAGCTAACACTGTCAGCATAATCCCAAGAGAAAGGGAAAGTTAAGATTCAGAACTCCCTTCCCTTGCTCCCCTAAAGTTTTAAACAAGAAATGCTTATTGACACTTCTGCTTCGGACTGCTTCTGCGTAGCACCACTCACAGCACCAGCCATGCTGAGTATGGTCTGCCAGGGATGGGGGAAATGAAGAGGGAGTTGGTCAACTGCATGAAACTATAAGCATAGGGCAATGGCACTGAATACTGGCACCATTTTCCACAAGCCATGGTGATTTTAGTTGCTATCTCACTCTTGAGGGTAACAAAGGTGCAGAGAGCACAGCTGCTGCTGGTGTCCCGAAGCCAACCGGGACCCATATGCCATTAGCCTATTTATTGCAATGTTGCTAGCTGAAGTTATCGCTGATTGGCATGGGAAAGTGTCATGCTGCAGAGGAAGAAATAAGGCTGCCGTTCCTAGAATCCTTCAGGAGAGGATTGCAGAGCACCTCCATCAAAGTCGCATCAATATCTCTCAGGAGGGCTCAAGGGACATCCCTGTGTGGTGTATGTAAACAATCTTCTCCACATGGCCCTCTCACCTAACTCTAGAGGGAATGAACAGCAAGTAACTCTACCTCTCTTTGTTGTACCACTACCTCTTCTAGTACAAGTAAATGAAAGAAAAGTCGCTAGATGTGTCCTGTTAAGTTTGAGGTGCAATCAAACATCACTGCAATGGGAAATACATGTACACACTTACCCAAGGTTCCTTCCCCTGTATCAGGCTCACCCATGCTTGACTGACTGGACTGTGGTGGAGTCTCAAACAGCGGCATAGCTGGATCTCCTGGTCACATGTCCTCTCTCTACTCCTCTTCCTCCTCACTGTTTACGCCAGAGTCCTGTGACTTGGGCTCCTCAGAAGTTTCCATGGTGGTCTGCGGCGGCGTGGTGATAGGTTCTCCGCCAAGTATGGCATGCAGCTCTTTGTACAAGCAGCAGGTCTGTGGCTCGGCACTGGATCGACTGTTCGCCTCCCTGGCCTTCTGATATACTTGCCGCAGTTCCTTCACTTTCATGCGGCACTGCTGCTGGTCCTTCTTCTGCATCCCCTGTTGTACCCTTCTCCTGCATCCCCTGTGCAATCTGCTCGCAGATGTCCACATTTCTATGGGTGGTCCATAGCTGTGCTTGTACAGCCTCTTCTCCTCACAGGCCCAGGAGATCCAATATCTCCTGTCTATTCCAGGCTGGAGCGTGTCTGAAGTTGACGTGGTCAGCTGGGCAGTTGCACACAACAATGGAGACCTGCTAGGTGTGCTCACCAAGCTAGATAATCAGGAAAAGTCATTTCAAAAATTCGTATGGTTTTAAATGGCGGGGCAGGAAGGAAAGCTTCCAGGCTCCATGACCCCTGAGCAGTGGAGTTCACAAGTGTGACCAGAGAGGTCACTGTTGGGCATTGGGGGACAGTTTATCTAGGACTGTTAGGGTTAACATAGGTACCGCAGTGTCTACATCCACACTATGTTGACCTCAATACATTGACCATGGCTCAACACCGCTTGAGGAGCCGGTGTTAGTACCTCAGCGTAATGCAGAGTTTATATCAGTGGGAGACAAATTTAAGTGTAGACACATGCACAACTAGGTTGACACAAGGTGGTTTACGTCGACCTAACTTTGTAGTGTAGACCAGACCCTAGGCTTCTATACGTCTGACAGCTTGTCTACACACAAAAGTTGTATCACTATAGTTGAAGCAGTACAGTCCCCTAGTGTGGTTATATATTGGTATAACAATGTCAACCTTAACATTTAGATCGATATAGCTAGGTCAGTCAGGGGTGTGAAAAATCCACACCCTTGAGCACCGCAGCTATACTGATGGAGCTAGGTCAATGGAAAAAGGCTTTCATCTGCCTTGCTACTGTCACTCAGGGAGGTGGTATTCCAACACCAACAGAAAAAACCCTTTTGTTGGCATAGGCTGTGTCTATAACACAGGGTTATGCCTACATAGCTATGCTGGAATAGTCTCCATAGTCATGCCCATAGTTTTACCTGAGTAGGAAAGGGAATAAGCTACACCAGCCTAAGGTGCCTTTATATCAGTACAGCTGCATTCACACTAGGAGTTGCAGTCCAATAGCTATTTCAGTTTTGTTTTTTTAAAAGCCCCATAAATGAAATAGTTATACCAATACAAATAACATCTGTAGACCAGGCCAAAGTCACTTTTGAAAATGTGGCTTTTGTCTTTAAAAAGTTTTAACCTACCAGGTTTCACCTGCCCTTCCCACCATCTCAAACAGTCAACTAAGGGCACAGGACTTTACATATGCGATACACTCTCTTATTCCTCCATGAATTTATCTAGTTCTGTTTTGAACCCTGTTATAGTCTTGGCCTTCACAACAGCCTCTGGCAAAGAGTTCCACAGTTTGACTGTGTGTTGTCTGAAGAAATACTGCCTTTTGTCTGTTTTAAACCTGCTGCATATTAATTTCATTTGGTGACCCCTAATTCTTGTGTTATGAGAAGGAGTAAATAGCACTTCCTTATTTACTTTCTCCACATCAGTCATGATTTGATAGACCTCAATCATATCCCCCCCTAGTCGTCTCTTTTCCAAGCTGAAAAGTCCCAGTTTTATTAATCTATAATTTCTATAATAATATCTATAATATAATCTATAATATCTATTCATTTATCTATATTGTGCCATGGTCACTTGGTTGTATGAAATAATTTGATATTTGAAACTCAAAACTTAAGAAAATAAAGGGGCAACAAGAACTTTAAGTAACAGTTAAAAAGGAAGGCACAAAAACCTAAAATTAAAAAAAAGAAAGTGATACAAACCGTCCTTCAGGCTTCTGCCAGAGGGTGGGAAGGAGCATTACTATAGCACTGAAATCACTCAATAGAACTTAGTTAACCATAATGAATCAATAAATGGGACCCTTCTGGAACACAAATTTTATTTTATGCTTTAGCCACTATCTAGCATCTACAGTAATTTGATATTAGTAAAAGGGGCTTTACAAATTAACAACTTTACAATAACAAATATTGAGATCCTAATTATCCTTACATCCTTCCCCTGAGGTGCCTTCCCTATGAATAACTCTGTGGACAAAATTCCTTTCCTCATTTCATACTATAGACGGTGACCAGTGCAAATGTTAACAGCTGTAAGCAATAGGTTGTTTAAAAACATGTGACGGCTGCCACAACTCCCTCTGTGAAATCGCTTCAGTAGAGTTACATAATTCATGGCTGCAGAGAAGACTTTGGCAGACAACACATCAAAAGTGTCATGCAAATACTACAATGCACACTGCACAGAAGACATTCCTCTACCAACAAAAGAGTTATTTTCTTTGAAATGACAGATGGGATAGCGACTAACTTCACTGTTCTCTCCCAAGAATCCCTTAATGTCAAGATTCCTCTGGAGCCTTGCTATTAAGTGCTGTATGAAGAATCTCTATGCTTGGACCAACATTTACAGGACAGTATTATTTAATGTATGTAGAGTACTTTGTGATAGACAACAAGTAGAAGCTTTCTTTTATTTTATGTATTTATTTAATTTTATTTTTAACCATGAAAGAGGAGATAAAAGGCTCCTCTCCTCTCTCCAGAATCAATCTATTCCCCAGGCTATTCTAGTGTAAGTTTGCTAGTCTAGCTGCAAATATTTGCCTGGTGTCAAGAAGGGGATCATTGTTTTGTTTTTTCGATTATTTTTATCCCAACCCAACTCTAGAATCAGTTTTACTGCATTCAAATACAACTTTTATTGGACTTACAGTTCTGAAAACCAAACGCGTTGCGAGAGTGGGGGCGGGTTTAACCACTGCTTACAAGGACATTGCCCAAAATCTGACTTTTCTGTAGTAGGAACAAAATTTTGTATCACTGTTTGGTTCATTTTAGCTTTTGGCCTCTCTGGCCTTGCCTTCACTGGTGCCTTTGGACATGTGTTACCTCACACATTAACAAACCTAATATAAACAAGGCAAGTTGTAGTTTTAACATGTTTTAACTTGTCAAGGTCAACTTTCATCCCCCCTCCCCAGGGGTCTATACCAACCAGCTCACAAATGAAAACGACAACTGTCTTGTATATGCTATAATTTTAACACCTTGGTTAACATGTTAGGAAAAAGGTGTCTTTTAAACATCCACACAGCCTACATTGCTGGTTCAAATCCAATACATGGCAGTGATTGGAAGTTAGTCTCTAATGGCAGTTTGCTGATCTATGTATCATTAGACAGGGATCTAGGCACTAAAGAGACACCAAACAAAACCACCACCATAACTGGCATTTTTTGCACACTCTCAGTAGAGTCTCTAAGGCTTTGTCTTCAATGCACAGTTGCCCCCAGGTGATTGCTACCTGTGTCTGAGCACCCAAGTTTGCCAGACCAAGGTATGGGCATTCCTATAGAAAAACTCATACTGTGCCCTCACTGTTTCTGCACTTGCTCATGCATGGGGGGTAGGACATATCCCATAGTCCTTTGTAATTGAGAAGCACTAGGATTCCCTCTCAGTCAATTTGGTCAATTGCAGGAGAACCACCTGTCTGTCCTTCAGGAGGAAGTGTGGGAAGGCATCAAAGGACTATCAGCTCTTGAATGATTTAGCCTGCACCTCATTACAAAGAGGGCAGGTTCCAGCCACAGTTAAAGCAAACTCCAGGCTCTAACCCACATTCCCAGCAGGGCTTAAAGCAACTCCAAGACCTGGCACAGAGGTTTTTCTGGTTGGACAGTAGGGAAGGTTCAAACCCAGGTAAGAGTCTGGGTTAATTGTGCAGTGACGACATACCCTTCGATTGGATAGATATATCATCCACAAATGGGTTTCCCCTCAGGCTAATGCTGAAGTACATCTCTCTTCTATAGTTCAGCATGAGCTCGTTTGCATCACTTTTGCCCTTGTTGTCTTTGTTCTTGGGATAGACTAGGGACTTCCATTTCCCTGGCTGACACCATTCAGCACAGAAAGCAAAGGAAAGCCTAAACACCACTCTCCTGTTAAGTAATAGTGAAGCCTATCCCAGGGAAACAGCAGACTCCACACATCTGGTTAAGACAAGACATCACAAAAACAGGAAAATATAGTTCACTGTTGATCTGTACATCTGTCAGAAAATAAAATCTCAAGATGGTGAATACAGCATTCTGTTAATTATGAACACTGCTACTGCTAACAAATCTTTCGGTGCTTAAGACATTTTTGGTTATTGTAATGCAAGAAAGGTTTATTCTCCCTCATTCCCATTAATACAAGCTTCACACATCTCTGTAACATAAATGGGACTATAGATACAGAGGTCTAGTACCTTTGGCGACTGGGACTCAGGGGACCCGGGTCTTCACTCCTCCGCTTTGCTACAAACTTCCTATCAGACACTGAGCAAGTCTATACCTCAGTGCCCCATACATAAAACGGGGACAAGAAGTACTTCACTACCTCACACGGGTCTCACATTAGGGGAGGCACTCAGATATTACAGTAATGGAGGCAATATATGTACCTCAGATAGATATTTGAAGGAACAGAGTACATTTCCTCTTGCCCAGGGGTTCTCAAACTGGGGGTTGGGTACCCTGAGGGGTTCGTGAGGTTATTTCATGGCGGGTCGCGAGCTGTCAGCTTCCACCCCAAACTCCACTTTGCCTCCAGCATTTATAAACGGTTTTAAATATATTTAAAAGTGTTTTTAATTTATAGGAGGGGAGGGCCGCACTCAGAGGCTAGCTATGTGAAAGGGGTCACCAGTACAAAAGTTTGAGAACCACTGCTCTTGCCTTTCATTCTGAGCTGTAATTCAGCCAGCTTCCCGTACCCTCTGAAAAATGCACTCTCCACTTCTTTATCTCTGCTTCATTAGAAATGAGCAACACCCCCAATCATCTGCAGTGGGGTGATGAAGAAGAAACCAAATCTCATCCCTCTCTCCAGGAGCCAAACATATTACCAAAACAAAACACTCAAACACAGAAGGATGAACACCTTGCTCCAAATCTTGATCTGCTATCAGGCCATAAAATGCCTGCACTGGCTCCTCAAGCACCCTACTGCCATGAACTCCCAAGTACATAAGGGATGACAGGGAAAAGAATATATAACATTTATAATACCCAAGTAAAGTATAGCTGAGTGAGTTATAGCACTAGTCTCCCATAAGTATGCACTACAGAATTACACTGTAGTTACAAATGCTGCTTTAATAATTACAAAGTGGTGAGGAAAAATTCAGCTCTTCACATCTCCACTATACAGGGAAACATGCCTCTGAAAATTGTATGCAACAATGATGCCACATGTGACTGAGGACTGTGTGGCTGAAATTCTGGTAGTTTACAATGGGAAAAGAGCCTGTGTGTGACGGTGTAAGGGAGTAAATACACTAATTTTTTTTAAATGGTTATTCTCTTTAGTAATATGATTCCAAAAGTCCGAGGGGGAGGGGGGGAGAGAGAGGTTATAATTGAATTATAAAGTGCTTGTGGATGTTCCAGTTGGCCAGAATGTGAGTGAGACACCTTGTAGTTAATTCAGCCACACATATATCCCCAGGAATCTCATCACTATGCAAAAACACTTCTCCTAAATATAGTAGGTGCTTAACTTTTAAAGGAGGCTCCTGCTGCTTCTAAAAGAGAACCGTTCCAGTGTGTCTGTGTCCAGCAGCTTCTAGTTATGTCCATCCCTTATCTTAAAGTGCAGTGTCATCACCTGATATGTGGCAAATGCGAGGGTCATGCTGCAAATTTTCAGTCGGAATTGTGGTGCCAACAAACTCACGGCCATCATTTTGCCTTCGTTCTTCTGAAAAATTAATCGCTGCTGCTGTAAGATTCCTTGTGTAGCAGCGTTATGCCGACGGGAGAGAGCTCTCCAGTCGACATAATAAAACCAACTCAACAAGCAGCAGTGGCTACGTCGGCAGTAGCTACGCTAGGAGATAGCGCTGTGCACACATGTGCTTATGCTGGCAAAACTTGTGTTGCTCGGGGGAGGGGGTGTTTTTTTCACACCCTGAGCGACAAAAAATTTGCCAACATAAGTGCTAGTGTAGACATGGCCTTAGAAAGCACCCCTATGCTGCTGATTGTGAAGGAAAGGCATTAGGATGGAAGCAATGCTCTAATAGGGACACTTTTACGAGTGAGGGCCCCCTCCAAGGTCCACTATTGTAATAGCACAACAGGGTTTGCGTACATATGGTTCTTTCTAGGATACAAGGCTGAAGAACAAGAGCCTTCAGCACTGCATCAAGTACACTATTAAGTACTATTTAGTAGCAGAAGTATCCTATTACTGCACATCCTGCTAAGTTAATGATTACAGTGTTGGATTATAGCTCATTAATTTTAAATGCCATGCTGTCTTACTGCAGCCCACCTCTATTACTGTTGCCCCCCTACTCCATTAACTTCTGCCTCCCCCATTTAACATAGTAAACAATGGGGATTATTTTTATTTGTCAGTAAAGAGGTCCCAGCCATGCACCACTGGAAGTTAGTTCACAGCCAATCAGAATGTGGTTGGAAAATCTGCAGCCAGACCCTAATAAAATGTAATACTTGTCTGTAATGTTACTCTTATCCAGAATGGCTCTCTGCCACCACAGCTCTTCTACCTCTGACCACTACAGTCCCACTAGAAGAAAGGAAATAATATTTTTCATCACCCATTGTAATTGGACAGTGATTGATTCCTGATGTTAACTATACTGTACATTAATGCACTGAATTATATCTTGCATATTAAAGTATCTGAACCACCCTTTCCAAAAGCTTTTGTTGTACCATGGCTGTGTTACAGAAAAAAGAAAAGAAAAAAGAAAAAGGCTTTCCATTATTCTTACAAAATAATTGTTGCATTAAGTGAAAGAGACATATAATTTCCTCATGAGTACCACTAACCTGTCTCATATTTAAACTACAAGATTTTACAAGCATTTATTTTCAGTATATATGCTGTTTATTGCATTTCATTAAGGTTGGACAAAGAAACTACGCGGGCCAGTTTCCACTTTATCATGAGTTTCAATTTCTGTTGTGTGAAATAAAAAAACTTCACTGAATTGAAAAAAAAAAATCACTAAAATCATTAAAACATTTATAATCTATGTTTAAAATCTAAGGGCCAGACTTGGGATGGTGTAAATTGAAATAGTGCCAATGACTTCAGTGAGTTGGTTTTAATGGAGTTGTGCCAATTTATACCGACTAAGAATTTGACCCTAAATTGGTGGCCTAAAATTACTTACGAGTCCCCTTAGAAAAATATCTCGATCGTAGCTTTGATTGTGAAGAAGTACAATACAGCAACTCCGAACATCTCAGAAAGAGAAAATCCATTGAAGTTATATTCTACCACATTTATAAGCAATGCTAGCCAAAAAATAAAGAAGTAGCACACTCCCAAAATTCAGGAAACCACTGTGAAAAATTTAGCTCGTTGACTAGGAAGTCAAGGCTTAGAGAAGGCATTAATATAAAGCAATACATATGGTTCCTGTAATGTGCTTCATTACATTGTGTCAGTAAGAAAACCTCACTTGACAGTGTTCCTGAAACTTCTGCCAATTTTTGAAATACGTGAAACTAAATATTTTTATTCAGGTTTTCTACTCATGTGATTACAGATGTAAAATATTTTATATTTGGATTAACTTCAAGGAGTAGAAAGGGATTCTCCAAGTTTATACCAGTGTAACTGAGAGCTGAATTTGTCTCACTATTTAAAACAAAATAATCTATTTATCAATCTGCTTAGTGATAATGCAAACACATCCTGGTAGCTTGTCAATGACAGTTTTGGAGAGTTTTGCAATGCCAGTGGTTTACCAAGTTAGGAAGGAAGATTTCACTTGTCTTCTACAGTGAAGTATTTAAGAAGAAAAAAAAAAAGCCTCACGTGACAATAAGAGAGAGGTAACATTATCTGCTAAGCAAAAAGTATTCAAACAATTTTCTGTCCTTTTTTCCATATTTTGGGCCATAGTCTGATGTGTTCCGTGGCGTTGCAGATGTGCTTTGATGTATCTAGCCACAGTGATGCACATTCCTTCTTTTATTGGAGTGTAATAAAACTTATATTATCAAAATGATATTTCACACACTGTACCCATTACCTGTGCACATTCCCGGTGCTGCCCACAATTGCTTAGTTTAAGACTCACTCGTACCAAAATGTGAGAGATCAGATATTTCCCATTCCTATGTTTTAAAGAAGAGGGAAGCAAATTATGAAGTGATCTAATTCTTTTTTCACTTTTGGGACACAATGTTTAGAAGCTAAAAATAAAAAAATAAAATAAAACCCAGTAAAACCCACCAGAGCTTGAAAACTTGAGGGTCCAAATTCGCAAACCCAAACTGTCCAGAAACTCCCACTGACTTCAGTGGGAGTTTTGTATGTAGAGGACTTGCAGGATCAGCCCTGCATTTGATTGTGCATTGTGGGATGCTTTCATGGAAGGGCCATCTAACTCTTCCGAGGAAAGTGTAAACTTAACCGACACCAAAAGTGGTCAAGTGCACAAATCTGAAAAAACTACAGAGAATTTTTCCCCTAATCTTTGTCAGTCATTATTTATGTATTTATTGATTGATTGATTGATATCAATAGTACTCAAATTTTGCTAGGTGTTTTCCAAACATAGAAGGCAGCACAGTCCCTGCAACAAAAAGTTTAAGATCAAGTTAATTGCATTCCTGGCAACAAGACGGTCTTGTACTTTTAAAATACTACCTTGTCTTGCAAGAAAGAAATGCGTTTGGTGCGATTTTTCTTCTTGTTTTGTTTATATAACCTCAGGATTATTCAATGGAACTCACCCTATTGGGTAGGTGGAGTTTTTAGAGCTTTCGGAGGCAGTGTGGTCAGACTCTAGTGGATCAGAAAATGGATGATAATTCAGGAGAACTAATTTCGATTCCTGTCTTGGTCACTGTGTGACCTTAGGCAGGTCATTTCACTTCTCTGTGCTTCTTTCCTTCCCCACCCTTTCTCTGTTTTGTCTAGTTACATTGCAAGCACTTTGGGACAGGAAGCATTTTACACAGCACTTAGCACAATGCAGCCCTGATCTCACTTTAGGCCTCTAAACAGCACTATAATACAATAATTATTACAAAAAAGGCACCATGGCTGGAGGTGAAGATTTTAGGATGCGATTGTCAGTTGATGGTGTCTCTTTAAACTTTTTTTTTTTTTTAATCAGGACTTTTTTTGTTTGATTGATTATTTAAAGGGGGTTAAGTTACATTTTTCAAATTTTGGCCTGACAGTTCCTGTTGGCATACCTGCACCATCCTGACACACACCTACCTTACACACACACACACACACACACACACACACACACACACACACACACACACACACACACACACACACACCTTTCTCTGTAAACAACATTACAAACGATCTGCATAACGCCTAATGAAAGAAATAGGGAGGTCTTCATTTCAGAGAGCATGGCAAAGGCTTTTGGCTTACAGAGCTCTTCTTTTTTTAAAAAAAAATAGTGTTTTCCAGCAACTAAATATAAAGATTAAAAAGCTTATGGTCTGATTTACAGACATGACAAAGCACTGAGCATCAGCAACTCCCATTGACTTCATGAGAGCTGTGGGTGCATAGAGCCTCTAAAAATCAGGCTGCTATGGTTTTGACCAATTTCCCCAATACCTTTTTTGTTGCAAATGCCAACAAACACTTGCCCGATAGCCCTATACTACAATGGGACTAAAAATAGTTTGAAACAGATCACAGGGAATGCAGAAGTTAGGACCCCCGTTCGACAGAACATTTTAAGCATGTACTTACATTTCCTTCATTTCAATACAACAAAGAATATACTGGCGTCTTTGGATGCATCAGGACTAGGATGACCAGACAGCAAATGTGAAAAATCAGGATGGGGGTGGGGGGGTATAGGAGCCTATATAAGAAAAAGACCCCAAAAGTGGGACTGTGTCACCCTAATCAGGACCTAGGTGCATTGGGGAAAACTTTCAAGGGTTTTCTTTTGTATGAAATACTATTTACTGAAATAAGAATTATCTGCTTTTCACCTTGTGATATTCTATACAGCTAACAACCTGTATGATTCATCTATTATGGCCCACATATAATATATTATGAAAAAGGCCACTTTTAGTATTACTGATATATATGTCAATATATGATCTCAGGCAAGCCCAATTCATAAACAATGCCACTTATGTAACATTTACATATAAGTTACTTAAGTTTTGTTTCACATACATTTCCACAAAAGGTTTTCCCGCTGTAAGTTTAATAAGTCTCTCTCTAAATTTGGTCTTAAAAACAGTTTATGTTACTGGACCCCGTCAGCTCCCTTTTCCCGCACCCCCAAACATATGAAGTATTTTCCTGCCAGTATGATATGTATTTGAGATATTTACTCAGAAAGTCCCTAGGTTGAACAGGACACTGCCTATGTGGTATCTGCGTAGAACCACAAAATTCTCCTGTTTGCACAGTATATTGCCATTCAGGTATCCAGATCTCAAAGCTCACTGCAGCTATTTATGATGGAAATATTTTGCATTTACCTCCTGTTTTTCATCTGTAGATCTCAAAGCACTTTGCATCAGGATTTAAGCATCATTATTATAATTTTACAGATAGAAAAACTGAGGCACAGAGAAGTGAAATGGGTCACACAATGAGAAAGAATGCCTCCTTTAAACACCTGATAAAAAACAAACAGCCAAATGTATCAAAACACCAAACCGAGCAATACAATAAAAAGGCTACACACATTCTATATGCACGATTTATATGAATCCATGCTGTTAAACATACAGGTGCATCTAAGTAAACATACATGTGTACACACTTTAACATATAGATACATATTAGTACATAGAAATAGGCACTTACTTGATCAATTTCCATCAACTTGGGGAAGGCACCTGGCCATTCTATAGCCACCTTCACTATATCAGCAGGAGGCGGCATTGTAGATGCCGCTGTTCTTCAAAGCCAGTAAAACTGGACACTAAATATTGCAGAGAGTCTCTTTCATTCACACCTGCAGGGAGGGAAAGAAAAATACAGCACAGTTCAGCCAGAATTCTAACGCTGCTTTCATTTCCTATGTATTGCCTGGCTCAGCAGGTGCATGAAAATATGTCTGTGTGAGAGAGAGTGCGAATATACATATACCAAAAGCATAAACATAGAACAATGCCACCGTACACTGTACAGCTAGCCAGCCTGTTAGAAAGATGGCTGAAGCACTGGAATGTACTGTGAATAATAGTCATGCATTGGACAGTTTTAAATAGAGAAACTATTTTTAAATGTTATTAAATATGGTTAGTGAAAAGCTACAAACTACAAGAGGCTGAACGTTACATTTCACTTCTGGAGAGCCAAGGAGCCTGATTAAATTTCTGTTGGAGCTTGCACTCAGCTCTCCAGAAAGAGAGATTGCCCAGGAAGTTATGGCCAGGAAATACTGTTTCTCTTAACTATAGCAATGATCTTCTATGTGTTCACAAATAGATCACTGCGCTATAGCAACCAGGATGTCAGGAGGAAGGCAGAATGCACAGTGTTTTACACACACACACAAAATCACATCTCACCTAACACATTCAGAGAAACCCGTGCACAGAAACTCCTTTCTACAATACAAACTCAGAGCTTGAATTTGCTAGCGTGTATCAAGATATATATAGCATACATTTATAGCATATGTAATCATTCAGTTATATATGGTGTTGCCTCTGTGCAAAAGAATTAATATCAATAGGGCTTCACAGCTAATGGCGTGAGATGTGAGTTTTGAGGAGAGGAGAACCCAGCTATCAGTTGATATAGACTCTAAGCTTTTTTTCTGTTTTAATTTTTTCCTTAGATGTATGTAATAGCAAAGATCATCTTCAAGAAAGTGAACTGATACAGAATTGTTTTTCTGAGTCTGCTGAAGACAGCTTCAATGCCTCTACCACAGCTTAGTGGTCGTAGATCAGGGACCGGCGGTAACCAAATAATCTTTTTTCCATAACCTGCATCCTTCACCCCGTCCCGTTGTATGTGACATTCACATTTGACTGTCAAGTATATCATTTAGTTTGTAATCTCCAAGTCTTCTATATGTAGTCAGTGAAGAGCCTTACACTCTTGTTAATGCTATAAAATACATTATAAACAATACACTTGCCAAAAATGACCCAAAAATAGAGGGCGGTCCTCTGGAAGGACAGCACTGTCCCACCCTCCTTCACAATAGAAAGGAGAGATGCATAGATGTATAGACAGACACAAACACACACAAACACAGACACACACGGTGCAGTAGCCATGAGGGTTGAGAAGAAAATATATTTCTTCTCTCTTCCAGCAGCAAGAAGAAGGTGGAAGTTGGGAGAATTTTAGACACCTCATAGTAACAGGCAAGTACAAAATGGAGTCCCTGAACACCCCAGTAAGAACTCCTGCACCCTCCTATACCAATCAGCTGTGAATGGGTGGACAAGCTTCTCACCAGAGCACTGCTCCACACCTCTTTGGGGGTGCTGTATACCTGCCCCACCCCCACTCTTTTTGACTTGTCTTTTTTGAGAAGATTTAGCCCTTGGGCTAGTGTCTGGTAAGTTTTTCAAACCCTGGACGTTTTATTATCACATACCCTAAAAGGTACTAATGGAACATTTCATGAGCGTTAACATTTCATTGTTGCCAATGACAACATCATCAATATCAACAGCGTAACTATCACTGCATTAGCAGGAACAAGCACCATGGCAAAAACAGAACCTAAAGCAAAGCAAAAATGACTTTGGGTGGGGTGGACAGAGAATCATGAGGCTTCTTGGGGGGGGAAATGGAGAAGTTTGGTGGTATTTTTATCTAGGAACATACAGAAACCCGCTGGGGAGTTTAGAGGGACCAGGATTAAGCACAAGCAATCCTGCCATGCAACAGTGGGACAGAAAGATCCACTGTCTTCTAACACCACACAAGGAATTAGAAGACTACGAATTCTTTTCTCCCGCTCCCTACTTCACTGTCAAGCTTCTGCCTAAGACTTTCCCCAACCTACCTCTTCTCCCTGACTTCCTGTTACAGATTTAAACAAACAAACATACAAGAAGGAAGCAGCATACAAAGCACACTTCCCACTCCATACTTGCGCATGCGCGCACTTTGTAACAGGATGAGATGTGGGAGCAACTCACGGTACAATCTCCTCCTCTCTACCTATGGGATTTAAAGGGAAGGCAACGCAGAGTCTGATAATCCCCTTGGGGGTCAGCTAATCGTAAAGCCAGCCATGTAAATTGGGGAAGTTTTGATTCATGGTAACTTCTAAGCAAAACAACATCATCCAGCTGTAAATCTACAGATAACATCCACTTATGTACAAATGGGGAAATTAACCCCTGATTTTACTTTACTGAATCCTGGTCCATCTTAAACAATCCTGCCGAGGTGCAAAAGTAAACTCAGAGTTCGCCTTAGCAACAGTTTTCCCTGCTACTGTTGGTTCTTAAACCAAATTTAGCTTAGGAAAAAAACAAGGCCCGGTGTCCCATTTATGGTATAAAAGAAAAGTCCACACTGATTTTTAGAAAACACCTTATCTTGACTGATTTCTAATAAAAGTTGGTATAGAACAAGGGTAGGCAACCTATGGCACACGTGAGCTGATTTTCAGTCACACTCACACTGCCCGGGTCCTGGCCACCGGTCCGGGGGGGCTCTGTATTTTAATTTAATTTTAAATGAAGCTTCTTAAACATTTTTTAAAACCTTATTTACTTTGCATACAACAATAGTTTAGTTATATATTATAGACTTACAGAAAGAGACCTTCTAAAAACATTAAAATGTATTCCTGGCACGTGAAACCTTAAATTAGAGTGAATAAATGAAGGCTCGGCACACCACTTCTGAAAGGTTGCCGACCCCTGGTGTAGAACAATCCCCTGCATAACCCAAATGCTGGACTCAAATCAGTTCATAAAGACAAAGGGGAAGATCTTCAGCTGGTGTAAACTGATGTTTGAAAAACTATGACAAATTAGCTCATTAAAGTGCAAATTCTAAAAGTTAAAGCTATACCATACATTGTATATTCCTTGAAGAAAGTGTGGAGCATTTCAAGCAACGTATGTTGTCCTTTGGATGGTTTGCTATGTTATAGTAATGAACTTTGAAGCTGGAAATCAGAATATCCCTCATGTAATGTAGTGTTGCAAAATGCATTAGATCAGACACTTAAGCACCCAGTTGACCTACCTGGCTCTGAGAGATTAACTCAATATGCGAGCCAGTACAGCATAAAATCCATGACTGTGCCAGTGACTTATGAATTGTCTTTCTTTCTTTATTTTTTTAAACCACACATAAGCAGATTGCACATGAAATACCAGATTTGGGATTTGTAAGAGATGAGTGCCATGGGAGAATGTAAAATAAATAATATTTTGCATTTCTATTATGCCTTCTATGCAAAAAATCTCAATGCACTTTAAATAACTAATATTTATAATTATCACACTGTCTGCGTGAAGTAGGAAGTATTATCCTTATGTTACAAATGGGGAAATAGAGACTCCAAGAGGTTATACAACTTAACACCTACAAGAAGTCTGTGTATGGCTGAGGACAGAACTCTAGTCTCCTGACTCCCAGTGCTGAGTTTCATCCACCAAAAAAAAAACCAAAAAAAAAACCCCATCACATTTCCTGTCTCTCACATGAGAGAACTAGCGGTCAAATACTAGTGCAGGCTCACTTCATCAGCAAGAAAATTAAAGGAGTTAAGGATTCAAAACCAACTTGCATTTGAGAGTTTCATAAAGTGTTTGACGTTTTCTCAGGATGCCCAGAACTGTGAGGCACCATGTTCCCCCCTCCTCCACACTGTGTCTGTGTGTGTGTGCGCGTGCGTGTGCACGCGCTAGGGTGACCAGACAGCAAGTGTGAAAAATCGGGACAGGGGGTGGGGGGTTAAGAAAAAGACCCAAAACTCGGGACTGTCCCTATAAAATCGGGACATCTGATCACCCTAGTGTGTGTGCGCGAGTGAAGTGTGTGTGTATATGAGAGAGAGACAGAGATTTGCTGGTGCTCAGCTGGGTGTCAGCTCCCTTACACCCCCAATCTGTTAGCCACTCAATCACCTCTGAGCTCTGCTATCCCTTATTTTGCCTTGCAGGTTAACACTTGGTGTACCCCAGTCTCTGAGCTCCTCTGATGCGTCCAGAACGTCCAGCCCCAGTCACTGGACACTCCCAATAACGCGGCCTTATGGCGAAGATCAAGTGTGTGTGTAGTAACTCCCAGGTTTGCTATTCTCAAGGGAACCGCATACACACAGTTTCACTGGCACAACTCAGGATCAGGTCCTTTATCACACCACAGAGATATAGTTATAGTGAAAGAATCAAATTTATTATTAAAGACTTAAGATAATTTAAGAAAGGATAATGGAAACAGAAATGATCACGTATAATACACAAGTATAGCACGCTTCTTAGGGTACGTCTATACTACCCGCCTGATTCGGCAGGTAGCAATCGATCTTCTGGGATCGATTTATCGCGTTTCGTCTAGACGCGATAAATCAATCCCGGAAGTGCTCACCGTCGACACCGGTACTCCTGCTCCGCGCGAGGAGTAAGCGGAGTCGATGGGGAGCCTCCTGCCTGCCGCGTCTGGACCCGCGGTAAGTGCTTTTTAGTTCGAACTAAGATACTTCGACTTCAGCTACGTTATTCACACCATGTGAATAGTTCGACACCTCCCCCTCCCCCCCCCCCCCCCCCCCCGCCCAGTGTGGACCAGCCCTTAGAGTCTACATTTCACAGGCTAAAATCCATGTCTAAAAGCAGTTTCTCACCCAGGACAGGTTGGGATTCCATTTTCATGAATATAAATCGCACCATGCTGTTCCTGTCTCCCAGTTATAGTCCAAATATACATCTGCAATGCACTCCCAATAGGGCTCTTTCCCCCCTGCTGTTCTCCTCTTCCTGTTAAATCAGCATTTAGCTACACTGGTGCTTGTGAATGAGATAATGTTCAATTTACATTTCAACAGATGGATGAATAAACATCTCTGGTCTGGCAGGAAACCCGTTTCTCAACTCTGCTGGAGAGTAACACCTTGATACAAATTATAAGAACACATTTTAAGCACACAGACATAAAACTTTGAAAATATCATCAGTACATACATCAATGACTAGCGTGATACCAACCTCCCACTGAAGATTCCACATGACACTCTTTACAGATACTATGACAGCAATGTGTTAGGTGTAGCAAGTTTGTCAGGCCTGACAGGAGTTGCTGACACAGAGTACAGGTTTAAGAGTGGTAGCCGTGTTAGTCTATATCAGCAAAAACAAGGAGTCCTTATGGCACCTTAGAGACGAACAAATGTATTTGGGCAAAGCTTATGCCTAAATAAAGTTGTTCGTCTCTAAGGTGCCACAAGGACTCCTCGTTTTTGCTGACACAAAGCAGTGAACCCTTTATCAGCAGGAACCAATGGGCCTCTTCTGTGTCACAAAGACTACATCTGCACTAGAAGTGCTGCAGCTGCACCACTGTAGCGCTTCTGGTGAAGACGCTCTAAGCCAACAGGAGACAGCTCTCCCTTCAGCATAATTACTTCACCTCCCATGAGAGGCAGTGCCTATGTCAGCGGGAGAAGCTCTCACACCGACAGAGCGCTGTCTACACCAGCGCTTAGGTTAGTATCATTTATGTCTCTCCGGGGTGTGGATTATTCATCCCCCTGAGCGACATAAATTAAACCGAAGTAAGTTCTAGTGTAGACAAGGGCAAACTGCCTTCTATATTTTTGATGTATAAAATATTCAAGAATCACATGGAGCTGGGCCAGGTGACCACTTTGGAATCAATCCCAGAAAATGTTTTTCCTCGGCCTTGCTCAAAGAATGCCCCTGGTGCAACCAGCTGAAGAAATGTGACTAAGAAAACATGACTCTTCACATCTCTCTCCAATAACGGGTAAGATAGCGCAGAGTGGAGTCACACCAAAAATTTTATACAAATCTGCCATTTATAAAAAGAGGAAGCATGACCTGCTCTTGGGATCTTACATAACCACATCTTGTCAAATCT
Source organism: Chelydra serpentina (assembly GCA_037349315.1). NCBI lineage: Eukaryota > Metazoa > Chordata > Testudines > Chelydridae > Chelydra > Chelydra serpentina. The sequence goes on from JBAIAC010000032.1 coordinate 6,734,282, forward strand.
AATCCGTTTCCTCTGCTGAGCTCAAGAGGCCCAGGCAAACAAAAACTAAGTGGCAAGTTTAGCTGAAAGGTCCCCCAGGGACCAACTCTGATTAACAATTTTAGAAAGATAATCCAACACTAGATTAATATCCCCAAAAGAGTTATTTTTGGATTTAAACTGCATGTCTGAACAGCCAACTCTGAGGAGTTGTAATATTCTCTGCTGCCTCTGACAGAAGGCAAAATAGTGCACTGAAGCCAGGGCATTGGATTTAAACTTTATATACATACAGAGGCTTTCCTGCTGCTCCCTTTGCTTTGGTTATACTCTCAGTGCTATTCACCTCTGAACCTGACAACACACACCGTCCCAAGAGACCCAAGTTCATAACACTCACAGATGCTTTGACACAGTGCAAGACAAAACCAATTCAGGATCAGGGTTGCAGCAGCTGAGGGGGCAGAACATTTACCTCTGTGGAAATGCCCGCTCAGGGACCTTTTACCCCTTCTCTGCCTTCACCCTGACCACTGGCATTCTAACATACGCTCTCATAAGGTCTGATCCAACTTCCACTGACTTTAGTGAAAAGATTCCCATTGTCTTCAAAAGAGAGTTGGATCAGACCTGGGATTTTCAGAATAGGCCATTTCTTTAGCATCACATTGACAGATCCACATCAATAATCAGGGCCAGCTCTAGGCACCAGCCTAGGAAGCACATGCTTGGGGCAGCACATTGTAAGGGGCTGCATTCGGGCCAATTTTAGGGTGGCAAATTCCACTCCTGCCTTTTTTTTTTTCCTTCTTTCTCTTCGGCGGCGCTCCGGCTGTCCCCGCCCCCCCCCCTTTTTTTTTTTTTGCCTGGGTGAGCAAAAAAGCCAGGCCCGGCCCTGTCAATAATCCAAAATTAGCCTAGAAGTATACCATTAATCATAAGAAAAGGAACCTGCAGTCCTGTGTGTTTAAAAAACACTTCTGCCATAATCTATGTTTCAGGAGGGACTTGCATGAAAGGAAGGTGATTGTGAAGTACAATGGCAGGGGGAGAATTTCTGTAATTAATTAGACTGTTTTGGAGAGATTGGGGATGATGAGTTAGATATCACTGGGCTGCTTTTCAGATAGTTGTATTCCTTCTTCCCACCCCCATGCTCACAGCACTCTGACTTTCCAACAGATCCATTCTGTGGAGGATATATATGGATGTGATGGGGGTGTTCACACCACACTAGCCTGGAAAGGGTTAATGAGGCACAGAAGGGGCAAAATAACCTGATAGGCCACACCTAAGGGAAGATTAGGCTTTATAAGTGATCCCTGATCAAGGATAGAGCCCCACTGAGCAAGAGGGGCTGATATGTGGTTAAGCAGTGAGGGCAGAAGGAGGAAACCAGCAGTCACCCTCTGGGCTTGGAGAAGTAAAGAGAGGAAACCCAGGGAGAAAGAAGTCCTGGGATCCTGGCCCTGAGGAAAGGGTTTATCCAGAAAGGTAGAGAAGAAAGCCAATGGGAGGCAGAGTAAAAAGCATACCCAGGGAAACAGCAGCGAGGTTAGAGATTGTCAGACCTTGGCTGCTGATTATAGGGTCCCTGGGTTGCAACCTGGAGTAGCGGACAAGCCTGGGTTCCAGTACCACCCACTGGGAAGTGGCACAAGATTGTTGGAAAGGTCAACCAACTAGCGGAGGGATGCTGATACCCTGGAAGGATGGACTATATAATGACCTAGCCAGAAGGCTGAGTCACAAAGAAAGAGTACCCAGAGTCCTGGAGAGTAAGAGAGGCTATGGAGTGAGTGAGCAACAGGAGGAGGCGCTAGACCAGACAAGAGCTGATCCCCAGCAGTGAGAGAGCCCTGTTACCATCATCAATATGTTTCACAGGCATGCTTTTAAAAACATTCAGTCCTAAACTAGAGACAAAGGAAGGTTTCAAAGTGTGAATTAAAGGTGACCTGTGATTTAAAGATGACGAGATAACAGATGGGCATGTACTTTTGGGGGTGGGGGCACTGGTTTTGTTTAGATGTTATGTATAAAGAAGACCTGACAGATTGGGGACTTGAAAGAAACAAAAATTAACACCCCACCGTCCACTTTTTTTTTTTTTAAACATTGAAATTCATGTCCTTTCTACCCAGTGTTTCCAGGACTACTGTGTGGATGCATAAACTACAGAATCTCGAAAAGGGGCAAAAAGGCTATATTACCTCTGTATCTGGCACTGGTGCACCCATTACTGGAGTACTGTGTCTAGTTCTAGTGTTCACAATTCAACAAGGATGTCAGTAAACTGGAGAAGGGTCAGAGAGGTGCCACGAGAATAATTAAAGAATTAGAAAACATGTTTCACAGTGATCGACTCAAAAAGCTCGATCTGTTTATCTTAAAGAGAAGGTTAAAGGGGGACTTGATCATGGTGTAGGCCTGATTCTCACTTACACTAAGAGCCTCTTTACACTACTCAGGCAGACGAAAGAAGCTTTAGTATAACTAAGAATCAAACCAACTGCATAGAGTAAGTAGGTTGGGGCATATGTGGATAATATGTCAGAGAGGTAGGGTGCAGCAAGTCCATAGGGAGCTTTGCAAATTAGGAATGCAATTTTGAATGGGATGCAAACAAACATGAGTCAGAAGTCAGTGGAAACAATAAAAGGGTGGGAGTATTTATATACAGTTCCACTTTCTGGCACAAATGTGTCTAGCTGTAGCACGTGGGACTCCCTGAAGTTTAGAGCAACTAGGGATTTAGGAAGAGTATATAAAAAGGAGAAGCTATTACAGTCGAGATGCTAACTGTTTAAACTGAATTAGTTCACTTTGGCAGAGCCTGTTAAGGATGAATTTTGGCTGCATTCCAGAAATGATAAGACACTTGAGATGGAAAAGAATAAGATAAAGGTCAGCTACAAATCCAAAATGTCTTGCCAGAAGCAAAGTTAAGGAGTGATGTCCGAGATGTAGTACAAAGAGGACTCTACCCTGGTGGAGTCTCTGAAGCATTCAGTAGAAGTTTTAATGCAGGCAGGAGCTGCCCATCAGAACAGAGAGAGAGACAGGAAACAGATCACAGAGTGTGGGAGTCGAAGAAGGTATCAGAGTTAGGAGACAGCATGACAGGGACATAATGTCTAAGGTTGGAAAAAAGCAATCACCTGTCCTGCAGGGAAAAGGTTATATGGAGGAGAGAGATAAGTACAGAGCCAGAGGCACTCTAATGAATGATAGGAGGGGCAGATCCACATCGCTCACCAGAAATAAAAGAAAAGAGATTCTTTAAAGTTAGAATCCTTACTGGAGAAACCACCCTCTTGTTTCAGGCACTCAAAGAGGAGAGAGATTGATCATAAATATTAAAAGTCACTCTGGAATCAAGTGCCAAGAGGGAAAAAAAGGTTTCTGTGACCTACAGTATGATAACGTCAACAGCCATCTCGCAGTATTGCAAAATAGCTGCCTCCTGGCAACAGGAAGGCTATGTTTTTGGAGGTGTACTTGCCTGTGTTGTAGGTTAATATCCATTTCTCTCTTATGGCTATTGAAATCAGTTCACCAAAACAGCAGCCAGCACTCACAAAACCATAGGATCATAGCAACGTAGGGCTCGAAGGGATCTCAAGAAGTCATAGAATCATAGAATCTCAGGGTTGGAAGGGACCTCAGGAGGTCATCTAGTCCAACCCCCTGCTCAAAGCAGGACCAACCCCAACTAGATCATCCCAGCCAGGGCTTTGTCAAGCCTGACCTTAAAAACCTCTAGGGAAGGAGATTCCACCACCTCCCTAGGTAACCCATTCCAGTGCTTCACCACCCTACTAGAGAAAAAGTTTTTCCTAATATCCAACCTAAACCTCCCCCTCTGCAACTTGAGACCATTACTCCTTGTTCTGTCATCTTCTACCACTGAGAACAGTCTAGATCCATCCTCTTTGGAACCCCCTTTTAGGTAGTTGAAAGCAGCTATCAAATCCCCCCTCACTCTTCTCTTCTGCAGGCTAAACAATCCCAGTTCCCTCAGCCTCTCCTCATAAGTCGTGTGCTCCAGCCCCCTAATCATTTTTGTTGCCCTCCGTTGGACTCTTTCCAATTTATCCACATCCTTTTTGTAGTGTGGAGCCCAAAACTGGACACAGTACTCCAAATGAGGCCTCACCAGTGCCGAATAGAGGGGAATAATCACGTCCCTCGATCTGCTGGAAATGCCCCTACTTATACAGCCCAAAATGCTGTTAGCCTTCTTGGCAACAAGGGCACACTGTTGACTCATATTCAGCTTTTCGTCTACTGTAACCCCTAGGTCCTTTTCTGCAGAACTGCTGCCCAGCCATTCGGTCCCTAGTCTGTAGCAGTGCATGGGATTCTTCCGTCCTAAGTGCAGGACTCTGCACTTGTCCTTGTAGTCATCTAGCCCAGTCCCCTATGCTGAGGCAGGACCAAGTATACCTAGATGTGTGTTCCTGACTCCTCTGAGATGAGCTTGGTCATTCTGAGTATGTCTTCAGGGCAATTGAGTGCACAACTCCCAGGCCAGCTAGACAGACTTATGCTAGTGGGTCTTGAGCTACTGTGTTAAAAATAGCTGTGTGGACATTGTGGCTTGGATCTTGAGCTCTCAAGCTCCAGCCCAAGCCGCAATGTCCACACAGTTATTTTTAGCACGCTAGCTCAAACCCTGCTAGCTGAAACCTGCCTAGCCAGACCAGGAGGCACACTCCCAGCTGCAGTGGAACATACCCCTTTGCAGCGAGTAGAGCAAACAACATAATTTCTGAGTCTAATCACTAAGGCTAATATTTTGTCATGGTTATTTTTAGTAAAAGTCAGAGACAGGTCACGGGCAATAAACGAAAATTCACAGAAGCCGTCACCTGTCTGACTTTTGCTGCTGCTTTCCTCCAACACCATGGCCAGGAGCTGTGGGGTTCTGCCTCTGCTCACAGCAGCTGGAAGCTGCAGGGTGACCATATTTCCCAAAGAGAAAATGGGACACCCCAGCCGCTCGCCCGAGGCATCCCCTTCTCCTCCCCCCACCCATGTGCAAGGCTGTTGTCCATTGCTGGAACTCTGAGGAGGGCCCCCTCAGGAGCCTGTCACCCATCGCTGGAAACTTGCAGGGGCCAGGAGAGAATGTCACGGAGGTCTCTAGAAGTCACAGATTCCATGACTTCCATGACCTCTGTGACGTAAACGTAAACCTTACTAATCACTTAGTAAAAAGCTTAGCTGCTATACTAGTGCAGGACAATGTCAATAACCATGCAATAATGCTGCTGTGTTCAGATAGGACAACCTACTCCTAGCACTTGGTGACTTTGGAGTGAAAGAGCTTCAACAAAATAAAAAGAGGAACTAGCAGTGGGAAGCATAGCAACGACAGTGCAGAAAACAACCTGACACAGTCAATAGAAAGTAAAAAGTTAACATGGGTTAAGGCTACATCTTTTTGTAGCAGCAGATCCAGGCATTTTAGTGTGGGACTCTCCCTTGACCACGTCCCAAATGAGAGAACCTCCCTATCCTGAGGCAATGACTCCAAACAAAGTCAGGTCCCAAAGTCTTGGCCTGCCCTTAATTGTAGAAATACTATTCCTTTCCAAACCCACAAACCTCTAGGGGTGAGAAGCTGTACAGCAAAGCAAACAGCCCTCTCCAAACAGTAATGTGGCTGCTGGAGGCAGCTCAAGAACAACATAGCCTATACCCTTCCGGGGTGACATCAAGGAGCATCCACTCAAGAATGCTGCCGCCTTTAATAACAGCTCAGACTGAGACTTCAGAGGTTAGAATCAAACCCTTCTCTTCTATGATAAAATTCTCTATGATCACACAAGCCAAGATTGCAGGTCAATAGTTCACTGTGTGGTTTCCTCATTTTTCTTTTAAACTAATCTCAATATTACAAATCTTGATTGGCTATGGGGGAAAAGTGATGGAGTCACTTCACCGCACTGCACCTAAGTTTCCCCCTCTACACAATGGAGATCATGATCCTGACCTCTTTTGTGAAGCATTTTAAGATCTATGGATGAAAAGCTTGATATGATAGCTAGGTATTATTAGGATTACTTCTCTTTCCTCAATGACTATTTTTTAATGAAAGAACAGAAGTTGTTAGCCAGCAAAACAGAAATTGTATGCTATCTCGTTTCTGCCTTTTTAAGAGTTATAATTACAAATGTCCCCCACACCTCAGCAACCACTATAGTTAATAGAGAGCAACTGATGAGGGCATAGCTATGCTTCTCTGTCTCCAAAGCTGGCTGAGGTTTCTGCTGAAGTGTCTTAGGAAATAGGATAGGTTACAGTGCAGTAGCCGTGTTAGTCTGTGTCAGCAAAAAGAATAAGAAAGAAAGTCGCTAAGGTGCCACAAGTATTTCTTTCTTATTTTCTTTTAGGAAATATGATTAGTTTTGCCCAGAGTGCTCAAAACACTCAAAGTTTCCAAACCAGCTGATCACGGAATCAAGGAACCCCTCCACCCCCACTCGAAAATACAGTCAGAACACTGAGGACTAGTCTGTGTCAGCACATTATTCTGCAGAGTTAGTTGTGGCAATTTCCAGCTCAGAAGCCAGAATATTCATCATTGATTGCTAGTACAGTTCAACGTAGATCAAAACAATAAATGAATACAAACCAGCTCTCGTTATGATACCTTTGCATATAACAAACAAACAAACAAAGTGTCAATGATTTAGTCTATTATTCTCCTGAATTCAAGTAGGGTTAGGACCAAATATTTTACCTGTTTAGAATTTACACCGTTTTCTTTCTGTTCAAAAAGAACAGGAGTACTTGTGGCACCTTAGAGACTAACACATTTATTTCACCATAAGCCCTTGATTTACAATGGTAAGTATGTGTTTTGAAACTATTATAAAATAGTAAAAATCTAGCCCCTTGATAGTTGAATGTTAAAATATTAACATATACATGACTGCCTAGAATTTCACCCTTTGCACCATGCTGTCTACTAAACCAAAACCCTTCTGCTCCAACAGCACAGGACTCGGCCATTTGAGCTACAGGAGGATCTCCGTAAGTTGTACAAGGGTTTATGATACATTGAGCTTTTGGGATTCCATTCAGGTGAGGAAAATGGTGGACATGCACCCACACCCTCTCACCAGCTTATTATAATATATTTAATTAATTCAGTGCTTTACTTATAATTAGATCCAGCAATAAAGACAAGAGTATTTGGACAAAGTCTTTGGATATTTTTAATGCTCTGATGATTGCTAGGGTTAGTATTTTGAGAAAGGCAACATCATTTTATGACGTCGCTTGGGAATGAAAACACTGTTTATAATTCTTGGTTTCTGAGTTTAGCTTTCCCCATTAAGTCTTGCTATTGCATGTAAAGGAAATCACTGTTTGCTCAACACCGGTCTCAGAGGGTCCACACAGTGAGAAGCATTTCAATTGCGTTTCAAAATGAAGTTTTCAGCTGAAGTGGGCATTTATTTCCGAGCTTCACAGGGGATAGGAGCGGCTTGTTGAAAAATGGTGTAATTGTGTGAAAATGGATGAAAGCTGCAATATGACAAATTGTGAACCAGTTTCCCTCTGATTTCAGTACTGATTTAACATCAGAAGATCTCTACTGGTCAAACAATAAATATGTTGTTTAGCTATTAAACAAAAACTGCAACCTCTAGTAGCGGGCTCCCTTTAAGATAAATGAAGTCACCTTGCAGCAAAATGGTATCTCACAAGCTTCCGTCTGCTTTAATTTTTTTTTTAAATACCCAAAACACTTAAATACTATTCACAGTTTGCAAATGGGATGCACAAGAGTTTTCGCAAAGCTGCAGCGGACATCTCTACTAGAACAATACTCCACTTTCTTTCTCAGCGTCACATTGACCTTAAAGGCAAATCACATGCCATGCTAGTAGAACCATGGAAATGAGATATCAACAGTCTTTTTGGGGGCCTACTATTCAGAAGTGCCAAATACCAACAACGCCCATTCAAGTCACTAGACTTAGCACCTCTGAAAATTAGGGCCTTAGTGTATCTTCTTGCCAGCGTAAAATTGTTCCTCGCCATATATTCTCCAGTGCTTTGTCCATTCTAGTTTTAAATGATTGCTTGGAAGACTACTCCAGTCCAATAGTGCTCACTTAAGACATTTTTCATGGTAGTCAACCTACAGGCCAGATTTTCCATTGCTCTTTCCCGCATTGGGCATAGGAAAAGGGTGACAGTAAAGTAAGGGGGATAAAAAGGTAGTTTGAAGCCACCTTTGCATCTCCCAAATTCTGGACTGGGCAGTGGATCACCCTGGCCCCAAGGCTGCTCTAAATCCATGGCTGGTAAAGAACAACCAGAGTGTAACATACGGCAGGCAGACCTCCTTCCATGCCTGCCCTTCCCATTATGGGGGGGTGGGGCTGTGAGGAAGCCCACCAGAGGGTATTACATGAACTCTATGCCAGGCACGAAACCTACCCTATGTCAGGGGATTTCTGCAGGGGAGGCTCCCGCTGTGTTTGTGGGCCCTGTGCAACACCAGAACAGGGGCAATGTAGGACAGAATCTGGTCCTACATTTTAAAAAAAAAATTTTAAAGTGTGCAATACTGTATTTGTGAAACATATAAATACCTTGAAGTGCATAAATAGCACATTGCCTGTACAATTTTGTTTACTCTGAACAAATACAATTATGCAAATGAATTTAATGCCAAGTGTAGGATAAACTGAGGAACAGTGATAAGTTATATGTTGGTAAGTGACAGGTCAATTGCTTTCCTCACTGTAACAGAGTCATCGGTGTATTCCTTCTATCTGACCTTATGCGGTTTCTTATTTTCATGTGTCTCATACAGTTATTCATCACCTTACCAGCAGATTGCTAAAAACAGACAACGTTTGCTCACAAAGTGGTAAGGCGAAAACCAACTGAAAATAGACCTTATGCCCATCAGCCTCCAAGCTTCCTTTTCTCCACAACACTGATACCAAGAACAAATACCGAGCATCCTCAGTAATTATACACAGCTGCACTCTATCTAAATGGATAGGAAGTTGGGCCAGTGCTTAGAACTTTAGCCTGGGATTTGGGGAGTCTATTTCTATTTCCTAACCTGCCACAGGCTTCTTGCCTGAGCTGGGACAAGTCACATAGCCTCTCCATGTCTCAATCCCAATCTGCAAAATGGGAGTAGCACCACTGGTCGACCTCACAGGCGTGTTGTGAGGGTAAACACATCAAAGATTGTGTGGTGCTCAGATACTACAATCATGGGGGCCAAATAAGACCCTAAATTAGATTATTCACCAGATGGCAGTCCACATATTCAGTGGTGCACCTCACTGGGAACACATGACATGAGCACTATGGGATACCCCACTGGCTGCCTACTGGTTTCTGGATAGAGCTTAGTGTATTAATTTTGCTCTATAAAGCCCTAAGGGTATGTCTACACAGCACAAGTTGACCCAGATTCTGAAACTCACATTTGGGGGAGAGGGGAGAGTCTTCCTGTGTAGCTGTGCCCTAAATGGCCTGCCCAGCTGAGAAAGTGCCTGTCTCCCTGTATCTCACTATCATGAGTGAGATCAACAGATGCTCAAGTTTGATACACATCATTAAAAGAAAGCCAGGGTAGCAACAAGAGTTTTCTTCATGATGAGAACTCAAGCTAATCAAAATAGTCTGCATTTTTTTGACCTGAAGACTATGTTACACTCGTCATGTATTAGGGAGGCTTCTGAGGTGTGATCAGGGAGCAGGATTTTGGGTGGAGTGAGAGCAGCTAACACAGTATTTTGTTGCTGAACTTACTAATATTTTAATATTTCCAATTGTATTACTACCCCGTTGAGTGATGTTCCTATGGGTTGGAAGTTTAATTGGCATCAGGGCACCTGGGGAATGTGTCTGGTGATTTTTTACACTTGAAATCATAACAAATAAAGGGACTAATCTCCAAGCAAAGTGGAGGAAGCCCCATCAGTGGAGTTGTTTAAGACTAGACTGAAAAAGCACTGAGAATGCATTGACGGGAACAAGTCTGGACTCTGATTTCGATGGTTCTTCAAATAAGCTGTTTCTCTCCCACCTCCAGAGCATCTGAGGCACAGGAAGATGAATCTGAGCCAATCAAAATGCAAATATTCTGTCATGACCCAGCGAGCAACTGTCACTTGTCTATGAGCCATGTTCTTTGGTCTACTTTAATTTAGGTTTTAATCATTTGGTATGGATGGCCTTACACTTTACGTTTTGGTTACTGAACATTGTCTTAGGCTAAATGTCTCCCACTTAAAAAAACCTGTCACCTGGCTCTTCAACTCGGGGGTCATTACTGGCAACTGTCTCATCTTCAGCACAGCATATTTAACAGCAGATCATTATTTTGTGACAGTACCTCTTTCCCACACCAAGAGATCTCTTAATTATAGGCTGAAATTTAGTGCACGCTGCTGCCTATCCCCACTGTTTCGCTTTCAGTTTTTTAACATACTGTAGTGGAAATACAGACGTTGGAACAGACAGTCCCATGTCAGGAGAGGTTGTGTGCTGCTTTGAAAATAGAAATAAAACAGCAAAGACCAAGATATAACAGAAAAAAATTGACAGCAACATTTTCTTATATAAGGCTATGGAAAAAAACAATCCATGCTTCTTGCAAGAGGATGCATCTGTTCATAACAAACTGAAATGAACTGTACTCAATAAAATCACAATCATTCTAGCTAGATTACTCCTTTCGTTAAAACACACCGATAATTTCCTTGGTTCAATAACTAACCTATTTTAAATTGTTTAAAAAGAAACAAGCACACACCTCTAGCCAAGCCAGCCACTGTTCATACCACAGGCTTAGTCAAAGGTTTTAAATCTTTGTACTATTAAAATGAAAACCCACCATGCCGGAGACTGGAGGTTACTTCCAGCTCTCAGCAGAAAACCATAAACTCTTGATGAGCACGTTGTCTCTTTGAATGACTGTGTGATGATGCATGCAGCATGGCTATTAACTTAAATGGCCTGGGTTGGGGAGTGAGAGAAAATCACAAGGCTCTGCTATCAGATTGGGTAACTCTACATTTGCATTTTAAGCTTGCAAAAAAGAAATATAAAAGCCAGTAACTATACTAATAAAAACTGCTTTCAAAGTTTTTAGATTAAATCTTATATAAAGCTTGATTTGACCCAGTTTTTGTTTTTAAGCATTTAACCTGCAATGTGTACATTTAAAGAAAAATGGTGGGGTGGGGGGAAGTTAGTCACTTGTGCTTAAGATGCTATTCTTTTTTGCTAGTATACTTTTTAAATGACTATGGCTTTCAGAAGGGATTAGTCCTTAATGTGCTTTCATTGCTTTTTGTATTTAACATAAAGGTTTTATATGACCAAATCCTTAGAAAGATCAGCAACTGTAGGGAGTTTAATTGAATTTTATTACTTTTCTTCCTTCTCTCATGCTTTCAAACAATGGGCAGGGAGCTGAGGAGGGAACAGTCGGATTTTTTTTTACTGGAGTTCCTTTTAGCTAACAATCCATAAAAAAATAAATTAAAATAAAACATTGACCCTAAATTCAAGCAATACAATTCTGTCCTCTGATTTTTATTCATCTCTCCTCCGCCATTTTTCTCTACTGCTGTTTTGTGCTCCTTGTCTACACCCAGTCTCTCAGCAATCTTTCCCTATCTCCATAATTTTTTCATTGCCCCACTTTACAAAATACCTCTCCCTCTTCCTTTTCGGGGGGGACGGGGGGGGGGGGGGACGACGACGAGAGGACCGACCTAAAACCCCCTATCCTTGACCACCGGAGTCAGAGCCTGGCCCAGGGGAATGCAAACAGTGTGAGAAGCAGGATGTGATTGAAGAAATCAGCAGTTCGCTATGTGATTCTCAGATCCTAACAAACACTAGTGAAACTGTCATCAGCAACTGAAAATTCATAGGCAGTTGGGACATTGCAGAAGTTGAAGATGTTATCTTGTAGATAGATGCCAAAAAGGTGAAGAGTTCAAAAGGGAAGCTGACTTAATCCAACAGCTTCTTTCAGCAATTGTGATAAAAGGAAGGCAAAAGGTCTGAATTATTTTATCTTTAATTTTTGTTTGCAATTTCCTTTCCTTGCAGGATCACACCAGGGTGTTTCCTGGTGTTCTCCTCTGAGCAGGCAATTTTATGTTATTGCTGCTTCTGAGAAAGCACTATTAAGTAGCAGGCAGGATTCCCTCCTCCCCTCGCTCTGCTCCTCCCTCCCCCCACACACAGTGGGACTGTCCCACAGGAGCAACAAATAGTCTAATTAAGGTGCCACGGGACTAACAGACGTATTGGAGCATAAGCTTTCGAAAGCCAATACCTCTGTTAGTCTATAAGGTGCCACAGGACTCTTTGTTGCTTCTGCAGATCCAGACTAACATGGCTACCCCTCTGATACTTGTCCCACAGGCAAACTTCTATGCCCTTACTGTGGGTTCTTTGAAAAAACACTACATTTATCTCCCCAGACTGTGCATGCAGAGAACTGCCCTCCTCCTGCCAAAACCCCTTTGCTATACTCAGACCCAGTGCAGGTGAGCAGAACAATATGCAGTCTGCCAGAGCAAAACTTCACTTTTTTAAATGGTTGCAAATTGAGATTTACACACCACAGTATTATTATGCACGTGCTTTGCAATGAAAATATAACCCCAAATGGAAATGCTTAAGTACCAGCAATAAAGGGACTGATTCATACACCCCAGAGAACAAGTGGTGAACAAAGCACGCACAATAAGATTTAGGCTTTATCCCTTATTAAAATAAAACCACGTGCCTGATCTCTAACCCTCTTTGATTTATTAATGTTTTTGTTTTTCAAGATTACAAAAGTAATGTGGAACAGAGGGCTTTAGAGGAAAATTTATCATCCAAGTCCTATGTTCCAGATATTAAAATATCCATCAATCTCTCTGTCCACAAAATATAACTATATTTTTGGAGGATCAACAGGAATTATATTTTGAAGATTGAAAGCAAAATTATGCTGCTGCAGAAAATAAAATACAACCTCCAAAACTTGAAGCACAATCACTGCTACAATACAGATTGATTGACACCTGACATGTCAATCTACCAAAATTCCAATTATCCGTGAAAGATATTAAAACAAACAAAACAAACAAACAGGAACATTTTCTCTTAAAAGGTCAGAGATTAGTAATTCTTAAGGGTCTATACACACAGGACTAAAGTTGAGGAACAATCATGAACTTTGAAGTGTGATCTCTTGCGTTATAAATTGTTTCCTTACACCATTTACACAATTCAGTTTGGATTAAGGTCACAACTAGAATGGAGTCTTATCTTCTCAGCTGAATTCCATCACTGCAGACATTTGTTCCACATAAAATTTGTCACAATTTCCATTCTCTGCTCAGGAAACTCCTAGCACTTGAACAATAGGAGGAAAAGGGGGGAGGGGTATGGGGATATTTCAGGTCCGAACTGAAATGCATTGACAAGAGCTGGGAAAAGATGTGTTAGGGGAATCGTTTGCACACCTTCTCCCTTCACTGTGCATAGGCTTGGAAGTACTGGATTTTTAATCCGTAAACATCACCGTACACCCGCAAACCAATGAAAAAATACTTCCCTCGGCAATCAGAATTTACAGAGGCACAGTTGACGTGATGTTGACAATTTGTGTTAATGGTTATAAAGCTCTAACTTTTTGAATCTCAACATTTACTGTTAAAAAACATTGTCTGCCCCTCCACAATTTCCCACAACTGTGAAAATTTAAATCAATAAAAATTGAAAAAAATAAGCTTAAAAATAAACCTTGGTATCTATCAAAAATGTTTTAAAAAATTGAATTATGCCAATCCTAGCTATGCAATATAGTCCTGGATCTAGCCCATTCCTTATAGTCCTTTCACGATTCTTAAAATTCACATACAGCAACTGCCAATGGACCTTGCTTGCCTGAGACTGTCATGAAACCTATGTGGGAACTCCTGTCTCAGACAATGTCACAGGATCATGGCAATTGGCAGGCAGCTGTACCCAAGGCCTGGACTATCCACTATACTGTACATATGCTTGCTCAGTGGGCTGCCTGCTTCCTGGATTGCTTGTCCACATGGCAATGATCAATCTGCCAGTCAACATGAGCAAAGGAGGACTGAGGGCTGCAACAAGGGAGAGTTAGTTGTTTAAATGAAGAGAAAGGGGAGTACTCAAAGGAGTTTGGACCAGAGGTGGGGGAGGGTTTGCTCCCCCATCTCCTCCGGACCTCCCGCAACACCCAGAGCAGGCTGTTCCTCTGAACACTTGTGCCAGTAAAACTCAATCATTTGAACGTACAGGGAAACGAAAAGGGGTGGGAGCATCGCCAAAGTGAATTCATTTACAAATCTGACTGAGTACTGGTAGAAAAATGTTTTGTACTATTTGCCTAGTTCTGCTGGGGTGCTTAAAGTGGGCAATAGCACAGCTAGTGAGGGTAAAAAGGAGAGGGATTGAGATTTTCTTTTTAAATTTACATTCACTGTGACACACCTTCCTAGTGTCTGATTACATTTAGAAAGCTCTCTTTGCAAGGAACAGATTTAGAGAGTTAAAGTAAAATCTTATGTGTTTAAAATAGTAAAGTAAAATCTTAGGACACCAGCAATTTTCGGGCACCAATTAAATGACTTCTGGAGTCCACAGACCTTTCCAACATCCTACTTTGCCATAGGAAACAGGGCCGGCTCTAACTTTTTTGCTGCCACCAAGCAAAAAAAAACCTGAGCACCACCCCGCTGAAACAACACCCCCAGAGCTCCGCGCTGCCCTGCCGAAACAACCCCCCCAGAGGGCCCTGCCGAAACAACCCCCCTCCCCCCGAGCCGCCCCACCAAAACAAACACACACACACACCCCGAGAGCCACACCGCCCCGCCGAAACAATCCCCGGCAGTGGGGCTCCGGCAGCACTTTAAAAGGCCCGCGGCTTTCCGCGGCGGCAGGAGCCCCGGGCCCTTTAAATCCCCACCAGAGCCCAGCTGCCAGAGCAACAAAAATGATTAAAGGTCTAGAAAACATGACCTATGAGGGAAGATTGAAAAAACTGGATTTGTTTAGTCTGGAAAAGAGAAGACTGAGAGGGGACATGATAACAGTTTTCAAGTACATAAAAGCTTGTTACAAGGAGAAGGTAGAAAAAATGTTCTTCTTAACTGCTGAGAATAGGACAAGAAGCAATGGTCTTAAATTGCAGCAAGGGAGGTTTAGGTTGGACATTAGGAAAAACTTCAACTGTCAGGGTAGTTAAGCACTGGAATAAATTGCCTACGGAGATTGTAGAATCTCCATCACTGGAGATTTTTAAGAGCAGGTTAGACAAACACCTGTCTAGATAATACTTAGTCCTGCTATGAGTGCAGGGGACTGGATTAGATGACCTCTCGAGGTCCCTTCCAGTCCTATGATATCACAGGTGTAACTAAGACCATGTCTACACTAGGAGCACTGAACTGGTAAAGGAATGCTGGTATAGTATACCAACAAAGCACTCTAAGGCTTGGTCCACATGTTTCCTCTCAACTAATTAGCCTCTTAAGATTGGTCTATACACCTGGACCATCATGTTTCTCTGACTGTATAAATATATCTGAAATATAATTTCATTCCATGCATCCGATGAAGTGGGTACTAACCCACGAAAGCTTATGCTGAAATAAATTTGTTAGTCTCTAAGGTGCTACAAGTTTTTCTTTCTTATTTTCATTTTGCTGACACAGACTAACACGGCTACTACACTGAAACTTCAGCTACGTGAATAACGTAGCTGAAGTCGAAGTATCTTAGTTTGAACTAAAAGGTACTTACCGCGGGTTCAGATGCGGCAGGCAGGCTCCCCCGTCGACTCCACCTACTCCTCTCGCGGAACAGGATTACCGGCGTTGACGGCGAGCACTTCCGGGATCGATTTATCGCGTCTAGACAAGACGCGATAAATCGATCCCAGAAGATCGACTGCTTGCCGCCGAACCAGCCGGTAAGTATGGACGTACCCTTAGTTCAGATGCTCCTATGCCAGCAAAGCTATACCAGAACTTTGTAAAGAGCTTCAGTGTAGACATGACTTAAGATGCAACTGAAGTGTACAACTCAAGGTAAAAATTCAGCATCTGGATCTTAGCAAAGTACTCTGTTGCTGATACACGAACAAGAACAGAATCCATCTCACTCTCCCATAACAGTAGTCATGTTGGTTTCACGGTATACACGGAAAAAGTGACTTAAGTTATATCACTAAAGTATGCATATGAGACTTGACTTACACATAGGCCGCAGGCCTAACAACCACCATTAACAATGCTCCCAAGTTCAAATGAGGTTGAAAAGGAAACTTCAAGGGTATAAACTTAAATGCATGGCAATATTTAATCATATAAAAATATAGCCAACCATTAAAAGAGTAACATTATTCAAAAGTATTTTCTCCCAATAAACATTTACAGCAGACTACATTTTTAGGAACTTTGGCTTTCATATTTTAGATCTGTTTTTGTACAACAGGCTTTCCACATCTTAATCTTGGAAGAGCAATTATAGTGCAATACCAAGCAATACTTTTACAGCAGTAAATTAAAGAGGCCTAACTCATGGCCACAGCTGTGCCCTGTTATCTGTACTGTGTCACTTTAATTCAGAACACAAACTCCATAATTCTTTAAATTGTTACATGCCTGTAAACCACAACAGCAATTAATTTGCCTCTGCCAGGCTGTACCATTTTAAAAATCCCCACAACATTGCAATGTGAAAGTAAAACAAAACCAGCCGCACCCAACTTTTTTTTTTTTTAAAGTAAAAAAGAGAGAGAAGGACATTTTAAAATCTTAATCGAAAACTCAAAAAAAGCAGCAAAGCTGGTCACAAGAGTGATCACAAAAATTAAGTTTGAAAATGGATTCTAAACCCATGAAGCTCTGTTTACAGAAGTAATCCCATCAAGTCAGTGGGACTACTTATGTGCAAAGGTTTTGCAGGATGAGGCCTTAAATTAGTGCAAAGCAAGCAAAAACTAATGTATTGATTTTAACACACATTTAAACTCCTTTGTGCCAGTAAATGGGCCATCCTGATTATCACTACAAAAGTTTTTTTTTCCCTCCTGCTGATAATAGCCCACCTTAATTGATTTGTCTCCTTAGAGTTGGTATGGCAACCCCCATCTTTTCATGTTCTCTCTATATATACATCTTCCTACTGTATTTTCCACTCCATGCATCTGATGAAGTGGGCTTTAGCCCACGAAAGCTTATGCCCAAATACATTTGTTAGTCTCTAAGGTGCCACAAGTACTCCTCGTTCTTTTTGCTGATAAAGACTAACATGGTTACCACTCTGATATCTGGGGTGAATATCAATCCTTAATGTGCAAGTCAGAAAATTCAAAGCTATGATTCCCACAGTAACCATAATGGCCTCATGTGCGTATGTAGTATTTTGCATTCTTTCCTAGAGACCCAATGAGTCTACTCTTAAGGGCTTATAAAGAGTTTATAAAGAATGCAAAATACTACATACATACATGGGGCCATTATGGTTGCTGTGGGAATCATAGCTTTGAATTTTCTGACTTTTCCACATTAAGGGAAGAAGTTCACCCCAGAGAGTATTTTATTTTTATTCATGCATTTAGACTTATATAAATAAGATTTTTAAATAAATTGTCTATTTTATGTTCTAGACCCCTTAACCATAATGTTCCATTAGCAAAAAAAAAATTACATTAGTTATATTAACCACATGGGAAAACACTGACTTTTTATTGTACTATTTGTTTTAATTTATCCAGATATAGTTACTTCTCAAGTCATATTTAAACAGATTTAAAACTATTACAGATGATTTTTTAAAATTTGCATCACAAGGCAAAACCCAGAAGTAATTCATTAGAGAGCATTTAAAGATGATTAAAGTTTTAAAGATAATCACATTGAAGAAATATTGTCCCATAAATCTGTTCTTTTACATTGATAAAGGTTCAGTTGGATACTTAACCAAGTGTATAATTTTACGACCAGGAACAGCCCCACTGAGGTCAATAAAGTGTTTTCATGGATTGGGGCCCATGGGTTCTGACAGAGTTTAGGCTTACCTCCCATTGAAGACAATGGGATGTAAGCACACGCTTAAGTCACAATGCTTTCCTGAATGAGGACTTGAATGTTTTGAAGTTAAAACATTTCCCCTCCTTCTAAAGTATTTTCTTTTCTTTTCATGTTAAGAATAAAAGACTCTTACACTCACAAGGAAAAGACAGTTCCTTTTACAACTTCAACCAACAGGCAACCCATTCTGCTGCAGAAATAACACTTCTAGCTGTAACACAAACAAAAACTTCATAGCACTTCAAAGTAAAGACCATGTTAGACTTTTTAAATAGTTTCTGATGCAAAAGAAAAAAAACCCACAGTAAAACTATCTCCAGCTTTAATTATACTTTTATTCTTTACATTTTGCCAGGCCTTTATCTTTATTCTCTCTCCTTGAGAGTATTTAGAGATTGCATTAGTTCAACTTAAGTTTCACATGTAGCATATTTGTAAAACCACTTAGATCTTCCCTTAACAATAAGCCTAACATGCTGGCATGTAGTTTTCTGAAAAACTTTACTCCTATAAAGAAAAGTTCTGTTTAGAAGAATGATAAAACAACAACATGTGCATGGGTAAGAGGGGGATGCAAGAAGCAGAATAAATTAGGAGGGTCCTTGCAATCTGGAGCCTCAAACAGGGAGGGGCTTGAATGCAACAGCTTCGTTTTGAGCAGCCACTTGCATGGGAAAATGCTGACTGCAGCCAACCAGCTGACTGCTATTTGGCACCGGACCCAGGGAGGAGATGACAGTTCTGATTACCCTCTCATCTCCCAGTCATGTCACAATGTGACCTAGGTAAAGAAAGGAGGCAGCAAGACTGACTCACATAGCACACACCACTGGCTGATGAGGGCTTAGGGCAAAACCAGAGGTGAAAGTAAGCCAGTATGGTCCGGTACGGCATACTGGCAAGAGCCAGTACGCCGTGCTGGACTGTACCGGCTTCCCCGGCGGTGATTTAAAGGGCCCAGGGCTCCAGCCGCTGCGGGGAGCCCCGGGCCCTTTAAAGCCAGGCTCTGGTGGGGATTTAAAATGCCCGGAGCTCTGCGGCGGCCAGAGCCCTGGGCCCTTTAATTTGCCCCGGGGATCCCAGCCGCCTCTGCAGCTGGTAGCTCTGGGGTGATTTAAAGGCCCCGGGGCTCCCAGCCAGAGCCCCAGGGCCTTTAAATCGCCTCTTCCGGTTGAGGCCACGCCCCCACCCAGGACTCCGGCGTACCCATAAGTCCTGTAAGTTACTTTCACCCCCTGGGCAAAATCCTAGATTTGGTGGATTTAGACCAGTCAGAATCTTGCTTCAACCTCGATTCACAAACTAAGCAGAATCACAGCTGGAAAGACAAAGAGTGAGCACTTCAGTTATTCAGCAATCTCCAAAACGGTTTGGATTTATTCTTGCAAATTTTCCAGAGTCCCATTTCAGATGAAGACTTTATGCCTCTGTAATTGTCGGTATTCAGGAGAGTGCTTTCTACACCATCTCTATCCTGCTAGTTATATTGAGACACATTATAAAAAAATTAGAAAGTCAGATGGCTAGTAACAACCCTTTAGCATTTTAAACTATGAGTCAGAACTGCCTTCTCAATTGGCAGGCAGTCTTTTTCCATTAAAGAGGACTGCCCAATGCTCTCATTATTTAACAAAACATACAGAGCAATTGTTTTGTGTTTTGCTAAATATTTGGTAAGGTGCCTTTCTCAAAAAAACAAACACAAAACAACAACTCTAATATCACAAGATTGTTGAGGCACGCTTAAGTAGGTCACCAACCTGACCTTCATTGTTAAATTCTTTCTGTATGAAGTGACTGTTATTCCATTAGCTTACTGTGGTAGCTGTTTCAGAATCTTGTTTTATTCATAAACCTGATGCCTCCTCCTTCCCAAATATGATAGTTGAGAAATTAAATTGCTTTGTGTTTTTACCAGTAACCAGTGTTCAGTTCTGTTTCAACTATTTCATGTCCTATTGTCCCAAAGTCCCTTTTGAAAAGCTAGTTTCAGTCTCAGAGGACCCTTTTTATCTGTTATATTAGGCTAATTGGTAATCCCTCTTTCCATGGAAAAAAATTCTAAAAGGAGGTCACTTTCCTGAAAGTTATTATGACCCACAATGCTTTGTCTTAACTATAATAAGTGAAAGCGACAAAGGGTTCTGTGGCACCTTATAGACTAACAGAGGTATTGAAGCATAAGCTTTTGTGGGTGAATACCCACTTCTTCGGATGCAAGCAGTGGAAATGTCCAGGGGCAGATATAAATATGCAGGGAAGATATAATAAGTGAATATGCTCTTTAAAATAGATCAATAGATCAAGTATCAGAGTTGCCGTGTTAGTCTGGATCTGTAGAAGCAACAAAGGGTCCTGTGGCACCTTATAGACTAACAGAGGTATTGGAGCATAAGCTTTCGTGGGTGAATACCCACTTCTTCGGCTGCAAGCAGTGGATAGATCATGATTCAGACCAATAACGTGGAAATGAAATTAGTCATTTTTGAGAGATCAATCCTGCAAACACTGATTACACGGGGACTACCAGACAGGGCTACTCAGATGAGTAGCAGTTTGAAGGATTGGGTTCTAGGATAATGTCACGAGGCAGGTATACCCCGTCACCACTTTGGGGAGTGAGGGGGGGAGTTATAGCCCCGCAGCTGAGTTCAAATAACTGCCCTTTTCCTCAGGGCAGTATGACTTAATGGTCAGAGTCAATAGGACTTCCCTTAGTTCCAGGGCTAGAATCAATGGCCCAATGGCTAGAATCAATAGGACCACCCTTGAATGCAGGACAGTATGGCCCTGTGGCCAGAGTCAGCGGTACTGCCCTTAGCTTCAGGGCAGCCCGTATGTGCAGGGTGATGTGGCCCTATCAACGGCGCACGTATCTGCCACTGGGTCAGCGGGCATAGGCGCCGACTTCGTGGGTGCTCCGGGGCTGGAGCACCCACGGAAAAAAATTGATGGGTGCTCTGCACCCACCGGCAACTCCCCGCCATCCCCGGAGCTCGCGCCCAACTTACCGGAGCACCGGGCGATGTTCCGGGGCCCCGCCCCCGGCGACGTTGCGGCGTCGTCGAGGGGGGGGGCGGGGCCCGGCAACGTCACCGGTGTCGGGGGGGGCGGGGCCCGGCGACGTCACTGGCATCGGGGGGGGGGGGGGGGCCCGGCGACGTCACCGGAAGTCAGCGTCGCTGTCAGCGGGGATCCGCCCAAAACATGCTGATTTGGTTCCCGGCTCCACAACTGGATTTATGTCTGGTTCCCCTGGGCTACTTCCTACCCTGCCTTCCTGCTCTGTAGTCCGCAGGCCCTCTGGGTCTTCAGGGTCGTCAGCAGGCAAAGCTCCTGATGACAACTTCTCCGCATAGGCTTCCACAGCCAGCCGGGTATTTGCCTGGGTCTCAGTGTGACTGGCCTCCATTGGTTTGGGGCTCCGAAAGCTCCTGGCCAGGAGCCTGCAACACACGTCCTCTCTACTGTGGTCAGAGCAGACTGAGCTTGGCTGCGCCCTTTTATACTGAGATTCCAGTTGGAGCATGCTCAGCAGGGGCAAGGGGGCATGGCTTCCTCAGCCTGCAGTATTCCTGTCCAGTGTGGGGCAGGTATACCCTGTCTCCGATCATGTCAACATTTTTCCTCCTTGATTCTGCAGTGACAAAATGTATTCTTCCCAGCCACAGATGCTCAAAACTTTCCTTTCTCTGTGATAAGATTCACAGATGTAAGACTTTTACTGAGAGGCACATAACTTTCTACTGAAAAAAAACCCAATACTGGCAGTACCACGCA
The DNA here is from genome assembly GCA_037349315.1 of Chelydra serpentina. NCBI lineage: Eukaryota > Metazoa > Chordata > Testudines > Chelydridae > Chelydra > Chelydra serpentina. The sequence continues at coordinate 6,756,178 of JBAIAC010000032.1, forward strand.
CAGTATTGCCATCCACAAACATCCAAAAAATCTTGAGTCATGCCTCTCAAAATGAGATTTATTTTTAACACTCAGGATTTTTAAGCCAAACTGCTCTTTTTATTTGTCTTGTGGTTTCTAAGCCTCTACGGAACCCTCGGGTCACATTTTCAAGATTTTATCTGCAAACATGAGGCCTAGAAGTTTCCTTTTTAAAAAATGAAAGCTGAGATTCTGATCAAGTCACTTGCTCCAGGAGCGGGGGCTTTAAGAAATATATCAAATATAGTGACATTTGCAATAAAGTCATAAGAGTTGGCAACTCAGCTTCCATTCAGAAACCTCAAAGTCCTTTTAAAAAATGTGCAACAACCTCCTGAGGTATGTAGGTAAATACGGTATTATTCCCTTTTACAGACAGGTAAACCAATTCAGAGAGCAGTTCCATGACTTGACCAAGGATACGTGTTCACTACAGAGTTAATTTGGTCTCTTATCAGGACGTTGCCCCAAACCACCTCTTGTCCGCATACAGAAACCTCCCCTGCGTTTGGTGCTTCTTTAAACCCAGGCTAGATGGGTTGGGTGGGGATATAGGCTCGCTAAGCGGTGTTTCTCAGCCTTTTTGATACCAAGGACTGGCTTGCTGCCTTCCTAAACTCTCTCTGGGAAATCTCAGGGACCGGCACCAGTCCATGGAGCAGTCATTGAGAAACACCACTTTAACTCGGGTTGGTTGCAAGCTAAATCACTTTAATGCTGACAGTTCTCTACTAACCTTTCACAATACCTTTGTGTGCCTAGAGACAAACAAGCTCTTCCACAATCCACTGGAAAAAAGAATCACAATGCAGCTTTACTCACTGCAGCACAAAGAATCAGGGAAATGGTCGCAGAAGTCGTAATGACACATATGGGTGATTGCAGCACCAGTGAGGATACAGTAACTTGGGTATGGGTTTCAAGTGTGCTGCTCACACTCAGGCTAGGCAAAACTGGGTGCTTTCATAGACCTGAGTGCCAATCACTCAAGTTAAGTATGCACTGGAGGACATATCCTAAAACCCATAGCAAGTTGTTGTCAAAGCCTGGAATACAAACCATGGATGAATTCCTGGCCACACTAAAGTCAATGAGACTTTTTGCTTTTGGCTTCTATGGGATGAGAATTTCATATCTCCGGAACCCCAGACTTTTGCTATGGCCATAAAACCCTGCTACTTACGAATAGGTCAAAGAGTGTGGGAGTGTTGTAACAATCAGGCAAGGTACTAACAAGCTTCAACAGGACTTTATTTTCAAAGTTGAAACCTCTTTACCAAGCTGCTGCTGCACCCTCTGTAGCTCCCCAAGCCTCTCAACTACTCCCCCCACTTCCTGTCCTTTCAGACTCCCAACAGCCAGTTCTCCCAGTTCTAATAATTACAAGCAACATCTAAACACCACAGGGAGCGAAAGGGGTAAAACACACATACACCAATGAAAGTGTTTGCATTCCTGATTTTCTGTTTAAGATATAACAGATTCTGAAAATGACTAAGAATTTTATTCATAAAATCAGGCCCTACTAAAACAGCTCAAAGAACATTCAGCATGGGAGGTTCTTCTGAACAGATTAAATATGGGTTGTGGTGAAATCACACATTGTGCCCAATAATCCTAGAATTTACATTTTGCTAGATTCTCACCTCGTTGCTCACATTACAGAATGACCAAGGGGATATTGGCCAGCTTGTTATCCTTAAATTATATATTACAAAAATAGGGAAAAGGAAAGATAATTTAAACAACTTCAGGGCAAAATTCTCCTCTCAGCGCTGCCTGACAGATCTCAACTTCAATTGACATCAATTGGAGATCTGCTCGGAGCATATTTTAACATGGTTTTCTGAAATGGTGCTAAGTACAGTTTGTCCTTGGCTGTATTTGTAGTTAAGCTATGTTCAGCACCGATTCACCTACACCTCCTGCAGATGTTCATTATCGGCAATAGGCAATTTTCCTAGGATAGACCAGCCCAGAGAGAGCAAGCAGAAAACCAAAGTTAAGCTCCTAGTGATTCAAAACGTAAGAGCTGGTATCTCAAAAATGTAGCCCTTGGACATATATAAAATAGAAAATATTTGTCACAGAAAAGATACTGTGAGCAGGTATTTTAATTTTTAACATATAACATGGCAACATGATAGGTTAAATGCATATATTTCTGCAATGTGTGTATCTACGCACATTTATAGACACACACATTCCCCTCTACCTTTATGGAAATCAATATTTTGTTAGGCAAGATCATGATCTCATTCACCCTGTACACATTGGCAGATTTGTCTGTGAACACCAATGCCACTCTTCCAATTATATGGTTTAAAAAAAGTAAATGAAAAACACTTCACTCTCGATAATCCCAGCTTTTTGACTCAAAATTAAAATGTAATAAAAAAACCTCTCTTCTTTTTAAAGTTTATTTTCTAAGCATTAAGAATATTTACATGCACTGGGTATTTAAGAAAACAGTTGTTTTAAGGGCTTAGCATATCACCAGAGAATTTACCATCTTTATGTATTCAGTCTCAGCCTTCAGGGATTTTACTTATCTTTTTCATTCCCCTGTAAACCCAAAGGAAAAGGAAACCACATGTATACCCTGATTTCTTTTTTAATGTATGGAAAACATTCTCTAACTTAAAATGTTTTACTTAGCATTAAAACAATATATTTGTTCAGTTTAAGACATCAAACAGTTTCTAATTATCAGTTTTGGACAATGTGCTATTCTGTTTCAAGTCACATGTAACTCACATAAAATCAAACTGATCAGAAAGGCAAGGCATTTAAAATGCATGCTTGACATACTTTGTGCAACTTGGTATGTTTCAGCTGGATGTGGGTGAGATTTATTTATAAAGGCATAATTCCACCATTCACATCCTCATATGGCAAATCTGCCCACTGCTGTCCTATCACCTACAAGGAAATGTACCAGAAACCACCATTCTTCATATTCAAAGGGAACACTTACAGACATTGTCTGTCTCCTCATCTAGCAATGTTAATGGCTCTGAATGCCTCACCCTCTGGTGTCAACAGGCATCATTTCTTTTGGAACTCTTTCAAGTCATTCATACATAACATTTACTATTCCCAAGTAACACAACTGTTTTACTGAATTTATATCAGGCACTACACTCAGTTTATATCAAAAGGGTCAAAGTCCCTGCAACTCTTACCATATCACAAGGTTGGGTTAGTCAACACAAGCTCCCTAAGGCCTTGTCTTCACAGTTAAGTGTGTTCTTACTGTAGGGTGGTTTTACCATGAAATCAACCATGGGAAAGTGGTATAATGATGCCCTTGCCTAGCTACATTGTGGTAAAATCTACAGGTCCCTTGTCTTCATTAGAAGAACTATCACACATTAGTTATCTCACCATAAAAAACACCTTTATAGTAGTTAAGACAAAGTTTAAGAAGATTTTGGACCTCTAATTTTGGTTACAAATAAATAAATAATAATAATAATAATATATACCCAGCTGTTATATAGTGCCTCATGAGTAGATCTCAAAGCACCTTACAAAAGGAAGTATGCATCATTTCCCAAGGCATAGAGCAGTGAAGCAACTTGCCCAAGGTCACCCAGCAGGCCAGCAGTAGAGCCAGGAATACAACACAGGTCTCGTAAATAGCAGTCCATTAGACCACAGAGCATCTTCACTTTGTGCTAGTAACAAAAATTGTGATTTTTAAGTTCAATTTCACAATTTGATTTCTTTGAGCCTCAGTTTCCCCATTCTCATCTCTTAAAACCAGTGGAAGGATTCCATGTTGTTGTATCAGTCAAGCAAGGTACTAACAAACTTCAACAGGTCTTTATTTTTAAAGTGGAAACCTCTTCAGCAAGTTGCTGCTGCACCCTCGGTAGCTCTCCCAGCCTCTCAACTCCCTCTCCCCTTCTTCCTGTTTCCTGTCCTTACAGACTCCCAGCAGCCAGTGCTCCCAGTTCTAATAATTACAAGCAACATCTAAACACCACATTCCCTCCTCTCTTAAGAAACTCTTCCAATTAAAATAAACATCGTTGTTCTAACCACAGGAACAAATATAAAACAAGACACTATACTGTTGGCAGAAATATTACACTGAAAACACTGTAGATACTACATAACAAAGTCTCTAGTCCAGACAGGTGGTCATCTGGGTCTGACAGACTGCCTCTCAAGCCCCGGTTCCAGTGCAATGTCTTGTGTTAGTGCTACAGTGAAGTCATCCAATGCAGACTGGGCGTTGGCATAATCTCCTCTTGGTGCATAGGCAGGTGCAAGATAAGAAGCATTCCATACCCGACCATCAGAAAGTCAATAGGTGTAAGGTCCCTTCTTCTCTATGATTTTAAGAGGAGCTGTGAATTTATGGTCCCCTTTGCGTAAAATTCCCGTTTTTTTCCGTATTCTAACGAAGGAACCACACTCAAACTTTGGTTCCTTAGCACCCTGCCGCTTGTCTGTGAAAGCCTTAGACTTTGCTTGGTTCTGTTCAACTGTTTTTCTCACATCATTCTCGTGTGGGGCATCAGGTTTAACAATCCAGCAATATTCAGTTTAGTAATCATCTGTTTCCCATGCAGTTCACTCTGCGGGTGATCTTTGCGTTGTGGCATGTCGTGTAGCCCAATATGCTTGCAAGAAATCAGTAGTGAAGGGTATCCATAATGGCCCTTCCAAATTAGCCATTTGCAAACTCTCTTTCAAACTTCTGTTAAACCTTTCGATTTCCCCATTGGCTTGAGGGTAATATAGGGATGACCTTCTGTGTAAAATGTTCCTCTGTGCTAGAAAAGTTTCAAACTCCAGGGAAGTAAATTGACTACCATTATCTGAAACCAGTTCTTTGGGGTTACCTTCCCTGCTAAAAACTGAAGAGAGGAACTTAATTACTGTAGCAGAAGAGATCTGCGATGTAAACGCTACCTCAGGCCATTTACTGAAATAGTCTATTAAAGTGATGGCATACTGGCAGTCAATTGGAGCAGTATCAAAGGGCCCTACAATGTCAATTGCCACTTTTTCCCCATGCAGATTCAGGAAGAGGAACAGGCTGTAATGGAGGGATACATGTCACTGCTGTCTTATCATGCATTTGGCAAGTGACACAGGATTGTATGAGTTCTTCAGTTTGAGAGCCCATCCCTGGCCACCAATACAGATCCCGTAATTGTTGTTTGGTTCGGACAATTCTTTGATGAGTATCGTGTGCCAGGTGTATGAGTTTTGACTGTAATTCTTCTGGCACAAGGAGCCGGTGTGTACCTCGTAGCACACAGCCATCAAGCAAAGAAAGTTCATCCCAAACTCTAAAATAAGGCAGCAAAACTGGGTCAAGGTTTTTAGGGTTACTGGGCCATCTCTTTGTCAGAAATTCCCGTAGTTTTTGTTGAATTGGACATGCTGAACAAGCAGCTTGAAATTGTTCTCTTGTCACTGCAATAAGAGTGCCTGTAATAAGCGCACCTACTACCTCCTCATCCTCCAGTGGACTATCTGGTGAAGGCAAAGGCAGACGAGAAAGGCAATCAGCTACCACATTTTGGTTTCCAAGCTTATATTCCAGTTCATAATTGAAAGAGAGTAGTCTCGCAGACCATCTAGCAATACGATATCCTGCTCTTCCCAGTCCTTTCATGGTGAGCAACATCGTCAAAGGGCTGTGGTCTGTACGCAACTTGAACGTGCGGCCCCACAGGTAAGTTCTCCATTTTTCAGTAGCCCAGACACAAGCAAGTGCTTCTTTTTCAACTGTACAATATTTTCTCTCAGCATTACTTAATGTCCGTGAAGCAAATGCAACAGTCCTCTCTGTGTTGTCCTCATAAAGTTGAGAGGACAGCCCCAAGTCCATAATCAGAAGCATCAGTAGTTGCAATTATGGGCAATGCAGAACTAAATAGTGCAAGTACTGGACTATGTACAATTAAGTCTTTCACCGTTTCGAAACTAGCTTGTGCATCCGTTGTCCACACTAAGTTTGAACTTCTCCGTAGTAATTCTCGTAACGGTTCAATGAAAAAAGCATAATTGCGAATGAATTTTGCATACCAGGAGGTAAGACCCAAGAAGGAACGTAAGGTTTGCAAATCTGTTGGAGGAGGAGCATTTGAAATTGCCAGGATATGATCTGGATCAGGTTTTAGTCCAGCCTGTGAAATTGTGTGCCCCAGAAAGGAGAGTTCAGTGTGTCTAAATTTGCATTTGGATCTATTGAGCTTGAGGCCTGCTTTGCTGATGCAGTTTAGTACGGACCTCAGGTTATTGTCATGCTCCTCAGAAGCATTTCCAAACACGATAATATCATCGAGATAGCACTGAACTCCATGTTGATTCTTCAGAATCAATGACATTTTTTGGAAGGCACTTGGGGCATATGCGAGACCGTATGGAACACGTTTAAAACGAAATAGTCCCTCATGTGTAATAAATGCTGTGAGGTCTCTGCTATCTTCATGCAACATAACCTGGTAGTATGCAGTCTGCAAATCAAGAGTAGAAAACATCTTTGCTCCACAGAGTTCTGCAAATACTACTTCTATGTGAGGGAGAGGATGGATGTCAATCACAATAGCTTTATTTGGCTCCCTTAAGTCCACACAAAGGCGAATGCCTCCACCCTTCTTCTGCGTCACTACTATAGATGAAACCCATTCCGAGGAGCCAATCTCTTCAATAATGTTCTTTTGAACAAGTTTTCTAAGTTCCTCTGAGGCAGTGTCCCTGACTGAAAATGGTAAGCGCCATAACTTCTGTCATACAGGCATCACATTATTCTGCATTTTAACTTTATGCAGAAACCCATAAGCTGAAACTGGTGTGTGTACCGCAAGAGTGTTTTGCTGAGGAAGATCAATTCGTCCATTAACTGCCCTGAGATTTAAAGCAGCCAATAAATCTCTGCCAAAAATAGGGGTGCCTTTGTGGACAATATAGAACTCTGCAGTTACACAGCGATCACCAAAAGTAACTATTGCTGGCAGGCAGCCATGTACTGGAATATGTTTTTTCAAATAGCACACCAAATGAAGTTTGGGTTCAGTAAGAGGCACATCTTTAAAGTAATGCAAATAGATGGAATCAGGTAGTATAGATACTGCTGAGCCAGTGTCCAACATTAGCTGGATAGAGTGTGTTTTGCCTGCAGGTTTGGTGGAAATGTTTACAGTGCACTTTATTCTGGAATATGTGCAGTAGTGATTTTGTCCACACTCAGCACAGTAACATCTGGTATTGTAACTGCATGCACCTGTTGGTTGAACTGGCTATGATTTTTTTAAATCATTTTGCAATGATTGCACTGAGCTACTTTTGCAGGACATCCTGTGTAGCTTGCAAGATGTTATGAGGATCAACAGCAAAAGCATGCTTTTACTGTATTTTGCATTTGCTGATTCGGTGGTTTTTCATTAGTTTTCCTCTTGTAATCTTTTGTCTGCAGCGATAGTGGATTTTTATGCAAAGGAGTCACAGCCTGGACTGTGCCTCCTGTATCCATGCTCATTATTTTGGCTTCAGCTGTTGCTGACTCAATCTGAGTAGCAATGGTTATTGCTTTTTCTAGTGTAAATTCTGGTTCTAGAAGTAAGCGTTCTTTTTGTGTGTTTTCAAATTAAATTAGCCAACCACAGAATCATAGTGGAGAAGCTGAATTCTCCAAATCTTCCTGTGGCATCACCCCAACCTCAAGCAGATGCTCAGGTGCTGTCTTGCTTGGGGGTTTAGAGAGGTAGTAACAAGACAACATACATACGGTAGAATCATGCTACTTCAGCTCTTTCTTAACTTCAAACCCCATAACACACATACTGGGTAAACTATAGAGGAGCCTACTCTTAGGGTATGCCTCCCAGCCCAGCTTGACACACTTGGGCTAACAGGGCTTGTGCTAGCACTCTAAAAAAAGCTGTATGGACAGGGCTTTAAAGTTGCAGCGTGCGCCCTGCTAGCCCAAGTCTGTTGACCCAGCCTGGGAGGCTCGCTGCCGTAGGCTGTGTAGCCATGCCTTCAAAGGCCCTGTATTTACCGCAGGGAAACAAAGGTGTGTTCTTAACTCGAGTTAAACAACTTGAGTTAAAATGTTAGTGAAATCAGAGAAACAAGGTTGATGAGGTAATAGCTTTTACTGGACAACAGAAGTTTCTCCAATATCCTGGGACCAACACGGCTACAACAACACTGCATACAATAGCACAGTGGTTCTCAAACTTTTGTACTGGTGATCCCTTTCACATAGCAAGCCTCTGAGTGCGACCCCCTTATTAATTAAAAACACTTTAAAATATATTTGACACCATTATAAATGCTGAAGGCAAAGCGTGCTTTGGGGTGGAGGCTGACAGCTTGGGACCCCCTGAGGGGTCCCAACCCTCAGTTTGAGAACCCCTACAATAGCAAAATCCATAGGCGCCGAATTGGTGGATGCTCCGGGGCTGGAGCACCAACGGGGAAAAATTGCTATGTGCAGAGCACCCACCAGCAGCTCCCCGCCAGCCCCCACCCCGTGCCCAGCTAATCTCTGCTTCCACATTCCACCTCCGGAGGCGCCACCCCGTCAAGCCGCTTTTCTTAGCTCACAGGCTTGCCGCCCGTCAGCTTTTCGGCAGGCGACAAGCCTGGGGAGCGGGGGGGGGCCAGGGGAAAGTGCAGCGGTGGCGCCTCAGGGGAGGGATACGGGGAGAGGCGGAGCCAGGCCCTCCTCCTCCTCCCCATACCCCTCCCCCGAGGCACCGCCGCTGTGCTTTCCCCCGCCCCTCTCCCAGGCTTGCCGCCCGCCAAACAGCTGACAGGCGGCAAGCCCGTGAGCTAAGAAAAGCAGCTTGGCAGGGCGGCACCTCCGGAGGCGGAACGTGGAAGCGGAGGTTAGCTGGGCGCATGGGGGCTGGCGGGGAGCTGCCTGTGGGCGTGCTGCATTTCCCCTCCCCCCTCCCTCCCACCAGGCTTCCAAGTCTCGGGGGGTGGTGGAGGGGAAATGCAGCGCGCCCAGGGGAGGAGGCAGGGGTGGGGATTTGGGGAAGGGGTGGAATGGGGGAGGGGCCGGGGGTGCAAGCACCCACCGGCACCGACTAAAGTTGGCGCCTATGGCGAAATCAAGACATTTGAGTTAGCAAATCAAAGTAAACCGTAGACTTCCCCAGTCCTTAACACACCCTGATAACTTACGTGAAACTACAAACTGCGTTGTCTTCACTAGGATTTTAACGCCAGTTAAGAACGTACCTTTTTTTCTCATTATAGCAAAGCCAAGACAACCAGCAATGTCCTTCCTCTTCCCGGCAAAGATTTAATCACAGAGAGATCTAAGTGAGGTCTCTTATTATTAAAATTGTATTACTGTAGTATATTGTAAAAGAATGTTGACTAAGCTTTTAGAAGCATCACCATAATTAAAACAAAACTCTGCTTGTCAAATAACCAAACAAAATTCATTTTGTAATGCACCATCACTGCTCTTTTGTTAACTTGCTAATTCACAATAGATCTCCCAAACATTAGTATACGGACTCTAAACACCAAATGGTAATCACAGATACCTCATATATTCTTCATTCTTACATATTTACCATTGCAAATATTGAAAAATACATGCAGCTCTAGACTGGCTTTTTAGTTGCAGCCATATCAAAGTATGCTCTGCTGTCTCTGAATCAAAGTTAGAAACATCCATCATTAGCTATATGCAACTAAAACTTTGGTACACACTTGTATTGCCCCCCATTTACCACACAGTATTAAGCACCTCACAATATTTATCATCACAATATCCCCGTGCGATGGGGCACCTCCGCGGTACCTGGCATTGGCCACTGTCGGAAGACAGGATACTGGGCTAGAAGGACCTTTGGCCTGACCCAGTATGGCTGTTCTTATGTTAAGTACTAGGAAATATTTGCTATTAAATCACTAATAAAACCAAGTACAGTAGGCCATCATAAAACACCAGAAGGCTACACAAGTGTATGGAAGGCTGGGAATGTAGGAAACAGTATGCATGATCACTATTTGAATGGAAAATCTATATAAATTTCCTCAGCTTCAGAGGAAGCATACAGATATGAAACAGATCTTCCACTGTCTACAGCAGGGGTAGGCAACTTATGGCACACATGCCAAAGGCGGCACGCGAGCTGATTTTCAGTGGCACTCACACTGCCTGGGTCCTGGCCACCGGTCCGGGGGGCTCTGCATTTTAATTTAATTTTAAATGAAGCTTCTTAAACATTTTAGAAACCTTATTTACGTTACATGCAACAATAGTTTAGTTATATATTAAAGACTTATAGAAAGAGACCTTCTAAAAACGTTAAAATGTATGACTGGCACGCAAAACCTTAAATTAGAGTGAATAAATGAAGACTCAGCACACCACTTCTGAAAAGTTGTCAAACCCTAGTCTACAGCTAGGATCAATCACACAGAGGCCATACTGACTTCCCAACAGTCCCACCTTGATTGTTCTAGGTGTAATTATGGTTCAGATTGAAGCTGGAAAAGTAGGATTTCCAAAATATATGCAAATATATTTTGTAAAGAGCAGACACCAACGGACTATTGAACATAAGGGGAAGCAGACCTGGGGCTGAAAATGAAGTTGTAAATTAGATAAATATATGTAAATTATCACAAGATATGCTTAGCATTCAGAGGTGTTAATTTAAAAGGACAGAGCCTGATCTCAGTTACTCCACATTTACAGTGGAGCAACTTCTCTGAAGTTAGTGGAGTAGCTTAAATGTACACTGGTGTAACAGATCAGAACCTGATGCATACATTTGAAATGTGTATGCAGTGTTTATATCACTCCACTGCAAGCTATACAGTATGAGCACTAGACACTCCCAGAATTGCTCCATATGCAAAAACAACAAAATATTGCTAGCCACTTCCTCCCTTCACTCCCCACAATCAGGTATGGGATTGACCCTTGAGCCTTAAAATACTGCATGTAATATTAAAAGCTTGAATGCAGCCTACATGGGGGGAGGGATAGCTCAGTGGTTTGAGCATTGGCCTGCTAAACCCAGAGTTGTGAGTTCAATCCTTGAGGGGGCCATTTAGGGATCTGGGGCAAAAATTGGGGATTGGTCCTGCTTTGAGCAGGGGGTTGGACTAGATGACCTCCTAAGGTCCCTTCCAACCCTGATATTCTATGATACATTAAAACCGTATCTGCTGCCATCATATTATGAAATGAGCCTAGAACACATGCAAGCCTATAAACCAAACCAGCACATGATAGAAGCATTGGAGTTTGTTGGGGAAGCAAAATTTCACAAGTTGTCCCACTGTGCAGATGACTGGCACAAGGCCTATGCACCTCTCAATCCTTTCTGCTGGCTCTTTGTACAGAGATGGATTTCCCCCACTTAGGCCTCAAACATACAGGTGCTTAGCTTTAAGCCTGTGACTAGCCTCATTGAATTCTGTGTGGCTACTTGTGTGCATAAAGTACATGTGCAAATGTCCGCAGGACAGAGGCAGGGTTGTAACCTATGGCTAGACTTTATACAGAGCTAGCTGGAAAATGGAGGTGAGGGAGTGGATATCAATTTTGTTCTGCTATTCACTGAAATTTAGTTTTGATGCAGATTCTCCCACCATCTCTAATATTTGATCAGTTTTAAGTATTTTACTATAATATTTTTGATCAAACTTTCCACGTTTCTTCTTTTCCTGCTTCCACACCTATCCTTTCCCAGCTTCCATAGAATCATAGACGATTAGGGTTGGAAGAGACTTCAGGAGGTCATCTAGTCCAACCCCCTGCTCAAAGCAGGACCAACCCAACTAAATCATCCCAGCCAGGGCTTTGTCAAGCCGGGCCTTAAAAACCTCTAAGGATGGAGATTCCACCACCACCCTAGGTAACCTATTCCAGTACTTCACCACCCTCCTAGTGAAATAGTTTTTCTCCTAATATCCAACCTAGACCTCCCCCACTGCAACTTGAGACCATTGCTTCTTCTTCTGTCATCTGCCACCACTGAGAGCCACAGGCGCCGACTTTCTCTGGCGCCGGTGGGAGCTCACGCCCAGCGTCGGGGGCGGGGCCCTGCTCCCGACGCCGGGCCCTGCCCCCTGACGCCGGGTGACGTTGCGGGGCCCCGCCCCCGACGCCGGGCCCCGCCCCCGACGCCGGGTGACGTTGCGGGGCCCCGCCCCCGATGCCGGGCCCCGCCCCCGACGCCGGGTGACGTTGCGGGGCCCCGCCCCCGACGCCGACGCAATGTCACCCAGCGTCGGGGGCGGGGCCCCGCAACGTCTCCCGGTGCTAAGGTAAGATGGCGGTGGGCCCCGGGGTTGGCGGGGAGCTGGCCGTGGGTCCCGGGGATGGTGGGGACCTGCTGGTGGGTGCGGAGCACCCACCAATTTTTCCCCGTGGGTGCTCCAGCCCCGGAGCACCCACGAAGTCAGCGCCTATGCTGAGAGCAGCCTAGTTCCATCCTCTTTAGAACCCCAGCTTCAGGTAGTTGAAGGCTGCTATCAAATCCCCCCTTACTCTTCTCTTCTGCAGACTAAATAAGCCCAGTTCTCTCAGCCTCTCCTTGTAAGTCATGTGCCCCGGTCTCCTAATCATTTTTGTTGCCCTCCGCTGGACTCTTTCCAATTTGTCCACATCCTTTCTGTAGTGGGGGGCTCAAAACTGGACGCAATACTTCAGATGTGGCCTCACCAGTGCCAAATAGAGGGGAATAATCACTTCCCTCAATCTTCTGGCAATGCTCCTACTAATGCAGCTCAATACACCGTTAGCCTTCTTGGCAACAAGGGCACACTGTTGACTCATATCCAGCTTATCGTCCACTGTAATGCCAAGGTCCTTTTCTGCAGAACTGCCGCTTAGACGAGGCCGGCACAACTCATAAAGCGGCAAGGGCCATATTACTCCAAAGAAAACAGCTGAGGGCCAAAACCCCCCGGCCCCAAGGAAACACTCCCCACCCCCCCCAGCGCCGCCTGCCCCGCAGGAAAAAACCCTCCTTCCTCAGCGCTGGGGTGTGGAAGCCTGTAGAGGGGGAAAGAAACAGCGCACATAGGGTTACCAGATCACAGCAGTAAAATAGGACCCGCCCCCTCACCCTCCCCGCTCGGCCCCACCATCACACCCCTCTTCACCCCCCCAGGGGTCACTATATTACTGCACACAACAGTCAATCAATGCAGTTGTAGATAAATCTCTGTATTATGCATTTTTGTATAACTTTTATATGACTTTGTATTGAACCTTGGTAATATGTTATAGCGGGCCCCTAAGGTAGTATAATTAAGGGAAAAGAAAAATGTCTTTTTGCTAGAAATAGAATAAAATCTTCCCCCCCACTTTGTATTCAATTGTACTGTTGAATGAATGAGGTGTGAATGAGGAAGGCGTGGAAGGCAGGCACCTCCAGACAGCTGCAACCCTTGGAGAGGGGATGGGAACCAGACCAAGGACAATCAAACTTGTCAAGTCGGCTGACTAGAGAAGAGCAGACATACTGATGGCCTCGGGGGTTAGAAGCAAGCACCTTCCTTTGGGAACACCCTCTTTGCAGCATTGGGACAACCCCCAGCCCAGAGACAAGCAGCAAAAAGGACCAACGGACACAGTCCCAGATTTTGGGCCGCACAGTGAGCCCACCTGCTCGCCCCCGCGCGGGCCGCAGAGTATGCCCATGCGGGCCGCATGCGGCCCCCGGGCCGCATGTTGTGCAGGCCTGGTTTAGACCAGGTTTGGGGGGGAGGGATAGCTCAGTGGTTTGAGCATTAGCCTGCTAAACCCAGGGTTGTGAGTTCAATCCTTGAGGGGGCCATTTGGGGATCTGGGGCAAAAATTGGGGATTGATCCTGCTTTGAGCAGGGGGTTGGACTAGATGACCTACTAAGGTCCCTTCCAACCCTGATATTCTATGATCTATGATTAGACAGTCCCCAGCCTGTAGCAGTGCATGCATTCTTCTGTCCTAAGTGCAGGACTCTGCACTTGTCCTTGTTGAACTTCATCAGATTTCTTTTGTCTCAATCCTCCAATTTGTCTAGGTCACTCTGGACCCTATCCCTACTCTCCAGTGTATCTACCTCTCCCCGCAGCTTAGTGTCATCCACAAACTTGCTGAGGCTGCAGTCCATCGCATCATCCAGATCATTAATGAAGATGTTGAACAAAACCAGCAGCAGGACAGACCGCTGGGGGACTCTGCTTGATACCAGCTGCCAACTAGACATCGAGCCGTTGATCACTACCCCCCGCCCCCGTTGAGCCTGACGATCTAGCCAGCTTTCTATCCATGTTATAGTTTCTTCATCCAATCCATGCTTTAACTTACTGGCAAGAATACTGTGGGAAACCAAATCAAAAGCTTTGCTAAAGTCAAGATACATCACATCCACCGCTTTCCCCATATCCACAGAGCCAGTTTCTTCCCTTTTCTATTTCCTTTGCTACCTCACCATCATTCCTTCCACCTTGAGTATCTCATTCCCTCTTCCTTTCCATCTCAAGCCAATTTCCATGCTTACTCCGTCCACCCACTAACAGAATACAGGTCACAATGGAGCCGTGTCTCTTCTTTTCTGCTCACCGAACATCACCCTTCCCTGTCAGTCTCCATGATCAGGAAAATCAGTTCTGTCATTCCTCTTTACCATTCATGTGAGGGAGAGGTAAAGGGAGAGGTAGGAATGAACAAGGGAGCGTCTTTCACCAGGCCCCTAATCCCAGTCACCTGGTGCCTGATACTACTACTCTTTTGGAGTAGAATCAGCATCAGCACATCTTACCGTGGTAGGCTGCCAATCCAGTGCTTATTTACATTACACGCACACACACAAAATAGGCTCCATACTAGCATTCTCAGACCTCTGTACCTGAGATTAAACATCTCCAGTAAGAGGAGTTGGAGATAACCCATCAGTCAAAGCAGAAGCCCTAGCACTATCAGTGTGTGTAGACAGAGCAGCAAGGAAGAATGCAGAAACAGTGCCCCCAAATTCCCCTTGTAGCAACAGGCCTGTAGTGAATTTATCCACATAGAACAGATGGTGGCCTTTAATAGCTGAAAGGCATATCGCCACCCCTACAACGATGGATCAATAATGTTATATATTACAGCTCAGGGAAATGACCAGACCTAAGCAAACTGCTGTGTCAAAATATCACAGGATTGTGGGAAAACTCATGAATGTCCTTGGTTCATAATCCAGTGACTAGTATTTAGGCACCAGACTTGTAGCTGCAAGACAAAACTGTGTAAATTTTATTTTTCTATGTGGGTGATAGATGTAGATCAGTGGTTCCCAAACTTTACCAACCCGTGAACCCCTTTCACTAAAATGTCAAGTCTCGCGGACCCCCTCCTAAAAATCGACATTATCCTTTATCTGAATATAAATTAGAAAAGTAATGCTCTTGGAAATATAACATTGGTTTTTATGATGTGCTTATTACACACTATGTATTATTAATTAATCAATCATCATGACAGTATCTTTATTACATTATGAAAACGGCAACACTCTTCCAAGATCTCACTTCCGTCGCTTGTATCACTTTGAATAAGCCTGTTATAAGACAAGGCTCCTAGGTTTCATCAAGGAGTATCAGATGTGAAACATCATGCAGGGATTTAAAAAGACAACTCAAATCAAGAATTCTTCCTACACAAGCATTCAGGTCTTAAGCAGTCCAGGCAAACCACACACTTTACAACAAAGCTTAAACTTGTTTTTCATCATAATTTTAAAACAATACTAGCTGCCCGTTTCATTTTAAAAACATCAAAAAATATCCACCTCCTTTTGTATTTCTTATAAGGAGTCTTGAAATTGAAATCTCCTCAGTGGGATAAATATGCTTGCTTTGATCTGCTTAACTCTTGGAAGGCCCGGGGCTCCGGGCTGCTGGCCCTGTGCTGCCCAGAGTCCCTAGGGACAGCTCTGTCCGCCATTAGGGAATTTTTCCCCGAGAAGCCCCTGTAACATTTCGCAAACCCCCAGGGGTTCATGAACCCCAGTTTGGGAACCACTGATGTAGATGATATAAGAAATACTAGTGTACATGAATGGTATAAAATCAACCAGTCTGTCTGACTATTATATGACTATGTTATTTAAGTGCCAACACACCGTGCCTGGCACTCTACAAGACACAAAGGAAGATATCCCCAGCTCTGAGTAACTGGTGCTCATGGGCATCCTGGAACAAGTGACTTTTAAGAACTTTAACATGGAGCATTAAGGTGGTGTGGTTGATCAGTACTGGTTGAGCATTCCATGCTTAGGAGCAGCACACACACACAAAAAAGACACAAAACCAGGAACCAGAGAACACAAATTGGACCTCTAGGTTGGTATTGCTGACAGAGCAGGAAGGAATGTAAATAAGCAATGTGATCAGAGAGGTAGACTGGAACACACCTCTAAAAAGCTTCTAAGGAAAGGGCAAGGAGCTGAAATTTAAAACTAAGAGAGTGGAGGCTGACATCGGGGAGAAAAATATTCTTAAAAGCCATATTGTGGAGAAGTTCAAGGGCAGGCAGTGTAGGTATGCACAAGGCCAAAGTAATGAAGGAGAGTAACAAATGGGCAAACTTTTAGTTGTTAAGATTGAGAAGAGGATAATTTTTATTTATTGAAAAAAAAAGGCAAGATTGGTTTCCAAAATTATTCAACCGCCCTCCCCAGCAAGAGTTTAACATGTTGCAGTTCTTTATACAGTTTATACGTATCTCAGCCATGTGCCACATTGGCAATATTAAAACCATTGTTTTCCAACATCCTCACCATATCTTAGACTTTGAATTAAATGTTTAAGATTAAATAAATAACAAAAACATTTGTTTGTTTGTTTTGTCTGTTAAGACAATAGTTTTTCCTCTTAGTTGGTGGTACTCCAAATAAGAAAAGAAATTAAACATACTACTGGCCACAAAGCAGTTTTTCACAACACGGGTTAACTCACGCCAGCTTTTTGTGAGTATCCTCAGAAGCAGCACACTTTCTTCTTGCTACATATGACACAGGAGTTTATTAATCAAGAACGTTAGACCTATGTGAGAACATGATCCACACTCAAAATTGTTACTGCAGAGAAGTAATGGAGAGGTGCCAGACTATTAAAGAGGTCATCATTCTCATGAGACATTAAATTAAAAGTCCTTTCTGTCTATGTAAAAGCTTAAGTAAAGACTCATGGCAATTTAGAAAACAGAAGTTAACCCCAGTATCGTGGCCAGCACTTCTCCTTCCAATATAAGAGGTTCAAGTGTCCAAGGTTGTGAGTGTGCTATTATTGAGACCATAATAGCTACTAAGCAGTCATCTCACTGTCCTTGTTAATTTGCCAAGCCCTTTTGTGGCTCTTTAATATGAAAGGTGTTATTCAAATCTGTTCTAGCCATGAAATAATCCTATTTACCAGTAAGCATAAAGCATAAAGCTCCAGTATGGTATATGAAAGAAATATGACAGAATTATCCCCTGGGAATATTTTAGGGAAGGAAAAAGCGACATGGTCATCAGATGGTTTTAATCCAAGCCACGCAAGTGGGACAAGTTTGAAAATGTTAAAGATGAATATTGAATTTTTAACATTGGGGGTATTTTTTTTTTTTTTTTTAAAGAGAGAGAAATGCCTGGAAATGAAAATAAAAATGAAGTGGTCAATTTGCAATGCTATCGCCACGAATTCTGGATGTTAATTTTCCTGGCAAGTCTGGAGCCTGCAGCACAGAAAGTTGACAACACACACTACAGAAGCACAGTTTGCTCCACAGACAGAGGGATCTGGCAGCTGGTCCTGTTCAAAACAGTAATGCATCAGAGGTTTCTTAAATCAGGCAACAGAAGCGTCCCTAGTCAATATACAGTAAAAGCCCATTTTCTGTGCTAGAGGGTTTTCAGTTGGTGACCTTGCACTCCGTCAACATTAGTAACTATTGCTAGTTCCACAAGCGAGAGCACACAAATTCCCATGATTTACAAAACCAATGGAGAGAGGTCAAATACAGATTAAGTCAACTGGAGGAGTAATACCCTACACAGATATTAGTTAATAAATGTATTGTTCTTTCTCCCTTCTTTCCCATCAAGCGGTGGATACAATACACTCACTGGGCTGGCTCCGGCGAGCGAAAGGGATGCTAAGAGAAAAATAAAAAGGAGATGGCATTGTCTGGTGGACAGGAAAATGGACTGGGACTCAGGAGACCTGGGTTCTCCTCCTACTTAGCCACTGGCCTGCTGCGACACCTTGGCCAAGTCACTTCACCACTCTGCTTCCCTTCCAGCCCTTTGTATGTCTTGCGTATGTAGAGAGTGTGAAAGCTCTTTGGGGCACTGACTGTCTTTCAATAGCTGTTTGTGCCGCCCCTAGCACAGCAGGGCCTCAGTCTTGCTTGGAGCCTCTAGGTTTGACCACAATATGACCAAAAATATTCGTTTAAATAATGAGAAATGTTAACAAGGTTTAATTAGTTAATAATCTTTAAATACACTAAACTGGAAGAGCAGAAGATCACAATCTCTACTTTCTGAGTGTTTTCTATCAACATCTACACAGAAAATTTTCAATACCCAAATAGTTTAGAAATGTTTTTTAAAAGCATAGAAGGTAAATAGGGATTGTCACCCTACCCATGCAATAGGCTTTTTATATATATATATATACATACACACACACACACATACATACACACACACACACATCAAGATCATGTTTTTCACAGTTTCCGTTGCCAATTTTACTAATTATCCAATATTTAGGTTTAAACATATGTTGTCTCCCTTGCAGTGAATCCTTTCCTCCTACGTGGTGCTGCGGTGAAGTCACTGCGCTGACTTTAGGCCCTATCCTGCGCACTCTGAAGTCAGTGAGTGTTTTGCTATTGAATTCAAGGGTACTGGGATCAGACCCTGACAACTCAGTGACCTCTGTAGTAGTGAGAAATATTTGTATTGAAATGAGAGCTGTCAAAAAACAGAAAGGGAGATTAAAGTTTTCAACAAAGTAAACTGCATTGGTATGAATCTTCTTTTGCCATGTCTGCCTTCTTTAAACATGCTCTAATAATTTAGTTTTCTGAAAGAATCAAAGTGACACATATTAAAGCATTGGAACAGCTTCCACTAACCCAAGGTCCAGGTCTCACAAGACCTTAGGGACACAAAGGACACAGCCACTTTAGCAGACAGAATAAACTGCGATATTTCAGATTCCCAATGAGTTTTGTTCTCAAAAAGAAAATTAAGGAGAATAAAAAACAATGATTCAAATCTTTCCATGCAGAGGTGCTGCTTACAGCTGGCAGTGGAAAGTCTACTTCAGTCAGCCCATGCCACGCTGACTACCTTCTAGTAAGAGCTCCAGGACAGACCACAAATATAGCTGTGTTTCGTTAGCTGGGAGTAGCAAAGGACAGGGTTTAAATGGGAAAGACAGCAGCCTAAAATAACTGCATTAAATGAATGCTAACCCACAAACCCAGAAAAGGGGTATAATATTCAGACGGCCACAGAAGTAATAACTCAGAATTAGTGTCTATAAAAGATAAATAATCCTGCTTTGCAAGACTGCGGTTTAATATAAATGTACAACATCACTTGAAAGAGGAAGAGAGATTGCTTCAAATACTTCTCCCTTGGAAAGAAACAAATTAATGGGCTATTTACAGATATCAGTAGATAGGAACCACATCACTTGACAGTCAGTGAACCTACAGGACAAACATTACAAATTAATTTGAAAAAATCATATATATACAAACTCTCTCTTTTTCTCTAACTGACTTAAAAACTGGATTACAATCCTTGAAATCAAATTAACCAAATGTGTGTGAATTTAACACTGAGGGCAATGAAGACCAAAACTTCAGAAGTTATAGCAGTAACAGGTGTGTACAGCCTATAATTCCATGTTTGGAATGGACCAAACCCCATTGGGCAATCTACTGTAGCTTTGGTTTGTTACTGTTGTTTTATTAGTGATGTCCCAAGTGAGTGACCATGCAGAATTTAGTTAGTGGATTTGCTATCTAAACAAGTCACTGCTAAACTTTGGTGACAGTCCCACAAACGCTTACAAGCAACAATACCTTGGTTGCCATGAGGCAGCATCAACAAAGGATTTATGGAGACAGCCAGAATGAAAATGCATATGCCAAACTGAAGAAAGAATTCATGTGAAAGCTTGGGAAGAGGAGGGAACCCCACAAAAGGAGACTGAACTACAATACATGCTCTTTTCCTACATGTTGAAGCAGCACAGACAGGTACTGCAGTTATTCATAGGTGAGGAAAATTCTAAAAACAAAAGCACACCACCACCACCCAACTGAGGCTGGGGAATTGGGAAAGTGAAAAGTCTATCCTACTGCTCCCACCCACCCATTGCCCCTCTCTTCCAGGGAAAGTAGCAGAGACCTCTCCTCTCACTCTCTCCAGCAGCCAGAAGGCTCCAGAGGGAGAAACTCCCCATTGTACTGGGCAGAAAGCTCTAGTTTAGATTGTAAATACTTCAGAGAAGAGACTGTTGTCTTCCTGTGTATGCAAAGAGTGCCTAGCACATTGTGGGCACTGCTAGAATACAAAATAAAATAATAATGATGTGGGAGAAAGCTCAAAAATCTCCTTTTCTTATCCAGCAGCTGAAGAGGATAACACTCCAAATTGATCTGACACCTGTTAGCCAGGGGCTGATAGGAAAGATGGAACCTCAAAGTACAGTCCGGGGGCAGCACCTCAGAATAAATCCCATCAAACTATCCCCCATTCTCAAAAGCCCAGGACAGCGAGGACAGAGAGGGAGCTGGATGTCTCATTAGCATGTTGCCGTAAGAGGTAGGTGGCTCCCTCAATAAGGTCAGCTTTCATATCTCCCTCTGGCTAGTAGCATCTGGTAAATGTTTCAAGCCCTGAGCACATGGATGTCTATGGTGTCAGTTCTTACAGACAGGACTAAATCATTGTCATTATATCTTTAATATCTGATTTTCTGTAATAATAGCTCTCAGGGAAGTCTCACTTGAATCATGGCCCAATTTTATTTTATTTTTTTCAGGAAGTAGGAAGGGTAAGAGAGGCTTTAAAAAAAAATCAGATATTGCCAGTTAGCTTTGTTTTATTTATTTTTTTAAATACCAATGAAAAACACTAATTAAAACTGCTTTATTAAATGAATGACAGATTCCAGCTTCCTCCTTTTCTTCTGAAATCTCTTTGGTGAAGCTTCCCCCCTATAAAGGGTTATTTGAATCTTTCTAATGTTTCTACAAGCCTCATTTTAGAACCCCCACCGGACACACAGCAAGGTCCTTCACGACTTTGCTTTTAACGTGGGAGATTTAACGTCAGTGATATTATTCCAGATTACCCCAGGACTTTCTTCTTTTATCATGTACCTACAATCTATTAGTTGTGCCAGACTGAACACAAGTGGGTACAGATTAAGTATTTATATTCACCATTTCAGTATGAGTACCAAAGAAATGCCTATGGATCAGTAAAATATGTTTAACAGTTTTGGTTCCGGAGCTTTTAACAATCAAATGCCAAAACATTTTTTTATAAAGCTGAGCAGGAGAAAATTATGGGCCCAATTTCTCATTTACACCATGGCCCCTTTATGCCATTCTGGCAGTGCAGAGGCATCACGCCCTGTATGTGGAAGGATATTGCAACCATTATTAGCACAAACTCCTCCCCAGCTGCCAGACCTTCCACTTCATTTGTCTTTGGAGAATACTGGAAATCTCCCTCTCTCAACACTTGCAGAAGTAAGTGTGTGTGTGTGTGTGTGTGCATGTGTGCGTGTGTCAAAAAACATGGGGAGGATTCAAATTCAAAGTGTTTATCGCTCTCTTTTCCTCTCCCCAATTTAGCATGTTGCTAACTGAGTGCTCTTTTTAAAGCTCTGACAGACTGACTATCACTTTAAACATCAAGGAACAGAAAAATGTATACCTGTGGTTCTCTTTTTTTAATTGATAAAAATATTTCACGGTTTTGTTGCCAAAATTTTTCCATTCAGTGTGAGTAAAACAGCATTTTTGGTCAACATTTATATACTAGATACTTCAGATAAATATCTAAATAATTAAATCTAAATAACTTTACAGCTGTGGCTGTTCTCCTGGTAGTGTGTTTTCATCATGATTAATTTCACTCTTTGTAATCTTTCTCTTCATGATTACATATGTATTATATTAAAAGAGAACAATAAATCAAACTGACCAGCTGGCAGACATTGTAGTGGTGAATTGATGCAACACTTGGCTCTTGGAATAGCACTGGCGCAGTGATATATATGTAAGAGGATTCCAGGCAGTGGCCTCCCCAGGAATTTACTGGGGCGGGGGGTCGTTACTAAATTGGCATGTAACTAGTTCACAAAACTGGGGGGGTGTTGGGGAAATTCAGGGGGGGGGGGGTGTAGGGAAATCAGTGATTCCAGGAGTTTGTGTGTTTTATATTACACTGTTTCAGTTCCTACCATCTGATCTAATGAGCAACACTGAAATGGACTCAGGCCAGAAGGAACTTTCCTGTTAACTAGCAAACACTGAAAAAAGGAGACAGAGAACCAGCACTGGAAGTTTCCTCTAGATTACAGAGTTCTTAGGACTATTTTCTGATACTTCTCTAACTTCCCTTGCCTTCTATCTCACTTATTTGACTCCCTTTTTCTGCATATACATTCACACTGTAAACAGGTGGCTTCCTCCTGGGTGCCCCCTCTGGGCAGCCCCACAAGTGACCCCTCACCTCAGTTTCCCTCTGGGCTAACCCAAAGGACTCCACTTTAGGCTCTTACTTATAAACTGGCCCCCAGGAGAGGTATTGTATTACAACAACATACTCCAAATAGTCCATTACAAAAGTCCGAAAACAGTCTATATCCACCCAGGGCATGAGGCTCTTGTTCTTACCATACTCCAGTGTCTTCCATCACAGCTAGGCTCCTCGTCTGTCCTCTTCCATCCCTCTGCCCGGATAGCCATCCCAGCCCTTCCTTGTGGAGGGCAACCTCTCACTTCCCAGTGGGAACCCCCACAAGTCTCTCTGCGGGGACCATCCTTGCCAGGGGATCATCCTTCACTGCCTCTGGCCCTCTCGCTGTTTTTGGGGATCCAGCTCTCCAGCAAGGAGACATCAGTGGATAAGCCCCTCCACTGCTACCACATCCTTCAGCCCTCTGTGGTCCTTAGCTCCAACTGAGAGCCAGCTGCCATCTACCTTTTCTGCTGCTCCTCCTCCTGCCTTCAGACCTCCCCAGCAGTCCTTTCTCTCTAGCTTGGGGACACCATCCAGCACACCTCTCTTTCTACTCCCCTGCCTTCAGCTTTCTCCCAGGAACCACCTTCTGTCTCTGACAGCTCCCATCTTCTACCCCTCTTGTGTCTAAACTCCTACCTGATTCAGTCTGCTGTGACTCCTGACAGACCTTTTATTGCCTCATCCTCTTAATTGGCCCAGCTGGACAGGGGAGCTGAGCCCAGTTTCATTTAATAGGCCAGCTACCTTTTTACTCAATCCTTAGAGGCTAAGCTTCTCACACTTCCTTCTTCCCTCAGTATAACTGCTGAGGCTAGCATATCAAAATATTAAAGTTCATTTTGACCACAACTACTATTCTCGATGCAGCATACACAATCCATCTTCTATACAGCAGGAATCCCTTCTGGGATATCTCAAACGCACTCAACAGTGTGGGTTTGAATTTCCCAAAGAAACCCAAGTTTTACCTGGTGCTCTCCCTACAATTCAGTGATCCACCAAATCTACTTCTTCAATCAGCCAGCCTACCAAATGTTTTCAGTGAACTGAAACAGAAAAAAGACTAAGCTTCAGAGTGATTAAGTATTTAAAAGCGTCCCCCAAGGTCATGTCTAAAGAGGACCTTAAACAAAACCTAAGAATGTCTGGAAAGAGGATCAGAGATTTTTTTTTTTTTTTTTAAGTTTTATAAAACGGGGGAGGGGAAGACAGGGAAAGAGCAAATTGAATGATGAGGCATACTCCAGCTCCCACTGAAATCTATGTCAAGACTCCCACGGACTTAAAAATGGGATCAGAAACAGGTCCTATTGGCTGCTAGCTGTATTGTTATGTTAATAAATTTATACACAGATCAGAACTTTTTTCTCCAATCACATCATTAAACTCAGGTACAAAACGTGAATGGAGGCAAGTGGCTTTGCTCCTCTGCTTAGCAGTTAAGCTCAAATACACTTTTGGAGAGTATTTTAATTTCTGTGATTTTCACTGTTTTTTTAAAAAGAGGTTTTACCAAGCTAGTAAAAGTTAATATTGTTTTTGGAAGTGGATGACCGAGTTGGGATGATAAAAGAAAGAACTACTTAAAATGTAACTTTATTTATCACTTATAATTTTTCATGAATTTTAATGTTTTAGTGAGGTATAAAGGCTTTAACGGGTGTTTGATAAAGATGATTAGACAGCTATTACTAAGCTTCTGGGTTTTCTTATTGGCCTCTGTGCTAGAAAATCTGCAGATTGCATACAGGAATTTCCATTAACTCTCTATGCACCATTTATACAAGGCTTTAGAAATAACATGAAATATAACAGTAAACAACACATTATGCATCTGTTGTTCTTTTTCCTGGTCTTAGGCCTTATCAAAGTGATAAATTTACACCAGTTATACTGATCTAACCCTCTACATAGACAGACTTATAAAAGTGGCTTTTTTCAGTTTATCTGAAACTCCTCAACAAGCCACAGACGCTAAACTGAAAAAAAGGACACTCATACCAGAACAAGAGTGTCTATGTTGGGGGGTTTCCCCATCTAGATAGGCCCTAAAGGATGGAGGGCCAAATTGTATCCTCTCTCATACCTCTTTTCTAAACTAGGGAAAAGTCAAAACAGTAAATGGGATTTTAAAAAGCCCACACTTATTTCACTTTATTTACAAACAACCCCTCTTCTACCCACAATCTTAAAAACAGATATTTTCTTTTAAAATAATAATTGATCAATCCATAAAATAGAAAAGCTTGCTTCTTCAGATGTTTTTCTGAAAAAAAAAAAATTTAAAAGCAGCAACACAATCCAGGGAATTATGCTCCAATAACTGCATGCCACAGGCATGTTGACAAGTATGAGGCCAACAGCAGAGTGCTTGCAGCATTTATGAGTAGTCAGACTTTGGTTACATGCCTCAAAACACACCTGAGAGACACAATTATTGCCATATAATGCATGCCCTTTTGGGATTTTACTACTACTATGGCATAGTAGTCCAGTGGATTATTTAAATAAATAGGTGGTAATCCAATACTACCTTGTAGTAACCCACACATTTTATTAGATACCTTGACTGTCCGGTGAGAAGATAAGTTACCTTTTTTATTTTCTCAAATGCTTGGATTAAAACCATCATTCCTGAAGTCTTCAGAACCTCATGCTAAAGAACATGGTCTACAGATGTACTGAGCACCTACAACTCCCCCTGATTTCAAATCCCGCAGAGTTTCAATCCCAAATTGAACTGTCACCCATTGCATTACAACTATAAAAAGAAAAACAAGAATAGACCCACTGATTTTAGCCAAATTACAATTGAAACATGTTCAGTCTCCTACATACCAAAGAGTATTTATGATCAGTAACTGTAAAATGGCACCTTTACACTCAGATCTGATCCCTGTATATATTTCAAGACATATAGTTTTCTCCGCTATTTATTCTTGCTGCAAAGAGCAAACAGTTTGTACTGCAATGAACGTAGTTATATTTTTTCTTTTTGGCTTGCGCAACATCACCAGAATTACTAATGAACACTCTATTCCTGCCAAGACTCAAGTGTATGCTTAACTTGAATCCAATGGGCAAAATCCTTACCCCTCACTCCAGCCACTTCACACTGGGCAAAAGGTCCAGAGTGACGTAAAAGGGGCTCTAAAAACTCAGAAGCTGACTGTGGAAGATTCCCCCAATCCAGGCACCATAAAGGACAGGCATAATGCTGATTTCCGAGGACCCTCTCACAAACCCTGGGTTAGGAGGCAGCAAGGGACTATCAGGGATGGAGTTACAGTGACAGTACCCTCCATTGTGGAGATTCTGGGAAGTGCTGTAGCTGACAGGTCAGCCTACCTTAACTTACCCATACTCCTGGCACTAAGTTACACCAGAGGCCTCTCCACCTTCCAAAACAGCCTAAGATTGGGAGGGTGCAAAGGTGTCTCAAAGCAGCCTTAGCGCCCCCGGCTACAAGTTCTGTGCTGCACCCAATGGAACAACCCATATATGTAAAGAATCTTTACCTTGAGGAGTATAGCTGTATACAACACCTATCATACAGCTCAATTACGTCAGTTATTAGAGAGGCTCTAATAAGCCAGAAGGGCTCTATCTTGACTTTCAGGTACTGGACTGATATTTTACGGCTGGCTGTTAGAGAAAACATCTTTTTACTTATCCACACAACAAATACAATGTGAAAGTCCTTGAGTAAAAACATAGAACCCCATGATTTCATTCTTCCAGGCATGCTCTGCAGAGTGGACCTATACTAAAATGTATTAATTCTACTCTCTCTCCTTTCACTCTTCTTTCTGGTTTCCCTCCTCCCTCAAGCCCCTTCACCTCTGTCATGGTTTTAAACAGCATTTAGTTTTTCAAATCCTCCATTATCCTGCCAATTTGTCTTTGGCTGCCTGTTGGTCGCATCCCCCACATCCACCCTAAACCAATCAGCCCTTTCAAAAGCAGCATTTCAATGATCCCCTTTGTTGTCTGAGGTAGGAAGGCCAGGAAGGCGGTTTTATAATGGGGGTAGACAAAAAAACTTGGCATCAGCCCTTTTGAAATGAAGACAAATCTCCCTACAAAAGGGCAGGTAACAGACTGAGTGGCAATCAGCCAGCAATGAGCACCTGCTCCTCCTACATATCTATAAGTGCACTGCAGAAAAGAAGGGGGGGGGGGAATGATGATGTTGTGGAACCTACAGATCTCAAATAAATAATAAATCCTCCAGCAACTCTACCTTATTCCTGCAGAAACAAATGCTGGGGGTAAATGCTTGTGATCTCTTGTGGTAATTCATCCCAACGTAATCTTGCTCTCCTTTTCACAGCAGTAAAACAAATGCCATTGTCAGTTGCAAAAAGATAATGAGTATTTTTGTCAAGTAAAAATGACTGAATAGAATACGTCTTTCTGCAAACATTTCAGCAACCAAGCTCATTGTGTACAATGATAATAATAAATAATAATAATAATAAGGAAACTGCCTTCCCGAAAAGGAACACATAGTTACGCTAAAAGCAAAGAATCAAAGACACTCAACTCCCCTTAATGAACAAAATTATTCCATTTTAGTGTCATATTAATGATGTTCAAGCAGATACTATAAGGAAACAAGCTATCTGTATTGTTCTGCACATAGTAAAAGTTCTGTCCCTTTGAAATCATCATGTATGTGTCCTCAACTTTCATTGATTGCTTGTATTCTTCCATGAGACTATGGTACTTCTGTTCTCTGTGGTAATTAAAGAACCCATGACACTTTCCACAAGATTTGGGGGTTTACTCTCATGTCTTGCATCAAATTTTCCCAGTCAACACTTTTAAGCACAATACAATCACCTAGCATTACTTCTCTGCCTAAACAGGAGACTGTATTCCATTTAGTGACCACTACAGGTGTGACACCAATTAAAAAAACATTTACTGCGCAATTTATCTGAGAATCTGGTTACTTCCTACTGATGTAACTCCATTGGACTGAATGGAGAATTTGGTCCTAAGAGTAAGAAAAGACTATGCTGTCCCAGATCCCACTGTATTGTAACTCAGGATTAACATTTGTATTGTTTAATAGTGATCACACTGTGATGCTGGCAGACCAGGTGCCAGCTCATGCCAAAGCCCCTAGGCCTCACTGAACACTGACAAATGCATAGTTGGAAGCCAGTCTGGCTCACCTGTTACCATTGTTAAAATAGATGTTGAGTTGATAAGAATGTGTTTAGTGTTTAGACTTGATGAAATGCTTGTAGGTTGCTGCATGTATTGATCTCACTTATAACATCTGTAGCCCATGGTATAAAGTTATATTGAGTGTTTGCATTTTAAACCTCTGTAATTGTGTAACTCACCAAAAAGGAAAGAAGCATTAATTAACGTAGTGTTCATCCTGCACTCAAGACAGCCCACTGAAACCAAATGAGCCATTGTGAAACATCAAAGGACAGAGACTCTGTTGATTTCTCACACACTGGAAGAGGAGACAGGCGCAGATACTTGTTCCATTAGTTTGACCTCTGGGGGAAGGGAATAAAAATGCCTGATAAGGAGGAACTGTATCACTATGCTACTTAGAATTTGAAGGAGGCAGTATTTCTAAGCATATGCTAGGGATCCTCAAACTGATTGGTTTGGGGTAGCCCTAAAGGACATATAGAGCATACATATATAGCAACTCCTATCACTTTTTGAAAACTAAGACTGTAACTCAATTGTGTGTTTGTATGTTTACCTGCTTTAACCTTATAAGTAATGCATTCTTTTTCTTCGTTAGTAAATTTGTAGTTAGTATAATAGGATTGGCTACAAATGTTGTCTTTGTTGAGAGATCTAAGGTACAACTGACCTGAGGTAAGTGACTGGGACTAACCTGAATATTGTTGTGATTTTTCATGTAAGGGGCCATCTATCACAAAGGCAGACTTGCCTAGACCACAGTATCCAAGGGGACTGTCTGTAACTCCACGTTAAGGCTGCTGTCGTGTTTAACGAGTTAACACTTGATACTTGGTTGATGAAATCTAAGAATAGAACACACAACCAGTTTGGTGTTTGTGCTCTGTTTCTTACCAGTCTGTCCTGAAGTGGGCAGTCATGATTATGAGACACTCTTGACAGTAGAACACACAGTATTTAGTGTGTGAAATAATTTGGAATCCTTTGGAGCAAAATGCGCCACATTAAAATATTCCAGACTGTGCGTGTAGAATATCAATCTAAACGCACATCCAACTCATGTCATGAAACAAAATGAACTATAAACACAACTCTGAAAAAGATCAGAGATGAACACTATCTCATTTTTTTAAAATGAGGCCGCCTTTTTGAGTTCAGGGTACAGCTGTTTGCCCTCAAATATTAAGTTTTATGACTACAAAAAGCATGGAGAACCTGAAGAACTAATATTCATGGATTATATCACGTTGCTGTTTCATAGTCAACTAAATACAACCTTTGGTTGTAAAATGAAATGCTGTAGTCCAAGATATGGCAGTTAGATACAAAGTTATTAGTTTGTATAATGCATTGTCAACTTATTCTTTTAGCACCTTTCCTGTCAGAGTGACTGACCTGTTTTGATGCCTGCCCTTGGAAGTTAATAGAATCTGAGTGTTTCCAAAGGGTGCTGGGGCTAAATATCATTCCTCTGACAGGCCATTCCATCAATGGGCCAGTGAAAACTTTATAATGACCTTTTGCTTTCAGCTATTGACAAAATGTCTCTGAGCTGTCCTTCTCTTACCTGCTTTCACCACTGTGCATCACTATAGCTTGTACGGTCTGTGATAACTGAAGGAGAAGGAAAGATTGCTAGACGCTGGTATCAGACATCATGTGCTAAACATAATAGATTGTGTCAAAATTATTTTTGAAATCTTACACTGTAGTTGTGCTGGAGGCCTTCACCATGGTTTTCCCCAACTCACAGTCAGGGGATTCGTTTATTCTGAGTACTGAACCACCTGGTTGATCTAAGCTGTTCTCATTCAGGAGTAGATGAGAGTCCATTCCATTGTGTGGAAATTTCATATTATTTTGTACATAAAGTCAAGCAGTTTCAGACTGAGCCATCTGCTTTTGTGGATATAGGTCAGAATCTGCTTAATATTAGGCCAATTTTGCTCATGAAGTGCTGTAGGTATTAGGAGAACTTCAAGCTACAACATGTACTTTGGACCCATGTCCCTTCTGACTGGTGAAGACCAGCGGAGAAGATCTGGATCCACTGTTGGTGCATTAGGGAGGGCAGATTGCCTTAGGGAGCTTCTCTTAAGAAATTGTACTACAGCTTGCTTGCAAAAATATCACTCAGTGTTTGCAATCTGGCCAACTAACTGCTAATATTTAATCTTCCATTTCTGGTTTAAGATTATTTGGAAGGATGTGGTGAGTCTAAATTTCTGGCTGCCTCAGGTCATTTTGACCTTTTTTTTTTTTTAAAAGTACAGAACAGACCCAGGCATGGTAGATCTTCTCCAGACAACAGATCAAGATCAAGTGTCCATGCTGATACTGTTAAGTCTATCAGCTACTTTCACTCCCATGGTTCATGAGGTGTTGACTCACTGGTGACCCTGAACTTGACAGAGAGACCTTCAGTGGCTTTGTTCTTATCTCTCTGATAGGTGCCAGCCTACACGCTGGGACCTATCAGAGAAGCTCTTTAGTTCCAAGAGCTCTCTTATGTGGGATTTCAGAGCATTCTCTAAATGTTGTCTCCGCTCTTGTACAGCATGTATGTGGAGCTGTTGAGATGCTCAGTTGGGAGACACGGGCTACAGTGTTTTCAATGTGCTAACGACACAGCTCTATTTCTCTCTCATCAGATTTGGTCAGTGCCATTTAATGCCTTTACCCAGTGCTTGACAGATATTCATACATAAATCAGGATTAGTGGTTCACTCCGAATAAGACTAGTGGAAGCAATCAGAACTGTGGCAGATAGGGGAAAGCAACCGGAAGATGCAGCAAGGATTATATTTACCCCTTTAATTAAGGATTTGTGCCTACCATTCGTTACTAGAATTCTCAATCTGGGAAATTGTTGGATTCCTCTCCCTTCTCCCCAGCCCACTACTGTTGAAGCATTACACAGTAGCACTGGGGAGGATGACTCTTTTCCCCCCCTCGATCTCTATCCATCCCAGAGACTGCAATGGTCTTTCAGATGTTGACCTTTCTACTAATAATCCATGTCTTTGTCACAACAATTACACTACTGCAATGCAGGTTACACTTTAAATTAACCCAGAACTTAAACCTGGAGCATAATGCATTAGCCCACTCAGTGAGCACAGAGTATATTACTGCAAGCACATGAAGCCATTACTCTGGGGTCTGCACTGGCTATCATCCAGTTTCCAGGGGAAGTTAAAGGTGCTGGTTTTGATCTATGAAGCACTAGACAGCTTGAGACCTGCCTGTCTCATAAACTGACTCTCTCTTTATGCTATCCTGCCATGGCTGGAGCCCCTTTGATATAAAAGAGAGGCAGCTACCGAAAAAGCATTCTCCCTAAGAGGCCCTCGACTTTGGATTTCACCCTCTTTCATAGACTATAGCTGGCAATAGCCCAAGTATAGTGACCTTCAGGGCATCACTGTAAAGCCCATCTCTTAAGCTAAGTTTTTGAGAATGGAGGTACATGATAAGGTCGGGTAGTTGTCAATGAAGGACGGGGGGATACTGTTCAGGCTTGTCATTCATCTCTGGTTGGTTAGTTAGTTCCTTGTTTTCTGGTTTTGAGGTGAGGGAGAGCTGCTAGTTTTATCCTTTCTGACACTGTGTTTTTAATTACTAAGGTGCCTAGAGGCCATAATAAACAAAGCACTTTTCCTTTATATTAATTGTGCACTGAAATAAACTAACAAGCTAGCAAACCAGGCCATCTCTAAAGTGACGGAGATATACTACAAACTGAAACAAATTGAAAAATCACAAGCGGTCTCAGGAAATATTGTTTCAGTTTGAATCCATACATATTGCTACAAAAAAATGGGCAGATAAAGGCAAAGCAATTCACAAATTAATTACCATTATTTAGATGAGTTTTTCATTAACATTTTCCCCTTAATTTGAGAGGATGAAAACTGAGGATACATAATACAGATAGATGCTTTTATCATGAAGTTCTATTTTTTCTTCTTGGAATTTCTTTACTCACCATAAAAATATACTTTACTTGAAAATTTTACCTTGTCAGAGTTTGTAACTCAAATGATGCAGAAAGAGAAAAGGTGAGATGATGCTGTTTTGATCCCTTTGGCATATGAAAATCAACTTAAAATTTTGTAGGATTCTACCATAAAATGACCCAGGATCATTTTATTTATATATTTATTTTTAAATAATAGAACTTGACATTTCAACTATAGCACACTTGGATGTAAAATTATCCAGAGCTGTGTTTTTTCCCCTCTCCCTCGGAGTACAGGGTTTTTTTTAAATACTTCCCCCCTTTCCATATATGTGTTTTCTGGCTCATTCTAGACTGCAGAATGGATGGAGTCATTGAAACCTCTACCTTCCAGGATGCCTTACCCAATATAACCAATTGAGCTATTCTTGATGCTACAAAATAGTTTCCCAACAAGCTAAATTCCTAAAGAAGCTGAAGAAAAAGTTGTTTTTAGTAGGCTGGACACTAATAAAGTAAGAAGTCACAAATAACAAATGTTTACGAGAGGAACCATGCACAATACATCTGAAGACACAAAAAGAAAAAAAGACTGAAATTGATCAGCAGGCTGGAAACAGAATGTCTATCCCGGCTAAGAAAAGAGGGAACACCCAGGGAACCATTTACAATGGACACGATAACAAGGGAGAAAATAAGTCTGGAACGTAAGATGATGTAAAGAGTAAGTCGTGCATGGACAGTGTATGCTATACAGAGATTGGTTCCCACAAAGTGACCAAGCCAATCCCAAAACATGTGATGCAATGTATAGTAAATGTAATATAATGTGTAAATGTATATAAAAAAAGATGTTTTCTTTGTAACTTTGGATCTGTGGTACGCTCTATACCTTTGGGTCTGATCAATTCAGCGTAGCTTTGCTGTATGTCAGATAAAAGAACATGACTAATGAGACTGGAGCCCCGCCCGAGCGCCGCCCCACCAAAAGAAACCCCCCCGAGCGCTGCCCCACCGAAACAAAAAAACCAACCCCCGAGCGCCACCCCGCCGAAAGAAAACCCCGCCTCCGAGCGCCGCCCCACCGAAGTAAAAAAATAAATAAATAAATTAAAAAACCCAAGCGCCACCCCAAGATTGGCCACCCCTTAGGAGGTGCCGCCCCAAGCACATGCTTGGTTGGCTGGTGCCTGGAGCCGGCCCTGGATCTGTGGCAGGTAACGTATAGTTTATTATAGGTGTAGCTTTACTGTCTAGGATTACAACCCAGCCATTTAGCAATGGCATTGGAAGGGTTTAAATATGAGGAAGTTAGTACCACGCTGGAGAAGTGGGTTAAATCAAAAGGTGGACCATAGAGAGTCCCAAGAGAAGTATTAGGGGGAGCCTGGGGAAAAAAAGGAACTCCAGAGAGTGGTATTAGATGAAGAAAAATATGCTTGGCAGAGCACAGCAGAGGTTCATTAAATGCCATAAATAAATAAATAAATTATTGGAATAACACAGCAAAGGTCTGTTGAATGCCACTAAAATTTTCTCTGGCCACTGCTAGAAGATAGGATACTCGGATAATTGGACCATTGGTTTGACCCACTATGGCATTCTTACGTTCCAAAAAAAAATAGGGCCCATTGGCAGTCATTAAAAAATAGCATCTAGGGGTTTGGGGTTTTTGTTTTGTTTTTTAAATCCAAAAGGGGGAAAAAAGCCCAAACCAAGGCAACACTTTCACAAGTATGATTTCTGCTGGCTAAAATTTTACAAGGAAAATTGCCACCTTAAGGAATGAATGCAAAAAGTATAAAAAGCAAATGAAGGTTGTGGAGGAGAAAACAAACTAAATGGAAAAAGATTCCTGAAAACTTAGGGAGAACACGCCTGTTACCTATTTGTATAAATCCAAAGTAAAAAGCAGCCTTCCTTCAAGGACTGTATTTAGTGAGTACTTTGCAGGCAAAGTGTACTAAGTTAAGAAATAAGTGCAAAATACATAAAAGATAAGGTTAGAACTGCTGAGAAAAAGTTGGCTGAGAAACGTGTTACTCTGGGAAATAAGATAGAAAAATTATAGTCCCAGAATTTAATGGGGTCTTAGGAAGTCTCTCATTAAACAACGAAAAACTGAAGGGTGTACTTTTTTCTTAAAGTATGTGCAGATGAAAGTAGCTTTTGCCCAAATTAACACTGCAGAGCTCAGAGGAGACTAAATAAATAGTCAAAGATAGTGAAAATAATAAACTGTTTAAAAAGACATTGAAATGTTAAAAAAACGATTGTTTTAATACCCAATGATGGTAGTATAACTCAGTGTA
The DNA here is from genome assembly GCA_037349315.1 of Chelydra serpentina. NCBI lineage: Eukaryota > Metazoa > Chordata > Testudines > Chelydridae > Chelydra > Chelydra serpentina. The sequence continues at coordinate 6,790,402 of JBAIAC010000032.1, forward strand.
GTCATACCTGGTAACATCATTAGTAATCAACAAATTATGCAAAAGGTAGATCAGGTGGTTACAACTACCACCACCATGTCAGGGATAATCAATTATTTTTAGGTCAAGGTTTAAATTTCTTGGTCAAGGTATAGTCAAAGTCCAGACTTCAGAGAAAAATAATAACGATGATAATAACTAAACTAAAAAAAAGATTTCAGGGTCCGTTCAAAAGTGATTTAAATCTGATTTAAATTGTTTAACTATAAACAATTTAGTAAAAATCAGATAGCTGAGACACAGAAGGAAAAGATGGAACTGAAAACAGCTATAAAACTAAATGTTGCTAAAATACAGCAGTGATCAAAGCCCAGGCCAAAAAAGTTCTCAGCTCTAAAAAAAACCTGTTCAAAGCTTAAATATAAAAATAAAAATTGCAGTTTAAGTTGTAAGCAACTTAAACGAGTCATCTCTTCATAACTTGCAACTTACACAAAAAAAACTTTCAAAAGTATAAAACCATCTTAAAAAAACAAAAAAGTTCAAAACTTCAGCTAGTAAAAGGTAAGCTAAGCAAGTTTAAAATATTTATTTAGTCTCTCTTAATAAACTACCTATAACAGGGAAAGGGACCACAAAATTTCAAAAAACACTTATTTAAAAAAAATGTAAAATATATATGTAAAATAAATTAGCTTTTAAAAAATTCCACCAAAAATCCATCCAAATCTTTTATTCAAGCTTTCAAAACTGACAGACACTCTTTATTCGGCAGCCAGCATCTCCTGGCAGCCTTAATTTTGTTAGTTAATCTTTCAAGTGTCTCGATGCTTTCACAAAGTTTAACATTTTTTAAAATTAAATGATAAATATTAAACATAAAATAAGTAAAAATAAAGACAAAACCAATATAATAAAAAACCTAAATCCCTTTGTCAATAATAAAGCAACTAAAACAATAAAAATAATTATATATTAATTATTTTTTTTGTTTTAGTTGCTTTTTTTATATATATATATAAAATTATATAGATATATATATATATATATTGCCACCGTGGGACTCGGACTACCGCCCCATTCTTGATGCCGCCCCAAGCACCAGCTTGGAAAGCTGGTGCCAGGAGCCGGCCCTGGCAGCAAGGTAGGTTTAGGTTGGACATTAGGAAAAACTTCATAACTCTCAGGGTGGTTAAGCACTGGAATAAATTGCCTAGGGAGGTTGTGGAATCTCCATCGTTGGAGATTTTTAAGAGCAGATAAGACAAACAGAAATGGTCTAGATACTACTTAGTCCTGCCATGAGTGCGGGAGATGGAACAAGATAACCTCTCAAGGTCCCTTCCAATCCTATGATTCTATGATTAAAATAAAATAGAATTTGAATGGCACTTTTGAAAAGGAGTTTAGTAGTTGGGCTTTATTTTTTTATATTTACTGATTTTTGTGTGTGTATGTCAGGTTGGTTTTTGCTTTCAAAGTACACAGCTCTTATGGCCTTTTTTGAGCTTTTAAATGATTTAAATTAAGTAATTTTATACTTTAGTTTTAATTTTTATTTGTTTTATATATTTGTTTTAGTTGCTTTATATATTATATATGCAGGCAGGCATCGGGAGGCGGGGCCCCGCTACGTCTGCCTGCGTCGGGGGCGGGGCCCAGCCAAGTCTGCCTGCGTTGGGGCGGCAAAATTGTAAGAGCCGCCCCTGCTTGCTGCAATTTAAGCCAGTTGCTTCTTGTCCTATCCTCAGAAGTTAAGGAGAACAATTTTTCTCCCTCCTCCTTGTAACAACCTTTTATGTACTTGAAATCTGTTATCATGTTCCCCCTTAATCTTCTCTTCCCCAGACTAAACAAACCCAATCTTTTCAATCTTCTTTAGGTCATGTTTTCGAGACCTTTAATCATTTTTGTTGCTCTTCTCTGGACTCTCTCCAATTTGTCCACATCCTTCCTGAAATGTGGCGCCCAGAACTATACACAATACTCCGGCTGAGGCCTAATCAGCGCAGAGTAGAGCGGAAGAATTACTTCTAGTGTCTTGCTTACAACACTCCTGCTAAAACATCCCAGAATGATGTTCTCTTTTTTTGTAACAGCGTTACACTGTAGACTCATATTTAGCTTGTGGTCCACTATGACGCCCAGATCCCTTTCTGCTCCTTCCTAGGCAGTCATTTCCCATTTTGTATGTATGCAACTGATTGTTCCTTCCTAAGTGGAATACTTTGCATTTGTCCTTATTGAATTTCATCCTATTTACTTCAGACCATTTCTCCAGTTTGTCCAGATCATTTTGAATTATAATCCTATCCTCCAAAGCACTTGCAACCCCTCCCCGGTTGGTATCGCACGCAAACTTTATAAGTGTATTCTCTATGCAATTATCTAAATCATTGATGAAGATATTGAACAGAACCGGACCCAGAACTGATTAATCATAATTAATAAAGCTACTTTAAATAGTGCAATAACCACTCAAAAACATAATAAAACATCCAACCATTAAAATTTTATCCAAGTGTTCTATTTAATTATAATATAAAATAAAAATTACCAAAAAATAAAAATAAAAGCTATATCATAAAATTGTATGAATAAAAATTAAAATAAACTTTACAAAAAGCACAAAAAGATAGCAATATAATGCAAATAAAAATATTGCAAATATAAAAAAGAAAAACAAGAGCCGTGGACTGTAGGCCTGGCTTGACATGAATAATTGGACATGGGTGAGACCTCATTTCTTGAGAGACAGGATTAGGAAGGAGGTAAATAGGTCAGCAGGCTGGAAACAGACTGTCTGTAACTAGCTAAGATAAGTAACACCTAGAAGAACCGTTTACAATAGACCATGTAACAATGGATAAGATAAGCCTGGAATGTAAAATGAGGGAAAGAATAAGTCGTGCACGGATAGTGCGTGCTGTACATAGATTACTGCAAAGTGAATAAATCATTCCCAAATGTGTGAAAAAATGTATAGTGAATGCAATGTAATGTGTAAACGTATATGAAGGAAGAGGTTTGCTGTGTAACTTTGGATGTATGGCACGTCCTGTACCATCCCGCTGCACTTGAGTCTGATCAACTCAGTGCAGCTTTGCTGCATGCCAAATAAAGGAACCTGAGTAACGAGACTGGAGTCGAACTGAGTTCTTGGGGAATGAAGTGGAAGAGGTCTCGGGAGAACACCAACAACACTATAATAAAGGCTGAAAACTAAATGCATACCACAAATTAAAAAACAAACAAAAAACAGAAAGAGGACCAAAAAAAAAAAAAAAAGCCACCCTGACTAAACAACAGAGTAAAAGAGTTGGTCATTCTTTAAATATTGAAAGTCAAACCTACAAAGGAAAATAGAAAGGAGCATAAACTCTGGCAAGTCCAGTATAAAAATACAATTAGGCAGGTCAAAACAGAATTTGAAGAGCAACTAACAAAAAACACAACAACTAACAGCAAAAAAAAAATTAAACTACATCAGAAGCAGGAAGCCTGCCAAACAATCAGTGGGCCCACTGGATGATTGAGGTGCTAAAGGAGCACTCAAGGAAGACAAGCCGTTATGGAGAATCTAAATTAATAATTTTAATGACTTTCACTGCAAAGGATGTGAGGGAGATTCCCACACCTGAGTCATCCTTTTAGGGTAACAAATCTGAGGAACTGTCCCAAACTGAGGGGTCAGTAAAGGAGGTTTTGGGATAAATTAAACAGTAATAAGTCACCAAGACCAGATGGTATTCACCCAAGAGTTCTGAAGGGATTCAACTATGAAATTATAGAACTACTAACTTGGGTATGTAACCTATCACTTAAATCAGCCTCTGTACCAAATGACTGAAGGATAGCTAATGTAATGCCAATTTACACACACACACACACACAAAAGTCTCCAGAGGCAATCCTTGCAATTAATGGCTGGTAAGCGTAACTTCGGTACCAGGTAAACTGGTTGAAACTCTAGTTAAAAAAAACATCCCAGAATTATCAAACACACATAGATGAACATGATGTGTTGGGGAAAAATCAACATGGCTTTTTTAAAGGGAAATCATGCTTCACCAATCTATTAGAACTCTCAGGCATGTGGACAAGGGTGATCCAGTGGATATCGTGTACTTGGATTTTTAGAAAGCCTTTGATGAAATCCCTCACCACAGGTCTTAAGCAAACCAAGCAGTCATAGCAAAAGACAGAAGGTCCTCTTGTGGATCAATAACTGGTTAAAGGACAGGAAACAAAGGGTAGGAATAAATGGTCAATTTTCACACTGGAGAGAGGTAAATGGCAGGGTCCCCGAAGGATCTGTACTGGAGCAAGTATTGTTCAACATGTTCATAAATGATCTGTGAAAGAGGTGAACAGTGAGATGGCAAACTTTGCAGATGATACAAAATTACTCAAGATAGTTACGTCCAAAATTGACTGCAAAGAATTACAAAGGGATCTGACAAAACTAGGTGACTGAGTAACAAAATACCAGATGAAATTTAATGTTGATAAATGCAAAATAAGGCATGCTGGAAAACATAATCCCTACTATACATAAAAAATGATGGGGTCTAAATTAGCTGTTACCACTTAAATATCATGGAGTCATTGTGGCCAGTTCTCTGCAAATATCTGCTCAATGTGCAACAGCAGTCAAAAAAGCAAATAGAATGTTAGGAACCATTAGGAAAGGGATAGATAATAAGACAGATAATATAATGCTACAATATAAATCCATGGTACACCCACACGTGGAATACTGCATGCAGTTCTGGTCACCCCATCTCAAAAAAGATATATTAGAATTGGAAAAGGTACAGAGAGGCGCAACAGAAATGACTATGGATATGGAACAACTTCCATACAAGGAGAGATTAAAAAGACTGGAACTTTTCATCTTAGAAAAGAGACTATGGGGGGATATTATAGTTGTCTATAAAATCATAAATGGTGTGGAGAAAGTGAATAGGGAAGTGTTATTTAGTCCTTCACAATTTACAAGAACCAGGGGTGACCCAATTAAATTAATAGCCAGCAGGTTTAAAACAAACATAAGAAAGTACTTCTTCACACAAAGTACAATCAACCTGTGGGACTTGTTGCCCAGGGAAATTGTAAAGGCAAAAAGTATAACTGGGTTCAAAAAAGAACTAGATAAGTTCACGGAGGTGAGGTCCATCAATGGCTATTAGCCAAGATGGTCAGACACACAACCAACCCCATGTTCTGGGAGTCCCTAAACCTCGGACTGTCAGAAGCTGGGAGTGGACAACAGGGAAGGATCACTCAATAATTGCCCTGTTCTATTCATTCCCTCTGAAGCATCTGTCACCTGCCACTTTCAGGATACTCGGCTAAACTGACCACTGATCTGATCCAGTACAGCCACTCTTATGTTCTTATATTGTTTATACTATTCTGCACCACAGCTATGTGAAAATGATACATTTTGTTCTTTCAACGTTTCATGTTAATTTTCATTATTTTGTGACTCCAATTTTAGTTTCTAAGAAAATTCCCACAAAAATGATGGATTTTCATATTAAAAAACAAGTAAAATTCAAAATTTCCTGCACTTCTTAAAAGAAATTTGACCTCTTTGCTCTAAACTAGGACAATCTTTCAGTGAAAAGGGGCTCAATTTCACTCAGATATCATTTTTCTTGGCTCTTTACACACACACACACACACACCACACACACACACACACACACCATAAAGAGAAGAACCACCGGATTTTGCAGGTTTTGCCACGAGCATGGATCATTTTTTGCAAATTTGAAGCAAAGTGGGGAAAACTCAGATTCTGAAGGTTTTGGAATTTTTCCACAAACTTCTACTATGCTGTAACTACTGCTGTTAGTAATGGCCACTCTGCCCTTTGCTGACTAATAAGACGCAGTCTGTTTCAATCTTCATACTTTCCAAGGAGGGGAGATTTACAGCAACAACAGAGAGGTGTACATTCAAGAGGGGATTATCAAAGAAGAATCACAGAAAAGGCACAGATCAGACCTAGACCCCACATCTAGATCCTGAATTTTGTGAGCCTAGGAAGTAAGGAGGGACCTGCGTCCGGCTATTTCTAGGGGGGAAGGTTGATATGAGGAATGCACTTGTTTCACAGGGGGTAGAGTTAGACAATAGTTGTGTGACCTGACACTTGACGAGGGGAAAAGCAAATATAGAAAACTGAGGGGGCAGGTGGGGGAGTCCAGCATTTTGAATGCCTACTGGCCGAATGACATATTGAATTTCATTTCTAGAATGAAGAGACTAGTACTTATATTTCGGGGTGGAGAGAGGTTTTAAAGAAACCTTGGTTTGGCTCAGTGCTTGGACATTTTGGATAAACTGCTTTTTGTAGTTCTGAGCTAATACTTATCAGGTTTCAATTTCCAGCTGAAGCTACCACTGTTGCTATGAAAACTAATGTGTGACTATATTCCAAAAAATAAAGTGATGGAAAAGATGCCATTGGAATGTAACAAATATATGCAACAGTGCTAGGAGTAAAAATTGCAATAAATAAAATTGCCTGTATCATGACCATGTCTCTTTCTTTCTGTAAGTGAAGAGACATACATGGCAACCCACCACCTTAATATAGCACTGCCTAACCAGAAGACAGAGGATTTTAGTATTTATGAATTCCTTATTTCTATGGCATTTAATAGCAATATATTTGTGTATACCTCAAAACATGGAATCATGTTTTAAAGAATTATCCTCAATATGGGCATTATAACAACATTGGTAGGACTAACTTGGGTTATTTTTATGATCCTAACTGGAATCCAGCACTCCACAAACCCTGCACATTTTTGCCGGTGTGAATTGTAGATGCAGAATATTTGGAGAGGGAATAACATTTTTCACTTTAGATACAAAATAAATATCAAAATATCTAGACTGGCATCTTCATCAGGGCCGGCTCCAGGTACCAGCCAACCAAGCACGTGCTTGGGGCGGCACCGGGAGGGGGGCGGCGCTCAGGGGTTTTATTTTTATTTAATTTTTTTTATTTAAAAAAAAAAAAAACACCGCACACACACACACTCTTCCCGGCGCCCCAGCGGAGGGAGCGGGGGGCAGGCATGCCGTGCTCCCCGCCGGCGCCCTGGCCGGGGCAGCAGGGGGTGGGCATGCCGCGCTCCCCGTCGGTGCCCTGGCCGAGGGAGCAGGGCGGCTGGCGGCTTTTTTGCCTGGCACGGCAAAAAAGCCAGAGCCGGCCCTGATCTTCATCATCGAAGCAGTGTCCAACAATAGGAAAAGGGACACTGCCAACTTGAAATCTAATCAGTTTCTTAAAACAAATTAAGTCGTCATTTCTGGTAAACATACCCCTTCTCTTCCGCACCCCTTATACATACATACATACATACATACATACACACACATGCACACACACACAATCTCCCTACCAATTTTTGTGGAGCTTTTTACAGTTACGTTTCCTTGTTTCTAAATGTTTCTGTGAAAGATCAAGGCAACATCAGGGAAACTGACTTAGGCCCCAAACAAGCAAACATTTTACATATGCATTTAACTTTCAGCATGTGAATAAGATGAATGGAACTACTCACATGCTTAAGATTAAGCATGTTTGTAAGTGATGGCAGAATCAGGGTTTAACTGATTATACCTGGGAAGAGTGAAACAGACAAAGCATTGTCAAATGTACAATTGAAAAAACACCTCTAAACACTTTCAGTTATGGTAATTTTGGGCATTACTTGCAAAACTAACTAAAAAAATTAAGGCTGGCATGTGATTTTCATGTGGACAGTGTTGCTTTATTGGCCTGTTGGCATCTTTTGCATTGTTTTGCTTTTATCTAACTTTAAAATGTTTGATTTATTTCATACAGGGCTCGCTCCAGGCACCAGCCGACCAAGCACATGCTTGGGGCGGCACCTGGAAGGGGGCGGCACTCAGGGTTTTTTTGTTTTTTTTGTGTTTTTTTTTAAATTAAAAAAAAACAAAAACCCATACTCTTCCCGGCACCTTGGCGGAGGGAGCTGGAGGCGGGCATGCCGCGCTCCCCGCCGGCAACCCGGCCGGGGCAGCGGGAATACCGCACTCCCAGCCTGCGCCCCCGCCGGGGCAGCAGGCGTGCCACCCTCCCCGCCGATGCCCCGGCCACGGGAGCAGGGGGCGGGCATGCCACGCTCCCAGCCGGCGCCCCGGCCGGGGCAGCAGGGCCGCGGGCGTGCCGCGCTCCCCGCCGGCGCCCCGGCCAGAGGAGCAGGGCGGCCGGCAGCTTTTTTGCCTGGGGCCGCAAAAAAGCCAGAGCCAGCCCTGATTTTATAAAAAGGACATTTTGTAAATTTCACAGATTTAAAAATAGCTCTAGAGCAGGCCTGCACAACTCCTAAAGCGGTGAGGGCCATATTACTCCAAAGAAAACAGCCGAGGGCCGAAACTCCTCTCCCGCCGCAAAAGTGGTTGAGCAAAAAAAAAAAAAACAACCCAGGGTTTTTTTTTGGTTTTTTGTTTTTCTCTACCCACCCCGTGGGCCGCACAGTGAGCCTCCGCGGGCCACACGCGGCCCACGGGCTGTATGTTGTGCAGGCCTGCTCTAGAGAGAATACTTTGTGTCAATATTTGCAACTTCAACAATATATGCAAAAGACTCTAGGAAATGAGATCATCTGCCCAAAACAGACACCCATTGATATCTGGGGTTTTTTTTTAAAAAAGGTTAGACACCATCATGCTTGAGGAATCTAAAGTTTCCTCTTAGAAACACTGACCATGTCTTCCCTGTAATTAAAACAAGCGTGAGAAGAAAAAATATGGTTTAACATGTCTGTATTAAAGTGACAGCTAAAAATGGGATGATGCATCATTTCACAGACTGCTCTGTACTCCTAATGTCTGTGTAATATAATAATTTGAGCTGTAGATCCTGAAAGTACATAGACAACTTATTTGTGAAGAGTCTGCAGCTAATGCAAGAACCATATGAGAGAATCTCTGGCAAATACTTTATAAAATTACCTAACTGGAGAACTACTCAGAACTAAAATATCTTCTAGAAAAATGCAAGTGGGTTAATTCTAATACAATTTAAATGATGGCAAAAATTCTATTTTGAAAGATGTATCAAGGATATCCAGGATGGAGCAGATGGTCAATCTGGTAGAAACAGCTGCGTATGAACAGGTAAACTATAGAAAATAAATCTGAAGAATATGAAAGGATTTGGAAACCATTTTTGAATCACCCTTGCTGAAAATCCATGGACCAGGATCACAGATTGTTTTATTGTGTGTGCGGAGGGGTAACCCAAACAAAATACTGGATAAATGAACATCTTTATTGTAGAAGGTAATACAAAAGCCTATATCCAGTGATGCAGGAATGGCGGGGGGTTGGCGGGAGGGGGGAAAGAAAATGATATAGGAAGATTCTGGCTTGCTTTTGCTTTCATTTTTTCACATCTCCTCCTTCAAAACACTCCTTTCCTGTGATGCCTACAATAAACTTGACAGCAGCTAGGCCACTGGTCCGCTGATACCACTGCCTATCCTACTGACCTGTACTGTCTCATTGCTTTATTGTATTCCCCCATCTGTCTGTATCCATCTGTCGTCTCTGGTCTTATACTTACTTTATGTCTACACTTAAAAAGCTACAGCGACAGAGCTGCGGCAATGTAATTGCACCACTGTAGCGTTGCAGTGTAGACACTTACACAGCAATGGGAGGAGTTCTCCCGTCAAGGTAGTTAATCCACTTTCCCAAGAGGCAATAGCTAGGTTGACGGAAGATCTTGCACTGTCTACATGGGAACTTAGGTCATCTTAACTGCATCACTCAGGGGTGTTGATTTTTCACACCCCTGAGCAATGTAACTGGGTCGATCTAATTTTCTAGTGTAGACCACTCCTTAGATTGAAAGCTCTTTGGAACAGGGGTTCTCTCTTTGGTTTGTGTTTGTACAGCACCTAACACAACGGGGTCCTCCTGGTCCATGACTGGGGCTCCTAAGCACTATGGTAACAAATAAATAATAAGGGGGTGGGTAGGGGAATGAGGAGGAAGAAGCAATGTTTACCAAAATGTAGTAAATTGAATACCCCCTTAATTACAATACAGATTTAATATTAGTGATTTAAAAAAAATGTTTTCCAGGAATTTATAGTCAGCCTATTTTAATGTACACAAGCAGGAAGTTTGATACAATGTCTGTATCCTAATGTCTTTTTCCTATTAGCACTGCAGGGTTGGAGAAGAGTGGTAAGAAATGATTGAGTGTTTGGAGTGAGAGGTAGGGTAGTGATTTCACACAGTTTTTGTTTCACACCAAATATAAAAATAATTTAGCTAGATCAGAAGCTTTTTAACCACTGTGTACCAGATGCTGTACAAAAAGTACACACACACACACACACACACACACTTTTCCCCTGGATTAAAAAAGGGTCCCCAGTGTCCTTGTAAGAGCAATGTAGATCTCCCCAAATGGTCTTTCCTGCTTGGCCTTCTTCCACCTCATACCACTAAGGGAGAGGAGGTGGGCTTCAAAGCCCGAGCTCCAGGTCAAGCTGCAACTTCAAGGCACTGTCTACATAGCTATTTTTAGAGCACTAGCAGGAACCCCACAAGTCTGAGTCTGTTGACCCAGGGTGGGAGGCTTACTGCCATGGGCTTTAGGCTGCATCTATACTGACAAGAAATGTAGACCGGTATGTGTTACACACACCAAGTACTCTCCATTGCTAACTAGACAACTCCAAAGGAAACTCACACCACCACAGTTTGTCTTGTCCACTAGAACTGGACTGAAACTAACTCATTGTACGTAGGCCAAATGACCATTCTAAGGTAATGGCTAAGAGCAGAGGTTCCCAAACTTCTTCACAGTATGGGCTATATCTTAGCAGAAAGGGACACCTCCATTCTCATTCACAATTAATTGCACAGATCTCTTTTTTTCCACTGGCCATCAATAACATCCCTATTGCCACTACAGCAGTTGTTTACGTGGAAAATTGATACCAGAAAATATTTAATACATGTTTAGCTGACTTTTAATGCTGTTTGGCAGACAGAAGCAAGGAGAAGGAGCAAACAGCATGTGACCACCCACCTTTCCATGGCCCATCAGCAAGTACTCCACAAACTAATGGCGATCCACAAACTAATGGTGATCCACAAACCAGTTTCAGAAATCAATGCCTTAGTACTAGACCTGAACGAGCGAGAGAGGTAAAACACATTACCAATTGCCTGTAGCATTCGGTTCCCAATTCTGTTCTTAACATCAATTTGATAACAAGGAAATTTAATATTAGGGCTGCCAACCTCTCCATAAATCACCCTTTTGTGTCTTGCAAAACTTGTGATAAAAAGATCACATACAGCAAAGACCCAGGCAATAGCTTGACACAGGCACGGAGACTTGAACTACTCTCCCCCCCCATCCCCCCAAGTGATCCCTTCAGAACAGTGCTGACGTACATTGGCAGGGCAATGTGGAGAAGCTTGCATAGGCGGCGAGTTATATGGGCCCGTGGTGCCCGTGCTCCACCACTATTTAGGAACGTGGGCCCAGCTCCACCAATGTTTGGGCTTACTGTGCTTTGGGGGGCCCCGGGCTTCAGGGGATCTAGGACGGCCTGGGAGGTTAGTGGGGGGCCTGGCGCCGGCAGCAGCGAGTGACCCAGCCCCGGCCCACCACGCTGGCTCCCAGCGTCGCTTGAGGGAGGGGGAAGAAGCCGGAAAGAGTTGGGGTGATAGGCTGGAGGAAGGGGTGGAATGGGGGCAGGGAAGGGGCGGAGCAGGGGCAGGCTGAGGCTAGATCACTCACTGCTGCCAGTGCCAGACCCCCCGCTAACACCCCAGGCTGCCCTGGACCCCGCGTCCCCCTGAAGCGCGGGGCCTCGGGCGGTTGCACTGGTCCATCCTATAGCCAGGACGGCTCTGCTTGGACCCATTCTGGGCACCACCAAAAATTATATAAACCTGGTGTCCATGGAAGCTTGTATTGCCACTGCCTTTTCTGTGGATGAATGGCATACTTCAGTCTCCATGATTCTTAAAGTCCATTTTACAGGAGTATTTTTTTAAAATAATTTGATAAGGACATATAGCACACATGAATATAAGACAGACAAAAAGGTTCATTGACTATAATTCAGAGATTTAGAAGGCCCAAAGAGACAATTGTGATCATCTGGTCCAACCTCCTGTATAATACAAGCCATAGAACTTCCCTGAATTAATTTCTGTCTGAACTAGAGCATATCTTTTAAAAACATCCAATCTTGATTTTAAAATTGCCAGTGATGGTGAATCTACCACCACCATAGTTCCAATGTTTAATTACCCTCACTGGTTAAAAAAAAAAGAAAGACAAATAGGGTTTCTTTTTCTAACTTCTGGATCTTATTGTACCTTGGTCTGCTAGAGTGAAATACCCTCTATTATCAAATTTCAAATTTGATTATTGTCAAATATCTGTTCCCCATATAGGTACTTATAGACCGTGATCAAGCCACCACTTAACCTTCTCTTTGTCAAACTAAACAGATTGAGTCTATAAACCATGTTTTCCAATCCTTTAATCATTTTTGTGGCTCTTCTGTAAACCCTCTCCTATTTATCGATAGCAAAATGCATCATTTACTTCTGGAGACCTGAATTCAAGTGATAAAAGGGTCACAACTTGGGAAGGAAATTGTGTTTGATGGCCTCATCATAATCTCAAATGGATCCTTACCAAAGTCACAGAACCACAAAAGACTTTAGAGCTATGATTGCCAATCTACTCAACAGAGGTGAGGCCCAATTCTGGAGTAACAGGAGGTACATACTGCATGTCAGTGTGGAGGTGGACTGGAAGAGCTGTGTGGAAAAGCTTGCACTAGTCAGTTATAGCCAACTATATCAGTCTCTCACTTTTACATGCACTAAATACAATTTAATGAAAGAAACAATATTTAAATGTTCAGGCATTGTCTGTGTCGGCATGGAAAATATGAGATCACACCCAAACACCTCTCAAAAGACTGAACTTCATGGCAAAGAAAATATGTGAGCTCAAACCTTATAATCAAAGAGATTTCTATTAGGAGAGTAAACAAAGAACGGAAGGAAGGGTGGAGCATCAGCACTGTAGATCTGTAATTTGCCACAGAAGGGCATTGCTATAAGGAAGTATCATACATGCAGCAGTATTTCAGTTAAACCTCTAGTAGTACTTACTTTTTCGGTTATACACTGGTAGAGAGCATGTAACAAGTTCACAATAAGGAAAAAAAATCAAATCACCTCTGTCAGTACAATGAACACAATGCAATCCACTTAAATGCTAAGAGATGGAACTGAGTAGATCTTTGTTGAAGTATTGTTTTGCATCAATCTACTGCATTTCTAAAAATATTCTCCATATATAATCTATAAAACATATTGTTAAACAGTAGGTACTTTCATTGATAAGAATACAATTGTTCTAGCATAAATCAGTAAGAGAGTCCACCTAGTCAGCCATCAAAATCCATTCAGCTTTAATTCTATCATATTTTTCCTAGCGTAATTCAACAACTTCTGGAAAATTCAAATTCAAGAGGATAGAAATCCTCAATTTATTTTCTGCTCCTCATAAAGGAAACTCAGACAGCTACACTCTTACCTAAACTGCAACCTACAGAGAAGACATAAATTGTATGATGCTGCACTGTGATTCTCAATAGGATTACAAAAAATGATTAACCTATTTAAATGCACTGCCTGGAGAAACTGACAATTAAGTATATCTCTAGATACTAAATCAAATAAAATGATCAAAGGGTTACACCAACTGCAGTATCTGCCAACGGTACCTGTTTAATACAGTTAATGCAGCAACATGATGCTAACCTTTAGTATTACCCAACTAACCCAAGTGAATTTTAAAAGTTGTTGCAAGATGATTTAATCACTCCCTAAAATGTGTGTTGTCATACATGCTTCCTTACTGCCATACCACAGGGAGGTTTACCAGTAAGTTACCACTAGTTCTCTTTCTCCTTCCTTCCTACCTAACTACTATTACACAGTCAGATTACAGCTATTAGGTATACCACTAGAATTAAACAGATTTTCAATCATGGAACTGGGTGGCTTGGAAAACAGAATACTTCTGATCCACAGAGAAGTTGAACTCAAGACTTAGAGTGAAATGAGTCTTATGAAAAAAGCAAGTATTTTTCTGCACTGAGAAATATTCAACATGGGTTGAGCTACCTAGTAGGTATGTAATTGCAAAGAAGCCAGTTCGCATGAACACTGAATGATCTCGAACATCTAGAAAGAGCATGGTCTGGTACCCATTGATGAGACAGATAATCCAATTGCCTACCCCACATCCCAGTTGTGAGTAATAAAGGATTTAGTTCTAGTTCTTTCTCAACATTTCCCTTGATAAGGATTTTAATAAGGGACACTTTCGACAACCTAGGCTCAAAGTCTAAAGAAAAATGAGATACTTATGAACATATTTCAAGTGTATGTATTTACATCACAAATGCTGCATCATGAACCTCAGATTATAGACAATATTGTCTTTACTAAAGAAGTTAACACATTATACACTTCTGGCACTATTATCATCTTTGGCTCTCTCTTCAGGGTGTTTATTCCGTATTTCACTCTTGGCAGATTAAGAGACAGGATTATAAAAGTAAAAATAAAATATGGCTCTTCTGAAATGTACTGTTATTTTTCAGGAACTTTGAACTTTTTTATACATTGTCAGGGGAGAGCTGGACAGTTGTGATAGTTCTGTAAGGGAAAGATATTCAAAAATAAACTTTGTATGGGCTTGAAGTAAAAAAACTGAACAGTCCACTTCTTGGATTTCATACCCACTTGGTTTAAGGGGTTGTGTGCCATGGCTATGCATAATTCACAGCCACATTCCAGTACAATAATTTTATATGAAAATGCATCCTCAGTCAGATCATTTTTATTGCTATGGGTACAGATCTTAGAAAAGGCAACCCCTACTGAGAGCTCTTGAGTACTGAGTAAAAGTTCTTGGCAAAGGGAAGAGGCATGAACTCAGAAGAAGGTGACTAATTAACAACAATGAACTAAGGGGCTGGACTACATGCAGAGTTGCACTGCTTTAACTTAAGGTTTCTTTTTAAACTCATTTGGCACCAGCAATTCTTAGTTCGGTTTAGACCAAGTTTATTTTAGTTTATCTTGTACAGATTAGGAACGGATATAAACTAAACCAAAATAAGCCATTCTTAAACAGAAAAAAAGGAGCATCCATTCTTGTCTCAGCTTTACTAAACCAGTACAAGTTTGTGTGCAGGGAACCCTTAATCTTCAAGCTTCAAATATATGATCGGGGTGGCGGGGGAGGGGAGAAGGGCAAGAAAACAATCTGCGTTCAACCATCCTCCTCCACCAACATACTAAAGAGCCCATCAAGCCTTCAGAATGATCCCCTATATGCATTAGAGCTACATGCACAAGTGACATAACGTACTAAATACCCGCTGCTCTGCAGACAGCCTGCGTTTGCCTGAGTGCATTTGCAGAGCACACGCAATTGCTAACACAGATGTTCCCAACCCACTTTATGAGGTCAACTGTCTGTAAGCCCAAATTGCCACGGCCCAGCACTTTGGAACAACAGGACCAGCAGAGAGGGATCTGCGGGTGGCTGGAGACGCATCAGTCAGCAACACCCCCCACCCCCATCCCATGACAAAAACAGCGCACACGCACTAAACCCTCCCGTTTCTGGAGAGTGAGTGGGTGGGGGGCAGGGTGACCAGACAGCAAGTGTGAAAAATCGGGATGGGGGTGGGGGGTAATCGGAGCCTATATAAGAAAAAGACCCCAAAATCGGGACTGTCCCTATAAAACCGGGACATCCGGTCACCCTAGCGGGCAGTGGCACGGGAGCGAGGGGCCGGGCAGTTTGGGGACAGGGGGCTGGGCTGGGCTGGGCTAGCGGCTGAGGGAAAGGAGCGAAGAGCTCCCTCCGGGGCTGTGGAGGCGAAGGAGCGCGGCGCTCGCTGGCTGCGGGCTGCAGGGGCAGCCGCAAAGGGCAGGGAGGCTGCGCCCCCGCCCCGCGCCCTGGCGCGCTGCCCTCCCGGCCGCGACACGGGACAGCCGGGCGCGCTGACAAGCACGAGGGCGGGCGGCTGCGTTTCCTCTTCCTCAGCGCGATGTCAGCCCCTTCCCCCTTCCCCAGCCCGGCCGGAGCCAAGCTCCCGGGCTGAGCGCCCCCCGAGGCGGGCGCGTCTCCCCACCAGCCCTCCCCGCAGCCGTCACCCCTGGCCAGGTGCGGGCTCGCCGCCTGCCGCCCCCCCACACACAGCCAGCATCCTACCCCACCCCCTCCTCCCACCCCAAACCCTGCCAGCGCCATCTCCACCTTGCCGCCCCCCCGCCCCTCCAGCGCCCCCAGCAACGTGCCCCCTCACCCGTCTACTGCACTGCCAGGGGCACCCCCTGCCGCAGCCCCCCCCCTGCCCAAACGGAAACGAAAGTACCTTAAAAACCCAGGCACCACCTTCACCCCCAGCAGCCAAGTGCAGAGTGGAGCCGGGGTGAAGTTTGCTGGCCTTCGGCAGCGAGCGCCTGGCAGCTCCGCCGTTTCCTTTCCCCGGCCCGCGCCTCTCCCACCATTGAAGTTGGGCTTTTTACCGCTGCTGTTTTGGTGTTTCTGACTCTATCCCATCATCAGACTCAAACACACACTCTGCTGCTGCTGCTGCTCTCACTTCCTCTTCCTTCCTCCTGCTGGCCACACACCCAATTTGCATCTGCAAGAAGCCCCAAAATAATCTGCAAAGTATCTCTGAAGGAATGGTGAGTATTTACCAGCACCTGCAAAATAGAGGACAATTGTTTTACTTTATTCATTTACTTCTTTGGGTTTTACAATCTACATTTTTCCACGCTATGATTATACGTCTCTTCCTACTATCTCCATTTTGTGTATTTAAAAAAAATCACTACAAATATACAGAATAAATAAGAGAAACTCAGTACTTTTCCTCTAACAATTTTTAAGAGGCTTTTCATTGTCTCTGTCTGTGAGGAATGATGTTGCAACAGATCCATGCTCTGCAGGCAGCAGCGCAGAAGTAAGGGTAGCAGTACTGCAACCCTCCCTACAATAACCTTGTGACCCCACTCACAATTCCTTTTTGGGTCAGGCCCCCTACAATTACAATACTCTAACGCCTTCAGATTTAAATAGCTGAAATTATGAAATTTACAAATTCAAAAATCCTATGATGGTGAAATTGACCAAAATGGACTGTGAATTGCTATGGCCCTAATTACCACTCAGAACCAGAGCCGTCCCTAGGGTATGGCAAATCGGGGCAGGGGGCCCAGCACTTCATGAGGAGGCGGGGCGGGGGCGAGGAGAAGCCACCCTACCAACTTCTCCCTCCCACCAGTGCCTCCTGGCCACCATCCCTCCCAGCACCTACTGCCAATCAGCTGTTTTACGGTTTCTGGAGGTGCTGCAGGGAGGCAGAAGTAGCAAGGGCACAGGGTGCTTGGGGGTGGGGTGGAACTGGGCAGAGAAGAGGCGGGGAAGGGGTGGAGTGGGGGCAGGGCCTGAGCAGAGGCAGCGGGAAGCACCTCCCCAGCAGATAGAAACTAGCCGCCTATGTCCCAGGCCCCGCACCCCCCTAGGGATGGAACTTCATAGTAACAGTAAGCATAAAACTTGATCCATGACCACCTAGCAACCTCTCAGCTGTCTCTATGTGGAACACAATTTCCACTCAAAAAAGGATAAGCAGGATTCAGCTCCTCCTGCTACTTAGCACAATCTCCTACAATATGAGCTAAAAGGAGAAATCGTCAACGTTCAGCAAATATGACACACAGAACTGTAGTTCAGATTCCAACCAGGAGAGGGCAGTAGCACTCATACACATTATGATAGATTTTTATCAAGCGATTAGTAATTTTGAGTGCCCAATTTAAAGGGACATTATCCCAGCCTGATTTTCAGGAAGTGCTGAGCTCCCATGGTCTGACAATCAGATCCCTTTAAACATCTTTAGACTTCCCAAAAACCGAGGCACCCAAAATCACTAATAACTTTTGAAAATCTTAGGTTATAGCTATTTCAATACATATTCACGAAACTCATCCTCAAATATCGGGTTCTCAGGAGCTCGGATCTTGCTTCTGATTCCAGAGGCCACCTAAGAACTTCACGTTTGTTCCTGTTAGAACTAGTATAATATTTGTTAATGATTTGTATAATAAAGTTTATTATTTGTCAATAATTATTTGAGGGAAAATGCCAAAGATTGCAGCAAATGCTGGTGCCAATACTACAAAACTTACATATGGGAATACTTTGCTTAAATTAATAGTACCATTTATTTCACCTGTATAAAATCACTCACATGCTTAAGTGCTTGCAGGCTTGGACCCTACAATCACAGTGCTATTGCAATGCATCTGCTAATGTTTATTTGCACAATTGTCCTTGAAAGAATCACACCATTTAAGGCCCTCTACATCAACTAGAGAAGATGGCGGCCTGTCCTTTGGAGTAGGAAGTTTTACACTCACTGTTACTAAGAAGATCTGAGTGATAATTAGGGCCCTATCAAATTCACAGTCCATTTTGGTCAATGTCATGGTCATAGGATTTTTAAATTAGTAAATTTTATGATTTCAGCTATTTAAATCTGAAGTATCACAGTGTTGTAAGTGTAGAGGTCCTGACCCAAAAAGGAATTGTGAGTGGGGTCACAAGGTTATTGTAGGGAGGCTTGCGGTACTGCTACCCTTACTTCTGCGCTGCTGTCTGCAGAGCTGGGTCCTCAGTCAGCCACCGCCACTCTCCAGCCACCCAGCTCTGAAGGCAGCAGCGCAGAAGTAAGAGTGGCATAGTATGGTATTGCCACACTTACTTCTGCACTGTTGCTGGTGGGGCTCTGCCTTCAGAGCTGAGTGTCTGGCCAACAGCCACCGCTCTCCAGTTGCCCGACTCTGAAGGCAGCACAGAAGTAAGGGTGGCAATACTGTGATTCCCCTAAAATAACCTTGCGACATCCCCCCACAACACCCTTTTGGGTTGGGACCCCCAATTTGAGAAATGCTGATCTCGCTAATAAATCGGTATAGTATAGGGTAAAAGCACACAAATGACCTGTTTTCACGGTCCGTGACGCGTTTTTCATGGCCGTGAATTTGGTAGGGCCCTAGTGATAACAGCGTGCTAGAGCTGACTAAATAATTCAGTGTGAATTAGTCCATGGTACTGAGTAAAAATTACTGACACATTAAAATGTTAAATTGCAGGTCTAGGGCCATAAACTGTACTGTGAATGACCGTGATAGTGATATCACTGGCCAGATCATGCCTCCAAGATCAGCACATGGAAGTTCCCTTCCACATGTGAGCCCTACCCTTTCCATATGGAAGGGAATGACTCATCTGCCTCCACAGCATTATCCATCCTTTCCCCAAGTCAAGACCCCACAGAATGAAAGTGTTTTGCAAGGTTGGGATCTGTGGGGTTTGAGATGATCACATTGAGCACGCTGGGAGCAGGGAATGGAGAGCACAGCATTGAGAGGGACAGGAAAGCCTGTGGCTGTATTGTCTTTCCCCCTGTCTGCATTGTGGGAATACCCCACAGCCAAAGAGTCCCAGTAAAGCCATGATACTTCAGAATCCTCACTGAGACTTCTTTCCTCTTGGCTACTCCCATGGTTTGTTACTGCGGGGGGGGGGGGGGGGGGGGGGGAGGGTGTTCTAGCCTGATGTTTGTAACCTGAGGGTGATGATAGCTGTTTAGTACAAATTTTAGATTAACTTAAGTTTTAAAGTTTTATTATTTTTTTATTAAATTAGGATAACATTTTTAAAACTATAAGATACAAACCAGATGTGAAAAATGCAAATATAAACCCCAGATATATATGTTCAATTCATATTTAAGTCATGTAATGACATAACCAGAAAGCAAAGAGATGGTGGAAGGGACTTAGAGAAGAGAAAAGGGAATTATAAAACCACCCCAAGAGTGTCTTACTGCTGCTCTCAAGTTTATCCAAGAAGAGAGAACAGTCAACACTAGCTGAACAGGAATTCACTGTTGCAGTTGAAAGATGTTTTGTTATACAGGGATTTGGGGGAGGGGAGTGTTTAATTGTGTTTGTTTTATTTTATTTTATTTGTAGGAAGGAGGGCTTTCTAGTTTTAAGTAAATATACAGGGTGGTGTAAATTTACAAAATATTTTGTAAACAAACCTGTTTTACAAATATCAATTCAGGCCCAGATCCTGCAAACATATATATGCTTAATTTCACTACTCACTTTGATTATTTAAAAATTTAAAAAAAATAAAATCCAATGTACTCATCACCATTTATACTGTTATTTACTTAATTTATTTCTCTCAGACTGGTAATGAAAATCAGTGAAGTCAGTGTTGCTTTCAATTTCTTAGTGCTGGATTTCAAACTCTATGGGAGAATGTTTATGACTGATACCAGGTGAAAAGTCTAGGAAGCACTCTGAAGATTGGAAGCCACGGAAGTGCTCTGGATTATCCACAGATCAGGTACAGCACTGGCAGCAGGAATATAGTCTTCCTAAAGGTCAGCAAGTATATCTCAACTCTGACTTGGAAGGAATGCTTTTGAGGGGCGGGAGTACTTCCCTTCCAATGCTTATTTAATTGTTCGTGTCTTTGCTGTGTCCGCCACCAAAAGTACACATCAGCACCAGTGATGATAGTGGTTTTTGTGCACTAGAGTGACTCCCATTGACTTCAGTGGGCTTTGAATCAGCCCCTAAGAACTGGACTTGTTTGCTAAATATTTCTGAAGAACCAGAAGAGGGAGCAAAGGAGCACGGGATTTTGAGTACTGTGCATTTTATTTTATGTGGGTATTTCTGCGACAACCCTCAAAATAAAGGCAAAGATTTTCAAGTGACTTATTATATTTGGTCCCCAGCTTGAGACACTGTAGAAGGACAGAGGGCAGGTTCTCAGCACTTTCCGAAAACCATCTCAAGTTGGTCACTTGAATACTGAAGAATCCAAAATCAATAGTTACTTTTGAAAATAAATGTCATAGGTCAGGGGTGGGCAAACTTTTTGGCCCGAGGGCCACATCTGGGTATGGAAATTATATGGCGGGTCATGAATGCTCACAGAATTGGGGGTTGGGGTGTGGGAGGGGGTGAGGGCTCTGGGGTGGGTCCTGGGAATGAGGGGCTGGGGGTGCAGAAGGGTGTTCTGGGCTGGGACCAAGGGGCTCAGAAGGCAGGAGGGGGATCAAGGGTGCAGACTCCGGGTGGCGATTACTTCAAGCAGCTCCTGGAAGCAACAGCATGTCCCCGCTCTGGCTCCTCCAGGCAGCTCTGGTTCCCAGCCAATGGGAGCTGCGGGGGTGATGCTTGGGGTGGGGGCAGCGTGCAGAGCCCCCTGGCTGCCCCTACGCATAGGAGCCAGAGAGGGGACATGCTGCTGCTTCTGGGAGCCATGCGGAGGTGTGAAGCAGGGCAACCCCACTCCTCAGCAGGAGCTCAAGGGCCAGATTAAAACATCTGAAGGGCCAGATGTGGCCCCCGGGCTGTAATTTGCCCACTCCTGCCCTAGGTTCTTGAATGTCTGTATCAATTTTAAAGATCTCATGACAATTTGTGTAAAGGTAGGGTTGTCACATACAGTTTTACTTGTAATCACTGTGGTTCAGCATCCAGCTTGCTGCCTTTCAGTTCCAGAGATGGATGAATTTCAGTGGTGCTGTATGTGTATAGATTTTGTCCTGTACATTCTTACTCCCATGAATAGTCCTTATTCACATGAGAAATTTCATTGTCTGCATAAAGTAAGGACTTGCAGGATCACAGCCACAATTTGTAATGCACTTTGGGGTGCAAGCTGCTATGTAAAATGGTATCATATTATTACTCTTTTTTTAAAAAATCACAAATTATTATCTTTTAGTGCTTTGACCATGCTTGTTGGTTTGTCTAAGAAAAATATTTTTGCACACAGTTTAACAGATTTTAAGATAGACAGGATTTTAGGGCCTAAATTTCTTGACCGTGATGGCAGTAATTCCAAAAAGCTGCTGCTTACGGAACTTGAACCTCAATTCCTACATTGTAGTACACTTACAAATCTCCATACATGCTGCAACGTCCCTAAATGAATGTTGTTGGTTCAGTTATACAAATGCATGTTAAATTAAGGGCTTTTTAAATCCATCAATATACTCTGAGGCCTATTCTGAGTAAATCCATTTCAAAATTATATGTACTCCCATTTTAACTCTGCCACAGTGTTGACAGAGATATGCTTATGCATAATAAGTATTAGGGAACAAGTTATGTGATGTGCAGAGCAGCCACTTTTTAAACACATAATAGATTTTTTAAACTAAACAAAGAAAAACCCAGTCTCCATTTACCTCAGCTATTTTCATAGTGCCGTCCCCAACTATCTAGGCATAGAATACAGTAAAATTCCAAAAGCCAAAGATAATTGCTTAAAAACAACAACATCGTTGCTAAGTGACAACATTATTCATACCCATCACATCATTTACCAAATCCAACCACTTTTACCATTTACCACATTTACCAAATAAAAGCAAGGAAATAAATAGTTAAATCATAACTCTTACAGTGCCTGCATCATAAACATACATTACTCCTATCAAGTAGAAAGACTACTCTATGAACTGCTTTTACTGTTACATATTCGATAAGTGACAATGCAGCTATCAGGGGGTTATAAGTTAAGTAGGTCCCACCCAGTCTTCTCTTATACCTGCTTCCATGTCTTCCAGGCAAGTGAAAGACTCAAGGAGCTCAGTCTATTTTGCTTACCAAAGAGGAGGTCAAAAGGTGACTTGATCATATCTATAAATACTTACATGGAAAACAGAAATTTAATAACAGAGGGCTCTTCAGTCTAGCAGACAAAGGTTTAACAAGATCCAATGACTGGAGGTTGAAGCAGACTACAACTAAGGAGAGGTTAAGTGAGGTCAGTTAACCACTGGAACAACTTACCAAAGTTCTGGGTGCTGAGAACCTGCCCTCTGTCCCTCTACGGTGTCTCAAACTGGGGACCAAATATCAAAGCATCTGATTCTCCAGCACTGGAATTTTTTTCCCATAAAGACTTGATGTTTTTCTAAAACACAGGTTCTAATTCAACAAAAGTTATTAGATTTGAAGAAATAATTCAGGAAAGTCCCATGGCCTGTGATATGCAGGAAGTCAGACTAGATGATCATTTTGGTCTTAAAAATCTATGAATCACACCAATTTAGACCCCTTAGACTCAGACTCTCTAATGCCGATTTAAAGACATATTACTGACCCAGCCTTCACTATCTTCACCTTTCGATTTGGCCAAACAACATGGGCTGCATAGGTATAACTGAGTGTAGCATTTATCCCAGTAGCAGCATCTATTCCACAGATGGAAAGTGAGGGATAGTTCATAGATAATGTGTTGGGGTTGGTTTGCGTTCCTTTCCATTCCAAGGGCTCAATCCAGTGCCCACTGAAGTCAGAGATTCTATTAACTCCACTGTCATTAATTCAGAGCCCAAGTGAGCAGTTAGGCTGGAGGGAGGCAGTTGATTATTGATTATTTTAGATTACAGATGGTTATCAGGCTGGCAACTTTCCATTGCACCTACCGATGAGAGCAACAATGATTATTCTTATACGATATGTCTAACATGGCAGTTGTCCAACAGATACATAACAATGTAGGGATTTTATCATCTCTAATATCCGTTAACAGTTCTTCACTGTATATACAGAACAGCTGGCAAGAAGCTTATCTTCTTGCTATGTTGCCATCAGTCATTACTGTTTATCAGCTAATATTTTGAAATGTGTACTATGGAGGACAAAAGAAATGTAATCCTTCAACAGCTATGAATTTGGGGGCTTGGAAAAGAGCAGCAAGAGAAGAGCACTGAGGAGAGACAAAAACTCTTCAAATCACCCTCTCAAAGTGAATGAAGTTATTTGCTTTGTTACGTCTCCATCAAGCCATGGCATTTCATCCATTTGCCATGTATTAAAACTTCAGGATAAAGCTCACCTCTTGTTCTTAACCACATTTGAGCATCGATGCATTTTTACCTTCATTTTTTCTTTTGTCATATCCGGTGGAAGGATAACTGGAAGCTTATGGTGTGTTATTTGGAGAATGCGGTCTAGTAATAGGATATAGGTTCTGAGAGTCAGGAGACCTGAGTTCTAATCCTGGCTTTGTCACTATCTTGTGCCAGTTACGTCACCTTCCTGTGCCTCTGGCCCCTTCCACCTTTTGTCAGTTGAGGCCATTTAGATTGGAAGCTCTCTGAAACAGGGATTGTCTATCAGTATGTTTGTACAGGGTCTAGCTGCTACTGTAACACAACTAATAATAATCCTATCTTGTGAAGAAACCAATTTTATTTTAACAGATGTTTCTACTCATTAGCCCAGTTTGTAATTACTTTTTCTTTCTGGTTAATTATTTTGATAGAAAATGCACATCAGTCTTACTTAGACTGCTTGCTTCTTTCCCAGATCGAAAACCTTCTTGAAAGTGCTCCAATTTTTCAGTCACTCATGTTGCATGTAGTTTAGTATTTGACAAATGCTTGACATTTTTATCAAATCTGTATACCATATGATGGATGTAGTTGAGATTTGAAACACTATGTAATCAAATATTACTGGGGATCGTCACAATATTTAACACTGCTTCTGTCTTTAGTAGTAGTATTTCTTATTTATATTGTAGTAGAGCTTAGAGTCCCCAACTCAGTACGGGCCTGATTGTGATAGGCCCTGGACAAATATATGGTAAATTACAAACATTTCCTCAAAAGGCTTCCAGTCTAACAGATGTGTGAAACAAACAAACAGGCATGGAGAAGGAGGATGGAGTAACAGTAATAATAGGGAGTTTTTTGCATAGACTAGTTTTGTGCACAATATGCAGCTAATCAGTAGCAGTAATCACGTACCAAGGCCCAGTTCTGCCACCCTTACTTAAAGTGAGTAATATTTTTCTCCACTAGTAGTTCCATAGAAATCGTACAGCTCTTTTGACAGATTCATGATTTCCTTGCTGCTGAAGCATACATTTCTTTCTGCCATCCATTTTACTCTTTTTATAATTTTACTTGATAAGCAGTAATTGCTGGTGGCAATATACCATGAGGAGGATAAGCTACCTGCCAGAAGTTATGTTATCTTGCTGCTCTAATAATTAGTTGATTGAAGTTAATGGTTAGTGGAATTAATTCACATGAGTAAGTGCTACTCAACATGAGTAACAGCTGCAGAATCATCATGCATTGTTTTGAAAATGTATTTCTGCATTTGTACTTAGCCTTTCTCCCTTTTGCAGTTATTATTCCATTATTATGAAATGCCCCTTTGCCTGTAAAATATTTTGCCCTGCTGTCACATTTTATTTTATACATTTCTTAAAGGAGATAACATTCATGACTGAAAACTACTGTCCATGCCAAAGAAATTTTCAAGGCTACAGAGTTAGTTATAATGTAAGGAGTATCCAAAATGTCTTAACCCTGATACACACACTAAGCTACAACATTGATACAGAACAAAAAAACAGGTTGGGCAGCAACGATTCTAATTCTTTATTTAAACGCTACACTTCAAGATAAGTGACCCTACAGTGTTGCTATTAGAAGGACTTTAAACAATAAAGGCGGTGTGTTGACATCTTTTGCTGAACTGTTTGTCACTAGAGGGTAAAGTTCAAGGTTGAGACATGTATAATTTAGATTACATCTTCCTATGTTTTGACATGAATGAGGTGACTCACTGTTTCCATATTATCCTGTTTGGCACTTGAGAGGTTTCTCTTACCCCACTACCATCCCTTCAGCTACCTTTCGCCTTTGCCCTCCATTTTTCATTTCTTTCCTCTGCCATGCTTACATGTGCCATGTCTGAAATGAATCTGAAAGTTGCCTCACAAACCTCAAAGTGCTTATAAATGATTGTCCTCAAAAAGCTACTCCATATTTTTTTATTGATAACATGCTGTTGCCATCTAAATCCCAATTTTCCCATAAACTCTCTGTTAAATACATCACACCCTCTGTTTGCAGTCGTCATGTATTCCAGGCCTGCCCTCGCTAAAGAGGGTCATAGTTTAGTTGTCTGAGCATAGACTTGGCAAAGAGAACACCAATGTTCTGAACAGGCTCTGACATAGGAGCCCAGATACACAAAGATACCTAGGTGCCTAAGTTCCAGTTTTAGGCTCCACTGCGATCCACAAAACTCCTGTTCAGCTGCCGTCTAACCCCGTGGGTGCCCAAACTCACTCAGCACCTACATTTCCACTGCAAAAGTTCCCTAGGCATCTAAGTTTCTACCTCTGAGCATGCACACTGCTACCTCGCTTTAGAAATCCAGACACCCATCTCCAGCCTATGCCCCAGCACAATCCACGAACTAGGGGAAGACCGGTGTTTGTCCGCCTATTTTCCCTGCAGGGCCAGTTTTGGTTGGCATGCTCAGAGCACGCCTAATGGATCAAACCCCATTCAAAAATCCAGGAGGAGGAATAGGCCACTGAACTTCCCCAAAATAATTCTTGGGGCAGATCTTTTAGAAAACATCCAATCTTGGTTTTAGAATTGTCAGTGATAGAAAATCTACCACAACCCTTGGTAAATTGTTCCAGTGGTTAATTACTCTCATGGTTAAAAATATACACCTTATTTCCAGTCTGAATTTGTCTAGCTTCAACTTCCAGCCACTGGATTGTGCTATACTGTACCTTTCTCTGCTAGATTGCCGAACCCACTATTAAATATTTGTCCCCTATATGGGTAGATCACGTCACCCCTTAACCTTCTCTTTAAGCTAAATAGATTGACCTTCTTGAGTCTGTTGCTATATGGCATGATTCCAAATCCTTTAATCATTCCTATGGTTCTTCTTTGAACCCTCTCTCATTTATTAACATCCTGCTTGAATTGTTAGCACCAGAATAGACACAGTTTTCCAACAGTGGTCACACCAGTGCCAAATACGGAGATAAAATAACATCTCTGCTCCTCCTTGAAATCCCCGTTTATGCCTCCCAAGATCACATTAGCCTTTTTAGCCACAGCCTTACACTGGGAGCTCACATTCAGCTGATTATCCACCACGACCCCCAAATCTTTTTCAGAGTCACGGCTTCCCAGAATGGAGTCCCTCATACTTTAAGTATGGCCTACATTTTGCATTCCTAGATGTATACCTAAGTCACATGCTATGAATTCTGTTTTTTGATTGGTTGGCTTAAACAAAAGCAGTGCCTGAAGAAATGCTTGGGATATTGGATCTGTCAGGAAAAAGGGTAGAAAGCAATGTTCCCTCTAATTTTTGACAGGCCGTGTGCACAAAAAATGTCTTCTGTACAAATTGTTGTGCTTCTGTGCAAATTTTTGCGCGTGCGGTGTTTTGCCGTGTGCGCGGGGTTTAGGGTCTGTGTGCGTGCGCACATGCGCACAGCTTAGAGGGAACAGTGGTAGAAAGTACTGTAAGCAGAGAGATAGAAAGACACACCAACTGGCAACTGCTGTTTCCCGCATTCTTCTCTGCTTGGAGCTGATACTTGCTGGCTTTCCCTTTTCTCCCTGATGATGGTGGGGCTAATGGCCACCTTCCTTATCAGTAGCTCCTTGATGCCATGCCAGCAGCATATTTGTTACTGTGCCACTGTAAAGAAGGTTTATATAGAGCAGTTGATCCCCTCACCTTAATATCTGGCCATACTGCAGACCCTATGCTCCATATTTTGGGCTGGGGAAAAATATTTCCCCCCATCAAGGGACATTGTTACTGCTTGAGCATCCTTCCTCTCCCTGTCACTTCACAGCTGCTCGTCGGTCAGTTGTTTGTTTGAAAAATCACTGACATTCACAAAGAAAACTCAATTCACTTGTGGTTTTTAAATGGACTTCAGCCCTCTTACAAGCTTCTCTACCCAGGCTCTCTTATTCTTCACAAAGCAGCTTTTACCATCCCTGTCATCTTCCTCTCCCCCCCATGTCCCCCCATCTTGTTAGCTCTGACTTCATGTTGTACATACATATTGGCCCTGAATCACCACTGCTCTATTCCTTTTTTTCCGTTTTTTTTTTTTTTTTTTGCTAGTGTAACTTCAATGGATTAAAGCTGTGTAAAACTACACTAACCCAGCAGTGAATTAGGCCCATTGTGTACAGCTCTTAAGTTTCCCTGTCTAGTTTCCAAATAGCCTACTGATCCGTTTCTTCATCATATGCGTTAGCTTTTAGTTTCATACCTATTTTCTCTGCTATAAAGTAGCTTTGTGCTTCTGACTACAAGCAAAATGAGGAGAGAACTATGCAATAGGAGTATCACATCCTTCTGAATAATAGAAACCGGAACCTCCTGGGGGAGTCCCCAAAATGGATGTAACATAGGAAATACACACTGGGCCTCATTTTCTCTTTCATTAGGCTAACTACACTCACTTCAGTGGAGTCAATCCTAATTAACACCAGCGTACATGAGGGCAAATTCAGTCCCCTTGTAATTATGCTAGATTCTCCAGGGAGTGCCTCTAAATATAGTTTTCCCCTCAAACTTTTCCTGCCCAGGCTTATCTGGACTGTTTACCTTAGTGCTTTATCAGCCATCACCACATCTCACTTGCTCTCATCTGATAAGCATATTTGTATGAACCCTAAAGCTTTTTGGTGGGACAAAAAGGTAGGTATTGTTTCCTAAAGGCTACAGCTTTGTGGCGCACACTCTCCTCTTGGAATCTTTTGTCCCTCATCTCATAGTCAGAAAGCCGCTTTGACAAGAACCAGGTAATTGAATTTCCCATCATTGTTGTTTCTATCCTCCTAAACTCCCCAATCCCACAACTTGTTTCCATCCCATTACATCAGCTTCAGATTCTGATACTTACGCTCACCAGTAAACAGCAAGAAGGAAGCATCACAACGTGAAATCCAACTGAGTCCTTTCTACAACTGCTCATTAAAAAAAAAAAAAGCATCTTTGTGCTCATCCTACGCATGGGTAGGAGCATCGCTCTCTGTTGCCATTTGGATTCTTCAGGAGGTATTCTTTCATAAATGGGATTTCAGCCAATCCCCCTGGCAGCTGCTTGGTTATCTGATTATTTGAACAGTGCTTGAATGGATGAGCATATACTACAGTTAGCTCATTCAGCACTCCTTCTCTGAACTCTTATGAAAAATGTAAATCTCTCCTGGTCAGCTGGCTGGATTCTCTGTGGGGCTGGTGTATCTGTTCAGAGTTCTCTTGGTAATGTCTTTCTGAAAGCAGCTGAGCACCACCTTACACAGACAGACAGTACTGAAATCTTACAGATACCCATCAGGCAACCTAAAAAGCACTTCACTTCTTTACATATTGGTCTAATTCTGCTTTCTCATACACCCGTGCCTCAAGTGGAGTTACTCCTAGTTTTGCTGGTATGAGAGGAGAACGAGAACCATTGGGTTGTAATTAGAGACCTGGTCTTGACATGACTCACAGCTATATTGTGTATAGACTTAGCATAACCCACAGCCATCTTGTAGGCTCAACCACCATAAGCTGGACACAAAAAACTAGAGTGTCAATAGAATTTGGCCTTGTTGTAGGCAGACAGATAGAAAAGTACCAGCTGCAGCCCTACTAACAGGAGATTGTG
Source organism: Chelydra serpentina (assembly GCA_037349315.1). Taxonomy (NCBI): domain Eukaryota; kingdom Metazoa; phylum Chordata; order Testudines; family Chelydridae; genus Chelydra; species Chelydra serpentina. The sequence continues at coordinate 6,820,085 of JBAIAC010000032.1, forward strand.
AATTTATTCACAAAGTCATAAGAATGGGGAGAGAATAGAAAAGCTCATCTTCAGTTTCTTTCTGATAATAAAGAGGATCTGCTCTTGCTGTTGCTAGAAATATTGTTGTAGGCAATTAGGGGTTATTTTAAATAGTTAGAAAGTGTATTTTAAAGAGGCAAAGATTCACAGACTACCTACCGCTCATTAAGCAATGCTACCCTGACAGTATATCCCACTAACAAAGCATAACGATAAGTAGGCCTTGAGACATTTTTACTAACTTTGAAAAACACAAAAGCTAATAAGTAGGCACTGCAGTCTTAGGCATGTGAACCCCTCTATAGTGATATGATGTCCAATGATTGGTTACTGTTTTTGCAAAGCTACAATTTGAGTAAAATAATTGGTTATGGCATATATAAAAGAAATCCTCTTTTAACTATATAACGAGGGTCAAAAGACAAGCTTGTTGGAACTTAACTCTCAGATACAGCTCAAAATCAAAGCCGCTAGAACTTTTAAACCTCTGCATAGCCCTACTCTGCAGAAGCCAGAGCCCTGGCCAAGATCAGCTCTTGACTGGCCAGCGGGAGATGTCTGTCTGTCTTTATTGGAAGTGGTGAGAATTAGATGCTTGGCATGTGTTTTCTACTGATTAATTGTTTATTGCTAATAAATACACATACATGTTTAAGGATATTCACTAGGTAAAGGCTCTTCCACTGGGCAAAGCCCACAGTAACCCATAGAGGGTCATTGGCACCCCAGGCGGGTAGGGAGTAGGAGCCCTAAATTGTGCAGGTAACAGGGTCAGATCCTAGCCCATACTAAGTCTCCATTGTGCTGTTCCAGGAATGCAAGGGGGATTTAAAACTGCCCTAAGTGCGAGGAATCCTTGGCTAGCATACAGCCAGCTCTATGCTACCCCATCTTGGCTTCCTACATGTAGGTAGCGAGCGTGCTGTGGTCATGGCTGGAGCACACTGCACTCCAGCACTCCCCAGCCAGCATAACAGTCCCAGGAGGATGCTGTAGAACTAGCCCCAGGATTGATGATCCTCAAATGGCTTCTAAGTAGCTGAGCAAGGGAACGACAATCAACGCTTATTGGCTACAGTGAAGAATTCAGCCTATTACACTCCACCACTCCCCCATTATTCTTATGTTTCAACAGTTTGCTAGGATTGCTGTTGGAATGGAACCTCCTCAGTGCCATAGCCTGACATCTTGCCCATGATGCTTCTCTATAAGAATCCTCTGATCCAATTAAAAAAAAAAAAAGGAAGTTTGCCCTGGAACATCCTTGAAATCACACGCACTCAAAATTCTTAACAGGAAATAAAAAAATTAGCTTGGTTCCAGGAAGCATTAGTAGCTCTTGGGCATCCACTCCACCTGTGATTCAGAATTAGTATCCAGACACATGTAGGAGAGAAAGCGAAAATAAATCCACAAAAATCAAACGGCAGAGGCTTTATATTTCAACCCCATTTCCCCCCAGAATCTCTTTTATGCTTAATCCCACCAGAGAGATTTGTGTCTTTGTTTCCCAGCACCAACAGAAATTAAAAAGTTCAGTGATGAATTAAATGCATTCAAAATGGTCCTTTTGGTCACTACAGTACATTTCAAAATTAGGCTTGGAAAATATTAACTTGAAAAACATTTTTATCGTGTATGCTTTTCTGCTGTAATGTTTAAAACAAAACAAAAAATAACTAGGAGCCTGTGCTGCATACTTAGACACTAGCATTTCAAGGAAGGTAGGAGGAAAATGTTTATAATGGTTCCTATTAAGTGGTTTGATGCAATGCATACTGCAGATTGCTTGTGAACCTGAATGCCAGCTGTGTTGTAATTAACATAGAGTGCCTGGCACAGAGAATGTGGTTGCTTGTTCTTGGAAATTGTTGCTTTTGTCCCCCAGAGTTGGAATAGGCTAACAGTTACTGGAGGACTTTTGTTCTTTTGTAAAGTCCCATTATTAGGCTGCTTTGTTACAGGTTTTCTAACCATTTCAAAGCGACCTTAATAAAGAAAGAGAGAGCCTTCAGTCTCTCTCGCTCTTTCTCCCAAATATAAAGATGTTGAAAGATTTTTTTGCACCCCTCTAAACTATTTACAAATTGGAACTCTTGGGATTCTTTAAACCAGCTGTGAGATTGGAAAAAGGAATAGCCATTACTTGATAAAAATGTGATGGTGAAGTGGTTTCTCATTAATTTCTGAGGATAAAGATGGTCTACCGTTCTATACAAAGAGTACATTTAAAAACTGATCAGGAAAGGATTACAATATTAAATTATTTGCAGTAATGGCCTGCATCTCAAAAATAGGAGGCCAGATTCTCAGGTGATATAAATCAGCGTAAGTCCATTTAAGTCTATGTGTCTATAGCGATTTACACCGGCATCTGGCCCTTAATAACTCTTGGAGCCATCCTTAAAAATACCTGATAGTCCATATCAATCATAGATGCATACAAGAAAAGGGAAACAAAAAAATGTATTTCCACATGATCAGAGAATCTGTATTGTTATTCCAAATCAAGACTATTGACTGAACAACCTCATGTTCCTTTCTCTGGGTGAAAGCATTTCAGAGATCTCTTGTGACCTACTGCACAATATGCAGCCAAAAAATCTCATTTTTGCCAGTTTTTTAAATGGCACACAATGCATTTTCCAGAAACCGCCATCTTAATGGTACCCGCACTGCTGCATCTGTTCTACACCTGCCAATTTTCTCTCTCAAATTCATTCTCAGGAGCATTTTTGTATCTTTTCAGAGTGATAGCAATTCAGAACAAATTCCTTTTGAGGCTTTACATTTATTTCTGTGTCCTCCTGCAAGGTGAAAAGAACAAAGTAGTGCACTGAAAATTCCTTAAGGAAATAGAGTGTTGGCGAACAGGGTCTTAGATGTCTGGGAAGAGGAGGGAAGAAGAGAATATGAAAAAAGGAGAACTGGGAGCTGGAACAGATGATGTTATATAGTATAAGCAAGGCCACTGAGGACAAAAGGAGTGAGTGGGCTGAATTTATGCTGCCAGGGAAGTCACAAGTGGTTAGCACAATGTGATTTACAGCAAACAGTGAAAGGATTCCCACTCTTTCCTGCAGCCTCTTTAAAGATACCTCTTGTAGAATTAAAGTAGATCTTAAAAACAACAGAAAACACAGTAAAGCTGAGCCTTTCCCTAACCTGTTGCTTCATTCTGTATAAAATTCAAATGATATCTTAATTGAATCTAGCTCCTAATCATGATGATTGTTACAGATGGGTGCAGTTGAAAACAATGAGTAATTAATTTGCCGAAGCTCAAGGATGGAGGGTGAAGGGGAAAACATTATTCATTCAATTAGGGTGATTGGATTCACAGTCTCTGGAAACATAACTGCATATTAAATAGTGGGAAGGATTCCCCTAAGCTCCCTTTGGATAAATACTCATCACACATGAGAGTCTCCAGTCACATCTTATGCAAGCCGTGGAATGCTAAGATTTGCTTGGAAAGAGAAGCTTTTTTTTCCACCTCAAATAGCCAGGATTTCTACTTCTAGAGACTTCACAGATGAAGCTCTCATCAAAGTCATAATTGTGTGAAGTTTCAGAAAACACCCACATATACTTGAAGGCAATTCCTTTGTCCCCGAGGAACAAGCTATGAAGCCTATAAAACACCCAAGGTGAAATTGTGGCTCCGTTGAAGGCAATGGGAGTTTTGCCATTACTTCACTGGGGCCCAAACTTCACCCTGCTGCCTGTTTTGCTATTTAGTATTCTAACAAGAGCGGGGCCCAGAAGATTGGTAATGGGATTTGGAGGCCCACATTTTCAAAAGCTACGAGCTATTTTAGGTGCCTGACATGAGATACTTTAAAGGGCCTGATTTTTGGAAAGTGCTGAGCACGTTCCCTGAAAAGTACGTAGCCTGTTACAAAATCCCTGTTTTTGTGCTCTGTGGATTGGACCTAAATGACAACAGAATCAGGCCCTTAAAGTGCAATAAACAGGAACGGAACTAAACACAATGGGCTGAATTCTACTTTCATTTACACTAGTGTATATCCGGAGTCTTTCTGGATTTGAGCTGTTTTAAGGGATGGTAGAATTCAGCTCAGCATTCTTGTATTGTTGATCCAAGCTCTAGCATTACTGAGTTGAGGGTGCTGGGATTTTTTTAAAGAACGCTTGGACGAGGGCACAGGATATGACAGAGCACTAGGTTGCATAACCTGATGTCAGTGCTTCTTTTATATTTTGTTCCAACAAAACACATCATTCCTGGTCAATTCCTGTTTTCCTGATGTCTTTCACTGAACAACTAGCATAATAAGAAGCCTCTTAGAACAATAGGTTTATGGCCATCAAGCAGGAGGATTGTCCTGAATGGAAGTTAGGAGGAATTTACTCTATGTGGGCATCAAGCCAAAGGCCTTAATTTACTCAGAGAAAAACCAAACAGACCCAAGGACAGGCCAAGCTCCTAGTTCACGTGCACACACTTAACCTCAGGGATGTTCGCTGAGGGGTTATTTCAGATATGAGGGAGGTAGAATCCTCTCTACAAGCTGCTCTTCTGTCATCACTGAAGCCTCACAGCTTGAAATACCCTCATTGTCACTGGATGCCCACACAGGAGTGAATGGTGATGGGTCCAGAGCAGTAGTTTTCAACCTGTGGTCAGTGGACCCCTGGGAGTCCATAGAATATGTCTAAGATTTCCAAAGGGGTCCGCACCTCCCTGTGAAATTTTTTTAGGGACCTGCAAATGAAGAGGTTGAAAACCACTGGTCCAGAGAACATGGATCGCCAGCTCCTGTCTTGCTTCTACATCTCTATCTGGCAACTAGTAAGCAGGAAGCCCACTCAGAACAGATCCCACAGTAGGTAATCAGATGGGGAACATCACTTGTGTAGGCTCCTCAAATCCTGTCCCTGCATAGCAAAACTGTTGCATTGATGCCCCTCTGTGGCTGAAGAGCACCCAGCAGGATTTGTCCTAGAGTGAAATGCTGTTTTATTGTGGAAGTGAAAGTCAAATTATTTCTCATGTATCACAGTCAGGAGATTGTAATTCTGTAAAACACATTCAGATGCGCATAGTGTACCAAGGCCATAAAGTAAAGGCTTTGCCATTACTTGTCTGAAATTATTCCAAAAAGTGGACCAGAAAGAAACTCACTTCTAAAAAGTCCATTTCTAGATTTCACTTGAGAAATCAATGTCAAATTCTCCGTTGGTTCCCTGTCTGACCCTGAGGAGATCAGAATGATTTTTGCTCTAGAAAATATAATAAAATAACAGGTTTCATTTCCAGCATGGGTGGTGCACCATTGTGCACAGTCTGGGGTGCAAGACACTGGTGTACATATATGCTTAGAAGGTTATATAGCTGTCTGCAGTATTTCTAGGGGTACTTTAGTATCTAAGAACCAGGCACTGCTTGCTGAGAGTTGAACAATAACACAGCTTGTGTTCCTAAGATTTACTGGTGTGAACAATAAAGACCTAAGAAATAAAATGACTCCACTCCCTGTCTTCTTATTAAAGGCAGACCAAGTTACTACTGCAGAAGCTTGTCCAAATCCATATATACCACTAATGATTACCATGATGGTTTGGGAGGATCTGGGACACTCCAGCGCTGGAGAAACTTCACTATATGGAAAAGCACAAAAACAAGACTGATCATTTTTAATATTGGGTCATCTTTTGCACAGAAAGATTCAGAAGCAAGACAGCTGGCAAATTTAACCTTCTTGTTGTCCTGTTAGACAACTCAGTGCTAAGTACATGTCATCTTGCACTCATATTACGAAAATAGCATACTGTAGCTCAGGGGTGGGCAAAATACAGCCTGCTGGCCTGTCTAGCATTTCTGTCCAGTCCACCATGACTGACGGCGCAGGGGTGCTCAGGCAGGCTGCCTACATGCTGTGTCCCCACGCCGCTTCCGGAAGTGGGCGGCTGCTGCTGGCATGTCTCTGTGTGCCCCTGGCGGAGCTGGGGAAGCAGCTCCACATGCTGCCTACCTCCCCAGCACCGTCGTCACAGCTTCCATTGGTTGGAAACCAGCCAATGCGAGCTGCAGGGGCGGTGCTTTCAGGCGCAGGCAGCGCATGGAGACCTGCTGCCCCCCATCCGCCCAAGGGGCATGCAGAGATGTGCCAGCAGCAACCAGCTGCTTCTGGGAGTGGTGTGGTAAACACCTCCCGGCCAGAGCCTGCACCTCACACCCCACACCCCTGCCCCAGGTCAGAACCCCCTCCTGCACTCAAACTCCCTCCCAGACTCTGCACCCCCTTCGACACCCCAATTCCCTGCCCCAGCCCGGAGCCTCCTCCTGCACCAAACTCCCTCCCAGAGCGCCCATCCTCACCCTCTCCTGCACCCCAACACTCTGCACCAGCCTGGAACTCCCTCCTGCACCCAAACTCCCTCCTAGACCCCGCACCCCTCCATTAATATAGTAGAAATGTGCAGCCTGTGACGATTTAAAAAAATTAGTAGCGTGGCCCCCCTGTGAAAATTATTGCCCACCCCTGCAGTAGCTAGACCTCAGACAAGATGTTTTGTTTTAAACATATGCAAAGAGACGTAGAATTGCCATACTACATTAGATCATTGCTCCATCTGATAACCTCTCCCTTGGCACCAACCAGCACCTGCTGTTTCAGAGGAGGGTGAAAAACTGCGTAATGCGTGGTAACAGCATGACACCTACCTCTCACGAGCACCCCCTTCTGGCCAGCTGTGTTTGCAGTCTTTAAACCAGTCCCAGCCCTGGTATCGGGCAGTATCCCGCAGGGCTTCTTCCCTGGGGACAATGGTTTCACCCTCTTAGTCTGTTCTGGCCCTAGCTCTCCAGCTGGGTCTCATTCAAGTCCCCTTTTGGGGGTTTACTCCTGTCCAATTGTAGCCCCCCCCACCCCCCCAGTGGCCTATGGAGCATGACCCAGAGCTGCCCACTACTCAGGGTCCCAGCCCAGGGACCCTAGGAATAGCAGCCACATGTCACTATGTCCCTTTAGCAAAACTGCCTTCAGTTCCCTGGGCCACTTCCCCAGGACCCCAGCGTTCACTGATGTCTTCCCCTTAGCTCAGGGCCCTTCTAATTTCAGTCCCAGCATCCAGCCAGGAGCTCTTCCTTGCTCTCCCAGTCCCTACTAGCACTGAGCTGTCTGTTGTGCTGCAGTTCCCTTTGGCCAGCCGAGAACACCATGCACTCATCTAGCTCCAGCACAGAACTGCCTGTTTCTAGCACTGTAGCTCCTTTCTATAAAGCACTCCTGGGCCCTGATTGGCTGCTCCCTGCAGGCTCTCTGATTGATTGCAGCTACTCGAGCCTGCTTGGAGTACCTCTCCGCTGCTCCCTTCCTGAGACAAGGGTGGCAGGACCCTGAGGCCTCAGAAGGAGGCCTCTGGGCCTAATCCATTTTGTCACATGTCCCTATCACATTGAGCAGTGCTTTATTCCAAGGGGAAAATCTCCTTCCTGACCCCTTTAGTGATCACCTTACTCCCTGAAGCATTAGTTTTGCCTACCTTTATCCTAGAAATCGTAGCTACAACATCATTACTATTGATTATAAAGGGCCAAATCCTTTAGCCCTTAGGCACGAATAGTCCCATTGACTTCAGTGGGACTGTTTGTGTGAGTAAGGTTTGCAAGGTTGTTCTTTCCCCGAACAAAGGTTCTAAAGGTTGTTCATTCCCCGATTGCTTTAATTGATTGTATTGTTGGGACAATTCACTATTTTGTATTAATTAGCCATAACACTGAATACATTAGTTATGTTACTGGGACCTTAAACACTCCTGTGTTCATGCTCTACACACTACTGCAATAATATTTGTACAAAGTATGCCCTGTGAGGTATCATATGAAAGCTAATGACACGCTGGTTATTGATATCATTGTAAAATGCATGTGATAATATTATAGGTGAAGTAATGATGAATTCCCTCTGTATGTTGTTTCTAGAACAGGTTTAAGACCAGACAGCCTAGCCTCAGTAAAGATAAACAGGTCTGTTCTAGACAAAGGAATGTAGGTTTACTTCAATTTATACATTAGCTTTTATCAAAGCTATTGAGCTAAACAAGTGTTCTTGAACTCAAAAGAATTAACATGGTTCCTGCATGCCAGAGAGACACGGAAAACCTTCCTGAAGGGTAAGACAAAAACACCCATTTGGGGATATAAAGAACACAGAGAGACTCCATCTCTGTTCTTCACCTTAAGGAGACAACGAAACCAAATGATTTGATCTCCATGATAGGTCTTGGCCAGGCAGTCCAGTAAAAAGCTGAAAGGGAGTCTAGGGCTGAGAGAAACCATCTTCAACAAAGACTGTTTCTTGTTAGATTACATTTTAGACTTTAGATGTATATTTTCACTTTTATTTGTTTGTAGGCCTCTCTGCCTTTATCTCTTTTACTTGATATAATTTAACCCATGCTCTTTTGTTAATATACTTGTTTTACTTTTACTGTAAGCCAGTTCAGTGCTGTGTTTGAATGGAAAGATTATTTACCTGTTTAATAAGATGTGATGTACTGACTCTTTAACAGAGCAGTGAACTTAATATTGTCTATGAATGCACAGTGATAAGGGCTATGCACAGAAACATCTCAGGGGAGTTCAGGGGCTGGAGTTCACTGATTGTTACCTGCTAGGTGAGGTTTGGGCTGGGAGAGCCTTGTGGAGTTTGCTGGCGAGGAAGACAGACTGGTTTGACAGGGATCTGACACAGTCCAATCGCAAGCAAAACTCACTGTTGCTGAGGCAGAGAGGTAACACAGTGGCTCACAGTTCTGGGTGTCCCCAGCAGCATGTTACAGTTACTCGTCATTCTTTTTGTAGCATGAGGCCTCCATTAAAAAAAACAGTGGTTGTATGTATGTGAGTGTGTGTGTGTTGTGTATATATATATCTATACAACACTCTATAGATAGATTTGCATAAAAAAATGAAGAGTGTCAGTACAACCCTCTAGGTGTCCCTACAGAACCAAAACAGTTCTGCATGCCAGCAGAACAATATACACACATGTGTACATATACACATATATTTATGGCCGTATCCTGCTCTGCTAAGTTATGTGATCAGGCCTATTGACATCAGTTGGATTTCTCCCAGCAGTTAGAAAGGAACAAATCCCAAGCACATTGTCAATATGTCTGGAATAGCTCCCAGCTGAGAGTGCCAATCTCAGGGCAGACTGTCAGAAACCAGGGAAGACACCCCCGACTGGTGGCATAGTCTATAATTAGATTTCACCAATCCAGTAACAATTGCACACTCCTGGATTACTATATTAGTCTTACCATGGAGTCACAAACAGTCCTCCTTAGGCTCTCTGGTACATTTGCCACCCAGACAAACTGGACTAAGATGAAAGGTTATTCAAACAAAAATCACCTCACACTAGGTTACTCCAAGCCCCAAAGGGCCATTCACTTACCCCAGGTCAGTGGATACTCTGGATCTCACACCAAAGACAACGCTGTAACCAATTTCTCTAGTAAACTAACTAGAGATTTATTAGCTAAGAAAAAGAAATGAGTTATTGAGCGGTTAAAGCAGGTAAAATACATTACAGGTGAATCAGAGTTTGTAAGTCCAAATGATTAGGTGTAGTAAGCTGCTAGTTTTCCATAAGTCTCTCAGGGTCACCCACAATGGCTTTTTGTCCAATTGCTCAGGATTCCTCCTGTCAGAATCCATCAGTCCAGAGATGCCAGATCACTCCCAGGGTTTTTTCTTATAGCTGCTTTCTCCTGAAGGCAATCTGACAAGTGGTCCCATCACAGCATGAGCCCTTCCTTTGTTGACTAGATGCAGACAAACTGTGTGGATTTTCCACTGTTGAACACAGTGACCAATGCTTTGAAGTTAACATGCTCCCTCATTTACAGTTCCAAGGCTCCAAGTGCATTTGATGGGGACTTATACATATTGCATTTAGTTACAGCCATCCAGACAATCCTTCGTTAGATTTCATGGACAATGTGATAGCCAGAAACAATCCTTCATTAGTTTTCATGCAGTTTACACACCAAACACCTCATTTTAGCACGAATCCATACTTTTTGTCCAAGACTAAGTAAGTACAAAGATAGCAGTCATGGGAAACAGATAGGCAGAACAATACCATTACATACATTACTTTGAACTCTTCAAACATACAAGTGAATTGGTACACTTAGTACTTCTTTGAGATTCACACCCAAGTGGACAGGTTTTTGCTAGGAACATTGTCTGCAAAGATTGATATAAATTAGTTATTATTTTGTTTCTAATTGATCAGACGCCATCATGTCTATTAAAGTTAGAGTTCTGTATAAAACAGGGTTTTTTTAGGAAGTTGAGAAACATCATGCCTAACTTGAAAGTACTTGTGCCATGAGAGAGCGGGCCAACTAAAGTTAGCTTTGATGTCTATATACATTAGAAAAGTTTCTTTACCTAATAGCTGGCCAACCATGTGTGTTCCATGGTTCATCCAATCTTTAAAACTCTGTGGATTTGGGTTAAGATCTGAATTATTTGCAATGGGTATTATTGATGAGGGAAAAGATCTTATCTCTAGTACTAACTCAAACTGATGCAGTAGCCTTTGCTAAAGGATACATATCAATATCTGGAGGGTGTGATTTTTTCTATTAATCCATTGAACCCTAGCAATGTTTACACTGCCGCAATTTTCTTGTTCAATAAAGACCCAGTGTTTGGCTGGGTTAGAGCGCCCCCAGTCCCCTACTGCTTGGAGCAGGCTGGCTTGATAGTACCATAGAATATTTGTCACAGCTAGTTCATCCCGTTCAATGGGTCTGTACAAAGTATCTGCACTCGATCTTTTCTCATTCCATCTAAATTCTAACCACGTTCTCTGTATTCCTGCTAGTGTGTTATCTGGGATGATCACAGAAAGATTTCGAAACAAGAAAGGTATCCTTGGCAAAATGTTCATTTTGACTGTGGCTATTCTTCCCAACCGAGAAATTGCATGCTGCCCCCAGTACTCCAGATCTATTTCATTTGCTGAAGTCGTGGTTTGGCATTTAAATTGTAGAGCTCTTCTAGACTGTTTGAGATTTGAACTGCCAGGTATCTTACAGAGTTTGTTGCCCATTTGTATTCAGGCACATTTTTCACTGATTTTCTATTATATGTGCAGTTTATTCATTACAACATGTCATTCAGGCTGCTACAGTTATGGTTCGGTCAGTGTTGCTTTTCAGGCATTTGTAATTTCGTTATATTTAAACTCTGCCCCTAGGCTGAAATTCGATGGATATGTTTATAAAATTTTAAAAAGGGGAAGAAAGCTAAAAGGAAAAGAAATATAAATAGGAGTCATTTTGGACCCCACCCCTGTAACAGTAATCACGAGGGCAGATCAGCAACATCCCATTGAAATCCATATTGGCAGAGGGCTCCAACTCTCTGCAGGACTGGGCTCTGTGTACTTAGGACACATGCCCATTAGTTATAGAATAGAAAGCACCATTGCTTTGGTTTTTCAAATTATTCGGGATGGTGTTCTTCCATCTCCAGAGAAAGAAGAAAAATAGTCCAGTGTCCGTTCTGTTCTGATAGAAGTTACACACACTGGAGACGGACACAGGGAGTTCCAGAATCAAAAGACAGACCAAAGAAAGAAAAAAAGCCACAATATAGCTTTGTTGTTTTTTTGTTTTTAAAAAAAATTGTTTTTGGCCAGTCTCATGATTGTTGGGGTCTGTCTCATGATTTTTGATCATGTTACAAGGTTATCCTACATTGTTATTCATTGAGCTATAGAGGGGTCTTTTACAATAAGCTATAAAACAGAATTGGGGCAGAGGATACACAGGCATTTGCGGAAGGCATTTGCTTCTATTTATCAGAGAACTTGCTGTTCCTACTCCAAAGCAGATGAAACATGAATAAATATTCAATACTAGAGCCATCTTCGATGCATAACCAAAATGTTAATCTGTATCCAGAGCATATTAATAAATAAAACGTCAAAACAAAATCTGTGCAGACTGTTATGTTCTTTAAAACTGCAGATTTTTCCGAGAGAGACACGGAGAGAGAGAGAATACAGATGGGAATAATGCACATTGCAGCTTGATGAGAAAACAAATAGCAGTTCACACAGAGGTACAACACAAGCGCAATTAAGCCATTTGAAGAGTGGCTGTTAGCAAAAAATAATAGTTTATGAAGCTTTTTTGTTCATCTAAAGAGAAAAAAAAACAACTGATGTTTAAGACACCAGATTTCCTGGGCACTTAGGGTTCTTTTTATAAAATCTCTTCTGTTGCCCTGGGTAATCTAGATATAACAGGCCAAATGGTGCTTGATGTACTCCTGCAAATGGTCCCAGTACGTGAACAGAGTCAGCAAAATTTGGCCAAGTATGTCTTAAACTGAAGCCAATGCATTAATTTTTCAAAACTTGTTACTATACATGAGTGGTAACTACTTTTTAATAACATTTTATGAGATTCACCTCATCATTCAATATTTGTGGCTTCCTCAGAGAAATCAGTGCAAATGCATTAGTTACTGCATCCCATTGATTTCTGTGGGAATGCTACAGAACCCTATTTATTACAGTGGGGAATAATAAAATACTGTAATTAGTCATTTGTATTTCTGTCATGCCTTTCATCCAAAGATCTCAATGTGTTTTACAGTCATTTAGAGCCAGATTCTGCTACACTTATGCACAGAGAGTAACACATTATTTCTTGAATAGCCTCACTGAAATCCATGGGACTTCTCACTGAGTAAGGTATTACTCAGTGTGAATGATGGCATATCTACACTTAAACCACTACAGCACTGCCACTGTAACACTTCAGTGTAGACTCTACCAACGCCAGTGGGAGGGGTTCTCCCATCAGCATAGGTAATCCACCTCCTTGAGAGGCGATAGCTAGAATTCTTCTGTCACCTAGGGTAGTCTACCCTGCGAGTTAGGTTGGCATAGCTACATCTCTCAGGGGTATGGATTTTTCACACCCTGAGAGATGTAGCTATCCTGATGTAAATTTCCAGTGTAGACCATCCCTAAGAGTAGCAGAATCTGGCCCTTCACTATTAAGCCTCCCAACCCCCCTGTGAGGAAGGTTGTATTATCCCCATTTCACAGATGGTAAAACTGAATCATAAGCCAGGTCTACATTAATATGCTAAGTCAATCCATATATGTCGCTCGGGGTGTGAAAAATTCACACCCCTGAGTGATGTAGTTAAACTGACCTGTCCCCGGTTTAGACAGCACTGGGTCGATGGAACAATTCTTCTGTTGACCTAGCTATTGTCTCTCAGGGAGGTGGATTAACTTCAGCAATGGGAGACTTTCTCCTGTCGCTGTAATGAGTGGCTACACTGAAGCCCTGCAGCTGTGCCCACTGTAGTTGTTTAAGTGTAGACATAGCCAGAGTACAATTAAATGACTTGCCCAAGGTTGTGCAATGGAAGTCAGAGCTGAGATTAGAACCTGTGTCTCCTGGCTCCCATTGCTTGATCCAGAAGACCATACTTCCTCCCTAGCAGCAAACCCCTTTAGAAACAGTAACAAAAGCATCAATATTCACAGCAAAACACCTTTTTAAATAATTATAAGGTTCTGGCCCAAACTGACGAAAGCAAGGATATTCTCTAAGGCCCCAACTGAGGAAGGCACTGAAGTGCATGCATAAATCCAACCTATTCAACTAAGTGCTTAAGTGCTTTGCCGAATAGGGATGCTTTCCTGAGTCAAGGGCCTTAGTCCAGAAATACCCTGTCACAACAGGGATGTATGTCCCTTTCATACCAAGTAACGCTCCTGAGGTATTTGTGCTATGTTTTTTCACTGTGATTTGACTGATTTAGTGCACTTTTGGCTAAGACTTAAATGTTATTAAATACAAAGTGGTTGTTAATGATGTTTAAACAGTTTATGCCAAGCTGGAATAGAGCAGGGGAGGAACTAAGCTCCAAACTTTTGAAAAAGTCCTGTATTTATACCTCCCTACTGTATGTTCCACTCCATGCATCTGATGAAGTGGGTTGTAGCCCATGAAAGCTTATGCCCAAATAAAAGTGTTAGCCTCTAAAGTGCCACAAGGACTCCTCATTGTTTTTGCTGATACAGACTAACACGGCTACCCCTCTGAAACCTGTTTTCTGCCATATAATTTTGTGTGCAGAAATATTGCCACTGAATTCAATAGCTTATTAAGGAATAAACCTGTGGAATGAAAAATATTTTGTAAACCAGTTCTCTCATTTAGCATTCTACTGCTCTCTACTGGCCACTCCTTGTATTGCACCAGCCTGGTTCCTTGGCTCCCCGAGTTCCATGACTCTTTACTTACCAGAAGAAGAGCTCTGTGTAAACTCGAAAGCTTGTCGCTCTCACCAACAGAAATTGGTCTAATAAAAGATGTTACCTCACCCACCTTGTCTCTTTACTTGCATAATATTTAACCTGGTCCAAATGGTCAGAGGGGAAAAGAAGGTGGTCAGTGGACGTTGGGACTCACTATTGCTGCTGCGGGGAGGCATAAGGTACACCAGCTTAGCCATCAGCGACCTCAGGAGGGCAGACCAAGGTAACACTATCTCCTATTCCGGTTCTCTCCCAGAGTAGAGAAGGTTTACTTTGTACCTGGGGCACCACAGGAGACTAGGGTGACCAGATGTCCCGATTTTATAGGGACAGTCCCAATTTTTGGGTCTTTTTCTTATATAGGCTCCTAATACCCCCCACCCCCTGTCCCGATTTTTCACATTTGCTGTCTGGTCACCCTACAGGAGACCCAACAGCAGAGGCTGCTATGGGGATACACTGACTCAATGCATCCCCTATTTGACCCAACTATGCTCCTCTTTCAGCTAGTGCAGCCCAGCTAGGGGTCAGTGATGGCTTCCAAGCAATCACCCAGTCTGGGGAATGCTCCGTTTACAGTAGGTGTTGACTGAGCTTCACATTAATGTTGAGGTTTATAACATGTGCCTGTTAGACAATCTCTCAGGCACGTGTGTGCAGCTAAAAACACTAAAATACAGATCTTGTAGATAGACTCTCCTGAAATCAATCTGAATACATTCCCCACAATCACAGTAAAGGCAAAAACCTGAATAAATAGAAGAAACTTACATCATCCCCTGAAGGCTCTGTCCAAGAATGGGGAAATTAATTCCAAGGGGGAAGTGAATTCCAAAGTTGAGGGTGTACTACTGAGAACACCCTGCCACCTGCTCCCAGGCAGTTAAATCTAGGGCTTGTTAGAAAAGGTCCCCAGCTGATCTCAACTACTGTTCCCCTCTGCAGAGTCCCAGAAAAGTGGGGTGCTGCAAAGGATGTTGGCCTGCCCTTTACAGGAGAAGAGATCAGAGCAGACTCCCATCTGTGTGTGGATTAGAGGGAAAGATAATACTCAGAGTTACTGTAATTATATATACAGGCATGGATGATACAACCATACTGAGCATAATGTCAATGGCAATTCTTGTCTAATGGCTCCAGCAGAAATGCACACAAGGGTGCTTACTCAACAAACCATCAGGCACAGTGGTTATTTTTAAGGCCTATGAAACTAGAGCAGAAAGCTGTAAGAGACACATTCAGTGTGTGATTTGATGCAACCTGATGTCATGAATAGCATAAAACCACGAAAAATGGGCTCTGTTTAACTATTACATATTTTTGCCACCTCTTGCAAGGGTTGGAGGATCACACCTGCAGAGGGTCCTGATGATATCCAATGTGTTACCCCCCTCTAAATGCCCCTACGCGCCGACTCCGTGGGTGCTCCGGGTCTGGAGCACCCACAGGGAAAAATTGGTGGATGCTCCGCACCCACCGGCAGCTCCCCACCAGCTCCCCCGCGCCCAGCTCACCTCTCCGCCTCGGCCTCTCCGCCTCCCTCAGGCTCCGTCCAACACCAAACGGAAGCCGCTTTTCCTGGCTTCAGCTGGTCGGTGGCGTCTCAGGGGAGGGGTATGGGGCGGAGGCGGAGAGCCTGGCTCCGCCTCCCCCCCATACTCTTCCCCCCAGGTGCTGCCCCAGGCATGCGGCACACCACCGCCGACCAGCTGGAGCCAGGAAAACCGGCTTCCGCTTGGCGTTGTGGGGAGACGGAGAGGCCGAGGCGGAGAGGTGAGCTGGGCACAGGGGGGCTGGCGGGGAGCTGCCGGGCCTGGTGGGTGCTCTGCTGCTTCTCCCCCCGCCCCCACTGGCTTGCAAGCTGGGGGGCGGGGGATGCAGCGCGGCCGGGGGCGGAGCCAGGGGGGCGAGCACCCACCGACGCTGACTAAAGTTGGCGCCTATGTAAATGCCCACTTCTTTTCAGAGACCTGCAACTGCTGTGTGTTTCTTTGGGGAAGGAGAGCAGGTGAGCTTCCTCTAGGGAAGCGCCAGTGTTGCTCCAAGCTCACGCATGCATGTGCACACACACTTACACTCAACTGTCCTGTAATGGGGTGTGCCGCAGGAGGTGTTGACTCAGCACCTTGTCTCTGAAATCCCCACCAGTACACATTAATTGGGACCTGGCCAAAAGACAGGTGCTTGGCAGAGGGTGTCAATTACTCAGCAGAGGGGCTAATTGGATGGAATTAACCCTCAGCTGATAGGACTAAATATGTAGACAGGAAGGAAATGCTAGGAAGGACAGCAGAGAGCCCAAAGGAAGGCAGGAGTAGGCAGGATGCTAATACTGTACCTTTCCCCAGAAGCAAGTGGGGGAAGCTGGCCACTGACTGTAAATAGTATGTAAATAACACTCCAGGCTCTGGCAGCTGAAGGGATATAATAAAGCACAGGGGTGGCTCAGAACAGCGGGAATTGTGGCTGTCGGTTACTAAGGCCGGAAAAGACTCTCAGGAGACCACCCTGTGATGTGAAATGTCAAGAACGCCATCTCACTCGTCGCTGCTGGAGAAATGGAACATGTAAGACAGTCCCACCCAGGTTCTAGACACGTGAACTGAAGGATAAGCGGAGGGCAGTGATACATAAACCCAAAAGACCTCACTGTTTTGTTTAGATAAAATCATGAGGCCTTGTGAAGGGGCCATTGGTCCAGTATGCAGGAGGAGGTAAAATCCTGGCTTCTTTTTCTCTCTACCCTTTAGATAAACTGACAAAAGGTGGATAATAGAACTTGCCTTTTTATTTTTTTAGGATAGAGAAAGCATTACAATTACCAACCTGTGAAAGAGAGTATAGATTAAGAAGGCCCAGTTCTGCCTAAGCAAATCAGCTCAGAATCAGATCCAGAGGATGACAGAAAAGCACCATGTCTTGGGTATGGCTTTCATTGGCCCATTAAAGTGTGAGCTTCCTGAGCCAGTCACTTCCCCATGAGGGAAGAGCCTGGAGGAATGAGAGGTGAGAAGACTGCAGACTGTCACAACAGGCAACTGCAGCTAGAGAACAGCTGTCTGGCCTTTTCAGACCAACTAGAAGGTGAAGGTGCCAACCATTAGTGGGAAGGGAAGTAGATGTGAGAGAGGAGACCGAGCTTCAGAATCATCTGAGCCAAAACCAGCTAACTCCCTAAATATCTCGTTCCAGCCAACTTCCCTCCGCGAGTGAAGCTAAAGCATCCTGTGACTGAGTCTGCTAGGGAATAAATGCCTGATAAAGAGGCTACTTATTTTGGTTCATTTCCTATAACTGATTCTGTGACCTTTACAGTTTGCTTGTGTGTGATTTGAGTGACAGACTAGCAGTGCGCGTGTCTAGCCCAGAATCATATAGACTTTAGAAACAGAATGAGCCTGTATGCTTTCCTAACAACGGATGGTTAAAATCAGTGGAGATTGGAGTTGCTAGGCTGAGTTCTTCATGCACTGTGCTAAAAATAGCCCTTGGTCACTTTGGGCCCAATCCTGAACCAGCAAGTGGATCCGGGGTAAAAAAAAGCTTTGCTTGCTTGACACCGTACTGCAGCACACTAGGGGTGAATCTCCAGCTCCAATACATATTAAAGAACCAGGGCACCAATGTATAGATACATCAATATATAGCCTGTGGCTAATGATAGCTGTCTATAGAGGGAGGAAATAGGTGATGTGGCCTGTTCCCATTCCCCCCCAGATCAATTCATAGCAGGTATGGACACCTTTGCTACATCCCAGTTGTATACAGGTTACCCATTTGTCCCTGTTCTGCAGTCCCATGCGGAGAGGCATGGCATGATGGAAATGGCATTCGGGGTGAGCAGAAGCGTGTGGAGTCCATGGACCGGCCCCCAGCACAATGAAAATGCTTTGAGCCAAGTCTGCCCTTGCTTATGGCCATACAATCCAGTACAGATTATGCCCCGTTTCTTTGATCATGAGCCTTGTGCAACTATATAACGAGCCTCATGATGTGCCCATGTGGGCAGGAATGGTCCTGGATTCGTGTTTCAGCCCTTTTAAAGTGCCGAAAGAATGAGGATTGTCATCATTTGAGCTGCTTGTCTATTCATGCATTGAACAGGGCAACAAATCGTGTGCCTCTTTTCCGTTTTGACATGTAACAAACGCAGGCAGAAGGGAGCAAATATAGATGATTGAATTCTTGCAACCCAGCTGCATTCCTTTCTTAATAGGCTGACATTTCCTGAGAAATAATTAATACAGTTTGCATGATGTCCTGCACAGCCCTTAAAGAAGGTGAGTAATAATTTCTACTTGGCAAATGGCAAAGACTTTCCATGTGAATTACAAAGCAGGTCTTTCCAATGCACACAGATTTCACACATATAAGAGCCATAGGAACAGGTCCTAAGACACAACTGCAACTGAACCTTCATTCTATAGATTCCCAATTTTATGCAGGTGTTTAATGTGATCCCAAGACCTTAATAAACATCAGGACCCTGGGTCTGTTCATGAAACTCTCACTGGTGTCAGTGGACATTCTGCACATGAAATGATGCAGAATTCAAATCTTGGAGAACAGCTGCTACTCCAGGACTTTACTTGTAGGGATATTAAAGAAGGTACTGAAAGTGATTCCCCAAGTGAAAGTAACTCCCCATAATTTGTCCCCCACAATTTAAACCTCATAGCATTACCAAGTAAAAAAATCTCTTGAATCCCTTGTTAAACTTACAAGCTACTGTCTATGTAAACCATTAATTGTATCTGTTCTCAGAAAGATACTATGTAAAACTTGCAAGCTGTTAATTGTGTTAGTACATCCTAAAACAAAAAGCCTGTTCTCAAAGCAATACTTTAACAGTTGTAATAAAAATGTATGTTAATAAATGCATAATATACATAAATGGCTAAAAAGGTGCCAGCCTAAAAAAAAGTATCCATCGGCCAAAAAAAGGTTTCAGGTGAACCTATACAACCCCCGGAGGGTAAAACTGGGATCCACCCCACCACCTAAAAGAATAAAAAAACCAAACTTTAAACAGCGTAAAGCCACCAAAAATGTGCCATCTGCTAATTAATTCAGCAACAGCATAATGAAGCAATTCCCATAAACTAACATAGGAATAAATCCCTATAAAAATGGCCTCTAAAAACTAAGAACTTTAAGTCTCTGGTTCTGCTGCCAACCTCCAGGAGCATCAGATAAATCTGACAAAAACTCGGCTCCACCCTCATGCCCAGGTTACCTGGCCAGTAACTTGGCATGAGCAACTTCTAGGCTGGTAACTATAACCTCTATGCAAAACCTCTGTGTGTGTGTGTGTGTGTGTGTGTGTAAATAAATGTAAAACTAAATAAAATGTTATAGCTATAACTGACTGCTTAATATAATTCTTTTTGTATTCACAATAAACGTGACATTCTGTCTTACCCCCTTTAAAAAGATCCTGCTGGTTTTTATTTTATTGGTATAACATTTTATTGGAGAGTTGCAAAAGGGGGAGTATTGGTATATGTCATGGTTATTGTGAAAACTGGTGTGCACACTGCAAGCTCTATTGAGCTTGGCATTTCTTTTTTATTTTAAATAAACCTGCTGGCCTCCATGGAGGTAGCAAGTAAAAAGACTATAGCAAAACCTGCTGGCCTCCATGGAGGTAGCAAGTAAAAAGAGTATAGCAAAAACTGCTAACCTCCAGGGAGGTGGCAAGTAAAAAGAGAAAATAGCTAAAATTGCTGGCCTCCAGGGAGCTTTCAAGCAATTTTTGGAAAATCCTGCTAGCCTCCAGGGAGGCAGCAAGGGGAGAAAGATTCAAAATAAATCTGCTGACCTCCAGGGAGATCACAAAGAAAAAGGGTTCAGAGTAAATCTGTGCGGTACTACTCCAAACATGTTTTTAAAAAAAGACATGGGAGAACAGTCTCAGAGGGAGGAATGGAGTTTGAAGGAGCTCCAACTCACCTTTTGTAAAAGAAATAACACCTTTTAAACAAATCCTTCAAAGGTATGAGCACAGTCCTTAGACTGAACAAGCCCTTGTAGATGCTTGCACTATTTCAGACCTAGAGGATAGATTGGCTCAGTATATCCTCATATACAAACTTTCTAGTGCTGCCAAAAGAAATGCAGCATCAATTTGGTTGTTTTGGGAGGCATGTAACAATTGTTACCTCCACTTGGCTTCATGTAAAGAGGAAAAGGCATCTTTACAGGAAAAGCTAAACCAAACAGAAAAGGGAACAGACAATTGAAAGGTGCTGGCTACAAATGCCCAGAGTCAGCTGAAAATAGTGAAAGAGGCACTCCAGGAATACAGAAAGAAAAAAATCCCTGGCAGACTTAAGCTAAAGCCTCTGAGAAAATTGAAAGAACGAATCATATGCTTCAAGGTATGGTAAAGAAATTAACCTTGAAGCAGGACAGGGCACCTGCAAATCATAGTCGCTGTGAGGCACTAATTAAAAATCTAAAAAAAAAAATTAATTTTTTTGGGGCTTTGACAGTACACAGGCAGCAGCCATTACTGCAGGTAAAAAGGGAGAAGGCCATATGTATGGCACCCCCAGGCATAATTATAAAGAGGAAAGGGACCAGGAAGGCTGGGGGGCTAGTTAAGGAGCCCACCCTCCTTGCTAAATTGGTAGTGGAATAAAGCTTGTATCCATAAAAAGGAACGATTCAGTGAGGAAAGCAGAATCGGGCCCAAACAAGCAGGCAACAAATACAAAAGTTAAAAAAGAGGTTGAAAGCCCTGAGGGCATAGTGGCAAGAATAAGGGAAACAGTAAGAACAGGCATGGGGAAAGTGATTCCCCAAGTAAAAGTAACTCCCCATAATTTGTCCCCCACAATTTAAACCTCATAGCATTACCAAATAAACAAATCTCTTAAATCCCTTGTTAAACTTACAAGCTACTGTCTGTTAAACCATTAATTGTATCTGTTCTCAGAAAGATACTATGTAAAACTTGCAAGCTGTTAATTGTGTTAGTACATCCTAAAACAAAAAGCCTGTTCTCAAAGCAATATTTTAACAGTTGTAATAAAAAATGTATCTTAATAAATGCATAATATACATAAATGGCTAAAAAGGTGCCAGCCTAAAAAAAAAGTATCCATCGGCCAAAAAAAGGTTTCAGGTGAACCTATACAACCCCCGAAGGGTAAAACTGGGATCCACCCCACCACCTAAAAGAATAAAAAAACCAAACTTTAAACAGCGTAAAGCCACCAAAAATGTGCCATCTGCTAATTAATTCAGCAACAGCATAATAAAGCAATTCCCACAAACTAACATAGGAATAAATCTCTATAAAAATGGCCTCTAAAAACTAAAAACTTTAAGTCTCTGGTTCTGCTGCCAACCTCCAGGAGCATCAGATAAATCTGACAAAAACTCGGCTCCACCCTCATGCCCAGGTTACCTGGCCAATAACTTGGCATGAGCAACTTCTAGGCTGGTAACTGTAACATCTATGCAAAACACGTGTGTGTGTGTGTGTGTGTGTGTGTGTGTGTGTGTGTGTGTAAGTAAATAAATGTAAAACTAAATAAAATGTTATAGCTATAACTAACTGCTTAATATCATTCTTTTTGTATTCACAATAAACGTGACATTCTGTCTTATCCCCTTTAAAAAGATCCTGCTGGTTTTTATTTTATTGGTATAACATGCTGTATTTAAAAAGTTTCTACCCATGAGGTTGGACCAGAGAGGTAATATCTGACTAATCCCAAAGGATCTCAGAGCCCTAGCTATCCCTACTAATTATGATGTGGGTATCTTCTTCATCAAAAGGATCAATCCAACTACACAGTGACATCAGAAACTGGCTTGAAATTACTTTTTTCAGAGCATGCTTTGGTCACAGAGGGCCCACAAACTTTTTAATAGATTGTTTTTAATGGGAGAATCACAGGGAGAGCATCAAGGCTATACCAGGTGTTTTGTAGCGTGACAAACTAAATTTTCTCCAAGTATAGATGCAGGTTAATACCTTTAGCTCCATTCCTGCTGGTTGTGGTTTAGGCTGCTACAGCACAAAGCAGCATGGAAATCCTTGCATGGTGCAAAGCCTTGATAAAGTGGGTGTGAATAGGTCATTCCAGGGCAGGAAGCTGGCTAATGGTGATGTAACTTAGAGCAATCCTGCTCCTAACAATAGTAATGGTCCATTACTAGATGGAAATGATAATTCTATCATTAATAATGCAGAAAAGGCCAAAATATTCAATACACATGTGTGTTTTGTATTTGGGAAAAAAAACAGATGTGTAGTCATATCATCTGATAACATTCTTTCCATTCCACTAGTTTGTCAGAGGATGTTAAACAGCAATTACTAAAGTTAGACATTTTAAAAAATCAGCAGGTCTGGATAACGTACATACAAGAGTTTTAAAAGAGTTGAATCAGGAGCTCGCTGGACCGTTAATGTTGATTTTCAATAAGACTTTGAATGCCAGGGAAGTTCCAGAAGAATGGAAGAAAGCCAATGTAATGCCAATATTTATAAAGGGTAAATGGGATGTTTTGGGTAATTATAGGCCTGTCAATCTGACTTTGATCCCGTGCAGATAATGGAGCTGCTTATACAGGATTTGATTAAGAAAGAAATAAAGGAAGGTAATATAATTAATGCCAATCAACATGAGTTTATGGAAAATAGACCCCGTAAAACTAACCTGATTTTTTTTTGATGAGATTACAAATTTAGTTGATAAAGGTAATAGTGTTGATGTAATATACTTAGACTTCCTAAGGGATTTGACTTGGTACTGCATGCCACTTTAATTAATCTAGAAAGATATAAAATTAACATGGTACACATTAAATGGGTTAAAAGATGGCTAACTGATAGGTCTCAAAATATAACTGTACTCAGGAAATCATCATGTAATGGGTGTGTTTCTAAGTGGGGTCCCACAGGGATCGGTTCTTGGCCCTACCCTATTTAACATTTTTATCAAAAGACCTGGAAGAAAACATAAAATCATCAGTTATAAAATTTGCAGATGGCACAAAAATTGGGGGTGTATCGTAAATAATGAAGAGGACATGTCATTGATACAGTGCTATCTGGATTATTTGGGAAACGGGGCACAATCAAATAATATGCATTTCAGTATGGCTAAACATAAATGTATATATCTAGGAACAAAGAATGTAAGCCAAACTTACATGATGGGAGTCTATCCTGGGAAGCCATGACTCTGAAAACGATTTGGGGGTCATGATGGATAATCAGCTAAACACAAGCTCTCAGTGCAAGATTGTGGCCAAATAGGGCTTAGGCAACTGTGGGCTGTAGAAACAGAGGAATCTTGAATAGGAATAGAGAGGTTATTTTACCTCTGTATTTGGCACTGGTGTGACCACAGCTGGAATACTGTGTCCAGTTCTTGTTTCCATAATTCAAAAATGATGTTGATTAATTGGAGAAGGTTCAGAGAAAAGCCACAAGAATGATTAAAGAATTTAAAATGTCTTATAGTGACAGGCACAAAAAGCTCAATCTATTTAGCTTAGCAAAGAGAAGGTTAAGGGGTGAATTGATTACAGTCAATAAGTACCTACATGGGGAACGAATATTTTAAAATGGGCTCTTCAAATCTAGAAGAGAAAGGTGTAATATGATTCAATGGCTGGCAGTTGAAGCTGGAAAAAATTCAGACTGGAAATAAGGCATACATTTTTAACTGAGAGTAATTAACCTTTGGAACAATTTATCATCAAGGGTCATGGTGGATGCTACATCTCTGACAACTTTTATATTAAGATTGGATTTTTTTCTAAAAGATCTAGGAATTATTTGGGGGGAAGTTCTACGGCCTATGTTATACAGGAAGTCAGACTGGACGATCGCAATAGTTCCTTCTGGCATTGGAATTGATGAATATGAATCTAAGTTATTACCCTCAGCCAGTCCTGCATTGGGAAAATGGAAAGGTGGCATAGAGCCTGGGGGCACCTTTCCCATTTCAGTATGCCTGGCTCAGTTGAGGATTGAGCCTAGTGAGTGCCAAGCGGATTTAAAACACTACCAGACCAGAATTCTCCACATACGTTATACCTCTGGCTGTGTTTTCCCCGGTGTAAATGACTACCACAAGGTGCAAAGCACAGGAGAATCAAGTTCTTCATGTCTAACAGGGTCATTCCAGGGGGCACTGTGGGAGCACATCGGAATTTTTATGCTAAACTCTTTGTCTCCAAGTGGTTTTTTGGTGCTTCCTTCAACTCCCCCAGCAGCTCATTAGGAACTGCTCCAGCAGGTAATCTTCTGATTTACCCAGCGAAAATCTCTAAGCAGTGGTTCTAAAATAACCTTCATCTGCTAAATTGCTAATAAATCCCTGTCTAGAAAAACAATCACATATCCCCATTAAACCCATGAAAATAATCAGAAAATGGAGTACCGTTTCTCATCTCACCTCATTTGCTTATTTCCTTTCTTTTAGCACTGTCTAAATCCCCATTCTTGCCATCACCCTAATCAACTGCCTGCCCTCCCCTTGCATTTGTGAAAATTGAGACTGGGACACTTTCTGTATAAATTCACTAACAAACTCAGGAAGCCCTCGCCGGCTATCCTTATTGTTCAACGTGTGCTCTTTCTGTTGGGAACACAGGAATTGCCATAAGTGGCTCAGACCAATGGTGCATCTGCAGTCTGGTATGCTGCCTCTAACAGTGGTTTTTACCAGATACTTCAGAAAAAGGCACAAGAGGAATTCTTTAGCTTCCCATGTCATTACTCTACAGTCTAGACATATTACTGTGGATGTGTGAACACATTTTCTTTTCCGCTGGTGAAAATACATTTTTTGCAACATCCTGTAAAAAGCAAAAAGAAATAGATCTTTTGTTGCAGTGGGTGCAGATGACCCACTGAATATCAGGAAATGTTCCCTAACCCTAAGGGCTTGATTGTGCAATAGTATCTCAAGGGAAGTGGTGGATGCTTTATTAGTTAAGTCATTCAAAACTAAACTGGATAAAGAACTAGAAATGATACCTTATGGAGCACTGACAGAGGATGGACTAGGTCTCCCCCCTCTCTAACTGCAGTGAGTCTGTTCTATACATGAAGCTCAGACTGTAAGCAGCCCCTCTACAGGTGTGCTGAAGCAGAAGGGTGAGCAAGATATTTATCTAACCAATATGACTGCCACAGCCAGCTGCTGGTAAGACTTCCACTGTGAGTGGTTCTCTGGTCCTCACCATAGCCAGGCCGTAGAGTAAAATTTTCCCACGGATGCAAATCCTGAAAGGAATCTGGCTGAGGGAATCTATTCTCCTGTTGATGTTTGGCAAGAGGGGGTGCTAAGTGCATGATGTACAATAGAATTAAACTGACCCACACAAATATCACCATTGGGTTTAGGCTGGTTTGGACTTGATGTCTGCAAACTTTATTTCATTACCAGATACAAATGTTTTATAGCTGCCATTTCAACAACTAATTAGAATTCATATGAACTAATGCCATGTGGTTACAAATATATAGATTTGTATTTATACTTCAAAGCACTTAAAATGGTCTCTGGATTTTCAAGCTGTTTTGCCAGCTAAGGAAATACTCATAGTAAGTTGTTAGTTTTTGTTTATGGCTCTTTTCAGAAGCTGCACTCTGTCACTTTTTAAAATCATTCAGAATTTCTAAATCTAAAACTTCTTCCAAGTCTGTTGTCCTTCCTTTGCTTCTGTTTTCTGCAGCCTTGCACCATTACCCCTCCAACGAGTTTTAGTTCTCAGAGTTTTTCCACTTAAATCAGGAATGCGGTGGACATCAGTTGCTGCTTTTTCTGCCCCCAGCTGCCTGATCCAGTTTATTCGCTGACATTTTTGGCAGCAATGGTTGTTGGAAAATGAGATAATTTGTGGAGGAAGGAATTGGCTTTGCCATTCACAATCCCGATAGAATTTCAAAGCATTTTCTGCTCTGTAAGTGATTTCAGGTGAGTGCTGCATGGTGTAAGATAAGCCTGGAAAAAGAATCAAATGTTCCTGCCAGATGTTATTCTAGAGTGCTGAGCCACTCAGTCAACTGTCCTTGGAACCAGACAAGAGCCACAAAAATGAAGTGAATGCTGAGAATGAAAGAGCCACGGGCTTGAAAACCTGCCCGAGCTTGGCGCTCAGAGGCAAATGTTAAGTAAGTTCTGTCAAGTGCAGTACAGAAGCTGTGTGTTTTTATGGGGAAGAGACGGCAGCTCCCAAACAATTTACACTGTACACGTTAAAAATCAATTTGCTGCTTGAGACAACTGTGGGAAAAATGAGACTTTTTGGCCTTGTGGATTTAGTTCTGCCTTGGATGCCTAAATATAAAAATGGACTGCAAGAGTACACGGGTGAAAATGAGGTCTTATAAATTAGAACTATATCTGTATGTGTGTATATTTTATATACAGTAACTCCTCACTTAACGTTGTAGTTATGTTCCTGAAAAATGCAACTTTAAGTGAAACAATGTTAAACAAATCCAATTTTCCCATAAGATTTAATGTAAATGCGGGGGGTTAGGTTCCAAGGAAATTTTTGGGGGGCAGACAAAAGGCATTACAGACTGTACAGTACTGTCCTGTACTGTGGTGGGGAGGTGCCCCTGGCTTACCCCACACAGGCACAGCCCGCTGGAGACAATGAGGTGCTTCCCTGCGGCCAAACAGCTGTTTGGCAGCACTTAGGACTTTCTGGGAGGGAGGGGGAGGAGTGGAGACGTGGCGCTTCCCCGCTCCTCCCCCTCCCACCTGTGGTGGATTTAGAGTTAGTGGGGCTCTGTGCTCAGCTTTATTTTTGGGAGCCCCCTGAGGGTGAGCATTCTCTCTTATCTCCCCCTCCCCCGTTTTTCGTTCTTTTTTCCCTCCATTCTCCTCCTGGGGCTCAGGGTGGGGTGCGGGGTCTGGGAGGGAGTTAGGGTGTGGGAGGGCGCTCAGGGTGGGGGTGTGGGAGGAGGCTCAGGGCTGGGGCAGGCAGGAGATGCAGAGCACTTACCTGGGGCAGCTCCTGTTTGGTGGCAGGGGGTGTGCAGGTGGCTGTGCGCAGCATGGCACTGCCCCTATGGCCATGATTCTGGGACACACACACACACACACACACACCCCGCCGGCAGGCAGGGCCACCCGGAAGGCAGGGGCTTTAGTGGCTGCAGGGCCATGGGCTAAGGGCAGGGGCGGCTCCAGGCACCAGCACAGCAAGCGCGTGCCTGGGGCAGCAAGCTGCTGGGGGCGGCGCTCCTCCCCACCCGGCTGGGGGAGCAGAGCCATGGGCATGCCGCCCTCCCCGCGGTGCTCCTCCGGCCGGGGGAGAGCGGAGACATGCCGCCGCCCTCCCCGCAGCGCTCCTCCGGCCGGGGGAGAGCGGAGACATGCTGCAGCCCTCCCTGCAGCGCTCCTCCGGCCGGCCAGGGGAGAGCGGGGCATGCCGCCGCCCTCCCCGCAGCGCTCCTCCGGCCGGCCGGGGGAGAGCGGGGCATGCTGCCGCCCCCCCCGCCCCCGCTGGCACCCGGAGCTGGGCTGCAGGCATGCTGCGTTCCCCGCCCGGCCCCAGCGGGGCCACGGGCATGCCGCGCTCCCTGCCAAACCGGGCAGCGGGGCCGCGGGCATACCGCCCTCCCTGCCGGCACCCCGGACGGGGCAGCTGGGCGGCGGGCATGCCGCGCTCCCGGCTGGGGGAGAGGGGCGGCCGGTGGCTTTTTTGCCTGGGGCGGCAAAAAAGCCAGAGCCGGCCCTGGCTAAGGGGGCCCCGGGGCCCTGGCCTGCAGCTTTAAAGCCCCTTTCGGAATGCGGCCCTGCGAGCACGGGCCAGAGGACTCAGGAGGAGCAGGTGCAGCCGCACAGCCAGCGGCCGGAGAGAAGCAGCGCTTTCCCCTTCAAACTGCTGCTTTTCTCTGGCTGGCTTGGAAGGGGAAAGCGCCACTTCTCTCCGGCCACTGGCTGACCCTGCTCCTCCTGAGTCCTCCGGCCCGTGCTCGCAGAGACGCATTCCGAAAGGGGCTTTAGAGCTGAAGGCCAGGGCCCCCTTAGCCCAGGGCCCTGCAGCCCCTGCAGGGTGGCCCTGCCTGCCCGGGGGGAGGAGGGGCAGCTTCCCCTCTCGTTCCCTCCCAAAAACTCCTAAGCACCACCAAACAGCTGTTTGGCAGCAGGAGAAGCCCTGGGAGGGAGGGAGAGGAGGCGGAGAAGAGGAACTTGTGCAATGCTCCCTTGTAAAGTCAGCCAAACGACGTTATAAGGGAGCATTGCACAACTTTAAACAAGCATGTTCCCTAACGGAGCAGCAACGTAACTTCGAAATAACGTTAACCAGGACGACGTTAAGTGAGGAGTTACTGTACATAGTAAGATAAATACTGTCATGTATATATGCACGAGGTATGTGTGTGTAATAGATATTTATTTTTAAATATATTTACATTCTAAAATATGCACACACACACAGCCATACGTAGTAATTGAATACTATGTCTTTTTGTTCTGTATTTGGACAGCACTTAGCACAATAAGGTCCCAGTCCATGACACAAAGGAGGTCATGACACAAGTGCTTAACAAACATTAACAGGGCCGCACAGTACCCATGTCAAGTAGGAAAATGTTATACATACAGATTGACCAGCTCTACAGAGAAGTATACATAACATTTGTTATAAAATCAGCCCCTTCTTTGATTAGTAAATCGTTCATGACCCCGATTTCCTTAGAATGTGTTATCTGTAAGTATTCATGATATGGTTCACACAAATTTTCAGACTGTGGGTTCCTCACAACTGTTTCTGTTGTGTGATTGGTTACCTAAACCACCTAGTCTTCTTTCCACTCCCTGATCGGATGAATGTAACATTTTAAAAGAGGAGACTTATGAATGTCAAATAGCAAATAATGCACTTCCAGCATAAACTTCTGGATAAAATAATTTTGTTTTAAAGTTTAGGAAGCTTCCAAGATTTGAGATAATTTCCCCAAATATTTGACAAGCGATTTTGGTTCCTTCAATATTTGGTTGCCCAGCTTGAGATGCCTTCTGGGAACCTTATTCTCAGCGAGTGCTGTGCTCCTGCCCCCTGCAAATCAGGTTCTTTTAAAGGTCTGTCTAGCTAGGCACCCAAAAGTTGAGGCACTTCAAAATCATTAGACCCTTTTGAAAATCTTGGCCTTTAGGGTCATCTGAATACTTGTGGATAATGAACAATACGACTCCCATGAATCATAGCATTTGTATATACAATTTGATCAGCTCCAGACATCTCAACAGATCAGCAAATTGTGACATGGAGAGTTGTGAGTTGCCTGACGTTTCAGGGCACAGTTGGGAGCCCTCTAAAGTCAATGGAAGTTTTGCTATTGACTTCAATGATGCTAGAATTTCAGCTGTGGAGTGAATTAGTGGCAGAGTTTCGTAAAGAACCCAAGGTTCATACTCTTCCTTATGCCTCCCTCTAACCAATGTCTCCTTATAACAGAGGTCATAGCCTAATTTCCCTTTTTCTTTTGCAAAGAGGTGGCGGTGACCCAGGCTGCCTGGGGTAACCCTCACTGGAAATGCCAAGGTCAGGGCAGGCTGCAAAAAGAAGAGCAGATACTCACAAAACTGGTGGGTAACACTGAAGTTAAACTGTCCAACCAGTCACAAACTGTGCTTCTGATTCCCCACACTGGTTATCAAGAAGCTCCCCTCCCCCCCCCCCCCAAAAAAGGAATCACACAGCCCCCTTATTGCATTCCAGTTCTCTCACTCCCAGTTAGCACACAGTCCAGTACAGTGAGAAGTTACTTTAAAACTTTGCTCACCTATACAAAATGTTCTTCTGGCCACATTACCAGGTCAATATGAGTTTGGATCTTACCCAAAATACCATGCTGCCAGCCAATCCTTTAGTGTCTAAAACTAAAGGTTTATTATTAAGAAAAAAGAACGAACAAGAAGGGAGATGTTAAATGGCAAAGCAGTCACATACATACAAAAAGACTTCAAAGTCCATATAGCAGGTTCTTAGCAGTATTGCTGAGTTTACAGGCTTGAAAGTCCCTCTGGAACACACCCACAGCTTGGATGGGTCATTCAGTCCTTTGTTCAGAGCAGGGGGTGGGCAAACTTTTTGGTCCAAGGGCCACAACTGGGAATAGAAATTGTATGGTGGGCCATGAATGTTCACAAAATTAGGGTTGGAATATGGGAGGAGGTGAGGGCTCTGGTTGGGGGTGCAGGCTCCGGGGTGGGGCCAGAAATGAGGCGTTCAGGGTGTTGTATACCACTATCATTAGACTGCAGAATAGGGCAGGCATCTATAAACCACAAGTGCTACTTTTAAAACAAATTTCAATGCAAAAATGTCAGTGACAGGACACAGCTGGCTTTAATGTAATGACTACAGCATATAAAGAATAGAAACAATTCCAGAATGCACAAAAATAGCTAGAAATTTAAGACTCTTAGTCAACTTAATGCTCAATATTCTTCTGGTAAGAGGGATGAATAGAAAAATCTATAAGATCCATTATTTCCAGCCAATAATTGGTAACCACGCTTTAACTGGTGGATGGAAAGTCCTCTTGGCTGTGCCTTGAGCATGCCTTTTAAGGCAGATCTAACCAAGACCTGGTTCACATATGCTATACTTTGAGCTTATTTCCTGTAGACTCTCATTGCTGTCACTGCTGCTACAGAGACAAATTCCGATATTAAACACATTTGACAGAGGCTTTGAAGTTGAAAAAAAAAAGCTCTATACAGATGTTCAACATGAAATAAGAGTCAAATTCTTAAAACTTCCAGGAATCGTCATTTCTGATTACTAAAGTGCGTTACGCACAAATGCAAAATGTGTAAATGGAATACATCAGGCCCCGCAAACCATACGACACCCATGTCAGTACCCAGGAGAGATACTTTTGCAGTACTTTTTTATTGTCAGTTTTATGTCCTTTGGTTTTCACTGAATAATTCAAAGAATTAAAATAAATCTTGCAAATGTTATATTTATAATGCTAAACTTATCTCTGCACTTTCCTCACTGTTTTCAAGCCTATTTTTCCCCCAAGAGAGCTGAGTGCAAGTTAGCCTTTCACGTACTGATTTTTCTAAGCATCAGAATCCCTATGAAGATGCAAAGATGGTTGCACAACTGTGTTTTTAGGACATGCTTTGAGCCTATAACACCAGTCCTGAGCGTGGGGACAACGGGCAGCTGCTCCACTGCAGGAGCCAACTCAGGAAGGAATTATGACACAGGGTTGCAATTTCTCCCTTGCCCCACAGGGGAAATGCCTTTTCAGGGTGCAACTGGCTGGTGTGTGGGGAGGGAATGGAGCCAGGGCACTGCTCTTGCCTCTCAGGATCAAGATAGGTCCTACACAGGCACATAGGAGACGGGGAGGAGGCCATATTTCACCTCTCTCTTCATGGCATAATCTTCCCCTTCCTTTGTACCTGCAGTAGAGTGCAAATTGGATATTTACACGTGCAAATGATCAATTAGATGAACCACTAGCTATCTGCACATGCAGATGCACCCTATATATACTGGCAGTCATGGTGAGTGTGCAAAGCAGGCATGCAGCTATGCAAGGCAAGCAGTTTTGCACACAACCGTTTTCTTGTGCTGCTTTGAAAATCAGTTTCTCGTGCTTGGAAAAATGTATTTTTTTACTGACAAGCTTGTTTTGTTCATTCAGCTGAGAGTGCCCTCTCCTTGAGAATGTCTCCTGCTCACCCATTACAGTAAATAGGAGTGAAATAAAACTTGTCCTAGGTTAACTAACAAACAAACTTGCCTGTATTTCCATGAATTAAGGGGTTGGTCTGAAAAATGTGGATGGGCTCAGTCAGGCCACTGAGACTGCCCATTGATTGCCCAATTCCACTATGGGCCCTGGAAAGCAGCTGCCTGCACACCACAGGGAGAGTGTTTCAGGATGGGCATAGGGCTGGGGTAGGGGCAGCTGACACAGAGTTTTCCAGTTACACTCTATTGCCCAGGAAAAGCAAATGGAAAACACATAGGGAAGTTAATAGAAAATGATAAACTGTTTCTTGATTGTTCAATGCATGTATAAAAGGATCCCACTCTCTATTAAGTTCTACAGACTTTTAAAAGTAATATCTATAGATAGAACACAGTTACATTCTCTCTCTCTCTGTTGGTTTAATCTCTGTGAATTTCTTTAAGACTTGGAGGGGAGCGAACATCACATCCCTGTCTATGTGGACCCTTTCCTGTGCCAAATCCTTTTACTCAGGCTTTGTGCTCAGGAAAGATTTTGTCCTGAGATCTTTCACTAGCAGTAAGAAAGAGCATGTGCTGAGAATCTCAGAATCATATTTCATTCATACTATTGCCAAGTGAGCTTGCAAAAATTCCATTTAGTGACTGTGAGAACACAAGTAATTGCCTGTAATGTTTCTATATCTGCCACTTTTCGTTTTTGTAAGCTGTTGACATTTGTCCAGTGCAACTTCTTCTTTTTTCCCCCTATGCTGATGCGTTAATTATTGACTGGCAAATATATTTAATTGTAGTTTAATAGCTGCAAAGGCTGTTAAATTCACTAATGTATATTAGTTTGCTGCCACATTTTCAGTGGACAAAATTTTTCAAAAGTGCATAAGTCCCATTGACTTTCACTTTGTCACAAAGGAGCTTTTGAAAACGTTACCCACTGAAATTAAGGAGCAGCAAGCTAATTGACTTGCAGTGGGGTTTTGGCTCCTAATTCACTTAGGCACTTTTGAAAACTGATCTGGCATTAGTAGTTATGCATAAATATATGGGGATATGCCTATCTCTTAGAACTAGAAGGACCTTGAAAGATCATCGAGTCCAGTCCCCTGCCTTCACTAGCAGGACCAAGTACTGTCCCCTGACAGATTTTTGCCCCAGATCCCTAAATGGCCCCCTCAAGGATTGAACTCACAACCCTGGGTTTAGCAGGCCAATGCTCAAACCACTGAGCCATCCCTCTGTAGGGATATTAAAGAAGGTACTGAAAGTGATTCCCCAAGTGAAAGTAACTCCCCATAATTTGTCCCCCACAATTTAAACCTCATAGCATTACCAAGTAAAAGATCTCTTGGATCCCTTGTTATAACTTACAAACTACTGTCTGTGTAAACCATTGATTGTATCTGTTCTCAGAAAGATACTGTATTGCTAGGAGAAACTTGCAAACAAGTTATTTGACTTTGTTCTTTATGCATGCTTTGTACCTAGAAACAGCATAGAAAGACCCCCCACCCTCTTTGATTAAAGGGCAGGGAGTCTCAAATAAATTAGTACACACCCCAAAAGTGTTGAAGACAGTATGTCTTCTGATGAATGCTTGGTGTACATGAATGAATGAGCAGGGAGGTGTCAGCCTAGGAATTCAGTGACCATCGGCTGAAGGAGGCGTCAAAGTGGGAATGACCAGACAACCCCCGGAGGGTAAACTGGGACCCACCTGATCATCTCAAAGGATGGGAAAAACAAGATAACATCTGACAGTGTGGAGCCACCAGGAATGCCATCAGAAATGTGCCATCTGCTGATTGATTCAGCAACAGCATGATGAAGCAATTCCCATAGACTGACAGAGGAAATAATTCCTATAAGAATGGCCTCTAAATACTGAGGACTTTGAGTCTGGTTCTGCAACCAACCTCCAGGAGCATCAGATGAATCTGACAAGGACTCGGCTCCACCCTCATGCCCAGGTTACCTGGCCAGTAACCTGGCATGAGCAACTTCTAGGCTGGTAACTAAGACATCTATACAGGACCTGTGTGTGTGTGTGTGAATGAATGTGAAACTGAATGAAATGTTATAGCTATAACTGACTGCTTACTATGATTCTTTTTGTATTCACAATAAATGTGACATTTTGTCTTATCCCCTTTAAAAAGATCCTGCTGGTTTTTATGTATTGGTATAACACCTCCCCCCATAATTAGTGCCTAGCATGGCTTCCAGAGTACATCTTATCAATGAGTGCAAGTATCGTTCTTATAGTGCAAGAGCAGGGCCGGCGCGCCCATTAGGCAACCCTAGGCAGTTGCCTAGGGCGCCGGGAGGGCGGCTGGCCGCGGCTGCCTCCCGCCCTCCCGGCTCCGCGGCTGAGCCGGAAGCAGGGGGCAGCTCACCGCGGCTGGGGCAGGCGGGGGAAGGGGTCGGCGCAAGCTAAGCGGGGAGGAGACTCAGAGCAGCTGGCCAGTCTCCCCCGCCACCATGCGCACGCAGCGTAACTCCAAACTTTCCCACGCGCCGCTCGCTGCAGCTCAGCAGCAGCCGGGTGCTCTGAGGGGAGCTCGCGCTCCAGAGCGCTTTGCTGCGGGGAGGCGCGGGCGGGGTGGAGGGCTCGCGTACAGGGCGGCTGTGGGTAAGTTAGGAGAGCTCGAGGGGGGGGAAAGACGCATGGGGAGAGAGCGTGCAGGGACAGAGATGGAAAAGCGTGCATAAGGGAAGGGGATCCCCGATGGGGGAGGGGAGAATCACAAAAAGAGGGGAAGGGATAACATGCATGGCAAGGGGGAGCAGCCACAGGGGAGGGGGATCACTGATGGTGGAGCATGCATAGGAGAGGGGAATCACAGAGCAGGGAGGGGAGGATGCATAGAGGAAGGAGGCTCACAGGAGGAGGGGAGGATGCATAGCGGAGGGGGACTCACAGAGCAGGGAGGGGAGGATGCATAGAGGAAGGAGGCTCACGGGGAGGGGAGGACGCATAGGGGAGGAGGACTCACATGGGGGAAGGAGGCACGGTCAGGGGAGTGGCAGTCAACCTTTTTTCATTTGCGGACCCCTAAAATACTTCAAATGGAGGTGCAGACAGACCTCTTTGGAAATATTGGACATAGTCTGCAGCCCCCCAGGAATACGTGGACCGCAGGTTGAAAACCACTGGGTTAAGGGACTGGGGGGCACGAACAAGGGGCAGAGAGCTCCAAACAGAGGGAGTGTGGGTGAGGCAGGCACCATGCAAGCTAGGGACTGGCACATGGTAGAGTGGTAACACACAGCCAGGTGCAGGGCTCTGCACGCCCCTGGACTGGCACAGGGACGGGGACTGTCTCAGCCGCGGAGTCGGGAGGGCGGCAGCCGCGGCCAGCCACACCGCCCCCCAGCTGCCTGCCGCCCTCCCAGCTCTGCGGCTGAGCCGGGAGTGGCGGCAGGGAGCCGGGGGGCGGTTGGCCACGGCTGCCTGCCGCCCTCCTGGCTCCACGGCTGAGCTGGGAGCCGGGGCAGTGGGGCGGCAGGGAGCCAGGAGTCGAGACGGTGGCTGGCCGCGGCTGCCTGCAGGCTTCGCGGCTGAGCCAGGGGTGTGGCCAGGGGTGTGGCCGGGAGCTGGGGGGGGGGTGGCTGGCCGCGGCTGCCTGCAGCCCTCCCGGCTCCGCGGCTGAGCCGGGGGAGGGGCAGTAGGGAGCCGGGATGGGGGGGTGGATGGCCGCAGCTGCCTGGGGGGGCGGTTTTAGCTGGGGTGGGAGCAGCGCAGGGCTGGTGCAAGGAAGTTTCGCCTAGGGCGTGAAACTTCCTTGCACCGGCCCTGTGCAAGAGCACTTCAGCGAGAAGCTGAGCATTTCTAACTTCTGTTCTTCTAAAGGGATGGCACTCCTCTCCCAAAGGGGCTAGCCCACCCCCTAACAGAATATATTCATTTAGGGTGAATGTCTAAAGGAGATTAAGGGCATTGGATGCACAAACCTCATTGACCTAGACCCCTTTGAATATACCAGTTTTAATTAACAATAAATATTTAAAATAGTAATTATTGTACATTTTGGGCTAGATTCACAAAAGGACTTAGGTCAGGCATCCTCACTGCCACCGTAGGCACCTAAATCCCAGAATTAGGCCTCACTGGGATTCACAAAACCCTCACTCTGTAGGCACCTAAACTCACTTGGCACCTATGTTTTTACAGTAAAAGTCCCTTAGGTGCCTCTGAACGTGTGCACTGCAGCCCCATGCCAGGTATCTAGACTCCTAAGCCCCAGAGTGATGCACAAACTGAAGAAGATGGGAGTTCCTTCACCTAACTCGCCTATGTAGGCAAGGGATTGGGCCACCATATATGAGCTTGCACAAAGAGGAGGAAAAGGAGCTCCTTCATAACTTTTAGCCCAGTGGCATAGGTGGTGAGACC
Organism: Chelydra serpentina; assembly: GCA_037349315.1. Classification (NCBI taxonomy): domain Eukaryota; kingdom Metazoa; phylum Chordata; order Testudines; family Chelydridae; genus Chelydra; species Chelydra serpentina. The sequence goes on from JBAIAC010000032.1 coordinate 6,856,559, forward strand.
TCTAGTTCAAGTCCCCCCTCCACCCAAGGGGGAGAAGTGATTTGAAGAGGGATCTGTCACCTCTCAGGTGAGTGCTCTAACCACTGGGATATTCTCATGTGGGGCTCCCTGAGCCTCTCCTGTTGAAACTTTCCACTGTGAATACATAATTTTTAAAAAGTCATTGCGGTAGGGGGAGTGGCTCCAAGGTCTTCCAACTCCCTGGTGAGTGCTCTAGTCACAAGGCTAGAGAGTCATGCTCACGTGTATTTTCTCTCTCATGATTTTTTCACAGAGGAACAGCTTCACCAGGAGAGAATGAGAGAGCCCCCACATCATGGAAGACTTGAAACGGGGGGTCTCCCACATCCCTAGTGAGTGCTCCAATCACGAGGCTAAAGGTTCTGAGGGAGGTTCTCCTCCCCTCTCCGATGAGATGCAGACCCCTAAATCCTACAAGTGATAATGGAAACACAGACAACACAAAGCTGAATTGCCCTCATGTTCACATTTCTTTCACCTATGTGGTGTGGCTGCTCCAGATTCAGCCTAAGATCTGTAGAAAGGTAATATATTTTGCCCTGAGTAGAAATAGTGCTTGGAGTGACCTCCAGAAGGGTTTTAGTACTTAAAGAAGCTCAAAAATCAACTAAAACTGTAGAGCTAACAATTACAGGAGGGTAAGCAGGTGGAGAAATTTCTCTTACAAGCCCTTTTGGAGCACAGAGGAGGGGAGGAAGTACTGTAGTGGGCTAATCTTGAAGCAAAGGGTCTTTTTGGACTATGGGACCTGTGTAAGCGGGCATAGGCACCGACTTCGTGCATGCTCCGGTGCTGGAGCACCCACGGGGAAAAATTGGTGGGTGCTCTGCACCCACCGGCAACTCCCCGCCCACCCCGGACCCGCGGCAAACTCACCGGAGCACCGGGAGACGTTGCGGGGCCCCGCCCCTGACGCTGGGCAACGTTGCGTTGGCATCGGGGGCGGGGCCCCGCAACGTCACCCGGCATCGGGGGCGGGGCCCCGCAATGTCACCCGGCGTCGGGGGCGGGGCCTGGCGTCGGGGGAGGGGCACCGCAACGTCACCCGGCGTCAGGGGCGGGGCCTCGCCCCTGACGCCGGGCGTCAGCACCCACTGGCGTAACAGGAAGTTGGCGGCTGTGTAAGCGGGGGAATGGTCCCACTATTGAGGGAAACTTTCCTGGCTTATACACTGCCCCGGTGAAGTGGGCTAGAGAAAGGATCTGAGTCCTCGCTCCCACTTCCTTTACCCAGAGGCCTGCCTGACCTCAAGGGCTCCCCTTACACTCTCCTGTGTGGCAGAGTCCTCATAACCCCAACAAGGCTGGGCCCAGGATTCCTGGGGGGCTCAACCCCCCAACCTTGTCACGGTCACTTAGGGCAGAGGCTAGGGTGTCCCCACCCCGGGGTGCTCTCTCTGCACTGGATGCTCCCCTGACCCACTGATCATTACATACAGTTCAAAGCAAATACAATTTATTAAACAGCAGTCAATTTATAAAAGTAAGGAAAAAATGGGAAAGGTTAAAGGAAAACATGTCACCCCACTCTGTGGCACAGGGGCATCACAACCAGCATCTCTGGGATGTTATAAGGGAAGTTCAGTCTGTTCCTCACAAGTCCCAGGCCTCCTTCTCAAGGCCTGGCTGTGCTGCAGAGATGCTGCGGGTCAGACACTTGCTCTGGCGGTGGCCACACGCTCTCAGGCTCGAGGTGGCAGGACCCTTCTTCCCAGCATCACCTCCACCCGTCGGGGTTATGCAGGGGTGAAAGTAAAATTGAAAACTTACCGTTATGGGGGCCAGCTTCATCCCCGCCTGGAAGGGGCGGGGCCTCAGGTGGGGCTGGGGGTCAGCATCCCAGCCAACCCTGCCTGGCCCACACTGCCCAGGGCTCTTTTAAATCGCTGGCCCCAGGGCAGCTGCTCCTTTTGCCCCCACCCCCATTGGCAGCCGGGGGGTGGGAGCCAAAAGGGGCAGCGACGATAAAGCACTGCCGCGGCAGCACTTAACTACCCTGCTTAAAGCACTGCCCTTTTTGCACTTCCCCCGTCAGCGGCCCTGCCGCTAGGGACTCAGCAGCGCTTTAACGTAAGGCGGTAGGGGCTGGTACCGGCGGCCACTTATTACCGGTATGCCGTACTGGCCCATACTGCCTTACTTTCACCCCTGGGGTTACGATCCCCATTCAAGTCTGGCCTGCCAGGCCTCTTGGCTGGGGGCGTCTACCTGCCCTGGGCCTGCTGCGCGGGGTCTCCCTCGTTCTCCCCAGCTGCTCACCGCACCCGGCTCCAGAAAGCTTCAACTCCAGCTCTGCCTCAGCAGGGCTGCTGCTGCTCTGCCTCCAGCTCCCTGGGCTGCTTTTCTGGCCACTCTGGTTGCTGCAGCTTCTCCCCGCAGCACAGGTCGGCTCTCCAAGCTGCTTCTCGAAAATAAGACAGAAAAACTTGTAGCACCTTAGAGACTAACACATTTATTTCAGCACAAGCTTTCGTGGGTTAGTACCCACTTCATCGGATGCATGGAATGAAACTGCTTCTGTGACTCTGCTCCCAGCACTGACCTGCTTCCTGGGCTGCTTTTCTGGCCCCTCTGGCTGGCACGGCTCTGCTCCCCGGCTCAGCTTGGGCCCCTGCTTTCTCCTTAGCTCGGCCCCACTCTGTCCCAGGCAATTGATTCCAGCTCACAAAGAGGACAGAATCCTCCTCGCTCCCTGATTAGCCTGCCCGCCCTGTCAATCAGGCTGACCTGGAGCATTGGCCTCTCCTGCCCCTGGGGACTGTCAGTCTCAGGGTCCTGATTTCCCATTGACCCTTCCCCTTACTTTTAGTACTGGGAGCTAGCCAAGCAAAACACCCCTATTGAGTTTTAGTAAGGGGACAACAGTCCCCTTATGAATGAAGTTGTGATTAATGCATCACTGGTGATCTTTTCTTACCCCACAAAGGGCTGGATGTCAAGGCTCTGCTTACCACTGATTACGAAGCAGCACTGATTGGTAATCAAAGGAAATGTCTGCCCCTCCCCCCACCTTGTCTGGAGGCTACTGGGGGTCTGGCAAATGGAAAGAGAGGACAGGTGAGCTCAGAGTATTTGAGCCATGCTGTTTTTCTTAGCTTAACAAGTTGTGATTTTCCTGCTGCAGCAAATCCCTAAGGAGATGTCTATTTCTCACACTGAAAAGCACACAAGGCTGGTAATTCTGTTTGACCCCTTTTCAAATGTTGCCTCTCATTTTCCTTAGTGAAACTGGAATAATGCTGCCCTTTTTGCCTTTGTTTTGATAACTTCCTTGTTGATGCACCAGCATCTGCAATGGTGCCAACACAGCTGTGGGAATGCACATAATCTCTCTCTCTGCTGATTGTTTTGTGGTCTGCTTCTGGAGAGTGAACCAATGTAGACCCTATATTAACAATGCCTCTGTGTATGTGTGTGTGGAGAAGGCTGGAGGGGGGAAAAACAGTTTGTTGCATAGCATAGCAATGACTATGTGGTGAACTGAAAACTGTTAATTTTTGGATGTAACTTCCTTGTCAATCTTGTTATTATTTATTATTTTCAAATTGCCACAATAAGATTCCTGAAGGGTGGGGGAGGAACCAGTCAGCCTACAACTACACTTGGCTGTATCATTTATGCAGAAAAGTGTATCTTTATGGATTTCTTCCCATCTGTTCTGCTATATAGAACCAAATTGGAGTTAAATGGGCTTTTAGAAAAAGTCATTATGGCCTAAATTGAACATGATTCGCAGGGAAAACAAAGCCAGAAGTGACACATTAATTTCTCATTTTCGCTCAGTCCCATTTTTGCTTGACTGGATACATGTCACACTCTGTGCTTAAATGGTGTCACTGACAATGAAAGCATAAGACCACTCTACATTTTCAAAGTGGTGCTCAGGGTATCAGCTGTATGACTAATTAAAATGAATGGAGTTGCATGTCTGAAACTCTCCTTGCTTCTTAGAGGTTATTCTGGGTCTGATTCTCTCTCATATAGGGTATGTCTACATTATAAGTGCTACAGCAGCGCAGCTATAGCACCGTAGTGTAGACACTTGCTACAGTGATGGAAGGGGTTTTTCCACCACTGTAGCAAATCCACCACCTCCAGAAGCAGTAGCTAGGTTGACAGAAGAATTCTTCCATTGACCTAGCTGTGCTACATTGGGGCTTAGCTTGGCTTAACAACATCTCTCAGCAGTGTGCATTTTTCCCCTGAGCGACTTAGCCAGGTCAACCTAAGATAAATATGTGTAGACCAGGCCTTACACTGGTGTAAACTGGGAGTAACTCCGATTGACTCAATTGAGATACGCATATATAAGTGAGGCCTGTAAATCACCTTCGGTAAATGTGTGCATATGTCTACGCTCAAATTTGTCTCCCACCGAGTGTAAGTGCTCCTATTACAGCGATGCAATAACATCATCTTCCCCAACGGTGCTGAGCCATGGTTGATGTACTGTGGTCAACGGAGTGCAAGTGTAGACACTGCATGGCCTATGTCCACCCTAAGAGTCCTCCAATGGCTGTCCCACAATGCATGACAGTGACACTCTGGTCACAACTGTGAACGCCACTGCCCAGGGTCATGGAGACCAAAGACACCCATCCCCTTTAAAACATCTGTGTATTATTGAAATACCTTTTCCTGATTACCCAGCTTGGTGAGTACCCTTAGCAGCTCTCCCTTGTTGTACTCAACTGCCTATGCTGGCTACGTACTCTAGACATGCTCCTGCCTACCAATGGATCTCCTGGGCCTCTGGAGAGAAGAGGCTGTGTAAGCATAGATATGGACCAGTTGTAGAAATGTGGGCATCTATGAAAAGATTACACAGGGGATGATTTACAACAGGGGTCAGTGGCAGTGCTGCATGAAAGCAAAGGAACTGCTCTAGCCATACCACAAGGTCAGGGAGGCCTACAGTCAGTCCTGGTGCCCAGCTGCAGTCCTGCTGCTTTTACAACAAGCTGCGTGCCATAGTTGGTGGAGACCCCACCAGCACCCTGCAGATCACCATGGATACCTCAGTGGATCCCGAGACACAGATCCCTGCTGCAAACTGGGAGGAGAAGGGGGAAGACTCCAGCTATGCTGTGAGCCAGGAGTCTTTTTTGAGACTTGGCTGCATAGCTAGTCCCACCAGCCAAGCACGGCCGAGTGTGTGCACACATTCTTCCTTAAAAAGTTTAAATATGAAGATGGCGCCCAGTCCAACCCCAAGTTACCAGGAGACAGGCATCTGTTTTCACTATTTTACTTGTATGAAAAGAGGTAGGGCTGCAACAACAGAGGTAGATTTATCTGTTTATCATTCCCCTGTAGAGATAGTTGTTGAGGGGAGGGGCATAAGGAACAGTTTATGAACGTACGGATGTCCCTTGTATCCTCCTGAGCAATCTCCCTGAAACTTTCATGGAGGAACTCTGCAATCTTCTCCCAAAGGTTTATGGGGATGGATGCCTTATTTCTTCCTCCATGGTAGGCCACTTGCCCATATCACTTCAGAAATGACTTTAGCAGGCACCATTGCAGTACACAGGCTAGTGGCACACAGGCCCAGGTGGCTTTGGGACGCCAGAAGCAGCTGTGCTCTCTCTGCTTTTGCGAGCCTCAGGAGTGAGATATCTGCTAAAGCCACTGCCTCTGTGGAAACTAGTGCCAATATTCAGTGCCATTGGCTTGTACTTGTACCCAGGGAAATAGGAGCTGAAATTTTATTCTTTTATGCAACTGAAGAATTCCCCCCTCTGCCAGGCCATACTTATCATGCTACGCAGAGGCGTGCCAAAGCTGAAGTGCCAATAAGCATGTCTGGTTTAAAACTTTTATGGGAATAAGAGAGGGGAGTTCTGAAACTGATCTTTCACTTTCCATTGGAACTGTAAGTACAATGAAACGGCTGTCTATCTGTAGCTGCCGCCATTGCAGCATTGAAAGGTGCTCCCTGCCACATGCACAGAATGCCTGACAGTGAGGAGGAGGAGGAAAATGTGGACTAGGGGGGATTTGCTCAGTGAGATCCTGCAAGCCAGTGTTGCATCAGACCTTGAATAGAGGGCCTGGAGAGTGAATATAGCAGACAGCCCAGAGAAGGAAAGAGCAGATAGCAGAAAGGCCCAGGAGTCCCAGCAGGAAAAGGAGAGAGAGAGAGAGAGAGAAATGCACTAGGACATATTGGTGTTTCTCCAGCAGCAAACACAAACACTATAGGCTCTTGTTGACCAACAATCATGTGATCACCACCCTTTGCAATCCATGGAAAATTCCATTTCAGCAGTTCCCTACATCCCTCAGCATTTCACATGGCATTTAGGGCAGCATCCTAGCCCTACCACTCCATACCAGGGACAATAAGGAAAACCACAGCTTCACATACACTGACCTGTGAAAACAATAGCTGGTGTACGTCTGGCAGAAATTGACTGAAATGGACTCAAATGTTATCTAACCTTCTACTTTTAATGTTCTGTTCATTTATTTGCGTTCGCACTGAATTGTTTTTTAATTGCACATTATTCTTTGCACTGTTGTTACACAATAAATTTTTATTTTTTGGAAACAATTTCATCTTTATTACTTTATAACATATACAATGGAATGCCTAGCACTATCAAAAGCACACGTTAATTGTAATTGAACAGGACCACAGAACTCATAGGTTCAGTGCAAAATACATTGCAATAATCATGTGTACAGGAAGCACCACATCATTCATAAGTTTATGAATGTCACACTGTCTGTTAATGGTTGTACATCAAGCACTAGCCAATTCCTAACAACCCCCAAAATTTCAGAGCCACATAGAGCACAGTCCACCACACATCACATTACTATGGCTGACATTAAAGTGCTTTTTCAAGGTCTCCCTCAGCAGCATTGTTCTGCATTGAGCTCTTCTAATGGTCCTTGTGTCTGGCTGTTCAAAGTCAGCAGACAGCTGTTCCACTTCCACCCTGGGCAGCAACTTTCCCCCCTTTGCCTCACAGATGTTTTGCAGGACACAACAGGCAGTGATAAACATTGGGATATTTTTCTCACTGAGATGCAATCTAGCGAGTAAACAACTCCAGCATTCCTTCATTCTATCAAAAGTTCATTCAACCTGATGAGCCGGTAGGGGCTGTTGAGGTGGCCAGTGTATGGCTTCATGCGCCAGGGGAACAAGGGGTAGGCTAGGCCACCCAGGATCACTATTGGCATTTCCATTTTGCCATTGGTAATCCACCAGTCAGGAAAGAATGTCCTGGCTTACAGCTTTCTGAACAGTCCTGTGTTCTTAAAGCTGTGAGCATCATGTACCTTCCCTGGCCAGCCCACATGGATATCAGTGAAGCATCCCTGGTGATCCACCCACACTTGCATAACCATAGAAAAGTAGCCTTTTCTGTTGATATACTCTGTGGCACGGTGGGCTGGTGCCAAAATAGGGATATGCATGTTATCTATCGCCCCACTGCAGTTCAGGAGTCCCACAGCTGCAAATCCATCCACAATGCCCTGCACATTGCCAAGAGTGATAGTCCTGCATGACAATGCCTCCCACTGTGGATTTTCCAACTCCAAAATGATTTCCCACTGACCAGTAGCAATCCAGCATTTACAAATCAAGAAGGAGGAAGTCAACCTAGTATTTTAATGCCAAAACAAACGTAGGAAAGAGAATACACAAGTCATAATGGAGAACATCATGACAAGAGAACTAGGGCACAAGACAAATACCAAAATGTAGCAGCTCTTCAATCTTGTGCCATGAGACAGGCTCTTGCTTTTTTGCCGCCCCAAGCAAAAAAAAAAAAAAAAAAAACAACAAAATGCCGCCCGGACTGCAGAAGCAACAAAAAAAAGTTCTTTGGATTGTGCCACTGAAGGACATAAATTCCACACCGTGTAGAGGTCAAGGATAGGAGTTTATTACGACAGCGCTGCCGGCGTGTCACCTGCTTATTAGGCGAAGAGACACTGCCAGTCAATTGATTACAATGGAATATATGGATTTTCCATGGGCGGGGGAAAGTGACGAGGTGGGCAGTTCACACCCCAGGATAGGCTAGCAGCAAGACAGGATAAGCACATTAGCCCAATGGTCAAAAGGTTACATAATGTCTCCGCCCATGGTCTCAAATTCACAAATTAACAGCTAATTAGTATAAAATGTATTAGTAACATATATGTATATGTTGAATTCGATTTGGGGTCCATAGGAATGAAGTAGCACCTCTGATCATTTAACAAATGTATTCCTAGGGATTAAAGCAAAAACAATGAAAAGTATATGATAATAAGAATTGCTTTCTTTGTGTGTTAAGGCAGGCTTGGTCCCTGGGAGAGACAGGTGGGAGGCCTTATCATTATACTGACATGCCAACCCTTCATAAACTCAAGGTTGGTCTGTGGGAGGATCTTCTCCCTCCCGAAGAAACCAAAACAACAGGGACAGGACGTCTTTGTCCCACATTTGCAACTTTAGAGAAGATACAATTATTTAGTTATTACTTCAACATCTGGCATATTGCTGACCAGACTTAAACAAACAAAGCGAGACTATCTCTTATTTATTCTATTTTCTCTTAGCTAATCACTATTCACTAGGCCTCTGGCCTCTTGGCCAAACTATGCACCTTTGGGCCTTTAAAAGTTGACACAAGTCCATATGCCAAATTCTTATATAAACAGCACATGGATTTTAACCCTTTAGCCACCCAAAGAATGGCCAGAATGCCACCCCTTAGAATGTGCCACCCCAGGCACCTGCTTCATCAGCTCGTGCCTGGAGCTGGCCCTGGAGACAGGACAGTCTATTCTAACCTGTTCTCTCCCATTCATTCTCATGGCATCCTATCTTTGCATATAACCGGGAAAAAGAACTCACAAGAGAGACTGCCATTCTATATTTGCCTCGTAGCTCTTTTGAAAAAAATGTTTTGTTTCATGTATGATTTTCTTTTGTAGTAGTTATTGATGGTTACCTTGAGCAGCTGGCTGCATATTCTGTGTTAAAGTTGGTTGTCAGCATTTATCTCTTTGCTACGATTAGACCGACTAGAATTTAATTAACCTTGAAAAAACACCACCATATAAAGCTGAGCATCAGACTTCTTTGCTATTCAACGATCTCCTAACCCAACGTCACATAAATAAACAAAATTACAAAATGATGCAGAGCAGCACAGCTATTACATAAGGTCAAATGCAGCAGAAAGAACAATTCTAAGTAATAACAGCATAACAGCAAATGAGAACAATCCAATCTGCCTGCTCCAGGTCTCTCCTTCATCTCCCATCACTAGCAAACTGAGTGCACAAACTATTCAATCAGGTTCAAACACCTGGCACATGCAGTATTAACAGTGTCAGGTTGCAGTGCTCATCTGTCTGCAATTGGTTAATTTGCAATACCTATGGCCTCATTCCACAGTCTATTAAATGTCTTACGTTGGCTTTCAAAAAAAAAACCCCAACACAGAATATAACAGGCAGATATGATGGTACCCACATTGGTGATGAGACATAATGACGGTACAAGCAGGTATCTCCTCCTTGCTTTGAGCCTTCCAAAGGCCACCTTCCTGCACTTACATTCACAGTTTTATATTATATTGATTGATATACTCCTTCCATAAAAAGGAGTGAGTGTATGTGTAACCCAGTGGTCAGTGTGTGTTATGTGTCCCCTCTGTGCTGACCTGCAGCAGGTGAGAAGCCTGTTACACTCCCAAGCTATTTCGCTCAACTGCAACTGCTCACGTTGTTAGCTCTGGCGGTCCCCAGTTCCATCTGCAGGGTGTCAGCCAAGATGGTGGCCATCACTTATGCATGACCTTTTTTCTAGACATTCCTTTGACCCATTTAAAAATATATTTAGCAGCACAGACTACCTCATTAGCCCCCTTTTCCCAATAATTAACATATATACTTACTGTAGTTGAGCCCGCTCCCTACAGATGTAGAGAAAGTTGTCCTTTCTTATTTGGAAATCCTGAAGCTATGGCTTGTTGTCCTTGGTCTCAGAAACCATCCGGTCATACTAGTCTGTGGTTAGAGTCCAGACCCAAAAGCAGTACTGGTAAAATTAGTCTTCCACTAGCTCACAGAGCCAATTAGGCTCCATTCAAGCCCCACAGCCTCTCTCACTGAGCTGTAGTCAGGGCCAGCGCTATCACTAGGCGACCCTAGGTGGTTGCCTAGGGCACCAGGATTTGGGGGGCGGCAGGCAGCTGCCTCCTGCTTCCCGGCTCCACGCTCAGCTGCCGCGGCCCGCAGGCGGGGGGGGGGCTGAGCTCCCGCGGGCGGGAGAGGGGACTGGTGGTGGGGGGTGGCGCTAGCTAGGGGGGGGGCGCAGGGCTGGTGCAAGGAAGTTTCACCTAGGGCGCGAACCTTCCTTGCACTGGCCCTGGCTGTAGTGTAAGTTCCACAAACTGCTGGTCTTGGTCTCTGGATCCCCACATATACTGCCAGATCATCTTCCAGCATTCCTCCCAAGCCACATGGAGTGTTTGTTGATTACTTTTCAGGATCTCCCAGAAAAAGGTCACTGAGCAAAGACTGAACTCTGGGCATTCAACGTGGCCTCCATACTGAGACTATGCCCTGCAACCTAGGGAGCTATGGAGTTTGATGCCTCCTCCCACAATTCCTTTGGGCTCCCAAAAGGCCATTCCAAATCTCCCACCAGCCAAGGACAGGTACCCAGCGGGTTGTGTGCCTGCAATGACTGACTAGAGTACTGTGCGTGGATGTGGGACAGAACTGCACCTGAAATGGGATGGCTAGTGTGGACACACTGAACCAATGTTGAACTAGTGCAGCCCCACTGCTTCAGTTCACAATGGAATAATTCTCCAGAACACACACCCATAAACAGTCACATTTAAACAAGTGAGTGGGTAGCACCTAATTAAGAAAAGGGAAGTTCTGAGCCCTTTATGGAGGTTTTGATAGCACTAAGAGTATCAGTTCAGTAAAGACTATCTTTAGCAATGCTTTTCTCTTCTTGAAGATAATATACTTTCACTGTGCCAATAAAGATGAGACATTTTAATATATGTCTTGGGAAATCCACTGCTACAGTAGAGAAGCTGTGTGGTCTCTAGCGCATGGAGTGCCAGACTAGCAGGTAGGAAGCCTGAGGTCTAGTCCCAGGTTTCTCACTGACCAGCTGTACAATGTTTGCCAGGTCACTCATGACAAAGTTCTCAAACTTTAGCTGCCTGAAATTAGGCACCTACAGCAGCAGCCGCAGCACCCACTCTTGAGCCAGAGGCAGCAGCAAAGACTGGCTCCCTGTCCTGCCACCCCAGTTCAGCAGAGACTACATGGGTGGGGGGGAGGGGGATACCCCAACCTCAGCCCTTGCCTGGCACTGCGCAGCAGATCAGGAGGCAGACTCCCAATCTGGAGCAGCTTGTCCAGCGACGGTTCCATGTCAGTGCAAGGGTAGGGGCAGCATTGCGATTACAGATGGCAGTGGAACAGGGCAGCGGGGGGAGGAGGAGCAGCATCTGCCCTCCTGTTTCAAACTTCACCGACATGTGATTCAAAACTGAGAGGGGGGGCAGATGTCTCCCTCCACCCACCGCCCTCCCTAAATGGCAGCCCGAGGTATTTTTTGTAGATCAGTATGCACATTTTATTTTCCCCAATCCCATTTACTATTGAAGTGATACCTGAGGATTTGAGGAAGGGTAGTGGGAGAAGAGGTTTATCGGTAGATTGGATTCTAATATACAACACCTGGAATGCTGGAACATAACAGCTGCATTAGCATTGGATACTTGCCCTTTTTTTAAGGATTATTCATTTCTTCCAACAGGAACCTCTAGAGGGAACACTTTGTTACCCCATATTGTGAATGACTTATTTTAGATAATGTATTTCTGAAGTTTAGCATATGGAAAATGTTTTATTGGAGACCTGAGAAGAGGAACAGCAAGAGTTTTAAGGCAAAGGTGAACATACACAAAGTGGGTAAGATAATAGCTTTTTTTTTGTACCAATGTCTGTTGGCAAGAGAGACAAGCTTTCAAGCTTACATGGAGCTCTTCTTCAGGTCTGGATTTGGCTTTGGTAGATGTCTAGCCTGGCAGTATTTGGACTCATAATTTTCCACTAGTGCAGCTCCAGTGGTGGATGCTATTGTGCCGGCATTTTTAACTCCAGGTCATCTAACCATAATAGGTTTGTAGTACGTTTAGCCAACATAGTGGTAAAAATAACTGTGTCCTATCCACGCTACATCCTCTGCTGTTGTTACCTGGCTACACTGGTAGAGATTATAAGCCTGATTTTTCTCACTGTAGACAAGGCCAAGGCAAGCAGTGACGGAGGAATTTAAATCTAAAATTTTATTTTGATGGCATGTGTATAGCAACTACTTCAATAACAGCACTATATGAGCATCTACAAAAAACATAACTGAGCCCATTGGGTATATGTAATATTTTCTATCACTGTACAGGATACTAAATTTGATGGCTTTTCTTATACATGTACTGTAGCTGAGGGAACTATAATCCTGAATTTCCTCTTACGAGCATGTCCATTTTCAAGGACGCAGGTTTGAACACAGGGTTGTTGTTTTTTTGCATTTAGTAACGAAGGGCCAACTCTTATAGCCCTTCTTTAGGCAATATCTTATGTTTACCCTATGGAGTCATCTTGTGGGACAAAGAAACATGAGCAGATTATAGGGTAACCAGACAGCAAATGTGAAAAATCAGGACAGGGGGTGGGGGGTAATGGGTGCCTATATAAGAAAAAGACCCCAAAATCGGGACTGTCCCTATAAAATCGGGACATCTGGTCACCCTAGCAGATTAAGTTCCAGTAATTTCACATCTATTGGGGTAGCCTCTTTACATTTTCCAATAATTTACCAATTAGGCTCACTGTATTTTTCTGAATACATTAGTTACAAATACAGCACTGGAAATGGAACAATAACTTGAATAGACCCAAACTGAGAAGCTATCAAAACATATGGCGGGGAGGTGTTAAGGGATAGAATGAAATTGAACACCACTTGTTTGGTTTGAAAAAAAGATTTTTTTGGCCCAAGTCATCCTTATTGCTTAGGACTATGGAGAAGATTCAAGCTGGGTAGACCAACCCTGAGGACAGAGAAGGAGGAGTGCCACCTCTATGCCATTGACTCCATCTGCTGGGAACTCAGCAGAAGACCCTCCATCCAAGTGAATCAGGTTCTGCTGATTTCAGGGGTGGGGACAGGAATGAAGCCAACGGCCAGTTGTTTTCTGCATTATCGTTCAGAGTTGTTCCTGTAGACACTGCAGTGGGAGAAGCTGATGCTATAATCAGTGTTGTCACCTCTGGAGTTCCCTCAGCTGCTACTGCGCAACCAGAGATAGCTCAACTGAGGGAAGCATGGAGGCAAATGCTCAGTTGGTGCACACACTGTCTTAGCTCCATGGAGCGGTGACAAAGTTCACCCGCTGAGGCTATGCCCCATGGCTCCTGTTACAGCAGTTGCTATCAGACAGGAAGCCACAGCAGCAGCATGAAGAGACAGCCTGTTGCCTCCATGAATCTGGGGGGGGTCTTCATCTCACAGAGTCCCAGGAACCATAGGATCAGGACGGAGATCTTATCTCCAACCCACCCTGCCTCCTATGGGGCCCCTCCTATCCAAGGGAACAATTTCAGGAAACTCCTTCAGATCAGCCACATGGGGTTTCCAGGGTCCTTGCCAACCTCCCACAGGTTTCTCTGCAGGAGGGGAAGAGCTAGCCGTGTAGCAGGAAGTTGAATAAAGCAAGCAATCCTTTAGAACAAAACATTACCCATGCTGTATAACACCCAGAAACAATCCAGTCTCATGTGGCAATAGTAAGCCATTCTGTAAGGAGCAAATAACTTGCTAAAGAAACCATCTTTCATTGCTGCTTTGCCTTCCTGCTTCGGGAGATCTCTAATTTCCATCAGTTCTTAATTGGAAAATTCTCACTAAAGGCTTGCTTCGCTGGTTTCCAGAAAAAACCCTGCATGAGCCTTCGACAAAGGACAAAATACTATGGAAACTAAGTCTGTGCTTATGTGGGCGGCTGAATAACCTAACAAGCTGTGACACCTGGACAAAGATCGGGAACTAGAATTTTAGAGCTACTTTTAATTTTTTCTCCTTTTTTAACTGGAAATTCAATAATTCCATGAATTTGGACTTGTTCTCTGGTTTGCAGATATGAAAATAATAAGCCTTGACCCATGCACTATTAAGAGCACAGCTTCAGTGAAATTAAATCATGTAATCAAATCAAGGTTAAAGCGTTTTTGTGTTTATTTGAAATGGCTTTTAAATTTTTGGAATGCAAGCCGAACAGGAAATGCTAACTTTTATAATAGGTCCCTGAAAATATAATTATGTAAGAGGAGGAGTTCCAGAGTTATATTGGGTTAATCTACCTAATTACATCATTTTTAGTGAGCTACATATAGAAACCCTTCAAATATTCCAGAATCTTTCAGCTGATTGATTATATATGATGACTCATAGGTTATCTCCCATAATTAATTTTTCCCAAATCAGAACATATATTTCCAGAACCAGATATACAAGCATGTGGGAAACAGGCATCCTGTACAATTCCTCTTACCCAGGAGCTAGATTACAATCCCGGTGCCATACAAAAACAGCTACTGATTGTAAATAAGCAGTCTGATATGCCATTTTAATGGAGTAAATGGAACAGAAAATGCTTTTGGACCAGCTCCTCTCCTGGTGTAAATTGTCACAGCTCCACTGACTTCTAGATTCTTTTTTTCATGTACAATAATAAGTAAAGAAAAAAAAAAGCATAACATTGTATTTGGAAAGGAAAGAATGTGTGCTGCTCCCGCTGCATGATCTTCCCATTTCCACTCTCCACACAGCCCTGCCCCCTGGTGGGCAGACTGATTTCTTACATTTAAAAGTGCCTTACACAGAAAATAGAATCACAACTACAAACGCCACAGGCTCAAACCAAGATCCTGGAAATGAACAGCTGTCAACTTTTTTTTTTTTTTTTTTTGCGGGGGGTGGGGGGTGGTTTGAAATGGGGCTCCGGATCCACGTATAAATGTAAGACAGAGCAGGTAATGGGTTAAGTGTGCTTGCCTCAATAGAATTTTTTTTACTGAATTTAGACAAGTTTGATATATTTAACTATGGTCTGTGATCATTAACTTACAGTATATAATTAAGCATATATAGTGTATACTCTATTTAGAAAACATGAAATGCTAACAGTTTCTTTATTCCAGGCACTTCTTCCAAGGTAACTCCAATCACCATATGTTTCTTCTTTCACTATTTTTTTTTCCTTAGGCGGCCTAACATCAAGATGCAATCATCTAAGTTTCCCTGTTTTTCTCCAAAATTTTTATACTATGACTACTTCTGTTTACAATTGGTCACATTTAAAAATGGGCCTGATCCAACATCCTAAAGCTGAACACACCTGGAGTTTGAAAAAGTTAGTACCTGGATTCAAATACTGCAGCTGGCCTTTATCTCGATGACTAGCAGAACTATACCTGAAGAACTTCAAACTCTAAGAAATATCAGATGTGAACCTTACAGTCCGGGCCCATCTCTAGTTATACTAAAAACAGAAAAGCGGAACAGCAGGATGTAGACTGTCAGATCGTGTAAACTATCCTGAAATAACTCATGATGATTCATTTGAGTAATCCTCTCTCACCTTTGTCAGCCAGTGTTTATGAAGCCTTATTCAAAGTAAATCACACAGAAGATTTCACAGAATGATATTTACCCATCACCAATGATATTTTCAATTGCTTTCAGCTCATTAAAGTCTAGAAATCCTCATTCTATATTGTGTGTTGAGTGTCTGAAATTTGTGCTGCAGGATTCATCCCTTTACTCCCCTCTTTTCCATTAAATGCTGTTGATTTCATACCATGATGAAAAAAGCTCTGGGTTTAGGAGGTAGAAAAATTCTTGCTCATGCATTCCTAAAGCCCTAGAACCAGAGGCAGAGAAGTGCTCCCTCTTTATTTTTGTAATAGCTGCTTGAATTTTGAGTGCTCAGGTCCTGGTACTCTTTCACTTTTCTAAGTGCAATCTCTTTTTTTTTTAATCTATGATTTTTTTCAAATTGAAAAATCAATGATGAGAGATTTCACTTGTAATCAGAAATCTCTAATCATCCCTGCTCTAGTGCTAGAGCTGACAAAGGGACAGAGAGCTTGTGCCTCCTCTATTCAGTATAGCTGCTGGGAATCCATGTTGATCCCTGATGCAGGCTACGGTATCCCTCTAGTTGCTCTCACTTGTATCCTGACTGCAATGGCACCCAGGAACCTTCTCAGCCTCTCCTACTCCAATTTCCAGCGTACAAATCCAGCCCTTTTTAGATTGCCCCTGTGCTCTGATCTCATTTGGGGGTCTTCTTGCAGTGGGGAATATGCCCTATGAGGGGGTACTCATGGTCTCACTTAGCAGGCATAAAGGGATCCCAGGACAGGAGAATTCCCTTCTTAATGCCTTGATAGAGGATTATGCCACCATCAGTCTTAGAATCCATCTTGCCTTTGCTTAATGTAGCCTCCCCAGTATATATGAAGCATCAACACTATTCTCATACAATGCATATTTCTCATTTAAGATTCCTATGGCAGCTTGCACCATACACGAACACCTGAGACAGGCAGTGGCACCATTTTGCCTGCCCTTCATGTATTTCCCTCCTTTCTTACTAATATTCAATAACATATATAAATTGTGAGCTCACATCAAGTCCCTACAATGAGGGAACAAAAGCTGGTGCAGCAGAGCTCCACTGAATCCAATGGAGCTTGAATTCAACAGAGCGATGCCAGTTTCCACAAGCTGAGGACCCGGCCCCTGCATTTTAAGTATCTGTGGAGCTTGGGTCTGTATGTGCAAAAAACTGGCAGGGCTCCTATACGATTCTTCTGATCAGCCAGGGCAATTAGTATCTGGATTTTGTCTCTAGCCTTGAGGGGCAGACGGTAGGCTTGACTCTCCTCTTGTATTTACACTGATGTAAACTAGGAGTAACTCCACTGAGGTCAATGAAGTTACATAGCTGTAAAACTCTTGTGAGAAGAGAATCAGGGCCCATATCTTCCTCTGTATCCTTTTTTTAAAACCGTGCCAAGCAAACTGTGAGCACTCAAATAATAATGACTGATACGACATTTTTAAAAGTGTGGCTAGATCAGAAATTTTATTGCTGTTTTCTTGATCATCCATCTTATCTTACACACAAGAATCTCTTAGGTGGGGTGTGATCACAGATTGCCAACAGCCTGGAAGCAAATTTATCACAAGAGGGGATACTAGGTGAAGGATCATATCACTCCATGTATTACAAGAACTTGCTTTAACTAGATACAAATAAGGCCGCATCAAAATTGACGTAAGTTCTGTGCGCATACAATGCCTAGCACAATGGGGCGTGACCTGCAAAGACCCTACTGCAATATAGGCATTAAATAATAATAGTTCCTGGATGGTTTTCAAAGCATAAGAACAGAAGTACTTTTATTTGTCACGTCATTGAGGAAATGCTTAAGATTTAACCATAGGGTAAAAGTCAGTGCTCCTTCCTTCCATGGCAAATGTAATTGCGCACAACCACAGAATAAAAATAGTGCGTCTAATGCACTTCCCATAAGCTTTCTGCAGAAATAACTTCTGCTGTCGATTCCGGTTTGCATTCTGCATTAGCACATCATGGCCACACCACTTTTGAATCTCCTTTGTATCACAGTGTAAGTGGATCCTTGCTAAGTCAAAGGTCTTACTTCTCTCTATGTTAAGCAAATTTACATTTTGTGTGGTAGGCCCAGGTCTGGGTGTTTCAAATCAATAACCAGGAGTTGTTCAGTACTTTGCAGGACCCTTAGAGAGCAGGGTCAGAAGACTGCAAGCAATTAACTTTTATATGTAAGGGAAAGCACAGCCATGCCTGTGGCTTGACAGATGTCAGCTTGCAGGACCCTGGTGGGGGAGGTTAGGATATAATGTTCATTCATGGTGGTTTACGCTGAAAGTCAGACGAGGCGGGGCAGAGCTTGCTATTAGCTCCAATCAAGGGTGTGGAAAAGGGTAGCATGCTGTTCTGAGGGGGAACGATGGAACTGCAAGCAAGTGAAGCATTGATGACCCATGCCTACCAATAATGGGTGGGGTGGACAGAGAGAGGGCAGCCAGCTTCAGCAGTAGACTGAGTATGCTCAGTAAACGTGAGCATGCTCAGTACAAGCCAAGCAGCAAATCTTGGGTGCGCACGTGACCCTGTATGCCCCTCGCCGTATGTCACCTGGTTTTGAAAATTTAGGCAATAATACTAAATGTTAATTTCCAAATAACTCCAGGGAGAGGAACAGCCAAGTTTTTTTGTACCACTGCCATAGTCAATCCAAGAAACTCTGAATGCTTTGCTGTCAGCTTTATTCCACTCAGTCTCTGATGGTGAATTGCTGGGAAATTACTACAGAAAAACAATGTTCATTATTCAGCTCACTTTGATTTCTTAAACCACCTTGCTGCAGTGCTATGTCTCAGCATTCTTTGTTGTAGACATGGAAAAATTGCAGTTGTGTCCAAATTAGAACCATACCAGGGCACATCTAATCTCATGTGAGTTTAAAGGGACGGAGGGAGGGAGATTTATTTTTAAGGTCTTGTTTATATCTGAAATAAAATTTTATTCCCAAAGTGATTTAGGCAGATTGGTGAGATTCCCATAATTTGGTTGATCAGTGCTGTAAAAAAATATAGTGTGACATAATATAATGGGCCTGAGGCTGTCCATTTAAATCAACGAGAATTTTGTAATTGACATCACTCAGTGTCAAAGTGGTCCAATGTACTCGATATTTATAAGCTCAATACAATGTTGAACATGTAGACCTGGCCTCATGTTGGCCACCACACTCTGTTTTTCGGAGGACGAGAGAGATAAATACTGAAATCAACAGAATATTTGTATCCATGGCAACTTGCAGTTCAGTTATTGGCTTTTCAACATAAAGTAGTGACCTAATTAGTGAATTTTTTTTTACAATATATTTTTATTCATTTATGACACATGAGTTGATAACGGTGATATCAGCAAAAAACCTGACTAATGAGGGAGAATCTACCATTTGCAACCCTGCCGCACAACACTGGGCCTTTGTTAGACCTGAGCTGCTCTTGGAGGCTAACATAGCAATGTTCACCAAAGAGGCATTTTTCCATTTCCAGTGGGCAAGAAGAATGAGACTTTCTATTGTCCATGCCTTTGCAGATACCTACACTATGGAGACTATACTGGCCTAACTACGTTGTCGCAGCTATTTTGGCATAACCCTGTACTGTAGGTGCAGCTTATTTTGATGAAAGGGACTTTTTAATCAGTCTAGAATGCCTCCTCCATGTGTGACTGTAGCTAGGTTGACAGAAGCATTCTTTCATTAACTTAGCTGTGTCTGCACTTGGAGTTAGCTTGGCATAACTATGTTGGTCAGGGGTGTGGATTTTTCACGCCCCTGACCGACAGTTATATAAACCTAACTTTTAAGTGTAGATCAAGTCATAATCCCCTGAAGATTGGATTACAGGCCTGTACTCAACATGAGACTGCATTAACTCAACTGCACTCAGCATGGGGCTGGTTGAAAAATTGGAGGAGTTGGGGGAAGGTTCTGTTGAAAGTTTTGACACAAATTTTTAAAAAGTTTGTCAAAAATTTCCAATAAATATTTAGATTTTTAGGCAGCAATTTGAAAAGCAAATATTTTGACTTGGAAATGCCACTATGGTGTCTCATAGGAGTTGTAGTTCAGGTGCCTCATGCTCCCATTCTCTATATGCAGAGCTCCGTTGCTGGACTACATCTCCCATGATGCACTATGGTCTCGCCTCTTGGAGAAGGAAGATGGTGCAACCGGAGATAGTCTGGGCAGGGAACTTGGTCCATAGAAGAGAAGGGGGACATGAGGCAACCAAACGTCAGCTCTCGTGAGGCACCAGGGCAGCATTTCCAAATTGAAATATTTTGGTTTTCAGGCATTTTGTTCTTCAATTAAAAAAAAAAAATCAGACACTTTTTGTGGAGAAAAAAACCCAGCAAAAATAAATCAAATTTTCAGTTGAAAAACAGTTTTAACAGAAACTCTTTAAAAGCCTTAGGCTGCATGTGGGCACTTCTTATCTGATCTATTGTATTTATACTGGTGAGAGGGGAGAACACTGCTGAGAAAAGAGCATGTAACATTAGGACTTTTTGTACTAGCCACAAGTCTGGGTGGACTTCAGAGTGTTGTTTTTAACAGATACATTAAAAAAGTCACCTCCCAAACCAGAAAAGACTGCATCTAATATGAGGCTATATTTCTCTCACCCAAGCAGGAGTATAGTATTTTCTAATCCTTTATCTTAGTACTGTATCACCAAAGAATAGGTTAAATTAAAAAGCGCTACCATATGTTGATCTGTTTATTATTTTATTAAACTTTGCTGCATCTGGCTAAGTCAGCTAAGAATGAACATCCCCTTATGAAGAATGTCCCAGTTATTGTTAAGAGCAACATTATATCTGCTTCCCTGCGCATCATCAGATTTCTTTATAAGGAAAAAAACAGCAGGGTCCTTGAAGCCAAAACTAGGTTTTAGTTTCTAGTATAGATTATTAATAAAACAAATAATTCATTAATAAATGTTGTCTTACGCTAAGCAAACCACT
This sequence comes from Chelydra serpentina, assembly GCA_037349315.1. NCBI lineage: Eukaryota > Metazoa > Chordata > Testudines > Chelydridae > Chelydra > Chelydra serpentina. Next base: position 6,877,288 of record JBAIAC010000032.1, read on the forward strand.
TATTGCCACAGATGGTTAATGCTTAAGGAAACAGATATACAGACAAAGGTAGTGGGTACACTCAACTAGAGAAGTGAAGTGTTGCAACTGGAACTGATGTGATTGCATGTGTGTAACTGAAACAGCGCAGTGCAGTGCAGTGCCTCGTCATTCTGTACTGCCTTGTATCTATACAAAGCACTCTCTGCAAATGCTGCACTGGCAGTGTACTGTCGACCTCAAGCCTCCAGTTCCTAGTGTAGCTAACCAACAGCCTGTGTGTAGCTGGTCCACACAATAATTAATATCTTGTAATTGAAATAAAGCCAAAAGGAACCATTCTGATCATCTAGTCGGAGCTTGTACATAACACAGGCCAAAGCCTTCCCTGAAATCATTCCCGTTTGAACTCTGGCAGATCTTTCAGAACAGTTTCTCATCCATTCAGATTTCTGATGGGATCTGAACCCAAAAACTTACTCCTAGGCCACAAGCCACTTTTAATAGTAAGTCTCACCCTTGGGATGTGTATTTACATAGAATCATATGACTGGAAGGGACCTTGAGAGGTCATCTAGTTCAGTACCCTGCACTCATAGCAGGACTAAGTATTATTTAGGCCATACTTGACAGGTGTTTCTCTAACCTGCTCAGAAAAAATCTCCAATGATGGAGATTCCACAACCTCCCTAGGCAATTTATTCCAGTGCTTAACCATCCTGACAGTTAGGAAGTTTTTCCTAATGTCCAACCTAAACCTCCCTTGCTACAATTTAAGCCCATTGCTTCTTGTGCTATCCTCAGAAGTTAAAGAGAACAATTTTTCTCCCTCCTCCTTGTAACAACCTTTTATGTACTTGAAAACTGTTATGTCCCCTCTCAGTCTTCTCTTTTCCAGACTAAACAAACCCAATCTTTTCAATCTTCCCTAGGTCATGTTTTCTAGATCTTTAATTATTTTTGTTGCTCTTCTCTGGACTTTCTTGAGTTTGTCCACATCTTTCCTGAAATGCAGTGCCCAGAACTGGACACAATATTCCAGTCAAGGCCTTGTCAGCATGGAGAATTCAGCATGAAGCTGAAGAATTATTTCTTGTCTTGCTTGCAACACTCTTGGTAATGCAACCAGAAATGATGTTTGGGGTTTTTTTGCAACAGTGTTACACTATTGACTCATATTTAGCTTGTGATCCACTACAGTACTGTAGAAAGATCTCCTTCCTAGGCAGTCATTTCCCATTTTGTATGTGTGCAACTGATTGTTCCTTCCTAAGTGGAGTACTTTGCATTTGTCCTTATTGAATTTCATCCTATTTACTTCAGGCCATTTCTCTAGTTTGTCTTGAACAATATGAATTATAATCCTATCCTCCAAAGCACTTGCAACCCCTCCCAGCTTGGTATCATCTGCAAACTTTATAAGTGTACTCTCTATGCCATTATCTAAATAATTGATGAAAATATTGAACAGAACCAGACCCAGAACTGATCCCTGCAGGACCCCATTTGATATGCCCTTCTAGCTTCATTGTGAACCACTGATAACTACTCACTGGGAACAGTTTTCCAACCAGTTATGCACCCACCGTATAGTAGCTCCATCTAGGTTGTATTTCCCTAGTTTGCTTATGAGAATGCCATGCGAAACAGTATCAAAAGCCTCACTAAAGTCAAGGTATATTACATCTACCACTTCCCTCCCCCCATATGCACAATGCTTGTTACTCTGTCAGAGAAAGCTATTAGGTTGGTTTGACATGATTTGCTCTTGACAAATCCATGATGACTGTTACTTATCACTTTATTATCTTCTAGGTGTTTGCAAATTGATTGCTTCATTATTCACTCCATTATCTTTCCGGGTACTGAAGTTAAGCTGACTGGTCTGTAATTCCCCAGGTTGCCCTTATTTCCCTTTTTATAGGCAGGCACTATATTTGCCCTTTTCTGGTTCTCTGGAATCTCTCCTGTCCTCCATGACTTTTCAAAGATAATCACTAACGGCTCAGCTATCTTCTCAGTCAGCTCCTTCAATATTCTAGGATTTATTTCATCAGGTCTTGGTGACGTGAAGACATCTAACTTGTCTAAGTAATTTTTAACTTGTTCTTTCCCTATTTTAGCCTCCGATCCTACCTCATTTTCATGGCATTCACTATGTAAGATGTCCAATCACTCCTAACCTTTTTGGTCAAAACTGGGAAAAAGAGTCATTTAGCACTTCTGCCATTTCCGCATTTTCTGGTATTGTTTTCTCCGCTCACTGAGTAACAGGCCTACCCTGTCCTAGGTCTTCCTCTTGCTTCTAATGTAGTTGTAGAATGTTTTCTTGTTACTGTCACAGGGCTCCACTCACCATGCTGGTGTTTCCTGCTGGCCACCTGTAGATGGTGGACATGTGCTGCATCCCGTCCAACTTCTCAGTACATTTCCCTGGGCCACTTCCCTGCGACCCCAGCACCTTCTTCACCCTTACCTCAGGGCAGGGCCGGTGCAAGGAAGTTTCACGCCCTAGGCGAAACTTCCTTGCACTGGCCCTGTGCCTCCCCTCCCCCGCCCAGCTAATGCCACCACCTCGCGGCAGCCAGCCCCCCGCCTGCGGCAGCTCCCCACCCCCAGCGGCAGATCCCCACCGCCCGTGGGAGCCAGGCCCCCGCCCGTGGGAGCTAACCCCCTGCCTGTGGCAGCCCCCCCACCCGGCGGCAGCCCCCCCGCCCCATGGCAGCTCCCTCAGCAGCTCACCTCCAGTAGTGGCACTTTGGCGGCAGCTCGGCATTCTCGGAGGCGTTTCAGCGGCCGCTTTTCTTGCCACCAAATCGCCGCCGGGGAGTCGCCACCGAAATGCCGCCCCCCAAATCCTGCCGCCCTAGGCAACCACCTAAGGTCACCTAGTGGAAGTGCCGGCCCTGCCTCAGATGCCGGTCCTAGCAGCCAGCCAGGATCTCCCTCTCGCTCCCCTGTTCCTGCCCAGCACTTCTCTGTCCATGGTGCTAGCTTCCATCCACCTGCAAGGCACCCAGTCCTCCCTCCTTGAACTCCAGGGAGTAATTGACCCTGCTCTGTACCACGGCTCTTTTTATATGGGCCTGTTGGGACCCTGATTGGCTGCTCCTCACAGTCCCTTGCCTATGGGCTGCTTCCTGCATAGCCTCCCTAGGGACCTATTAACCCCCTGCATGCCAGTGTGGGGCAGACTCCCCATCACTGTTACTCTTTATGTCTCTAGCTAGTTTAATCTTGTTTTGTGCCTTGGCCTTTCTAATTTTGTTCCCACATACTCGTGTTATTTGCTTATATTCATTCTTTGTAAATTGACCTAGACATGGAAGCTGTGCAGTGAGTCAGAGGAGAGGAGGCAGCTGGCCCCTCCACCACTGAGGACTTTTGTAAAAATAACCAGTACAATGAACTTTACATGGATTACACAGCATAGCCGGAATGGGCTCAGATGCCTATCCCACTCACGAGGAAGAGAACTGATTTCTCCATGTTTCTTGCAGCTGTGGCGAAGGGACAATATTAACTTGAATCTCTGATATGAGATATTATTATAGGATAAGTGATAAGCGAAGTTGAATGATAGGGTGTGTTGTGGGGTAAGGGCCAAAAAGAACTTAGGATGCTGCATGAACAAAGGCGTGGACTCCTGGATGGATGCTCCACCCAGGCTGCCCGTTTGGAACTTTCGGGGGGTAGAATTTGTAGGATCGCTGGCTGGCTCCTGGAGACAGGGAGCAGGATCACAGAGCAGGTCAGAGAGCTAGACTGACCATGAAGGGAAGCACTGCAAGGCTCCGATAAGACTAGCTTTTCCCTGGCTAGTAAAAAGTAGAAGGGTTCCTGAAAACTATTGTTATGGTTAACACAAGTGGTTTTTCAAAGACAGACGTCAGAGGTGCAGTCAATCAATGAGTTTTGAAGAGGCCCCTTGTTACTAGAGTTAGGAAAAGCAGCCAGGATCACCCGATATTTACAGGCAAGTGTCCTGAGATGAAGCTTAGAGTCGTAAAAAGGCTGTATTAGTGACCCAGAGGCACCAGTGTTGAATAACGTGCATGCCAAGGAATGGCAGGTCATGACAGCAACCTTTGCAGATAGCCAAGGTAAAGTGGGCTACAACTGTCCAGCCTAGAAGCAATACCGGAACGGATAAGGGGATGTCTTCTTCAGAGGGAAAAGGGCAGTCTTTTGGCCAGCCAGAGGAGGAAAATGGTATTTCAAGTCACTGCTGGGATCTAGGACCAAAGAGACATATCTGGTAGGAAACCACAGCTGAAGACCAGTGTGGCAGACATCAACTGATGAGCTCTTAGACATTTGCCAGCTCCTCAAGATGCTACCCTCTGTCATTCAGCATCACCTCAGTGTTATGTAGATTGAGATTTAGCCAACTGAAGGATCATGTGACAACAAGACAATTGTCCAAATCAGGGTTTTGGAAAAGCATTCACATACGCAAATGATACCATTTTGTAGCCATATATTCTAATACACTATGCTGCTGGCCTGCTGGGTGACCTTGGCCAAACCACTTCCCTCCCTGTACCTCAGTTTCCCCATCTGTAAAAAAAATGTAATGATACTGACCTTCCTTGTAAAGCACTTTGAGATCCATAAGAGCTGAGTTATTCTCATTATGCAGATATGCTATTGTAACTAATCATAGCAGTTTCTCTGGAAAGCTAAGAGTGAGTTGACATGGAAGTGGTTCAGGATGAGGGGAAGCAAGTAGTGTATTACCACAACGATCATCCTTAGGACCAATTTAATTCACTCTGTTATGATTTAGAAGAATGAATATGCACTAAGATGATGAGTTTTTCTGACAAGATGAATGGTGGAGCTGCCAGTCCACCCAAATGATATTCAGAATGATGCAGATAGGTTAGGAGTCTGGGCAGATAAGTGGCTTATGCACATCAGTTCGGTGTAAGGAAATATTAGGCAATGAGGGTAGGGAAAAAAATAGAAAGAAGTATGCTCTCAGTGGCCATATGCTTAAGGGTACTGAACAGGGAAAGCACCAGATGGTATGGTTCAGAATTTAAAGTTAAATTGTTTGGGTTTATCTGCTTATGCTAACACAAGAAAGGTAGAATAAAATACATTCCAGGAAAATTTCCTAAGATATTTTATTAAAATGGCAAAGTTGTCTTCATTGCCCTCATTTTCTGCATCCTGATTCTGGTTTCAATATTGGCCGTGTTTTGAAATAGATTATGGACCTCATCCAGGAGCCAGCCTTTTGCTTAACAATTATCAAAGCTTGCTTAAAGAGATTAAGCCGTTGCTCTGTCTGATCTCTGGGAAAAAACAAAAAAAAACGACACTGGAGAGAGATGTCTGTGCTAGTATTTAGTTTCTGAGCGCTTTGAAATGCAAATCGCTTGTATTAACTCCTGCAGTCTCAAATCTCTCTCAAGTGTACTTTGGATTATCTGCAAATGCTTGGACATGTAGTATAAATGTACCTCTCTAATCCCTTAAATTGTTAAAGAACAGACTTACTGTCCATCTTTCAGGCTTGTCACCTCAGCCTTGTGTTTGGCCATATTTGAATACCTCAGCCAGCCAATACAGCTACTGAAGCTATGTAGAATCTGGTAAATGGACAGTGTTCATCCAGTCAGGAAAGACAGCCACACAGGCATTAACAGAAAAGACTATATTAATATCCAGAGAGAAGGCTATCAGAACCTCTGCCTAGCCGTAGCAGGAATGATCTGAAACAGTGTATCACCCCTAGGCTAACTGAGCTCACTAGGGCCCTGGGGGTACTAAGACATTTCAATGTTTCAGCCACAAGTGCAGCAGCACAGCTAGTGCCGACAATGTAAGCGCTAGTGTAAAAATGGTGCATTCTTGACAGCGGCAAAAATGCCTGTGCCCACTCACTTGAGCTTACACCACTGGAAGTGCAACTGCACCAGTGCTGAAAAATAGGTGAGAATTTTCCAAATATAGACACACCCTGTGACATCAGCTCCCAACCCTCCCTCTTTGAACAAGTATCAGAGGGGTAGCCGTGTTAGTCTGGAACTGTAGAAGCGACAAAGAGTCCTGTGGCACCGTATAGACTAACAGACGTATTGGACCATAAGCTTTCGTGGGTGAATACCCACTTCGTCGGATGCAGAAAAGACTTCCTCTTTTAACAGTTAGTTAAAGAATCAATATTCACTGTATACTTAGGACTTCCATTAACAGTTAGAGATAGGTCTGAACCAAAACCCTGAATCCAAGCACCACCAGATCCTAATCTACTGTAGATTCTTTGGTGCAATCCTGTTTATTTACAAAGAATTGACCCAAAATTCTGTTTCCCCGAACACAGTCGGAACAAACATGAGGCAGTTTCCTTGCTCACAATGTCCAAGCCTGCCTTTCCAGCCAGTACTCTGCCCCAAATAATAATTTATTACAGTAGTGGCCAAGAATGGGGCCCCATTGTGTGTGGCACTGTACAGACTAGTAGCAAATGGTCCCTGGCCTGAAGAGTTTACAATCTAAACAGACAAAACAGACACAAGATGGGGGAAGAAGTATAACACATAAGCAGAATAAACAATGGAATGATAGAAAACATCATGCTAATTGCATGGTTTTTTGTTTGTTTTCAGGGGAGTTTAGTTAGGAAGGGGATTGGCTAGATAGAAAGAAAAGGGAAGGGGGGTGATGGAGGCAAGGCCGGGAGAAAAGGGTAAGAAGGGTAGTCTGAAGTGAAGAGACTTGACTTGTATTATAAATTTCTCCTCCCAAAATAAATAACCCACCAAAGACCCAAATAAGCAGTTGGATCAAGGAAGAACATTATTAAAAAGGAGACAGCTTCTCTATATCTGCAAATATTCTGCTGAGGGGATTATTGTCATTCAGACTTGATCTCCTCACGGTATGGGGGAAATAATGTTCATTGGCCCTCTCTTCTGCCTACTGCTTGCCCTCTCCCCACAAAGACCCCTGAACCCACAGACAGCCTCCGTGGCAGTGGGGGAAAGGGAAGGGAAATCCTGCCATGGAAATGACTGACCCCCCCTTCAGGTGTGTGATCCATGGGCAGAGGCTTCTCTTTGTTTTTATTGAGGCAAGTTCCAACTGAACGTTTGCTCAGTGTATTGCAAATTGTGTATTGCAAATTTCATATGCTGCAGTATATATTCATATGCAAAAACCTATGTTAAAAGAACATTATTAAGACTGAGTAGGCAACCTTAATCCTGGCATTCCCTAAATGTTGAGGGGTTGACTTTTGCAATCGTAATGTTCTTTTAGCATAAATGTGCAGGGGTGTGTGTGTGTGTGTGTGCACGCATGTGTGCAAGCACATGCCTGTGTGATTTCTTATGGTTTTAAAAAGCAAACTGAAAAAGCAGAAATGCTGTAATATCAAATGGCATCATATCGACACCCGCATGGTTCAACAGCAAAGCTGAAACCTTTAGCTCCACTGCACACGCCCCTCTCACTTGAGCGAAAGGAGAAACTCCTGTATTTTCAGTGAGTCTTAGGGAACCCCTTTTTATTCTCCCCGAGTTAGTACACACACAGGCCTTCCATGCAGCCCAGGGCCCTGTGCAGTGGTGTCCATCATTTCAGCTACTGAATGCCACAAACTAGCTCAATTGCTTCTTCCATTTAGCCTGAATTAGAAGTGACTATCACCCATCATGCTCACCAGTTTCAACCAAGTCTATAGATCAAGGACTTGTCTACTGGCAACATCAACACTCCCCAGCGCAGCATTTAACCCCTTCCTCCCTCCAGCCTCAGGGTTAGTCTACACTTGAAATGTTACAGTGGCACACCTGCAGCACTGCAGCATCACCCCTGTGGTGATTCAGTGTAGACACTACCTATGCCAACAAGGGGGGGTTCTTCCATCAGCACAGGTAACCCACCTCCCTGAGAGGCGGTAGGTAGGTAGACACTGTCTACACCCGGGGTTAGATCGGCTTCACTTTGTCACTCAGGGGTGTGGATTCTTCACACCCCCTGAGCTGTGTAGCTGGGTTAACTTAACTTTCAGTCTAGCAATGACAGCACAATCCAGCGTTTGTAACATTAACATTCATAACCACGGAAGGGAAGGAAATGTCATAAGCATGGATTGGGATGTCAATGAGTGAGTCAGGCAGGATGTGGCGGCAAGGCAGTACAGAGATGCTTTAGCAATATGATAATTTAAGGATGAGATAGCACTTTGGTGATAAAACCCTTATATTCAGTGACCCTTTTTTCAAGACATTACCTTTGGGATGAAATGTAGAGTTTGTTCTCCATTTATATGGTTAAACTGCACCAATTGCTATGACCTTGGATACATGTCTAATATTGCATATATGCGATGTGATCAGTGTACTGCATTTACACAAAAAGGGCATGTCTGACTTTTGTTGGATTAGCATATCAAAATGTAAAGCTATTTACTCCTCATTCATGACAGAAATGTTTTTCTTCTTTGAGTTAAGTTTTTTTCCTGCAGCTTTTTTACATTAAAAATACCAGCAATGAATTCTAGCCCTGACAAAAGCTGGCTGAAAAAGGGAAAATATTTTAACAAACTATTTTTCACAAATGAAGTATTCCCACCCATCCCCCCCCAATCAAAATATGTCAAAATTATTGAAGCAGCTCCAGTTCTGACTTCTTTGAAGAACTTTAGCAAGTCTTCAGAGGACAATCACAGTAGGCTGAAACCAAGAACTGCAGCTCTCCCAATACTAACTGAGAAGATAATATTACCTCTTTTATGTAGAGGTGATATTTCTAGGTAGTCTAGCTATATCTAAGGTTAAAAAAAAAAAGCATAAAAAGCCTGCTAAAAGTCCTTTGATGCCTTCTGAAGAATTCATAAAGCAGTAAAGGGCAGGCACATAATTTTTCATTTGTTTTCTTCTTTAATTAAAAGCATCAAGTGGCTGAAGATAGAAGGAAAAAAGTGGACCAAGAACAGAGCCCTAGAGAATATGTACTAGAAAAATTATCATGAAGAGAAGATAGATTAGAGACAAAAGCCACCCAGAACAGTCTATTTTTTGAGATAAGACTCAGGAGAGCATGAAGAGTGGTATTTTCAAGTGTTCACAGTAAAACTCCCCATTGACTTCAGTGGGAGCAAAGTTAGGTGAATGCCAAGCGCTTTTGAAAATCCCACCTCAGTGTAGCCGAGACAATAGATGAGATAACAGTACTTTTTGTTTTAGTCTATTGAACCCTGATGACAGATCCAGGAAAATCAAGACAGATGATAGCCAACTAGGCAGTAGCCACAGCAAGTCCACTGTGAGCGATCTGTAGAGTGCTTTCTATCAGGTGACCTGTTCTGATCCCTAACTGACAATGAATAAAATGAGAAGGATGGGGGGGAACTTGGTCCAGGCCAATACACTCCAACAGTTTTCAGATGAAAGGAGACAAAGAGACAGAAAAAAATATCAATTAGAAAAGGGTCAAAACTGATTTTTTTTAAAGAACAAGAATAGTTAATGAACATTTGAATTCTGATGGGCGGCGGGAAAGAACTTGATACAACCAGTTCGGATGTGTTGAGCAATGGGGGTGGACTAACAGAGGAAGCAAGTGTCACAATATCCCTAGAAGAAACTGAGGAAAAGGAAGAAGAGAGGAAGGTGTTACAATTCCTTCTCATCTCATTAAAAGACAGAACAAAGTGTACGCCTCAGGCATAGACACTGTCTGATCTAAAGAACAAAATTCAGGAGGTTCAGAAAAAGGAAGAGCATAAGTCACACTACATTGCATTCTTAGCTGGTTTACAAAAGTCAGTTGTAAGCGGGCAAGTAAGTTGGTTTAACAGGCTCTCTCACCTAGCAGCACTAGCCAACTTGCTCAGCATCAACACGAACCCCCATCAGTATCCCGCATAGCAACCCCCAAACTTCCCTCTAGCACAGTGGTTAAAATAGGGTGAAACAAGAGGGAAAGTCTCAGCACACTATCTGGAGAGGAACTCTCCTTACGGTTTTAGCAGCACAGGCCAGCCAAGAAGGGAAATGCTACCTCTGCTTTTAGCAGAACTGCACTCGTGTGATTTCCCGTACTTTTAACCTTTGACGCAACAGCAACAAAATCTTCAGCTACACCCATCATCACCAATATCTCCTACCAACAATTGCAGTTACAGCATTTAAACATCACATTCCTTTTCGTTATATTTTATGTATGGTGGGAAACTCTTCAGTATTGTGGCCTGTTATTTAAGCTTATGGCTTAAGCTATACGACTTAACTTCTACATAGTGCCTAATTTTCATCTTTGCTTGGCTCTGTGATAATTACTACGCTAGTGTTCTCCTATAAAAGATACTACAGTAGTAACCCCAAGCACAGAAGTATCACTATTAAAGGCTGCAATGTTCCAGAAATTGCTTTGAGCATGCTTTCTAACCATCGTAAACAACTTGTGTGTTTTCTTTCCAAATCTAATGTTTCGGAGAGTTTCAGCCTCCTTTTCCTGCTCTCCTCACCCTTTGTGCACCAGGTACCTTCAAAAAAACAGCTCTTGGGCCTAGCACAAGCCAACTATATGGGATGAAGAACTCACTAGAGAGCCGTTTTCACAGGATTTCCAATCTGTGAAGAAGGAGAAAGCGGGTTGGAGAAGGAGATACCATAACAAACTGGAAATGAGACTCATTTTAGGAGGCCAAAGAAGCTGGACACCCCCTTTTGAACTTCCTAAGCCTTAATTAATTGTTATGTTTTTCATATGCAAAGAGCAAAACATGCACATTCAACCTGGATGATTTTTACTTCACATTAGATAAAGCAAAAGCAAATGCAGTGTGAGTGTGAGAGTGAGTGAGAAAACAGTGGCATGTAACTTACACTGTAACAGCAGCCATCTTGAGTTCCCCGATTCCTACTCCTCTCAGCCAGCAGACAGGTAGTGGGACTTTGCATTTAAGGATGCATGTAGTGTGGTGTGGGACTCTGCGATTGACTCACCCGGTTAGCAAGGGTAGGAGCTCTACAGGGGGATGCTGATTGATTCCTGCTAACTCCCTAAGGCAGGCCTGATTATTACTGTTTATTTCTGGTGACACCCACAGTTGTGCTAGTAGCCTTCCAAACAAAGAATTAGCATGATTAGCTGTCTCAGGGGTCACACAATCTATAGCCAGACAACCAAATAATCAGAAAACAGGCAATGAGAAGCTCAACAACAACTATGTCATATTCACAAAGATATGTCAATAGGAAATGTAAATTATACCCTATGTACTACTGTGGCATGACATTGGCAGGTGGCAAGTTTCCTACTGGGATCACAGTAGAGATGGGGCTTCTGGAGGGACCAAAATGCAGAGAGTCAGGAAGGTTGTTCCATACATAGGAGTCAGCACAGAGATGTTTGTGTGAAAAGCAGGTGTGGTTCATTACTCCAAATGTGATAGATGGGAGGTGAGGGGGGCTCTTACGGGAGAGGGAATGAGGACACAGGAAATCGTGGAGGAAAACCCTTGAAACACCAGAACTCAAACAGGAAGATTGTACTGAGGTTTCTGTTCAATTAAAATGTGTAACTAAAGCCAAACACCAGGAAGGGTGCATCTCGATCAGTGACTCAAGGTCTGTGTGCTGTGCTGAGGACAGGGAGCAACCGTGCCTATCTATGGAGTAGTACCCAGCGAAATAGGATTGTGACATCTACCCTGCACTCAGAGCTACCTGCACCACACATTGAAATCTGACAACGTGTATTCACTGTGGCAGATCCTCAGCTAGTGTAAATGGTCACCTGTCCATTGATTTGGTGCTATGAAAATGTACGTCAGCTAAAGATCTGCCCCACTAATCCCTAATTTCATGGACATTTTAGAGAATGACCTGAACTCAAACACCAGCAGGGATGAACACCTTAGAGCTTTCTGGTCATTCAGAATTTGGAGATGGACCTAATTTCTGCAGCTGAGGTCCATATATAATCATAGCGAAGAACTGGAGGAGTTCAAGGACACAAGCTCTTGTATAGACTGAAAAAAGAAGTACAGGATATGGGAGGAACTTATGCAGATCTCCGAGGAAAGCCCACATGTTAACGCACACACGTTTACAGTGTTGGGAAAAGGGTTTATTTTGTAAGTTAACTCTTTCTTTTGCTCTGTTCCAAAAGCAAGCAAAGGAAACCAGCAGTGTAGTAATCCAGTCCCGACCCTTTCAAATATTCCTGGGTCAGTGCGGCCGAAGGCCACTGGAATAGTGCCTGCGGTGGGCACACTGCAGTAACTGGCATATCCAGGTAGTATGAAAGCAATATGTATAAAATATACACAATGCTAGGAGGATGATCAAGCACAGTAAAAGTTTGAAATCAAGCGCCAGAGGTTTCCTGTGGTGAGAGAAAGAGAGAGAGACACACACACACTGATAAAAAACATTCAGGCATGGCAACAGAGAATCCTAGAAACAAAGGTCTATTAAATTATCTAGTCTCTTCCTTCACTCTTACCCCCCGCCCACAGCTAATGAAGGATTCTTCCTTCCTATTATATTTGTATTACTGTAGATCCTCTTGCTGAGATCAGGGCTGTACTGTGCTGGGTGTTGTCCAACACATAAGAGACAGTTCTTGCCCGCAAAAAGTTTATGATCAAAATATATGAGGCAGCACGAGCAGGAGGAAGTAAGGGATATCCACATTTTACAGATAGGGAACCGAGGCACGGAGAGATTATGTGACTTGCCCAACATGACACAGGAAGCCAGAAGACTAGTGCAACTTTCTGGGAAGAAGAGTGTGCTCGCTGTTGCACAAGGGTGATTGCAAAGGGAAGTACTGCATTGGCAGAGGCAGCATCTTAAGAGAATCTTACAGGAACCTACCCAGCCTAGGCAAGGAAAGCATGTACTGTAAACATTTTATCAATGGGTAAACTGAGGCATAGCACGGTTACGTGCCTTTTGCAAGGTTACACAGCAAACCCAGTGGAAGAGCTGGGACAAGAACCCAGGCATCCCAAGTCCCAATCCCTTATTATTTTGGTCCCTCGGTGCTCTAATTCTAGATACAATTTTATTTTCCCTGCTGAAGCTATTATCCCACACTGCCTCTCCAAAGAGGTTCCAGTGCCAATCAGGATAGCCTTAACCCCATGGCTCTCAAACAAAAGCTAAACCAAACTGGATATAATCAAAACATTTCACCCACCTGAGCAAAGAGAGCCTTTTGCTTAGGCAGCTATTCACCAATTTCTCAAGCTGCAAAGGAAGAAAACAGAATAAGGCAAAGAGGAGGTGTAAATTGCTTTGAAATCATGTTTTCTCCTTTCAAGGAGAACAAATAAATAACTAAACACTGCAGTTATAAATCTCAGCCATCCTAGAGCGATTAGCAATTGAGCAAGTTTAAATGCAGTAATTCCAACACAGGGGGTGGGATGATGCAAAAAATCACAAGAGTTAAAAAAATGAGTCACATAAAATAGTTTGGTTTGCATTTTCTCCAGGCTAGGGCACAGGAGCAGCAAGAGGGACATTAGCATAGTCCAGCCTTACCAAGTTTGCTTTGGCCACCTCATGCGTCGGTGATTCCGAGTGGACCTCCTTCTGCTCCATTGGCTGGCTGTGAAAAACAAAGACACCAAAATAGAATCCAGCTGACTCTTCTGCAGCTGCATCAGCTCAGATCAGCAGTGCTAACGGGAACAAAAACTATGCCTCAGTAAAGAAAGAAGCTGTGACCCAATGATGCACAGTCACAAATATATAGATTGTGAAGGGGGTATTTTTACACAGTCATTTTTGAATGGATCTGTACCATTTTAGGCAAAACAAAGCGGAGAGGAGGTATGGGTGGCTGAGTCTGTCTTGAGCCTCCTTATTGCAGGGTTTCATATTGGATAGGTCATTTTATTTTATTCCCCTCTAGGGTCGTGCATAGGAATTTAAATTTGACCGCTTTTGGAGGGGCACGCAGCAGTGGCGGGGGTTGGTTCAGCAGCTGGGGGCTGGAGCAGCATCCAGGCTGGGGCTGGGACAGAAATACATATTTTTAGATGAATATGTGCACATCCCTGTTCCCTTCCCCCTCAATTTCTCTCCCTCTTGAATCTCAAGATATTGTCTTTAAATGTACAAGCATTTGATTTAGCAGCACGGTGGGGAAAGAATCATCCATTGACCCACAGGCCTAGACATGAGCAGGGAAACCCTTACTGAAGACACTCCGCCTCTCAAAGGGCACCAGGCCCCAAGTGCAATCCCATCCCTCAACCATGTAGACTGTGGGGAAGTAGACAGGAGCTCCCAGGTTGAAGCCAGCTTCCAAAAGCAGCACTGGAGCAAGGAGAGGCCCATACACTGTACCTTCATGAACACCAATGATAACAGCAGACCACACTGTACAAGTAAAACTCTGGACATTCTTTTCTGTCTGCTGATTGGCTGTCTAATATACATAAGGTCCCAAGGACATCCCAAAGTTCATTCCATGTGTTCTTTTCATCCCTCCAAGTGACCTTGTTCCTTGGTGCTGGGAATCGCTGGCTTTCATGTGCTGCCTACCCATGTTTCACTGGGAAAAAAATACTTGAGAAGGGACCCTTCAGGAGGGGCTAATGTTCACTGCAGATACATACACAAAGGGGTAAATTTTTCTGTGCTTAGAGGTATTTGAGCAAGAAAATAAGCAAATGAGTGCAACACTCAAGCCCTGGGTTTATTGAACTCACGGGACTTATTTTTGTGCTGCATGATGAGCAAAGGGTGAGTGGGGCGATACGTCCAATGCTTAGAATCACATGGCTTAAAGACTGTGTATTTAGAACCAAAGATGGCCATGAAATGATCATTTGGTGTCTTAGACCTTGGAGATTTTGAACATGTATGTGTGTGAAAAATTACAGTATGAACGCGAGAATTGGGAGGCAGCTTATATGAGACACTGTTGGCTAAGAGAGAGACAGCTGTTTTATGGGTGCTCTAAAAGTGACACTACCTGTCTGACAGCTTTGCTGCTGCTTTTGCTATTTTTATCCATCCTTCTTCAAAGTACTAATATGAATCAGGTGCACAACGTAAATGAAATAGACTAGAAAAGGGTATCCTGATCTGTTCCACAGTTTTCTCTCCTTGGAAGGAGACAGTCCACACTTGGAGTCCAAATCTTTCCTGACCATCCATATACTGAGAAAGTGTAACTCGAAACTTCTGTTCTGTCACTGTTAAAGCTTTTTCAGGTAGGGACCAAGTTTGTCTATGCTTTATAAATGCCAGGTACCTACATGATGCTATGTAAAGGCATAATAAATAAATAAATAAATAATAATGCTAATTAAAAAAAGAAACAAATGGCAGCTAATTCAGGAATGAACTACCTGAAAGTATTTTGGGTACTATTATTTTTAAGTAATCATAGAATCATAGAAAAGTAGGGCTGGAAGGGGCCTTGAGATGTCATCAAGTCCAGCCCCCTGCGCTGAGGCAAGACCAAATAAACCTAGACCATCCCTGACAGGTATTTGTCCAACCTGCTCTTAAAAACTTCCACTAATGAGGATTCCATAACCTCCTTTGGATGCCAATTCAGAGCTTAACTATCCTTATAGTTAGAAAGTTTTTCCTAATTTCTAACCTAAATCTCCCTTGCTGCAGATTAATCCCGTTATGTCTTATCCCACCTCCAGTGGACATAAAGAAAATTGATCACGGTCATTTTTATAACAACTCTTTAGTGATTTGAAGACTATCAGGTCCCTCTCAGTCTTCCTTTCTCAAGACTAAAGATGCCCAGTTTTTTTAATCTTTCTTCATGGGTCAGGTTTTCTAAACCTTTTATCATTATTTTTGCTCTCTTCCGGACTCTCTCAAATTTCTCCACATCTTTCGTAAACTGTGATGCCCAGAAATGGACACAGTACTCCAGCTGAGGCCTCACCGGTGCAGAGTAGAGCAGGACAATTGCCTCCTATGTCTTACATACAACACTCCTGTTCACACACCCTAAAATATTAGACTTTTTTCAACTGCATCCCATTGCTGACTCACATTCAATTTGTGATCCACTATAACCCCCAGATATTTTTCTGCATTATGACTGCCTCTCCAGTTTTTCCCCATTTTGTACTTGTGCATTTGATTTTTCCTTCCTAAGTGAAGTACTTTGCACTTATCTCTATTGAATTTCACCTTGTTCAATTCAGAACAATTCTCCAATTTGTCAAGGTTGTTTTGAATTCTAATCCTGTCCTCCAAAGTGCTCTCTAAGCATGGTATCATTTTCAAATTTTATAAGCACACTCTCCACTCCATTATCCCAAACGTTAATGAAAATATTGAATAGTACCTGCCCAGGACTAACCCTTGCAGGACCCCACTCGGTACACCCTCCCAATTTAACAGCAAACTATTGATAACTACTCTTTGAATATGGTCTTTTAACCAGTTGTACACCCACCGTATAGTAATTTCATCTAGAGCACATTTCCCTCATTTGCATATGAGACTGCCATATGGGACTGTGTTAAAAGCCTTACTAAAATACAGCTGTATCACATCTACTGCTTCCACCCATCCACTAGGCCAGTAACCTTGTCAAAAGGAGGAAATTAGGTTTGTCATGATTTGTTCTTGAAAAATCCATGTTGGCTGTTCCTTATAATCTTGTTGTCCTCCAGGCGCTTACACATTGATGGCTTAATAATGGATTGCCAGTACTTACGATGCAATTAGTTCAGAATTTTTGAGCTCCTCTTGCAGGTGGTTTATTTGTATTTGAAGATCCTTAAAAGTTAAAAAGAAAGCAAACACACACAATTGTGCCTTTTTCACATTTGGAAATTCACCAGTCTAGAACTCAATACAAGTCAAGTCTCTGTTCATTAGCAAAACACTGACAACAATATGCTCCTTGTAAATATTCATGTCTCAAACAGACTATGATAAACAAACTTATAGGAACTCCCATCCTTGATCCCCTGTGCTCACCATATTACCACGCATTTCCAGGGCCGCACACTTTAAAGGTAAAGTTACTGCTTTCTGCATGGTGGTGATGGATAAAAGTGCTCTCTATTCTATGCCTTTAGGGCCCTACAGAGGTTATTGTGATGCAAATTCCCTTACAATAAAATCTATATTACGTTTTACCCTATTGCTTCATAGTTTGTCATTCTTGTTATTCATTTTGGGAAGGGCTGAGATGCTATAGGGATACGGGTCTTATAACTACCTAGACAGACAGACAAAGATCTTATATTTTGACTGGTAATAGGATTTTACACCTCTATAATTTTGCCCTGTTCTGCCACTGTTCCTCTTGTTTCAGATATTTGGTGCTTTTCCTGTAAACAAACAAAAACAAATACATGTTGCTGGAGGAAAAACCTCAGTTGCTTCTTTTGATCTTAAAACATTTATTACTCTTAATTATACGCTTCTTAAAAGGAATGGCTATTAGCACAGCTCAAGTGTAGCAGTTTTCTACCCTATCAGTAGTTCTTTAATAATTACAATATACACTGAAATAGTAACTATCACCCAAAGTATTTAAAAATCTCAAAGTATTTAAAGATTAAATAATCCTCACACTCCCACTGTGAGATGGCTAAATATTACTAAACCCATTTCTCAGCTGGGTAAATGGAGACAGGTTAAGGTCACTAAGTCTCCCAAGGATACCCTTGTCCAAAGTCATTCATGTCAGTGCAGACCAGACAATAGAATGTAAGGTCCTGGTTCCTAGGGTCCACACTCACAAACACATGCATTCAGTGGCAGACTATGGAGAAATTGAATACATCAGTCAATTTTGTTCCTTCTCACTTTCTTGAAACACACAGTAGGTTCAGGACTCTGAGGGTATGTCTACACCTATGCACATTGTGGTGGCTCAGCTGTAGCACTGCAGCTACACCACTGTATCACTGCAGTGTAGACATTTACTACAGCGATGGAAGGGGGTTTTCTATCAATATAGTAAATCCACCCCCTTGAGAGGCAGTAGTTAGGTAAATGGAAGAATTCTTCCACTGACCTAGCTGTGTCTACAATGGGGGTTAGGCTGACCTAGTTATATTGCAGAGGGTGTGAAATTTTCCACAGACCTGACTGAAGTAGCTAGATTGACTTAAGTTTTACATGGCTCTAGACCCAGTTAGCATTAAATCCTTCCTACAGTACTACTCTGCAGACTTGTGAGCTTGGTTCATGGCAACCAGAAGAATCAGTGTTGCCCTTCCTTAATGTGAAGAATTGAAACCACAGCCATAGGTACAACTTCACAACCTTGACAGAGACCCTGCTTCGACAAGTACATAATTTTACTGTTTTGATCAAAAAATAAAAACAGCACTCTTCCTTACCAAAAACGAACAGTAAAACCTACAGACTAACCACAGAGAACCTCCATCAGACGAAAATGTTCCATCTTAACATTGTGTTCAGGGGTGCTGGAACAATTTGTATAGTGGGAGTGCCGAGAGCCATTGAAGCAAACTGTAAACCCTGTATATGATGGAAACCTCTTCAAGCCAGGGGGTGCTGCAGCACCCCCCCCTGCACAGCTAGTTCCAGCACCTATGATTCTGTGTATTCAAAGTAACTTATGAGGTAACTAGATGGGTTATAGAATACAGAGATTTTCACTTTATGTGGCTCATTCAAATCCAGTGTCTAGAAAGTCAAGGCCCAGATTTTCAAGGCGATCTCATTCTTTGTAGAGGCAAAACAGGCTGTTCGCCATTGAGGTGCTAATATTTGTGCCTGTGATGAAATATGAGAGCAAAAACTGTGAGCTCAGTTTTTGCAAGTTCAAAGTGTGACTGCAAAATGGGTGGCCAGGCAGAAGCCTGGCTGAAAATACGTTGTCATTGTTCAGTTCCCAATGTAAAACTGGTGGTCCTAGTCCATTTCCTAATGGACAAGAGCATAAGTCATAACAGCAACTTAATCTAATGATCCCTTATTGATAGTATCAGAAACAAGAGAAAGGAATCAGTGGGTCATGGAGATGAACTCACCTCTCATCCTAATGTCTTGTCTACACTAGCTTTGTCCTTATAATTTCCCACCATTGGAGCACAGTTAGCACAGCTGCACTAGGGGTAGCCACTGGTGTTTTGATTTCTGTGTTGTCTAGACCTGCTCTAAGCAGAGGTAAATAACATTGTGATTAAAACCGGTGACTGGTGCACACTTGTGCTCCCACCATGGCTTCCACTGGTGGAGCTTTTCAGTGCTAGAGTAACAGTGAGTAATTTTGAGAAAACTGCTTGGTTGGAAGTGGTCCCTCCTCCACTGCAGGGATAAGGTACATTGGTTGAGCAACAAGGAAGTTTATTGTGCTACTGCTATATGTATTCTGTGGATAGAGGACTTCAGACTCTAAAGCAGAAAGGCTGGCACTTTTACAAGCACTAACCTCACAATATAAGACTATTTTTAATATAGTCTTACTGCAAGATATATCACTCAGAGATTTCTGCCACAAGAATTAATTTCCTCCTTCATCAGTAAAGGCATGTCTTGTTACCTTTATAATGTCCTCCTTCTTTTCTTCCATCTCCCTCTCACACTGCTGCAAATCCATCTAACAAAAAAAAGTGGGGGAGGGACATGTAAGGTTAAGTAGGGTCAAGCACAGAGAGAAATCATTGGTTTATCATAATGGCTCGGTTGGGAGAACACAATCTTATCTTCAATATGTTCCTATAAACACATAGTAAGGAAAACTCTCTCTACAGGAATTCTTCATTGTAAGTATATCCTGTAGATTATTTTTTTTAAAAGAATTATTAATTCCTTTCCATATTAGCTGCTTGCCAAAGAAACTTTTATTCTGGAAGAAGGGAGATGCTCCGTATGTTTATAGTTCACAATAGCTCCTTTCACATTACAAGTTGTCATAAACATACAGTTAAGGGTAGCCTAGAATTCCTCCTTACCTGTAAGGGGTAAAGAAGCTCAAATAGCTTGGTTGGCACCTGACCAACAGGACCAATGGGGAAAGAAGATACTTTCAAATCTTGGGTGTGGGGGGGGAAGGTTTTGTTTGTGATCTTTCTTTGTGTGTGTGTTCTCTCTTGGGACTGAGAGGGGCCAGACAGAAATCCATCTCCTTCAAACCATCCTAAACCAAGTCTCCAATATTGCAACAAGTAAGTTAGCCAGGCAGGCGTATTAGGTTATCTTTTGCTTTGCTTGTGAATTTTCCCTGTGCTAAGAGGGAGGTTTATTCCTGTTTCTGTAACGTTAAGGTTTTGCCTAGAGGGGAATCCTCTGTGGTTTGAATCTGAGTACTCTGTAAAGTATTTTCCATCCTGATTTTACAGAGATGATTTTTACCTTTCTTTTTTTAATAAATCCTTCTTTTAAGAACCTGACTGATTTTTTCCAGTGTTCTAAGATCCAGGAGTTTGGGTCTTTGATCATTTTGTAACCAATTGGTTAGGATATTATTCTCAAGCCTCCCCAGGAAAGGGGGTGTAAGGGCTGGGGGGGGGGGATAGTTTGGGGGAAGAGGAACTCCAAGTGGTCGTTTCCCCTGGTTCTTTGTTAAATCACTTGGTGGCGGCAGCGTTACTTAATCCAAGGTACAAGGGAAAATTTGTGCCTTGCGGAGTTTTTAACCTAAGCTGGTAGAAATAATCGTAGGGGGTCTTTATGCGGGTCCCCATGTCTGTACCCTAGAGTTCAGAGTGGGGAGGGGACCCTGACACAAGTATATGTAGGAAATATATGTGACAGTCAGTGGAGTAGAAAACAGGACTCCTCCTTGCTTTTACAGGTAGCAGCAACTAAAGTCTACATGCGTGCCACAGATGAAATTCCTTAAAGACATGTGCAACATACTATACTTACAAAGGAGAATTCAAATGCACAAATACAAAATGGGGAATACCTGGCTAGGCAGTCATACTGCAGGAAAAGATCTGGGGTTATAGTGGATCACAAATTGAATATGAGCCAACAATGTGATGCAGTTGCAACAAAGTTAATATCATTCTGGGGAGTATTAAGAGAAGTGTTGTATGTAAGAGATGAGAGGTAATTATCCTGCTCTCCTCATCACTGGTGAGGCCACAGCTAGAGAATTGTGTCCAGTTTTGGGCACCACACTTTAACACAGATGTGGACTGTAGTGGGGCAGCTGCCCCACTCCTGGATAACAGGGATTAAAAGCAGCCAAGCTAGGCTGAGGGAGTAGCTGACCACAGCTGTGGCCAGCTCAATTAGGGCCCAGCTGGCCCTGATAAGAGGGCTGTGGGCCAGAAGCTGGAGGAGTCCCACTCCAGCCCTGGAAGTAGAAGGGCTAGCTGCTTGGGAGCTAGGTACCTGAGGTGGAGCAGTGCTGGGTAAAGGCAAAGGGAGCTCCAGCTTGGTAATCCCCCAAGCTGCAGGCCTTGATGAAGGCCTATGATAAAGTACTGGGGCTGCAGAGGGGCAGGGGAAAATAGGCAAAGGCCGCACATCCTAACCCCTTGCCAATGATGAGTGACCATTACAAACTGCAGTCTGCTCCAGTGAGCAGGGGCTAGATGAGGACTGGCAGTAGCCACTGAGGCAAGGTGGGTTTAGAGGGTTGGGGGTTCCCCTGCGAGGGGAGACCCAGAGTGAGGGGATACTGCTGTGGGCAGAACCCTGAGGTAAAGAGGCACCGGGGTCTGGGAGGGACACGGGGCCAGCGGTAGTCGAGACACCGGCCTTCCGAGGGTGATCTGAGTGCTGAAAGAGCTAATTCCCAAGATGACCAGCAGGAGGCGCTGCACTGGTAAGTCTTTGCCTCACTACATGGACAAATTGGGGAGAGTCTAGAAGAGTGATACAAAAATGATAACAAGTTTAGAAAACTTGACCTATGAGCAAAGGTTAAAAAAACTGGGTATGTTTACTCTTGAGGAAAGAAGACGGAGGGGTGACTTAACAGTCTTCATATGTGTAAAAGATTGTTCTATGATCAATTTTCCTCCAAATCCACTGAGGGTAGCACAAGAAGTCATCAACTTAGTTTGCAGGAAAGGAGATTTATGCTGGATATTAGGAAAACCTTGTTAACTCTAAGGACAGTTAAGTATTGCAATCGGTTACCAAGGAAGGCTGAGGAATCCCCATCATTGGAGGTTTTTAAGAACAGGTTGGTCAAACACCTGTCAGGGATGGTCTTGTTTTACTTGGTTCTGCCTCAGTGGACAGGGCTGGACTAGATGACCTCTTTAGAGCCCTTCCAGCCCTTCATTTCTGTGATTCTATGCTAGACTGTAAGCTCTTTGAGGAAGAAACCACCTTTTCATTATAGATGTGCAGGGTGCCTACCACAACAAACCCCAATCCCGATTACAGCTTCTAGCTGCTATCATAATACAAATAAATAAAAATGAATAATTAGTAATGCTTTATCAATGGCAAATGTGTCCTTTCAACTTCACGTGTGATTTTTCTCAGTGAAAGCCCTTCACTGATGCTTCTTTATAGGTTAACTAGTCCTTATATTATGGAAATATCATATCCTGGAAATGTCTATGCAGCAAGTCAGAATGTAATAGCTACTAATATATTGTACATGAAGTGGGACTTTCCATGCCACCTGTAACTGTTTTGTTTTTTCACCAAGTTCTCTATTCAAGATGGGCCTGCACATTAATCCTGACCAGACGTCTTCCCCATCACATTTTCCTTCTCTTTTTGTTGTAGTATTTTGCTGCCTAAACTTCTAATCAATTGATACAAGCTACTTCACAAATGGATGAGATTATTCTTCGTGTTGGGGGTTCTTCTCTTTTTAATTCCTATAAAAACTGTCTGATTTCTCCTTCTCTTGAGTGATTCACTTTTGGTACCTTTCCAGATTTAGGAGTATTTTCTTATTTCTACTTTTGAATTTAAAGGATTGTTCTGACCAGCTCCCCAAGCAGAAAATCCTTCTCAGAACTGGAGAAAGGTTTTAAAAAGACACAATTCTAGAATGTCTCAATGCATTTCCAAAAGCAACCTTCAATCTGAGTAATGTTATTCTTTTCTGTTTGTGTTTTAATTTGCTGAGCCAAGTGTTACAACATTCAGCCATAATACCATTAAAACATCCCACTGTATGGTTTAACAACTTATTTCAGCAACTCAATTCTTCCCAAAGGATTCCAGAAACTTACAAACTATATATACACAAGACTCACTTCAACCACCACTAAGTGCAGTCTCATCTGGTGTGGAAGATGGTAGCTGTTTAACATCATACAACTACTTCGGGCAAGAAGTGAAGGACATATTATCCCATCAAAATTCTAGGAAGAATTTAGATAAGCAGCATATATTTATCCAAATCTGGAATTCTGCCAAGACACAGTGGCTAAACTAACACTTTATTCTTACTTAAATTGAAGACTTTACCCAAAGTGGCCAGGGCCCTAGGTTCGGGGCCATCCTTAGGCATACGCAGCTGCGTAGGACACCCAAAAATTTGGGGCACCCCTGAGTCTTAGTGTCCACCCACCCACCTCTTCCTACCCTTGTTCTGACCCTTCCTGCAGACTCCCACAGCTAGCTGCTGCAGCCTGGTGAGTCTTCCTCCGGGGCGGGGTGGGGGGGGAGATCTAGTAACTTAAAAGTGAAAAAGTGTTCCAGCCTGCCAGACCTATTAGCACAACATTGAAACTGTTCGAGCCATTCAAGTGGTAATGACGCCATTAACGAATGAAGGCATTTGCCAACCCCCCAGGTAGATACTGTCAGTTCCTGAATTTACTGACAAACAGTTGTGTATTACTGTAATATTTACTCAGAACATGTTAGTCCACAGGACCTTAGTTTAAAATTTGCTTTAAAAATATTTCATTAGTGTGTTACTGAAGATAATAAAATCACATCTCTAAAAAAATCCTTGCATAGATTTTTAGATGCACAGTCTGAGTATTCAACTTTAGCCTTAAATACTTAGATCTTCAGACAAAGTTTTTTAACTAAATCCTTCAAGACCACCCTTATCTAAAATACACATTTTAATTACTATAGTAGAAAAAAATTGCTTCCAGAGCCTTTCTGTCCATCCCTTTCTCCCTTCACCCTCCCCCCAACCTTGTTGAAGAGAGCCCTTAAAGGGACAACACCCCTTTCTAGATAGCTGGACAAATGAGTTTCCCTTTCTTTACTTCTGACTATCTGATGAACTAGTTTTAAGACAACCATCTAGCAAAATCAGTACCTTAGTAAGATATAAAATCCTTTGTTATGCCTAAAATCTTTAGAAACATTTTGTAAAGGTGGTGAAATTTCATAAACATGTCTATTGTTATGGAGATCACACAAAGTAAACTAAAAGCAATGAGTATTGTTCTAAAAACAATGAATATTGTTATGAACACATTTAACCTCCGTGACTGATTAATTTAAAATAATGTCTTTGTTTCAGTGAGTTAACTATGTAGTAAATCTGGAATGATTACTTTATGAAGGCTTAAGAGTATATTTAAAATATAAAATCAGCTTAGAAATACTGATTAAGAAATATTTAATGTTGTATTCAGCAGGACAGCTGACTTGCCCTTACTACAAAATTTTTGCAAATAAATCTCTGACAAACTTCAAGGTACATAAAAAAACCCGTGACTGACATTTTTTATTCCCAAATTTAGTGCTTTTAATAAGGTACCTTCCGCATGTCCAATCTTCACCTTCTGACATGCAGTGGAAAACATGCTCCATTTTCTTTAGAAAGAAATTGCAGAAGAGTTTTTTTTCTCAAATGTCATTTGCTTCATTTGGGCTCAGGGATTTGGCTGGAAGGGGTTGGTCAGGAAGTGGGAGGGAAGAGAGGAGGGAGACAGTGGGGAGAGGGCGGGGCCTGGGCAGAGTGGGGGTGGGGTCTGGGGCAGAACAGGGGTGGAGTATGGGTGGGGCCACAGGCAGAAGAGGTGAGCTGGGGAGCTAGCCTCCCCAAGCGGCAGCTTCACCCGCTGCCCATGACAGCAGGTAAGAATGGGTCGGCTCCTGTACACCCAGTGTGCGCTGCAGTCTCCTTAGGCAGAGCAGAATGCATTGGCATCGTGCATTCTGTGTGAGAGAGGGTACAGGGGGTCTCTGCGGGGAACTGTGACTCTCCACTGGGCTGGGTGGCTTTGTTGCCTCATCCCTCCCCCCCGACCAGGGCTGCAAGCCCGGGCTGCCGTTGGGCATAGGGGCACCAGTTTAATAATACTGCATAGGGCCCCATAAAGCTTAAGGACAGCCCGGCCTGGGTTTGTTTCATCTCAAAAAAGTGCACCGCTAGAAGCACAGTGTTGCTTGTCACCATGCTGGAGTTCTTATTTAGCACTGATTCAGAAGCCACCTAATGAATATCCAGTACTACTTTCTACGGTACTTTGGTGTTGGTCTGGAAGTCCACATGCAAATACTGACCAGGCCTAATGTGGCTTAGGAGGTGAAATGCAACGTGATCATATCCCACAGTGATATTGCTCCAAGCCAATCCATGTACTGCACTGATACATTAACAATATATATTATGTACCATGTATTATTTTCCCACTTGCCTTTAAGTGATTTATCCTCTCTGTACTTAGAAATTCTCTATGCTTGTGAACCTTGCATTTATGGAATTCAGAAATCTGCAATTTAAAAGCAAAGATTACCTTAAAGAACAAATAAGAAGAACCCTATTCTGGCCAGCAGAAACTTCCTGAGCCTTCACGTCTGTGGTTCAGCATAAGAGGCTCCACGTGAGGCCGGGAGATCAGAAGCTGTTTGCCATGGAAATGTAAAAATGCCTTTAAGACCTTTCTCTATGGGGACACTCATTTTTAATTATGCTTCTCAGTAAGGACATATGATGGTGCAAAGCGGGACTGAAGGAATCAGTTTTGTGGTTCTAGGGCACTGGAAAGTTGAGCATTTCCAGGTTATGAGGTAAGTCTTAAAACAGCTAAAAATTATTTTGGTCAGTTTGCTGGTTCGGTTTAATTACTGTGACGTTAACAGAAAATGCTATTAAAATATATTAAAAACCTGTTATCAGGGCACTCCAACTTTGCATCAACAAATGTCAACATGGCAGCTTCCTTTCTGATTAGTCTTTATTCCTCATTACATTGTGTTTCTTTGTAATAGCCGTAGCGATTAGAACTTCTTCTAGATTACATTGGAATTCTCTTTAATTAAGCTGTCCAACACCTACAGAAATACTGTCGGTAAATATTCGTATAACCTTTTTTCACATGGACAAAAAATCCGAGAGTGAAATCCTGTCCCCATTAATTGGGAAAACTCCCACTGACTTCCAGGATTTAAAGAAGAGAATTTAAATTTCTCGTCCCTAGTTCATTCTCGTCCCAATGAATCAGTGGCAGAGACTGGAAAACAGCCCCTGTTCCTTGACCCCAGATACAGATATTGATGTCAGTGGAATTACACTAGAGTTAAAACAGTGCAAGTGATGGAAGACTCAGGGTACAACCTCTGGACATAACTTAGCATAAGGAAAAGCAAACTTTTCCCAGTGCAGCATGGAGTAGCTACACTTCAGTGTTTCCCTTGCCCAATATAATAACTCCATTCAGACTTCATTCTCCAACCTCTTCCACCTTCTGCTGCTCTAAATCTTGCAACTTCTTGACCTTGGTAAAGGTTGACTTCACCTCATCAATCTCTCCCACAACTCTTTTCCTAGGCACTGGAGAGCTCTGAAAACTGCAAGACAAAATGGCACAGCTAAGAGTATGTGACCAACTGCAGTTTTGGAGATTGTGAACATTTTTCCTGAAACAAGTAAGGGAAAGAATAAGAGGATTTTAAAAAATGTTTGACGTAAGATCATAATTCACACTAGAGTTTCCTCTCCCCACTTCCAAATGTCATTTATAAAGCTGGTTAGATAAAATTAATATAAATAAACTGAAATAAGGACTTAACCACAGTTTCTCAAATTTTCTTTTTGGAGGTTAACTTGTGAAAAAAAATTTGTTTCATAGTTGCCGATTTCTGCACTTTTCTATATTCTGACTTGGACAAAGAAGTAGGCATAGCATAATATTACACAAATAGCCTTTCCCCACATTATTTCTAGCCCAACCACAACCAGGAAGTATTAGTAATCTCAAGGTAAAAACTGCTGCATTATTTCCCATCTCAGGAGTTTGGAGTAGTTTGAGAAGTATCTAAACTTTTTAGGTGCAGTTCATTAACATCACTCATTCCCCACCCCACAAAGTTGTTATACAGTACATGATATCTCTGAGAGTGTTTATACTCGTCCGATTAAAACCAAGCCAGTTCTCACAGGTGAATGCATGAAGTGGGAGCTACATTAGAAATAACAATGAGAAAACCTATCTACACTGCTTTTACCTTGTGATCTTTTCTTGAAAATGCCTGTTTTCACCCAAGAGCTTCTGGTTTTCTTCAACAAGTTTGGTAACCATTTTACTGAGGTACTTCTTCTCAGTTTTTAGCCTCTCAGTGGCTAGTATCAGGTCTGAAATCATTGTTCTCCTACAAAAACATTTGCATGTCACACATCTAAACTAAACGCTAGGTCATGAGCTGTCTCCTAGAGAGTTGGAACAAGACATTTGGATGAACCATATAACTGCCGTTTGAAAGTTCTTCATGCCCGATAGTCCTCACAATGGGCACTTTCTTTTTTTGGTTAGGAGCAGCTCCTTCTTGACCTTGGGAAAATCACTCCAAATATCAAGTTCTAGGAAAGATGTAGCACATTAAGTGTTATGACAATGACTGTAACGTGTTGGCACAAAGTCCTTTTGTTGTTTTCTTTTAAAATTACACCAAATAATTTAGTTTTATCTTTAGTACTTTAATCTCTGAGGGATGTCTCACACATTAATGAATTGATTTAATCTTCCTGTAGTGAGGCGGTCTGGTCCCCAGCCGCCCCAGAGAGAGAGAGAAACCTTCCCGGATGCCTAAGTGGGCGGAGCCGGAGAATCCTGGCCCCGCCCCCCAAGGGTCAGGGGGCGGCACAGGAAGTAGAAAAGCTGGCCCTCAGACCGCAGTTGGGCGGCAGCCACTGGAGAGGCCAGACGTCCAGCTCCCCGCTGGGAGACCCCGGCGCCCAGCAGCCGACTGGAGGCCTGGCCGGGCCAGCCAAGCCTGCCGCCAGCCTGCTACCCCGACGAGCCGATGAGCCTGCCGCCCGCCGCCGACGCTGAGGTGCCGATGGTCTGCGACCTCCTGAAGGACGCCCCCCTGGTCCAGGTACCCGGAGAGGGGGAAGGTGGAAGTAGCCCGGGGGCAGCCAACTCTAGTCTGGCTGCAGCACTGCCAGAGCCAAGGTCAGTGTGTTGCGGCCAGGATCCCCACTGACTCAGCAGCGGGTTTTTCTGCTGCTGCTAGGGCCCCGGGCTGGGACGCAGTGGAGTGGGTGGGCCTGCGTCCCCCCTGCCACCTAATGTGTGGGTGGCAGTCTCCCCCTCTCCCAGGTTCTCCAGAGCCAGGACCTGGGCTTGCTACTGACTTACTGATTGCTCAGCCCCTGCTTAAGGGCCTGAGCTGTGAACTGCTTCTTGCCCCGCCCTGACCAAGGGCCAGGGCCTACTGACTTACTGATTGCTCAGCCCCTGCTTAAGGGCCCGAGCTGTGAACTGCTTCTTGCCCCGACCTGACCAAGGGCCAGGGCATATTGACTTACTGATTACTCGGCCCCTGCTTAAGGGCCTGAGCTGTGAACTGCTTCTTGCCCTGACCAAGGGCCTGGGCATATTGACTTACTGGTTGCTCAGCCCCTGCTTAAGGGCCTGAGCTGTAGTTGCATCTTGCCCCGCCCTGACCAAGGGCCCGGGCTCACTGTTAACTGTGCTTATTCCCCGAAACCGTGACGATATAGCAGGGCGGTCTGGTCCCCAGCCGCCCCAGAGAGGGCCTGAAACCCCTACACTTCCCTAATGAAGTATTATCCTCATTTTACAGATGGAGCATTAACGCACAGAAAGGTCTAAGTGACTTGATACAGTCACATAGGAAGTCCATGACAGAGCCAGAAACAGAACCTAGAACTTCTGAGTCCCAGTCCTCTACCATAACCCAAGAATATCCATCTTTTCAGTGGTTTATGGCTATCTAGAAGGAGCTGTGGTACTTAAGTTATCACCTACTGTTCATAGAGGACCTTCTATGCTCAACTGAGCCTCTGAATCACAGAAAGGCCTGCTATCATTGCAGTCAGCGCCAGCCCACTCTACAGTCAATATATGGGGACAGAGTAATAACCAGACTTTGCTCCTCTGTAGTGAGGGTGCTTCTCAACAGAACAGAGGTTCAGGGTTCTTTTGAATCCAATGCTGCACACAGACTCATTGGTAGCACCCTTCACTAACTAGGGCTGGCCAGGAAGGAGGATGCAACTATCCCTCTCTACTGTGGCTCTTGCATTGTTCTTTCATACCTTTGTTGTCTCCAGGCTAGATTACCCGCCTACTTAAGACATCCTCCCCTTGAGAATCCCATAAGCTAAAGATAATGCAGAGTGCAGCTAGCGGTCGCCTGAGAAGGGTGAATAACTGTGAACCAATAATATCTGTGCTGATTTCCTGTTTCCTTTTGGTTGCAGATGTGAGTGATTATCTTTAACACTTCTGAATAGTCTGGCAACCAGTTATCTGAGAGGCCAGTTCTCATAAGCGCCGACTTCTTCTCTGCCACCCCCCCCGCCCCTGTCCCACCTCTTCCTGCCCCTGCACCGCCCTCGCCCTGTCCCCATTCCACCCCTTCCCCAAAGTCCCCGCCTCCTTCCTACCCCCATTCCCCTCCCTTCCCCCAAGTCCCCGCCCCTTCTCCAACTCCTCCCCTGAGCATGCCGCATTCCCAGTCCTCCCCCTCCCTCCGGGAAAGTCCTAAGCACCACCAAACAGCTGTTAGACGGGGGGGAGGTGCGGGGGGGAGCACTGGGAGGAGCGGGGACGCAGCACACTTTGGGGGGGGGGGGGAGGAGACAAGGTGGGGGGAGCTTGGCTGCTGATGGTACCCACTAATGTTTCTGGCGCCTATGCCAGTTCTCACATTATCCTTCTACAAGCCAGTTGAAATAAGTGCAGAGGATCAGACTTGGCTCTCTCAGGCTTTGTTTACACTAGCATTTTTGTCAGTAAAACTTTTGTCGGTCAGGGGAGTGAAAAAAACACGCCCCGACCGACATAAATTTCACCAACAAAGCACTGGTGTGGACAGCACTATGCCAACATAGCTACCACTGCTCGTTGGGCGTGGTTTAATTAGCCTGCGGGAGAGCTTTCTCCCACTGGCATAAAGTGGCTACATGGGAGACCTTACAGCTGTGCAGCTACAGTGGTACAGCTGTGCCGCTCTAAGGTACATAGTGTAGACAAAATCTCAGGTGCAGGAACCTGCCTTTGGTGGGTCACCAGAAACTGAATCTACCAGGCTCCAGAGCAAGGAGTAAAGCTCATTTATTTTGTTTGGTTCTCTGTGTTTCATTTGAATCTATCAGTCCTAACAGATGTGCTTGAAGGCAATAGTCATGGCTGCAGTAGTTTTAATTCTATTTCTGCTTCTCACTGTGAATGATTGTGACAGACTTCCCCAGGGTGCAACCTGGAACTGGGGTACTGCTGAGCCCTCTCACCACCCTGGGCTCCCTTACTCACTGTGATGCTGTGACAAGCTGCAGACCTCTCCTGGTCCTGCACTCACACAAACATTTACACAGGGAGGGACACGCCAGCTACAGTTACATGGATGCCTTTGCCAGGCACTCAGCAATAGAGAGCCTTCAGCCCCCAGCCTATGACCCTAGAGCTGTACTGGTCTTGCCCTGGTCAAAACTCTGACCAGTGTAAATGTAGTATCCAGTCCACTGCTCCCTCAATGTGGAGAGGACAATGCACCAGTTTTTGTTCTCGAGCAGATTCCCCAAGCACTTCGAGCTAAACACACTGTTTTAGGTAAAAAATACAAAACAGATTAACTACACAAAGAGATTTTAAGTAATTATAAATGGTGTGCAAATCAAAGTAGATTACCTAACAAATAAAATGCAATCTAAATTCTATAAACTGTTACTAGGATTTAAATCAAGCAGTGTCTCTCCCTGTTAGATAATACAAACAGTCCACTAATCTTCCATACACAGGCTAGGATTCCTTCTTTCCCACCTGGGACCACCTTCCCCAGTTCAGTCTTTGCTCCTAAGGGGTTTCCATGTGTTGTGTTGTAGGGGGAGTGAGACCCAGTGGTGATGTCACTTCCCCCTTTTATAGCTTCTTCCATGTGGAGAGAACTTAGGGTGACCAGATGTCCTGGTTTTATAGGGACAATCCTGATTTTGGGGTCTTTCTTATATAGGCTCCTATTACCGCCCACCCCCCACCTCCTGTCCCGATTTTTCACACTTGCTATCTGGTCACCCTAAGAGAACTTCTTTGTTCCAGGCAAAGTCCCTAGCACAGTTTGTGGAAAAGTACAGGCACAAGATGGAGTCCAGTATCACATGATCTAGTCACATGCCCTTGCATGCTTCGATGAGTCATAGCAGTCATTACTCATATACTGACTGACGCATCCACAGAAAAGCCCATCAGGTGAGGATAAGCTTTTCCCATGGCCCCATTGATGAGCCATTACCTTGAATAGTCCCTTCACAATGTGCTGGCTAGACTGGATGTAAATTAACTTGTGGGAGTTACCCAGAAGCAAGCACACATTTGAAATACAGATGTATAGTCAGTATTCATAACTCCAGATACAAAAATGATATATGCATACAAACAGGATAATCATATTCAGCAAACCATAACTTTTCCATTGACACCTCACATGACACATTTTCTACAAGATGCATCAGTCATATCATAATCGTATCACTATAGTGCAGGGGTCGGCAACCTTTCAGAAGCGGTGTGACGAGTCTTCATTTATTCACTCTAATTTAAGGTTCTGCGTGCCAGTAATACATTTAAACATTTTTAGAAGGTCTCTTTCTATAAGTCTATAATATATAACTAAACCTGCTGCAAAATCCTACCTCAGCGCCTCAACGTGGTGCAGCGGTGACCCTGGCCGTCTGACAGCTATGGTAGCAGGGCGTATGCCCTGGTAGGTTTTACCATGCTACAAAGGTGTCGGACTATCCAATCCAGGGAGGAGGGTTGCTCTCTGAGGAAAGAGTGATTTTCCTTCTCCTTAGAGTCTGAAGGCTAGCTAAGCTTGAGGAGGTACGCATGCCTGCCCACCTACCAAGTGGGATGGCTTGAAGTTAACGGCTAAAACAACACGAGTAAATGCACGTTCTACGGTGGTGGAGTGGAAATTGAACGACAAGAGGTTGCTAAAAATGTCAGATTCTAGGCCAACATGGAAAAGGACAATCCTCACTGTGTGTACTTACAATTGTAGGTCACTGGCAAAGGAGGAAACTTTGAACCATCTGATGGAGGAGAAGAAAAGGATAAAATGCGATATTCTCGGTGTCTGCGAAACCCGACGAAAGAAGGAGTTGGAAGTCAACTGGAAGGATGGAAGTGCTGTGAGGCTCGGAAAGGGAGATGGCGCTAGAAATGTTGGAGGAGTTGGATTTATCATCAATAAAGATTGGTCTTCGAAAGTCATATCATGCCAGCTAACATCATCACGTATCGGTGTGCTGCATCTTCAGATGGAGTCAAAAGCTACCCTCAAGGTCATCCAGCTGTACGCTCCCACAAGTGCAAGTGAGGACGAAGAAGTGGAAGAATTCTACCGAGAGCTTGAAAGAGCTCTCGCGCAAAAGTCCACTTACACTGTCACGATGGGAGATTTCAACGCCAAGGTCGGGCGAGGGAAAGCTGGTGAAAAGTTCATAGGGAGATACGGCAGCGGCGAAAGGAATGAAAGAGGAGAGAGGCTGGTAGCGATGGCAGAAATGAAAGAACTGTACGTGGCAAACACCTGGTACAAAAAGAAGATCTCAAGAAGGTGGACATGGATTGCACCAAACGCGAAGAGTAAGAATGAAAATCGACTATATTTTAGTCAATAAAAGGCGCATCGTTCAAGACGTCTCTGTGGTGCAGCCATTCAACACTGGCAGTGACCATCGCCTGCTTAGAGCGAAGTTGATTTTCGACGAAGCGGTGGAAAAGAAGGCGTTACAGATGGCAAACAGGAAACAGCGGCCGAAGACATTCGATGAAGCAAAGCTGAAAAAAGCGATTTCTGGGTTTGACTGGAGCCAGATGGAAAAGTGTGATGAGGACGATAGTATCTTTGCTGACAAGTTGAGATGTTGCATAAAAGCAGCTGAAATTAAAAAGCTGAAGAAGGCGAAGGGAAGAATCTCGATTGAAACGAAAAGCTTGTTGGAGAAGCGGAGAAACATGAAAAGGAGCTCGGATAATAACCTCGAGTACTCCATTCTGTGCAAGCTTATACGGTGAAAACTGAAGGATGACTTCGAGAACTTCCGGAAAGAAAAGGTCCTTAAAACAGCTGAATCACGCAAGAGCCTCAGGACATGCAAGCGGGAATTGACGCGGTATAGATTGAGCGTAACAGCATTGAAGAACAAGGATGGAGAGACAGTAATCGACAGAGCAGGGATGGAGGAGGTCTGCAAGGACTTCTATACAGAACTGTTCAAATCAAGAATCAACATCCCCCTCCCAACCCTGGAAGAGTCAGAAGAACGCGTCCCCCCCCAATAATCGTCAGCGAAGTCCGAAGCGCACTACACCAGATGAAGAAGGGAAAAGCTCCAGGCAAAGATAGAATAACGTCAGAAATTATTTATGCAGGAGGCGAAAAACTTTGGAAGGCCCTCGCTTTAAGATTCAGTCGATATCTTGAAGAAGGAAAAATACCATCAAGCTGGAAGGAGTCGAATACCATCTTGCTGCACAAGAAGGGTGATTGAGAAAAATCTTAAGAACTACCGCCCTATATGCCTGCTTGCTCACATCTACAAGCTCTTCACAAAGGTGATAACGAATCGACTTTCGCAGAGTCTGGATGAACAACAGCCGAGAGAGCAGGCAGGGTTTCGAAGAAATTTCAGTACAATCGACCATAATCGACCCTTAGCCAGCTCCTAGAAAGAGCGAGGGAATACAAACTCCCGCTGTGCATTGCTTTTGTCGACTATGAAAAGGCCTTTGATAGCGTTGAGTTTAACGCAATATTAAAGGCGCTCGCAGAGCAGGGCATTAACACGCAGTACATTAGTTTGTTGAAGGAAGCGAATACTGGATGTACAACAGACATTACTCTCCTTGAAACTCCCCTCCGCATCCCAATCGAGAAAGGCGTAAAGCAAGGAGATACAATTTCACCGAAACTATTCACCGCCTGCCTCGAAATGGTTATGAACAAGATCAATTGGAGGAGTGGTGTCAACATAAACGGAGAGAGATTATCTCATCTCAGATTTGCAGACGACATTGTACTAATTGCCAAAAGCACCAACCAACTGCAGAGCATGCTACGAAGACTCGACAAGAAAAGTAGTCAGGTCAGCCTGAAAATGAACCGCTGCAAAACGAAATATATGCGATCAGACGTCTTACGAAAAGCCCGAATAACGCTAACAGGAGAAGACATCGAAGAAGTGGAACAGTACATATATTTGGGCCAAGAAGTTAATATGCGCCAAGACCTGAACGGAGAACTCTCACGAAGGATTCGGGCAGGATGGTGTGTGTTTAATTCCATCAAGGACGTCCTCAAGGAAAAACTGACAAGACCACACGTAAAAATATTTTCAATTCAGCAGTGCTGCCAGCCATGCTGTATGGCAGTGAAACGTGGGCACTGACGAAGAGAGAAGAGCAATGGCTGTTGGTAGCTGAAAGGGCAATGGAACGAGCTATGTTGGGAATCTCCCTTCTGGATCGTATACCAAATGAAATCATCAGAGAACGCAGCGGTGTGAAAGATATTGTTGTGGAAAGCAGACATAACAAGATGCGATGGGCGGGCCACACAGCACGGCTCATGGATAACAGGTGGACCGCAATCATTGCTGAGTGGTACCCGCGAGAACAGAAAAGACCCCCCGGTCGGCCTCCAAGAAGATGGGAAGATGACATCGTTAAACGTTTCGGACGAACGTGGAGAAGAAAGGCAAGAGTGCGAGAAGAATGGCAGACGTGTTGTGATCGGCGCAGTCTTAACGACAGCTGAAGTCCGATCGATCCAGGTGATATTACTAAACTATTGTTGTATATAAAGTAAATAAGATTTTAAAATTTGTTAAGAAGCTTCATTTAAAATTAAATTAAAATGCAAGCCCTCCCCAGACCGGTGGCCAGGACCCGGGCAGTGTGAGTGCCACTGAAAATTAGCTTGTGTGCCACCTTCGGCATGTGTGCCATAGGTTGCCTACCCCTGCTATAGTGAATATAAGGTGCAGAGTGTCACTTTGGGGCACAGAGTGTCACAATGATGTATGGAATGTATCTGTGTTTCAATTTTTTTGTAAGCAAAGCATCTAAGTTGCCAAGGTGGATAGGCATGAAAGAAATTAATTTCATGAGATGGATGGGGGCTGTTGAACTTCCAGGTCCCAGGTCAGCAAAGCACTTAAGCACGTGAATAATCACATTGATTTTCTCTGGGATTTTTTGCTTAAATGCTTTCCTGGGTTGGGGATTTATTTGAAAGCAAATCAGAAATCTACAAAATTACAAGCTCCAACAAATACATGCTACTATTTTATTTTATTGAGACTTTTAATTTTTGTGCTAATCTAACAGATGACGTTTAGAGCCCTGGAAAATCTATAGAAGTCCAAAGGCTAGTGCAGCAAAGACCAAAATTGTGTTGTCTCACCATTGACTACC